>CM039675.1:288221054-290621054 GCA_022496015.1 Hordeum marinum
CTACGAGCTATTGGGAACTCCAAGAGTTCAACCATGCACTCGCACATGAGCTCGGGGGACTGCACGCACGGCAACGACCGATCACGCCGGCCGGAGGTCTTCGGGTCCGGCGGCCGGGCTAGCTAGGGAGCGCTACAAAGAGGGGAAGTCAGGGGGGAGGAAGAGGAGCTCACGGCGCTTCCGGGGAGCTGGTCAGCGGGCTCGGGGAGGCAGCGATGGCGACGAATCGACGGCCGGCGACGGCGGCTCTCGGCAGGGGAACGAGAGAGAGAGACAAGAGGAAGGGAGGGGAAGGAATGAGCTCGGGAGAGAGGGCTCTCGCGTCTTCCAGGCGCAGGGGAAGCAAGGGAGCAGCCTGCTTCGTGGCAAGCAGGAGGTGGAGGCTGGCGAGCGCTCGGTCGCCACCTCGATGCCTACTGGCGCGAGGTGGGAGATGACCTCCCCACCCCTGGTGGGCTGGGCTGGGCCTCCCACTTGACTAGGTACACTTCTTCCCTTTCTTTTTATTTATGTTTTCTGTTTTTTTGTTCTAATATTTGTTTATTTTATTGCAGGTCCAAATAACTTTTCAAATATTCCAAAACTTTTGAATATTCAAGTTTGAATATTCTAAACTTGTATAAAAAGTTTTAGGCTAATTTGAAAACAGTAGTAATGATAATGTTTTTATTTATCAATTTGAGAGGCTTAAATCTTTAATTTAAATTATTTGAAATGTTCAAATAATTAGAATGATCCCTGGTATATCCATGCCCTCAATTATCAGACATAGGGAACATTTTTATGGGCATTTTGGATTTGTTGAAATTTCATTTATCTTGAATTTCTTTAATTCATTAAGTGCTTGGGGTTTCTTTTCTTCCTCCCCATTTCACATTGATGCAATGATGATGATGATGATGCAATCACAATGCTAACCTAGGACACTTGCTAGGGTTGTGACAACTCACCCCCACTCAAAAGAATCTCGTCCCGAGATTTTGAAGTCGTCGGAAAGAGCGTGGGGTACTCTAGTCGAAGACGATCTTCTCTTTCCCATGTCGCCTCCTTTTCAAAATGATGCGACCACTGAACCTTGAGAAACTTGATGTTCCGACGCCGAGTGGTATGCTCAGCTTGGTCGAGAATACGAACAGGGTATTCTCGGTATGTAAGGTTATCTTGGAGATCAAGTGCTTCGTGGTCTACTTCGCGGACAAGGTCCGAAAAGCAACGCCTGAGTTGCGAGACGTGGAAGACATCATGAACCATGGAAAGATACGACGGAAGTTCCAATTGGTAGGCAACCTCTCCTCGTTTAGCAAGAATGCGAAAAGGTCCAATGTAACGAGGAGCCAACTTGCCTTTGATACCGAATAGATGGGTACCCTTCAGAGGTGTAACCCGAAGGTAAGCCTTCTCGTCAACCTCATAGGTCACAGACTTATGATGACGGTCATATTGACTCTTTTGACGGGATTGGGCTGTTGTCAACTTTTCACGAATAACGCGAACTTGCTCCTCTGCATCCTGGATCATGTCCGGGCCAAAGAGTTGCCTCTCTCCGGTTTCTGACCAGTTAAGAGGTGTTCGACATTTTCGTCCATAGAGAACTTCAAAAGGGGCTTTGCCCAAGCTTGACTGATAACTGTTGTTAAATGTGAATTCAGCAAATGGAAGGCAGTTCTTCCAATTCATACCGAAAGATATAACACAAGCTCGGAGCATGTCTTCGAGAATTTGATTGACTCGCTCTACTTGACCACTTGATTGAGGGTGGAAAGCAATTCTAAAGGATAGATGAGTCCCCATAGCGGTTTGAAAAATTTCCCAAAATCGAGAAGTAAAGATACTTCCGCGGTCTGAGTTCATCTCCAAAGGAACACCATGAAGAGAAACTATTCGAGAAACATATAACTCCGCTAGCTAGCTAGCAGTAATGCTTTCACGAACAGGAAGAAAATGAGCCACTTTGGAGAGGCGATCAATGACTACAAATATAGCATTGTTCCCTCTCTTGGTCCTGGGAAAACCGGTGATGAAATCCATACCGACCTTATCCCATTTCCACTCAGGAATAGCTAAAGGTTGAGGGGTGCCAACAGGCCTTTGATGTTCTGCTTTCACACGTCGACAAACATCACAGTTAGCAACATACTGAGCAATTTCTCTCTTCATCCTAGTCCACCAGAACCTCTGGCATAGGTCCTGATACATTTTGGTACTACCCGGATGAATTGTGAGAGGAGAATCATGAGCCTCCTTAAGGATCAATTGTCGGAAATGTTGTTTCTTTGGGATCACCAAGCGATTCTCAAAGAAGACAACTCCCCGATCATCTTCCAAGAAGCATCTAACATTACCCTTCTTAATGTTTTTCTTGATCCGAGATATCCCGGCATCATGCTTCAGGGCTTCTATGATTTGATCCAAAAGAGTAGGTTTCGCCACCAGGTTGGATAGGAATCCTTGAGGAACAATGTGAAGATTTAACTTCCTGAATTCCTCGTAGAGAAGCGGTTGACCTTGTTGTAACATCAGATTGTTACAATAAGACTTACGACTTAGTGCATCAGCCATGACATTGGCTTTCCCCGGGTTGTAAGTTATCCCTAAGTCGTAATCTATAATCAACTCTACCCACCGTCTTTGCCTGAGATTCAAATCCGGCTGGGTGAAAATATATTTCAGACTTTGGTGATCAGCGTATATCTCGCAACGATTACCCAGAAGGTAATGTCGCCATGTCTTTAGTGCATGAACTACAGCTGCAAGCTCAAGATCATGTGTTGGATAATTATCCTCATGTGGACGCAACTGTCGAGATGCATATGCAATCACATGACGATCTTGCATGAGAATGCAACCTAATCCTTGTCGCGAGGCGTCGCAGTAGATAATAAAGTCCTTAGAAAAATCTGGTGGCACCAGAACGGGAGCAGAGGTCAGTCGTCTTTTCAACTCCTAAAAACTATGCTCGCATTGTGGGGTCCACTCGAACTTTTTATCTTTCTTAAGGAGTTCAGTCAGAGGTTTCGCAACCTTGGAGAAGTTATCAACAAAGCGGCGACAATAGCTCGCTAAGCCAAGGAAACTCCGAACTTGCTTAACCGATTCAGGTTGAGTCCAATCAAGGACGGCCTGAACTCTCTCGGGATTGACAGCAATACCTTTGCCAGAGATCACGTGGCCCAGATAGGTCACTTATGGCAACCAAAATTCACACTTGGAGAATTTGGCATATAAGCGGTGCTCCCGAAGTTTCATCAATACCAACCTTAGATGCTCGGCATGTTCTTGTTCGTTCTTCGAGTAGATGAGTATGTCGTCGAGGTAAACCACGACGAATTTATCCAAATACTCCATGAAGATTGAATTCATCAGACGAGAGAAGGTGGCTGGGGCATTGGTTAAACCGAAGGACATGATGGTCTACTCGTATTGGCCATAACGAGTGACAAAAGCCGTTTTTGGAATGTCCCCGTTTCTAATTCTGATTTGATGGTATCCCAACCTCAAATCCATTTTGGAAAAGACAGAGGATCCAGCGAGTTGATCATACAAATCGTTGATCCTGGGGAGCGGATACTTGTTCTTGATAGTGACCAAATTCACTGGTCGGTAATCCACAACCATCCGATCCGATCCATCCTTCTTCTTAACGAAGAGGACGGGGCAAGCCCAAGGAGAAGAGCTAGGACGAATGAAACCTTTCTTCAAAGCTTCATCAAGTTGGGTTTTTAGCTGGGCTAGTTCTAAGGATGCCATCTTATAGGGTCTTCAGCTATTGGGGCTGTCCCTGGAATAAGTTCTATCACAAACTCAACATCTCTGACAGGTGGAATACCTAGCAGTTCTTTTGGAAAGACATCCGGAAAATCATGGACTACCGGAATATCTTCTAACTCTAGAAGAGGGCTAGCATTTGGGGAATAGAGTTGGTGCTTGGTTGTTCGAGTAGGGACATTAACTATCTCTCCCGAGGGATGTGTAAGTTGAACATTCCTAGAATGAGTATCAATCTTGGCATAGTGGGCTTTCATCCAATCCATACCTAGAATGATATTGATGTCCGAAGACTTAAGAGCTATCAAGGATGCTAGGAATACTAGTCTATCCACCAAAATTTCATTGTCATGACTCACTCTAGAAGTTTGCCATTTTGAACCAGGAGTCTGAACTACTAAAGGAGTGGGCATGTCACAGAAGGACATGTTATGCAACTGTGCATAACTTTTTGAGATGAATGAATGAGATGCCCCAGTATCAAATAGAACAGATGTTGGATGGCTATTAACAAGAAGCGTACCTAGAATAACATCAGGATCTTCAAGGGCTTCTTCAGCATACACATAATTCACTCGCCCACGAGTAGGAACTGGCTTCACGTAGAAAGCTTTTCCTGGTTTCCCACGTCCAGCGGGCTTGGCATTGTTCTGGGGACACTCACGAGAATAGTGTCCCGGTTCTCCACATTTGTAGCATACCACTGTAGCACGAGGTGCAACATTTGTAGGCGGTCCTCCAAATGGTCTGGGTGGAGGGTTGGACTGAACTGGACGAGGTGCCTGGAAGGATGGCCTCGCGGTGTATCTTGGCAGCAAAGCTTCATTGGGCACCCACACTCGGCGTTTGTTAGGGCCTGAACCTGATGCAGGATTGAAGTCACGGTTATGCTTCCTCGTAGCCTCGTAGTCAGTTTGTCCTGACTCGGCATTTATGGCCTTATTGACGAGAGCCTGGAAGGTGGTGCACTCGTGCAGACGAAGATCTCGGCGAAGCTCAGCGTTAACTCCCTTGCGGAACCTAGCCTGCTTCTTAGCATCAGTTGAGACTTCCTCTGGAGCATAGCAAGAAAGATTACCAAACTCGTGACTGTATGCATCCACTGACAATCTGCCCTGGGTGAAGGCACAAAATTCCTCTCTTTTGTGATCCATCAGCCCTTCCGGGATGTGATGGATACGGAATGCGGCGCTGAACTCTGCCTAGGTTGGTGTAGGTCCCTGGGGACGCATAGCCTCATAGCTTTCCCACCACAGGTTGGCAGGTCCCTCCAGAAAGTAGGTGGCAAAAGACAACCTGTTGGCCTCGGGCACATTAGCAGCCCGTATCTTGCGGAACATACTCGTCAGCCAATCATCCGCATCGAGGGGGTCGATCAAATGATGGTACTTGGGCGGACATAGCTTGATAAAGTCACCAAGTGATACTCCATCGTGGTGATCATTGCGGGGAGCACGAGCTGTGTTTTGCTCAATTCTTTCCAACAGCCTATTGGTCTCCCTCTTATTCCTTTCAGCCTCTAGCATCACCTCCGCCAGGGATGGTGCATGTGGCAGCTCCTCTTGCCTTGGCTGGCTACTCTCGCCTTGCTCAGGAGCAGGCACGGGATTGTTCCTAGTTGCCACCATCCTGGGGGAAACAATCCACAGCTTAGACATAGAGAACATCAACTCTAAGACATGAATTATGGAATGTGCTGATCAACATGGCATGTAGGATAAACACCAATCAACATGGTAAAGCAACTACCATATGAACATTAGGTTTCATACACACCATGACTTAGTTCAGTACAAACCCAAGCTAAAAACAACTACGGAGAGATGACACAACTCATCGGAGGCATTACAAGCTTCCTATACATTATCTATCTACACCTCCGGAACTCAACTCTCGACCTTAGTCATATCCCACAAGACACACAGGACTGTGGCGATACGACTACTACCATACTAGGACTAACATCCACGCACTCAAACATCACCATAGAATGCCTCGTACAGGTTACCACCGTGACCCGGGAGCTGAACCTGAGGATCTGGAAACACTCTAGCCTGGGATCCCTGGAAACCATAAGGACACGGATGTGGCCTTGGTCCCCTTGTCGGCGGCAACAGCGGTCCTCGAAGAGGGGTGATGCCTCCAACATCAGGCCAGTCTACGTGTGCTGGCAAATGAGTCCGTGATGGGGTCAGCATCTCCAAATCTCCATAGCCTGTCTACACGATAGGTGCCAACTGCGTCAAGGCTGTCCAAAGGCGGGCACGGGTAGCATAAAGCTCTATGCGATGGGCATGTGCATCACGATCCCTGTTCTCCAACATCTGAGCGGTCAGCTGTAACCTAGGGTCCTCATGAGAATGATCAAAGTAGGCTGCACTAAGATATCCATCCTCTCCTCCCATGGAAGCAGGAACATAACAGAACTCCGTGTTCTGTAGTAGGCCATGGTGAAACCTCATGATAGTCAGCACGGTGTAGGCGGCTTCCTGAACTGCCATATCTATGGTAACTCCCAATCCATGAGTCCAGTGAAGCGGCTCTACAGCTCCAGGATATGAAAGGTATATCCTAACGGTACACAGATACTGACTCTGGTTGAAATCTTGATACTGCTACTCCACTGTGTACTCTGGGTACCAGCGGTATCCAGCCTCCATCATAACTCTAACCAACATGGCCGTGTGACCCGGCACATCGATGCACCTGGTCAAACGGACCACCTGATGGAAAGGACGAGAGGGCATCTGAAACAGAGAATGATGCAAAGACATTAGAGATCCTAGCAGAATTTGGACAGCGTAACGGCTGTAATTGCTCAAGAAAATTTTTGAGACAATTGAAAAAGATTGGAAAGGCATAACCACTCGACTATCTAGACTCAAATCTCTTCTCCATCTGTTTGTCACACCAGCAATACTTGAATAACTACACTCACTTATAGCCAAGCTAGCTATTGGTCCATGGCTAGCAATAGATGAGAATCCTAGTTCCTATCCCCATAGAAGAGATGAGAATGACCCAGCATAGAATAATTTGGAAAGAGGAGTAAAAAGAGCCTTACGTTCCCTTCCACAATCAATTCCCCTACTTATCTATAGTGTTTCTAGACTCAACTTCGACCGGTTTGGCTTGGTAGTCCTACAGTCAGTCAGGCTCTGATACCAACGCTGTCGGGACCACGATCCTAAGTCATATGATTCCATACTGTAACAAGCCACATCACTTTGCGGCCTCACGCACGGTACTCCACGGCTGTAGCCTTACCTTGGTCGGGACTGTTTGCGTCTTTTGGCTCACGTATGTGAACGTGTCGCTGGCAATCACACAACAAAGAACCCAGGCCGACATGACTAGTCATAGAACCCAAGTGGCACATCCGTACGGAAACAGGCATACATAACCCAGCAATGCAGGTGTCGGCCTCAAGCGTGTGTAGACGAGTCATAGCAAGCTACAAGGACTCCATTACGTCGTGAGACACGAATGTCATCACTGCACGTAGACGAGTCGTAGCAGGCTACAGGGACTCCATTACACTGCGAGACATTTCCCCGAAGGAACAGACACAAAAGCAAAGAAGGATACATGCCGGTCAATCAATGTGTCCGGAGCAGTAGCAAGCGACCATGGCTCGGTGGAAGCACAAAGAGGCAGTTTCCCGTAAAGAGTACTACTAAAGGCACACGACTAGGTGTCGGATCCCATAAATACCGTTGCACGTCACACGTACGCACGAAATGCCCGATATGCATAGATACAACTATGGCATCACAACATAACCATACACCAACATGACTTTTATTTAAGAGGCTCAGACGAGCCTTGCATAATATGTTCTTACAGATAGGGGTCACATGACCCGACACTCAAGCCATACAAACAAAGTCATACAAGCCTGCGGAAACTTAAGTTGTCTGAGTATAGACGGCGAAATAGAAAAGAGGCACACGGCCTGACTATCTACAGCCCACCACACGGGCAAGATCGTAGCTGGGACACCAGCTATTCAGCATCGTCAACGTCTAGATAGAACCCACCTGATGGGTCCTGGTTCTGTTCTGCAACATTGATTAAGCAAGGATGAGTACAATCATACTCTGCAAGTCTTTAAAACAGACCTAGTCTATTTATGCTCATGTATCAATAAAGGGGGTGGTGGTGTTCATGCAGGAATGTCAGCTTTGACTAATGGCTAACCTACACTACTCAATTTTAAACTCTTTGTTACAATTTTAGTTATCGCACACGATTCCACTATCTCCATCACAATACACCACCATGGATTCACCTTCCCCTTCCGGAAGAGTGCCATCCACGGTAATCACACTTGTCTTGATATTTTTAGGAGTATCCATTTGATTATCTATGAACATCATAAGTTATCCAAGTAGTCCATATCCGAGGACGCGGCCATTCAAATAGTTTCATACCCTGCAGGGGTGTACTTCTTCACACACGCTCTCGGCACCTATCGCTGTGTGCCATAAACCATGCACCTCGGCAACCTTCAAGCGGATGCCCAGCGAGGGAGTCGGCCATGACCGTCAATCACATAAGACCTCTAGTCCAGGCTATCGCCTATTTGAGACTGAACCCGCACGGAAGTCCGGCCGAAGTTTCCGCTACGGTCCCAGCCGATGTGCATAGGGTTCCCAAGCCCACCATTCGGGTGACCCTTGGTACACCGTGCCACTGCATACTGCCTCGTAACCCACCTCGAGGGTCAGCGCTACGCACGGCCTCTAGCATGCTATAAACACCAGAAACTACTTGCAACTCCTGGACTAAGGACTAAGCGACTGATAAGTCGAGAGGGGTTGAGGTACCGGAACCCAATGTGTGGTAGTAACTAGTCTTGGATCACAAACACGGAACTCAATTCCTAAGAACGGTCCCAATGAGACTACCCACTATGTACTCCTACATAGCCTCTCATCGCTACCTTTACCAAATCGTATTCATTATGAGCTAATCACATCGGACAACACTTTTTCACTCAGTTCATCACCCAGATGAAACAGACCTGACACAACTCTAAGCATAGCAACATGGCATGAAAGTAAACTAAGCACATCATGGCACAAGCATCTACCAGGTATGCTAGGTTGCAAGGTTTAACTATTTACTGTGACAAGGTCAGGTCATGCATAGGAATAGGATCATCTATCGTGTATGACTGACATGTGATCGTTTGTCCTAATGCGATAACAAGAGCAGGAGCGAGAGAGTGGGATGTTATCGGAATGATCAATGGGGTTGCTTGCCTTGCTGAGTTGCGGAGGAGTTCTCTCCTTCGTCGGAATACGGGGTGGTATCTTTCGGATTAGGGCCTACCGTAACGCAGATAAAAGCATTCAATACAAGCAAATGCAACAATATGATGCATGATCATGGCATAGTAATATGCATGGGTGAGCTCATGTAACTAGTGATCATGTCAATTTAAAATAGATTTGAATATATGTTAAAAGTTGTTCTCATTTCAAATTCCATATATTAACCTAATGATAATTATCCATGTTCACCTATTCATGTTGCTCTAGCATGCATGAGAATAGCACCATATGATTCATTGGATTTTTCTGATAAATTTTCATATATAAACTATTTTCATCTGACTTACAGATTAATTTATATGATTTTTCAAAGTTTCAAATGATTTCTGGAATTATTTTTAAATAGGAAAATGGTATTATGACATCAGACTGACGTCATCCTGACGTCAGCTGGTCAACAGACCCGTTCCAGGTCAAATCTGACCGGTGGGGCCCATCTGTCATAGACTCAATACTAATCAGTTTTAATTAAACAAATTATCATGTCTAATTAACCTAGTAGGGCCCACTGTTAGTGTTACATTTAGTTAATAAACCGATTAAAACTAATTACTAATTATCCTGAAACTAATCAGGGATGGGGCCCACCTGTCATTGACTCACAGAGTCAAGCCAGGGCCCACGGGGGTCAAATCCGCCGGAGTTGGTCGACGGCTCGTCGCCGGTGACCAACAGAGATGGTGGCGACCATCGGGTTTTGCCCACAGGCGCTCATTCAACGAGTTGAGACCACTGGCGCGTAGCTCGTGCACAACCGCATCCAACGGAGGCCACAGGAGGCTAAGGGGTCGCCGGAGCTCACCGGAAACGAGCTCGTGGCGGCGGCCGGAGCTTGGTCTCGGACCAAAACACGATACAGGGCACGGGGTGACTCGGCAATTGGCTCTATGAGCTCCTGGGGACTCCAGGAGTTCAACCATGCACTCGCACATGATCTCGGGGGACTGCACGCACGGCAACGACCGATCACGGCGGCGGGAGGTCTTTGGGTCCGGCGGCTGGGCTATTTAGGGAGCGCTAGAGAAAGGGGAAGCAAGGGGAGGAGGAAGAGGAGATCACGGTGCTTTCGGGGAGCTGGTCAGCGGGCTCGAGGAGGCAGCGACAGCGACGAATCGACGGCCGGCGACGGCGACTCTCGGCAAGGGAACGAGAGAGAGAGACAGGAGGAAGGGAGGGGGAGGAATGAGCTCGGGAGAGAGGGCTCTCACGTCTTCCAGTCATAGGGGAAGCAGGGGAGCAGCCTGCTCCATGGCAAGCAGGAGGTGGAGGCCGGCGAGCGCTCGATCGCCACCTCGATGCCTACTGGCGCGAGGTGGGAGATGACCTCCCCACCCCTGGTGGGCTGGGCTGGGCCTCCCACTTGACCAGGTACACTTCTTCCCTTTCTTTTTATTTCTGTTTTCTGTTTTCTGTTCTATAATTTGTTTATTTTATTGCAGGTCCAAATAACCTTTCAAATATTCCAAATTTTTTGTATATTCAAGTTTGAATATTCTAAACTTGTATAAAAAGTTTCAGGTTAATTTGAAAACAGTAGTAATGAAAATGTTTTTATTTATCAATTTCAGAGGCTTAAATCTTTAATTTATATTATTTGAAATGTTCAAATAATTAGAATGATCCCTGGCATATCCATGCCCTCAATTATCAGACATAGGGAACATTTTTTATGGGCATTTTGGATTTGTTGAAATTTCATTTATCTTGAATTTGTTTAATTCATTAAGTGCTTGGGGTTTCTTTTCTTTCTCCCCATTTCACATTGATGCAATGATGATGATGATGATGCAATCACAATGCTAACCTAGGACACTTGCTAGGGTTGTGACAGTATATCGGTCCCTCCGAGATTCAAAAGTTGCCACTTTTTTTCACTTTGGTACCACCGAGATTTACACATCGGTGTCACCGAGTCTGACTTATTGTGTGTATTGGTTGGATTTTTGGGGATGCCTATATATACCCCTTCAGCACCACCCACTCGAAAGAGAAGCACTCAGAACTATTCCATACCTATCCTACTCAGTTTTCTGAGAGAGAACCACCTACACTTGTGTTGAGGTCAAGATCTTCCACTCCAACCATATGTATCTTGATTTCTTGCCTCCCCAAGTTTCTTTCCACCAATCCCATATCTTCTACCAATCCAAATCTGTGTGAGAGCGATTGTGTGTTGAGGAGTCTATCATCATGAAGCACAAGAGAAAGGAGTTCATCGTCATTACCGAGCCTATTACCTCTTGGAGGGTGGTGCCCCTAGATTGGTTAGGTGTCGCTTGGGAGCCACCTACTTCGTGTTGTGGAGTGAACCAAGAAATTTGTAAGGGAAATGAGATCGCCTACTTCGTGAAGATCTACCCATAGTGAGGCTAGCCCTTCCTGGACAGAAGCCGCATGGAATAGTCAAGGTTGCTTCTCTATGGAACCCTCCATGGGTAGAGCCCTTCGTGGACTCTCGCGACCATTACCGTCCGTGGGATGAAGACTCCATGAACGTGGACGTACGATAGCACCACCTATCGGAACCATGGGAAAAATCCTTATGTCCCCTATTGTGTTTGATCTTCCTACCCCATCTCTTTACTTACATGTGCAATGTCTTTACTTTCCGCTGCCATACTTGTAGACATCCATGTGTAGGGCTGTTAGACTATCTAGACTTGTTAAAACTATTAAAATCTACCAACCAATTAACTTGGGGAAAGGTTAGGTTTTAAATTTCTGCTAGTAGTCTATTCACCCCCCCCTCTAGACACGCCTCTCTCGATCCTACAAGTTGTATCAGAGCTTTGGTCTCCATTGCTTCGGTTTAATCACCGTGGAGGAAGATGGATGTGTCTAGATTAGAGAGTTTGAGTTGTAGAGTGCCCATTCTTGATGGAGAGTACTATAGTGAATGGAAGAATGATATGATTGATCTATTTAATAAATTCCATTTGACTAAATACATTGAAAAACCCTATGTGCTCCCCATTGATGAAATGCATCCCACCCACGAAGAGGAAATTAACATGCTTGGTAACCTAAGAGCTGTCAATCTTCTTGTTAGTGGTTTACCAAGATTCGTGCTTTCTCAAAATAAGAACTTTGCATGTGCCTATACCTTATGGACTGATTTGTAGAAACGATATCCAAATCTTCCTTAGGAAATCTTGATGAAATTCTACATAAAACTGTTGATTTTTACAAAATGAAGCCTAGTGATCCAAACTTTGATAAATGCCTATTTGGGCTCCATGATCTTATGTGTGCTAAAGGAGATGTCACCACTATTAACAACATTATCTTTGAAGCCATTCGCATTCATAAACTTGAACATTGTCATGATCACTATTCTAACGTATCCCTTTTTCTTTATGACGAGGATCTCCCACTTGATGATGACAATGTGGAACATGGCTACTATGAAGAAGATGAGTTGTTCGACGTCGAGTATGAGAAGATCATGAAGATTCTATGTCTTATGGCAAACTTTAGAGATTACATGTCCAGAGGAAAGGAGTGGATTCCTGACAGTGGATGTACGGATCATATAACTGGTGATAGAGACATGTTCCAAGATATCACGCCTAATCAAGGTCCTTGATAGTACGTGACTTTTGAAGACAATTCTAAGGGTAAGGTACTTGGCCTTGGTAAGATTGCCATATCTCATGATAGATCTATTTATTATGTCATGCTTGTTGAATCCCTTGCCTACAATCTACTTTTTATTTCTAGACTCGCCGATTTTGGTTTCAATGTTTTATGTACGAAAGTTGATTGCCAAGTGTTTCGCCAAGATAGTCATAAAATGGTCTTTACCGGTTTCCGAAGAGGTGATCTATACATTTTTGATTTCACTAAAAGGTCCAAGCCTTGCACCTGTTTAACTGCAAAACATTCTAAAGGTTGGCTTTGGCATACAAGACTTGGACATGCAGGCATGCGCAATCTAGATAAGCTAATCAAAGGTGATCATATACTTGGAGTTAAAGATGTTATCTTTGACAAAGATAGACTTTGTAGTGTTTGTTAGGCTGGAAAGAAAGTAGGTGGAAGTCATCCCGTTAAGAATATCATGACTACTAGGAGACCACTCGAGTTACTTCACACGAATCTTTTTGGTCCTAATGCTTACAAGAGTCTCGATGGAAATTCCTATGGTCTAGTTATAGTTGATGATTTCTCCAGATTTACGTGGGTACTCTTTCTTGACGATAAGTCACAGGTTGAAAAGATCTTCAAGAATTTCGCTCGCAAACCGCAAAATCAGTTTGGAGTGAAGATCAAGAAGGTTCGGAGCAATAACGGATCGGAGTTCAAGAACACCCATGTGGATACCTTTCTTGACGAAGAAGGTGTCTCACATGAGTTCTTAGCTACAAACACACCTCAACAAAATGGAGTTGTGGAAAGGAAGAACCGTATGCTTATTGAGATGGCAAGAATGATGCTTGATGAATACAATACACCAAGACACTTTTGGGCAGAAGCCGTTGAAACAGCATGTCATGGCACAAACCGACTTTACTTTCACAAGCTTCTCGATAAAACGGCATACGAGCTACTCATCGGTAACAAACCCCAAGTCGGATTCTTTCGGGTATTAGGCTCAAAGTGCTACATTCTTGATAAGCATTGTCGTACTAAATTTGCTCCTAAATCTCATGAAGGGTTCCTACTTGGTTACGGATCGAACTCTTACACTTACCGTGTCTACAACAACTTCACTCGAAAACTTGAGGAGATGTTAGATGTGAATTTTGATGAATCTAATGGTTCGCAAGTCGAACAGTTGGCAAATGATGTAGGTGATAAGGATCCCTCGGGAGCCATACTAGATCTACCCATCGGCAAGATTCGTCCCATGGAGGTGAAGGAAAGTACTTCATCAACTCAAGTGGAAACCCCCACTTCATGTCAAGGTGAACCTCAACACAACATGGAGGCATCCACGAGCAGTACACGACAAGATGATGAAGAGGAGGAAGTGCATCATGAAGATCCACCACAACCACCTTCACCACCACCTCAAGGGAATGACACCTTCAACAACAATGAAGATGAAAGAGATGATGATGATGAAGAAGAACCTCCACCATCCAACAATCGGAAGTTGACCCGTGTTCGATCTCAAGTGACCAAGAACCATCCCCTAAACCAAATCTTTGGTGATATACAAACAGGGAGAATCACTCGCTCCAAAACCCGTCTAGCTAACTTTTGTGAGCATTATTCTTTCATCTATAGCATTGATACTTTAAAGGTAGAACAAGCTCTAGAAGATGTGGATTGGGTGAATGCAATGCATGAAGAGCTACACAACTTCGAGGAACGAAGTGTGGACACTCGTGGAGAAGCCCGAAGATGAGCACAACATCATCGGAACCAAATGGGTGTTTCAGAACAAACAAGAGGAAGATGTTCAAGTCATACGTAACAAGGCTTGTCTCGTAGCCCAAGGATATACGCAAGTTGAAGGTATGGACTACGGTGAGACTTATGCCCCCGTTGCTAGACTTGAAGCTATTCGTATTCTTCTTGCCTATGCTAATCACCATGATATAAGGCTTTATCAAATGGACATTAAAAGTGCATTTTTAAATGGTGAAATAGAGGAAGAAGTTTATGTTAAGCAACCACCTAGTTTTGTGAATCCTAAGAAACCTAATCATGTTTACAAGCTTCGTAAACTCTTTATGGTCTCAAGCAAGCCCCTCATGCTTGGTATAAATGCTTAACGAAGTTTCTCATCGAAAAAGGTTTTGAAATTGGTAAAATTTATGCAACCTTCTTCACTAAGAGAGTTAACGGAGAATTATTTGTATGCCAAATCTATGTGGATGATATTATCTTTGGTTCCACTAACCCTCAATTTAGTGAAAGATTTGGAAGGTTGATGTCCAAGAAATATGAGATGTCTATGATGTGTGAGCTAAAATTCTTTCTTGGATTGCAAATCAAGCAATCAAGAGAAGGAACTTTCATCTCTCAAACTAAGTATACCAAGGACTTGATCAAGAAGTTCAACATGCAGGATTGCAAAGGTATGAAAACCCATATGCCCACTAGTGGACATGTTGACCTTACCAGGGAGGATGAACCGGTTGATCAAAAGGTGTATCGATCTAATATTGGTTCATTGTTATATCTATGTGCATCTTGTCCTGATATTATGCTTAGTGTATGCATGTGTGCTAGATATCAAGCCACGCCTAAGGAGTGTCATCTTTTGTCTATGAAACATATTGTGGGATACTTGATACAAACACCAAACTTTGTCATTTGTTATAACCAGGGATCTTCTCTTAATCTTGTTGGCTACTCCGATTCGCACTATGCTGGTGACAAGGTTGATAGAAAATCCACCTCGGGTACTTGTCAATTTTTAGGTAGATCTCTTGTGTCTTGGTCCTCCAAGAAACAAAACTCAGTATATCGATCTACTTCTGAAGCTAAGTATATTGCTGCTGGATCTTGTTGTGCGCAATTACTATGGATGACACAAATGCCTAAGGATTATGGTATTCATGTTAAAAATGTTACATTACTTTGTGATAATGAAAGTGCTATTAAAATTGGACATAATCCAGTGCAACATTCTCGAACCAAACATATTCAAGTTCGACATCATTTCATTCGTGATCATGTTGCCAAAGGAGATATCAATCTTAAGCATGTTCGCACTAACAAGCAATTGGCAGATATCTGTACTAAGCCACTTCTTGAGAAAACATTTTGTCATTTGAGGAGTGAGTTGAACATCATTGATGCTTCAAACTTGAGTTAGACTCACTCGGTTGCAAGCAAGAGCATGAGCTTTATTATTATCTCCATGATCTCGTAACTCTTTATCATATGCCATGGAATTCTATGCTCCCTTTTATTGCATCTAAACTTTTGTAGGTACTTGGAAGAACTTCATTCCACAAGATTGCCATCAACTCCAATTGTAAGCAATCTTGTCATTACCAAGAGTCCACAATCCCTCTTGATGATGGAAGGAACAAGACAACAAAAATATCCTTGAAAAGGCTTTACTCCAAGTCATGGGCTATATGTATCCAACAAAAATATCTTAGTTGCAACATCTTAACTATTGACATGTCAATTGGATATATCTATTGTTCTTCCTTGTATGACTAACCTTTGTAGGTGATGAGTATACTCGAACGAGAAGTATTTCTCAGAACTCAAGATGATCTTCATCAACCTCAAGCATCCTCAACAAGTTCACCTATGAATAGCGTCATCACCACCATTCAAAGGTATGTGCTCATATCCTTAAAAAGGCTTTACTCCAAGTCATGGGCTAAAGCAACTCAAGAGATATGAAGACATCAAAATGCTTAATCGAAAAATGGTAACCCCATTTTGAGCTTAAACGATGAGTATGACCTATGATCAAGTATTCTTTCTTGGCTCCCAAGTCAATATACTCTAATATAGGTGACCTAGTCACCGCCCATCATTTAGTTAAGAATCTTGTGTGGATTGCTCTCTTATTGCATGATCTCTCGTAACTACTCAAATCTTATCTATTTGATGACCTATGTAAAAAAATTGCATTTTTTCTTCTGAAACGGTTTCGTTTGTCTCTCTAGAAATAGAAACTTGGATTATCTTTCGGAGTCGCCGATTTAGATAACTCGGTTCTACCAAACTTGTAGATAAGTTCCACTAGACAATCCCGGTATCACTAATTTATCCATCTCCGGAGTCAACGATTTTCTTTGTGTTCAAATTTTATGTTTTGTTGATATAGTTTATTTGTTTTCTGTTCTCGTGATAATCTTGTTCTTTCAATGATCCCATCTTTTAATATATATATAGGGGGGAGAAGAACAAACAACACTTCGGGGGAGAAATTCTTTATTCAAGCATCCCTAGCTCCAAGGAGAAGAAAACTTAAATTTGCAAAAGGGGGAGGAGTTACATTCAATGATTCCCTTAGTCTTTTCATGAACCCTGCTTTCAATGGCCCTTGTTCTCAAGGATCCCTTCCTTGTCAATGATCCCTATCACTACTCCTAAATTTCACCTTTTTGGAATTTATGCCAAAGGGAGAGAATATCAAAGCTCCATGCTAAAGGGAGAGTTACATGCTTATGCAAAGGGGTGGATATGATTTAGGGGGAGAGGAAAATATCAAAAGTTCACACTTATACAAACAAGGGGAGAACAACAATGTAGGGGGACAAAACTACTTTTGGAGAAAAGTCTCAAGTGAACAAAGGATTGCTTTTCTCACCCTATCCGATCCCAATATCTACATGCTGGGATTCAAGGGGAGATGACGTACTACCATATTTATATCAAAGGGGAGAAAAGATGTAATAGTTTAATGCTAAAGGTGGAGACATATTAATATTAATGATTATCATATTTTATGTGTTCTCCATATCTTGGTATTCGTTGAGTTCTATTGCTTTTGTTTAGTAGAATACTCTTGTGTTTCCTAACATTGTTTTCCCAAGTGTCTCTCTACTACTAGAATGCTCAAGAACTCAAGGTAAGTATATGCATCATATCTTTGATCAACATGATCTCTTGCTTCTTGCACATCTTTTTTGCAAGAGTGAAGTCTTGATCAAGGATATACATTTCATTCACATATATTGATGCATATAGCCAAGATACACATGACTCTTATATCCCATTCATTCATATGTGTGTCCATGCATTCCAAAGCAACTATCCTTTAAAGGACTGCACACATTTAGGGGGAGGAAATCTAAGTCATGTGTTTCTCAAAGTCTTCATTGCATTCATGCATATCTTTAATTGAAGCTTTGATTGTATGTCGTCATCAATTACCAAAAATGGGGAGATTGAAAGCACAACATGCTTTGTTGGTGGTTTTGATAATTCATGACAACATACATTGTCTCTTGGACTAACACCTCTATCTAGTGTATTTCATATAATAGTCCATGGATATTTGTGTTGGCAAAAGGTTTGAGGAGATTGTGGGATTACCCAAGATTCAAGGAAATAGGTTGGACAAGCTTCAACCAAGACGACTATACATTTTGCATTTGTGAGAGATCACTTTGAGTCTATAGGAAAGACAATACAATTAAAAGGGGGTAAAGTATTGATGGTGAACAATATGCTCAAACGTGCACAAGTGACAGTCACCAAAACATCACATACTCTCCCACCAAAGTCTGTCCTAAATCAAATATGCCAAATCGGTGCAACCAACTTTCCTATCCTGGTGCCACCAAGTTCCAAAACCTAGACAGACTTAGCCAAACCCTAACACTTCGATGCAGCCGACACTACACTCGGTGCCACCGAGTTGGGTTGCCAACTTTCTATTACACAAATTCACATTTTCGGTCCGACCGAGAATGGTGAATCGGTGTCACCGAGACTGGAAAATCTAACCGTTGGTCACCTTGTCGGTGCAACCGAGAGTTGTATATCGGTCCCTCCGAGATTCAAAAGTTGCCACTTTTTGTCACTTTGGTACCACCGAGATTTACACATCGGTGTCACCGAGTCTGACTTGTTGTGTGTAAATGTTGGAGTTTTGGGGAGAAGCACTCATAACTATTCCATACCTATCCTACTCAGTTTTCTAAGAGAGAACCACCTACCCTTGTGTTGAGGTCAAGATCTTCCACTCCAACCATATGGATCTTGATTTCTAGCCTCCCCAAGTTGCTTTCCAACAATCCTATCTCTTCTACTAAGACAAATCTGTGAGAGTGAGATTGTGTGTTGAGTATTCCATCATCTTGAAGCACAAGAGCAAGGAGTTCATCGTCATTACCGATCCTATTACCTCTTCAAGGGTGGTGCCTCCTAGATCGGTTAGGTGTCGCTTGGGAGCCTCCTACTTCGCGTTGTGGAGTGAACCAAGAAGTTTGTAAGGGCAAGGAGATCGCCTACTTTGTGAAGATTTACCCATAGTGAGGCTAGTCCTTCATGGACGGAAGCCGCATGGAATAGTCAAGTTTGCTTCTCCGTGGAACCCTCATGGGTAGAGCCATTCATGGGTTGAAGACTCCATGAACGTGGACGTACGATAGCACCACCTATCGGAACCTCGGGAAAAATCCTTGCGTCCCCTATTGTGTTTGATCTTCCTACCCCATCTCTTTACTTACATGTGTAATGTCTTTACTTTCCTCTGCCATACTTGTAGACATGCATGTGTAGGGATGTTAGACTATGTAGACTTGTTAAAACTATTAAAATCTGCCAACCAATTAACTTGGGAAAAGGTTAGGTTTTAAATTTCTGCTAGTAGTCTATTCACCCCCTCTAGACATGCCTCTCTCGATCCTACAGCCCACAAGAAGGTGAAGAGCACGCTTTCCTATTTGTCTTCAAGGGTGGGACTTATGGTGAAAGTTCCCCCCGTGTCGCCCTCCTTGGTAGGCACTTTCTTGGTCTCTGGCGGAGCAGCCTTGGACTTTTTTCTCTTGCCGATGGAGCTCTCTGGCACATCGTCAATGGGAGCGCAATACTCCAAGGAGGTGCACTTGCCGGAATGTGAGCCATAGGCCATGCCAGAGGAGCTTCAACGACAGGAGCGAACGCCTTGGCGGCAGGTGCTATGACTGCACCCCGGTAGAGTTGGCCGGCGTAGATAAGTGCGCTTTTCTTGTCGGAGTTGATGGTGATGACGCTCATTGGTTCGGGCATCTTCAGCACGTTGTAAGTGAAATGGGTGGCCGCCATGAACTTGGTTAGTGTCGGGCGACCAAGAATGCCGTTGTAAGACAATGAGATCTTGGCGACGTCAAAAACGATCTTCTCCATTTTGAAATTGATATCGCTGCAAACGTCACCGGCAGTGTGACCTTGCCTTTCGGTTGAGTCCTTCCCGAGTTGACACCTTGGAACGCGCATGTCGGCTCGAGATCTTCATCAGGAATTTGCAGCCTCTGAATGACATCAGGTGAGATTAGGTTAAGGCTGGCCCCTCGGTCGACTAACATCTTTGTCACCTTGAGGTTGCGGATTGTTGGCGAAACCAACAATAGCAAGCACTCGACCGCAGTTAAGCTATCAGGGTGATCCTCGACTTCGAAGATGATAGGTGTGTTGGACCACTACAGTGGTCTGTGTGCGTCGGTAGAGGAATGTGACGAGGCACCTCCCTCTATGCACATCATCTCTTTAGCCTTCTGAAACTCATGATCACTAGACTCATCGTCTTCTTCGACATCATCGTCATCTCCCTCTTGCTTGTCGCAGCCATGGGCTGGACGGTGTTTTCGTTGCTTGGGCTTGCCACGGCGACCCCCTCGGCCGACATGCTTCTTTCCAGACCCCTCGGCACCATCCTGGCCTTTCTCCTTGTCTCGCCTTTCGTACTCGGCTTTTTGCTTCTCGGCAAGCTACTCAACTTGCCGGCAGTCTTGGAGATCATGGCCTTTGGTGTGATGGATCTTGCAATACTGCTTCCGGAGCCTTCTGGCTTGTCAGCAGCCACTAGGGCATGGCAGGAGGCACATACAGAAAGATCATTACTAGGGTCATCAATCTTGCCTTTCTTGGCGGCGACAGGGTTGCCGGATCCCTTGACGGCAAGTACGGAATTGCCCTTGCGCTTCTTGTTCTACTGCCGGCCCTTCCTTGTCGGGGTAGCAGTGTCTTCAGCTTCAGAGTCGACCCCTGCGCCAGCGTCTACGCCGAGGAGTCTCGTCCCTTCTTCAGCCCGAGCACATTTGTCTGCCAAAGCATAAAGCTCGGTGCCGTCCCTGACTCTGTTCATCGCCAGCTCTTCCCACATCCTGCGGTTGCACATGTTCTGATGGAACGCGCTGATATCAGCGGCAGGGTGAACATCTGGGATGTTTTGAGGCACGCGGATGAACCTTTGGATGTATTTGCGTAAGTTTCGCCCTCCTTCTGAGGGATGATGTGTAGATCACTTTCTAGGCCAGGTGCTTGATGACCTCCTGTGAAGGTGCCAACAAACTCGTGGCACAAGTCTTCCTAGGAGGTGATGGACCCCTCTGGTAAATGCATCAACCATGACCTGACGTTGGGCTTAAGCACCAATGGAAAGTAGTTGGCGAATATCTTGTCGTCGCGACCCCCGGCAACTTGCACCACAATGGTGTATATGCTCAGGAATTCTGATGGATGAGTCTTGCTGTCATACTTCTCCGGGACTTCTCGCTTAAACATGCGGGATTTGGTCCATTGGACTTGCTGCACCTCACGAGTAAGCGCTGGACAACCCACCTCGTAAGGTAGGCTGACATGATACCCTGGCGTAGACTTGTCCACAGTGGGCCCCATGCGCCTATCATACTGGAGGCACGCTTCCCCCGCCGCTCGATTGCAGATCGAGCGTCTTCCTTGCCACGTTCTCGAAGAACTTGAGGCTGATCGCGGCGTGTCCATGGGTCAGACAACACCGTTGAGTAGCCATCGTAAGCATCGGTCCATCGAGTTGGCGACCGGCGCCGTTGTTGTGGAGGACAGTGCACCAAAGTCGCGCTGCCCCCGACCCTCTCACCACTGGCATGAGCCGGCTCGGTGGACCAAAACTTATCTGCGAGGCTGAGGAGGCTCTGAATTGTGGCTCTCCATTCGTCGAGCTTCTCTGCAGCAGAAGGGAAGTTTAGGATTAGTTGCGCCCATGCCATCACTTCCTCCGACATGGTTGGTAGCGAACGGCACAAGGAACGCGAGGTGATTTGACTCCTAACCATGTTAGAAGGAGCACCGCCACGGTCCCACGTTGGCATGCCACTCCCGCTCGCATGTTGATGAGCATGCTGGTCCCGCGCATCTTGGGAATGATGCGTAGGAGCTTTCCCGTGGGAACGTTGAGAATTGAGGGCGCCGTGGTGCGGCTCTCCGCGCGTGTCTTGAGAAGGTCGCGGCGTAGGCGCCGGTGTGGGTGCCCTAGAAGATACCCTTCCGCCCCCGGAGTTTGCCGTACCACCCGTAGGCAGTACCACTCCGTCCTGACACCCAGGGGCCCGGGGGTTCCCGCCGACGCCACGGGTGTCTCCGCGGCGAGTGTCGCCGCTTGCTTGGCCGTGATCACCGGAGTGTCGTGGAAGTTCTGAACCTCCGCCTCCTCCGCCTCCACCTGCGTCTATGATGTCTCCTATCTGCGCATATATAGGGATGGCAAGAATTAACGTTGGGGGTGCTGATATGTCTCCAACGTATCTATGATTTAAGAAGTATTCTTCCCATGTTTACAATAATTCTATATGGATTTGGTATGATTTTATTAGAACAAACCCGGACTGATGCTGTTTTCAGCAGAACTGCCTTGGTCTTGTTTTTGTGCAGATAAAAGTTCTCGGAATGGGCTGAAAATTTACGGAGAATATTTTTGGAAAATATAAAAAATAGTGGAGCGAAAAGATACTGGAGAAGAGTCCCGAGGGAGTCACAAGCCACCAAGGTGCATCCACCCCCTGGCCGCGCCTAGCTGCCTGGTGACCTCCTCGGGAACTTTCTGGATGTGCGACCAACACAAAATACTCCTATAAATACCCAAACCTCCAAAAAGAAACCTACATCGGGAGTTCCACCACCGCAAGCCTCCAGAGCCACGAAAAATAATTTGAGAGCCCGTTTCGGCACCCTGCCGGAGGGGGAAACCATCATCAAAGGCCATCTACATCATCGTGGTGCTCTCCATGATGAGGAGGGAGTACTTCACCCTCGGGGCTGAGGGTATGTACCAGTAGCTATGTGTTTGATCTCTCTCTCCCTCTCTCTCTCTCGTGTTCTTGAGATGACATGATCTTGATGTACCGCGAGCTTTATTGATATAGATGAATCATATGGAGTTTTCCCCTCTCTATCTTCTTGTGATGAATTGAGTTTTCCTTTGAAGTTTTCTTACCGGATTGAGTCTTTAAGGATTTGAGAACACTTGATGTATGTCTTGCGATGGGATATTCGTGGTGACAATGGGATGTTCTATTGATCCACTTGATGTATGTTTTGGTGATCAACTTGCGGGTTCCGTGACCTTGGGAATCTATGCATAGGGGTTGGCACATGTTTTCGTCTCGAATCTCCGGTAGAAACTTTGGGGCACTCTTTGAAGTTCTTTGTGTTGGATTGAACATGATGAATCTGAAATTGTGTGATGCATATCGTATAATCAAGCCCATGGGTACTCGTGGGGACATTGGAATATCTAGGTGACATTATGGTTTTGGTTTTTGTGTATCTTAAGGTGTTGTTTTAGTACGAACTCTAGGGTTGTTCGTGACACTTATAGGGATAGCTCATAAGATTGATCGGAAAAGATAACTTTGAGGTGGTTTCGTACCCTAAATTAATTTGTTCGTTTGTTCTCCGCTATTTGTGACTTTGGAGTGGACTCTTTGTCACGCGTGAGAGATTTGCTTATGATTCAACATTGTTAGTATTGTTGAGATGAGTTGCACTAATGAAAGTATGAACGCTAGTCCTTGTTTCTATGCATTGCATACTGTTTGTGCTCACTTTTATCATTAGTTACATTGTTGTTTTTATATTTTCAGCTTACAAAAACCTATATCTACCATCCATATTACACTTGTATCACCATCTCTTCGCCGAACTAGTACACCTAATTGGGTGTGTTGGGGACACAAGAGATTTCTTGTATTTGATTTCAGGGTTGTTTGAGAGAGACCATCTTCATCCTATGCCTCCCACGGATTGATAAACCTTAGGTCATCCACTTGGGGGGAAATTGCTAATGACCTACAAAACTCTGCGCTTGGAGGCCCAACACGAGTCTACAAGAAGAAGGTTGCGTAGTACACATGATTCCACTTCGCTTCTCGGTCTTTGCCTTGGTTTCCTGAATTCTAGCCATGACCTTTTTTCTTATGATCTCATGACTAGTAATCAGAGGTAAAAACCTTGCTCTCATGATGAAGTTGTTGAATAACTCGCACATATTGTTTTCCACAGAATCAAAATATCAACCAAGTTTGAAAGAAGCTCTGCGTGAGTGTTCAAGCTTGGTTTTCATAATATTTTGTGCCCCGTCTACTGATTTTTGAGCTAGCTTGGCTCTATGATAGCTGAATCTTGTTTTGTCATAGGCTTTTGCACATGCCTAGAAAATTTCCTGATATATGTTCTCCCTGTGTTGCTTTCTCTTGTTTGCAAAGATGTGCCAAGCACACATTCTATGCTCTGCTTGTGGATGAAATTCATTTACTTCTCTAATGAGTTCCCTCTACTGGTTAGAGATGAAAACCTAAGCATCACTATGATTATTTAGCTAAATGTCCTTCTAAAGAAATGATAGAAACAAGTACCAACTGGCATAGTTCTCAAATTCAACAATTTCTCATGCAATTGGGTACATTTGATTGTTGGCGTCTCTCCCAATAGCACCAAGAATTTTTCTATGCACTGCCCTTCAGGAAACAACCATCTAACCAAATAACTCTTCTACATCCAACCATAAAACCTTTCTTGCAAGAATCTAGACAAATATACATCCTTGCAAATACATTTCTCTCATGTACTTCAGGGTCCAATGTGATAGCAAGAGTACTTTCGGGATTGCTCCTAAGTAACTCAAGGTGGTTGTCAAATACTCTAGAATACTCACCATTAGTTGAATCTATGAGCTTTTCCATTACAAACTTCTTTGCCCTCTTGCAATTTGATATGTTTACATTAGATAGCAAATCTTATAATACAACCTCTTGATAAACTCCACCCTTTATGTTGGGTTATCTCTGATTTTTCTCACATATTTCCTAGCAATCATATTACTGGTCACTAGCTTATTATCTCTCATGGGCACACAAGTATGGAGATTGTTGTATGTGTGAACTATCAACCAATCATATTTAATGTTTATTGACCCATACATACTCCATTTTCAACCAATTCAGCTACACTTGGCACTCACTCTCTTCATTGCATCTTTAGGACATATCAAATGATGGAAATTGTTCAGTCCATATTTGACTAGTGCATTTTTGTATTGTCCAATGTGTGTAAAAGCCATCCCAACCTCAAATTGGGGTGCATCTACATTGTCATCATACACCTGATGGTTGTTTTTTCTCCTGCTGACGACATTGACCTCTCCATCACTAGCATCATCATAAGAGAGATCATTATCACTTTGAAAATATGGAGTGTCATCTCCTTCATCATTCACCTTACATGTTTCTGGTACAATGAACTCCTCGGGAACATTGCAAACTATTTCTTATTCCTCCCCAAGCATCTTATTTTTATTTTTCAACTTGAATTCTTTAGCATATTTTTGTGCTAATTTATTTCTTAATCTTCAGTAGAACTATCCCTCTTTACAGGAGGTGTGGGATCACTAGAAGAGGCGTCTAGAGGGGGGGTGCATAGACTACTTGACAAAATTAAAACCTATCCTTTTCCCAAATTAATTGGTTAGTAGATTATAGCAATTCTAACATGTCTAGTGCACCCTACACACGCTAGTCAACAAGTATGGCAGCGAAAAGTAAAGACAAGCATATGTAAGAGAGTTGAGATAGGAAGATCAAATGCAAAGTTGACACAGAGATTTTTAGTGTGGTTCCAATAGGTGGTTATATCGTGCATCCACGTTGATGGAGACATCAGCCCACGAAGGGTGGCGGCTAAAAGAGTCCACCAAGGGCTCCACCCACAAGGGGTCCACAGAGAAGCAACCTTGTCTTTGTCATCATGGCCTTAATCCATGGAGGACTAGCCTTACTTGGGTAGATCTTCACGAAGTAGGTGATCTCCTTGACCTCACAAACTTCTTTATTCAACTCCACAACCCGAAGTAGGAGGCTCCCAAGCGACACCTAACCAATCTAGGAGGCACTACCCTCCAAAAGGTAATAGACGTGGTAAGTATGATGATGTCCTTGATCTTGTTCTTCAAAAGATAGTGTCCGCAACACTCAATCACTCTCTCATAGACTTGGCTTGGGTAGAAGATATTGATTAGGTGGAAAGCAACTCCAGGAGGCTAGAAATCAAGATCCATATGGTTGGAGTGGATGATCATGATCTCAACACATGAGTAGGTGGCTCTCTCTTAGAAAAATGGATGGGGCAAGTCTTTGTATGTTTTGAGTGCTTCCTCTAAAAGTGAGAGGTGCGGGAGGGGTATATATAGGCATATCCAAAACTCCAACTGTTACATCTTTATTCCCCAACTCGGTGAAACCGAAGTGAAAACTCGGTTGCACCGACTAGTGCAAAATGTGGCAACTTTTGGCATTCGGTGAGACCGATTTGTAATTCTCGGTGGGACCTAAATGGCTAACCTAGGAATTTTCCAAATATCGGTGTCACTGATTCCTAAAACTCAGAAATTTCGATTTTTAGAAATGGGACAACAGAAGGTTGGTCACGGTTTTCGGTTTCACCGAAAGTGAAAGTTGGTGTCACCGAGAAGCTAGGGTTCGGCATGGGTTCTGTCTAAGTCAAAACTCGGTAGGGCCGAATGAGATTTGTTGGTGGGAGTGATTATGGACTTCAGGCTTTGGACAAAGAATTTTTGTGGGAGAATGGGTGAGTATTTTTGGTGGCAAATCTCTAAGAACTTAGCAACCAGATCATCATAGTTCCTCATCCCCTTTTAATAATATTGGCTTTCCTATGGACTCAAAAGTGATTCCTCACCAAATTTAAAATGGAGAGTCTTGTAGCTTGAAGCTTGGATCTTGGCCAATCCTATTCCTTTCCTTCTTCTTTTTCTTGGGAATTCTCCGCACAATCCTTAGCCAATCCTCTTTGTAGACTAAACCTGAAATGAACTAGGTAGAGCTATTAGTCCAAGAGGAAATATATGTTGTGATGAATTATCAAAACCATCATGGGAGCATATGTGCTCTCAGTCTCCACCTTTTTAGTAATTAATGACAACATACAACAATTGCTTCAAATAAAGGTATGCAAAGATATAATGAAGGCTTTGAGATACACATGACTAAGATATGGTCCCCCTAAATGTGTGCAATCCTTTTTGAGTGATATTTGCTTTTGAATGCTTGAACACACACATAATGGGAAGGATATGATAGGTCATGTTTATCTTGGCTATATGCATCAAGTGTATGTGAATGAAGTATGTCCGTGTTGAAGATTCACTTTTGCAAACAATATGTGCAAGAAGAAAGAGATCATCTTGTACAAGGATATGATGCATATACTTACCTTTGAGTTCATGAGCATTTAAATAGTAGGAGCATACTTGAGAAAACAATGTTAGAATACTCAGGAATATTTCTATCATAAAAATCCAAAGAACTTCAAGAGTACCAAGATATGGAAGACATATGAAAAATAGCATTTGATGATTCATATCTCTCCCCCTATAGGATATGTAGAACTTTCTCCCCTAAGTATGGATTTGTAGTACTTCCTCTCCCCCTTAATCTTAGCATGTAAATATTGGGAGTAGGTAGGGTGAGACAAGTCTAACACAAATAGACAATCAGAATTAAATCATATTTTCTCTCTCACCGTTAAGGAAGAATTTGGTCTACTCACTCCCCTTAATGTGGTATTTCTCCACTTTGAGTTCTCCCCCAATAATAAGTATAAGCTTGATGTTTTTCTCCCCCATGAATATGTCTCCCCTCATATATAAGCATAATATTTGATATGTTCTCCCCTTAAAAAGCATAACCTTTGATAATTCTCCCCTTTGGCATCAATTTCCAAAAAGGGCTTGGACGGCGAGGGTCATAGAAAATAAGTCAAAGGGATCATTGAGAGTAAGGGTCATAGAGACCTTTTAAGAGAAAAGAGTCCTTGAATACAATTTTCTTCTCCTTTAGGCAGTTGTAAGCTTTACAAGAATATGACAAAGAATAAATGATGATAGAAAGTCGATGTCTTTGAGGCAAAATGTTTCAGTAGAACCAATAGGGAATTTTTGGGTTCTCGAAAAACTTAGTACATCCGAAGAGTTCCATATCGATGGTAATGAAGTGGCTCTTGGCAGTTTATCTACGTTATCGGTGGAACTGATTTTTCCAACTCGGATTTACCAAAATTGCAAACAAATTCTTGGCAAAGTTGGTCTTGACCAACTGTTGATGAAAACTATTTCCAGAGAAGATCACAATGGTTTAACAATTATTTGCAAGGATTTTCAAGAAGATTTGCAATGAGTTTTCAACTAGATTGAGGTTGAGTGGTTCGAAGGAAATCATGTAACTCAAACATGAGCCAAACAAGATACTCCATCTAGTTGATGGTCAGTGACTAGGTCACCTATATTAGAGTATATTGACTTAGGAGCCAAGCAAAATGGGGTTGCCAATTTTTGTTTAAGCATATTGATGTTTTCATATCACTTGAAATTGCTTTATCTCATATCTTGGAGTAAATCTTTTCAAGGATATGATTGCATATCATTCAATAATGTAGATGTCGTAGCATGTAGGAGAACTTGTCGTGGATGCTCAAGGTTGATGAAGATCATCTTGAGTTGGGAGCTATCCTTGATTGTTTTGGTTCTCTTTTCACCTACATAGGTTAGTCATGGAAGAAAGAACTGGATATATCCAAATGACAAGAGTGAAATTTGTTCATCAAATGGTTGTTAAGGATATGATTTGTGTTGTCTTCTTCATCCATCACAAGGTGGGGTTGTTGATACTTGGTTATGACAAGATTGCTTATGATATGATTTGATGGCAATCTTGTGGAGTGTAGTTCTTCCAAGTACCTACAAAAGTTAGATGCAATACAAGGGAGCACAGATTTACAAGATCTAAGATAATGTTGTGTGAAAGATATCAAGGAATAGTCACATAAGCTCATGCCCTTACATGCATCCGAGTTATTTTAGCTCAAGTTTGAATCAGAAAAGGATGTTCAACTCACTCCTCAAGTGACAAAACACTTTCTCATCAAGTGGCTTGGTAAAGATATCGGCCAATTCTTTGTTAGTACGAACATGCTTGAGATTGATATCTCCTTTGGCAACATGATCATGAATAAAATGGTCTCAAACTTGAATAGGCATAGTTAAACAGTGTTGCATGTTATTATGAGCAATCTTGATTGCACTCTCATTGTCACATAACAATGGTACATGTTTCACATGTATGCCATAACCCTTAAGAGTTTGAGTCATCCCTAGCAATTGCGCACAACATGATCCGGCAACAGTGTATTTCGTTTTGGCGGTAGATAGAAATACCGAGTTTTGTTTCTTGGATGACAAAGACACAAGAGATATACCAAGGAATTGGCAAATACCCAAGGTGGATTGTCTGTCAACCTTGTCTCCGGCATAGTTCGAGTCAGAATAGCCAATGAGGTTAAAAGAAGATCCCTTGGGATACCAAATGCCAAAGTTTGGTGTATGTATTGACGTGGCTTGAGATTGCGTCGGTATTTCCCCAAAGAGGAAAGGGTGATGTAGCACAGTGATGGTAAGTATTTCCCTCAGTTATGAAATTAAGGTATCAATCCGTAGAGGAAGATCACGCACCCACATAAACAGCACCTGCACACGACTAACAAATACTTGCAACCCGACGCGAAAAAGAGGTATTTTGGGGGGTTTTGGATTAATATATCTGAAAACAAAAAGGTAAAATTCTAGATCGTAAAGAAATATGTTGGAAAAGTAGACCCCCGGGGTGTAGGTTTCACCAGTGGCTTCTCTCATGAGTATAACACACGATGGGTGAACAAATTACTGTTGGGAAATTGATAGAAGATTAAATAATCATGAAGATATCTAGGCAATGATCATTATATAGGCATCACGTCCAAGATAAGTAGATCGAAAGGATTCTGCATCTACTTCTATTACTCCACACATCAACTGCTATCCAGCATGCATCTTGTGTATTAAGTTCATGGGAAAACGGAGTAATGCAATAAGAACGGTGACATGATGTAGACAAAATATATTCATGTAGGAACAGACCCCATCTTGTTATCACTACTGGAATTAGGATCTTTGCCGTCTGCCAGCTCTTTGTCGTCTGCTAGCTGATGGCAAAGAGGTCTTTGCCATCATCTTAAATAAAACTGATGGCAAACAAAGAAGGTACGGCAAAGATATCATTGTCGTCAGCCTCCTCTTTGTCGTCTGCTAGCAAACGACAAAGCCTCTTTGCAGTCTGCTAGCAGACGGCAAAGAGGAAGGGTGGCCCACAACGAGAACCAGCTAACGACCACTCTCTTTGACGTCTGGTAGCATACGGCAAAGAGAGTGGCCATCTAACGGCTAATTCCCCTGGCCCCACCCCACTAACTAAGGCTCTTTGTCGTCTGCTAGAAGACGGCAAAGAGCCTTAGTATACCTATCAGCGTGCCCTACCCCTCTCTCTCTCCCCTCCCCGCACCCCCTACTCCCTCGTGCCCAAGCCGCCACCGCCGCCCCCTCCCCCCCCCCCCCCGTGCCACCGGCCGCTGGCACAGCCGCCGTGCCACCAGCCGCCCCCGCCCCCACCTTGAAGCCGGACGACGTACGCCCCTGCCCCTGCCATTGGTCGCCCCTGTCCTTGCAACCGGCCGCCCTCTCCCCTGCCGCCGTCCGCCCCTGCCCCTACCGCCAGCCGCCCCGCCCCTGTCGCCTGCTGCCCCTGCCGTTGGCCGCCCCTGGCCCTACCGCTGCCGCCCAAGGTGAGTATGCCCTCTTTTTTTAAGGTTTAATTTAGATTTTGTTTATATTTTGTTTAATTTAGATTTTGTTTAATTTGGTTTAGGTTTAGGTTTAGTTTTAGGTTTAGTTTAGGTTTAGTTTAGTTTTAGGTTTAGTTTAGGTTAAGAAGAAGAAGAGGAGGAGGAGAAGAAGAAGAAGAAAAAGAAGAAAAAGAAGAAGAAGAAGAAGAAGAAGAAGAAGAAGAAGAAGAAGAAGAAAAATAGGAGAAGAGGAGAAGAAGAAGAGGAAAAAGGAAAAGAAGGAGGAAGAGGAAAAAGGAAAAGAAGGAAGAGGAAGAAGAAGAAGAAGAAGATGAGGAGCAGAGGATGAGGAGAAGAGAAGAAGAAGAAGAAGGACGCCAGAAACCCCCGACCCCTGACCCCCAACCACCGATGCCATCGCCCCCCGACCACCGACACCACCGATCCCCGACGACCGACGCCATCAACCCCCGACTCCACTGACCCCTGATCACTGACCCTCGACCCCCGACGCCACCGACCCCAGACGCCCCGGATCCCCGACCCCCCGGACCACCGACCCCCAACCACCGACACCATCGCCCCCAACCACCGACACCACCGACCCCCGACACCTATTCTACGTCTTGTTGACCAAAAAGGTGCTCTTCGGCCTTCGTGAGGCCGAGGAGGTCATATTTTGTAAATTGTGAGCTAGGTCACATATTTTCCTATTTTTTTGTAAAAACATCATATTTTATGTTGATCGGGTGAATTTCAATGTGCAGTTGTTTGACGACCTCCCCGTGCATTTGACGAGCTCCCCTACTGCGTTCGTTAGTGAGCACAAATGACATCTTCTCCCTCGGCACCCTTAAAAAATTGCTTTGTTCCGGTCTTCGTGCCGATGAAACTTGCTAGCTATAGGTGTCTTCAATCATCAATATGCGTGACCACTATGCGTCTCCCGTTCGAAAGGGTTACATCTATAAATATGCATTCATTAGCATATTTATAACCATGATTCTTTCGAATTGTCCAACGTTATCCATGGACAGCCCAAGTATATGTAGATTGGGTTCATTTTCCCATATGCTCTGCTCCAGATCCGATGCAGAATTTCATCAGTGCCACCCTATTGTTCTCTAGGTACACATCCTCTCTGCTTATTGCTGAGACGTGCATCAGGAGAACAGCGGGGAGATGTTGCCGAAATTGTGCGTCAGGACGGTGCTGTCGAAACTTCTAATTTCTTTGAAATGCTCTTATTCCCGGATATATGATACAGTCGATACGTCGCCAAATTCTCGGATGGAGCGGTGATCCAAAAGGATTCCATCGAAGAGTATGAGCTTCTGGCAAAGCATGGAGGCAGCTATCCCGGTTTCATCTCTTGGTTCAAGCAAACGGTAATTTCCATTAATTAGATGATTTCATTTCTTCGCCTAGTTTGCGGCTAATGCAAGAATCCTTTCGTATTAAACTTGTAGACTAATGCAGAGTCTATGGACTCCGAATTGAGACAAGTCGCTAATGGTTTTGACTATAAGGTTCGTTCATTTGACAAATACGACATCAATGGGTATCGCTTTCATAATTTTGGCAAAGAGCTATCTATGGCCGACCGAAAGTCTACAAATTGTTGTGTCTCTGCTGTTGCCGAAGGACGAGTCAAGTATTATGGAAGAGTTGAAGCAATTTATGAACTTACATTCTTTGATGAAAACCCACCAAATGTCGAAGTCTTTAAATGTTATTGGTTCCGGCCGAAGGAGACTAGAAGGACTCATGAACATATAGGGCTAGTCAAAATCAAACAAAGCACCCATTTAGATGTTCCCGATGTCTATATTATGGCTCAACAGGCGACCCAAGTTTTCTATCTACCGTGGGCCTACCAAACGGACCCAAATTTGAAAGGTTGGGATGTCATTTATGATGTGCCGCCACATTTTAGACCACCTCCCCTCAATGAAGATGATTATGAACCTCAGATTAACCTAGACACATATGAAGGAGAATTCTTCCAAGAAACACGTGTTTCCAAAAAACATTTCAAGAACAGCTCTACTTCACCCCAGAACATTGAGGTCGACACCAACAGTGAACCCGACTTCACCCCTGAGCCGGAACAAGAAGAGACGGAAGAAGAAGAGGTTACTACTGTGGATAACCTGACAATGCTTGACCGATTACATAGAGGCCCTCCACATGTTGATGCATTTATTGATGATGCTGATGAGCACATCATTACTGATAGTGATGATGATTATGCATTTATTGAACCTGGAGCATATATAGACGATGAAGATTAATATTAGTAATGTGAGGTATTCAATTATTATTATGTACATATATATTATTAATTAGTTCATGTTATTAGGTATTCAATTTTTTTATGTTGAACTAATTTCGTTCACTCTTTGTCATTGCAGGTGTTGACAGATGGTGGGCTCGGCTCGAGAGCGCTCTGAGCCTCCTTCCTCGGCGCGTGCTGGGAGGGGTGCTATTATTCCACCCCAGCAACTCCGGAGAGCGCTGGTACACTGTATGCAGACACCGGCGGGCGCTTCTTCTTCGACCGGGAGAGGTCAGGGGAAGACGAAAAGAGGTGCTAGAGGTAGGAAGGCTGCTACGCCTTCCTTGCCACCACCCCTAGCTGATTCTCCCAACCATAGGAGTGCTCCGTCTCAGGTGGACCCGTCTCGGACTCTGGTCCACGAGCCTCGGGTCGACGAGCCTCGGGTCACCGAGCCTTGATCCCAGGAGACTGTGGTCCTAGAGTCTTTGTCCCAGGAGACTCGGGTCCCAGAGTCTTCGTCCCACGTGACTCCAGAGGCTACTGGCCATGCTGATGGTGGCGAGGACAACTTGTCTGAGGACACCTATAGCGAGGGCGAGCTGGTTGAGGAGGGCAAGTAGGTCTACCAGCATGATTGTACAAAGCTCCTGCCCATGCCGATGACCCGCGATCAGAGGTGGTTGATTGTGCCTAATGCGGAGAAGTAAGTGCATTTACTCATTTTAATATTTTGCCTTCATGTTTCTTCAAATTAATATCTAATGTGTTGGCCTTGTCATACTGCAGGGTTGGAAACACGAGCGTGGTGTCCACAGGCCCAACCAGGTCCTTGGTGTGCCTCTCCGGCACCACTTCCCGAGGAAGGTCCAGTTGCCCGATGAGGGTGAGGTTCCATAGGTAGCATTGACCTGGGAGATGGACATGTCTGCCCTGACCCCGGCGGAGGAGATGGTCGATGGTATCTTGTGCGAGATGGTGGCTGACATTGTGATCCATTTATTTTGGATAATTTCGCCTTTACAGAATTAAAAATCAACATCACATAGTGATTGTACTAATCAGTGTTGTGTTGTTTGATTGCAGACCTTCTACAAGTGTCTTGAGGAACACGAGGTGAAAGCAGTTGTTGTTTTCGAAGCCGAGTGCAAGTGCCTGCTTCAGAACTTACGGCATGAGGCTCGGGTGCAGGCTATTCGAGACTACTACGCCTCGACTAACATTAAGAGGGCCAAGAAGAAGTGCTGCAAAAACTATCAGAGTAAGGAGAAGTTAATGAAGGTAATTATCTATTCTTAAGGCCGTGTAGTTAGTTTCTTTGATTTGATTTGTAGGCGTAGCGCTGAAATTTCTCTTGTCTAACTTAGGTGCCCCCGAGATGGTGTGCGGATAGGATGGACTATTGGGAGGCATTGGTGGATGAGTGGTGCTCTCCTGAATGGCTAGCCGAACACAACAAGGCCAAGGGTAAGCATGCCCAAATGAGAGGTGTGCCACACCATCAAGGGAGCTCCAACCTGTTTGAGGACGGGGATAACTGGCTATGTGGTTTGCTTCATGATTCATGCAATTTCATTCTTCATGCTAGCTTGATCCCTTAACTAATATTTTGTTCCTCTCTTTTAGGCGCGAGAAAACAAGAAGGAGGTGCCACCTCTATTCGACCTCTATGCCATGGCCCATATTGCCTCGTACAAGAAGGCCAAGGCATTCTCTGAGGATAACCTCGGTCATCCAGAGAGCTTCAGAAACATCTCCTCCCACAACAAACTCGTGAGGTACAGAGACGAGGGGAAGGCGAGGAAAGGGGAGGACATCAACCCGAGCCAGAGTCCTTTTGATCCAGAGCTCGTGATGATATCTGGTGGCGGGAGGCCCCATGGCTCGATAGCCATTGGGGATGGACTGATACATTCTCCTAGAACTCTCCTGGAGATCAAGAAGTGCCAGACGAGCTCTAATCCTGAGATAAGGCCTCGTCCACGGCCAATGGAGCTCACCATTGAGGCTAGGGCCCAGGAGCTTCCGGCGGAGGCAAATAGGCAGGCGGCACAGAGGGAGAGGGACATGGAGGAGAAAATGGCTAGGCTGTTGGAGGAGGAGAGGAACCGGAACGACGCGTCTCACCGGGCCATATACAAGCTCCTCGGGGTAAGTTTCTCCTGCGTATTAGCCAAATCATGCACGGAATGTTCATTTCATCACTAACTAATATGAATGACTCGTGAAAACAAAATATGCGGACTGTGTGCCACAATAATGGTCAGACCCCTCCGTCGATGCCCCATATTGCAATAGCACCCATGGTGAGTTTCATTTGAATGGTCATTAGTTACTAGTATTCACATTTGAGTTGCATCATGCTAAGGACACATTGCAAATGATCTTTGGTGCAGCGTGCCTCCCGACAAGCATCGACCGATCCTTCTGTGTCTGCCGCAACCCCGACCGGTCCTTCTACGTCTCACCCTGGCGCAAACCCGACCGGTCCTTCACCTCTATGATGATGGTAAGTTTTCCCAAGTGTTTAGCTTAACAAATGCATACTTACCTTAATAAATGACCTACTTATCTCCAAAATGACCTATACTTAGATTATTTTCCTCTAAAATGACATAATAACCTTACTTACCTCCAAAATGATATATTCTACCTAGGATAGCTATAAAATGACCTATACTTGGCATTTTTTCCTCCAAAATGACTTGATATCCTTAGTTAGCTAGAAAATGGCATAACTACCTAGGATAGCTCAATAATGATCTATAGCTAGCTTAGCTAGTTCATTTATGACATAATTAGCTCACTTAGGTACAAAATGGCATAACTACCTAGGATAGCTCAATAATGATCTATAATTAGCTTAGCTAGTTCATTTATGACATAATTAGCTCACTTAGGTAAAAAAATGGTGTAATAACCTTGGTTTAGCTCCAAAATGACCTATACATAGCTTATTTTCCTTGAAAATAACATAATAACCTTACTTAGCTCCGAACTGACATACTTTACCTAGGATAGCTATAAAATTACCTATACTTAACATTTTTTCCTCCTAAATGACTTAATATGCTTAGTTAGCTGAAAAATGTCATAACTACCTTGGATAGCTAAATAATAATCTATACTTAGCTTACCTAGTTCATTTATAACATAATTAGCTTACTTAGGTAAAAAAATGTTATAATGACCTTGGTTTAGCTCCAAACTATCATATAATTAGTTTATTTTCCTCCAAAATGACAAAATAACCTTACCTAGCTCCAAAATGACCGATTTTAACTAGGATAGCTCTAAAATGACCTACACTTACCATTTTGTCCTCCAAAATGAATAAATATGCTTAGTTAGCTAAAAATGGCATAACTACCTAGGTTAGCTCCAAAATGACCTATTTACCTATCTTAGCTCTAAATGACCTACGCACTTAGCATTTTTACCTACCTTAGCTTAAAATGGCATTTTTACCTACCTTAGTTAGAAGAAGAAAAAGATAAAGAAGAGGAGAGGAGAAAAAGAAAGAGAAGATAAATTCTTCTTCTTCTTTTTCTTCTTTTTCTTCTAGCTAGTCTTCTTCTTCTTCTAACTTTCATCTTTCCTAATTTGCAGATTTGCTATAGATGAGGGAGCTTGCATTGATGGAGTGTACTCTTCTACTTGTGCTTCCTTTTTGTTTATGGAAACTTGTTTTTGATATGCATGTATGTATGGATATGTTGTTGGAAACCATTGTATGTTGGATATGTTGTTGGAAACTTGTATGTTGGATATGTTGTTGGAAACTTATTGTTGGTATGCTTGTTGAAACTTATTGTTCGTATGCTTGTTGGAAACTTGTATTGTTGATATGTTGGATATATATGTGAAATTCTATCAAATTGAATGAATTTAAGAAAAAACAGAAAAAACAGGGGCTATATAGCAACTTTGCCGTCTGCTGGCAGACAGCAAAGGTCTTTAACATCAGCTGGCAGACGGCAAAGCTGCCACATGGCAGCTACCTATGCAACCTGGGGTAGCACTAGGATGGCCCAGGTCGTTTCTTTGCCATCTGCTGGGAGACGGCAAAGACCTAAGGTTTCTTTGCCGTCTGCTAGCAGACGGCAAAGAAACGACCTGGGCCGGCAAAGAAACAGGTGCTTTGCCGTCTGCTGGCAGACGACAAAGATCCTTAGGTCTTTGCCATCTGCCAACGGACGACAAAGCACGCCGTTAACCCCTTAACGGCCGTAAGCTGCCACGTGTGCCATCCAAGGTCTTTGCCGTCTGCCAGCAGACGGCAAAGCGCCCTTTAGCGTGGGTTATTCAGCCGGACGGTTGGCCGTCTGTTGGCCGACCGCAAAGCCTTTGCCGTCCGCCATGCAAGCCTTTGCCGTCTGGGATGGCTGGTGGCAAAGTTGTTGATTCCTGTAGTGTATCCTTAATGGCAACGATGCATCCGTGTCTTGCTGCCCCTTCTGTTACTGGGAAAGAACACCGCAAGATCGAACCCATCACAAATAACCTCTTCCCATGGCAAGAAAAATCGATCTAGTTGGCCTAACTAAACTAAAGATTCGAAGAAGAATACGAGGATATAAGTAATCATGCAAATAAGAGATGAAATAAGACTCAAATCATATTCATGGATAGAAACTAATCATGAACTCAAAATTCAACGAATCCCAACAAACACACCGCAAAAGTCATTACATCAAATAGATCTCTAAGATATCATTGTATTGAGAACCATAGAGAGAGAGAGGAAGCCATCTAGCAACTCCCTACAGACTCATAGGTCTATGGTGGACTACTCATGCATCATTGGAGAGGCACCTATGAGGAAGATGAACCCCTCCGTGATGGTGTTAGATTGGATCTCGAGGTTCTGGAACTTGCGACGGCTAGAATTGTGTTTTGTCGACTCCTCTAGGGATTTCAGAATATTTGGGAATTTATAGGCTTGATAGTCGGTTGGGTGGAGTCCTGAGGTGGGCATGCTCCACCAGGACACGACAAGGGCCTCTGGCGTGCCCTGGTGGAGGGTGTCCACCCTGGGCCCCCACTCTGGTGGTTGTTTGGCCCCCTCTCTAAAGATTTCCGTGACGTTAGGGATCTATTTGGTAGTGATTTTCTGAGAAGTAAAAAATCAAGCAAAAACAAGAATTGACACTTTGGCACTATGTCAATAGGTTAGTCCTAAAAAATGATATAAACATTGTATAAAATGATTGTAAAACTTCCAAGATTGATAATATAACATCATGGAACAAGCAAAAATTATAGATACATTGGAGACGTATAAGCATCCCCAAGCTTAATTCCTACTCGTCCTCGAGTAGGTAAATGATAAAAACAGAATTTTTGATGTGGAATGCTGCCTAACATGTTCATCATATATTATTTTCTTTGTATCATGGACATTTGGACCTTTAGATGGTTCAAAGCAATAGTCTAGTTTTGACATGAAAACTTTAATACTCAAGCATATCAACAAGAAACCATGTCTTTCAAAATATCAACGCTAAAGCAAGTTATCCCTAACACATCATGCACAATCATTGATCCAATCATGATACACACTCAAATATTAGCTACACCTAATGCTCATGTACGATCATAGTGCCTCCTAGTTGGTGCTTTATAAGAGGAGATGGAGAGTCAAGTTGAAAATAAAAATTTCATAAAGTAAATAGATATGTCTTTTGTATAGGGAAGTAGGGACTTGTAGAGGTGCCAGAGCTCAAGTGTTTAAATTGATGGAGAAAAATATTTTGTGTGGCATGACTTTCCTGTCAACGAAAAAGACTAAGAGATTTCAATACCTTTCCATGTTAGATACTCCCTCCGTTCCTTTATTTAAGGTGTGTTATTTTCGGCACGATGACCAAGGCACATAATTATAGACATGTTAAGACTAAATCACCCTTGGAAAATTGGTTGGTTAGTGGAAAGTGAAGCAATTATTCCAGATAAATATGAGATACATGCAATCAACAAATAGATAGTTTCCTTCTTTTGCTATAAGAAGAGATACACACAATCAGAAAAGAAATACTTTCCTTGTTTTAGGATGGCTAACAAGGGAATTATGGGGAATTAGAAGAAATGTACCTTACATTTTGGAATTTTATCAAAAACCAAATACACCTTATATAGAGGAACAGAGGGAGTACATCGTAAGCGGTTCCCAAGTAGAAAATAAATTTTATTCCTTTTTCCACCATACTTTCACTTTCCATGGCTAGACGAATCCACGGTTTCCTTCCATACCAAAACTTTCCAAGGAATTTATTATTTGACAACATAAACTAAAAAATACCTTTTTCATTTTGGTAATGCGCATCCCTATTACCGATGTACTCTCGTGCAATGACAAGTGAATAAACACTCATCTTGATAATAACACATCTAGAATGGAAAAATATCGGTCACCCCCTACCATTTCATGAGCGGTACGAGCACACAAAGAGGAAAATTTGTTTTAAAAATTAGAGACGGCACATAAAAATTTGCCTCGAACAGCATGGAAATACCGTATATAGGTAGGTATGGTTGACTCATAATGAAAATTTGGTTTAAGGATTTTGGATGCACAAGTAGTATTTCTATTTAGTACAAGTGAAGGCTAGAAAATAGATTGAGAAGCATCCAACCAAGAAAAGGAAAATCACATAAGTGAGCATTAAGCATAGCTAATACCAAATAATGCACCATAAGTAGGATGTAATTTCGTACAAGAAATATCTACTTTCGTGCTTGCATAGGGAATCACTAACCTTAACATCAATATTCTTACTAAGCATATTTACGCACCAACATAGCTCGCATATTACTATCCTCATGTATCAAAACTATTATAAACAATGAAATTTAATTTCTCCAATGATCTTCATGAAATGTTTTATTATATCCCTCTTGAATATCTATTACTTTAGGACTAGTTTCATATATTGCAATTGCTTTTGACAAGCTCACATGGATATAAGTGATGAACATGAGCATAAAAGTTTCATATCCCAAAATAATATAAATGAAGCATGAGAGGATTTCTCCAAAATGACTAAATCTCAAAATAATATAAGTGAAGCATGAGAGCATTTCTTCAAACATGTCAAAGCACGTCGTGCTCAAAAAGATATAAGTGAAGCACTAGAGCAATTCCTTTGCTCAATAGATTTAAGTGAAGAATACAGTGCAATTCTAGCAAATCATAGCATAATTTTGGCTCCCTCAAATAGGTGTGTGAAGCAGAAATAAAAGCCAAAGAATCAAATATACTAGACGCTCCAATCAAAACTCATGATATGTGATGAATAAAAATATAGTTCCATGTAAAATACCGCTGGTTGTTAGAAGAAAGAGGGGATGCCACTCGGGGCATCCCCAAGCTTAGTTGCTTGATAATCTTTGGATAATATCTTGGCGTGTTGTAGCATCCCCAAGCTTAGTCTCGTCGTACTCCCAATTTCTTCATCCATCGTGATCACACTCAAAACTTGAAAACTTTAATCACACAAAACATGACAAAATTCTCCTGAAGATCCGTTAGTATAATAAAGCAAATTACCACTTCAAGTATTGTTGTAAAACCATTCATATTTTATTATTGAATTATACCTACTGTATTTCAAATTTACCATGACTTATACCCCCCAATACAAGCCATAGATTCATCAAAACAAGCACACAATGCAACAAAAACAGAATCTGTCTCAAACGGAATAGTCTATAGTAATCTGTACTCTAGACATAGTTCTAGGACTCTAAAAATTCTGAAAAAATAGGAAAACATAAATTATTTGTATAGAAATAGTATGTTGAAATTTGAGCGCAATATCATGCTCCAGTAAAAAACTGAATTTCGTGCACTCGGAACAAAATTTCTGTTTCACATTCATCATTGTTTCTACTCATTATGGATCATCCTAAAGGCTTTACTAGGCACAACCACTAAATAAAACATCAAAACATAATCATAAGAGAAGAAGAATTGTGAAATCACTCAAAAAGAGAAATGAAAAGATAAAAATATTTTATTCATTCGGTTGCCTGCCAACAAGCGCTATCATTTTATGCCCCTAGCAAGGCATAACACATAGATTCAAGTGTTGTCATCCTTGGTTTTCACTCCATAGAAGGCCCTCATGATTGATTCATATGGTGTCTTAATTATTGTTCTACGAAAGTGTTCCATAAAAATTTTAAGAGGAAATTGAAACTTAATATTGCCTTATTTCATATCAATCACGGCACCTATAGTGCGTAAAACCGGTCTACCAAGTATGATAGGACAAGATGGATTGCAATCAATATCAAGAACAATAAAATCAGTGGGCACATAGATCCTATTTTGAAGAATAAGAACATCATTAATTCCTCCCAAATCCTTTTTAATAGTAGAATTCTCTAATTACAAATGAAGATAACATTCTTCAATATTTATAAAACCAAGCGCATCAAATAGAGATTTCGGAATTGTTGAAACACTAGCACCCAAATCACACAAAAAGGATTCAAAATTAACCCTGACTTTAATGGTACGTTCCCACTCATCATGCAATTTTCTAGGAATTGAAATCTCAAATTCCAAGTTTTCTTCTAAGGATTTCATCATGTCATCAACAATATGTTTAGTAAAAGCTTTATTTTGTTCATAAGCATGGGGTGAATTTATCGTAGATTGAAGCAAAGAAATACAATCAACCAAGGAACAACGCTCATAATTAAAGTCTTGTAATCAAATATAGCAGGAACATCACTAGTTAAAGTTTCGACCTCTCCAAACCAACTTTTATCAAAATTTTCATCAAGATTTTCACCCTCCAAATCATTGGGACGCCCTCTAGCTAAAGTTGACTCTTCTACAGTCCCTTTATCATCAAATTTAACATTGCTAAACAAATAATCAATAGAGAAAACACCAATCATTTTAAGATCCTCATCATTGTTATCCTCTAGAGAAATTGGTTTAGCGGCCATTTGATTCAGTAAAGTGGCTTGTGCATCGGATATTTTTCCTAGAAAATTTTCAAAAAGAGCATACTTAGTTTAGAGATTAGCAATTTCTCTACTAATATCATCAAGTGGTTTTGTTATGGCCTCTAGTGAGGTAGAGTGTTCTTTAAGCTCCTCGGTGAAATACTTATTATACTAAAATTGTTTAGTCATATATTCCTTGGTACTTCTTTCAATCTCAAGAATAATATTTGGGTAAGGAACATCATAATATCTTTGTTGAGGCATCATGACTACGCAGACAAGATTGCAATCAAACATGAGATCTAACGAGAAAAAGGCAAACGAAAAAGAGAGGGTGAATAAAACGGCAAATTTGTGAAGTGAGGGAGAGCAAAATGAGAGGCAAATAGAAAATAATGAAAATTGAAAGGAGATGAGATTTGTGATTAGGAACCTGGTAGATGAGATCGCTTCCTCCCTGACAATGGCGCCAGAAATTTGTTTCACGTGGCTTGAGACTGCGTCGGTATTTCCCCACAGAGGAAGGGATGATGCAACACAACGACGGTAAGTACTTCCCTCAGTTATGAAACCAAGATATCAATCTGTAGAAGAAAATCACACACCCACGTAAACAGCACCTGCACACAAATCACAAATACTTGCAACCCAGCACGAAAGAGAGGTTGTCAAGCTATCTATGGTAAAAAGATAGACTGGGTGATGATAGTTTTGGCAAATAGATCTCACAAGAACACAAAATTAAATAAGTAAACAAAAAGTGCAGCAAGATATTTTCATTTTTTTTGTATTAATAGATCTGAAAACAAAATGTAAAAATAGTATATCAGAAAGGAATATGTTTGAAAAAGTAGACCCGAGGGTCGTAGGTTTCACTAGTGGCTTCCCTCGTGAGTTAGCACACGGTGGGTGAACAAATTACTGTTGGGAAATTACTAGAAGATCAAATAATCATGACGATATCCAGGAAACGATCATTATATTGCCATCATGTCCAAGTTAGGTAGATCGAAACGATTCAGCATCTACATCTATTAATCCGCACATCGACCGCTATCTAGCATGCATCTAGTGTATTAACTTCATTGGAAAATGGAGTAATGCAATAAAAAGGTGACATGATGCAGACAAGATCTATTCATGTAGGAATAGACCCCATCTTGTTATCATTAATGGCAATGATGCATGCTTGTGTTGCTGCCCCTTCTGTCATTGGGAAAGAACACCGCAAGATCGAACATATGTCACAAAGCACCTCTTCCCATGACAAGAAAAATCGATCTAGTTGGCCTAAATAAACCAAAGATTCGAAGAAGAAATGTGAGGCTATAAATAATCATGCAAATAAGAGATGAAAAAGGACTCAAATCATATTCATGGATAGTAACTGATCATGAACTCAAAATTGATCGGATCCCACCAAACACACCGCAAAAATCATCACATCAAATAGATCTCCAAGAGACCATTGTATTGACAATCATAAAGAGAAAGGAAGCCATCTAGCTACTTCCTACGGACCCATAGGTATATGGTGGACTATTCATGCATCATTGGAGAGGCACCTATGAGGAAGATGAGCCCCTCCGTGATGGTGTTACATTGGATCTCGAGGTTCTGGAACTTGCGGCGGCTAGAATTCTGTTTCGTCGACTCCTCTAGATAGAATATTTGGGAATTTATAGGCCTGATAGTCGGTTGGGGGGAGTCCTAAGGTGGGCATGCTCCACCAGGCCACGCCAGGGGACTCTCGCGCACCATGGAGGGTGGCCACCCTGGGCCCCCTCTCTGGTGGTTGTTTGGCCCATCCTAGTTCTTCTGGTCCATAAAAAATCTCCAAAAAATTTAATGACGTTTGGGCTCCATTTGGTACTGATTTTCCATGAAGTAAAAAACCAGCAAAAATAGCAACTGGCACTTTGGCACTATTTCAATAGGGTAGTCCCAAAAAATGATATAAAGTTGCTATAAAATTATTGTAAAACATCCAAGATTGATAATACAACAGCATGGAACAAGCAAAAATATAGATACATTGGAGACGTATCGACATCCCCAAGCTTAATTCCAACTCGTCCTCTAGTAGGTAAATGATAAAAACAGAATTTCTGATGTGCAATGCTACCTAACATGTTCGTAATATATTATTTTCTTTGTAGCACGGAAATTTGTACCTTCAGATGGTTCAAAGCAATAGTCTAGTTTTGACATGAAAACTTTAATACTCAAGCATACCAAAAACCAACAATGTCTTTCAAAATATCATTGCTAAAGCAAGTTATCCCTAGCCCATCATGCTCAATCATTGATCCATTCATGATACACATTCAAATATTAGCTACACCTAATGCTAAAGTAAGATCATAGTACCTCATAGTTGGTGCTTTATAAGAGAAGATGGAGACTCAAGTTGAAAATAAAAATTGCTTAAAGGCAATAGATAGGCCCTTCGCAAATCGAACTAGGGATTTGTAGAGGTGCCAGAGCTCAAGTGTTTAAATTGATAGAGAAAAATATTTTGGGTGGCATGCCTTTTGTGTCAACAAAAACGACTGAGAGATTTCAACACCTTTCCATCCTAGATACATCATAAGCGGTTCCCAAATAGAAAATAAAGTTTATTCCTTTTTCCATCATACTTTCACTTTCCATGGCTACTTGATTCCCTGGTTGCCTTCCATACCAACACTTTCCAAGGAATTTATTATTTGACAACATAAAGTGAAAAAAATCATTTTGGGACTTGGCATCCCTATTACCGTCGTACTCTCGTGTAATGAAAAGTGAATAAACACTCATCTTGACAATAACACATCTAGCATGGAAATATATCGGTCACCCCCTACCATTTCATGAGCGGTACGAGCACACAAAAAGGACAAAAAGGAAAACTAGAGATGGCACATACAAATTTTCTTGGAACGGTCTCGAAATACCATATAGAGGTAGGTATGGTGGACTCATATGGCAAAACTGTTTTAAGGATTTTGGATGCACAAGTAGTATTTCTACTTAGTACAAGTGAAGGCTATTAAATATATTGAGAAGCATCCAACCAACAAACGAAAAATCACATAAGCGAGAATTAAGAATAACTAATACCGAATAATGCACCATAAGTAGGATGTAATTTCGTAGCACAACTATTGACTTTCTTGCTTGCATAGGGAATCACAAACCTTAACATCATTATTCTTACTAAGCATAATTACTCACTAACATAACTCACATATTACTATCATCATGTCTAAAAACTATTACAAAGAATCAAGTTTAATTTGCCCAATGATCTTCATGAAAGTTTTTATTATATCCCTCTTGAATATCTATCACTTTTGGACTAGTTTCAGATATTGCAATTGCTTTTGACAAGCTCACATGGATATAAGCGAAGAACATGAGCATAAAAGTTTCATCTCTCAAAATAATATAAGTGAAGCATGAGATGATTTCTTAAAAATTACTAACTCTCAAAATAATCTAAGCAAAGCATGAGAGCATTTCTTCAATCATGTAAAAGCACGCCATGCTCAAAAAGATATAAGTGAAGCACTAGAGCAATTCCTTTGCTCAATAGATTTAAGTGAAGCATAAAGAGCAATTAAAGAAAATCATAGCATAATTTTGTCTCTCTCAAATAGTTATGTGCATCAAGGATAAAAGCAAAACAAGCAAAGATGCAATACACTCAAAGCAAAACTCATGATATGTGACGAATAAAAATATAGTTTCAAGTAAAATACCGATGGTTGTTAGAAGAAAGAGGGGACGCCACTCGGGACATCCCCAAGCTTAGTCGCTTGTTACTCTTTGGATAATATCTATGGGTTCTGTAGCATCTGCAATCTTAGGCTTTTCTTACTCCTTATTCTTTCATCCATCGTGATCTCACCCAAAACTTGAAAACTTCAATCACACAAAACTTGACAAAATTATCATGAGATCCGTTTGTATAATAAAGCAAATTATCACTTCAAGTACTCTTATAAACCCATTCATATTTCATTGTTGAATTATACCTATTGTATTTTAACTTTAACATGACTTATACTGCCCAATACAAGCCATAGATTCATAGAAGCACACAATGCAACGAAAACAGAATATCCTTCAAATAGAACAATCTGTAGTAATATGTACTATAGCCATACTTATGGAACTCTAAAAATTCTGAAAAATTAGGAAAACATAAAGAATTTTTATAGAAATACTATGTTAAAATTTGATCTGAATATCACGTTCCAGTAAAAAACTAAAATTCGTGCACTCGGAACAAAGTTTCTGTTTCACATTCACCATTGTTTCTACTCATCTTATGGATCATCCTAAAGGCTTTACTTGGCACAACCACTAAATAAAACATAAAAACACAATCCTAACGTAAGAATAATTGTGAAAACACTGAAAAATAGAAAGGAAAAGATAAAAATATTTTATTCATTGGGTTGCCTCCCAACAAGCGTTATCGGTTTACGCCCCTAGCTAGGCATAACACATAGATTCAAGTGTTGTCATCCTTGGTTTTCACTCCATAGAAGGCCCTCATGATTGATTCATATGGTGGCTTAATTCTTGTTCTAGGTAATTGTTCTAGAACCTTTCTCAGATTAAATCAAGATATAATATTGCCTTCTTTCATATCAATCATGGCACATATAGTGCGTAAAAATGGTCTACCAACTATGATAGGACAAGATGGATTGCAATCAATATCAAGAACAATAAAATCAATGGGCACATGGTTCCTATTTGCAAGAATAAGAACATCATTAATTCTTTCCCAAAGTCTTTTTAATAGTAGAATCCGCCAAGTGCAAATTAAGATAACATTCTTAAATATTGGTAAGACCAAGTGCATCACAAAGAGATTTCGGAATTGTCGAAACACTAGCACCCAAATCACACAAAGCAAAGCATTCATAATTTTTAACCCTGACTTTAATGGTAGGTTCCCACTCATCATGCAATTTTCTAGGAATTGAAATCTCTTATTCCAACATCCCTTCTAAGGATTTCATCATGGCATCAACAATATGTTTAGTAAAAGCTTTATTTTGTTCATAAGAATGGGGTGAATATATCATAGATTGCAGCAAAGAAATACAATCAACCAGGGAGAAACACTTATAATTGAAGTCTTTGAAATCAAATATAGTGGGCACATCACTAGTTAAAGTTTTGACCTCTCCAAACCCACTTTTATCAAAAAAAATCAAGATTTTCACCCTCCAAATCATTGGGACGCCCTCTAGCTAAAGTTGAATCTTCTTTAGTCCCTTTATCATCAATTTTAACATTGCTAAACAAAGAATCAATAGAGAAAACACCAATCATTTTAAGATCTTCAACATTGTTCTCTAGAGAAATTGGTTTAGCGGCTATTTGATTCACTAAAGTGGCTTGTGCATCAAATATTTTTCCTAGCAAATTTTTCAGCATGAGCATAATTAGTTTGGAGATTAGCAACTTCTCTACTAATATCATCAAGTTGTTTTGTTATGGCCTCTAGTGTGGTAGAGTGTTCTTTAAGCTCCTCGATGAAATACTTATTATGCTCAAATTGCGTAGTCATATATTCCTTGGTACGTTTTTCAATCTCAAGAAAAATATTTGGGTAAGGAACATCATAATATCTTCATTGAGGCATCATGACTACGCAAACAAGATTGCAAGCAAACAAGAGATCTCACGAGAAAAAGGCAAACAAAAAAGAGAGGGCGAATAAAATGGCAAATTTGTGAAGTGGGGGAGAGGAAAACGAGAGGCAAATGGCAAATAATGTAAATGTCAAGGAGATGAGATTTGTGATTAAGAACCTAGTAGATGAGATCGCTTCCTCCCCGACAACAGTGCCAGAAATTCCTTTGACGTGCCTTGAGACCACGTCGGAATTTCCCCAAACAAGAAGGGGTGATGCAACACGGCGACGGTAAGTATTTCCATCAATTATGAAACCAAGGTATCAATCCATAGGTCAAGATCACGCACCCACGTAAACAGCACCTACACACAAATAACAAATGCTTGCAACCCAACGCGAAAGAGAGGTTGTCAAGCTCTCTACGGTAAAAAATATAGATTAGGCGATGATAGTTTTGGCAAATAGATCTCGCAAGAACACAAAATAAAATAAGTAAACAAAAAGTGCAGCAAGGTATTTTTGGGTTTCTCGAATTAACAGATCTGAAAACAAAAAGGCAAAATAGTAGATTGGAAGGCAATATGTTGGAAAAGTAGACCCGGGGGCCGCAGGTTTCACTAGTGGCTTTTCTCATGAGTATAGCACATGGTGGGTGAACAAATTACTGATGGGCAATTGATAGAAGATCAAATAATCATGACGATATCCAGGCAATGATCATTATATAGGCATGACATGTATCCAGCATGCATCGACCGCTATCCAACATGCATCTAGTGTATTAAGTTCATGGGAAAACGGGGAAATGCAATAAGAATGGTGGCATGATGTAGGCAAGATCTATTAATGTAGGAATATACCCGGTCTTGTTATCCTTAATGGCAATGATGCAAGCGTGTCTTGCTGCCCCTTATGTCACTGGGAAAGAACACCGCAAGATCAAACCTATCACAAAGCACCTCTTCCCATGGCAAGAAAAATCGATCTAGTTGGCCTAACTAAACCAAACATTCGAAGAAGAAATACGTGGCTATAAATAATCATGCAAATCAGAGATGAAAGAAGACTCAAATCATATTCATGGATAGAAATTGATCATGAACTCAAAATTCATCGGATCCCAACAAACACACGACAAAAGTCACTACATCAAATAGATCTCCAAGAGATCATTGTATTGAGAATCATAGAGAGAGAGGAAGCCATCTAGATACTGCCTACGGACCCGTAGGTCTATGGTGGACTACTCAAGCATCATCGGAGAGGCACCTATGAGGAGGATGAACCACTATGTGATGGTGTTAGATTGGATCTCGAGGTTCTAGAACTTGCGGCGGCTGAAATTGTGTTTTGTCGACTCCTCTAGGGTTTTCATAATAATTGGAAATTTATAGGCTTGATAGTCGTTTGGGGGCAGTCCCAAGGTGGGAACGCTCTACCTGGCCGCGCCAGGGGCCTCTGGCGCGCCTTGGTGGAGGGTGGCCACCCTGGCCCCCCTCTCTGGTGGTTGTTTGGGCCATCCTGGTTCTTCTGGTCCACAAAAAATCTCCAAAAATTTCCGTGACGTGTGGGCACTGTTTGGTACTGATTTTTTGCGAAGTAAAAAACAAGCAAAAATAGCCACTGGCACTTTGGCACTATGTCAATAGGTTAGTCCCAAAAAATGATATACGGTTGCTATAAAATGATTGTAAAACATCCAAGATTGATAATATAATAGCATGGAACACCCAAAAATTATAGATACGTTGGAGACGTATAATGTAGCAAGTATCTCACAATTCTTTTCACGGCCTTAAGATGACACTCTTTAGGAGCATCTTGATATCTAGGACACATGCACACACTAAGAATGATATCAGGATGGGAGGCACATAGATTTAGCAACGAACCGGTCATTGATCGGTAAACCTTTTGATCAACCAACTTGTCCTCTTTGGTGAGGTCAACATGTCCACTAGTAGGCATAGTAGTTTTGATACCTTTACACTCTTTCATGTTGAACTTATAGATCAAGTTCTTGGTTTGAGATAGGAAAGTTCCTTCTCTTGTTTCCTTCATTTGCAGACCAAGAAAGAATTTCAGCTCACACATCATGGACATCTCATATTTCTCGGACATCAACCTTCTAGATTTATCACTAAATTGTAGGTTAGTAGATCCAAAGATAATATCATCCACATAAATTTGGCACACAAATAATTCACCATTAACTCTTTTAGTGAATAGGGTTGCATCAATTTTACCAATTTCAAAACCCTTTTCAAGAACAAACTTTGTCAAACATTTGTACCAAGCCCGCGGGGCTTGCTTAAGTCCATAAAGAGCTTTACGAAGCTTGTAATTTAGACCTCTTCCTCAATCTCTCCATTTATAAATACACTTTTGATGTCCATTTGGTAAATAGTAATGTCATGGTAATTGGCATAAGCAAGTAGTATACGAATAGCTTCTAGTCCAACAACATGGGCATAGGTCTCGCCGTAGTTCATACCTTCGACTTGAGTGTAGCCTTGAGCCACAAGACGTGCCTTGTTGCATACAACTTGGCCGTATTCGTCTTGCTTGTTTTGAAAGACCCATTTTGTACCAATGATGTTTTGCTCGTCCTTGGGCTTCTCTAGTAGTGTCCACACTTTGTTCCTCTCGAAGTTGTGTAGCTCTTCGTGCACATCATTCGACTAATCTAGGTCTTCAAGCACTTCTTCTAGGCTCAATACTAGAGATGAATGTGTAATGTTCACAAAAATTAGCTAAATGAGTTTTATAGAGAGTGATTCTCCTGGTTTGAATGTCATCAAAGATTTTGTCGAAGGGATGATTCTTGTTCACTCTTGCTCGAACTCGAGGTAGCTTTTGCTTGTTGGTTGGTGGAGATTCCTCCTCATCATCATCTTCTTCATTGTTGTTGTTGAAGGTGTCATCTCTTTGAGGTGGTGGTGAAGGAGGTTGAGGTGGATCATCACGATGTACTTCTTCCTTCTCTTCATCTTGTCGTGTACCTCTTGTGGATGCCTCCATGTCGTTTTGTGGTTCGCATTGACGCGAAGTAGGAGCTTCCACTTGGGTCGATGAAGTGCTTTCCTTCACCTCCATGGGATGAATATTGTCAATGAACAAGTCTTGAATGGCTTCTGAAGGTTCCTTATCTCCTTCATCATTTGGCAATTGTTCGACTTGCGAACCATTAGATTCATCAAACTTCACATATATCATATCTTCAACTTTTTGAGTGAAGTTGTTGTAGACACGGTAAGTGTGAGAGTTTGATCTGTAACCGAGTAGGAAACCTTCATGAGATTTAGGAGCAAATTTAGAACGACGATGCTTATCAAGAATGTAGCACTTGGAGCTGAATACTCGAAAGTATCCAACTTGGGACTTGTTACCGGTGAGTAGTTCATATGTCGTTTTACCAAGAATCTTGTGTAAGTAGAGTCGGTTTGTTGCATGACAAGCTATTTCCACGGCTTTTGCCCAAAAGTGTCTTGGCGTCTTGTATTCGTCGAGCATCGTTCTAGCCATCTCTATAAGAGTTTGGTTCTTCCTCTCAAAAACTCCATTTTGTTGAGGTGTGTACATAGCCGAGAACTCATGTGAGATACCTTCTTCTTCTTCAAGAAAGGTGTCCACATTGCTGTTCTTGAACTCTGATCCATTGTCGCTCTGAACTTTCTTTATCTTCACTTCAAATTGATTTTCCACTTTCCGAGTGAAGTTCTTGAAGATATTTTGTACCTACCACTTATCATCAAGAAAGAGTACCCACCAAAATCTGGAAAAATCATCAACTATAACTAGACCAAAGTAATTTCACCGTGGCCCTTGTAAGCATTGGGACCAAAAGATCCATATGAAGCAACTCGAGTGGTCTACTAGTAGTCATGATGTTCTTTACGAGATGACTTTCTCCCACTTGTTTTTCGGCTTGACAAGCACTACAAACTCTATCTTTGTCAAAGATAACATCTTTAACGCCAAGTATATGATCACCCTTGGTGAGCTTGTCTAGATTACGCATACCAACATGTCCTACCTTCTATGCCAAAGCCAACCTTTAGAAGATTTTGTAATGAGACAAGTGCGGGGTTTGGATCTTTTAGTGAAGTCAACAATGTATAGATCACCTCTATAGAAACCGGTAAAGACCATGATATGATTATCCTGATGACACATTTGGAAATCTACTTTGGTAAATAGAACATTAAAACCGAAGTCGGCAAGTCTAGATACGGAAAGAAGATTGTATCCAAGGGATTCAACAAGCATGACATTTTGAATAGAACTATCATGAGATATGGCCACCTTACCAAGACCGAGTACCTTACCCTTGGAGTTGTCTCCAAAAGTCAGATACCTTTGCGGTCCATGGTTTGGTGTGCTCTCTTGAAACATGTCTCTATCTCCGGTCATGTGATCGGTGCATCCACTATCGAGAATCCACTCTTTTCCTCCGGACATGTAGTCTTTGAAGTTTTCCATGAGACTTGGACTCTTCATAGTATTCTCACATTTGATGTCAAACAACTCATCTTCATCATAGTATCCATGTTCCACATTGTCATCGTCAATTTGGATATCCTCGTCATAAGAGACAAGGGATTTGTTAGAGTTGTGATCATGAAAATTTTCAAAATTATGAAAGCGAATGGCTTGAACGATGTTATTGATTGTTACGACATCTCCTTTAGCACACATGAGATCACGAAGCTCAAACAAGTATTCATCAAAGTTTGGATCACCAGGCTTCAGTTGGTGAAAAGCAATAGTTTTATGGAGAATAAAATCAAGATTTTTTAAAGAGTAGTTAGCATATCTTTTCTCTAAATCATTCCATAAAGTATAAGCACACTCAAATTTTCTTATTTGATCAAACACAATTATTGGCAGTCCTCTAATGATAAGATTAACTGTTCTAAGATTATGAAGCATATCAATTTCTTCCTCGTGTGAAGGATGTAAGGGATCAATGGGAGGCACATAGGGGCACTTAACATACTTTCTCAAATGGAATTCACTGAATAGCTCAAGCATCTCATATTTCCATTGACTATAGTACTCCCCATCGAGAACGGGAACTCTGCAACTAAGACTCCCCAAACTAGATGCATCCACCTTCCTCCAATGGTGATTAAACCAAGGCTATGGAGACCAAAGCTCTAATACCAATTGTGGGATCACTAGAAGAGGCGTCTAGAGGGCGTGAATAGACTACTTGATAAATTAAAACCTAACCTTTTCCCAAATTAAATTGGTTGGAGGATTTTAGCAATTCTAACAAGTCTAGAGCACCCTACAAATGCTATTCAACAAGTATGGCAGCGGAAAGTAAAGACAAGCATATGTAAGAGAGTTGAGACGGGAAGATTGAACGCAAAGTTTACACAGAGCTTTTTGGCATGGTTCCGATAGGTGGTGCTATCGTACGTCCACGTTGATTGATACTTCAACCCATGGAGGGTAGCGGCCGCGAGAGTCCACGAAGGGATCCACGCACAAGGCGTCCATGGAGAAGCAAGCTTGTATGTGCCAATATGGCCTTCGTCCACGGAGAACTAGCCTTACTCGGGGTAGATCTTCATGAAGTAGGCGATATCCTTGCCCTCACAAACTTCTTGGTTCAACTCCACAACATGAAGTAGGAGGCTCCCAAGCGACACCTAACAAATCTAGGAGGCACCACCCTCCAAAAGGTAATAGATGTGGTAAGTATGATGAACTCCTTGATCTTGTGCTTCAAAAGATAGTCATTACACCATAGCACTGCATCCCCGACAACCGGGTTGGTCTGGAATACAACTTTTACCAACATACATTCGGTCGGGAAAGACTATTGCCGACCAACCATGTCTATTGGGAAAAGTCCAGAGGGAAAGCCCTTTCCTCACTGACTGCTTGAAGGCTATGGAATATCTTTCCTGGCCAATAGTCTGTTAGGCCTACCATGGGCCTTTCCTGACAAATAGTCTGTTGGGCCTACCATGGGCCTTTCCCAACCAACGATGGACAGGGTATTCTTTCCCAACCAACATTCTGTTGGTCCTGTCATTAGGCTTTCCCAACCGACTATCACACGGGATTTGTTTTTCCAACCAACAATCAAATGTGGTTTTCTTTTGCCAAACAACAATCAGATGGGGTTTTCTTTTGCCGAACAATAGTTCATCAACATTTTGTTTAGCGAACCACAACTTTAATTAACATATTGTACTGATTGTCACATATATATATAGTTCATTTGTTCTAAGCATAATCACCATAAAACCATATATCAGGATCACATCGAGAGTGCCAAACATTTTTGATTCCATTATCCAATTGGCACATACATACACTTTAGTCCGTTCTAAACAAAACCACCAAGACACCATAAATCTGGTTCCCAAAAGGACAGCCAAAAGATGCTAGTATGAAACGTCGGTTGTACAAAATGAAAGCTAAAACATCTAGTTAACGTGGATCGTTGGCTTCATGGCCTCTTGTGAGTGTAGTACTTCGGTTTGGTTACTATAGAAGTTAACCAATTCTCAATTATAATACACTATTAGAAACAAGACTACGGTACCAAAATGCCAACATAGAGGATCATCGCACTCTCAAAAATATGAATAGTAATAAATACGAAGAATGCAATAATCATGTGTTGATCCTCAACTGGGATTGTTGGCAGTAATTTTGATATTTTGTATTTGCATACTTACTTTGCTTTCGCTATGCATGTAACATAGATGGTCTAGGAGTATTTAGTTGTCGAAGCTTTGGTCGAGTGCGCGCAGGAGGCAAGATGCCGGGCTACCATGCAATGCGGCGAGCATGGTGAGATGCCGCTAGTGGCATGAAGCCATGGTGCCCTGCGATGCAATAGGCCGTCTGAAGCCGCAAGGCGCTTGACGATTGGAATGGCTGGATAGATGTCAGGTAGAGGAGAATAAGCAAGTTTGTTAGTTTGTTAGTTGCATGGCTGCTGACCAGGTGTGTGGCGATTGAGTGGAGCTGAGCAAGTGGACTTGCAGGCATGTAGGGATTACTTAGGGTGTGTTTGGTAGAGTGCATGGAGGGTGCATGACCTTAAAAGTTCCTTCCTCGGTCCACTTTTGGATGTTTGATAGCATGCATGGGCTCTTCTCAGCATGCACGACGTCAGCCCAAATACCCTATTAGCATGCATGAGGAGAGAACACTCCAACAACCGTTCGCTGGTCAGCATGCATGAACGAAGCGAGCGACAATGTGTTTCAAATAATGTTCAGGATTTCTAAAAAATAATTTAATTTCAAGAATATGTTCAATATACCAAAAATTGTTCAAATTTCCAAACCTTGTTCAAATTTTCAAAAAAAATCTAGATTTTCAAAATAAGTTATTTTTTTAAAGAAGTGTCTAGATTTTCAAAATATGTTAAAATTTTCAAAAACATACAAAAATTCAAATTTTGTTAAAACTTTCCAAAAATGTTTGGATTTTTATACAATTTTGATTTTCAAAAATGTTCAGATCTGAATTATTATTATTTTAAATAGCAATCTTTAAAATTTTATTTAAATTTGAAAAAACTTGGAATTTCAAAAAATGTATAGATTTTCAAAAAATGTAATATTTTCCATGTTTCAAAAAATTGTTCACATTTTTGAAATGTTTTATTCATTTATTTGAAAGTACCGGTTGCTACAGTACCATACGACATGTCTAAACGGATGCAATCTGCCAAACAAAGTCTCAACTTAGCATGTCTTAGCACATACATCGCTATCAAACAATAGCAAATGCATGTACTTAACATGTCTACACTCAGCCTGCATCAAAGAAGAACAATCATGCTAGGTAGGGAATGCTACCAAACACACCCTTAATGCATAAAGTTAGTTGTGTGAGTGGGCGTGAGTTAGTGCCTAAACGTGATATTAGTGGTCGGATGTGGCGCCTGAGTGGTGCGTGAAGGTCAGCTGCCTATGTATGTATAAGTTACAATGAGAAAAGAGAAAAGAGGCTGAGATATGTATATTATCTTGATTCCTGAAAAACTGAACAAGTATAATATAGTCCTATTTTGCAAGAATTCTACAGTGCTTAAAAAAAGACCGAAGCATTAGTATGGTAGGAAAATATATTCTACAGACATACGCAGGGTTGCCTTCCCGTGTGACGGGCATTGGAGCGTGCGATCTGGTGCATGTCACGTTGATAGGCTTATTTAATTAGAGTAGATTATAGCGGTTTAACTTCTTATTCTATTCTGTTTTAGGATTTCATTATTATACTCTTATTAGTAGTAACATACTATATGGGTAAGCAACGAGTATGCTTTATTTGTCAAATATTTTTAGCTTCAGAAAATATCTATAGAGGACGTGCACCTAGTATTGTCCTGTATTACTCTTTTTGGTGCAGCGACCCATAGATGCACAACATAATTCCATGACGAGCTTTCTAAAAATAACATGATAGAATTAAAATGGCAACCAACTAGACAAACATAATAAAACACCCTAGCAACTAGTTGTTACCACGGTTGAAATGCTTTATGAGACAACATGACAACTTAGTAGAGTTAACCTGACAAGCACCGCAAAACATCACGGCAACTAGGTTTTTACACACCTCTGGCCAATTTTTATGAAACGACAACTTAATATAATTAAACTGGCAAGCATGAGAAAACACTATGGCAATTAGGTCTTACAAGCCATGGCAAACTTTTTATGAAATGGAAACTTGATAGAATTAAATTGACAAGCATGAAAATAGGGCGACAACTGGTCTCACAAGTAATGACAAACTTTTTAATGAAATGGCAACTTGATAGAATTAAACTGGCAAGCTTGAGAAAACACCATGGCAACGGTCTTACAAGCCATGAAAAAAATTTATGGAACAACAACTTGGTAGAATTAAACTCACAAGCGTGAAACACCATGGCAACTAGGTCTTACAAGCCACGTAAAACTTTATTAAACGAAAACCTTATATAACTAAACTGGTAAGTGCAACAAAACAACATGACAACTAGGTTTTACAAGCCTCCAACAAAATTTACGAGAAGACAACTTGCTTTTAAACTGGCAAGCGTGGCAAAACATTGTGACAACTAGGTTTAACGACCTCTTGCAAAACTTCATGAAAAGAAAACAACTTGGTAGATGTAAATTGACAAGCGCGGCAAAATACTAGGACAACTATGTGTTAGAAATCTGACAATCAACGATACAAGCAGAACAAATCAATACAAACAATTTCTTCCATACACTAATATTTCTGCTCGACATGTAATCATTTCGTACTTGGTAGGTGATAATCCTTGGGAGAAAAGGTCAACAACACACAACACAATTTGTGACTAGAGATTAATCGCCTTTCAGTGTAGCTAGCTAGTTTGTACTTGGATGAATAGTGGTTGCATATAGCTAGCTAGTTGTGCCTAGGACGTGACGTATGCAATGGGGGTCTGCTGCTGCATGCTCTGTCAAGGCAGCCGGTACTGCTTTTGCAGCGATGACAGGAACCGTAGCTCTGGTTATGCCGTGGTAGCGAGTTTTCTAGAAAGCGACGCACGGCAACTCATGGGTGCGGCGCGCTACGTAGTAGGGTCCTAGTATGATTATTTGGACTTTTCGTAGAACCTGAAGCTTAGTTCTCAGGGCTGTCCCTCATCTCAAAGAACAAATATGTGGATACGTTTATATATGATGAATACCCTTGTATTGACCTTCAATCACACATAACATAATATGATAGTCTGTCAAGGGTTCAAACATCACAAATAACAACTCACAAGCTCGAAAGTTCACAAATCAATCACAACCAGTCCATAAAAATGTAGCTAATTAAGGTTTCCTGTAACACTACTTAAAGGAATACATGTACCATAGATTATTATTTTTCTTTTTGCAATAATAGCATCAAACTTGTTCTTCTCAAGCTCTCATCCTCTCGTATCCGAAAATCACATGAGATTTAGCTCTTAGACTGTATTGTCGGCTACCCCATTAGCAGATAGAGTCCCTGTTTTTATGTCCTACTTGACCACGAGCTCCCGGACGAAACGCTGCTTGTTGGATAGAAGTGCTATATAAGTCATGCCAGATCTGAACGGAAAACGAAAAAGCAAACAAATCAACTAACGGCAGCACCGTTTGGGGAGGGGTGGAGAGGGAGAGGAGAGTGAAAAGAACACTCGCCGCCTGGGGAGGGGAAGAAACAACAAGCGACGGCCAGCTCCTTCTTCATGCGAAACGGCGAGCGCAGATCGAAGGAAGCCCATGGTGTGGCGGCGTCCCCTGGGTGATGATTGAGGGTGCAAGTTCTCTCTCTCGCAGGAGACTCACCTCTCCCTCCCTCCTCTCTCTCTCTCTCTCTCTCTCTCTCTCTCGTGCGCGCGCGCTCTCGGGCCTGGATCTGACAGGGCGGCGGTGTCCACCACCATGCCTCGGCCTCTCCCCAATCTCTAGTGCACAAGCTAGGGTTAGAAGTGTTCGGGGCTAAGCAGCGGAGTGCATGAGGATGAAGGAGACAGGGCAACAACCTAGTTGCCGCCGTGACTGTGTGCTGGAGACGGCGGATGGTCGATGGCGTGCGGGCGGCTAGATAGCTAGCGGTCGACATTTGAGGGAGTGCGTGAGAGGATTTTTAGGTTTGGGGAACTTAGATTGGCCGAATGAAAAGATAGGAAGGCTCTTTGCGCCAAGTATTTGGCCCACGCGCGCGCAAAGACAGTCCGACCCAATTGGCATCCAACAGTCCGTCGGCATTAATTCCCGACCAACAGTCTGATGGAGATACAACCTTTCCTAACCGATAGTCTAACGTGAAATACCCTAGTATTGTCGACCGACAGTTGGACACGTTACATCAGTATTACCGACCAGTAGTTAGATAGAAGTTTTCCCGACCAACAATATGTTGACGAAATTGACTTTTCCCAACACATATGTAAGGAAATCTAGTGTTTTGTGTAGTGAGTCTCCTCAACACTCAATCATGCTCTCATAGATTTAGCTTGGGTAGAAAAGATTGATTCGATGGAAAGCAACTTGGAGAGTCTAGAAATCAAGATCCGTATGGTTGGAATGGATGATCTTGATCTCAACACGTGAGTAGGTGGCTCTCTCTTAGAAAAATGGATGGGGCAAGTGTTTGTATGTTCTGAGTGCTTCCTCTACGAGTGAGAGGTGGTGGAGGGGTATATATAGGCATCTCCAAAAATCCAACTATTACAACATTATTGCCCAACTTGGTCAAACTGAAGTGAAAACTCGGTTGCACCGACTAGTGCAAAATGTGGCAACTTCTGGCGTTTCGGTGAGACCGATCTATAATTCTCGGTGGGACCGAAATGGCTAACCTAGACAGTTTTCAAATTTCGGTGTCACTGATTCCTAAAACTCAGAAATTCCAATTTTTAGAAATGGGACAACAAAAGGTTGGTCACTGTTTCAGTTTCAGCGAAAGTGAAAGTAGGTGTCACTAAGAAGCTAGGGTTCGGTATGGGTTCTGTCTAAGTCAAAACTTGGTAGGGTCGAATGAGATTTGTTGGTGGCACTGATTTTGGACTTTAGGCTTTGGACAGAGAATTTTTGTGGGAGAATGGGTGAGTATTTTTGGTGGCTAATCTCTAAGCACTTGAGCAACCAGACCATCATAATTCCTCATCCCCTTTAATAGTATTGGCTTTCCTATGGACTCAAAAGTGATTTCTCACGAAATGTAAAATGTAGAGTCTTGTTGCTTGAAGCTTGGAGCTTGGATCTTGGCCAATCATATTCCTTTCTTTCGTCTTCTTCTTCTTCTTCTTGAGAATTCTCCTCACAATCCTTAGTCAACCTCTGTGTGGACTAAACCTGAAATAAATTAGGTAAAGCTATTAGTCCAAGAGACAATTTATGTTGTCATGAATTATCGAAACCACCAAGGGAGCATATGTGCTTTCAGGAGGCACAACATAGTCACTGTCACCGTCACTACCTGAGTCACCTGAAATATGCACCTCCTTAGTGGAACACCTTTTCCTCTCTCAGACACTAAACTTGCAGTCCTAAACACGGGCAATTTGGTTCTGCAATTATCCTCTGCTGCCTTTCTTTCATGTGCATGCACCTCCTTTTGTTTGCCCTGCTTGATAATCCTTTGCAAATTCAAACACCCAATCACTTGCTTTAGGACTTTTTTCAGCAGGAATGGTAGTATATATGAAAATCACACCAGCATCAGTCGCATGCTTAGCCATCACCTCCACCGATTGTTGATCATCTAGTACAGCCAACGCATTTGCCATATCACCACCTGGATATTTCCACTGCAACTTAGTGTTTTCTAGATCATATTCACAACAGGCTACATGACTTGCAAGTGTAGGATCAAAAGTAAGTCTAGAGGGGGTGATTAGACTACTTGACCAAATAAAAATTCTATCTTTTCCTAATTTTACTTATGGGCGGATTTTAGCAATGATAGCAAATCAAGCACACCCTACACATGCATTTCTAGAGTATAGAAGCGGAAAGTAAAGACAAGCACATATAATAGAGGTTAGGGTTAGAAGATCAAACACAGTTGTAGACACGAAGATGTTTTCCCATGGTTCCGATAGGTGGCGCTATCATACATCCACGTTTATGGAGTCTTCAACCCACGGAGGGTAAATGTAACGACTAAGATGCGATACTATCCCAATTAAGGCTCGAGGACCTCGATGGGGATAGGTGCATCTCAACGTTTCACAAGTACAGAATCATTGCATACATGTAATGAGAAGAAGAGTATAAGAGTTGGATTAGACTTGCCACATGCTAATTTACAATTCCACATAGTCATTCATAAATTCATCCATAAGACAGGGTCCGGCTACGGACAAAAACAAAATGATAAACAAAACAATGAAACTGCATTGCTAGCCCGGGAACACGATCACGATGCCTCCCTACTCATCTGGATAAGTAACATACATCCGACCACGTTTTTCATCATACTCCCACTGGAGCTGGGGTGCCTCAATGGGATAGATCTCATCGGAACCTGTACCTATAGTGTTATAGTAATATGTGAGCCACAGGGACTGGGAAATCTCATAACCCGGGTACCAAAACTATGTAAGCCAATGGGTGAGGAAGATTAAGTGGTGAGCTTGTAGCAAGCACTAACCATATGTTTGAGTGGCTGACTTATGAGAACAAAAATTAATTATGGTCGCCTAAGCATAACGGTTGTGACTAGAATGATCACTAAGTGATGCTGAACACTTACTTACGTCAATCATAACCCCACCGTGTTCTCTCTCGGTTCATGTTCACGAGCAGAGACAATCATGGTTACGCACACAGTTGGTGTATTTTTTTAGTTCACTTCAAGTTTTCAATAACCGGGTGTTCAACAGATTTCCAAGTTGCCACATAACCGCGAGCACGACTTCTCAAAAAGATTTCACCCTGCAGGGGTGCGCCAACTCATCCATCACAAACTAACCACATGTCGCGTGGAATAACCTCGACCATGGATAACCCGTGATCTCCTCAGAGATTCCATAGGAACACCTCAACCTCAGGATAGCCCAAACTATCCTTAGAGTCCCTTGTGCAAGACATTCGAGAAAGGTAAAACAAGTCCAGCAAGACCACCCGGCAGGCCAGATCCCAATAGTATCCACGCGTCTCTCTTTCTCAGGGCACTACCAGATGAGCAGTACGTACGAGACGGCTTGATAGATATCACTTGAGTTGCCCCAAGGTGGCCCTGCAAGTGGCTTTGGGTTGGACCAACACTCATGAGGAGCACTGGCCTGAGTTGTTGATTAATTATCTACGGGGTAGCTAAGCCATATGCATTTTTAGTTAGGTTGTTCAGAAAATAGTCAAGTGGGCACTCATAACAACCCTGAGCATGTTAGGAACGCAAAATATGGAACATAACACCGGTAACAAGTAACAAGGGCGGCAAAAGCGAAACAAAACACCGGGCAAAAGGCCAAGCCTTCAACCTTTACCAAGATATATAGGTGCATTAAATTAAATATCAATAAATATTGTGATATCTCTAGATATCCGTGTTATCACATGGAAGCAACCTGCACCTTACACTAAGAATGTTATAATAGGGGCTGAGTAGCGGTAACTTAGCCAAACAAGGTTTTGCTAGGTAGTGGAGGGGTTAGAGGCATTCATGGCAATTTAGGAGGCTTGACATTTAAGTGGTAGGTAACAAAACATAACGATAGGATCGGGACATCTAGCATAGCAAAAATAGTGACGGGATCCGGGTATGATCATCTTGCCTGTTGGGTCTTCAGGGGGATACAGAGTCGGGTCCTCGCAGCCGTTCTCTCTAGATTCCTCATACTCAAACTCGGCACTCAGGTTTACCTAAAGAGAAACAACACCAAATAAACACACAATCAAACTGCAATGCGCAACCAAGATATTTAGTATTCTGGACAAAACCTCATGTTTAGTTGTTTGAACATGCATGAACATGGCAAATATAAATGCTTTACATAAAAAATGATGCAAATGCATATGTAGAACGTTGCAAACGGAGTAACAAATCTCATGGTACACTCACGACAAGGTACGAACGTTAACAGAGATAAATACAAAGATGAAGAAGGCCATAGGCTATTGTTTGGTATTCCGATGATGCCACTGGATAGGAAATGAAAACCTATCAACAATAGACCTAAATATCATGCAAAACATTGGAGTATAGCTCCCGCAAGTCACAAAACATTCAAACACACAATCTATCCACAAACAGCAACATGACATCTTGTTACACACATAACCAGAGGTATAGAAAGTTTCAAATCACAACGAAGGCATAGACAGGAAGCATACATCATGCTTAATGATTCATCTATTAATAGAAACATGAAAGGAAGCATGGATCAATAAAAATTGAGCCCACAAGATGGCATGTTGAAACAGTTTTTAGGGACTTAGTGAAAATTCTAATTTTATAGAATCTGAGTTAACATGATGGCATCTTGACAACAACAATTACATATGCTAGAGGGACTTTCATGGCATGAAAATTAACAAGGTGATAAGGGGCATCATGCAATAGAATTAACTACATTATGGCAACATCAAAATATGCATAGATCAATGGTTGTCATCTCCACAACATGGCATATTGAGAATAGCAGAATCATAGACTTAGTGAAATTCAACAAGGGGCAAACAAGGCAATTTTAACGAAATGACATGTTTGACAGCAATTTTAAATAAAATGCAATAGTTCTCGCCACAAGTACTTAGCACAATATAACAGAGGACAACATGCTCATCAATTCATAACATTGTGCCAACTTCAAAGGAGCAATGGAATCATGGGAATCATCAAGACAACATGGAAACAAAATAACAGATTCTAACACTTAGAAATAATTGAGCATGTGAAGCAATATTTTGGTGACATGTTGACAGCAAGAATACCACTCATATCATGATCTATCATGGCATGCAAAAATACCAGGGGCTAGATCACACATCAATGAACATATTTCATGTTGACAAGTTTATCATATGATGCAAGAATTAAATCATGTGAAAAAGACAAAATGCCACATTATCACAAAATAACATTGTTTCAAACTTGCCCAATTGACAAAACCAATGCCACCACTGAATTTACTGGATTTTTCTACCCCAAAATCACCTATCATAAGCCTATGTTCCTTAAGACAAAACTCCCATAAATGCATTCAAAAATTTGACATATTCACTTATAACATGGTACATGCCGGATTTGGCACCTCCCATAGGCACTAACATATTTGGAAAATAAAAATCTGGCAAATTTCCTTAAAATGAAATATTCTCAGAAACATCACAGAAAAAAACACAAAACAAACAAAAATAAAAACACACAAGGCCCCACCTAGCATGGTCACGATGGGCCTTAGGGGAATGACATGTCGGCCTAGGGCCCATTGTCAGTGGCTCGGCTGAAAGGGAAAAGGGGGGGTTAATTTGTCCACGTAGGGGATCAAACCCATGACCCCCTGTGAGGAAGTGGAGGCGCAACAACTGCGTTGTGCTTCAGCTTCTGACTAAAGGGGGGCATTGCTCCTTATGAACAGGCAAGGCGAGGCTCTTCTCCTTCCCTGCGCCAGAGAAGGAGGAGACGATGTTAGCGGTTATATCGCTGGTCTCCGATGAGGACAACCACCAGCGGGGACTGCAGGGACCTTGAAGGTTCCATTCCCGGGGCTTAAAGGACCCGATGCGAGCAGAGGCAGGGGCTTGAGCTCGAACTTGTGCTCGACTCGGGCATGGAGAAGTGTGGTAGCAGAGGCAACTATGACAACTATAGGTTAGGACGAGCAGGAGGGGAGGCAAGGCGGCTATGCAACGAGCAGGCACGGTACACGCTAGGCGACCTGAAGTACAGAGGGCAACACTACTTGCCTCTAAAGTTTTCTTTAGAGAACCACGCAGAGCGCGGCGATGGTACCGATGGATCTATGTGCACGGGAGGCTAACGATGAAACGGTGAGGGGGAAAGGAAGGAGGGGTCGTCACTCCTTACCTTGGATAGGAAGCCGACGGTTGGGCTGCAAGGAGGGATCAACGGGGAGGCAAAGAACTCCGGCGACGCTCCTGTCCGGGAAGAAGAGGAACATGAGGCTTTGGGCTGCGCTGATCCCGAGGTCTTGGTGCTCCCTTGGTTAACAAGGAAGAAGAGGGCGAAGCAGGGTGTCCTACCCGCCTCACCAGCACAACGGAGAAAGGCCGAGGAGGTCACCCTGTGCTTGAGCAGAAGCTCGGCCGCAGCACCGGGAGCATGGCGATGGTGGGATCTTGGAGAATCTTACCTGGCGGCAGCGAGGTGAGCAAAAGGAGGGAATGGGTCGAGGGGTACCGGGTCTAGGGCTAGGACAGGTTTTATAGGGGGCTAGGCCTTACTCCAGCCGTCAAATCGATTGGACGTACTACGTGGCGCTCGGGATGGTTTGCCGTACAGGTTGAAGACGACACGAACGCATGGGGGGCTAGGCTGCGGGAGGCTGCTGCTACACGCTAGGTGGGCTGCGCAGAGAAGGCAGAGGCCCACCTACTGGACCTATCTCTCTCTCTCTGGAAAACCAAATGGTTTTCCATTTAAATAAAATAGCAATTAACATTTGAATACCAGGAGATTTGAAAGGGGGTATGAGCGAAAAGAAAATACTTTTACAACCATAAAAATCAGCACTATTTTATTAAAATGGTTTGGGCATTTTTTGAGCGAACAAATAGACCACATTTATTTATTGTTGGAATCTGTTTTGCAAAGACACAAAATACAAATACCTACAAACAGGTTTGAGAGTTTATTAACAATTCCAATCAGAATATTTAGAAGAAGTGCAACATTTTTATTAGATGGAATAGGGCAAGTCAAATCACCACATGTTGCATTTTTGAAATAAGAAGAGGTGGCAAGTTTTTTGAGAAATTGAGGAGAGGATTTCACACCATAGTTGCACAAAAACACCATGAGCACACACACTCACATCCACTTCACAAGCATGACAAGCAAGGCATGATGCAACTTATGAAATTATGATTATGATGCCATGATGCAAAATGCCATAAAGCAAATTATTATTGTTGGAAATATGCCGTAGAGGCAATAATAAGTTAGTTATTATCATATTTCCTTGTTCATGATAATCGTTTATTATCCATGCTATAATTGTATTGATTGGAAACTCAAATACATGTGTGGATACGTAGACAACAAAGTGTCCCTACTAAGCCTCTACTAGACTAGCTCGTTGATCAAAGATGGTCAAGGTTTCCTGACCATAGACATGAGTTATCATTTGATAACGGGATCACATCATTAGGAGACTGATGTGATGGACAAGACCCAACCGTAAGCATAGCATATGATTGTGTTAGTTTATTGTTACTGCTTTATCCATGTCAAGTATCCGTTACTACGACCATGAGATCACATAACTCCCTAACACCAGAAGAATGCCTGGATATGATCGTGTATCAAATGTCACAACGTAACTGGGTGACTAAGGTGCTCTATAGGTATATCCGAGGGTGTCTGTTGGGTTGGCGTGGATCAACACTGGGATTTTTCACTCCGTATGACGGAGATGTATCTCTGGGCCCACTCGGTAATACAACATCATAAGAGGCATGCAAGCAATGTGACTAAGGAGTTAGTCACGGGATCTTTTATTACGGAACGAGTAAAGAGACTTACCGGTAACGAGATTGAACTAGGTATGGACATACCGTCGATCAAATCTTGGGCAAGTAACATACCGATGGACAAAGGGAATTACATACAGGATTGATTGAATCCTTGACATCGTGGTTCGACCGATAAAGATCTTCGTAGAATATGTAGGAGCCAATATGGGCATCTAGGTCCCTCTATTCGTTATTGACCATAGAGGTGTCTCGGTCATGTCTGTCTTGTTGTCAAACCCACAGGGTCTGCACACTTAACGTTCGATGACGATATAGTGTTGATGAGTTATATATGTTGGTGACCGAAAGGTGTTCGGAGCCTCGGATGAGATCCCGAAAGTCATGAGGAGCTCCGGAATGGTCCGTAAGTAAATATTTATATATGGGAAGTCATATTTTGGCTACTGGAAAAGTTTCAGGTTTTTCCAGTATTGTACTAGGAAGCTTCTAGAAGGTTCCAAAAACTTCCAGAGGAGTCCGGAAGTCCATGAAGGGTTCCACCGCATCCCAAGGGTTTGCATGGGATGAGGGGATACACCGTGGCCTTATTGGGCCAAGCGCACAAGTCCCTCAAGGCCCATGCAGTTGGGAAAGGTGGAAAGTCCACCTTTGTATGGAAGGGAAGGAGTGGGACTAGGATTCCACCTCCTCCCCCCTTGTCTGTGCCCTAGGGCTTGGAGGGGTTGTTCCCCATGCGCATCCACCTATATATAGAGGGGAGGGGGCACCCCAAGAGGACACACGAAGCCCTTGGCGCCCCTCGATCTCCCTAGATTGTTTTCTACTCCGTTCGCGGTTTCGGTAGTGTTGGGCGTAGCCCTACCGGGATAGCACCACCACTGCCGCCACCATGCCGTCGTGTTGCCGGAGAACTCATCTACTACTCCATCGTTGCTCGCTGGATCAAGGACGCAGAGACGTCATCGAGTTGTACATGTGCTGAACAGGGAGGTGTCGTCCATTCGACACTAGATCGGGACGAATCGTGATTGGATCGCGGGACAGATCATGATGTGATTGCTTAGGTGTTTGACAACATCAACCGCATTTCTTAATGCTTCCACTTAGCGATCTACAAGGTTATGTAGACAAGCTCCCCCTCTTGTAGCTATGCATTTCCATGGATAGATCTTGCGTGTGCGTAGGAAATTTTTTGTTTCCCATGCAACGTTCCCAACAGTGGCTTCATGAGCTAGGTCTATTCGTAGATGATATGCACGAGTAGAACATAGAGGAGTTTGTGGGCATTGGTATTCAGATTGCTTCCTCCCTTAGTCTTTTCTTGATTCAGTGGTATTGTGGGATGAAGCGGCTCGGACCAACCTTACTCGTCCACGTAAGAGAGACTAGTTCCATCGACTGACATGTGACTTTGTTGGATAATGATGGCTGGCGGGTGTTTGTCTCTCCCTCTCTAGTTGGATTGGATTCGACTAAGGCGGTCCTTGTAGAAGGTTGAATAGCAATTTGTGTATCATCGTTGTCGTTTTGCGTAGGTAAGAATCGTTCTTGCTAGATACCTATAGCAGCCACGTAAAAATGCAACAACAATTAGAGGACGTCTAACTTGTTTTTGTAGGGTATCTTGTGATATGATATGGCCAAAGACATGATGAGATATATGTGATATATGAGATGATCATGCGTTGTATAGATTATCACGACTTGCATGTCGTTGAGTATGGCAACCGACAGGAGCCATAGGGTTGTCTTTAATTATTGTATGACCTACGTGTCAATCATTAAGCGTTATGTAATGCTTTACTTTATCGCTAAATGGCACCAATAGTAGTAGAAGCATGGTTGGCGCGACAACCCCGATGGCAACACAATGATGAAGATTATGATACTATGCCGGTGACGATGGAGACCATGCCGGTGCTTTGGAGATGGAGATCATAAGCACAAGTTCATGGCCATATCATGTCACTTATGATTTGCATGTGATGTTAATCCTTTTATGCACCTTGTTTTTCTTAGGACGACGGTAGCATTATAAGATGATCCCTCACTAAAATTTCAAGATAAAATTGTGTTCTCCCCGAGTGTGCATCGTTGCGAAAGTTCGTCGTTTCAAAGCACCATGTGATGATCGAGTGTGATAGACTCTACGTTCACATACAACGGGTGGAAGCACTTATGATTAATTGAACTCATTATCATGAACATAGTCAAAATGTCTTTTCAAATTATGTTGTAGATCAATAGCTCATGTTGTAGCTCCCCTGAATTTTGGTACATTCCTAGAGAAAAAGTAAGTTGAAACATGATGGTAGCAATTATGCGGACTCGGCGTGTGATCTGAGGATTGTCCTCATTGCTGCACGGAAGGCTTATATCCTTGATGCACCGCTCGGTGCACCAACCCCTCAAGCATCGTCTGTGGGTGCTGAGAACATCATACATGCACATTTTGGATGAATACTTGATAGTTTAGTGCATCATGCTTTACGGATTAGAATTGAGGCTTGAAAGACGTTTTGAACGTCACAGGGCATATATATGAGATGTTCCAAGAGCTAAAATTGGGATTTCAGGCTCGAGCCCGTGTTGTGAGGTATGAGACCTCCAACAAGATTCTTTGCCTACAAGATGAAGGAGAATAGCTCAATCGGTGAGTGTGTGCTTAGATTGTCTGGGTGCTACAATCACTTGAATCAAGTGGGAGTTGATCTTACAGATAAGATAGTGATTGATATAGTTCTCCAAGTCACTGCCACAAAGCTACTAGAGCTTCATAATGAACTATAAACATGCCAGGGATGGAGAAGGTGATCCCTGAGCTATTTGCGATGTCTGACACCACGAAGGTAGAAATCAAGAAGGAGCATCAGATGTTGATGGTTAGTAACACCACTAGTTTCGAGAAGGGCAAGAAGGGAAACTTCATGAATGGAAAGCCAGTTGCTGCACCAATGAAGAAACCAAACATTGAACCGAAACCAGAGACTAAGTGCTTCTATTATGAGGAGAGCGGTCACTGAAGTACGAACAACCCTAGATACTTGGTAAATAAGAAGGATGGAAACGTCAACAGAAGTATATGTGATATATGTGTTATTGATGTGTACCTTACTAGTACACCTAGCAGCACATGGGTATTAGATACCGGTTCAGTTGCTAATGTTAGTAACTCAAAATAAAAGCTGCGTAATAAATGGAGACTAGCTAAGGGCGAGGTGACGATGTGTGTTGGAAGTGTTTCCAAGGTTGATGTGATCACCATCGCATGCTCCCTCTACCTTCGGGATTAGTGTTAAACCTGAATAAATGTTATTTGTTGTTTGCGTAGAGCATGAACATGATTAGATCATGGTTATCGCAATATGGTTATTCATTTAAGTCAGAGAATAATGGTTATTCTATCTAAATAAATAATACCTTCCATGGTCATGCACCCAATGTGAATGGTTTATTGAATCTCGATCGTGGTGATACACATGTTCATAATATTGATGCCAAAAGATGCAAAGTTAGTAATGATAGTACCACATACTTGTGGCACTGTTTCTAAGGTCATATTTGTGTAAAGCGCATGAAGAAACTCCATGCTGATGGATCTTTGGAATCACTTGATTTCGAATTGGTTGAGACATGCGTACCATGCCTCATGGGCAAGATGACTTAGACCCCGTTTTCGATGTGATGGAGCGGGCAAGTGACTTATTGGAAATATACATGTTGATGTATGCAGTTCAATGAGTGTTGAAGCATGCGGTGGATATCATTATTTTCTTACGTTCACTGATGATTTGAGTAGGTATGGGTATATTCACTTAATGAAACACAAGTCTGGAACATTTGAAAAGTTCAAGCAAATTCAGAGTGAAGTTTAAGATCATCGTGACAAGAAGATAAAATATCTACGATATGATCGTTGAGGTGAATATCTGAGTTTCGAGTTTGGTATGCAACTTAAGACAATGTGGAAATTGTTTCACAACTCACGCAACCTGGAACACCATAGTGTAATGGTGTGTCCGAACGTCATAGTCATGCTCTATTGGATATGGTGCATACTATGGTGTCTCTTATCGTTTTGCCACTATCATTTTGGGGTTATACATTAGAGACAAGTACATTCACTTTAAATAGGGCACCATGTAAATCCGTTTGAGATGACACCGTATGAATTATGGTTTGGAACAAACCTAAGCTGTCATTTTTTAGAATTTGGGAATGTGACACTTATGTCAGGTAAGCTCAAACCCAAAGCGGAATGGTGCATCTTCATATGATACCCTAAAGAAAAAGATGGGTATGCCTTCTATCTCACATCTGAGGGAAAGAGTTTATTGCTAAAAATGGGTCCTTTCTCAAGAAAGTGTTTCTCTCGAAAGAATTGAGTGGGAGGAAAGTAGAACTTGATGAGGTTGTTGAACGGTCACTTCAGTTGGAGAGTAGCACGACGCAGAAAGATGTTTCTATGGTGCCTACACCAAATGAAGAGGAAGCAAATGATGATGATCATGAAGCTTCAGATCAAGTTACTACTGAGCCTCGTAGGTCGACAAGGACTCATGATGCCCCTAAGTGGCATGGCAATCCTGTCTTGAAGGTCATGTTGTTGGACAACAGTGAGCCTACGAGCTATGAAGAAGAAATGGTGGTCCCGGATTCCAACAAATGGCTAGGATCCATGAAATCCGAGAAAGGATCCATGAATGAAAAGATGCCCCTAAGTGGCATGGCAATCCTGTCTTGGAGGTCATGTTGTTGGACAACAGTGAGCCTACGAGCTATGAAGAAGCAATGGTGGTCCCGGATTCCAACAAATGGCTAGGATCCATGAAATCCAAGAAAGGATCCATGCAGGAAAACCAAGTATGGACTTTGGTAGACTTGCCTGTCGTATGGCAGGTTGTTAAGTACAAATGGATCTTTAACAGGAAGACAGACGATGATCGTAAATGCCACCATCGATAAAGCTAGACTGGTGGCAAAGAGGTTTCCGACAAGTTGAAGGAGTTGACGACGATGAGACTGTCTCACCCGTAGCGATGCCAAATTCTATTGGAATTATGTTAATAGTTGCTGCATTTTTCGATTATGAAATATGGCAGATGGATGTCAAAACAGAGTTTCCATAATGGTTTCCGTGAGGAAAGGGTGTATGTGATAAACTAGAAGATTTTGTCGGTCCTAAGGATGCTAAAAGGTGTGCAAGCTCTAGTGATCCTGCTATGGACTGGAGTAAGCATCTCGGAGTTGGAATATGCGCTTTGATTAGGTGATCAAAGCTTATGGGTTTATACAAAGTTTATGACAAACTTGTATTTACAAGAAAGTGAGTGGGAGCACTATAGAATTTCTGATACGTATATGTGGTTGACATATTGTTGATCAGAAATAATGTAGAATTTCTGGAAAGCCTCAGGGGTTGTTTGAAAAATGTTTTTCAAAGGAAGACCCCGGATAAAGCTACTTAAATATTGGGCATCAATATCTATAGAGATAGATCAAGACACTTGATAAGACTTTAAATGAGTACATACCTTGACAAGAGTCTGAAAGAGTTCAAAATGGATCAGTCAAAGAAGGAGTTCTTGCCTGATATGCAAGGTGTGAAGTTCAGTAAGACTCAAAACTCGACCACGGCAGAAGAAAGAGAAAGGATGAAGGTCAACCCCTATGCCTTAGCGATAGGCTCTATATTGTCTGTCATGTTGTGTACCGCATGTGATGTGTGCCTTGCCATTAGTCTAGCAAGGGGTACAAGAGTGAACCAGGATTGGATCACTGGTCAGCGGTCAAAATTATCCTTAGTAATTAGAGGACTAAGGAAATGTTTCTAGATTATGGAGCTGACAAAGAGTTCGTTGTAAAGGGTTATGTCGATGCCATCTTTGACACCAATCCGGATGACTCTGAGTAGCAAACCGGATACGTATAGTGGAGCAGCTTTGGAATAGCTCCAAGTGGAGCATGGTAGTAGCATCTATAGTATAGAGAGTTGCAAAGAATACATGGATCTGAATGTTACCGACCCGTAGAAACCTCTCTCACAAGCAAAACATGATACAACCCCAAAACTCATTGGGTGTTAATCACATGGTGATGTGAGTGTTAATCATATGGTGATGTGAACTAAATTATTGATCTAGTGCAAGTGGGAGACTATTGGAAATATGCCCTAGAGGCAATAATAAGTTAGTTATTATCATAATCCCTTGTTCATGATAATCGTTTATTATCCATGCTATAATTGTATTAATTGGAAACTCAAATACATGTGTGGATACATAGACAACAAAGTGTCCCTAGTAAGCATCTACTAGGCTAGCTCGTTGATCAAAGATGGTCAAGATTTCTTGATCATAGACATGACTTGTCATTTGATAATGGGATCACATCATTAGGAGAATGATGTGATGGACAAGACCCAACCATAAGCATAGCATATGATCGTGACAGTTTATTGCTACTGCTTTATCCATGTCAAGTATCTGTTCCTACGACCATGAGATCACGCAACTCCCTAACACCGGACGAATGCCTTGCATGTATGAAACGTCACAACGTAACTGGGTGACTATAAAGGTGCTCTACAGGTATGTCTGGGGGTGTCTGTTGGGTTGGCGTGGATCAAGACTGGGATTTGTCACTCTGTATGACGGATAGGTATCTCTGGGCCCACTCGGTAATACAACATCACAAGAAGCTTTCAAGCAATGTGACTAAGGAGTTAGTAACGACATCTTGTATTATGGAACGATTAAAGAGACTTGCCGGTAATGAGATTGAACTAGTTATGGACATATCGACGATCGAATCTCAGGAAGGTAACATACCGATGGACAAAGGGAACTACATACGGGATTGATTAAATCCTTGACATCCTGGTTCAACTGATAAACATCTTCGTAGAATATGTAGGAGCCAATATGGGCATCTAGGTCCCGCTATTTGTTATTGACCGTAGAGGTGTCTTGGTCATGTGTGGATAGTTCTCGAACCCGCGGGGTTTGCACACTTAACATTCGGTGATGATATAGTGTTGATGAGTTATATATGATGATGACCGAAAGTTGTTAGGAATCTCAGATGATATCTCGGAAGTCACGATGAGCTCCAGAATGGTCCAGAGGTAAAGATTTATATATGGGAAGTCATATTTTGTCTATCAGAAAAGTTTTGGCTTTTTCCGGTATTGTATCGGGAAGCTTCTAGAAGGTTCCAGAAACTTCCGGAAGAGTCTGGAAGTCCACCAATGGTTCCACCACGTCAAAAGAGTTTGCATGGGCTGAAGGGAGACACCACAGCCTTATTGGGCCAAGCGCACAAGTCCCTCAAGGCCCATGTAGTTGGGAAATGTGGAAAGTCCACCTTTGTACGGAAGGGAAGGAGGGGTACTAGGATTTCACCTCCTCCCCCCTTGGCTGCGCCCTAGGGCTTGGAGGGGTTGTTCCCCATGCCCCTTCACCTATACATAGAGGGGAGGGGAGGCCCCATGAGGACACACGAAGCCCTTGGCGCCCCTCTCTCTCTCTCCCTAGATCGTTGTCTCCACCATTCGTGGTTTCAGTAGCACTAGGCGTAGCCCTACTAGGATAGCAACACAACTGCCGCCACCACGCCGTCATATTGCTGCAGAACTCATCTACTACTCTACCCTCACTTGCTGGATCAAGGAGGCATAGACGTCAGCGAGATGTACATGTGCGGAACGCGGAGGTGTCGTTCGTTTGGCACTAGATCGGGCCGGGCCATGATTGGATTGTGGGACGGATTGTGATTGGATCGAGAATACATTTGACTACATCAACCGTGTTTATTCACGCATCCACTTAGCGACCTACAAAGGTATGTAGACACACTCCCCTCTCATAGCTATGCATCTCCACGGATTGATCTTGCGTGTGCGTAGGAAATTTTTTGTTTCCCATGCAACATTCCCCAACAACTATTACTCAAACCACATGATGACATTCATAGAAGGTTCACACATGAAAATACTACAAAGGTGGCAAGGTAAAGCACTTGCGCTATTAAAACTCTCCTCCACTACATGAGGATCTCGTCCTGAGATCTATGAACGGAGGAATTCGGGAAATTCAGAATGGAGAAGGTTCTCACGTTCCCAAGGGGCTTCTTTGTCAGAGTGATGTAACCACTTCACCTTAAGAAACTTGATAGACTTGTTGAGAGTCTTATGCTCAGTTTCTTCAAGGATAGCAACTGGATGCTCATGATAGGACAGGTCTTCTTAGAGATCAATGTCTTGGAGATCAATGGTGCGCTCGGGAGTCTTGAATCACTTCCCGAGCTGAGAGACATGAAACACATCGTGCACACTTGAGAAATTGGGAGGAAGATCAAGTTGGTAGGCAAGGTCTCCCCTCTTGCCCACAATCTTCAAAAAGGACCCACAAAGCGAGGATCAAGCTTTCCTTTGATGCCAAAGAGTTGAGTGCCCTTCATGGGAGACACTCTGAGATAGACAAAATCATCGATCTGAAAGGTCATGTCACGATGCTTGCTATCAGAATAGCTATTCTGACGGGATTGAGTTGCTTTGAGATTTTCATGAATGACATGACACATTTCTTCTACTTCAGTGATCATGTCATTCCCAAGGATTCGACGCTCACTGGTTTCAAACCAATTGGGTGGGGTGCAACATTTCCTGCCACAGAGAATCTCGAATGGGGCCTTTTCTGAACTAGCTTGGAAACTGTTGTTGTATGAAAACTCAGCAAACAGGAGGCAGTCTTCCCACTTCATGCCAAAAGAAATATCAGAAGCTCTGAGCATATCTTCGAGGATTTGATTAACTCTCTCAACTTGACCACTAGTCTGAGGATGGAAAGTTGTACTGAAACGGATCTTGGTACCCATTGCAGTCTAGAAGGAATCCTAGAACTTGGAAGTGAAGATGCTTCCACGATCTGAAGATATGAGCTGAGGAATACCATGGAAAGAAACTATCCTTGAAGTGTACAGCTCTGCCAGCTGAGGTGCCAAGATAGATTCTTTGACCGGAAGGAAATGGGCAACCTTGGTGAGCTTGTCGATAACCACAAATATGGCATCATTACCTCTCTTGGACTTAGGAAACCCAGTGACAAAATCCGTCTCAACATGATCGAATTTCTACTCTGGAATAGGCAAAGTCTAAAGGAGACTTGCCGGATGTTGATGTTCCGCCTTCACTCTGCGACAAACATTACACTCATTCATGAACTAAGCAATCTCACGTTTCATGCGAGTCCACCAGAAGGTTTGCTAGAGATCCTGATACATTTCCAAACTGCATGGATGGATGGAGAGGAGAGAAGTGTGTGCTTCATCCATGATAACTTTCCTGAGTTCTCCCTTCGTAACCACTAGACGATCCTCGAAAAGCAAGGTGTTCTTGTTGTCCGTGTCAAAATCGGCGAATCTCAGGTTGGGGGTCCCAAGCTGTGGATCTAGAATAGATGGGTAACAGGGGACGAAGGAGAGGATGTTTACCTAGGTTCAGGCACTCCTATGGAGGTAAAACCCTATGTCCTGCTTGGTTGTATTAATGTGTATGGATATTACAGAGTCGATCTACCTCGAGATCAAGTAGGTAAAACCCTAGATGAGTTCTTCTGCCCTCTACTATCTAAACCCCCTGGTTTATATAGACACTGGGGTACCTAGGGTTTACACATGATAAGTCTCCAGCCGAAAGTAAAGACGCTGATCCTCTCATCTTGACTTGGAGTGCACGCCCCGTCTTTGGAGGTTCCCTTCTAGAATACGGGGTCGTCACATATCCCGGCCCTTCCTGCGATATTTAGAGAGAGTCGCACCAAGCCGGCCTATGAGATATAGGCCGTTGGCCCGAGGACCCCTTAGTCCAGGACTCCCTCAGTAGCCCCTGAACTAGCCCCCAATTCCAAGGGTCATGACACTAGCGGCTTCACGTGATCAGAGTCTCCGGCTTACGGGGTGAGTTATTTTCCCCTTTATGATTGGTTGGCTCTAGTCCGTCCGCCAATGACAAGTAGTTATCTGAATGCCATAAGTCGCTTAACCTCGAAGGTCGAACATCAAAGTGTGAACAATATTTCTCGACAACCTTTCTCACGAAGGGTCGTGGCCTATCACGACCGCTGAGCTGGTTACAAAAACTAGATTCGCGGTTCGAGGCCGTTTCTCCATTGGCACGTCTTATCCACATGTAGATCGTGTCTCGTTTCTTACGGGATATGATTAATGCCCTGGGTTATCCCACGCACGCATAATGGCAAGAATGTTTCGGGAAGTGGTGAGGCCTGCGGCGCAATAAAAGGGAGGCTCTCGGTATTACGGCACCCCATAAAAGGGAGAAAAAACCCGAGGCCTATTCACGCTCCAAATTCGCACCCTTTGCCTCCTCAACCTTCCCAAGCTCCAAGAGCCTAGATCTAGTTCTTCCTCAATCTTCCCTCTGAGTTCGGCCATGGCTGGTTCAGGCTCCATGGGAAGTGGGAGGCCTTCTCCCTCATCGACAACGACATTCGGGAGCTAAAGCGCACCGGCTACCTCCCTGCCAACATCGCCCACCATGCTCTAGAGGCAAATCAGGTGGTTCCCACACTGAAGCCGGGACAGAGGGTGGTGTTCATCCCCCATTTCATCCGAGGACTAGGCTTTTCGCTCCACCCCTTTGTTAGGGGCCTCATGTTCTTTTACGGGTTAGATTTCCATGACCTCCCCGCAAACTCCTTCATGCACATCTCGGCGTTCATCATCATCTATGAAGCCTTCTTGCAGATATAGCCACACTTCGGCATGTGGCTCAAAGTGTTCAACGTCAAGCCGAAGACAGTTGCGGGCATGCATGTGGATTGTGGAGGGGCTGTAATCAGCAAGCTCCCCCGTGTCGAATGACCGTATGGCACCTTTATCAGCACAGTCAAGAACTGGCAAAAGGAATGGTTCTAAATCACCGAACCAGGGAGCAGGGACTCGGTGGCACCTGCAGAGTTCAAATCCGGACCCCCCCCGCGAGGCTAACCTCATGGCTTACGAAGGGCCTTAACTAGGTGTCGGCCGCAAAGGTAAAATCGCTGCATAAGTGAATCTCCATGATGATTGAGGCCAAAATTGAGCTGGTCAACATGATCCAGATCATGCTCCGTCGCCGTATCCTCCCTTGCCAGCACCAGGCCTCCCCAATGTGGGCTTACCAGCTCGAAGACCCGGCCACCATGCGTTAATTCTTCGACACTACCCATGAGAAATTGTGGAAAGTGCTATTAAAGCCCCAGAAGAGATGGTCGGACGAGGAGGACATTGGTCTTGATGCCGAAACCCCTCCTACCCAGGTATGAGAAAACTTTAATTCTCCGGCTCTGTTTTTTGAAAAAGAGCTAAACCCGTTCTGCCTTATCTTCACACAAATGGGTGAGCAAGACCATGCACATTGACTGTTCGGCCCCACAGCCCGAAGACCCTAGGTCGGATCTATTGAAGGAGATGCTCGTCATGGCATTGTATTCGGCGCCAGAGAAGAAGGAGAATAAGAAGAAAAGGGAGAAGAAGGAGGTCCTAGAGGGTCTTCATCTAAGGGGTCGTCCGGACACTAAGTCCAAGGATACCCATGCCTCTTCCACTCACGAGGAAGATCATGAGGATGAAGGGGAGTGTAACTCGTCCCTCACAAGGAAAAGGGCGGCGTCAGCGGACGCCACGAAGGACCTGCCTCCTCCTGCCCCAAAGAGGACATGTTGGACAATGGTAGTCCTGGCCGATGATAACTCGGACTCCGATAAGGAGTCTGAGGCTTTTGAGAAGGTTCCCTGAAGGAACCCAAGGATTAAGCCCCCAGCCTAGAGGTATGAATCTGAAGACCCTCTCGATCACTTATATAGAGCTTTTAATGCTAAATGGGTGGACGTCTTCCAATTTACAGCCCACCACGCGGTCTCCCCACTGACCAAATCTCAGACGGGGAGTCTCTTCCCATCGACCTGGTGGAAAGTGGGACGGCGTCACATTCTATGCCTCCTGAGGTCTTGAAGGAGGCCGCGGAAGTGCTATTGTGCAAGTCTTCTTCTGAGCCGAACACCAGCGGCAGGGATGACGAAGTTATGGCTGAGGTTAATACCTTCACCGCCGAAGCCCAAGAGGAGGAACATCTCTTGGCGACTAAAGAGGGGGGACGAAGCGCGGCCCAGTCCCCTCCAAGGACATCTCCGGAGCGCGCTATGCCTCCGGAGCTGCCAGCCCAATCTCACACCGGACAGGGGGTTGGCAGGTCACCACCGATGTCGCCCATGTCTGGGTGGCCGACCATGATGGAGGAAGTTTTATCCGGCTCCTCCATCGCTGAAGATCAGCTCACCTTTATGGGTGCGGTTTTGCAAGGCATTCAGTCCGTTGATAACGGACTGAAAGAGGCCTTCAACGGTCTCTTGGCGGGCTTCAAGGTGAGTCACGTAATACTCTTTTTTCCAAAAAAAGTTAATTTACCAAGTTTATGCCATCCTTATAAGTGTAGTAGCCCCCGAGCCCTAGGTGAATTTGAAAAAACCCACCCAGGGGTCAAATGTCCGAAAATTAGTAACGATGCTCAAGGCACCCTTTGTCCCTCATTATTCTAAGAGCTCCGGAGAGTACTTAGAAGAGGTTCTAAATCCAACACCTTGGGAATCTTAATGCGCATAAGTTGTTTTTGTAGGCCTCGTCATCGATGGCGTCCGCCAGCGTAGTGGAGCTTGCCGAGCTAAACCGGAAGCTCAAGAGCTCTGATGAGGAGCTCGATTGCATGAACAAGAGACTTGACGAGACCAAGGAGAGTCTGAATTGTATCATTAGGGATATTGTCTATCCTCATGGATTGATATATCCATATTGTTATACCTAAGTGTTATTTACTAATTGTTACCATAGTTGCAGCCGGGGAGGTCGAGAACCTCAAGGCTGAGTTGAAAAAGGTGAGGCGGGAGGCCACGGATGAGAAGGCAGCAGCTGAACAAGCAACAGCCAGACTGTCGGTGTTAAAAGCCGTGAGCGACCAGCATGAGGCCCGGGTGGTAGAGGTGCAGCTGGATCTCAGGTATGCAAGCATGAAGTTTGAGGCCCTTGAGCAAATGAATGAAGACCAGGCCACCGAACTATCCGCGTTGAAATCTGAGCTCAAAGCGAAGCGAGTTGAGAGGTGGTTCTTTGAAGAAGGACTCCGCCAAGTCAAGGTGATCGTGGGTGGTAAGCGGTACTTACTGCAATGTGCTATTGGTGGTAAAAGGTTTGTGTTGCTCACCCGGGTGTGGCATTCCTTAGGCGCCTTTACGGACCTCCCAAGGAGTGCAACAGACGGGAGCAAATACTTTGCCTCTCAGGATGGGGATGTTGAGTCTCAGCTATTCTGGGTGCAATTTCAAGCCCCCGAGCATCCTCCCCTCCTGAGCAATCAGATGAAACAATTGATGGAGCTGCACAAGATGGCGGAGCTGGCCTTGAAGGACCTCTACATCCGATTGTGGCCTGCAGAGCCGTTGTTGAGCAGTTACTTCGGCTTGGGGCAGAAACTGTGCAACGTTGCGCCCCCGATTAATGCTCTAAAGCGTTCTATATGCATCGAGGGAGCTCGGATGGCCTTTGCAAGGACCATGATGCACTGGACGAGGATCAAGCCAATCGAGATGGCCACCGCGCCTCCACCCCCTAGGAAGGAGCATAGGCGCCCCGAGCAATACTTTTCCATCGTGATGGATGGTGATCGGGTGATAGAATACCAATGCCCTAAGGATGTAATTTATGAATGAGCGTTTTGTAATGTGTCCAAGGACTGTCCCGCTTTAAAATCCGGTTGCATGGTTTATCATGTCTTTAAACTTTCTATTACTTTGACTCCTATGTGGCCGTTTTATCTGAAAGTTGCGAGTCGTCTGCTTCAGCCCCCATGTAGATACTACGCGAGGTGTTTCTACCTCCACATTGTGACCCTTAGCCGACGTATCGGTGCCCGAAGGGGGTAGTGCAAGGGGAACAAGGCAATCGTACTATGATGCTTTAGTGCTTTCACTTAGCCGTAGGAGCTTGACTGCGGGGGCTAATGACTAGCCCCCAATGTTTTGTGATATTCGGATACACCGAGGTTGAAACCAACATCACATAGTTTTTAATCATACAAACCCCTCGTATAACACGGAATAACTTCTATCGATTTTTAGTTTGACACTTATGCTTAGATTGTAGATCAGTTCTCGCTTATTATGACACTCAGTTTTCGGCTTTCTCCACTGAGTTACTTGACCAGGCGAGCTAGAAGAACAATCATAGTGGTTCTCCCTTTGCCCTTTTAGCTGAACGAGTGGAATGTAAGAGGGAAACACAGGAGCCGGGCAACCCAACCATTGACCCAAGACATAATTCGGAACTGATTCATCTAATGCAACATCCGAGATGTCGAACACATAAACAATAGTGTCGTGGTGATGCTTGGGGCGATTTTTATAGTCAAGCCCCCAGTCTATTAGCCAGTCAAATCATGATATGTACCGAACAACTTTGCTATTGGCATCAGTGAGTATAGAACATGGTATGTGACAGAATATACAACAAGGAGGCCGTAAAGGATGATCATGATTTCTGATGAATTCTTATAACTTAAACTACCGAAGCGACTGTTACACGTATTTTGAAATGAAAAATAAAGTTTACAAAGGAGAGGTTTTACCCAGGGTCTTCGATGGGTGGCTTGACGTCCTCAATGTGCCCTGTCACATGTCTGGTCCTTTGCTCCTGAGGGGGTAGTGTTCCTTTAAAGGTGATTGCTATTGACGAGTGGACCTTGGGAAGAATATCTTGAGAAGTCGCCGTTGTGTGGATGAGCTTTATGCTTGGAAGGTACTAGATGGTACTTGTGGTTTGTCCGAAGACATGTGTGGAAGTAGTTTGGTCCAGCCGAACACTTTCCCTTTGATAGTGGGTCCCCACAGCTCCCCATGGTATTTCGAGCACGAAGTTCTGCCTTCTTAGCACATATTTTACGCGAACTAGGGCTATGCCATGGGGGTGTGTCCCTATTTTTGTTGGGAGGAAGATGATTTTGGGAGTTTGGGCTGAGACCGAGCTCGTTTACTAACCTGACGTGCCTTTATGGCTGATTTGGGCATCGACCTATCGTCGCTGTACTAGAATTCGGGTGCCAGGGCCTCTTTGTGTTCCTCATTTAGGAGATAGCGCTCTGTGTTGCCATTGACAGTAATGACCCCCTTGGGCCCGGGCATCTTGAGCTTCATGTATGCGTAGTGGGGAGTGGCGTTAAACAAGCGAATGCTGTGTGACCGAGTGGAGCGTGATAACCGCTGTGAAAAGGGACAATGTCGAAGATCAAGTCTTTGCTGCGGAAGTTGCCGGGCGAGCCAAACACTACTTCCAGAATCATGGTGCCCAGGCAGCGGGCTTTGATGCGCGGGATCACTCCTTTAAAGGTAGTGTTGCTAGGTTTGATCCTTGATGGAGCTATACCCATCTTTTTCAACATGTATGAGAAAATAATATTAAGGCTACTTCCTCCGTCCATTGGGACTCTAGTGAGGTGATACCCATCAATGATGGGGTCTAGGACGAGGGCTGTCAAACCTCCGTGACGGATACTGGTCGGATGGTCCCGTTGATCGAAGGTGATCGGGGAAGCCTACCATGGGTTATACTTTGGGGCTACGGGCTCTACGGCATAGACCTCTCGAAGGGAGCGCTTCCTCTCCTTTTTTGGTATGTGAGTGGCATATATCATGTTCATAGTTTTTTCCTTTGGAGGGAACTGCTTTTGTCCTCCATTGCTTGGACCGCGGGGCTCGTCATCGTCCTTGCTCCATGGGCTCTTGCCTTGCTCTTCAGCTGCGAGTTTGCGAGCTTGTTTGAATACCCAACAATTACGGTTGGTGTGGGTTGCGGGCTTGTCTTGGGTGCCTTGGATATGGCAGGGCCTATCAATGATTTTTCCTAGCATGGTAGGTTCATCTTGATTTCCTTTAGAAGCTTTCTTCTGCTATCCGGATTTTGGGTTGCAAAAACCGGCATTAACGGTTGTGTCCTCAGCATCACCGTTGTTGTGTTGGCGCTTGTTTTTGTTACGTCGTGGTTTTCCATTTCCATCCCGGACTTTGGAGGTGTAGGGGTCTTCGGGGTTATGGCCTCGTCGAGCTAGCCAGTTATCCTCGCCCGCGCAAAAGCGGGTCATAAGTGAGGTAAGGGCGTACATTGTCCTTGGTTTGTCGTGGCCGAGCTGACGAGCTAGCCACTCGTCCTTAATATTATGTCTAAAGGAGGGTATTGCCTCGGCGTCTAGGCAGTCAACGATCTGGTTTTTCTTGGTCAGGAACCGATTCCATAATTGCCGAGCCGATTCACCTTCTTTCTGGACAACATTTCTCAAGTCGGAGGAGTCCAGTGCCATACATAAGTGCCCTGGAAGTTAGATCGAAAAACATCCTCGAGCTCATCCGAGATCTCGATGGAATTCTAGGGAGGTTTTTTAACTAGTGTCGAGCTAGCCCCTCAAGTTTTAGGGGCAGATACTTGATGGCGTGGAGATCATCTCCTCATGCCATATGAATGTGAAGGAGGAAGTCCTCAATCCACATGACTGGGTCTATTGTCCCATCGTACTGCTCTATGTTAACAGGTTTAGACCCTTCAGGGAACTGGTTGTGCATCACCTCGTCTGTGAAGCACAGTTGGTGGGCAGCGCCTTTGACCTAAGCAATGTCATGGTTACGATCGTTGGTCAATCGAGCCTAGTCTTGTTCCCAACCTCTATTGTTGCGGTCGAGCCAAGACTAGTACCCGTCCCGTCTAGCGGGGGAGTACCCTTGAGATTTGTCGATGGGTCTTTTGTGGCCTATTCTATAATCCAGGTCCTGTCGTAAGTCGTACATGTCCTCAGGCTTGGCTATCTCTTTTCCTCTCCTGTGTGGTACCGCAGATCTATAATCGGCCTTGCCGGATATCCTATCCCATCCTCAGGGAGGGTAGTCCGGATGGTCATACGGAGTATGCCTGGGAGACGATTTTTCAAGGACATCTTCATCAAACTTCAGCAACATCCGCCGGCGTGGGTAGCTCTTGGGTTGGTCTGGTAGATCGGTACCGTACCCTTCTTCGGCTGCCAGGACCCTCGTCCATCTATCATTGAGGGTGTCTTGCTCGACTTTGAGTTGTTGTTGTTTTGCCTTCAGGCTTCGAGCGGTGGCTAAAAATTGCTGCCTAAACCGTTCCTGATCCTCAAAGTTTTCGGGGATGGATAAGTCTTCGGCTTCTAGACTGTCCTCCTCCTCGACGGGTAAGGTAGCAGTCGTCCTCGGAATCACTAAGACCCTCGGTGTCGTGCTGATCTTCGGGCCTTTCGTGGTCCTCCAGTGGCTGTTCGGGGACTTCAGGATTGCCGAGGTCTTCCGGGGTGTTGTTTTCCCCGGTGCCTGCATTGGCTTCCCTTTATTTTGTTTGCCTTAGATCGTTTGCGATGTTTCCTGTGCCTTGACGGATCCTCACCTGATTTATCTTCATTCTTCTATGGGGTGCGATCCCGTTGTCATCGGGGGTGTCTACCATGTAGACGTCGTAGGTGGAGGTGGCAGTCCATCGCCCAGTGTTGACAGGGGCGGGGGCATCGTCTTCCTCATCCATGTCTTCTGCCTCATCGGAAGCATAGTCCCGCATTTTGTTTAAGTCTTCAATAGTGGCTACCAAGTGGGTGATGGGTGGGTCCAAAAATTCCCCATGACCCGCCTTTAGACCGATCTAAGCATGGTTCGAGGTCTGGTCATCCGTGGTTTTTATTGAAAAGATCCGATCAAGCACCTCGTTGATCCTTGAGAGCTCGACCGGGTCGATCTGCCTAAGACTTTTGGAGTTAACCTCCAACGTGTTCGTACAAAGAGTGTGTCCGTAACGGGTCGACCCTTGACCCTCAAGTACTGTAACCGGATCCGAACTAAGAATCAGATCATCGGTAGGGATAGACCCGAGGGCGGGGTTGACAAGGAGATCTGAAGTTAAGGCTTCGGAGACATCGGGCTCGTCAAATGGTATCGCGATCCCATCGAATGAAAGATCGCCCGGGGAGTCTATGGAGAACTCTAGGTTCTCTCTTGATCGGGGGCGAGACTCTCGATCCAACCAGGGTGCTCAGTTGGGTCGGCGTGCAGCAAGATACTGCCGAAAACAAAAATTTGTGGGTGGCAAAGGAGTCCCTCTTACGGACTTCATCGCTAATGATTAGGTGATCCACCAATTCCTCTGGTGATCACGGCAGACCTCTTAATGAAAGCACCAATGTCGGTATCAAGACTGGCGGATCTTAGGTAGGGGGTCTAGAGCTGTGGATCTGGAATCGATGGGTAACAGGAGACGAAGGCGACGATGTTTACCTAGGTTCAGGACCTCCTATGGAGGTAAAACCGTACGTCCTTCTTGGTTGTATTAATGTGTATGAAGATTACAGAGTCGATCTACCTCAAGATCAAGTAGCTAAAACCCTAGATGAGTTCTTATGCCCTCTACTATCTAAACCCCCTGGTTTATATAGACACCAGGGGTACCTAGGGTTTACACATGATAAGTCTCCAGCCAGAAGTAAAGACGATGATCCTATCATTTTCACTCGGTGCGCACGCCCCGTCCTTGGAGGTTTCCTTCTAGAATACGGGGTCATCTCATATCCCGTCCCTTCATGTGATAATCAGAGAGCGGCCCACTAAGGGAGTCCTAGATTAGGGGGTCCTCGGATAGTCGACCTATCGTTTATGGGCCGGACTGTATGGGCCGCAAGTGAGCATCGGACAATCAAAGACCACCTATGCCAGATGGAAGCTTCGAGGAGCCATGGCGTACTCTCCAAGTTATTTGTTGTAGTTAGGCATGTTTATCTCTACGACATGTAACCGACCATGTGTAAACTCCAGGCACCCTCCGTGTCTATATAAGCCGGAGGGTTTTAGGATATAGGGACAGAATAACTCATCTAGGGTTAACTATTCGATCTTGAGGTAGATGAACTCTTTAACCCCCCATATCATAAATACAACCAAGCAGGAAGTAGGGTATTACCTCCATAGCAGGGCCCGAACCTGGGTAAATTTGTGTCCCCTCTGTCTCATGTTACCGTTGATTCTAGTCTCACAGTTCGGGACCCCCTACCCGAGATCCGCCAATTTTGACACCGACATTGGTGCTTTCATTAAGAGTCCCTCTATGAGCGCCATAGGAATTGATGGCTCAACTCATCGCGAGCAGCAAGATCTGCATCCAGGGGACTCTCGCCCTGATCAGAGTCTCACCGGTGATGACACCTTGTCGCATGCCAGCCCGGGCAGATGTCATGGACAGACCGGAAGCTTTTCCCCCAATAAGAGTATCATGTTCGGAACCTTAGAGTTCATGTCTGATTCACAGGGAATACTTATTCTAAGGGAACCTTCGACTCCCAAAGAGAAACCTATAAGTCCGGACGCCTTGATGCTGAATACATCAGGTCTCATGGTTGGATGGAACACAAATCCGCTTTTGCGTGGCTCTACGACCATCTTGACGCCTGACGAATCCACTCGTCTCAGCGACACGCATCCTCCCATCGCCTCGTTCTTAAACGAGTTGTTCGATCGCATCGAAGCTATGCGTATATCGGATGACCAGGTTCCGATCTATGATCGGCTCGAGACCAAACCCGATGAAAGGGAAATTCATGTCCCTCCGATCACCCACCTTGTCGCTACTATCAAGTGTCCAGCTACGGATTCACCCCGACAGCCGGAGTTGAAAATAGTCTATACCCTAGTCCTCGATCACTGAGACTCTGTCAGCGAGCCAGAGGCAGGGAATCACTCTAAAGCCGGCTATTGCCGGTCCGGGATCCACCACATGATTCGGAAACTGTAATTCCAAACACTCAATGCGACATGGAACCGAATTTTTCCCACCCACCGCCCAAGACGATCATCCCAGTATCGCACCAAAGCCCGTGTCTTCGGACTTTCGGGATATTAAGCAACTACAAGGAGAATCGGTCCATCACTTTTGGGCCAGACTCCTACTCGCTAGAAGTAGAGTAAAAGGTCTTAGTGACCAAGAGATAACATCAACTTTCATTAGCAATTTTCGTGATGAAGGGATTCTTAATGCCTTGGCCCGCCAACACATTCGCGACTTTTCGGAGTTATCCGATTTGGTACAAAAGTACTGTGCCATGTAGAGCGTCTGGCAATCCAAACAGTTGTTCTCGGAACCAATTTTCCCCGAACACCCTAGAGGATCTCGGAAAAAGAGGATACCTCCAAAGCGCCCAACCTGGTACAAACCCGCCAAAAAAAAACATGCCCCTTTCAGGGACCGGCACTGTCCTCGACGGGCCATTGGACAAACCTTGCCCTACACATTCCGTGTTGTTAAACACAAACCTAACTCACGGCCTTAGAGCTTGCTGGGTCGTCAAGCAAGTCGCAAAAAGCGGCGAGGCCATCCTTGAAAGACCTCCGTCGATCAGAAGCTCCTCTTCGCCGCCCGGATACAATGCCAAAGTCCTGACAGTCTACGAGACCTTCCCCTCAAGGAACAGGTGTAAAAGGGCTCTTAGGGAGCTCGAATGGGTCTACCATGTTGCAGCTACTAGCCCGTGGGCAAACATACCGATCACATTCGAGGACACTGACTAGCCAGCCATTCTTCCCGGTCACTCACCATCCGCATTAGTCCTGAACCCCATCATTGATGGATACAGGCTACATAAAGTGCTAATTGACGGCGGCATTGGTCTAAACCATATATACGAAGCCACACTAGAAAAAATGCAGTTCGACCGATCTCGCATCGAACATAGCAATACAACCTTCCGGGGAATTATCCCAGGGAAAGAGGCACGTTGTTCCGAATGCATCGTCCTAGTTGTGGTCTTCGGCACGCTCGAAAACTACCGATCCGAAGAACTTCTCTTCCACATCGTCCCGTTCCCGAGTGGCTATCATGCCCTACTGGAATGTGACGCCTTTACAAAGCTCCAGTCTATACCCCATTACAGGTACATGAAACTCGAAATTCCAGGACGAAATGGAGTGATCACGATTGCTAGTGATCCGAACATATCCCTTTGGGCCGAAAATAAAATGGCAGCGTTCGCCCTCGAGGCATTAGCGGAGATTTTTTATGCTGAAGAATTGACCGCATTACGGTCGACAGTTAATAAGGATGACGTGATCCTTAGCAAAAGGCCCAAGTCCACGTCCTTCAAACCCGCATAGGACATCATCAAATTTCAGGTACATCTGACGGAACCCAATAAGACGACGTCCATCGGAGACCAGCTTGATCCCCTCGTTGATGAAGCACTGCGGAATTTCCTTCGCAAAAATTGGGACATTTTTGCCTGGCATCCTTTCGATATGCCCGGGATCCCACAAGGGCTTGCCGAACATAGTCTAAACATTATCCCAGGCTTTAAGCCCATGAAACAGACTCTGCGCCGCTTCTCCGAGCCCAAATGGCAAGCCATGGGAGAAGAATTACCTAAACTGCTCGAGGCTAGATTTGTTTGGGGTATTAAACACCTCGAGTGGCTGGCAAACCTGGTGATGGTATCCAAGAAAGACAAGTCCTGGCGGATGTGTGTTGATTTCAATGACCTTAACAAAGCCTGCCCCAAGGACCCTTTCCCCTTACCACACATAGACCAGATCATTGATGCCATAGCCGGACACGATTCATTGTGTTTCCTCGATGCTTACTCCGGATACCATCAAATTAAAATGAAGGAATCCGATCAAGCGGCTATCGCATTCATCACCCCCTATGGGCCATTCTACTTCAACACGATGCCTTTGGGGCTTAAAAACGCTGGGGACACATACCAGCGCATGATCCAGACCTCTCTCGCGATACATGTCGGTAAGACTATCGAGGCATACATGGATGATGTGGTAATCAAAACCAAACACGTCAGCCAGTTGATCGACGACCTACGGCAAACCTTTTCCAGTCTACGCGAATATGATATACGACTCAATCCAGAAAAATGTGTATTCGGAGTTCCCTCTAGTAAGCTGCTTGGATTCATCGTCTCCCATAGAGGAATAGAGGTAAAACCAGCTAAAATCTGTGCTCTATCAGAACTTGCAATTCCCACAGAGCTAAACCACGTCCAGAGGCTAGCTGGGTGCATAGCGGCATTAAGCCGCTTTATATCCCGCCTCAGAGAGAAGGCTATGCCGCTCTATAAGCTACTAAAGCGGACCAACAAGTTCGAATGGATCGATGAGGCAGCGGTTGTGTTAGAAGAAATCAAAACACTACTGGCAGCCAATCCCATACTCACGACACCAGGCGCCAGTGAGCCCATGTTATTATACATATCGGCCACCAACAAAGTTGCCAGCATGGTTCTCGTCGTTGAATGAGATGAGGAGGGACACAAATTCCGGAATCAAAAACCGGTATATGATGTGTCAGAGGTGCTAACGCAGTGCAAGTCTAGATACCCGCATTACCAAAAGATAGCATATACAATATGTATGGCATCAAGGAAACTCAGACACTACTTCCAGGAGTGTGCGGTAACAGTGGCATATGAGGTCCCCTGAATGATATAATCAACAATAGGGATGCCACTAGCTGCATAGCCAAGTGGGCCATCGAGCTCCTTCCCTTTGAAATAACCTACAAGACATGTCGTGCCATTAAATCTCAGGTATTGGCAAACTTCTTGGCTTAATGGATAGAGGCCGAGCTACCCAAGGAATACAATGCATACTCCCATTGTACAATGTACTTTGATGGATCGAAGACCTTGGTCGGACTGGGGGCTGGAGTTATCCTCACATCCCCCACAGGTGACAACGTGGTATACGTGTTGCAAATCATGTATGTCGACTCCAACAATGCAACCGAATACGAAGCTCTCCTTCATGGTCTTTGGATGGAGGTATCAATGGGCATACGACAGCTAGAGGTACCGGGAGACTCAAACTTGGCCATATCCCAAATTAACAACGAATTCGGCGCCAAAAACCCGAAGACGACGGCATATAGAAATGACGTCCTTAAAATATTTGCTTGGTTTGAGGGGTTGGAATTTCACCACGTCGCTCGCTACAACAACCAAGCCAGCGACATACCGGCCCGTATGGGAGCCAAGCGCGATCCTGTCCCAAGAAACACCTTCCTGGAGCAGCTCTTTAAGTCATCGGTACTATGGCAGGACGATGACAATGGCGCCGGTCCAAAAACGGCAGACGAGGTTGTTCCCCCCATAAACGAACCAGACGATGTCATTATCGGTGGCTCCGTAATGAACAAAACGCCTTCGTCTCATGAGGTAATGGAAGTAATAGCGCCATGGATAGAGCCCTTCCTCAATTACCTTCTTCCCAAGGAACTCCCCGATGATCAAACCGAGGCACGGCACATAGTTCGGCGATCCAAGGCCTACAAAGTACACGAGGGTGAGTTATACAAGAAAAGCACAACCGGAATATTACAACGGTGTATATCCTAGGAATAAGAACGAGAGTTCCTTGCCGAAATCCACACGGGCATGGGCGGTCATCACGCCGCGGCAAGAGCCCTTGTCAGCAAGGTCTTCCAAGCTGGTTTCTTTTGGCCTACAGCTCGGACGGACACCCAATCACTTGTACAATATTGTGTGGGGTGTCAACTCTTTTCAAATCAAAGTCACATTCCCGAAACAGCTCTTCATACCATTCCGATCACTTGGCCTTTCGTGGTCTGGGGGCTGGACATGGTCGGACCCCTTACAGGGGCCTGTCGGTGCCAAAACCGGCGGTTCTTGGGTAGGGGGTCCCGAACTGTGAGACTAGGATCGACGGTAATAGGAGACGAAGGGGACATGATTTTACCCAGATTCGGGCCCTCCAATGGAGGTAATACCCTAGCTTCTGCTTGATTGTATTGATGGTGTATGGGAATACAGAGTTGATCTACCTCGAGATCGTATGACTAACCCTAGATGAGTTATCCTGCCTCTATGCCCTAAAACCCTTCGGCTTATATAGATGCCGAGGAGGCCTAGGGTTTACACATGGTCGGTTACATGCCAAAGAGATAAACATGCCTATTACTGAAAGTGCGTTATATCGACTAGAGGGGGGTGAATAGGCGATTTTTACAAATTCATCACTTGAGGAATTTGAAATGTGATGAATAACTAGCAGCGGAATAAGTACTCAATTGCATGAGGAACATAGTAACAACATAGTCTTCATGATGTAATGAAACATGCACAAATAGAGAGTAGCGTGATACAGGATAAGAAGTGATGAACAAGGTAACTTGAAGAATTTGAGGTGAGGAATTTGTGAAAGTCTTCACTCAAATTCTTCAATCAGTAATAGTCAATTTCATCAACTGGTATATGAGGAATAGAGGGGTTGAGGAAATAGAACCAGATAGCTCGATGAAGACAATGGTTTGATGACCCAGTTCCAACTGTTGTGACAGTCGTACGTCTGGTTTGGAGCGGCCTGGTATTTAAACCAGAGGACACATAGTCCTTACCGCATTCTCCTTGAGCTAAGGTCACACAGTCCTCGCCCAACACTCGTGGTAAGTCTTCAGGGTAGACTTCCAAAAACCTCACAAACTGGTCACCCGACGATCCCCAATTTACTATTGGATGCTCTAGACCAAGGTCAGTTCGTGGTCCCCAATTGTCTCCAGGAGCACTAGACCATGACGCCTAACCGTCTGGAGGATGCACAGTCCTCAAAGGTAACAAGCGTCGGTTCCACACAGGAATTTCTTCAATGATGCTCAATCACTTTGGGTTTTGTGGTTTGATTGTAGTTTTTCCTCACTGATGATTTTCTCTCAAAAGACCTTGGAGGATGGGTTGCTCTCAAATGACAAGTGCCAGCTCTCTCTCTCGGAGCAGCCAACCAGCTAGTGGTTGTGGGGGTGGCTATTTATAGCCAGGATGCAACCTGACATGATAAGACATAAATGCCCCCAATGATATGACCGTTATGTGGATAAGAATGATTGGGGACAGTTGGTGCTAAGCACGGCAAAGGTAGGAATTTCGAACTATGAAAGTCCTCAGCTTATCATGTTCCTCACTTGTAGGCAATTCGCACTAGCAAAATCCTAACTCCTCAGTCAGATCAATTTCCTCATAGACCAGAAGAACTTCATCTCTGTCACTGAAGAACTTGTCTAAACCGTAAGAGATTTCCAAAGGCTTCACTTGAAGGATTGTATGGGTTGAGGATTTTAGAGTTGATCATCAGTTGGAAATTTTCCTTAGTATTACCTCGGCCCCCTTTAACAGTACGGTGTTTCCTATGACTCAAATAAAGGAAATGAAACTATGAAAACAAAAGTCTTAACGCTTCATATTCCTCGTTCATATCTTCAAGGTCACACCAACTTCTTCATTTTCAAAGTCTTCACAAAGTCTTCACCAAAGTCTTCAGAAAGTCTTCAACAAAGTCTTCACTTGAAGACATACATTTTTAGGGGTCGATAATCTCCGATTGTATCAAACTCCTCATCGACTTATAGAGCCTTTGTACACTCACAAACGCATTAGTACCTTAACCTGTAAGTCTTCAATACACCAAAATCACTAAGGGGCACTAGATGCACTAACAATTACTACATCAAACGTGGAGTGCAAGCCGTGTTCCTCGAAGCTTCCATCCTAGAAACTGGGCCTTCAAACCATCCAATGCTCGGTGAATAGCCCATATAGTCCGGGCCGTAGACAATAGGTCGGATATCCGAGGACCCCCTAATCCAAGACTCCCTCAGTATCTCCCGAACTTGCCTCCAACACTAAGGTTCTTCAGCTCCAATTACTTCAAGAACACAGTCTTCGGCTTGCGAGGTGAGTTCCTTTCTATCGAACCATAGTTCGGCCTCCAATGATAAGTAGTTTTCTGCATAGTGGCACATCCAAATCCTATGAGATAAGTTGGTTTTGAAGTCCAAGCGTCAGGGAAAAATTATAATGTTTCTTGACGACCTCTCTGACGAAAGGTCACAGCCCATCACGACCGATAGGCCAGTTACAGGCACTCGATCCGCGGTTCGAGGCTGTTCCATCCACACGATCTATCAATGTGTCGATCGTGTCACGTTTTATACGGGATATACTTAATCACGCACCCACAACAGCTCGCACATCTTGGGAAGTGGAGAGATTCATGGCGCGGAAAGGGGAGCCCAAATCGACAGACTTCATAAAAGGGGAAAGAAAACCCCGAAGGCCCCTCACGCTCCCCATTCGACTTCTCCGCCTCCTATTCCCATGCGCCTCCAGAGCACGGATCTAGGTTTTGCCACCCCCGCTTCCGAGCTCAACAATGGCGGGCTCCAACAGCCAGTAGGAAATCTCCACGATCAATAACCAGGACATAATCAACCTCAAGAAGGCCGGTTATCTTCTCATCGACATCCCTCGTCGCGCGGCGGAGAAGGGACAAGCAATCCCCATCCCAAGGTCAGGCGAGCGGGTGGTGTTCATCCCCCACTTCATCAGGGGGTTGAGCTTTCCGCTCCACCCCTTCGTCAGGGGTTTAATGTTCTTCTATGGCCTCGATTTCCACAACCCCCCATCGAACTCCATCATGCACCTCTCCGCCTTCATCCTCTTCTACGAGGTATTCCTGCACATCGAGCCGCACTTCGGGCTCTGGCTGCAGGTTTTCAACATCAAACCGAAGTGTGTTAGTGGCAAGCATGCCAACTACAGTGGTTCTATCATCGGCAAAATCACGCGTGTCGAGTGGCTGGCGGGCACCCTCATCGACACCATCAAGGGGTGGCAGAAAGAGTGGTTCTACATCACCGAACCACAGGAACAAGATCTGCACCCCGTCGCCGCAGTCAGATCTGGTCCTCCGACCAGACTCGCTTCGTGGATCTAAAAGGGCCTCGTCTGGGGGTCGAGCAAGGAGGTGGCCGATCTACAAAAGCGGATCTGCTCCTTGGTCGAGAAAGGCACCAAGCTGGCCAATGTGGTCCAGGTAATGTTCCGAAGATGCATCCTCTCCTGCCAGTGCCGGGACACTCCCCTGTGGGCTCAGAAACTCGATGCCGAGCCCATAGTCTGGAAACTCTTTCGCACTACGTGGGAGAAGCTATGCAAGGCATTCTTCAAATCAATGAAGAGCTGGCCGGCCGAGGAGGAGGACAAGGGCCTACACACCACCAAACCAGACTCCGAGGTACGACTCATCCTAGCCTGATTGGCTCCATACATAGAAGGCCCATAACCCTGTGTCTGATATGTTTATGCAGAGATGGCTGAAGAAAGCCATCAACATTAGCAGTCCGGCTCCTCAGCCCGAAGACGAGAGGACCGGGCTGTTAGCCAAGATGCTCGTGGAGAAGCCCTACGAGGCTCCCACGAAGAAGGAGAAGAAGAAGAAACCAGGTCAGGATGGCCTTCGCATCCAGGATCAGCCTGATGCTACTTCCAAAACACATCCGCCTCCTCGAATCAGGAGGAGGTCGAAGAGGAGGAAGAAGAGGAGGAGGAGGTCGAGAGTGAGGGGGAGGTGATCTCCCCTTCGCCAAGAAGAGAGCAGCGACTTCGAACGCCCCGGGGTAGGTAGCCTCTCCTACCCCGAAGAGGGCGCGGCAAGTGCGGATGATCTTGTCCGACGACAGCTTGGACTCGAGCTCCGCGTTCGAAGATGCCGAGGAGGTTCCTCGAAGGATCCTCGGGGTCAAGCCCCCTCCATCCAGGTTAGTATCCAAGGACCCTCCTTCCTGTAACCAGTAAATTCAGGGTTTGCTGACACGCAAGCTATTGGTCCTACAGCCCCCCGCGCGTCATTCCCGTCGAGGTGGTATCGATGGGGAGACCCCTCCTGCCAAACTAGCGGAGAGCGGGGATGCCTCGCGCCCCACCACTCCAGGCGCTACTAAGGACGTTGTGGAGGTGTCGTCCCAGCCTACTCCAATGGACGCGGACACAGGGGCGAGGGAGATATTACCGTGGCCGAGGCTAACGCTTTGGCCACTGAAGAACAGGGGACAATCCCCCATCCGGACATCGAGGAGGCAGGATGGACGGACCATCAGTCCCCCGCAAGGACATTTCCGGAGCGCACTATGCCTCCAGAGGCATCGGTCCAATCCCTAGTGGGTGATCAGGAAATCCGATCATCCCCGGCACTGCCGACCACCGGGTGGTCGGCCATGGGGGAGGCTCTATCAAACGCCTCCATCCCAGAGGAGCATCGCACCCATGGTACTACAGAGCGTCCAGTGTGTTGACAATAGACTGAAGGAGGCCTTCAAAGGTCTCCTTGCGGGCTTTCAAGTCAGTCACCCGGAATTTTGCTAAGTATCTTTATTTATCCGTATTGTAGACATGGCAGCCCCCGAGCCCTAGGTGAGATGGACAAGCTCACCTAGGGATCATAACTTTAATTTTGGCAAGTGAGTGCCAATGTGATGTATGAATTGTGTAATGTAGGCTTCATCATCAGCAGCGGCCAAAAATGGTGCCGAGCTGGACGAGCTACATCGGAAGCTCAAGCGCTCCGAGGATGAGGTGGAAGCCCTCAACAAGAGGTTCGACGAGGCGCAGGGTAAGTCCGATCTACATTTGGATGCTTTCTCCCAAATACTGTCAATGCAGATTCCTAATTAAGTCGCATCGTGATGCAGCTTCGTCGATAGAGATTAAAAAGCTCAAGGATGAGCTTCAACGTGCCAAAGATGAAGCGGCCATCAAGAAGGCGGTGGCCAAGGAAGCAGCCACCGCACTCTCCACCCTATGAGACACCAGTGAAAAACACCAGGCTCGTGTGGAGGAGATACAGGATGATCTCAATGACGCCAGCAACAAATGCAAGTCCTTGGAGCAAAACAATACGGCGATCTCCGCCGAACTGTCCACCATGAGGTCTAATCTCCAGAAGGAGCGGGTGGACAGGCGGTTCTTCGAGGAACAAGTTCGCCAAGCCAAGGAGATAGCTGATGGTAAGACTTACTCCTTAAAGTGCGTGTTCGGAGATAGCAAATTCGAACTGCTGACTCGGGTTTAGCGATCCTCAGGCGCGGCCGCCGATCTCCAGAAAAGCGTGGCGGACGCCAATCAGCTGCTTGCCTCGCGGGGAGAGGAAGACGAAGCTCGGACGTTTTGGGCACAATGCAGAGCGCCTGAGCGTCCTCCTCGTCTGGTGGAGCACCTGAAACAGCTAATGGAGATGCACCAGATGGCAGAGGTGGACATCAAGGACCTCTGCCTCCTCTTATGGCCCGACGAGCCACTCCTAGGCAGCTACTTCGGCCTGGTGCAACGGCTGATTTATGCGACGCCCCGCCTCGATGCCGTCAAGCGTTCCTCCTATATTGAAGGAGTCTGGATGGCCCTTGCCATGGCCAAAGTGCGCTGGTGGGGGCTCAATCCGATGAAAGTCACCACCGATCCACCTCCGCCCGGAAAGGAGCAAAGATGCCCCGAGTTTTACTTTGACGGAGTGATGGAGAGTGCGTGGGTGATAGCAGTGTTCGGGCGAAAAAATATTTGAATGAGCTTGTAATATGTCCGAAGACTTGTTTATAATTTCCAATGATATTAGTATCCGCTCTTATATTGTTTTTGCATTCCTTTATATCTCCTGTATGGTTGTTTGATACTGAAAGATGCGAGTTGTCGGCTTCAGCCCCGATGTAGATACTACATGGGGTGTCTATGCCAATGCATTGTGTTCCTTGGCCAACTTACATGAACCCGAAGGCGGTTTAGTGCGGCAGACTAGGCAATCTGACTATTATGCTTTATTTCTTTCACTTAACCGAAGCAGCGTGAAAAGGACTACGGGAAGCGTACGCTTAGCCATCGGAGCATTTTTGATGTTCGGACGAGCCGAGGCCGAAGCCGACATCACAGTATTTGCACAAAGGGCAAAGTCCTTGTATAACATGGAATAACCGCTTACGAGGGTTGAAATATAATACTTCTAACTTGGGGTTCACAGATCGGATCGCGCATGCAATGCAGTCGGTTTTCGGCTTTCTCCCCTGAGGTGCTTGACCGGACTATCCAGAAGCACAGTCACAAGGGTGCTCCCTTTGCCCTTTTAGCCGAACGAGCAGAACATAAAGGGGCAAGCATAGGAGGCTCGGTAGCCCAACTTAATGACCAAAGACATAGTTCGGAACCGATGCATATAAAGCAAATGCCAAGACGCCGAACACACCATGGTTAAGGCGATTTGTGTTGAAATCAAGCCCCCGGTCTATTAACCGGTGACCTTGAGTCATACGAACAGGTTCACGAGAAGAGGGAGGGAAGAAAAAAGTATGTGCCGAAAACAGGACAAATAAGGTGTATGTGCGCCATGCAATTACGTATTTCCTCAACAAATCTTATAACTCGGATTGCCGAAGCAGCTATTTACAAGTATGTGATAAGAAATAAAGTCTTACAGGAGCTGTTGTACCAGGGGTCTTCAATTGGTGACCAGACGCCTTCGATATGCCCTATTGCTAGTTGACTCTTGCTTTTGGATGTACCTTGATGGGTGTTGGTGCAGGCGGACTTTGCAAACAAAATCTTGAGAGGTCGCAGTGTTAAAGGTGAGCTTTACGCCATGGGCAGGCTCTTTTAGGAACGCCTGCAGTTTGTCCGAAGACGTGTTGATGGTGACAGTTCGGAACAACCGAACGCCTATCGTAAGTTCCCCACCGCTACCCATGGAATCTTAAGTGCAAAGTTGTGCCTCCTCGGCACATACTTTGCTGGTCCTGAGGTTGTGCGGTGGGGGGGGAGTCCCTGTTGAAGGGAGGAAGGAGGGTCGGAGTGTTCGGTCCGAATCCGAACTCGCTTCCCGACCTTCCGTGCCTTTATGGAGAATGCCGAAGCTTGTCAGTCGTCTTGGTAGCTGAATTTGGCCGCCAATGCCAGTGCATGTTCCTCCGTTCTAAGGGACCGCTCTGTATTGCCATTGACAGTGATGACCCCTTGGGGCCCAGCATCTTGATCTTGAGGTATGTGTAATGCGGGACTACGTTGAACCGAGCAGGCGCCGTTCGGATGAGCAGCGCGTGATAGCCACTACGAAAGGGCACAATGTCGAAGACCAAGTCCTCGCGGCGGAAGTTATCGGGCGAGCCGAACTCAACCTCCAGGGTTACGGAGCCCATACATCGGGCCTCAACACCTGGGATCAGTCCCTTAAAGGTAGTGTTGCTGGGCTTGATCCTTGACGGATCTATACCCATATTTTTCACCATGTCGGACTAAATCAGATTGAAGCTACTTCCTTCGTCCATTATGACTTTAGTGCGGTGATACCCATCTATAATGGGGCATAGGACAAGGGCAGCCGAGCCCCCATGACAGATACTGGTCAGATGGTTGCGCCGGTCGAAGGTGATCGGGTATGTTGACCATGGGTTATACTTTGAAGCTACGGGCTCCATGGCATGGACCTCCGGAAGGGCCTGCTTCCTCTATTTTTCAGGTATGTGGGTGGCGTATATCATATTCACCATTTTGACTTCGGGAGGGAATTTCTTCTGACCGCCACATATTGGACCCCGAGGATCTTCTTCGTCCTCGCTGCACGAGCTCTTGCCCTGGTCTTCGGGTTGTATTTTGTTGGCCTGTTTAAACACCCAACAGTTGTGGTGTGTGTAATTGGCTGGCTTTTCCAAAGTTCCGTGAATTTCGCAGGTCCTGTCCATGATTTTCTCAAGCTGAGTGGGTCTATCACGATTGCCTACAGGGGCTTCTTCCGCTGCCTAGTTCGGGAGTTGCGGAATCCGGCGTTAATCGCCGTGTCATCGGTGTCGTTGCTGTTGCACCGGCGTTTGTTCTTATTGCACTTCGGCTTTGACTTGCCATCCTGGGCTTCAGGTGCCACATGATCTTTAGAATTGTGGCTGCGTCTTGCTAGCCAGTTATCTTTGACCACGCAAAAGCAGGTCATGAGTGAAGTAAGGGCGGACATGGTTCGAGGCTTGTCCTGGCCAAGCTGGCGGGCCAGCCATTCATCCCGAATATTGTGCCAGAAGGAGGCAATGGCCTCGGTGTCTGAACAATTGACAATTTTATTCTTCTTAGTTAAGAACCTATTCCAGAACTATTGGGCAGACTCGTCGGGCTTCTGGATGATGTTATTGGGGTCGGAGGAGTCCGGCGGGCGGACATAGGCCCCTAAAAGTTAGAGCGAAACGCGTCTTCCAAGTCTTCCCAGCATCTTATGGAGTTTTCGGGGAGGCTATTTAACCAGTGCCGAGCTTGCCCCTTAAGCTTAAGAGGTACGTATTTGATGGCATGGAGATCATCTCCTCGTGCCATATGGATATGGAGGAGGAAGTCCTCGATCCATATAGTTGGGTCAATGGTCCCATCATACTGTTCTATATTTACGGGTTTAAACCCTTCGGGGAACTGATGTCGCATTACTTCATCTGTGAAGCACAGTGGGTGAGCGGCGCCTTTGACCCGAGCTATGTCCCGCCTGTACTCGGGGTTTGTATGGGACCGGTTGCGTTCCTGATCTCTCAAACGGGTTCTCGGGAACATCGGGATGATCATGATCGGCAGGGGCGTTACCATCCCTGCTGCTGATAATAGTTCTTCTTTGCTTTTTTGCTTTTGGACTGCTTATGCGATTTCTGGCGCCTTGATGGCGCATCGCCCGATTTTCGCCGTTCCTGTGAGGTGTGTTGTCGCTGTTCTTGGCAGGAGTATCTACCATGTAGACGTCATATGTAGAAGTGGACGTCCAATTCCTGGTGTTAACGGGAGTGGGAACACGGTCCTCTTCATCCATGTATTCTGCCTCCTCGGAGGCATAGTCTAGCATGTCGGTTAAGTCTTTGATGGTGGCTATCAAGTGGGCGGTGGGTGGGTCGAAAAATCCGCCCCTACCCGAACTGTAACCAGGCTAGACATATATCGGGGCTGGATCGTCGACGATCTTCATCGACGAGAATTGCTCCAAGGTCGCGTCGACCGCTGAGGACCCGATCAGATCCAGCTGTTCGGAACTCACGGAGTTGACCCCCACCCATCCCGGCCATGGGGAGTGTTTGGAAAGAACGCATGTATGGTCATGTGGCTCGATGGCCCGACTGGGGTGAGGGATCTGACTGCCATCATGGGTGACCCATTGGTGTGTCCGATGAAGGGGCTTGAGGTTAAAGCCTCAGAGTCCTTGGGGGCTTCGGATGGAGCGGTGAGCCCGATTAGCAACAAGTCGCCCCGAGAGTTGACGAAAAACTCTAGGTTTCTGAACCTAACCTCTTGATCAGGGGTGAAGCTCTTAACGCGGCCTAGATGATCAGTGGAACCAGCATGCAGCACAACGTTGCCAAAGGCAAAGATCTACCCAGGGACGAAAACATCCATGTTGCGGACCTCTTCGTTGATGAAAAGGTGAGGCGTTGATCCTATCTCGCTCATAGAGGAACTCTGAATGAAAGCACCAATGTCAGTGTCAAAAGTGGCGGATCTCGGGTAGGGGGTCCAGAACTATGAGACTAGGGTCGACTGTAACAGGAGACGAAGGGGACACGAGTTTACCCAGGTTTGGGCCCTCCAATGAAGGTAATACCCTATGTTCTGCTTGATTGTATTGATGGTGTATGGGAATACAGAGTTGATCTATCTCGAGATTGTATGACTAACCCTAGATGAGTTATCCTGCCTCTATGCCCTAAAACCCTCCGGCTTATATAGATGCCGAGGAGGCCTAGGGTTTACACATGTTCGGTTACATGCCAAAGAGATAAACATGACTACTACTACATCAAACGTGGAGCGCAAGCCGTGTTCCTCGAAGCTCTAATCCAGGATTCCCTTAGGGGTCCAAGAAAAATAAATACCTACTCGTCATGGTTGACAAGTTCACCAAATGGATAGAAGCAAAGCCCGTCAAGTCGGCTAAATCCGGACCAGTGATCGACTTCATATCCAGCATGGTACACCGTTATAGTGTCCCGCATAGTATAATAACGGATAATGGATCCAGCATCACGGCCCAAAGTCAAGGACTGGTGCGCAAAAATGGGCATAAAGCTCGGTTATGCGTCAGTATATCATCCGCTGACCAATGGACAGGTCGAGCGAGCAAACGGTCTCATTATGAGCGGCATTAAGCCATGTTTGGTCCGATCTCTTCACGAGTCCGACTGTCATTGGGTGGAGGAACTCGACTCCGTTTTATTGGACCTGTGCACCACCCCGGACAGATCAATGGGTTACACACCGTTCTTTATGGTCTATGGGGCAGAGGCAGTCCTCCCTTGCGACATTATTCATGACGCACCAAGGGTGCGCATGTACGAGGAAAAGGAGGCTGAGTTGGATCGGTAGGACAACTTAGACGCGTTGGAGGGAGAGAGCGACATAGCTCAGGCTCGCTCCACTTTTTACCAACAGCAAGCTCGATGTTACCAAAGTAGGGAGGTTGGGGCAAAAGCATACAACATAGGCGAACTCGTCCTACGAGTCCCGGAGAAATAGAAGCATAAAATCAACCCCAAATGGGAGGGTCCTCTCATCATCGACAAAGTACTCGCGGGAGGCGCCTATCGTCTTCGGAGTCCATCCGACAACCGCCTTGAACCGAACCCATGGAACACATCTCATCTTCGGCGCTTCTATGGATAAAACCGGTGTTGTCTAACTCCCCCCTTTTTTTTCTTTTTTCCTCTTGTTCTTTTTGCCTTTTTCTTCTTCCCTTCCCATTTTGCTGTTGGATAGGGTCAATTTCTTTTTTTCCCTATGTTCGGTTGAACTAATCATGTACTAAATATTATCGGCATACACCATAAAGTGTTAAATCCAAACAAGGCACATGGGGGCTTCTTCTAGAAGCCAACGTTTTTATATTACAAGTATTTGCTCACACTTATTGTGCGCACACGTTTCTTTTGTCACGTCCAAGCCATCATGTGCATCAATTCGAACTAAGACTTTGCCAAGCTAGGTTGCCTCGCTCTTGTGATTACCCTCTACGTTCCTGATTGTTCGGCTAGAGGTAAAGGGAGCACCTCTGCGATTGTTACGACCAGGTCATCTGGATACGTACCTCAGACGGGTGAAGCCAAAAGCTAGCTATCTTACGTAGACAATTGGCCGGTTGTGACGGAAACACCTTATACGGCTCCGGTCGTTATCACCGTTGTTTGGGTCTTTTCTTCCCAAAGCACAATTAGACGCATACTAAAACTATGCGGACTGTGTGCTTTCTGTCTGTTCGCACCGTATGGCTGGATTGCCTGGTTCCCCGAATATAGTTCGCCCTTTTGGAGTGGTAAATAAGGAGGAACACTTCCGAGATCTTTGCACAGGAGGGAGAAGTCAATGGCCGGTTAAGACAAAGTTTGCAACACAAATTGTTTCTACAACAAGTACGTATAAATTACATGTTTGGCTGCTGACCGAGATTATCAATTATGGTGTCAAGGGGGCAGTACTCTTGTGAAAGATGGGCGGCAAGCATCACCTGGTCATACACTAGGTGGAGTGGCACTTCTTTTTCCATCCAATCCCACTGGACCAACCCATGCCATATGCTCAGGATTAAGTCCAGCGTAACGGGTCTTGATCATTGCCCAGGCTTCCCATGCTCCCTCGTGGCAAGATCAATTATTCCATAGATCGAACCTATTTCGAACCCCCTTGAATCGATCCACCAGTTTGGCTAGCCCTTCAGGCGGCTGTTCGGCAGGCCATAGTGCCTTTGCCATGTCTTTCATTGCTTTCCGCACACGCCGATGGAGAGCAGTCAGCTCTTTCAGCAGGTTCCCCTGGTATGATCCGATCTCCTCTTCAGGATGCCCAGATAGGAGACCTGTACATGAGGCAACAGAGTACTTACTTTTACTTCGTACATGGGAAACATTTGCTAATAATAGAATCACACTTATCGAACTTGCCCCTTTGAAGCTTTTGGTTTTCTTCTTGAGCTTAGGCCAACTGAATCTTCAAATTCTTAATTTCTTTGGCCTGCTTTTGCACAATAAGGTAGCCAGCCTCGTGCTAGGACTCGGCGTACCGCTGAGGGTCTCGGGCTTCCTCCAACTGCCTTTGTATGTGCCCTATTGATTCGGCTGCTACATGGAATACGTGCGTTAGGCATGATAATACATTAAGATTAGCAGTAAAGGTACACCCACCATGGGCCTCTCGAGTGAAGCTCTACACTTGCTCCAGTTCGGCCTTCACATTGCACTTCTATGTCAGTAGTCAAACATTGCAGTGACCCTTAATTCGTTTGTTCCAAATCAAATTACGGCATGGGGGCTACTGGGTTTACATGAGAATTCTGTCACATCCCTAGCTAGTTGTCTTAGGACAACATGTGTGTGCATCATATTTCAATTCTTTTGCATCAATTTGAAATGGGGATCAAAAGAAACCCCAAACAATTCATTTGAATCAAACCAACTTAATGAATGTGAAAAACCAACAAATTCAAAATGCCCATCTAAAATGTCCCCAATGTCTGATAAATATGGACATGAATATATCAGGGGCCATCTTAAATATTTGAACATTTATAGAAATTTAAAAATAAATATTAAAGCTGCTGAAAATGCCAAATAAAGCATTATCACTATTTCAGACTTTAAAATATTCTAAAACTTTTTACAGAAGTTTGAAATATTCAAACTTAGTTTTATAAAATATTTGGGATATTTTATAATTAGAAATTGTGCCTAAAAATAAATAAATAAAATGTTAGAAAAACAAAACAGAACTGGAAATGTAAAAAAAAGGAAATAAGGAGGCACCTGGGCCGGCCCAGCTGGCCCAGCACCGTCATCGTCCTCCTGGCGGCCAGGAGGACGAGCGGGTGCTCGCCGTGCAGTCACGCCGGTGCTACCACGCAACACCCCGTGCACCTGCATCCCCCGCCACGCTGGCGAGAGGATGAGGACGCCTCTGCCGTCCCCATCTCTCTCTCTCTCTCTCTCTCTCTCTCTCGCATTCGGCCCCTGCTTTCTTCCTCTCCTCTGCCTGCCATGGCCGCCGCCTTCTTGCCGTCGTAGCCGCCGTTCCAGCCACTCCCCCTTGCTCTCGAGCCCCCCTTTAGCTCCGCTGTTACGTGCCGGTCCTCTCCGCCGAAAGAATCAAGCTCGGAGGCCCCTAGCGCCGACCTTGCCGCCTTCTTCCTCCTCGGTCACCAGAGACCGCCGCCGGCCGTGCATCGCAATCAAGGCCTCCCTGAGCCCGCTCTCATTGCCGTTGCGTTCGCTGTGAGCTCCTGCTCCTTCTCCCCCCTTTTCCCCCTTCGCTAGCGCGTTCTAGCGCCAGATCCCCTCGGGTCCGAGATCTCCTCGCCGCTGGCGAGGACATGGCCGTCGTAGTAGCAGCCCAAGCTCGCACCTGAGCACGTAGTCGTGCTCATGATGATCCCAGGCAGCCTTAGGAGCCCTTAGGTGGCTCATTCGAGCTCCGGCTCGACGAGCCCGTGCTCGCCTGAGCTCCGGCAGCCGTCGTGCTCATCGCCGGCGCCGATTCCGGTCATCCTAACCCCTGGGAGGTGTCAGGCTCGACGCGCGCGAGCGAGCAGAGTAGATCGGTGCCCTCCGCCGTCCTTTTGGTTGCCGGAGGAGGGAACCCGACCCCCTCCGCCGTCCCTGACGTCGCCGGCGGCTCAACACCGGTGAGTCAACCAGTTTGACCACCAGGGGTTGACCCCTGGGTCACTGGTAAGTGGGGCCGGGCCCTAACCAGTGGGCCCTACCCTAAACTAATTAGTAATTAGTTAATTAATTAGCTTTGTTAGAGGCTGGGTCACTGACCAGTGGGCCCCACTGGTCAAGTTTGACATGTCAACGTTCTGTTGACCAGCTGACGTCATGATGATGTCAGGCTGATGCAGTAATGAATTTTCTGAATTAAAATAATTCCAGAAACTATTTAAAACTTAGAAAATTCATAGAAATTAATCTATAACTCAGATTGAAATAATTTATATATGAAAATTTATCATAAAAATCCAATGAATCCAATGGTGATGTTATCATGCATGTTAGAGCAACCAATGTAGATGAACATTGACGTTTACTAATAGGTTAACTTATAAAATATGAAATGGAGAAGGATTTTGAACCTATATTCAAACTCACTTCAAATTAACTTGGACAATAGTTGCATTAGCTCATCCATACATGCTGCCATGTCATGATCATGCATCATATTGTTGCACTTGCGTGTATTGATTGCTATTTATCTGCATTGCGGTAGGCCCTGCTTTTGAGGATACCTCCGAGTATTACAACGAAGGAGAAAACCTTCCCGCTACCCAGCAAGGCAAGCAACCCATCATTCCGATAACATCCCACCTCTCGCTCCTGCTCTTGTTTATTGCATTAGGACAAACGTTCACTAGTCTGTCATCCATGGCAGATGAACCTATTCCTTTGCATGACCTGTCATTGTCACAGTAAATAGCTAAACCTTGCAACCTAGCATACCTGGTAGATGCTTGTGCCATGTTGTGCTTTTCTTACTTTGCATGTTGTGCTTGCTATGCTTAGGGTTGTGTCAGGTGTGATTCATCTGGGCAATGAACTGGAGTGAAACAATGTTGTTCTGATGTGATAAGCTTATGATGAATCCGATTTGGTAAAGGTAGCGATGAGAGGCTATGTAGGAGTACATAGCCGGTTGTCTCATCGGGACCGTTCATAGGAACTGAGTTCCGTGTTTGTGATCCAAGACTAGTTACTACCACATGCTGGGCCCTGAAATATGACCCTACTCGACTTATCAATCGCTTAGTCCTTAGTCCAGGAGTTGCAAGTAGTTTCTGGTGTTTATAGCATGCTGGAGGCCATGCGTAGCGCTGACCCTAGGGGTGGGTTACGACGCGGTAGGCAGTGGCACGGTGTACCAAGGGTCACCCGAATGGTGGGCTTGGGAACCCTACGCACATCGTTTGGGGCCATGGAGGAAACTTCGGCCGGATTTCCATGCAGGTTCAGTCTCAAATAGGCGATAGCCTGGACTAGAGGTCTTATGTGATTGACGGTCGTGGCCGACTCCCTCATTGGGCTTCCGCTTGAAGGTTGCCGAGGTGCATGGTTTTATGAGCACACAACGATAAGTGGTGAGAGCGTGTGTGAAGAAGTACACCCCTGCAGGGTATGAAACTATTCGAATAGCCACGTCCTCGGATATGGACTACTTGGAAAGCTTATGTTGTTCATAGATAATTAAATGGATACTCATAAAAATATCAAGACAAGTGTGAGTTCCGTGGATGGCACTCTCCTAGGAGAGGGAAGTGTATCCATGGTGGTGTATTGTTATGGAGTTAGTGGACTCGTGTGCGATATCTAAAATCTAAACAAAGAGTTAAAATTGTATAGTGTAGGTTAGCCATGAGTCAAAGCTGGCATTGCTACATAAACTCCACCACTCCCCTTGTTGATACATGAGCATGAATAGTCTAGGTCTGTCTTAAAGACTTGCTAAGTACGTTTGTACTCACGTTTTCTTAATAATTGTTGCATATGAGACTCAGGACCCATCAAGTGGGTTCTTTCTAGATGTCGACAATGTCGAATAGCTAGTGTCCCAGCTATGACCTTATGCCATGTGGCGGGCTATAGATAGTCAGGCCATGTGCCTTTTTACCCTTTCATCTGTCTATACTCAGACAGCTTTATGCTTCCGCTTGGTTTGTATCAACTTTCTTGTATGACTTGAGTGTCGGGTCATGTGACCCCTTCCAATAAGAACATATTATGTAAGGCTCTTTTGAGACTTTTAAATAAAAGTTGTGTTGATGTATGGTTATGTGGAGATGCCATAGTTGTATCTATGCATATCGGGCAGGTCGTGCGTATGTGTGATGTGCAACGGTATGTATGGGATCCGACACCTAGTTGTGTGCCTTGGTAGCTTGCAATTGCTTCGGACACATTGCTTGACCGGCATGTATCCTTCCTTGTTGCTGTGTCTATCCCTTCAGGGAAATGTCTCACCGTGTAATGGAGTCCCTATAGCCTGCTACGACTGGTCTACATGCTGTGATGACATTTATGTCCCACGGTGTAATGGAATCCTTGTAGCTCGCTATGACTCGTCTACACACGCCTGAGACCGACACCTGCATTGCTGGGTTACGTATGCATGTTTCCATACGGATGTGCCACTTGGGTTCTATGGCTAGTCATGTCGGCTCGGGTTCTTTGTCGTTTGATTGCCAGCGACATGTTCACATACGTGAGCCAAAAGACGCAAACGGTCCCAGCTAAGGTAAGGCTGCAGCCGTGGAGCTTACTGTGCGTGAGGCCGCAAAGTGCAGTGATATGTTACAGTCTGGATTCATATGACTTAGGATCGGGGTCCCAACAAATTCGGACTCTATAAAAGCCGACTACTTACCTGCATGTTGGCTGATATCAACTTCATAGGCTCGCCGAACCCGGCTCGGGCAACTCCAATGTCTGCATTCGCCGAGTGTAGGGCGCCGAACTCTTGTTCGGAGAATATTGGATGTCGCATCGCCTCCCATCGTTGTCGGTGATTCATGGCATGCCCCACCTCTGAGTTGGTAACGGATACACCATCACCAAAATTGACAGGTGCTGGATTGGCCATGGGGGCTTCTGCATCAGGAGCCGCATATGATCTATAGCTCGGGAATTTTGGATGTCTCTGGACACCCTGGTAACCTCTTCGGTAGGAGAGGACTGAGCATTTAGCCTAAATATTTCAATAAAACAAAACTATCGTAAGACTCTATTTATTGATAATGAGTGGATAGTCGAACGATGTACCTCCGGGATGAGCGGGCAGGTGGATTCGTCCCCATGATCGGCTCCTTTGCAGGATCCTTGTTGGTCTCCAACTCGACTGTGGCTTCGGCTGCCGGTGTATGGCATGTGGATCGACGGTGTTTGGGAGTCGAGGCCGGCGTGTCCGGGGCGCTGTTGGTAGTTGGCCTCTTACGGGACGAGCTTTTCTTCTTGCTCGTTATAGGGATGGAGAATGACTCGGGGTAATCAACTATGATAGCCACCGGGGATTGGTCGACTCTATCTTGGAGATAGACTCCGTCTTTGAAGTCAAGTAGAACATCCGGCTCCTCGTTGAAACCCAGATCTTTGTCGTGTGAATGGTTCTCGGGCTGAGGAGCCGGACAGTTGACTGTCTTGATGAAACTCCTCCATTCCTGTTCACGCAAGGCTTCGGTCAAATAAAGTGAGGAATGGAAAACCCGAACTATGTTCATCTTATAGAGAGAGAGGCTTACCCATTTGATAGGAGTGTGGGCTGAATATCCTTCCTTGGTTGCCTGCCAAACAAATTCCTCTAGCTCTCCTTTGTACAGGTCGACAAGTGCGGCGGCCAACGCCGTCGGATTGGCGGGCCCTAGCTTTCGGAGCGCATGGTGTCGCTCACCCATTGTATTGCCACAAGGGGTGTACCCTCTGTTGAAGGGGCTACACGCACCAGGCGATGGCGGCGGCCATGACATCAATCATGGTCAGTTGGTGGTGGGCAAACATCCGCACCTGAGCTGCTAGGTGCCACAGTTCGATGCTTTCCTCCTGGGACGAAGTCCTCGGCTGCCAGTTGTATCTCTTCTTCAGGAGGGCGTCGGAGTATTCGGGAATACCTGTCCGAGTTGGCTCGAAAAGGGGGGCGTATTTAATATAAAAACATTCCGAAATCCACTCTTCGAATTTCTTCAGTGTGCCCACCGGATATCCCGTCCCCGCTATGCGGCACACTTTGGCTCCGCCAACCTCCAAAATTGTCTTGTCCCGAGTTTGGGGGACGAGACAGAAGTATTTTCTCCACAAATCAAAGTGCACCTCGCACCCTAGGAACATCTCGGAGAGAGCGACGAAGCCCGAGATGTGCAATATGGACCCTGGAGTAAGGTGGTGGAGTTGGATCCCGTAGAACTCCAGCAACCTCCTCAGGAACGGGTGGATTGGAAACCCAAGGCCCCGGAGGAGAAAGGGGACGAAGCATACGCGTTCCCCCTGGTTACGAATGGGGAAACGCTCGATGAAAACTTCATCGTTGGAAGAAAGGAGACCTTCGTGGGTCACTGCCAGATCTGAAGAAGGGAGATATCCCTCGGTCTCCAGATTGCGGAGTCACAGGAGTGTAACGGAGCAGCTGGTCCAGTCCCCTGGGCGTGAGCAATAGGGGCGTGCAGAGGAGCTAGGGGCGTTAGCCATGTTTTTCATGGAGCTTTGGCTAGGGGGTTTTTTCGATGAGGAAGAAGAGGATGTGCTCTGAGCCACGATTTTGTTTAATTAAATGGATGGTGCTTCCCCTACGGAGGGGTAAGATTGTACAAATCACTGACCACTCGCCTCCCCACGATGCGCGAAAATCAAGGAACGCACGTGGTTATAATAATGGACCTGCATCTGTGATGCTTGGGATCTTATCGATGATTGGTCGGTTGCCGAACAAAGAGGGTTGAGGGACTCGCCTCGCAAGCCAAAGATGAGGACATGGAGAGATTGGCCGGATATATATAGACATTGAAGGCTAGTCCGGGGGCTACTGAGGGAGTCCTGGATTAGGGGGTCCTTGGATAGTCGACCTATCGTTTATGGGCCGGACTGTATGGGTCACAAGGTGAGCATCGAACGATCAAAGACCACCTATGCCAAATGGAAGCTTCGAGGATCCATGGCGACCTCTCCAAGTTATTAGTTGTAGTTAGGCATGTTATCTCTTCGGCATGTAACCGACCATGTGTAAACTCGAGGCACCCTTGACGTCTATATAAGCCGGAGGGTTTTAGGGTATAGGGACAGAATAACTCATCTAGGGTTAACTATTCGATCTCGGGGTAGATCAACTCTATAACCCCCCATATCATCAATACAACCAAGTAGGACGTAGGGTATTACCTCCATAGGAGGGCCCGAACATGCGTAAATATGTGTCCCCTTTGTCTCCTATTACCATTGATTCTAGTCTCATAGTTCGGGACCCCCTACCCCAGATCCGCCGGTTTTGACACCGACACCCACCAAGCCAGCCTATGAGAGATAGGCCTACACCCCGAGGACCCCTTAGTCCAGGACTCCCTCACTTTTCATCAACACGGAAGCACTTATATGTTCGAATGCTCTTGGCCACACATTTCTTCACTTTCTTCACCATAGCATCAAGAAGCTGAACTTGGTGAATCTGATCTTGCAAATTCAGAGAGACTTGAAGATTGGCTAGAAACCCTTGAGGAACAATTTGAAGATTGAGCTTGCAGAAAGTTTCACAAATCTCAGGTTCCAGAGGCTTGAGGATAAGACTATTGCAATATGCCTTTCGGCTGAGCACGTTTGAAATGACATTTGCTTTTCCAAGAGTATATTCAATACTCGGATTGTACTCCTTGATAATTTCCACCCAACATGTTTGCCGAAGATTGAGATTCGGTTGAGTGAAAATGTACTAAATTCTCTTTTGGTCGGTGAACACCTCAAGTGGTCTTCCCAACAATAGATGTCTCCATGTCATCAGAGCATGAACAAAAGCCGCCAACTCAAGATCGTGAGTGGGGTAGTTCTTCCCACTAGGCTTCAGCTGATGTGAAGTATAAGCAACAACCTTCATATCTTGCATGAGAACTCCACCAAGACCTTGGAGGGAGGCATCACAGAACACTTGGAAAGGCTTGGATTGCTCGGTAGGAACGAGAACTGGAGCTGAAGTCAGCTTCTCCTTGAGTGTATTGAACACCACATCACACTTAGAAGTCTAGACATACATGACACTCTTCTAAAGGAGGTTAGACAAAGGCTTAGAAATTTGTGAGAAGTTCTCCACGAATCTTCTGCGGTAACTTGGAAGCCCAAGGAAGCTACAAAGCTGCTTGACATTCTGAGGAGGCTCCCACTTCAAGATGGCCTCAACTTTCTCAGGATGCACCTTGATGCCATCGGCAGAGATGATCTGCCAAGGGTAAACCACTTCATTGAGGCAAAACTCGCTCTTAGAGAACTTAGCATAGAGTCGATGCTCTGTTAGCTTTCCACGCACAAGCCAGAGATGCTCTGCATGCTCTTCTTCGCTTTCGGGAATACAAGAACATCATCCAAATACACCAAGACAAACTCATTTCTATACGGAGACAAGATAAAGTTCATCAATCTGGAGAAAGTTGGAGGTGCATTTGTGAGACCAAAGGACATGAAGGTGTACTCATAAGAGCCAAAACTCTTCCTGAAAGCGCTCTTTTGAATATCTTCTTCATGGATGTGAATCTGATGATAGCCCATGCAAAGATCTAGCTTCGAGAAAATCTTAGCCCCTTTCAGTTGCTCAAACAACTCATTGATGCTGGGAAGTGGCTACTTGTTCCTGATTGTCTTCTTATTCAATGGGAGGTAATCAACACAAAGTCGGTCTGTGCCATCCTTCTTCTTGACAAACCAAACACCACAACCACTCTATGAAGAACTTGGTCTGATCAGACCCAGACGTTCTTGTTCATCTAGCTGCTTCTTCAATTTTTTTAGCTCTTCGGGGCCAAGCTTACAAGGACGCTTGTATATCGGTTCAGTTCCAGGCTCAAGTTCAATCACAAACTCTACTAGCTGGTGAGGAGGCATTCTTGGCAATTCTTCTGGAAAGACATCTTCAAACTCATAAACAACTGGAATCTGAGAAATGGCTGAAATCTCACCCTTCTCATTGAGAGAAAAGAGACGAATCGTGTCATCGCGAGCTATGAAAATGATCACGTCTTCGGAAGGATGAGTCAATTTGACTTCTTTCGCTTCAGAATAAACAAAAGCCTTCTTCATTGCAAGAAAATCCATGCCAAGAATGAGATCAATATTGGAATTACCGAGAACAATTGGATAGGCTAGAAAAGAAGAGCTGCCCATTTTGATAGAGACATCCGGAACCATCACACGATAAGTCATTTGCAAACCCAGCGAAACAATATCTAGTGGTCTAGGAGTCTCCTCAGTCGCAATATCATGCTTAGCAACAAAAGGCCTAGATATGAATGAATGTGATGCACCAGTGTCAAACAAAACTTTTGCAGGAATAGAATTAACCAAGAGGCTACCCATAATCACTTGATAAGAATCCTTTGCTTCAATTGCATTGACCATGTTCACTCTGAATGACTTGGGGTTGTGCCTCACCATAGCATTGCCTGGAGATCTGACTGGAGGAGGAGGCGGAAGACGCCGCTGGTCGGTGTACTTGTTTGAGTAGTGGCCCTTCTGACGACACTTATGACAAGTAACCTCTAAGAGCAGACGAAAGTTGCCTCGAGGAGGAGCATTTGCTGACTTGGGTGTCTGAGGCCTCTACTGAAATCCTGGGTTGGGTGGGTAGGAAGGAACACGACTACTATGTTGTTGCTGCTGCTGAGGAGGACGAAATAAAGGTAGAGGAGGAACCTGTTGGAAATATGCCCTAGAGGCAATAAATAAAGTGTTTATTATTATATTTCCTTGTTCATGATAATCGTTTATTATCCATGCTATTAATTTATTGATTGGAAACACATTACATGTGTGGGTAAATAGACAACACTTTGTCCCTAGTATGCCTCTAGTGAACTAGCTCGTTGGTCAAAGATGGTCATGGTTTCCTAGCCATTGACATGTGATGTCATTTGATAATGGGATCACATCATTATGAGAATGATGTGATGGACAAGACCCAAACTACAAACGTAGCATATGATCGTGTCAGTTTATTGCTACTGTTTTCTGCATGTCAAGTATATGTTTCTATGACCATGGGATCATGCAACTCACAGACACTGGAAGAGTGCCTTGTCTGTATCAAACGCCACAACATAACTGGGTGACTATAAAGGTGCTCTACAGGTATCTCCGAGGGTGTCTGTTGGGTTGGCATGGATCAAGACTGGGATTTGTTACTCCGTGTGACGGAGAGGTATCTCAGGGCCCACTCGGTAATACAACACCACAATAAGCCTTGCAAGCAATGTGACTAAGTGTTAGTCACGGGATCTTGTATTACGGAACGAGTAAAGAGACTTGCCGGTAACGAGGTTGAACTAGGTATGGAGATACCGATGATCGAATCTCGGGCAAGTAACATACTGAAGAACAAAGGGAACATCATACGGGATTAACTGAATCCTTGACATAGAGGTTCAACCAATAAACATGTTCGTAGAATATGTAGGAACCAATATGGGCATCCAGGTCCTCCTATTGGTTATTGACCGTAGAGGTGTCTCGGTCATGTCTACATAGTTCTCGAACCCGCAGGGTCTGCACACTTAAGGTTTGGTGACATTTCGGTAGTATAGAGTTATGCATGGTGGTGACCGAAGGTTGTTCAGAGTCCCGGGTGAGATCCCGGATGCCACGAGGAGCTCCGGAATGGTCCATAGGTAAATATTGATATATAGGAATTCCTATTTTGGTCGCCGAAAAAGTTCCGGGCTCATCGGTACTGTACCGGGAGACCATTGGGAGGGGTATTTCGACCCAAGAGGCTACATGGGCTGTGGGAGAGTGAATACCAGCCCTTAGTGGGCTGGTGGAAGTCCCACACAAGGCCCATGTGGCTGGGAAGAAAATCCCAAAGGGAAAAAGGTGGAAAAAGGCAAAAAGGCAAAAATAAGGAGGAGTCCTAGTCCTACTAGGATTGGAGGAGGAATCCTCCTCTCCTCTTGGTTCGGCCGACGCCTAGGTGGCTTGGCCCTTGGGCCAAGCCTCCTCCTCTCTTCCTCTTATATATACTAGAGGTTTTAGGGTTTTTGCACTAGATTTTCAGCCACGTGCTACCCGTTCCTCTAGTGCATAGTTTCTCCTCTAGATCAGTTTTCTGTAGTGCTTAGGCGAAGCCCTGCCAGATTTGCTCCACCATCATCGCCGCGGTGCCGTCATGCTGCCGAAGAACTCTTCTACCTCTCTGCTCCCTCTTGCTGGATCAAGAAGGCGGAGATTGTCATCAAGTTGTACATGTGCTGAATGTGGAGGTGCCGTCTGTTTGGTGCTTGATTGGGACAGATTGTGATTAGATCGCGAGACGCTCGGCGATTTGGATCGCAAAGACGTTCGACTACACCAGCCGTGTTTCTTAAGGCTTCCCACTTAGAGATCTACAAGGGTATGTAGATCCACTCTCCCTCTCGTAGATGCTCATCACCATGGATAGGTCTTGCGTGAGCGTAGGAAATTTTTCGTTTCCCATGCAACGTTCCCCAATAGTGGCATCATGAGATAGGTCTATGTCTAGATGAGATCTCGAGTAGAACACAAAGAGTTTGTACGCATTGATGCTTAGATTGCTTCCTCCCTTTGTCCTGTTTTAGTTCAGCAGTATTGTGGGATGAAGCAACCCGGACCAACATTACTCGTACGCTTACGAGAGACCGGTTCCCTCAACTACAACTTGTTGCAAAAGATGGCTGGCAGGTGGCAGTTTCTCCTACTTTAGTTGGATCAGATTCGACAAAGGTGGTCCTTGAGAAGGTTGAAAAGCCACTTATGTATCACCATTGTGGTTTATGCGTAGGTGAGAATTGTTCTTGCTAGATACCCGTAGCAGCCACGTAAAACATGCAACAACAATTAGAGGACGTCTAACTTGTTTTTGCAGGGTATGTTGTGATGTGATATGGCCAATTACATGATGTGATATATGTGATGTATGAGATGATCATGTGTTGTATAGAATATCACGACTTGCATGTCAATGAGTACGGCAACCGGCAGGAGCCATAGGGTTGTCTTTTATTATTGTATGACCTGCGTGTCAATCATTAAGCGCTATGTAATGCTTTACTTTATCGCTAAACGGTAGCAATAGTAATACAAGCATGATGGGCGCGACAACCCCGATGGCGACACGTTGATGGAGATCAAGATGATGGAGATCATGGTGTCATGCTGGTGACGATGGAGATCAAAAGCACAAGTTCATGGCCATATCATGTCACTTATGATTTGCATGTGATGTTAATCCTTTTATGCACCTTGTTTTGCTTAGGACGATGATAGCATTATAAGGTGATCCCTCACTTAAATGTCATGATGAATTGTGTTCTCCCCGAGTGTGCACCGTTGTGAAAGTTCGTCGTGTCGAGACACCACGTGATGATCGGGTGTGATAGACTCTATGTTCACATATAACGGGTGCAAGCCAGTGTTGCACATGCAGAACACTCGGGTTAAACTTGACGAGCCTAGCATGTACATACATGGCCTCGGAACACAAGAGACTGAAAGGTCGAACATGAGCCATATAGTAGATATGATCAACATGATGATTTTCGCCATTGAAACCACCTCAACTCACGTGATGATCGGACTTGAGTTGGTGAATTTGGATCATGTGACACTCAGATGACCCGAGGGATGTCAATTTGAGTGGGAGCTTTAGCAATTTGATTAACTAAAGTCATTATATTGAACAATAGTCTAAGTAACCTTTCCATATGTATGTTGTAGATCAATGGCTCACGCAGTAGCACCCTTGAATTTTAATGCGTTCCTAGAGAAAGCTAAGTTGAAAGATGATGGAAGTAACTTTGTTGACTGGGACCGTAATCTGAGGATTATCCTCACGGCTTCCCAGAAACCATATGTCCTTGATGCACCGCTTGGTGACCAACCAGAAGACATGACATCCGAAGACGTTAAGAACGCTTCGGAGGCACGTTCTGGAGATTACTCAATAGTTCAGTGTGCAAAATTGTATGGCTTAGAACCGGGACTTCAAAGATGTTTTGAATGTCATGGAGCATATGAGATGTTCCAGCAGTTGAAGTTTATCTTTCAGAAGAATGCCCGAATCGAGAGGTATGAGACCTTCGATAAGTTCTATGCTTGCAAGATTGCCACCTAGTTACAAGAGCTTTGTGATGAACTATAACATGCACGGGATGAACAAGTCAGTCGCCGAGCTGTTTGCGATGCTAAAAGTTGCTGAGTCTGAAATTCAGAAAGAACGTCAAGTGTTGATGGTCAATAAAACCACTAGTTTCAAGAAGAATGGCAAGGGCAAGGACAAGAAGGGTAAAACCAAGAAGGATGGCAAAGCAGTTGCTACTCCTGTAAAGAAGCCCAACCATGGACCCAAGCCAGAAATTGAGTGCTTTCATTGCAAGGGAACTGGTCACTGGAAGCGGAACTGCCCCAAGTACCTGGCTGACAAGAAGGCAGCCAACGACAAACAAGGTATATATGATATACATGTTATTGAGGTGTACCATACTAGCTCTCGTTGTAGTGCCTGGGTATTTGATACCGGTTCGGTTGCTCACATTTGCAACTCAAAATAGGAACTACGGAATAGACGAAGGCTGGCAAAGGATGAAGTGTCGATGCGCATGGGAAATGGTTCCAAGGTTGATGTGATCGCCGTTGGCACGCTCTCTCTTCGATTACCATCGGGATTAGTGATGAACCTAAATAATTGTTATTTACTGCCTGTGTTAAGCATGAACATTATATATGGATCTTGTTTATTGCGAGACGGTTACTCATTTAAATCAGAGACTAAAGGTTGTTATATTTATATGAGTAATATCTTTTATGGTCATGCACCCAATGTGAGGGGTTTATTCATATTGAATCTTGATAGTGATAATACACATGTTCATAACATTGATGCCAAAAGATGTAGAGTTGATAATGATAGTACCACTTTCTTGTGGCACTGCCGTTTAGGTCATATTGGTGTAAAACGCATGAGGAAGCTTCATGCTGATGGACTTTTGGAGTCACTTGATTTTGAATCACTTGACACATGTGAACCATGCCTCATGGGCAAGATGACTAAAACGCCATTCTCTAGAACAATGGAATAGGCAAGTAACTTATTGGAAATCATACATACTGATGTGTGCGGTCCAATGAATGTTACAGCGCGTGGTGGATATCGTTATTTTCTCACCTTCACTGATGACTTAAGTAGATATGGGTATATTTACTTAATGAAACACAAGTCTCAAACGTTTGAAAAGTTCAAGCAATTTCAGAGTGAAGTTGAGAATCATCGTAACAAAAAGATTAAATTCCTGTGATCTGATCGAGGAGGTGAATATCTGAGTTATGAGTTTGGCAGTCACTTAAGACAGTGTGGAATTGTTTCACAGTTGACACCGCCCGGAACACCACAGCGTAATGGTGTGTCCGAACATCGTAATCGAACCTTATTAGATATGGTGCGTACTATGATCTCTCTTGCTGATTTGCCACTATCGTTTTGGGGTTATGCATTAGAGACTGCTGCATTCACTTTAAATAGGGCACCATCGAAATCCGTTGAGATGACGCCATATGAACTATGGTTTGGCAAGAGGCCAAAGTTGTCGTTTCTTAAAGTTTGGGGATGTGATGCTTATGTCAAAAAGCTTCAGCCTGAAAAGCTAGAACCCAAAGCGGAGAAATGCGTCTTCATAGGATACCCGAAAGAGACAGTCGGGTATACCTTCTATCTCAGATCCGAAGGCAAAGTGTTTGTCGCTAAGAATGGAACATTTCTTGAGAAAGAGTTTCTCTCGAAAGAATTGAGTGGGAGGAAAATATAGCCTGATGAGTTTATTGAACCTTTACTTCAACCAGAAAGTAGCGCAGCGCAGAAAGATGTTTCTGTGCAACCTATGACGGTTGAAGAGGAAGTTAATGATGATGATCATGAAGCTTTGGATCAAGCTGCTATTGAACCTCGTAGGTCAACAAGGGCGCGTACTACTCCTGAGCGGTACGACAACCCTGTCTTGGAGGTCATGTTGTTGGACAACAATGAACCTACAAGCTATGGAGGAGCGGTGATGGGCCTGGATTTTGAGAAATGATTATAGGCCATGAAATCTGAGATGGGATCCATGTATGGAAACAAAGCATGGACTTTGGAAGTATTACCTGAAGGGCAAAAGGCCATTCAGAACAAATGGATCTTTAAGAAGAAGACAGACGCGGACGGTAATGTCACCGTCCATAAAGCTTGACTTGTGGTAAAGGGTTTTCACAATTTCAAGGAGTTGACTACGATGAGACCTTCTCACCCGTAGTGATGCTTAAGTCTGTCAGAATCATGTTGGCAATAGCTGCTTATTTCGACTATGAAATTTTGCAGATGGATGTCAAAACAGCGTTCCTCAACGGTTTCCTTGAGGAAGAGTTGTATATGATGCAACCAGAAGGTTTTGACGATCCAGAGAATGATGACAAAGTTTGCAAACTCTAGCGATCCATTTATGGGCTGGTGCGAGCATCTCGGAGTTGGAATAAGCGCTTTGATGAGGTGATCAAAGCATTTGAGTTTATAAAAGTTTATGGAGAAGCTTGTATTTACAAGAAAGTGAGTGGGAGTTCTATAGTGTTTCTAATATTATATGTGGATGACATATTGTTGATTGGAAACAATATAGAAATACTGGAAAGGGTGAAGGAATATTTGAACAAGAGTTTTTCAATGAAGGACCTAGGAGAAGCTGCTTTCATATTAGGCATTAAGATCTATAGAGATAGATCGAGACGCTTAATAGCACTTTCACAAAGCACATACCTTGATAAAGTTTTGAAGAAGTTCAAAATGGATCAGTCCAAGAAGGGGTTCTTGCCTGTGTTACAAGGTGTGAAGTTGAGTAAGACTCAATGCCGAGTAACTGCAGAAGATAGAGAAAAGATGAGTGTCATCCCCTATGCTTCAGCCATAGGCTCTATCATGTATGCAATGATGTGCACAAGACCCGATGTGAGCCTTGCCATAAGTATGGCCGGAAGGTTTCAAAGTGATCTTGGAATGGAGCACTAGGTAGCGGTCAAGAATATCCTTAAGTACCTGAAAAGGACTAAGGAAATGTTTCTCGTTTATGGAGGTGATGAAGAGCTCGTCGTAAAGGGTTATGTCGATGCAAGCTTTGACCCTGATCTAGATGACTCTAAGTCACAAACCGGATACGTATTTATTCTCAACGAGGGAGCGGTAAGCTGGTGCAGTTCCAAGCAAAGCGTGGTAGCCGATTCTACGTGCGAACAGGAGTACATCGCAGCCTCGAAGGCAGCGAAGGAAGGTGTCTGGATGAAGTAGTTCATTATAGATCTTGGAGTACTGCCCACTGCACTGAATCCAATGAACCTGTTCTGTGACAACACTGGTGCCATTGCTCTGGCCAAGGAACCAAGGTTTCACAAGAGGACCAGACACATAAAGCGACGCTTCAACTCCATCTGCGATTACATCGAGGAGAAGGACATAAATATTTGCAAAGTGCACACGGATCTGAATGTTGCAGACCCGTTGACTAAACCTCTTCCAAGGGCTAACCATGATCAACACCAGAACTGCATGGGTGTTCGATTCATTACAATGTAAATCACATAGTGATGTGAACTAGATTATTGACTCTAGTGCAAGTGGGAGACTGTTGGAAATATGCCCTAGAGGCAATAAATAAAGTGCTTATTATTATATCTCCTTGTTCATGATAATCGTTTATTATCCATGCTATAATTGTATTGATTGGAAACACATTACATGTGTGGGTAAATAAACAACACTTTGTCCCTAGTATGCCTCTAGTGAACTAGCTCGTTGGTCAAATATGGTCAAGGTTTCCTAGCCATTGACATGTGATGTCATTTGATAACGGGATCACATCATTGGGAGAATGATGTGATGGAAAAGACCCAAACTACAAACGTAGCATATGTTCGTGTCAGTTTATTGCTACTGTTTTCTGCATGTCAAGTATATGTTTCTATGACCATGAGATCATGCAACTCACAGACACTGGAAGAGTGCCTTGTCTGTATCAAACGCCACAACATAACTGGGTGACTATAAAGGTGCTCTACAGGTATCTCCGAGGGTGTCTGTTGGGTTGGCATGGATCAAGACTGGGATTTGTTACTCCGTGTGACGGAGAGGTATCTCAGGGCCCACTCGGTAATACAACACCACAATAAGCCTTGCAAGCAATGTGACTAAGTGTTAGTCACGGGATCTTGTATTACGGAACGAGTAAAGAGACTTGCCGGTAACGAGGTTGAACTAGGTATGGAGATACCGATGATCGAATCTCGGGCAAGTAACATACTGAAGAACAAAGGGAACATCATACGGGATTAACTGAATCCTTGACATAGAGGTTCAACCAATAAACATGTTCGTAGAATATGTAGGAACCAATATGGGCATCCAGGTCCTCCTATTGGTTATTGACCGTAGAGGTGTCTCGGTCATGTCTACATAGTTCTCGAACCCGCAGGGTCTGCACACTTAAGGTTTGGTGACATTTCGGTAGTATAGAGTTATGCATGGTGGTGACCGAAGGTTGTTTGGAGTCCCGAATGAGATCCCGGACATCACGAGGAGCTCCGGAATGATCCGTAGGTAAATATTGATATATAGGAAGTCCTATTTTGGTCGCCGAAAAAGTTTCGGGCTCATCGGTAGTGTACCGGGAGTGCCGGTATTGTACCGGGAGACCATAGGGAGGGGTATTTTGACCCAAGAGGCTACATGGGTTGTGGGAGAGTGAATACCAGCCCTTAGAGGGCTTGTGGAAGTCCCACACAAGGCCCATGCAGTTGGTAAGAAAAGCGCAAAGAGAAAAAGGTGGAAAAAAGCAAAAAGACAAAAATAAGGTGGAGTCCTAGTCCTACTAGGATTGGAGGAGGAATCCTCCTCTCCTCTTGGTTTGGCCGATGCCTAGGTGGCTTGGCCCTTTGGCCAAGCCTCCTCCTCTCTTCCTCTTATATATACTAGAGGTTTTAGTGTTTTTGCACCAAATTTTCAGCCCCATGCTACCCGTTCCTCTGGTGCATAGTTTCTCCTCTAGATCGGTTTTCTGCAGTGCTTAGGCGAAGCCCTGCCGGAATTGCTCCACCACCATCGCCGCAGCGCCGTCACGCTGCCGGAGAACTCGTCTACCTCTCCGCTCCCTCTTGCTGGATCAAGAAGGCGGAGATAGTCATCAAGTTGTACGTGTGATGAACGCGGAGGTGCCGTCCGTTTGGTGCTTGATCGGGAAGGATCGTGATTGGATCGCGGGACACTCGGCGATTTGGATCGCAAAGATGTTCGACTGCACCAACCGCGTTTCTTAATGCTTCTTGCTTAGTGATCTACAAGGGTATGTAGATCCACTCTCCCTCTCGTAGATTCTCATCACCATGGATAGGTCTTGCGTGAGCGTAGGAAATTTTTTGTTTCCCATGCAACGTTCCCCAACAGAACCCAATACTTATGCTGCTTACGAACAATCTAAGAGCTGGACGAAGAAGAGTTGGAGTCCCTGAACTGCTTCCTTGAGTTCTCCACCCTGAGATGGACTACTTCAAACTTTAGAGCTAAGTTATAGAACTGATCAAACTCACGAGGCTCATGCAGGACTAGAGCCATCTGAAGGTCATCCTTGAGGCCACCTCTGAACTGATAAATCTTCGCCTTGTCATCAGGAATGTCTTGCTTAGCATAGCGAGCCAAATTCTGGAACTCCATGTTATACTGATAGATAGACGAGTTTCCCTGGTTCAAATTCCTAAACTTCTCACGCATACCCTGGACAAAGCTCGTCGGGATATGATGAGCTCTGAAGTCACGGCAGAAATCATCCCAACTGACTACACGATCACCTCTCGAATCCTTGTACTGTTGCCACCAATCTGCCGCCTGGCCCTTGAACTGGAAGGTCACAAACCTGACGTAGTCCTCTAGGCTAACATTGCTGCACTCAAAATGCTTGTCCATGTCACGGATCCAATCGTCCGCATCAAGGGGCTGATCACGGCAAGTGAAGGACTTGGGTTGGTTTGCGAGGAACTAGTTGAGAGTTGCGAATTGAGGCTGATTATGGAAATTCCCTTGATGACCTTGTTGTCCCTGATTCCTTTCTTGCAACAAACTGAGCAACATCTGAGTATTCACATTGGTTGTGACCATCATAGCTTGCCAAGCTTCTAGGGGAGGTGGTGGTGGGGGTCATGGAGGGTTAGACTGCTCCCCATCATGACCCTAATTCCCACAAGTTGCTGGAGCCATCCTGAAGATGGACAAGAACAAGAGCACATCATTGAAAAAGATGATTGAAATAAGTTGAATACAATGGCTAGAAAGAAACTTCAATGGAATATCATCAATTGCATTCAAACTGAAAATGAGTAAGAACGCCTTCTTTGGGTTCGTGATAACAACATAATATCTTGAAGCCACTTCAATAATCACAACAAGGTATTGAGCTCTGATGTGCTCGTAACAAATGTATAAACCCTCATACATCTGACAGAAGATGACCCTAGGTAGCTACTAGAATTCTCACCTAGGAACTTCCTAAATATTTGGTTACGCAATCGGGTCCACGGATACATAGAGTTCAATCCATCACTCAACTCCTAGCAGCAATACTACACAATGTATCTCATCCATCCACACAACCAGAGGCCTCGTAAATTCATCTACCTCGGACCATTGTAATCACAACGATACCAAACATGGCAGTACATCTAGACGTTCTCCCCAGTACTGGGTGACACCAAACTCCTCTCGCCACAAGTAGTATTGAAGCAATTTCGAACATCCTCCGTCCCGAGATACTAAGGAAACTGAATGATAACGATGTGGGCTGAATTCCCTGGAGCTCTACTCCCCAGAACAAAGTCAATTCAGACACGAGGTACCAAGAACAAAACACCGTCACATCAGCATCATATAGTTTCCAAAATACCCGCATGATCCAAAAAAACTGAGCGAGAAGAGGAGTAGAATTAAAATTCCTAAGTCTAAATTCCTCACCAGAGTATAGGAGAGGAGTAAAAGAAAACTACTCTCTGATATAACTAGACTCAAAATAGATTTTCACTAGACTCGACTCAGCCAAGTTCTATCAAGCAAGGGGCTTCTATGGTCGATATAGCTTTGATTACCAACTTGTAATGACTAAGTTGCGGTACTATCCCAATAAAGGCTCGAGGACCTCAATGGGGGTAGAAGCGCATCTCGGTGTTTCGCAAGTACAGAATCATTGCATACATGTAATGAGAAGAAGAGTATAAGAGTTGGCTTACACTCGCCACATGCTAACCTACAATTACACATAGTCATTCATACATTCATCCATAAGACAGGGTCTGGCTACGGACGAAATCAACACAAGAAACAAAACAATGAAAATGCATTGTTATCCCAGGAACACGACCACGATGTCTCAACGAGGTAGATCTCATAGGAACCTATACCTGTAGGGTTGTAGTAATCTGTGAGCCACGAGGTGTAACACCTCAGGACTGATGCTCCACAAGATTCCCCTTTTATTTCGCTGCCATCATGTGATTCGTTCGGTTGTTGCATTCATCATTGCATCATTTGCATCATCCACATCTATCGGCACTCCGTTGCCGTCATTGTTTTCAAAAACTGCATTCGTTCGTCGTTGCTGGTTCTCTTTGTTCGTGCCGTGAACCGTTTCGAGACCAACCACACATTCACATGCCTGCATCATTGTAAAAATATTTATTTAAAGTGTCTATAAAACTTTCTCAGATTGGGTCGAAACTTGGCAAGCGGTCGTATTATATTCTAGGGAGACTTGAAAGCACAACATGCTCCCTTGGTGGTTTTGATAATTCATGACAACATACATTGTCTCTTCGACTAATACTTTTACCTAGTGTATTTCAGATAGAGTCCATAGAGAGTGATGGGTTGGAAAAAGGAGTGTGAAGAGTATCCCCAAGGAGAAGAAGAAGAAGGAATAACTTTGTCCAAGCTTCAAGGAAGGGGACTCTACATTTTATCTTTTGTGAGAAATCACCTTGAGTCCATAGGAAAGCCACTACTATTAAAAGGGGGTAAGGTTTTGTTGGTGAACATAATGCTCATACGTTCACAAGTGATAGTCACCACATACACCCATAAGCTCTTCCACAAAAGTTTGTCTGATGCCAAATACTCAAAATTGGTGCAACCAACACTTTCCACTCAGTGCCACCGATTCCAAAACCTAGACAGACTCAGCCAAATCCTAGCCACTTCGGTGCAACTGATTCTGCTTCGGTGCCACCGAGTTTAGGTTGCCAACTTTCTATTACGCAAATTCACAATATTGGTCCCACCAAGGTTTGTTGGATCGACGTCACTGAGATTGGGTATCTAAACGTTGGTCACCTTATCAGTGCAACCGAGTTTCCTATATCGGTCTCACCGAGATTCAAAAGTTGCCACCTTTTGGTGACTTCGGTACAACCGAGATTAACACATCGGTGTCACCGAGTTGGTCATTTTGTGTGTATCGGTTGGATTTTTGGAAATGCCTATATATACCCCTCCACCACCACTCACTCACAAGAGAAGCAATCAGAACAGTTCCCCACTCATACCTACCGATTTTCTGAGAGAGAGACACCTACTCATGTGTTGAGATCATGCCATTCCACTCCTACCATATGAATCTTGATCTCTAGCCTCCCCGAGTTGCTTTCCACCCAATCAATCTCTTCCACCAAGCCAAATCTATGAGAGAGTGATTGTGTGTTGAGGAGTCCATCTTGAATCACAAGAGCAAGGAGTTCATCGACAAAATCAAGCCTTTCACCTTTTGGAGGGTGGTGCCTTCTAGATTGGTTAGGTGTCGCTTGGGAGCCTCCTACTTCATGTTGTGGAGTGAACCAAGAAGTTTGTAAGGGCAAGGAGATCACTAACTTTGTGAAGATCTACCCCGAGTTAAGCTAGTCCTCCATAGATGTAGGACATCATGGTATAGTCAAGGTTGCTTCTTCATGGAACCCTGTGTGGGTAGAGCCCTTCGTGGACTCTCGCGACCGTTACCCTCCGTGGGTTGAAGACTCCATAAACGTGGATGTACGATAGCGCCACCTATTGGAACCACAGGAAAAATCTTGTGTCCCTCATGCATTTGATCTCTCTATCTCTACTCCTTACTTCCATGTGAAATGTCTTTCCTTTCCGCTGACTTGCATGTGTAGGGTGTTCTAGATTAGATATGTATGCTAAAAACTGCCAACACTTGATTTATGCTTAAGGTAGTTTTAAATTTCTTCAAATAGCCTATTCACCCCCTCTAGACATACACTTCTAGTGATCCCGCAATTGGTATCAGAGCGTTTGTCTCCATTGCTTCGGTTTCAACACCGTGGAGGAAGATGGATGTGTCTAGTGTGGAGAGTTTGTATTGTAGGGTGCCCATTCTTGATGGTGAGTACTATAGTCGATGGAAGAATGACATGATTGATCTATTTGATAAATTTCGTTTGAGAGGATATATTGAAAACGCCTATGTGCTCCCCATTGATGAATTGCATCCCACACACGATAAGGAAATTAACATGCTTGGTAACCTAAGAACTGTCAATCTTATTCTTGGAGGTTTACCAAGATTCGTGATTTCTCAGTTGAAGAACTTTGCATGTGCTTATACTTTGTGGACTGATTTGGAGAAACGATATCCAAATCTTTCATTAGGTAATCTTGATGAAATTCTTCATAAAAATATTGATTTTCACAAAATTAGGCCTAGTGATCCAAACTTTTATAAATACCTATTTGAGCTTCGTGATCTTATGTGTGCTAAAGGAGATGTCACAACTATCAACAACATTATTGTTGAAGCCATTCGCATTCATAAACTTGAACATTGTCATGGTTATGATTCTAATGAGTCTATTGGTTTCTATGACGAGGAGATTCCACCAAATGATGACAATGAAGAACATGGCTACTATGATGAAGATGTGTTGTTCGACACCGAGCATGAAAAGATCATGAGGAATCTAAGTCTAATGGTGAACTTCAAGGATTACATGTCCGGTGGAAATGAGTGGATTCTTGACAGTGGATGCACGGATCAGATGACTGGTGATAAAGACATGTTCCAAGAGATCACGCCTAATCAAGGTCCTCAGAGGTATGTGACGTTTGGAGACAACTATAAGGGTTAGGTACTTGGCCTTGGTAAGGTAGCCATATCTCATGATAGCTCAATTCAAAATGTGATGCTTGTTGAATCCCTTGGCTACAATCTTCTTTCCGTATCTAGACTAGCAGACTTCGGTTTCAATGTGCTATTTACTAAAGTAGATTGCCAAGTATTTCGATTTGATAATCATAAAATTGTCTTTACCGGTATTCATATAGGTGATCTATTCATTGTTGATTTCACTAAAATGGCCCAACCTCGTACTTGTCTCATTGCAAAATCATCTAAAGGTTGGCTATGGCATAGAAGGCTTGGACATGTAGGCATATGCAATCTAGATAAGCTTATCAAGGGAGATCACACTCTAGGTGTTAAGGATGTTATGTTTGTCAAAGATAGACTTTGTAGCGCTTGTGAAGCAGGAAAGCAAGTAGGTGGAAGTCATCCGGTTAAGAATATCATGACTACTAGGAGACCACTTGAGTTACTTCATATGGATCTCTTTTGTCCCAATGTTTACAAGAGTCTCGGTGGAAACTCTTATGGTCTAGTTATAGTTGATGATTTTTCCAGATTTACGTGGGTATTCTTTCTTGATGATAAGTTGCGGGTACAAAAGATCTTCAAGAACTTCGCTCGCAAAGCGCAAAATCAGTTTGAAGTGAAGATCAAGAAGGTTCAGAGCGATAACGGATCGGAGGTCAAGAACACCCATGTGGATACCTTTCTTGATGAAGAAGGTGTCTCACATGAGTTCTTGGCTACATACACACCTAAAGAAAATCGAGTTGTTGATAGGAAGAACTGGACGCTCATTGAGATGGCAAGAACGATGCTTGATGAATACAAGATGCGAAAACACTTTTGGGCAGAAGCCTTGGAAACAGCATGTCATGCCACAAATCGACTTTACTTGCACAAGCTTCTCGGTAAAATGGCATGCGAGCTTCTCAATGGTAACAAACCCTAAGTTGGATACTTTCGGGTATTCAGCTCAAAGTGCTACATTCTTGATAAGAATCATCGTACTAAATTTGCCCCTAAATCTCATGAAGTATTCCTACTTGGTTATGGATTGAACTCTCACACTTACCGTGTCTACAACAACTTCACTCGAAAAGTTGAAGAGACGGTAGATGTGAAGTTTGATGAATCTAATGGTTCGCAAGTCGAACAATTGCCAAATGATGTAGGTGATAAGGACCCTTCGGAAGCTATCTAAGACTTGTCTATTGGCAAGATTTGTCCCATGGAGGTGAAGGAAAGTACTTCATCAACTCAAGTGGAAGCCCCTACTTCACATCAAGGTGAACCACAACATGACATGGAGGCATCCACAAGCGATACACAACAAGATGATGAAGAGGAGCAAGTGCATCATGAAGATCCACCACAACCTACTTCACCACCTTCTCAAGGGAACGACACCTTCAACAACAACAAAGACAAAGGAGATGATGATGAAGAAGAAGCTCCACCATCCAACAACTGGAAGCTGACCCGAGTTTGAGCACAAGTGACCAAGAACCATCCCTAAACCAAATTTTTGGTAACATACAAACCGGGAGAATCACTCGCTCTAAAACTCGTCTAGCTAACTTGTGTGAGCATTATTATTTCATCTCTAGAATTGAACCCTTGAAGGTAGAACAAGCCCTTGAAGACACGGATTCGGTGAACGCTATGCATGAAGATCTTCACAACTTCGAGAGGAACAAAGTGTGGACACTCGGGGAGAAGCCCGAGGATGAGCAAAACATCATCGGAACCAAACAGGTGTTTCGGAACAAGCAAGATGAATATGGTCAAGTCATACGCAACAAAGCACATCTCGTAGCCCAAGGATATACGCAAGTCGAAGGTATGGACTATGGTGAGACCTATGCCCCTGTTGCTAGATTAGAAGCTATTCGAATTCTTCTTGCCTATGCTAATCACCATGATATCACGCTTTATCACATGGACATTAAAAGTGCTTTCTTAAATGGTGAGATTGAAGAAGTGGTCTATGTTAAGCAACCACCTAGTTTTGTAAATCCTAAGAAACCTGACCACGTTTACAAACTTCGCAAAGCTTTATATGGACTTAAGAAAGCTCCTCACGCTTGGTATAAATGCCTAACAAAGTTTATTATTGAAAAAGGATTTGAAATTGGTAAAACTAACACAACCTTATTCACAAAAAGGGTTAATGGTGAATTATTTGTGTGCCAAATTTATGTGGATGATATTATCTTTGGATCTACTAACCCACAATTTACTGAGAAGTTTGGAAGGTTGATGTCAGAGAAGTATACGATATCTATGATATTTGAGCTGAAATTCTTTCTTGGTTTGCAAATTAAGCAATCAAGAGAAGGAACTTTCATCTCTCAAACTAAGTACACCAAGGTCTTAATCAATAAGTTCAACATGCAGGAGAGCAAAGGTATGAAAACTCCCATGCCCACTAGCGGTCACATGATCTCACTAAGGAGGGTGAACCGGTTGATCAAAAGTTTTATCGATCAATGATTGGTTCATTTATTTATCTATGTTCCTACCATCCTGATATTATGCTTAATGTTTGCATGTGTGCTAGATATCAAGCTGCACCTAAAGAATGTCATCTTAAGGCTGTGAAATGTATTGTGAGATACTTGATTCATACACCAAACTTCGGCATTTGGTATCCGAAGGGATATTCTTTTAATCTTGTTGGCTACTTCGACTCAGACTACGCCGGTGACAAGGTTGATAGAAAATCCACCTCTGGTACATGTCAATTTCTTGGTATATCTCTTGTCTCTTTGTCCTCCAAGAAACAAAACTCGGTATCTCTATCTATCACTGAAGGTGAATATATTGCTGCTGGATCATGTTGTGCGCAATTGTTATGGATGACACAAACACTTAAAGATTATGGAATCTATGTTAAAAATGTGCCATTACTTTTTGAAAATGAGAGTGCTATTAAGATTGGTCATAATCCTATGCAACATTTTCGAAACAAGCATATTCAAGTTTGACATCATTTCATTCATGATCATGTTGCCAAAGGAGATATTAATCTTAAGCATGTCCGTACTAACAAGCAATTGGCCGATATCTTTACTAAGATACTTGATGAAAAACGGTTTTGTCATTTGAGGAGCGAGTTGAACATCATTGATGCTTCAAACTTGAGCTAAGCTCACTCGGATGCATGCGAAGGGATGAGCTTCAATGTCCATTCCGTGCTATTACCTTGAATATCATATATCTTAGAATTCTATGCTCCCCTGGTTTGCATCTAACCCTTTGTAGGTACTTGGAAGAACAACACTCCACAAGATTGCCAAGAACTCATATATTGAGCAATCTTGTCATGACCAAGTATCCACAACCTAGGTTTGATGATGAAAGGAAGAAGACAACAAAACATATGCTTGACATATATTTCTCATTTGGTATCAACTCACAAATTGGTATCATGTCATTTGGATATATCATATTTTTTCCTTGCGTGACTAACCTATGTAGATGAAAAGTGAACAAAAACAACAAGGATTGCTCTCAACTCAAGATGATCTTCATCAACTTTGAGGATCCTCATCAAGTTCACGTACAAGTTATGTCAATAACATCACTCAAAAATATGTACTCCTATTCTTGATATAGCTTTACTCCAGGTCATGAGATAAAGCAACTCAAGAGATATGAAGACATTAAAATGCTTAATCAAAAAATGGTAACCCCATTTTGAGCTTAACGATGGGTATGACCTATGATCAAGTATTCTTGCTTGGCTCCTAAGTCAGTATACTCTAATATGCGTGACCTAGTCACCGGCCATCATCTAGTTAAGTTTTTGGTTGGTTCATTCTCTATTTCGCACAATTTCTTGGAACCACTCAAATCATTTCTAGTTGATACCCTTTTATAAAAAAATAAAAATTATTTTGTATTTTCTTGAAAAATTCTTTTGACGCTGTGTTATTCGTAGAGGTTGAGAAGTCTCCGATGTCAAAATCGCATTGCCAAGTTTCTGTTTCTGCCTCGGAGCCGCCGATACAAATATCTCGGTTCTATCGATTTAGCAGATGAGCTGCAAAACTCCATCTCGGTTCCACCAATTTATTTGTCCCGGAGTCACCGATTTTATTTCTTCTCTTAGTCTGTGTTTCTTTAGTGATTTTTCAATTGGTATCTTTCTAGTGATGTTCTTGTTACTTCAACGATCCCTTATTATTTAAATAAAACTCAGGGGGAGAAACTTTATTCAAGGATCCCTAACTCAAGGGCAGAGAAGTCATACAAGCCATCACCTTAGCCAAAGGGAGAGAAATCATTTTCCATGATTCCCTCAAATTTTCATTTCTATGAACCCTACATTCTATGACCCTTTTTCTCAAGGATCCCTTCTTAGTCAATGATCCCTATATCCTACCCTGTGTCTGACCTTTTTGGAAATTAATGCCAAAGGGGGAGAAATATACAAAGCTTCATGCTAAAGGGAGATACATGCTTATGCAAAGGGGGAGATATAATTAAGGGGGTGAGGAAAACATCAATTGACATTTACAAGATGAGAATATCAAAGTAAGGGGGGAATATGTTTGGAGGAAAATATGCTTATTTCATCTTAAATCTTTTCTCACCCTATCCAATCCCAATATGTACATACTAAGATTCAGGGGGACAGGATGATGCACTATTTCCATATCTAAGGGGATAAAGTTCTAAACGATCTTGGAGACATATAAATTTTGAGGATTTACTACCTTATATATGCTCTCCATATCTTGGTACTTTTTGAGTTCTATTGCATTTTTTGATTGGTAGAATATTCTTGTGTTTCCTAACATTGTTTTCTCAAGTGTGTTTCTACTACTAGAATGATCAAGAACTCAAGGTAAGTATATGAATCATATCTTTGACCAAGATGATCTCTTGCTTCTTGCACATATTGTTTGCAAGAGTGAAGTCTTGAACATGGACACAACTCATTCACATATAATTGATGCATATAGCCAAGATACACATGCCTTATCATATCCCTTCTACTATATGTGTGTCCATGCATTCCAAAGCAACTATCCTTTAAATGGACATCACACATTTAGGGGGAGCAAGTCTAAGTCATAAGTCTCTCAAAGTCTTCATTTTATCCATGCATATCTTTATTTGAATCTTTGATTATATGTTGTCATCAATTACCAAAAAGGGGGAGATTGAAAGCACAACATGCTCCCTTAGTGGTTTTGATAATTCATGACAACATACATTGTCTCTTGGACTAATACTTTTACATAGTGTATTTCATATAAAGTCCATAGAGAGTGATGGGTTGGGAAAAGGAGTGTGAAGAGTATCCCCAAGGATAAGAAGAAGAAGCAATAACTTTGGCCAAGCTTCAAGGAAGAGGACTCTACATTTTATCTTTTGTGAGAATTCACCTTGAGTCCATAGGAAAGCCAATACTATTAAAATTAGGTAACGTTTTGTTGGTGAAAAAAATGCTCATACGTGCACAAGTGATAGTCACCACATACACTCACAAGATCTTCCACAGAAGTCTGTCCAAAGCCAAATACTCGAAATCAGTGCAACCAACACTTTCCACTCAGTGCCATCGATTCCAAAACCTAGACAGACTCAGCCAAACCCTAGCCACTTTGGTGCAACCGATTCTGCTTCAGTGCCACCAAGTTTAGGTTGCCAACTTTCTTTTCCACAAATTCACAATATCGTTTCCACTGAGATTGTTGGATCGGTGTCACCGAGATTGATTAATCTGACCGTTGGTCACCTTATCGGTGCAACCGACTTTCCTATATCGGTCTCCCCGAGATTCAAAAGTTGCCACCTTTTGGTCACTTTGGTACCATCAAGATTAACACATCGGTGTCACAAAGTTCGTCATTTTGTGTGTAACGGTTGGATTTTTGGAGATGCCTATATATACCCCTCCACCACCGCTCACTCGCAAGAGAAGCACTCAGAAGAGTTCCCCACTCATACCTACTTATTTTCTGAGAAAGAGCCACCTACTCATGTGTTGAGATCATGCCATTCCACTCCTACCATATGAATCTTGATCTCTAGCCTCCCCAAGTTGCTTTCCACGCAATAAATCTCTTCCACCAACCCAAATCTGTGAGAGAGTTATTGTGTGTTGAGGAGTCTATCATCTAGAAGCACAAGAGCAAGGAGTTTGTCGACACAATCGAGCCTTTCACCTTTTGGAGGGTGGTGCCTCCTAGATTGATTAGGTGTCGCTTGGGAGCCTCCTACTTCGTGTTGTGGAGTGAACCAAGAAGTTTTAAGGTCAAGGAGATTGCCTACTTAGTGAAGATCTACCCTGGATTAGGCTAGTCCTCCGTGGACTTAGGCCATCACGGTATAGTCAAGGTTCCTTCTTGTGGAACCCTCCGTGGTTATAGCCCTCCGTGGACCCTCGCGACCGTTACCCTCTATGGGTTGAAGACTCCATAAACTTGGATGTAAGATAGCGCCACCTATCGGAACCATGGGAAAATCTTGTGTCCCTCGTGCGTTTGATCTCTCTATCTCTACTCCTTACTTCCATGTGTAATGTCTTTACTTTCAGCTGCTATACTTGATGACTTGCATGTGTAGGGTGTTCTAGATTTGCTATGTATGCTAAAAAATACCAACACATGATTCATGCTTGAGGTAGTTTTAAATTCCTGCAAATAGTCTATTCACCACACCCCCTCTAGATATACACTTCTTGTGATCCCACAAGACTGCCAGCCAAATTTCGTGGCAATCAGAGGTCGCTTGATACCCGAACGATCAAACGTAGCGGTGTCGTCATCGGTTTATTCGTCGGACGTTTTTCAGTTTTCTAAAAAACATGTCACAGGTCGCAAACATTACCTCTCTTCCCAACCTAGCCTCTCTAACACAACCCACCTGCCCACCATCACCTCACCCTAGCCCCTTCGCTTCCGGACCGTCCGGTCTCGATCGAACGGACCGAAAATGCCCTAAACCCCCTAACCTAATCCATACATACAAAAGGAAGTCCTCACATGCCAAAAACGGCCTCCACCCTACCTCCTCCTCATTTTCTGCACTCGGTCGACCAGCCGCCGCCTCTTGGCAAGCAGCTAGTCAGCTAGCGCCACCGTGCCGCCACTCCCAGCTGACAGGAGGCCGCCACATGTCCTTGCACGCCCCTACCCAGCCTCACACGTCCTCCACGCCAACTGCCAGGGTCACTTATCCCACGAAAGGCCCACTCGGGCCCGGCTGAGCCCGCCAGCCACCCGCTCCAACCCGCAGGCACCCGCACCTCGCTCGCCTCCGCAGCTTCCCGCCACTCGCCAGAGTCCACAGAGCATCGCAGTGACCCACTGCCTGCCTTCGCAGCCTGGCCTCCTTGTCGCGCCGCCTCACCACCGCTCAAGCCCACCACCTCGCCGCTGCCGCCGCCACCACTAGCAGCCAGCCCAAGGCCACAACCGCCCTGGCTCCCCTGCACTACCCATCGCGGAACAAGGTCCTCCTCCGGCCAGATCTGGAGCCCTGCTAGCCGGATCCAAACGCCCCGCGATGCCCCTCCGTCGTCCGGCCTACCTCCGGAGCTTGCCAACATCGTCACGTCCACCATAGCCTGCCTCATCTGGTCCAAGCCCTGCATGGGATGGCCCTGTCCCGATCAGTCCCCGACCGCCGTTCCAAATGCCTGCAAAGCTCCATCTCGCTCTGCCCCGTCCATTTTTCCATAGGGGTAAGAAAACGGCTAAGTCCCTGATAAAAACCGAATTTTTATTGATACATCTCCATCGTATCTATAATTTTTGATTGTTTCATGCCAATATTCTACAACTTTCATATACTTTTGGCAACTTATTATACTATTTTTGGGACTAACATATTGATCTAGTGCCCAGTGCCAGTTCTTGTTTGTTGCATGTTTTTTGTTTCGCAGAAAATCCATATCAAACGAAGTCCAAACGGGATAAAACCTTACAAAGATTTTGTTTGGAATATATGTGAATTTTGGGAAGTGGAATCAATAGAAGGCAGTGCCCGAGGGGCCCACAAGCCTGCCAGGCATGCCCTAGGGGGTAGGGCACGCCCTGAGGGCTTGTGGCTACCCCTTATGTCGGTTAGAGCTATCCTTTGGCCGCAAGAAAGATATTTTTATAAGGAAAATCCCCTGAAAATTTCAGCTCGATCAGAGTAACGGATCTCCAGATATTTAAGAGGCAGTGAAAGGCCAGAATCTGGGAGCACAGAAACAGAAGGAAACAGAGAGAGATCCATTCTCGGAGGGGCTCTCTGTTGGAGATATGCCTTAGAGGCAATCATGTATGATGATATTTCCTATGTATTTATGAATAAAGATAGTCCTTATACATTATCAGTGATGTGTATTAATAAGTACGTGACTTGTTTGTGAGACTATGCATTGTATGATAACTGTCCTAAATGGTCCCTAGTCGAAAGGGTTGTGTGGACGCGCAACTAATCAGACTAGCATATGACACGGTGGATGGTTCGGTCTCACTGACCATATAGCATTGGATGCTAGCCAGATAATATGGACTCATAAAGGTCTGGTCGGATTAGACATAGTCGGATGCGAGTCGAGATAAGGTCTGAGTTGGACAGACCCAACTATGAGACGCTGTGATAGGTCATCTGTGAGTCTCTAGTACAACATACGTTCTATGTCCTAAGACCTGAGTTGGCGCATGTACTCAGGATGGTGACAGACTTGCTTTGGGCCGACCAAACGCTACTCCGTGACTGGGTAGTTCCAAAGGTAGGTTTCGGTCTTGTCCAGACCCATGCTGCGAGACATGGTCGAGCAAGATGGGATTTGCCCCTCCTACTAGGAGAGATATACTCTAGGCCCCCTCGAGTGATCTGACCTGGATAAGCATGGCCATGCGATGAGGATTATGAGATAATCTCAAGTGTTGGTCGGATTCACCAGAACGAGAAAGAGGTCGTGTTGCAACAAGGATGACCATGTCTCCTTGTGCACGACAACATATATCGTGTGGCAAAGGGAACAGAAGTGTGAAGTACAGGTTCGCCTAACCAGCTTCATCGGACACTTGGAGTCGGCATGTATTTCTATAGGCCGCTACCGACTGGTCGAGTCAGATGTGATCTGACTCGCGACAAAGTGAACAAGAACCTAAGGGGTCACGCGCTTAAGGGAAGGAGCACATGGGCTTTAGGAACCATTCGAAGGCCCAAGAGTTGAGCCCACGCCGGATGCCTATATATAGTGGAGGTGCGGCACACCCATCCAGTTGATCGCTTAGGCACCGTCATTAGGACTTTGCATGAGTTGCAATGAGCCACCTCCACTCGCCACCGCCGACCATGTGATCAGACCTAGCAGCCCGCCTCACGGGTGTTCCTCCTGCACGCGCGGATACCGTTAGAGGCGGTCCACTTGGCCCACTCCGGCGAACCTGTACGTGGGATCCGACGACCAGATATTCGAGGGAGATCGGAACGACTTTTTGAGGGAGATCATACGAGGAGGAGACAGACCACACGAACACGCTACCCCAACACTACTCCCGTTGCACGGCACTGCGCGTCTAGTGGTAACAATCTGTGATCCATCTCCGTAGCATGTTCTTGGATGTTTTGCGCATAGGAAAATTTTAATTCGCATGTGATGCACCCATGGTAGAACCCAACACTCTCGCCCCTCCACCGCCATGGAGGCCAAGGACCAGAGGGGAAACCCTCCTCCCATCTAAGAAGGAGGTCAAGGAAGAAGAAGGAGGAGGGGGCTCTCTCCCCCTCCCTCTCGATGGCACTAGAACGCCGTCGGGGCCATCATCTTGACGACAATCTACTCCAACAAGTCCGCCATCTTCACCAACACCTCCATCACCTTCCCCCATCTATCTACAGCGGTCCACTCTCCCATAACCCGATGTACCCTCTACTTTAACATGCTTCATATTATTATCCAATGATGTGTTGCCATCCTATGATGTCTGAGTAGATTTTTGTTGTCCTATTGGTTGATTGATGATAATGATTGGTTTGAGTTGCATATTTTATTATTGGTGATGTCCTATGGTGCTCTCCGTGTCGCACAAGCATGAGGAATCCTCGCTATAGGGTGTTGCAATTTGTTCATGATTCGCCTATGGTGGGTTGCTTGAGTGACAGAAGCATAAACCCGAGCAGGTGGGTTGTTGCATGTGGGAGTAAAGAGGACTAGATACCTTATATTGCTATGGTTGGGTTTAACCTTAATGATATTTAGTAGTTGCGGATGCTTGCTAGAGTTCCAATCATAAGTTCATATGATCCAAGTAGAGAAAGTATGTTAGTTTATGCCTCTCCTTCATATAAAATGGCAATAATGATTACTGGTCTAGTTATCGATTGCCTAGGGACAATTCCACAACTCCTACCACCACTTTTCCACACTCGTTAAACTAACTAAGGTATTTCTTTATCTTAGTAGCCCCTAGTTTTGATTTTCTTGGTCTTTATTATCTTGCAAACCTATCCTATCACGCCTATATAGTACTTCTAGTTTCATACTTGTTCTAGGTAAGGCGAACGGTAAGCGTGTGTAGAGTTGTATCAGTGATCAATAGAACTTGAGGGAATATTTGTTCTACCTTTAGCTCCTCGTTGGGTTCGACACTCGTACTTATCGAAAGAGGCTACAACTGATCCGCTATACTTGTGGGTTATCAAGACCTTTTTCTAGCGCCGTTGCCGGGGAGCAATAGCGTGGAGTGAATATTCTCATGTGTGCTTATTTGATTTATCACTAAGTATATTTTATTATCTGTTCTAAGTTGTTCTCTATCTTTAGTTATGGATATGGAACATGAAATACCAAAAAAATTAGGTGTACTTGCTACTCATGGAGATGGGGAACCTCCTAAAACCCTCGATGCTCGTTATGTGGAAAATATTATGCACTACTTTGATAATCCTGAGAAAAACCCATTCAACTTGATAATGGGATACATGTTGGATCAACGTGAATACTTTAGGGATTATCTCTTATCTCAAAAAGGGAAACACTTATGGGATCAAATTAGAATATTGGGATAGTTTTCTTGGGATGCATGCTTGAGATGTGACTTTACTTGTTGCTCTAATATAGAAGCTTGACACCTCACCTTTCAATGCAAATTTAATGATAATGAAACCTTAGCTTCTTGTGATAAAGGTATTTATCATTACTATGGTGTGGAATGAATAGAAGAATATGTTGTTTTTAAAGGTGATTATGAAATTGCTTCTTTGCTTGAAAAGTATGATGATGATGTTCCTTATGAATCTAAATTTTTTGCCATACTTAAATATTGCTATGATAATTATGATTGAAATTCTGATATTATTGAATTTATGGAAATAATGCCCTCTGCTTTGGAGAGACTAATATCTTCCAGGAATCTATGGAAGAAGAAATTCCTGACACTGTGAGCTCATTAGATGAAAAAGATGATGAGGAGAGCGAAGAACAAAAGGAGGAAGAGCAGATTAGCTACCCGTGCCCACCTTGTAATGAGAGTAACTCTTCAACTCATACATTGTTTCATTTCCCTTCATGCTTACCGAAGGATGAATGCTATGTTGATTGATATGATCCCTTGGATTCATTTGAAGTATCCCTGTTTGATAAACTTGATGTTTGCTATGCTTGTGGCCATGATGCCAATATGAAAGATGCTTATGGATATGAACTTGCTATAGTTCCTTATGTTAAGAATTAAATTGTTGCTATTGCACCCACGCATGATAGTCCTATTATCTTTTTGAATTCTCCAAACTACACTATATCGGAGAAGTTTGCACTTATTAAGGAATATATGATGGGTTGCCTTTTACTATTACACATGATGATTTTGATAGATATAATATGCATGTGCTTGCTGCTCCTACTTTCAATTATTATGATAGAGGAACTACATCTCCGCCTCTCTTTGTTTCCAATTTGATAAAATTGCAAGAAACTACTTATGCTATGTATTGGCCTTTACTTTGTGTGCATGAATTGTTCTTTTATGACATGCCGATGCATAGGAAGAGAGTTAGACTTTGTTGTTGCATGATATCTGTTACTTTGTGCTCAGTACTAAATTAAAAATCATTGTTAATTAAAACTGGCTTTGATATACCTTGGGATCTGGGTGGATCCATTACTTGATCACTTTATGTCTAGCTTAATGGCTTTAAAGAAAGCGCTGCCAGGGAGACAACCCGGAAGTTTTAGAGAGTCATTTAATTTTGTTGTGTGCTTTTATATAGTTTAAAAACAAAAAAATAAAGAGGGGAACCTAAAAAAAATCAAAAATAAAAGTGAAAGTGAGAGAGACGAGCATTGTGAAAGTGGGAGCTAGCCTTGAACTATTGTTTATGCCCATGGAAACTTTGCAAATCTTGATTACAGAAACTTTTCAACAAAAATAATTATCCCCTTGTATAAATCCATTGTATTATAAAAATAATGTGCCAAGATTTGCCTTTAGGATGATTAGATTGCTTGTTTGGTGTGTGTAGTGCAAAAACAGAAACTTTGGATGTAGTGCGTGAATTTATATTTTTTTACTGGAATGTCAAAAGTTTCTGAAAATTTTACACAGTACTTGTATGCAATTTTTTATTTTTTCCTAATGTTTCAGAATTTTTAGAGTTACAGAAGTATGGTGAATGTTCAGATTGCTACAGACTGTCCTGTTTAAGACAGATTCTGTTTTTGATGCATTGTTTTGCTCGTTTTGATGAAACTATCGATTGTATCGGTGCTATAATCCATGGAAAAATTATAATACAGTAGCTACAATGCAAAAATAAAATATTAATTGGTTGGCAACAGTACATAAAGTTGTGATTTGCTTTATTATACTAACGGATCTCACGGGGGTTTTGTTAAGTTTTGTGTGATTGAAGTTTTCAAGTTTTGGGTGAGATCGTGATGGATGAAGGAATAAGGAGTGGAAAGATACTAAGATTGAGGATGCCCGAGGCACCCCAAGGTAATATTCAAGGACTCCCAAGACACTAAGCTTGGGGTTTCCCCGGAAGGCATCCCTTCTTTCTTCTAACAACCATCGGTAATTTTACTTGGAGCTATATTTTTATTCGTCACATGATATGCGTAAATCTTGGAGCATAGTGTGCTTTTTCTTTTTCTTTTAATAATGCACCATGATGGTATTATAAAGTCATTGGTTGATTTATAGAATTCTGCATGCACTTCACTTGTATCTTTTGAGTATGGCTTTATAGAATGATTCATGTGCTTCACTTAAATCATTTGAAGTTTAGATTGCTTGTTTCTCACACATAGAAAACCGCCATTTGTAGAATGCTCTTTTGCTTCACTTATATTTTTTAGAGAGTGGGCATATATTTTGTAGAAAGAATTAAACTCTCATGCTTCACTTATATCTATTTAGAGAGTTAACAGGAGTTGTTCATTCACATGGTTAGTCATAAAATCCTACATAAAACTTGTAGATCACTGAATATGATATGTTTGATTCCTTGCAATAGTTTTGCGATATGAAGATGGTAATATGAGAGTCATACTAGTGAGTAGTTGTGAATTGTAGAAATATATGTGTTAAAATTGTGATTCACATAGCATGCACGTATGGTGAACCGTTATGTAACGAAGTCGGAGCATGATTTGTTTAATGATTGTCAACCTTTGTGTGAGGGTCAGGAGCGCGCGATGGTTAACTCCTACCAACCTCTCCCCTAGGAGCATGCGTCTAATGATTTGTTTGATAACTAATAGACTTTTGCAATAAGTATGTGAGTTCTTTATGACTAATGTGAGTCCATGGATTATACGCACTCTCACCCTTCCACCTTTGCTAGCCTCTCTAGTACCGCGCAACTTTTGTCGGTGCATCAAACCCACCTTCCTCAAAACAGCCACCATACACCTTCCTCAAAACAGCTACCATACCTACCTATTATGGCATTTTCATAGCCATTCCGAGATATATTGCCATGCAACTTCCACCATTCCGTTTAGTATGACTTGCACCATCATTTTCATATTGCTTTGCATGATCATAAGACATCTTGCATGATGTTTTCATGGATTGTCTATTTTTTGATATCATTTGCTAGGCTAGATCATTGCTCATCGCAGTATCCTCCCAGAAGAATTCATATAGAGTCATATTTTTGGTCTAGGTATCGAGTTGTAAGTAAATAAAAGTGTGATGATTTTCATTATTAGAGCATTGTCCCGTGTGAGAAAAGGATGATGGAAGCTATGATTCCCTCACAAGTTGGGAGGAGTCTCCGGACTTTACAAAAACATAAAAGAGGTCAGCGAAGCCCAAATAAAAAAAGAGGCCAAAGATGCCCACCAAAAAAGAAAAAAAATGAAAGAAAAAATGAAAAAAAATGAAAAAATGAAAAAATGAGAGAAAGAGAAAAGGGACAATGCTACTATATTTTTCCAGACTTGTGCTTCAAAGTAGCACCATGATCTTCATGATAGAGAGTCTCCTATTTTTTCACTTTCATATAGCTAGTGGAATTTTCATAATTTGCACGACCACTTAGTTTTCTTTTTGAGATTTCATACAGTTATAGCTCTAGTGCACCCGTTGTATGGCAATCCCTACTCACTCACATTGATATCTATTGATGGGCATCTCCATAGCCCGTTGATATGCCTAGTTGATGTGAGACTATCTTCTCCTTTTTCCTCATCACCTCCACCATATTATATTCCACCTATAGTGCTATATCCATGGCTCATTCTCATGTATTGCGTGAGAGTTGAAAAGGTTTGAGAACATAAAAAGTGTGAAACAATTGCTTGACTTATCATCGGAGTTGTGCATGATTTAGATACTTTGTGTGGGGAAGATGGAGCATAGCCAGGCCATATGATTTTGTAGGGATAACTTTCTAAGGCCATGTTATTTTGAAAGGACGCAATTGCCTTGTTGGTGTGCTCGAAGTATTACTATTGTTATGTCATTATAGACTATTGCTTTGAATCACTCGTGTCTTAATATTCATGCCATGATTAGATTATAGATCAAGATTATGCTAGGTAGCATTCCACATCAAAATAGAGAGATCTTATTATAAGCAAAATCCCTAAAACATTTCAGCCTAATCGGAGTTACGGATCTCCGGATATTTAAGACATGGTGAAAGGCCAGAATGTGGGAGCGTAGAAACAGAAAGAAACAGAGAGAGAGAGATCCAATCTCGGAGGGGCACTCGCCCCTCCGCTGCCATGGAGGCCAAGGAACAGAGGTGAAGCCCTCCTCCCATCTAGGGAGGAGGTCAAGGAAGAAGAAAAAGGAGGGGGGCTCTCTCCCCCTCTCTCCTGGTGGCACCGGAACGCCGCCCGGGCCATCATCATGACGACAATCTACTCCAACAACTCCGTCATCTTCACCAACACCTCCATCACCTTCCCCATCTATCTATAGCGGTCCACTCTCCCGCAACCCACTGTACCCTCTACTTGAACATGGTGCTTTATGCTTCATATTATTATCCAATGATGTGTTGCCATTCTATGATGTGTGAGTAGATTGTTGTTGTCCTATTGGTTGATTGATGAACATGATTGGTTTGAGTTGCATGTTTTATTATTGGTGCTGTCCTATGGTGCTCTCCGTGTCGCGCAAGCATGAGGGATCCTCTTTGTAGGGTGTTGCAATGTGTTCATGATTCACCTATGGTGGGTTGCTTGAGTGACAGAAGTATAAACCCGAGTAGGTGGGTTGTTGCATATGGGAGTAAAGAGGACTTGATACCTTATAATGCTATGGTTGGATTTTACCATAATGTTTAGTAGTTACGGATGCTTGCTAGAGTTCCAATCGTAAGTGCATATGATCCCAGTAGAGAAAGTATGTTAGCTTATGCATCACCCTCATATAAAATTGCAATAATGATTATCGGTGTAGTTATCGATTGCCTAGGGACAATTCCGCAACTCCTACCACCATTTTTCCACACTCATTAAACTAACTTAGTTGTTTCTTTATCTTAGCAGCCCCTAGTTTTTATTTACGTGCTCTTTATTATATTGCAAACCTATCATATCACACCTACATAGTACTTCTACTTTCATACTTGTTCTAGGTAAAGCGAACATTAAGCGTATGTAGAGTTGTATCGGTGGTCGATAGAACTTGAGGGAGTATTTGTTCTACCTTTAGCTCCTCATTGGGTTCAACACTCTTGCTTATCGACAGAGGCTACAACTGATCCCCTATACTTGCGGGTTATCATTTATCATCATGTTGCCAGAGTAAACTGCTTGTAGTTTTCAAACCATGTATCGGATAGAAATACATGATATATGAAAATTGTTCTACTCAACATGCTCTACATGATAGTGTTGTTTTCATGCATATTAGGTTGCATTTACATGTTAAAAACTCTGTTACAAAATTGCATCCCATCGTAGTTGTGAATCAGTTATTTTTTTCAAACTTGTGGTGATGATTGCATCTAATCCGTAGGGCTTTTTCATATGGTTCCTTCATGGAATATGTTAAATTTATGTCTACTTTGATGCCATGCCTATGGTTGCTAGGTAGGACTTCATTCTCATGTTCATTTTTTTCTCTCAAGTTGCTATCATGATTGAACTGAAATCTCTTAACGATAAGTTCCGTTTTGCGATGCTCGTATTAAGCAATACATGCCTCCTTTGAGTTGTGTATTTTGAGTGCTTGACATGTCTACTTATTGTAGGTAGGTTTCCCATGCCATGAATCTCATGTTTAAATGTATTTTTCATCATGAGAACATGCTTAATCAATGTTGTTGATTTGAGATGCGGAAATATTTCTAAGTCTGGAATATATAATATTTTGTTGTTGCCTTGCCATGTGCTTTGCTAATGATATACATCCCCTTGGGGTTGGTGCAATGGAGTTATTTGTAGTGTATAATGTCCACTAGCATATTGTTAAGTTTCATTTCAATATATATACGGTAGCATATAGTTTTAATGCTGCCAATATGCCTTCATTGTAAAAACTGCTCTGTTAAAAACTATGATTTTCACCAAGTCCTTAAATACTGATTCAACATGTCGTCATGTGAGCTCAGTCGCCATTGATCCTTCCTTCCATTCATGTTGCGGAAGTTAGATGAATTGTTGTGTATCATGTAGGCTACACCACCATGTCTTTATTGTGCATTTTAGGTGGCTGTAGCTTGTTGATTTGTGGGTTGCAATATGCTATGTTACTGTTTTGGGGCAGATTATACCTAAACCTCGTGTTGCTTGTTGTGGTTGAAACGTTGCTCCATTTTGGACATGCCATGTATGAAACTTGCTTAGAATTTCATGTAGTATCATTATCATCTTGAATCTATGTTTTGAAACGCTTGTGGTTGTCATTTTCATGCATTTTGCATTCATGACATGTTCATCTTGTGTGTGTCATATCTTTTAGACCGTAGTTTCGTTTTAAATGATCCATATATGTAAATCGACTAGAATAACATGTAGAATCACATGGTTCACTTTATTTTCCTGTTTAAGAAATATAAAATATGATTAGTTCAGATCTGGACCAATTTCTAAATTAACATATGGGGTCTTTTCGGAAACAGTATAAGTTGTTTCTAACCTCATTTAAGATGCCTAGATAGTGAGGCTTATTTATGCTTCACTTCCTAACATGTTTAACAACATTTAATATTGTCTTGTACCTAAACGGGAATGAACTAAGTAATTCGAATGTGGAGTTTCGTCAATATGCAACCCGTTGCATATTGAACTTCACATAATATGTAGTAATTGATTGATGTGCTTGTCATGTCGTGCATAATTGTATGTACATGCATCATATTTGGTTGCACATCATGTCATGCATATATTTTGGTGTTTATCATGTGTTGATTGCTTGTTTCCTGATTGTTTCTTCTCGGTAGAGTTTTGAAACTGATTTGGAGTGTGAGGATTCGTTCGACTACGTAGGCCCGTCTTCTTCATGGATACCACTACTATCATTGCTATGCTAGTGCCTCACTTCTATTGTTATGTCTCGTTAGCTACCAATTGTATGTAAAGTCTCCCAACATTGCCATAAAATCCTCTAAACCCCCTCCACATCCCAGCAAACCATTGTTTGGCTATGTTAGCGCTTGCTCAGCCCCTCTTATAGCATTGATAGTTGCAAGTGCAGGTTGTTTCCATGTGACTACATGGATATCTTGAGATATCACAATAATATTGCTATTTAATTTAATGCACCTATATACTTGGTAAAAGGTGGAAGGCTTGGCATTTTGCTCGGTGTTTTTCCACTTTTGCCGCCGTAGTTACTTGTGTACCGGTGTTATGTTCCATATTGAGCGTTCCTAACATGCTCGGGGTTGTTATGGGGACCCCGTTGATTTTTGTTTTGGGATAAAAATCGTTTGGCAAGGCCCAACTTTGGTTTTACCATTTGCCTAATAATTAATAAAATTGCATAGGGACCCGCCGTCACCCGTGAATAATTAATCAATAGCCCGGGCCAATGCTCCTCATGAGTCTTGGTCCAACCCATAGCCACTTGCGAGGTCACCTTGGGACAACTCGAGGGATTTCTATCAAGCCACCGTACATAGCGTTCATCTGGTAGTGCCTCGAGAAAGAGATGCCCGCGGCTCCTATTGAGATCTGGCCTGTCGGGTGGTCTTACTGGACATGTTTTACCTATCTCGAACGTCTTGTGTGAGGGATTCCGGGGATACTTTGGATTATCTCGAGGTTGAGGTTTTCCAACGGGATTTCCAAGGAGATCACGGGTTTTTCCGCGGTTGAGGTTATTCAACCGCAGCTTGTGATTAGTTTTTGATGGATGATTTGGAGCACCCTGATACGTCTCCAATGTATCTATAATTTATGAAGTATTCATGCCATGTTTACAACAATTCTTTATGATTTTGGTATGACATTTTTAGAACTAACCCGGACTGATGTTGTTTTCAGCAAAACTACTAGGGTGTCATTTTTGTGCAGAAATAATGTTCTCGGAATGGGCTGAAAATTTACGGAGAATATTATTGGAAAATATAAAAAATACTAGAGCAAAAATATACCGGAGAAGAGTCCCGAGGGAGTCACAAGCCACCAGGGCGCGACCACCCCCCGTGCCCGTGCCTAGCTGGCTTGTGACCTCCTCGGAAACCTTCTGGGCATGGGACCAACGCCAAATACTCCTATAAATACCCAAACCTCCGAAAAAAAACCTAGATCGGGAGTTTCATCGTTGCAAGCCTCTAGAGCCATGAAAAACCAATCGAGGGCCCGTCCGGCACCCTGTTAGAGGGGAAAACCATCACCGGAGGCCATCCTCATCATCTCGGCGATCTCCATGACGAGGAGGGAGTAGTTCACCCTCGGGGCTGAGGGTATGTACCAGTAGCTATGTGTTTGATCTCTCTCTCGTTCTCTTGAGATGGCACGATCTTGATGTACCGCGAGCTTTACTGATACAGATGAATCATATGGAGTTTTCCCCTCTCTATCTTCTTGTGATGAATTGAGTTTTCCCTTTGAAGTTTTCTTGTCAGATTGAGTCTTTAAGGATTTGAGAACACTTGATGTATGTCTTGCGATGGGATATCCATGGTGAAAATGGGATGTTCTATTGATCCACTTGATGTATGTTTTGGTGAGCAACTTGCGGGTTCCGTGACCTTGGGAATCTATCCATAGGGATTAGCATATGTTTTTGTCTTGAATTTCTAGTAGAAACTTTGGGGCACTCTTTGAAGTACTTTGTGTTGGATTGAACATGATGAATTCGAAATTGTGTGATGCATATCGTATAATCAAGCCCATGGGCACTCGTGGTGACAATGGGGTATCTAGGTGACATTAGGGTTTTGGTTGATGTGTGTCTTAAGGTGTTATGTTAGTACGAACTCTAGGGCTGTTTGTGACACTTATAGGGATAGCTCATAAGATTAATTGGAAAAGATAACTTTGAGGTGGTTTCGTACCCTCCAATAATTTTTTCGTTAGTTCTCCGCTATTTGTGACTTTGGAGTGAACTCTTTGTCGCACGAGAGGTATTTACATATGATTCAACTATGTTAGTATTGTTGAGAGAAATTGCACTAGTGAAAGTATGGACCCTAGGCCATGTTTTCAAGCATTGCAATACCGTTTGTGCTCACTTTTGTTACTTGCGACCTTTCTGTTTTTACATTTTCATCTTAAAAAAAACTATATCTACCATCCATATTACACTTGTATCATCATCTCTTCGCCGAACTAGTGCACCTATACAATTTACCATTGTATTAGGTGTGTTGGGGACACAAGAGACTCTTTGTTGTTTGGTTGCAAGGTTGCTTGAGAGATACCATCTTCATCCGACACCTCCCATGGATTGATAAACCTTAGGTCATCCACTTGAGGGAAAATTGCTACTATCCTACAAAACTCTATGCTTGGAGGCCCAACACGAGTCTACAAGAAGAAGTTTGCGTAGTAGAAATCAAGCTCTTTTCTGGCGCCGTTGCCAGGGAGGTGAGTGCTTGAAGGTATATCTTTAGATCTTGAAAAAAAATCCTTTAGTTTCTTGTCTTTCACTAGTTTGGTTTTATAAAAGAAAACTACAAAAAAATGGAATTCAGGTTGCCTCATATGCTTCATCTTTTTAATGTCTTTCATGAAAATGATGGAAAGGAAAGTTGTGCTCAAGTGTTAGAAGAAGAAGTTATTAAAATGTTTGGCACTAAATATTTGAGTGATGAGCATGATTGCAATGTTGTTAGTATGAATTTTCTGAATATCCATGATGCTAATGATACGCAAAGCCACAAGCTTGTAGATGATATGTTTGATGAAGATGATATTTTTAGTGTTCCAAGTTTTGATGAGCAAAACTATTATGATGATGGCATGACTCCTATATATGATTATTATTGTGATGACATGTATTCTATAAAGAGTAATGACAACCATGAAACCTATTATCATGATTTTAATATTCAATGTGGTTATGTCAATTAAGTGTCACATCATAGTTATTTTGTTGAGTTTGCTCCCACTACTTTGCATGAGAAATTTTTGGCTTGTGTGGATAGTAATAAAAATTCTATGCTTGTGCATAATGAAAATAATGCTTTATGTGCTGGTTATATAATGGAATTCATTCATGATTATACTTAAAATTATTATGAGGGAGGAACATATGCTTGTAGGAATTGCAATAATATCAAGTTTCCTCTCTATGTGTTGAAAGCTTTGAAGATATGCTTGTTTTGCCTTCCAATGCAAGTTGATTCTCGTTCCCATGATTTGTTTCCTCACAAAATCCCTATGCATAGGAAGTGGGTTAGACTTAAATGTGCTTGTCATGCGATTCATGATGCTCTTTTGCATGTTTCAACTACTATTCCTATACGAGCATCATTGAAATCATCATGCCTAGCTAAAAGGCATTAAAGAAAAGCACTTGTTGGGAGACAACCCAACACTTTTACTTTCTGTTTTTGTGTGTTAACATTATTAAGCTACTGTTGTAATCATGTTTTCTATTATTTATTTCAATAAAGTGCCAAGTAAAGGATAGTGTGGATACTTGCTTGTTTGATTCTGTGCAAAAATAGAACGTTTTGCGTCCAGTATATGACTTATCTGATTTTACGGGAGTGTCAAAAAATTATGAATTTTTTACAAAACATTTATACGCATATTCCTTGATCTTTACTATTTTTCAGAAGTTTTACAGTCATGGAAGTATGGTGATCATACGGATCTTCACAGACTGTTCCGTTTTTGACAGATTATGTTTTGCATGCATAGTTTGCTTGTTTTAGTGTTCCCGTAGCTTATATTCGGTGATATAAATGGTGGGAATGATGTAATGCAGTAGGTATCATGTGGGAACAATTATGAATCTTTTCTTGATAGTACCTAAGTGAATGATCTATCTTTATTACACTAACCCTTCTCACAAAGTTTCGTTAAGTTTTGTATGATTGAAGTTTTCAAGTTTTGGGTGAGACACCGATATGAGAAGAATAAGTAGTGACAAGAACCTAATATTTGGGATGCCAAAGGCAATGCCAAGGTAATATCCAAGGAATACTCAAGCGTCTAAGCTTGGGGATGCCCCGGAAGGCATCCCCTCTTTCGTCTGCAATACTATCGGTACATCTTACTCGAAGCTATATTTTTATTCGTCACATAATATGAGTTTTTCTTGGAGCGTCATTATGTTTTTTATTTTTGTTAGGTGTTATTTATAATCTTGTTTTTCAACAAAAAGTTCCCAGAATTGCCTTAGGATGCTTGCATTGCATGTTTTGATATGTGCTGGGTAAAAATAGAAACTTCTGCTGTAGTGTTTGAATTTTCATATTTTACTGGAACGTGGAAAGTTTCTGAAATATTTACACAGTGTTTTAATATAAATTTTATAGCATGTCCTAAATTTTCATAATTATTTTAGTTACATAGTTACACTGTTTTCATTAATTGTTATAGACTGTTCTGTTTGGACAGATTGCTGTCATAGTTTTATTATCTACTTATCCTATAGTTTCCATAGCCTATATTGATAGATATAAATTGTGGAAACGATAGTATACAGTACCTATTATTGTAAAATTATTATGCAACTTGTCTTGGCAGTACATGAAGTGTTGATTTGTTCTTATGTGTACTAACCTATCTCACGAGTTCTTTTTGAGTTTTGTGTAGATGAAGTTTTTGAGAATAGGTGAAACCATGATATGAGAGGATTGAACGAGATACAAAAGGTCAATATTTGGGATGACCAAGGCACCCCAAGTAAACATTTCAAGAAGTCTCAAGCATCTAAGCTTCAGGATGCTACGAATCCCACCTCTCTTCATCAATTATCGGTTAGCCTATGTTGAGCCTAAATTTCTATTGGTTCACATAATGCATCCTATTCTTGGAGTGCTATTTTCCTTTTGCTTGTTATGTAAATAAAATTCTCACATCTGAAAATCTTTATTAAGAGATAGAGAGAAAGTCCTCACATATCTACTTAATTGTTTGACTACTCATTGATCTTCACTTATATGTTTTGGAGTAGTTTTGTCATTTACTCTTGTGCTTCACTTATATCCTATGAGTAAATGGTTGAATGAATTGAATATCATAAATCTGAAATTATATATGTTTTATATGCTTATCCCATGGGGAGTAATGACTTCACTTATAAGAAGTATAGGTGGTAAAATTTATTGAAAGTTAGCAAACACCGCATTGGTCACTTGAACAATTCATGAAAGAATATTGAAGGAAGAGAGATTTCGCATATAAATATACTATCTTGGACATCTTCTATGATTGTGAATACCCATTAATTATTTTCAAACTTGAGCAAATTAGTTGAAGTTGGACAAGGAAGACAACGTAATGAGTTATGATTGGGTATATTTGTATAGAAGTTATATTGTTATGGATCCTCCAACATGTGGTGCTTGCTTCCACCTCATACTAGCCAAAACTTCCACACCAAGTAGAAATATTGTGCATCCAAACACCCTTAAACCCAAATTTGTTCCATATGATTCCACCATACCTACCTATATGCGGTATTTACCTGCCGTTCCAAGTAAATTTGCATGTGCCAAACTCTAAACCTTCAAATAATATTCTGTTTTGTATGCCCGAATCGCTAATATAGTGACTAGGGGCTGTTAGTATCTTCAATGCTAGGTGGGTTATTCTCACGATATGTGTCGATTCACTATCATTCATGATAAAATGGCTGGTATTCGGGATGCCCAGTTCCATGCTCAAAAATCAAATCAAAATATAATGAAACAAAACTCCCCTAGGATTGTTGTTTGTATGGACGGTACCCGTGGATTCGGCTCGCCGTGGAGTGTGATTGATTGGTGGAGGGGGAGTAAAAACCTTACCATTCTTTTTGGGAACCGCCTGTAATGTATCTAGCATGGAAGATACCAAGATATCCCGGTTGTTATGTTAACAATGAAAGCATACCGCTCAAAATTATTATTCATCTCTGCTTTAAAAGCTCGAGATCTGGCACCTCTACAAATCAATGCTTCCCTCTGCGAAGGGCCTATCTTTTACTTTCTAGTACTTACCTTTATACAAGAGTCGTGGTGATCTTCACCACTTCCTATATTTCGTCTTTTTCTCTTGGCAAGCATCATGTGGTGGGGAAAGATTCAAGCATATATGGACATTCAAATATATTTGATCATGAATTATTATTATTGACAATTATCTATATGATAAATAAGTTGGGAGGCGAAATTTTAAGCCCCTATCTTTCTTTGTGTTCGACGGATGCCATTGCTCTAAAAATATGCTTTGAGTGTTAGAAATCATGGAAGACTATATGATGGTTGAGTATGCTGAATTTTCTAAATCAAAGCTCTTACATAGACCATTCCTGAAAATAAGATGAATTGCAATTGTTTGGTGACTGGGAGCATAGTTTGTAAGTTTTCAAGAAATTTATGGTCTATACTTTAACTTGTGAATAGCTTGTTACTTTATCATGAGAAGTTTTATGACATGAGCTATTGTTTATGATATATAATGATGCTAGAAAAAGTGTTTGGAACTATCATTGATCAAATTTATGCACTACGCTAGCATTCACACTTCATAAATTATTTATTTTTTATCATTTACCTACTCGAGGACGAGCAGGAATTAAGCTTGGGGGTGCTGATACGTCTCCAACGTATTTATAATTTATGAAGTATTCATGCCATGTTTACAATAATTATATATGTTTTTGGTATGATTTTATTAGAACTAACCCGGACTGACGTTGTTTTCAGCAGAACTACCATGGTGTTGTTTTTGTGCAGAAATAAAAGTTCTCAGAATGGGATGCAAATTTACAGAGAATATTTTTGGAAAATATAAAAAATACTGGAGCGAAAAGATATCGGAGAAGAGTCCCGAGGGAGTCACAAGCCACCAGGGCGCGGTCACCCCCCCATGGCCACGCCTAGCTAGCTTGTGACCTCCTCGAGAACCTTCCGGACGTGGGACCAATGCCAAATACTCCTATAAATACCCAAACCTCTGAAAAGAAACCTAGATCAGGAGTTCCGCTGCCGCAAGCCTCTAGAACCAATCGGGAGCCCGTTCTGGCACCCTGTCAGAGGGGGAAACGATCACCAGAGGCCATCTTCATCATCCCGGTGATCTCCATGACGAGGAGGGAGTAGTTCACCCTCGGGGCTGAGGGTATGTACCAGTAGCTATGTGTTTGATCTCTCTCTCTCTCTCTCTCGTGCTCTTAATATGGCACGATCTTGATGTACCACGAACTTTATTGATATAGATGAATGATATGAAGATTTCCCCTCTCTATCTTCTCGTGATGAATTGAGTTTTCCCTTTGAAGTTTTCTTATCGGATTGAGTCTTTAAGGATTTAAGAACACTTGATGTATGTCTTGCGATGGGATATCCATGGTGACAATGGGAAGTTCTATTGATCCACTTGATGTATGTTTTGGTGATCAACTTGCGGGTTCCGTGACCTTGGGAATCTATGCATAGGGGTTGGCACATGTTATCATCTTGAATCTCCGGTAAAAACTTTGGGGCAATCTTTGAATTTCTTTGTGTTGGATTGAACATGACGAATCTAAAATTGTGTGATGCATATCGTATAATCACTCCCATGGGTACTCGTGGTGACATTGGAGTATCTAGGTGACATTAGGGTTTTGGTTGATGTGTGTCTTAAGGTGTTATGTTAGTACGAACTCTAGGGCTGTTCGTGACACTTATAGGGATAGCTCATAAGATTGATCAGAAAAGATAACTTTGAGGTGGTTTTGTAGCCTACAATAATTTTTCGTTTTTTCTCTGCTATTTGTGACTTTGGAGTGAACTCTTTGTCGCATGATAGGTATTTACATATGATTCAACTATGTTGGTATTGTTGAGGGAAATTTCACTAGTGAAAGTATGGACCCTAGGCCTTGTTTTCAAGCATTGCAATACCGTTTGTGCTCATTTTTGTTACTTTCTACCTTGCTATTTTTATATTTTTAGATTACAAAAACCTATATCTACCATCCATATTACACTTGTATCACCATCTCTTCGCCGAACTAGTGCACCATACAATTTACCATTGTATTGGGTGTGTTGGGGACACAAGAGACACTTTGTTATTTGGTTGTAGGGTTGCTTGAGAGAGACCATCTCCATCCTACACCTCCCATGGATTGATAAACCTTAGGTCATCCACTTGAGGGAAATTTGATACTATCCTACAAAACTCTACGCTTGGAGGCCCAACACGAGTCTACAAGAATAAGGTTGTGTAGTAGACATGACACCCCTACAGGACTAAATCTTTTTGAGAAGCCGTGCTCGCGGTTATGTGGCATCTTGGAAATTTGTTTAAAATCCGGTCATTGAAAACTTTAATAAAACTCAATTAATATACACCAACCGTGTGCGTAACCGTAATTATCTCTTCTCGTGATTTCTAATCTGGGAGAGAACACAGCGGGGTTATGTTTGACGCGACAAAAGTAGAACAAAACACTAGGCAAAAGGACAAGCCTTCCACCTTTACCAAGATATATAGGTGAATTAAATTAAATATCAATAAATATTGTGATATCTCCAGATATCCATGTTATCACATGGAAGCAACCTGCACCTGCAACTAAGAACGCTATAAGAGGGGTTGATCAGCGGTAACTTAGCCAAACACGGTTTTGCTAGGTAGGCGGAGGGGTTAGAGGCTTTCATGGCAATTTAGGAGGCTTGACATTTAAGTTATGGGTAATAAAACATAACGATAGGAGCGAGACATCTAGCATAGCAAAAATACTATCTGGATCCGGGTACGATCATCTTGCCTATTGGGTCTTCAGGGGGATACAGAGTTCGGTCCTCGTAGACGTTCTATCCGGGTTCCTCATACTCAGGCTTGGCACTCGGGTCTACCCAAAGAGAAACAACACCAAATAAACACACAATCAAAGTGCAATGCGAAACAAAGATGATGCATGATCATATTGATGCAAATAACATGGCAACCCTATGCTAGTCATGTTTCCTTTGCAAATATTAAGTTGTTTAGTATTCTGGATAGAACCTCATGTAGTTGCTTGAACATGCATGAACATGGCAAATATGAATGCACCATGTAAAAATGATACAAATGCATATGTAGAACGTTGCAAACGGAGTAACGAAGCTCACGGTACACTCATGACAAGGTACAAACGTTAACGGAGACAAATACAAGATGCCAGTGGATTGGAAATGAGAATCTAGTAAAAATAGACCTAAATATCGTGCAAAACACTAGAGTATAGCTCTCACAAGTCACAAAACATTCAGACACACAATTTGTCCACAAATAGCAACATGTCATCTTCTAACACACATAACCAGAGCGACAGCAAGTTTCAAATCACAACCAAGGCATGGACAGGAAGTATACAGCATGCTTAACAATTTAGCTATTAACAGAAACATGAAAGGAAGCATGGATCAATGGAAATTGAGCTCACGAGATGGCATGTTGAAATAGTTTTTAGGGAAGTGAAAATTCCAGTTTTATAGAATCTGAGTTAACATGATGGCATCTTGACAACAACAATTACATATGCTAGAGGGACTTTCATGGCATGAAAATTAACAGGGTGATATAGGGCATCATGCACAACAATTAACAACATTATGGCAACATCAAAATATGCATAAATCAATGGCTATTATCTCCACACCATGGCATATTGAGAATGGAAGAATCACAGACTTAGTGAAATTCAACAAGGGGCAGACATGGCAATTTTAACAGAATGGCATGTTTGATAGCAATTTTAAATAAGATGCAATAGTTCTCTCCATAAGTACTTGGCACAATCTAATAGAGGACAACATGCTCATCAATTCATAACATTGTGCCAACCTCAAAGGAGCAATGGATTTCATGGGAATCATCAAGACAATATGGGAACAAAATAATAGATTCTAAGACTTAGAAATAATTGAGCATGTGAAGCAATATTTTGGTGACATGTTGACAGCAAGAATACGACCGATATAATGATCCTGGCATCCAAAATACCAGGGGCTAGCTTACACATCAATGAACATATTTTATGTTGACAAGTTTATCATATGATGCAAGAATTAAATCATGTGAAAAAGAAAAAAAATCCACATTATCACAAAATAACATTTTTGCAAACTTGCCCAAATGACAAAACCAGTGCCACCATTTAATTCACTGGATTTTTCTACAACAAAATTACCTATTATAAGAATGTGTTCCTTAAGACAAAACTCCCACAAATTCATTCAAAAATTTGGCATATTCACTTATAACATGGTACATGCGAGATTTGTCATGTCCCATAAGCACTGACAGATTTGGAATATAACAAACCTGGCAAATTTCCTTAAAAATAAATATTCTCAGAAACATCACAAAAAATATATAAAACGAACAAAAATAAAAACACACCAGGCCCCATCTGGCATAGTCACGAGGGGCCTTACAGGAATGAAATGTGGGCCCAGGGCCCACTATTGAAAGAACATTTGCTCCCTTGGTGATTTTGGTAATTAATAACAACATATATATCATTGAATTAATATTTCCGCTAAGCATATTTTAGGAAAAGTTCATAGATGGGTTGGCAAGAGGATTGTGGAGAAACCCCTAGATGCAAGGAAATGGATTGGCAAAGCTTCAAGCAAAGAGGACTCTACATTTTACTTTGTGAGAAATCACTTTGAGTCCATAGGAAAAGCCAATACTATTAAAAGGGGGTAAGGTATTGTTGGTGAACAAGATGCTCAAATGTGCACAAGTGATAGTCACCAAAAAGACCCATAAACTCTCCCACGTACTCTGTCTAGAGCCCTACCACTCAAATCGGTGAAACCAACAATTTCCACTTAGTCCCACCGATTCCCAAACTCAGACAGACCCATGCCAAACCCTAGCACATCGGTGCAACCGATCCCACATTCGTGTCACCGAGTTCAGGCTGCCAACTCTATGTTGCCTCGATTCATAAAATCGGAATTTCTGAGGTTTTGGATCTGTGTCGCCGAGATTAGGATTCTGACCATTGGACACATGATCGGTACCGCCAAGATTTCTATATCGGTCTCACTGAGATTCAAAACTTGCCACCTTTGGTGCAACTTAGTACCACCGAGATTCACACATCGGTGCCACCGATTTGGTCACTTAAGGTCTAACGGTTAAATTTTTGGAGATGCCTATATATACTCCTCCACCACCACTCACTCGCAAGAGAAGCACTCAGAACAGATCCCCACCTATCATATCAGATTTTCTGAGAGAGAGCCACCTACGCATGTGTTGAGATCATGCCATTCCATCCCAACCATATGAATCTTGAGATCTAGACTCCCCAAGTTGCTTTCCACCCAATCAATCTCTTCCACCAAAGCCAAATCTGTGAGAGTGTGATTGAGTGTTGAGGAGCCTATCATCTTGAAGCACAAGAGCAAGGAGTATATCGACATTATCGAGCCTATTACCTTTTGGAGGGTGGTGCCTTCTAGATTGTTTAGGTGTCGCTTGGGAGGCTCCTACTTCGTGTTGTGGAGTGAAGCAAGAAGTTTGTAAGAGCGATGATATCGCCTACTTCGTGAAGATCTACCCCGAGTTAGGTTATTCCTCCGTGGACGTAGGCCATCATGGTATAGTCAAGGTTGCTTCTTCGTGGAACCCTCCATGGGTAGAGCCCTCCGCAGACTCTCACGACCGTTACCCTCTGGGGGTTGAAGACTCCATAAACATTGATGTACGATAACACCACCTATCGGAACCACGGGAAAAATCTTCATGTATCCAAATTGGGTTTGATCTTCCTACCCTTCCTTTACTATTGATGCTTGTCTTTACTTCCCGCTGCTATAATTGTAGACATGCATGTGTAGGGTCTGCTTGACTTTCTACAATTGCTAAAATCTACCAACATTTAAAATTGGAAAAAGGTAGAATTTTTATTTAGTCAATTAGTCTAATCACCCCCACTCTAGACCTACTTTCGATCCTACAAGTGGTATCAGAGCTTTGGTCTGCATTGTATTGGTTTCACAACCTAGGAGAGTATGGAGTCTAGCGAGGGAAATTATCACCATAGAGGTCCGTACTTTGATGGAACATATTTTGCTAGTTGGAAGCACAAAATTAAAATGCATATTCTTGGTCATAACCCTGTCGTTTGGGCTGTTGTGTGTGTTGGATTGCAAGCTGAATTCTTTGCGGATGGAAGGGAATCGGATCGTGAAGCGACCGCGAAAGAATTGAAGATGTTGCAATACAATGCTCAATCATGTAGCATTCTCTTCAACTGCTTATGCCCGGAAGAATTCAACAAAATCAGTCACCTTGAGATTGCAAAAGATATTTGGGATACTTTGGTTGATCTGCATGAAGGTACCGAGTCCGTGACAGAATCCAAGTTGGATGTTCTTCAGAGTCAGCTTGACAAGTTCAAGATGAAGGATGGTGAAGCAGTCGCAGTGATGTACTCTAGGCTAGCTATCATCACAAATGAGATTGTCGGCTTAAGAAGTGAAGAAATGACCGGCAAAATCATCATCAAGAAGATACTTCGAGCTTTGGATGATAGATGTGACATCATATGCACTTTGATCCAATTGATGCCCAACTACAAAGATCTCAAGCCTACGGGAGTGATTCGGAGGATTGTTGCTCATGAGATGAAACTCAAGGACAAGGAAGAGCTTCACAACAAGTATAGCGGTGCTTACAAAGCCACAAGTGATGCTCCCGCAACTTCAAGCGACAATCTTGTCACAAATGAAGAGATAAGCCTCATGTCAAGAAATTCAACAAGTTCTACAAGAAAAGAGGCAAAGATCAAAGCTCCCACTCAAGATATGAAGAGAAGCGTTCATCAAGTCGTGACCGAAACTGCTACAATTGTGGGAATCCCGGACACTACTCCAATGAGTGCACGGCTCCTTACAAAAGGAAATAAGAGTCACCAAGAATACGAATCTCAAGAGATGAGTCACCTCGAAGAGAGAGAAGGAGTAGAGATGATCATTATGAACGAAGACCCTTAAGGAAAAGTAGGGACTCGGAGAACAAGGACAGGTACACCAAGAGCTACACAATAAGAAGACATCAAGCTCATGTTGGTGAATGGGTTTCCAGCTCCAAATCTGATAACCACTCCGAGAGAAGCTATCACTCCAACTCCAACTATAGTCAAGATGAAGGTGTTGCCGGACTTGCACTAGTGACAAACGACTCCTACGACATATTTGATTCACCAAATGAAGGGAGTTGATGTTGCTTCATGGCTAAAGGCCCCAAGGTATCACACCCCGAGTATCTTGATTTCAATAGTGATGAGGATGACTTCTTAATTGAACATGACTTGCTATTTGACAAATCTAATAATGTTAGTCAAGATGAACTTGCTAGTAATCACTCTAGTCTAGATAAGTCGTGTGATGATGATAAGTTTTAAATAGAACGACTAACTCACTAACTAAAATCTCTTAAGTTAGCTCACGAGTCTACTCTACAAGATCATAGAGAGCTTGAAAGGACACATGAGAAGCTCCGCTTCGAGAAGCTCAATTTAGAGCAATGGCATGAATTCCTTAAGGCTATCAATGATGATCTTCGAAAGAATACTTCCTCTTATCTAGCCAAATGACTTCTCTTGTCTACATTCATTCCACAAGTTAAGACCTAAGCAAAAAAGTAACAAAGGCAAGAAAGGTTCTTCAACTAGTAGCAATAAAAATGATAAATCCAATGATATTGCTTCTAGTAGTTCTATTGATCCCACTAACACTTCTCTTAGCCAAGTTACACTTGAGCAAGAAAATGAAATGTTGAAGGGATTATAGATAAAGGTATCTACAGGAGTCTTGCCGGATGTAAGCAATTTGATGAAATTGTTCACAAGCATGGAGGATAATGGAAAAACCATGGCATTAGCTACTTCAATACTAATGGAGTTGAATGGGAAGAAGGTCAATACCCCAAGCCAAAGTTTGTTCCTCAAAAGGAGAAGTACGAAAATACTCTTCCCAAGGGAACAAAAGCTCAAGATGACCTTCCACCACTAGACCACAAGCTCAAGGGCAAGAACAAGCTTCAAGAGGACATTGACTCATATGAAGATGAATCCCGAGCTTTGGTGAAGTGGGTTCCCAAGGCTACTTCAAGCTCAACTTCTACAACTGCCACTTCAACACCAAGGATACCCATCAACTTGATGTGGGTCCCCAAGAAGAAGAACTAGAGAAGTTCTTGAGGGGTGACTCCGCCAATGAGATTCACTCACATTCATAATTGGCAAGAACTAGTTGCAATCAACATCAACATTATGCAATGGTTCAAGGAGTCACACATCCCTCAAAGGTAAGCAAGGGACAAGGAAATCAACTAATCCATGGACAACATCATGTATGCTTTGCACTCCGTGTCCATAGATATACTTGTATTTGTCTCTTGTGTGTTGGGACTAACCCATGTAGGTGAGATGGGTAAGAAACAACAAGGATGCTCCCAACTCATGGTGATCTTCATCAATCCTGAGCATCCACCACTACTTCACCTACATGAAGTCTTCATCAACAAAACCCAAGGTTAGTTTATCCCCCTCAAGGGGGTATGTCACAGCAAGGGGGAGCTTTACTCTAAGACTTGAGTCAAAGCATCTCATAGAATGTGACAACATTAACAAGCTTTATGTAAAATTGGTAACCCCAATCGTGCTTAAACGACGAGTGTGACCTATGATCAAGTATTCCTACTTGGATCCTAAGTCAATATACTCATATATAGATGACTACGTCATCGCCAAAGTGCTTGATGGATGCTAGTATGTATGTGCATGTTTGCCACGATTTCATTTGACATTTTATTGTGTGAGCATGTTGGTCTGTATTTCTTTATCCATTCTAGGACATCCAATTGTTTCTATTTGGACTTTAATTTTCGTTTTGCCAATTAGATGGATAAGAATGCCTAAGATCCTTCTCTAGCTATGTATGATTTCTGGTCTCTAATTCTATTCATGCTACATCACAAAATTTGAACAAGTTCTTTTCGATCCCTCTATGTGAGGAGCACTCGGAGTTCCGTATCAACAAATGACTGACCATTAAAACCTCCCAAGTGCATCTTGCTGGAACCAATCCATAATTCTCGGTCTCACCGAATTCCTAGGGCTGATCTAGTTTTCACCTCCGTATCACCAATTCCACTTTCTCGGTTACATCGAGTTTCCCTAACACCTGATAGTTGAGAAACTCGATGACACTAAAATCTTAGAATCGGTGTCACCGACAGCAAGGGGTATATAACCTGGCTGACCCAACTTTTGAAATTCAACCGCAAAAGTTGTTTCCTCCAAAACCTTAAGCTACCTCTCTGAACCCCAGGTGGTCGCCTTCGTCTCCCTGTGAGCCTCCTCCATTGGGAATCGCTGCCGCCGATGGAATCTTCTCCACCGTCACCGTCGTAGCAGATTCTTCACCGAGTTAGGGTATGGATCCGACCCTCTTTGTGCTCCCCATCCAATTCATGCACATTAGAGTAAAAGTTATCGATAATCCACAGTTTGGTATCCTCTCAATCCACTAAAAATTCCTTAGACTAGCGAACGAACGATTTTTGTTCAAACTTTGAAAATTTGTCTGCATTTTGTGATGAATCAACCCTTCTACTCCTTTATATTCTATTCACATGGTCAGAGATGTTGGTTTCAGAGGATAGCCGGGACAATCTCAAGGAGCTATGTGTTGACATGAGCTCTGTCACTAGTCTAGACAAGAGCTCATCTTATTTTGATGATGTTCCAAGCTCACGAGATCTGCCCAAGGCAGCAACCAGAGCAAGGAGGAAGCTCAACACAGATGAGGAGGATGAAGATTTTGTTCCTAATATTGTGCCTCCCAAGACCAAGTAGGACAAGACTATCAGGAAGCCCATAGCTAAGGCTACATCTTCCAAGAAGGTGGTCAGGAAGGAGTATGCCGCCTCTAACACGTTGAGAGCACCTGAGAGCTCCAGGGGCACCATGACCACTGAGCCTCCCAGGAAATCCGTGCCTAAGAAGGCTGGAGAGAAGAAGAGGAGGAAGAGGATCATTCGTGTTGTTGGCAGGCCTACCTCCGTGTTTGAGGACCCAGAAGAGACTGGTGATGCTGAGGAGGAGGAGGAAGAGCCAGTTGCAAAGGCTCCTCCTAAGAAGAAGCAGAAGAAATTGTTGTTTGATGCTATGCCCAGCCAAGTACCAACCAAGGGCAAGCCAACTAGTTCTAAGGAGATGTCTGCACCCAAGAGGTTCTCCAGAAAGATTCTAGCTTCTCAGAAGAACAAGGGATCATCATCCAGAGATCCAGATGAGGATGCTATGTCTGCCTTGATGAAGCTGGGAACACACCTTCCAATGCATAATGCCAGCCACCTCCAAGCTGAGGATATGAAGAAAAGGAAGGATCAAGAGCTGAAAGATTGGAGAGTTTTTGATCCATACTCACAGAGTAGGAAGACTGCTGTGGACTACAGGTTCTACACTAAAGAACAGCAAGACTTCTATGAGACCATATTGCTTGACAAGAGCCCTACTGTAAGTAACATGAGATATGTGGATTGGAAGTACATCAAGGACAATGAAGATTACTTCTCGAGTGTGCAAGACAACTTCCATTGCATTGGCCTGGATAAGTTTTTTGGCAAGGAGTTCATAGCCTGGAATCATGAGATGATCAGGCAATTCTACTCCACAGCTCATTTCTATGGAGATGATAGAATTTTGTGGATGACTGAAGGTGCGAGATATGAGTCCACAGTTGAGGAGTGGGCTGCCATCTTAGGAGTCCCAAAGGTGGAAGATGGACATATAGATGTATACTCTGAGCCCAAGGCAAGCCACAACACCATGAACAACATGTACAATGAGATCTCTGCTGCTCATCAGAAGTCTAACAAGCTAGGATCAATCTATTTCCTCAAGGCTGGTCTAAGAGATGTTGGTTTCAGAGGATAGCCGGGACAATCTCAAGGAGCTAAGTGTTGACATGAGCTCTGGCACTAGTCTAGACAAGAGCTCATCTTATTTTGATGATGTTCCAAGCTCACGAGATCTGCCCAAGGCAGCAACCAGAGCAAGGAGGAAGCTCAACACAGATGAGGAGGATGAAGATTTTGTTCCTAATATTGTGCCTCCCAAGACCAAGCAGGGAAAGACTATTAGGAAGCCCATAGCTGAGGCTGCATCTTCCAAGAAGCTGGTCAGGAAGGAGTATGCCGCCTCTATCACCTTGAGAGCACCTGAGAGCTCCAGGGGCACCATGACCACTGAACCTCCCAGGAAATCCGTGCCTAAGAAGGCTGGAGAGAAGAAGAGCAGGAAGAGGATCATTCATGAGGTTGGCAGGCCTACCTCCGTGTTTGAGGACCCAGAAGAGACTGGTGCTGCTGAGGAGGAGGAGGAAGAGCCAGTTGCAAAGGCTCCTCCTAAGAAGAAGCAGAAGAAATTGTTGTTTGATGCTATGCCCAGCCAAGTAGCAACCAAGGGCAAGCCAACTAGTTCTAAGGAGATGTCTACACCCAAGAGGTTCTCCAGAAAGATCCTAGCTTCTGAGAAGAACAAGGGATCATCATCCAAAGATCCAGATGAGGATGCTATGTCTGCCTTGATGAAGCTGGGAACACACCTTCCAGTGCATAATGCCAGCCACCTCCAAGCTGAGGATATGAAGAAAAGTAAGGATCAAGAGCTAAAAGATTGGAGAGTTTTTGATCCATACTCACAGAGTAGGAAGACTGCTGTGGACTACAGGTTCTACACTAAAGAACAGCAAGACTTCTATGAGACCATATTGCTTGACAAGAGCCCTACTGTAAGTAACATGAGATATGTGGATTGGAAGTACATCAAGGACAATGAAGATTACTTCTCTAGTGTGCAAGACAACTTCCATTGCATTGGCCTGGATAAGTTTTTTGGCAAGGAGTTCATAGCCTGGAATCATGAGATGATCAGGCAATTCTACTCCATAGCTCATTTCTATGGAGATGATAGAATTTTGTGGATGACTGAAGTTGCGAGATATGAGTCCACAGTTGAGGAGTGGGCTGCCATCTTAGGAGTCCCAAAGGTGGAAGATGGACATATAGATGTATACTCTGAGCCCAAGGCAAGCCACAACACCGTGAACAACATGTACAATGAGATCTCTGCTGCTCATCAGAAGTCTCACAAGCTAAGATCAATCTATTTCCTCAAGGCTGGTCTAAGAGATGTTGGTTTCAGAGGATAGCCGGGACAATCTCAAGGAGCTAAGTGTTGACATGAGCTCTGGCACTAGTCTAGACAAGAGCTCATCTTATTTTGATGATGTTCCAAGCTCACGAGATCTGCCCAAGGCAGCAACTAGAGCAAGGAGGAAGCTTAACACAGATGAGGAGGATGAAGATTTTGTTCCTAATATTGTGCCTCCCAAGACCAAGAAGGACCAGACTATAAGGAAGCCCATAGCTGAGGCTACATCTTCCAAGAAGGTGGCCAGGAAGGAGTATGCCGCCTCTAACACCTTGAGAGCACCCGAGAGCTCCAGGGGCACCATGACCACTGAGCCTCCCAGGAAATCGGTGCCTAAGAAGGCTGGAGAGAAGAAGAGCAGGAAGAGGATCATTCGTGTTGTTGGCAGGCCTACCTCCGTGTTTGAGGACCCAGAAGAGACTGGTGCTGCTGAGGAGGAGGAGGAAGAGCCAGTTGCAAAGGCTCCTCCTAAGAAGAAGCAGAAGAAATTGTTGTTTGATGCTATGCCCAGCCAAGTAGCGCCCAAGGGTAAGCCAACTAGTTCTAAGGAGATGTCTACACCCAAGAGGTTCTCCAGAAAGATTCTAGCTTCTGAGAAGAACAAGGGATCATCATCCAGAGATCCAGATGAGGATGCTATGTCTGCCTTGATGACGCTGGGAACACACCTTCCAGTGCATAATGCCAGCCACCTCCGAGTTGAGGATATGAAGAAAAGGAAGGATCAAGAGCTGAAAGATTGGAGAGTTTTCGATCCATACTCACAGAGTAGGAAGACTGCTGTGGACTACAGGTTCTACACTAAACAAGAGCAAGACTTCTATGAGACCATATTGCTTGACAAGAGCCCTACTGTAAGTAACATGAGATATGTGGATTGGAAGTACATCAAGGACAATGAAGATTACTTCTCGAGTGTGCAAGACAACTTCCATTGCATTGGCCTGGATAAGTTTTCTGGCAAGGAGTTCATAGCCTGGAATCATGAGATGATCATGCAATTCTACTCCACAGCTCATTTCTATGGAGATGATAGAATTTTGTGGATGACTGAAGGTGCGAGATATGAGTCCACAGTTGAGGAGTGGGCTGCCATCTTACGAGTCCCAAAGGTGGAAGATGGACATATAGATGTATACTCTGAGCCCAAGGCAAGCCACAACACCATGAACAACATGTACAATGAGATCTCTGCTGCTCATCAGAAGTCTCACAAGCTAGGATCAATCTATTTCCTCAAGGCTGGTCTAAGAGATGTTGGTTTCAGAGGATAGCCGGGACAATCTCAAGGAGCTAAGTGTTGACATGAGCTCTGGCACTAGTCTAGACAAGAGCTCGTCTTATTTTGATGATGTTCCAAGCTCACGAGATCTGCCCAAGGCAGCAACCAGAGCAAGGAGGAAGCTCAACACAGATGAGGAGGATGAAGATTTTGTTCCTAATATTGTGCCTCCCAAGACCAAGCAGGACAAGACTATCAGGAAGCCCATAGCTGAGGCTACATCTTCCAAGAAGGTGGTCAGGAAGGAGTATGCCGCCTCTAACACCTTGAGATCACCTGAGAGCTCCAGGGGCACCATGACCACTGAGCCTCCCAGGAAATCGGTGCCTAAGAAGGCTGGAGAGAAGAAGAGCAGGAAGAGGATCATTCGTGTTGTTGGTAGGCCTACCTCCGTGTTTGAGGACCCAGAAGAGACTGGTGCTGCTGAGGAGGAGGAGGAAGAGCCAGTTGCAAAGGCTCCTCCTAAGAAGAAGCAGAAGAAATTGTTGTTTGATGCTATGCCCAGCCAAGTAGCAACCAAGGGCAAGCCAACTAGTTCTAAGGAGATGTCTACACCCAAGAGGTTCTCCAGAAAGATTCTAGCTTCTGAGAAGAACAAGGGATCATCATCCGGAGATCCAGATGAGGATGCTATCTCTGCCTTGATGAAGCTGGGAACACACCTTCCAGTGCATAATGCCAGCCACCTCCAAGCTGAGGATATGAAGAAAAGTAAGGATCAAGAGCTGAAAGATTGGAGAGTTTTTGATCCATACTCACAGAGTAGGAAGACTGCTGTGGACTACAGGTTCTACACTAAAGAACAGCAAGACTTCTATGAGACCATATTGCTTGACAAGAGCCCTACTGTAAGTAATATGAGATATGTGGATTGGAAGTACATCAAGGACAATGAAGATTACTTCTCTAGTGTGCAAGACAACTTCCATTGCATTGGCCTGGATAAGTTTTTTGGCAAGGAGTTCATAGCCTGGAATCATGAGATGATCAGGCAATTCTACTCCACAGCTCATTTCTATGGAGATGATAGAATTTTGTGGATGACTGAAGGTGCGAGATATGAGTCCACAGTTGAGGAGTGGGCTGCCATCTTACGAGTCCCAAAGGTGGAAGATGGACATATAGATGTATACTCTGAGCCCAAGGCAAGCCACAACACCATGAACAACATGTACAATGAGATCTCTGCTGCTCATCAGAAGTCTCACAAGCTAGGATCAATCTATTTCCTCAAGGCTGGTCTAAGAGATGTTGGTTTCAGAGGATAGCCGGGACAATCTCAAGGAGCTAAGTGTTGACATGAGCTCTGGCACTAGTCTAGACAAGAGCTCGTCTTATTTTGATGATGTTCCAAGCTCACGAGATCTGCCCAAGGCAGCAACCAGAGCAAGGAGGAAGCTCAACACAGATGAGGAGGATGAAGATTTTGTTCCTAATATTGTGCCTCCCAAGACCAAGCAGGACAAGACTATCAGGAAGCCCATAGCTGAGGCTACATCTTCCAAGAAGGTGGTCAGGAAGGAGTATGCCGCCTCTAACACCTTGAGATCACCTGAGAGCTCCAGGGGCACCATGACCACTGAGCCTCCCAGGAAATCGGTGCCTAAGAAGGCTGGAGAGAAGAAGAGCAGGAAGAGGATCATTCGTGTTGTTGGCAGGCCTACCTCCGTGTTTGAGGACCCAGAAGAGACTGGTGCTGCTGAGGAGGAGGAGGAAGAGCCAGTTGCAAAGGCTCCTCCTAAGAAGAAGCAGAAGAAATTGTTGTTTGATGCTATGCCCAGCCAAGTAGCAACCAAGGGCAAGCCAACTAGTTCTAAGGAGATGTCTGCACCCAAGAGGTTCTCCAGAAAGATTCTAGCTTCTGAGAAGAACAAGGGATCATCATCCAGAGATCCAGATGAGGATGCTATGTCTGCCTTGATGACGCTGGGAACACACCTTCCAGTGCATAATGCCAGCCACCTCCAAGCTGAGGATATGAAGAAAAGGAAGGATCAAGAGCTGAAAGATTGGAGAGTTTTTGATTAATACTCACAGAGTAGGAAGACTGCTGTGGACTACAGGTTCTACACTAAAGAACAGCAAGACTTCTATGAGACCATATTGCTTGACAAGAGCCCTACTGTAAGTAACATGAGATATGTGGATTGGAAGTACATCAAGGACAATGAAGATTACTTCTCGAGTGTGCAAGACAACTTCCATTGCATTGGCCTGGATAAGTTTTTTGGCAAGGAGTTCATAGCCTGGAATCATGAGATGATCATGCAATTCTACTCCACAGCTCATTTCTATGGAGATGATAGAATTTTGTGGATGACTGAAGGTGCGAGATATGAGTCCACAGTTGAGGAGTGGGCTGCCATCTTAGGAGTCCTAAGGGTGGAAGATGGACATATAGATGTATACTCTGAGCCCAAGGCAAGCCACAACGCCATGAACAACATGTACAATGAGATCTCTGCTGCTCATCAGAAGTCTCACAAGCTAGGATCAATCTATTTCCTCAAGGCTGGTCTAAGAGATGTTGGTTTCAGAGGATAGCCGGGACAATCTCAAGGAGCTAAGTGTTGACATGAGCTCTGGCACTAGTCTAGACAAGAGGTCCTCTTATTTTGATGATGTTCCAAGCTCACGAGATCTGCCCAAGGCAGCAACCAGAGCAAGGAGGAAGCTCAACACAGATGAGGAGGATGAAGATTTTGTTCCTAATATTGTGCCTCCCAAGACCAAGCAGGACAAGACTATCAGGAAGCCCATAGCTGAGGCTACATCTTCCAAGAAGGTGGACAGGAAGGAGTATGCCGCCTCTAACACCTTGAGATCACCTGAGAGCTCCAGGGGCACCATGACCACTGAGCCTCCCAGGAAATCGGTGCCTAAGAAGGCTGGAGAGAAGAAGAGCAGGAAGAGGATCATTCGTGTTGTTGGCAGGCCTACCTCCGTGTTTGAGGACCCAGAAGAGACTGGTGCTGCTGAGGAGGAGGAGGAAGAGCCAGTTGCAAAGGCTCCTCCTAAGAAGAAGCAGAAGAAATTGTTGTTTGATGCTATGCCCAGCCAAGTAGCGCCCAAGGGCAAGCCAACTAGTTCTAAGGAGATGTCTGCACCCAAGAGGTTCTCTAGAAAGATTCTAGCTTCTGAGAAGAACAAGGGATCATCATCCAGAGATCCAGATGAGCATGCTATGTCTGCCTTGATTAAGCTGGGAACACACCTTCCAGTGCATAATGCCAGCCACCTCCAAGCTGAGGATATGAAGAAAAGGAAGGATCAAGAGCTGAAAGATTGGAGAGTTTTCGATCAATACTCAAAGAGTAGGAAGACTGCTGTGGCCTACAGGTTCTACACTAAAGAATAGCAAGACTTCTATGAGACCATATTGCTTGACAAGAGCCCTACTGTAAGTAACATGAGATATGTGGATTGGAAGTACATCAAGGACAATGAAGATTACTTCTCGAGTGTGCAAGACAACTTCCATTGCATTGGCCTGGATAAGTTTTCTGGCAAGGAGTTCATAGCCTGGAATCATGAGATGATCAGGCAATTCTACTCCACAGCTCATTTCTATCGAGATGATAGAATTTTGTGGATGATTGAAGGTGCGAGATATGAGTCCAGAGTTGAGGAGTGGGCTGCCATCTTAGGAGTCCCAAAGGTGGAAGATGGACATATAGATGTATACTCTGAGCCCAAGGCAAGCCATAACGCCATGAACAACATGTACAATGAGATTTCTGCTGCTCATCAGAAGTCTCACAAGCTAGGATCAATCTATTTCCTCAAGGCTGATCTAAGAGATGTTGGTTTCAGAGGATAGCCGGGACAATCTCAAGGAGCTAAGTGTTGACATGAGCTCTGGCACTAGTCTAGACAAGAGCTCATCTTATTTTGATGATGTTCCAAGCTCACGAGATCTGCACAAGGCAGCAACCAGAGCAAGGAGGAAGCTCAACACAGATGAGGAGGATGAAGATTTTGTTCCTTATATTGTGCCTCCCAAGACCAAGCAGGACAAGACTATCAGGAAGCCCATAGCTAAGGCTACATCTTCCAAGAAGGTGGCCAGGAAGGAGTATGCCGCCTCTAACACCTTGAGAGCACCTGAGAGCTCCAGGGGCACCATGACCACTGAGCCTCCCAGGAAATCGGTGCCTAAGAAGGCTGGAGAGAAGAAGAGCAGGAAGAGGATCATTCGTGTTGTTGGCAGGCCTACCTCCGTGTTTGAGGACCCAGAAGAGACTGGTTCTGCTGAGGAGGAGGAGGAAGAGCCAGTTGCAAAGGCTCCTCCTAAGAAGAAGCAGAAGAAATTGTTGTTTGATGCTATGCCCAGCCAAGTAGCGCCCAAGGGCAAGCCAACTAGTTCTAAGGAGATGTCTACACCCAAGAGGTTCTCCGGAAAGATTCTAGATTCTGAGAAGAACAAGGGATCATCATCCAGAGATCCAGATGAGGATGCTATGTCTGCCTTGATTAAGCTGGGAACACACCTTCCAGTGCATAATGCCAGCCACCTCCAAGCTGAGGATATGAAGAAAAGGAAGGATCAAGAGCTGAAAGATTGGAGAGTTTTCGATCCATACTCACAGAGTAGGAAGACTGCTGTGGACTACAGGTTCTACACTAAAGAATAGCAAGACTTCTATGAGACCATATTGCTTGACAAGAGCCCTACTGTAAGTAACATGAGATATGTGGATTGGAAGTACATCAAGGACAATGAAGATTACTTCTCGAGTGTGCAAGACAACTTCCATTGCATTGGCCTGGATAAGTTTTCTGGCAAGGAGTTCATAGCCTGGAATCATGAGATGATCATGCAATTCTACTCCACAGCTCATTTCTATGGAGATGATAGAATTTTGTGGATGACTGAAGGTGCGAGATATGAGTCCACAGTTGAGGAGTGGGCTGCCATCTTAGGAGTCCCAAAGGTGGAAGATGGACATATAGATGTATACTCTGAGCCCAAGGCAAGCCACAACGCCATGAACAACATGTACAATGAGATCTCTGCTGCTCATCAGAAGTCTCACAAGCTAGGATCAATCTATTTCCTCAAGGCTGGTCTAAGAGATGTTGGTTTCAGAGGATAGCCGGGACAATCTCAAGGAGCTAAGTGTTGACATGAGCTCTGGCACTAGTCTAGACAAGAGCTCATCTTATTTTGATGATGTTCCAAACTCACGAGATCTGCCCAAGGCAGCAACCAGAGCAAGGAGGAAGCTCAACGCAGATGAGGAGGATGAAGATTTTGTTCCTAATATTGTGCCTCCCAAGACCAAGCAGGACCACACTATCAGGAAGCCCATAGCTAAGGCTACATCTTCCAAGAAGGTGGCCAGGAAGGAGTATGCCGCCTCTAACACCTTGAGAGCACCTGAGAGCTCCAGGGGCACCATTACCACTGAGCCTCCCAGGAAATCGGTGCCTAAGGAGGCTGGAGAGAAGAAGAGCAGGAAGAGGATCATTCGTGTTGTTGGCAGGCCTACCTCCGTGTTTGAGGACCCAGAAGAGACCGGTGCTGCTTAGGAGGAGGAGGAAGAGCCAGTTGCAAAGGCTCCTCCTAAGAAGAATTAGAAAAAATTGTTGTTTGATGCTATGCCCAGCCAAGTAGCGCCCAAGGGCAAGCCAACTAGTTCTAAGGAGATGTCTACACCCAAGAGGTTCTCAAGAAAGATTCTAGCTTCTGAGAAGAACAAGGGATCATCATCCAGAGATCCAGATGAGGATGCTATGTCTGCCTTGATGAAGCTGGGAACACACCTTCCAGTGCATAATGCCAGCCACCTCCAAGCTGAGGATATAAAGAAAAGGAAGGAACAAGAGCTGAAAGATTGGAGAGTTTTTGATCCATACTCACAGAGTAGGAAGACTGCTTTGGACTACAGGTTCTACACTAAAGAACAGCAAGACTTCTAGGAGACCATATTGCTTGACAAGAGCCCTACTTTAAGTAACATGAGATATGTGGATTGGAAGTACATCAAGGACAATGAAGATTACTTCTCGAGTGTGCAAGACAACTTCCATTGCATTGGCCTAGATAAGTTTTTTGGCAAGGAGTTCATAGCCTGGAATCATGAGATGATCATGCAATTCTACTCCACAGCTCATTTCTATGGAGATGATAGAATTTTGTGGATGACTGAAGGTGCGAGATATGAGTCCAGAGTTGAGGAGTGGGCTGCCATCTTAGGAGTCCCAAAGGTGGAAGATGGACATATAGATGTATACTCTGAGCCCAAGGCAAGCCACAACGCCATGAACAACATGTACAATGATATCTTTGCTGCTCATCAGAAGTCTCACAAGCTAGGTTCAATCTATTTCCTCAAGGCTGGTCTAAGAGATGTTGGTTTCAGAGGATAGCCGGGACAATCTCAAGGAGCTAAGTGTTGACATGAGCTCTGGCACTAGTCTAGACAAGAGCTCATCTTATTTTGATGATGTTCCAAGCTCACGAGATCTGCACAAGGCAGCAACCAGAGCAAGGAGGAAGCTCAACACAGATGAGGAGGATGAAGATTTTGTTCCTAATATTGTGCCTCCAAAGACCAAGCAGGACAAGACTATCAGGAAGCCCATAGCTGAGGCTACATCTTCCAAGAAGGTGGTCAGGAAGGAGTATGCCGCCTCTAACACCTTGAGAGCAACCGAGAGCTCCAGGGGCACCATGACCACTGAGCCTCCCAGGAAATCGGTGCCTAAGAAGGCTGGAGAGAAGAAGAGCAGGAAGAGGATCATTCGTGTTGTTGGCAGGCCTACCTCCGTGTTTGAGGACCCAGAAGAGACCGGTGCTACTGAGGAGGAGGAGGAAGAGCCAGTTGCAAAGGCTCCTCCTAAGAAGAATTAGAAGAAATTGTTGTTTGATGCTATGCCCAGCCAAGTAGCGCCCAAGGGCAAGCCAACTAGTTCTAAGGAGATGTATGCACCCAAGAGGTTCTCAAGAAAGATTCTAGCTTCTGAGAAGAACAAGGGATCATCATCCAGAGATCCAGATGAGCATGCTATGTCTGCCTTGATGAAGCTAGGAACACACCTTCCAGTGCATAATGCCAGCCACCTCCAAGCTGAGGATATAAAGAAAAGGAAGGATCAAGAGCTGAAAGATTGGAGAGTTTTTGATCCATACTCACAGAGTAGGAAGACTGCTGTGGACTACAGGTTCTACACTAAAGAACAGCAAGACTTCTATGAGACCATATTGCTTGACAAGAGCCCTACTATAAGTAACATGAGATATGTGGATTGGAAGTACATCAAGGACAATGAATATTACTTCTCGAGTGTGCAAGACAACTTACATTGCATTGGCCTAGATAAGTTTTTTGGCAAGGAGTTCATAGCCTGGATTCATGAGATGATCATGCAATTCTACTCCACAGCTCATTTCTATGGAGATGATAGAATTTTGTGGATGACTGAAGGTGCGAGATATGAGTCCAGAGTTGAGGAGTGGGCTGCCATCTTAGGAGTCCCAAAGGTGGAAGATGGACATATAGATGTATACTCTGAGCCCAAGGCAAGCCACAACGCCATGAACAACATGTACAATGATATCTTTGCTGCTCATCAGAAGTCTCACAAGCTAGGTTCAATCTATTTCCTCAAGGCTGGTCTAAGAGATGTTGGTTTCAGAGGATAGCCGGGACAATCTCAAGGAGCTAAGTGTTGACATGAGCTCTGGCACTAGTCTAGACAAGAGCTCATCTTATTTTGATGATGTTCCAAGCTCACGAGATCTACACAAGGCAGCAACCAGAGCAAGGAGGAAGCTCAACACAGATGAGGAGGATGAAGATTTTGTTCCTAATATTGTGCCTCCAAAGACCAAGCAGGACAAGACTATCAGGAAGCCCATAGCTGAGGCTACATCTTCCAAGAAGGTGGTCAGGAAGGAGTATGCCGCCTCTAACACCTTGAGAGCAACCGAGAGCTGCAGGGGCACCATGACCACTGAGCCTCCCAGGAAATCGGTGCCTAAGAAGGCTGGAGAGAAGAAGAGCAGGAAGAGGATCATTCGTGTTGTTGGCAGGCCTACCTCCGTGTTTGAGGACCCAGAAGAGACTGGTGCTACTGAGGAGGAGGAGGAAGAGCCAGTTGCAAAGGCTCCTCCTAAGAAGAAGCAGAAGAAATTGTTGTTTGATGCTATGCCCAGCCAAGTAGCGCCCAAGGGCAAGCCAACTAGTTCTAAGGAGATGTATGCACCCAAGAGGTTCTCCAGAAAGATTCTAGCTTCTGAGAAGAACAAGGGATCATCATCCAGAGATCCAGATGAGCATGCTATGTCTGCCTTGATGAAGCTAGGAACACACCTTCCAGTGCATAATGCCAGCCACCTCCAAGCTGAGGATATGAAGAAAAGGAAGGATCAAGAGCTGAAAGATTGGAGAGTTTTTGATCCATACTCACAGAGTAGGAAGACTGCTGTGGACTACAGGTTCTACACTAAAGAAGATCAAGACTTCTATGAGACCATATTGCTTGACAAGAGCCCTACTATAAGTAACATGAGATATGTGGATTGGAAGTACATCAAGGACAATGAAGATTACTTCTCGAGTGTGCAAGACAACTTACATTGCATTGGCCTAGATAAGTTTTTTGGCAAGGAGTTCATAGCCTGGATTCATGAGATGATCATGCAATTCTACTCCACAGCTCATTTCTATGGAGATGATAGAATTTTGTGGATGACTGAAGGTGCGAGATATGAGTCCAGAGTTGAGGAGTGGGCTGCCATCTTAGGAGTCCCAAAGGTGGAAGATGGACATATAGATGTATACTCTGAGCCCAAGGCAAGCCACAACGCCATGAACAACATGTACAATGATATCTTTGCTGCTCATCAGAAGTCTCACAAGCTAGGATCAATCTATTTCCTCAAGGCTGGTCTAAGAGATGTTGGTTTCAGAGGATAGCCGGGACAATCTCAAGGAGCTAAGTGTTGAGATGAGCTATGGCACTAGTCTAGACAAGAGCTCATCTTATTTTGATGATGTTCCAAGCTCACGAGATCTGCCCAAGGCAGCAACCAGAGCAAGGAGGAAGCTCAACACAGATGAGGAGGATGAAGATTTTGTTCCTAATATTGTGCCTCCAAAGACCAAGCAGGACAAGACTATCAGGAAGCCCATAGCTGAGGCTACATCTTCCAAGAAGGTGGTCAGGAAGGAGTATGCCGCCTCTAACACCTTGAGAGCAACCGAGAGCTGCAGGGGCACCATGACCACTGAGCCTCCCAGGAAATCGGTGCCTAAGAAGGCTGGAGAGAAGAAGAGCAGGAAGAGGATCATTCGTGTTGTTGGCAGGCCTACCTCCGTGTTTGAGGACCCAGAAGAGACTGGTGCTGCTGAGGAGGAGGAGGAAGAGCCAGTTGCAAAGGCTCCTCCTAAGAAGAAGCAGAAGAAATTGTTGTTTGATGCTATGCCCAGCCAAGTAGCGCCCAAGGGCAAGCCAACTAGTTCTAAGGAGATGTCTGCACCCAAGAGGTTCTCCAGAAAGATTCTAGCTTCTGAGAAGAACAAGGGATCATCATCCAGAGATCCAGATGAGGATGCTATGTCTGCCTTGATGAAGCTAGGAACACACCTTCCAGTGCATAATGCCAGCCACCTCCAAGCTGAGGATATGAAGAAAAGGAAGGATCAAGAGCTGAAAGATTGGAGAGTTTTTGATCCATACTCACAGAGTAGGAAGACTGCTGTGGACTACAGGTTCTACACTAAAGAAGATCAAGACTTCTATGAGACCATATTGCTTGACAAGAGCCCTACTGTAAGTAACATGAGATATGTGGATTGGAAGTACATCAAGGACAATGAAGATTACTTCTCGAGTGTCCAAGACAACATCCATTGCATTGGCCTGGATAAGTTTTTTCGCAAGGAGTTCATAGCCTGGAATCATGAGATGATCATGCAATTCTACTCCACAGCTCATTTCTATGGAGATGATAGAATTTTGTGGATGACTGAAGGTGCGAGATATGAGTCCACAGTTGAGGAGTGGGCTGCCATCTTAGGAGTCCCAAAGGTGGAAGATGGACATATAGATGTATACTCTGAGCCCAAGGCAAGCCACAACGCCATGAACAACATGTACAATGAGATCTCTGCTGCTCATCAGAAGTCTCACAAGCTAGGATCAATCTATTTCCTCAAGGCTGGTCTAAGAGATGTTGGTTTCAGAGGATAGCCGGGACAATCTCAATGAGCTAAGTGTTGAGATGAGCTATGGCACTAGTCTAGACAAGAGCTCATCTTATTTTGATGATGTTCCAAGCTCACGAGATCTGCCCAAGGCAGCAACCAGAGCAAGGAGGAAGCTCAACACAGATGAGGAGGATGAAGATTTTGTTCCTAATATTGTGCCTCCCAAGACCAAGCAGGACAAGACTATCAGGAAGCCCATAGCTGAGGCTACATCTTCCAAGAAGGTGGTCAGGAAGGAGTATGCCGCCTCTAACACCTTGAGATCACCTGAGAGCTGCAGGGGCACCATGACCACTGAGCCTCCCAGGAAATCGGTGCCTAAGAAGGCTGGAGAGAAGAAGAGCAGGAAGAGGATCATTCGTGTTGTTGGCAGGCCTACCTCCGTGTTTGAGGACCCAGAAGAGACTGGTGCTGCTGAGGAGGAGGAGGAAGAGCCAGTTGCAAAGGCTCCTCCTAAGAAGAAGCAGAAGAAATTGTTGTTTGATGCTATGCCCAGCCAAGTAGCGCCCAAGGGCAAGCCAACTAGTTCTAAGGAGATGTCTGCACCCAAGAGGTTCTCCAGAAAGATTCTAGCTTCTGAGAAGAACAAGGGATCATCATCCAGAGATCCAGATGAGGATGCTATGTCTGCCTTGATGAAGCTGGGAACACACCTTCCAGTGCATAATGCCAGCCACCTCCAAGCTGAGGATATGAAGAAAAGGAAGGATCAAGAGCTGAAAGATTGGAGAGTTTTTGATCCATACTCACAGAGTAGGAAGACTGCTGTGGACTACAGGTTCTACACTAAAGAAGATCAAGACTTCTATGAGACCATATTGCTTGACAAGAGCCCTACTGTAAGTAACATGAGATATGTGGATTGGAAGTACATCAAGGACAATGAAGATTACTTCTCGAGTGTCCAAGACAACATCCATTGCATTGGCCTGGATAAGTTTTTTCGCAAGGAGTTCATAGCCTGGAATCATGAGATGATCATGCAATTCTACTCCACAGCTCATTTCTATGGAGATGATAGAATTTTGTGGATGACTGAAGGTGCGAGATATGAGTCCACAGTTGAGGAGTGGGCTGCCATCTTAGGAGTCCCAAAGGTGGAAGATGGACATATAGATGTATACTCTGAGCCCAAGGCAAGCCACAACGCCATGAACAACATGTACAATGAGATCTCTGCTGCTCATCAGAAGTCTCACAAGCTAGGATCAATCTATTTCCTCAAGGCTGGTCTAAGAGATGTTGGTTTCAGAGGATAGCCGGGACAATCTCAATGAGCTAAGTGTTGAGATGAGCTATGGCACTAGTCTAGACAAGAGCTCATCTTATTTTGATGATGTTCCAATCTCACGAGATCTGCCCAAGGCAGCAACCAGAGCAAGGAGGAAGCTCAACACAGATGAGGAGGATGAAGATTTTGTTCCTAATATTGTGCCTCCCAAGACCAAGCAGGACAAGACTATCAGGAAGCCCATAGCTGAGGCTACATCTTCCAAGAAGGTGGTCAGGAAGGAGTATGCCGCCTCTAACACCTTGAGATCACCTGAGAGCTCCAGGGGCCCCATGACCACTGAGCCTCCCAGGAAATCGGTGCCTAAGAAGGCTGGAGAGAAGAACAGCAGGAAGAGGATCATTCGTGTTGTTGGCAGGCCTACCTCCGTGTTTGAGGACCCAGAAGAGACTGGTGCTGCTGAGGAGGAGGAGGAAGAGCCAGTTGCAAAGGCTCCTCCTAAGAAGAAGCAGAAGAAATTGTTGTTTGATGCTATGCCCAGCCAAGTAGCGCCCAAGGGCAAGCCAACTAGTTCTAAGGAGATGTCTGCACCCAAGAGGTTCTCCAGAAAGATTCTAGCTTCTGAGAAGAACAAGGGATCATCATCCAGAGATCCAGATGAGGATGCTATGTCTGCCTTGATGAAGCTGGGAACACACCTTCCAGTGCATAATGCCAGCCACCTCCAAGCTGAGGATATGAAGAAAAGGAAGGATCAAGAGCTGAAAGATTGGAGAGTTTTTGATCCATACTCACAGAGTAGGAAGACTGCTATGGACTACACGTTCTACACTAAAGAACAGCAAGACTTCTATGAGACCATATTGCTTGACAAGAGCCCTACTATAAGTAACATGAGTTATGTGGATTGGAAGTACATCAAGGACAATGAAGATTACTTCTCGAGTGTGCAAGACAACTTACATTGCATTGGCCTAGATAAGTTTTTTGGCAAGGAATTCATAGCCTGGAATCATGAGATGATCATGCAATTCTACTCCACACCTCATTTCTATGGAGATGATAGAATTTTGTGGATGACTGAAGGTGCGAGATATGAGTCCACAGTTGAGGAGTGGGCTGCCATCTTAGGAGTCCCAAAGGTGGAAGATGGACATATAGATGTATACTCTGAGCCCAAGGCAAGCCACAACGCCATGAACAACATGTACAATGAGATCTCTGCTGCTCATCAGAAGTCTCACAAGCTAGGATCAATCTATTTCCTCAAGGCTGGTCTAAGAGATGTTGGTTTCAGAGGATAGCCGGGACAATCTCAAGGAGCTAAGTGTTGAGATGAGCTATGGCACTAGTCTAGACAAGAGCTCATCTTATTTTGATGATGTTCCAAGCTCACGAGATCTGCCCAAGGCAGCAACCAGAGCAAGGAGGAAGCTCAACACAGATGAGGAGGATGAAGATTTTGTTCCTAATATTGTGCCTCCCAAGACCAAGCAGGACAAGACTATCAGGAAGCCCATAGCTGAGGCTACATCTTCCAAGAAGGTGGTCAGGAAGGAGTATGCCGCCTCTAACACCTTGAGATCACCTGAGAGCTCCAGGGGCACCATGACCACTGAGCCTCCCAGGAAATCGGTGCCTAAGAAGGCTGGAGAGAAGAAGAGCAGGAAGAGGATCATTCGTGTTGTTGGCAGGCCTACCTCCGTGTTTGAGGACCCAGAAGAGACTGGTGCTGCTGAGGAGGAGGAGGAAGAGCCAGTTGCAAAGGCTCCTCCTAAGAAGAAGCAGAAGAAATTGTTGTTTGATGCTATGCCCAGCCAAGTAGCGCCCAAGGGCAAGCCAACTAGTTCTAAGGAGATGTCTGCACCCAAGAGGTTCTCCAGAAAGATTCTAGCTTCTGAGAAGAACAAGGGATCATCATCCAGAGATCCAGATGAGGATGCTATGTCTGCCTTGATGAAGCTGGGAACACACCTTCCAGTGCATAATGCCAGCCACCTCCAAGCTGAGGATATGAAGAAAAGGAAGGATCAAGAGCTGAAAGATTGGAGAGTTTTTGATCCATACTCACAGAGTAGGAAGACTGCTGTGGACTACAGGTTCTACACTAAAGAACAGCAAGACTTCTATGAGACCATATTGCTTGACAAGAGCCCTACTATAAGTAACATGAGTTATGTGGATTGGAAGTACATCAAGGACAATGAAGATTACTTCTCGAGTGTGCAAGACAACTTCCATTGCATTGGCCTAGATAAGTTTTTTGGCAAGGAATTCATAGCCTGGAATCATGAGATGATCATGCAATTCTACTCCACAGCTCATTTCTATGGAGATGATAGAATTTTGTGGATGACTGAAGGTGCGAGATATGAGTCCACAGTTGAGGAGTGGGCTGCCATCTTAGGAGTCCCAAAGGTGGAAGATGGACATATAGATGTATACTCTGAGCCCAAGGCAAGCCACAACGCCATGAACAACATGTACAATGAGATCTCTGCTGCTCATCAGAAGTCTCACAAGCTAGGATCAATCTATTTCCTCAAGGCTGGTCTAAGAGATGTTGGTTTCAGAGGATAGCCGGGACAATCTCAAGGAGCTAAGTGTTGACATGAGCTCTGGCACTAGTCTAGACAAGAGCTCATCTTATTTTGATGATGTTCCAAGCTCACGAGATCTGCCCAAGGCAGCAACCAGAGCAAGGAGGAAGCTCAACACAGATGAGGAGGATGAAGATTTTGTTCCTAATATTGTGCCTCCCAAGACCAAGCAGGACAAGACTATCAGGAAGCCCATAGCTGAGGCTACATCTTCCAAGAAGGTGGTCAGGAAGGAGTATGCCGCCTCTAACACCTTGAGATCACCTGAGAGCTCCAGGGGCCCCATGACCACTGAGCCTCCTAGGAAATCGGTGCCTAAGAAGGCTGGAGAGAAGAACAGCAGGAAGAGGATCATTCGTGTTGTTGGCAGGCCTACCTCCGTGTTTGAGGACCCAGAAGAGACTGGTGCTGCTGAGGAGGAGGAGGAAGAGCCAGTTGCAAAGGCTCCTCCTAAGAAGAAGCAGAAGAAATTGTTGTTTGATGCTATGCCCAGCCAAGTAGCGCCCAAGGGCAAGCCAACTAGTTCTAAGGAGATGTCTGCACCCAAGAGGTTCTCCAGAAAGATTCTAGCTTCTGAGAAGAACAAGGGATCATCATCCAGAGATCCAGATGAGGATGCTATGTCTGCCTTGATGAAGCTGGGAACACACCTTCCAGTGCATAATGCCAGCCACCTCCAAGCTGAGGATATGAAGAAAAGGAAGGATCAAGAGCTGAAAGATTGGAGAGTTTTTGATCCATACTCACAGAGTAGGAAGACTGCTGTGGACTACAGGTTCTACACTAAAGAACAGCAAGACTTCTATGAGACCATATTGCTTGACAAGAGCCCTACTATAAGTAACATGAGATATGTGGATTGGAAGTACATCAAGGACAATGAAGATTACTTCTCGAGTGTGCAAGACAACTTACATTGCATTGGCCTAGATAAGTTTTTTGGCAAGGAGTTCATAGCCTGGATTCATGAGATGATCATGCAATTCTACTCCACAGCTCATTTCTATGGAGATGGTAGAATTTTGTGGATGACTGAAGGTGCGAGATATGAGTCCACAGTTGAGGAGTGGGCTGCCATCTTAGGAGTCCCAAAGGTGGAAGATGGACATATAGATGTATACTCTAAGCCCAAGGCAAGCCACAACGCCATGAACAACATGTACAATGAGATCTCTGCTGCTCATCAGAAGTCTCACAAGCGAGGATCAATCTATTTCCTCAAGGCTGGTCTAAGAGATGTTGGTTTCAGAGGATAGCCGGGACAATCTCAAGGAGCTAAGTGTTGACATGAGCTCTGGCACTAGTCTAGACAAGAGCTCATCTTATTTTGATGATGTTCCAAGCTCACGAGATCTGCCCAAGGCAGCAACCAGAGCAAGGCGGAAGCTCAACACAGATGAGGAGGATGAAGATTTTGTTCCTAATATTGTGCCTCACAAGACCAAGCAGGACAAGACTATCAGGAAGCCCATAGCTGAGGCTACATATTCCAAGAAGGTGGTCAGGAAGGAGTATGCCGCCTCTAACACCTTGAGAGCACCTGAGAGCTCCAGGGGCACCATGACCACTGAGCCTCCCAGGAAATCGGTGCCTAAGAAGGCTGGAGAGAAGAAGAGCAGGAAGAGGATCATTCGTGTTGTTGGCAGGCCTACCTCCGTGTTTGAGGACCCATAAGAGACTGGTGCTGCTGAGGAGGAGGAGGAAGAGCCATTTGCAAAGGCTCCTCCTAAGAAGAAGCAGAAGAAATTGTTGTTTGATGCTATGCCCAGCCAAGTAGCGCCCAAGGGCAAGCCAACTAGTTCTAAGGAGATGTCTGCACCCAAGAGGTTCTCCAGAAAGATTCTAGCTTCTGAGAAGAACAAGGGATCATCATCCAGAGATCCAGATGAGGATGCTATGTCTACCTTGATGAAGCTGGGAACACACCTTCCAGTGCATAATGCCAGCCACCTCCAAGCTGAGGATATGAAGAAAAGGAAGGATCAAGAGCTGAAAGATTGGAGAGTTTTTGATCCATACTCACAGAGTAGGAAGACTGCTGTGGACTACAGGTTCTACACTAAAGAACAGCAAGACCTCTATGAGACCATATTGCTTGACAAGAGCCCTACTATAAGTAACATGAGATATGTGGATTGGAAGTACATCAAGGACAATGAAGATTACTTCTCGAGTGTGCAAGACAACTTCCATTGCATTGGCCTAGATAAGTTTTTTGGCAAGGAGTTCATAGCCTGGAATCATGAGATGATCATGCAATTCTACTCCACAGCTCATTTCTATGGAGATGATAGAATTTTGTGGATGACTGAAGGTGCGAGATATGAGTCCACAGTTGAGGAGTGGGCTGCCATCTTAGGAGTCCCAAAGGTGGAAGATGGACATATAGATGTATACTCTGAGCCCAAGGCAAGCCACAACGCCATGAACAACATGTACAATGAGATCTCTGCTGCTCATCAGAAGTCTCACAAGCTAGGATCAATCTATTTCCTCAAGGCTGGTCTAAGAGATGTTGGTTTCAGAGGATAGCCGGGACAATCTCAAGGAGCTAAGTGTTGACATGAGCTCTGGCACTAGTCTAGACAAGAGCTCATCTTATTTTGATGATGTTCCAAGCTCACGAGATCTGCCCAAGGCAGCAACCAGAGCAAGGAGGAAGCTCAACACAGATGAGGAGGATGAAGATTTTGTTCCTAATATTGTGCCTCCCAAGACCAAGCAAGACAAGACTATCAGGAAGCCCATAACTGAGGCTACATCTTCCAAGAAGGTGGTCTGGAAGGAGTATGCCGCCTCTAACACCTTGAGAGCACCTGAGAGCTCCAGGGGCACCATGACCACTGAGCCTCCCAGGAAATCGGTGCCTAAGAAGGCTGGAGAGAAGAAGAGCAGGAAGCGGATCATTCGTGTTGTTGGCAGGCCTACCTCCGTGTTTGAGGACCCAGAAGAGACTGGTGCTGCTGAGGAGGAGGAGGAAGAGCCAGTTGCAAAGGCTCCTCCTAAGAAGAAGCAGAAGAAATTGTTGTTTGATGCTATGCCCAGCCAAGTAGCGCCCAAGGGCAAGCCAACTAGTTCTAAGGAGATGTCTGCACCCAAGAGGTTCTCCAGAAAGATTCTAGCTTCTGAGAAGAACAAGGGATCATCATCCAGAGATCCAGATGAGGATGCTATGTCTGCCTTGATGAAGCTGGGAACACACCTTCCAGTGCATAATGCCAGCCACCTCCAAGCTGAGGATATGAAGAAAAGGAAGGATCAAGAGCTGAAAGATTGGAGAGTTTTTGATCCATACTCACAGAGTAGGAAGACTGCTGTGGACTACAGGTTCTACACTAAAGAACAGCAAGACTTCTATGAGACCATATTGCTTGACAAGAGCCCTACTATAAGTAACATGAGATATGTGGATTGGAAGTACATCAAGGACAATGAAGATTACTTCTCGAGTGTGCAAGACAACTTCCATTGCATTGGCCTAGATAAGTTTTTTGGCAAGGAGTTCATAGCCTGGAATCATGAGATGATCATGCAATTCTACTCCACAGCTCATTTCTATGGAGATGATAGAATTTTGTGGATGACTGAAGGTGCGAGATATGAGTCCACAGTTGAGGAGTGGGCTGCCATCTTAGGAGTCCCAAAGGTGGAAGATGGAGATATTGATGTATACTCTGAGCCCAAGGCAAGACACAACGCCATGAACAACATGTACAATGAGATCTCTGCTGCTCATCAGAAGTCTCACAAGCTAGGATCAATCTATTTCCTCAAGGTTGGTCTACGCACAATCAACACCATTTTCGGGCATACCTTATTGCCTAAGTTTGGAGATGAGAAGATGATTAGAGGCTACTCCATCAACATGCTAATCCATCTAGACCAGCATACGAGATTCAAAGTGATGGATCTGATTGTGAAGACTGTGAATAGGTTTGCTGCTGACTAGAACCGCTCATGCTGCTATACACACTACATCTAGATGCTCATCAACTCCAAGTTGGAAAAGCACATCTTTGTGCTTGATCGACCGCATTTTCACTCTTGCTGGAACTCAAAGACAACATTGTGGTGATGAACCCAGATCATCGCACATCAGCTGTAGCATAGGGACATGCTGAGGTAGCCAGAGACACTATTGCTTTGCCGCCCATGACTAGGAGTGAGTAGATGGATCTACTTGTCAGCTCAATGATCAGCATGCAGAAGGACATGCCAACATATTGAAGAACCAAGAGAGCCTTGCGAGGACTGTTGAAGGCAAGTTTCATAGTCTCAACAACAAGGTGGATGCACTCACAGTGGCTGTGAATGAGCTGAAGCAGGAAGTTGATGATGTACATATACCTCACTCTACTGATGATGATGAGGAGTGATACATCTCCAATGTATCTATAATTTTTTATTGTTCCATGCTATTATATTATCTATTTTGGATGTATTATATGCATTAATATGTTATTTTATATTATTTTTGGGACTAACCTATTAATCTAGAGCCTAGTGCCAGTTTCTATTTTTTCCTTGTTTTTGAGTATTGCAGATAAGGAATATTAAACGGAGTCCAAACAGAATAAAATCTTTGTGATTATTTTTCTTGGACTAGAAGACATCTACGAGACTTGGAGGGCAAGGACAAAGACCTGCCAGGAGGTCACAAGCCAGGGGCGCGGCCACCAACCCTATTCTTCGTCCTATAAATTCCCAAATATTCCCCCAATACCAAAAAGAGCCACGCAAATACTTTTCCGCCGCCAGAAACCTCCATTCCTGAGAGATCCAATCTTGGAACATTTTCCGGTAATCTGCAGGAGGGGGATTCGATCACGGAGGGCATCTACATCAAATCCATTTCCCCTCCGATGATGCGTGAGTAATCCACCACGGACCTATGGGTCCATAGCTAGTATCTAGATGGCTTTTCTATCTCTTTGTGCTTCAATACCATGTTCTTCATGATCTTCATGGAGATCTATCTGATGTAATACTCTTTTCCGGTGTGTTTGTCGAGATCCAATGAATTGTGGATTTATGTTCAGATTAGCCATGAATACTATTTGAGTCTTTTCTGAATTCTTATATGCATTATTTCATATCTTTCCAAGTCTCTTCAAGTTATTGGTTTGGTTTGGCCAACTAGATTGGTAATTTTTGCAATGGGAGAAGTGCTTGTTTTTGGGTTCAATCTTGCGGTGTCCTCACCCAGTGACATAGTAGGGGTAGCGAGGCACGTATTGCATTGTTGCCATCAAGGATAAAAATATGGGGTTTCCATCATATTGCTTGAGTTTATCCCTCTACATCATGTCATCTTACCTAATGCGTTACTCTCTTCTTCATGAACTTAATACTCTAGATGCAGGCAGGAGTCGGTCGATGTGTGGAGTAATAGTAGTAGATGCAGAATCATTTTGGTGTACTTGACACGGACATGATGCCTATATGCATAATCATTGCCTTGGATATCTTCATAATTATTCGCTTTTCTATCAATTGCTCGATAGTACTTTGTTCACCCGTCGTGTTATTTTCCATCAAGAGAGAAGCCTCTAGTGAAACCTATTGCCCCCGGGTCTACTTTCCATATTATATTTTCAGATCTATAAACCAAAAATACCTTGCTGCAATTCATTTACCTTTTTACTTTCCGCAATCTTTCCTATCTATCTCTATCAGATCTCATCCTTGCAAATAACTGTGAAGGGATTGACACCTTGGTTGCATCCATTGGTGACTTGCTTGTATCTCCTACTGGATTGATACCTTGGTTCTCAACAACTGAGGGAAATACATATCTACTTTGATGCATCACCTTTTCCTCTTCAAGGGAAAACCAATGCAAGCTCAAGAATTAGCAAGGAGGAGGAAAATACACCTCTCAAGACGACTGCTTAGTTCAGGACTCGGGCCAAGACTCCCATAGTGATAGCTCCAGAGATGAGATCGTCTTCATCAACACTAGCTACAACCACTTCAGATCCATTAGTTCCACCAGTTCCTCATGTTGCCACATCAATTCCATCCATGACATCAGTAGAAGTCTTCCCTGATTCAGTTCTCTCGACTCCAACTTTAGCTACCGGAGGAGATCATCCCAGAAGAACGATTATCTCTATACCTTTGAACTTTTTGGTCACTTGTTTCCAAAGGGACAGAAGTTGTATAGATCATTAGGGATTCAAGAGAGAGCGCGTTGGTTTTTATGGCTTTTTCAAAAACATTTGATATCTTTTGGTTTGGATGTGTTAAACTTTGTCGGTGTTTGATCATACACTTAATGTGTGTTGCTACTATTTCCTATTTGTATGATGGTTATGAGATGATCATTCACTTTGCTTGACTGTGTTGTGCTATGATATTCATTATTATTACTCTCGCGGACTACCAAGATGTTTGTGACATGGAAGAAGTGCCCCATGTACCTAATCGATTGTGCATTTGCATTCAAACACAAATTAAAAATAATGCACAAATTTAGGGGGAGGTCTTTATTATCACATACTTCTCAAAGCGACGATTATATTCATTGATTATATCATATGTCGAAGCTTTCATCTATATGTTTTCATCAATTAGCAAAAAGGGGGAGATTGAAAGCACATTTGCTCCCTTGGTGGTTTTGGTAATTAATAACAACATATATATTGTTGAACTAATATTTCCACTCAGCATATTTCAGGAAAAGTTCAATGATGGGTTGGCAAAAGTATTGTGGAGAAATCCCTAAATGCGAGGAAATGGATTGGCAAAACTTCAAGCAAAGAGGACTCTACATTTTACTTTCTAAGAAATCACTTTGAGTCCATAGGAAAAACCAATACTATTAAAAGGGGGTAAGGTACTATTGGTGAACAAGATGCTCAAATGTGCATAAGTGATAGTCACCAAAAACACCGACAAACTCTCCCACATACTCTCTCTAGAGCCCTACCACTCAAATCGGTGAAACCAACAATTTCCACTCGGTCCCACTGATTCCTAAACTCATACAGACCCATGACAAACCCTAGCACATTGGTGCAACCGATCCCACATCGGTGCCACCAAGTTCAAGATGCCAACTCTCTATTGCCTCGATTCATATCGGAATTTTTGACTTTTTGGATCGGTGTCATCGAGATTTGGATTCTGACCGTTGGACACCTGATCGGTACTGCCGAGATTTCTATATCGGTCTCACTGAGATTCAAAAGTTGCCACCTTTGGAACAACTCGGTACCACCTAGATTCACACATCGATGCCACCGAGTTGGTCACTTAAGGTGTAACGGTTGTATTTTTGGAGATGCCTATATATACCCCTCCACCACCACTCACTCGCAAGAGAAGCACTCAGAACAAATACCCACCTATCCTATCAGATTTTCTGAGAGAGAGCCACCTACTCATGTGTTGAGATCATGCCATTCCATTCCAACCATATGAATCTTGATATCTAGCCTCCCCAAGTTGATTTCCACCCAATCAATCCCTTCCACCAAAGCCAAATATGTGAGAGAGTGATTGAGTGTTGAGGAGTCTATCATCTTGAAGCACAAGTACAAAGAGTTCATCGCCATTATCGAGCCTATTACCTTTTGTAGGGTGGTGCCTCCTAGATTTGTTAGGTGTCGCTTGGGAGCCTCCTACTCCGTTTGTGGAGTGAACCAAGAAGTTTGTAAGGGCAAGGAGATCGTCTACTTCGTGAAGATCTACCCTGAGTTAGGCTGGTCCTCCTTGGACATAGGCCATCATGGTATAGTCAAGGTTGCTTCTTCATGGAACCCTCCATGGGTAGAGCCCTCCGTGGACTCTCACAACCGTTACCCTCTATGGGTTGAACACTCCATAAACGTGGACGTATGACAGCACCACCTATCGGAACCACGAGAAAAATCTTCGTGTCTCCAAATTGCATTTGATCTTCCTACCCTTCCTTTACTACTCATGATTGTCTTTACTTTCCGCTGCTATACTTGTAGACATGCATGTGTAGGGTGTGCTTGACTTGCTACAATTGCTTAAATCTGTCAACACTTAAAGTTGGGAAAAGTAAGAATTTTTATTTATTCAATTAGTCTAATCACCCTGCCTCTAGACCTACTTTCGATCCCACAACTATCAGTGGCTCAGCTGAAAGGTTAAAGGGGGGTTTAATTTGTGCACGTGAGGGATCGGACCCACGCCCCCCCCCCCCGTGTGAGGCAGTGGAGGCGCAACCACTATGTTGGGCTTCGGCTTATGACTAAAGAGGGGGCTGGCTCCTTATGAATAGGCAAGGCGAGGCTCGTCTCCTTCCCTGCGCCAGGGAAGGAGGAGACGGTGCCGGCGGCTACAGCAGCGATCTCCAGCAAGGACGACCACCAGCGAGGACTGTGGGGACCTCGAAGGTTCCATTCCCGGGGCCTAAAGGACCCGACGCGCATGGGGTTAGGGGCTTGAGCTCGAGCTTGTGCTCGTCTCGCGCATGGAGAAAAGATGGTAGCGGAAGCAACTACATCAACGACAAGCTGTGGTGAGCGCGAGGGGAGGCAAGGCGGCTATGCAACGAGCAAGCATGGTACACGCTAGGCGACACGAAGTAGGGAGGGTAACAATTCTTGCCTCTGAAGTTTTCTTCAGAGAACCATGCAGAGCGCGGCAAGCACGATGATGGCACCGATGGATCTACGTCCACAGGAGGCTAATGATAAAATGGCGAGGGTGAAAGGAAGGAGGGGCCGTACCTCCTTACCTTGGACAGGAAGCCGACGGTTGGGCCGCAACGAGGGTCAACGGGGAGGCAAAGAACTCCGGCGACGCTCCTGTCCAGGAAGAACAGGAAGAAGAAGCTCGGGGTTGTAACGATCTCGAGGTCCTGGCGCTCCCTTGGTCCACGAGGAAGAAGAGGGCGAAGCAGGGTGTCCTTCCCGCTTCACCAGCAGAATGGAGAAGGGCCGAGGAGGTCACCCCATGCTCGAGCAGAAGCTTGGCCGGAGCATCAGGAGCACGGCAACAGTGAGAGCTGGGAGAATGTGATAGCCCAAGTGCTGTCCCTACCTTCTTGGGCATGTAATCTTAAGTGAACCTTGTTGTCATGAGTTAATGAATGAGTTTGCTCCTTGTCATGCCTTGTCTCATGCATTCATGCATCATGCATCATATCATTCATCATCATGCCATGCCTTTGTTTGTGATGTGCTTTGTGACCTTGTTGTGTTGGGAGTGATCTTGTTTTGTGTTGTGGTTAAAGTGTGGGTGGTGCAACACTCCTTCTCCTTCCCCATCTCTTATTCTTTTTCAAACAACCCAAACTTCCCTCTTTATTCCATTGGCATTTTATCAACAGACTCAACGTGCTAATTAAATTGTTTTAAAATGTTCAAGAGATAGCCTATAGTATTTTAAGCATGTGAGTGTTGTCCTTTTGATGTTTTGAGCTTTGTGATTTGGGTTTTAAAATATAACAGAGGGTTGTTTATTATTGTATTAAATTTACTTGCTTTAAAAATCCCCTTGTCAATTTTATTAAATAGTTCTCATTTTCTTGTAGACAAAAGTATTTTTTCTTTATCTCAAATCCTTTTTATTTTCCTCTATGGGTTTTTATTATCTTGTTGTTTTTATTTAAAACGGAAACCCTATTTTCTTTGTCTGTGAGCGTAAGCTAGGCCTTTACCCTCGCGGCCCAGCTGGGGCGCCAAAGCCGGCCCAGCCACGCTGGCGGCCACCTACTCCCGTCTGTCGTCTCCGTCAGAGTCTTCAGAGAGAGAACGCGTCATCGCCGTCCCCTTTCGTCGTCCGTCGCCGTCAGCTCTGGGGGTATTTAAACCCCCTCGACGTGCATGCTCGTTCACCTAGGGTTCCTCTCCTCCTCCCAACCGCCACCACTCCCATCTCCCTCTCTAGCCTTCTCCTCCTCCTTGTTTTCTTCCCCCTCGGTGAGGTTCAGAGTAGGTGCAGGTAAGTTCAGAGAAGGTTGCGCCGGTTGTCTTCGCCGTAGGTCGCCGCGTCTTTGGTGGCCCTCGTCGCCGATGGAGATGGCGTGGAGCTCGGAGCAGTCGCCCTCATTCCGTTCCCGCCGCTAGGGAGGTGAGGAGCACCTCCTCGCAGCGCCGCTCTGCGTCGCTATCGACCGCAAGGAGCAAGGTCGTCGTCGGCGTCTTCTTCCCCTCTGTCTCGCCATCGTCCGCGTCCCCCGTGCCTCCGAAAACCCCTCGGTGAGCAGCCGATCCTTGCTGCCCCTTCTTCCCTCGTGTAGCCCGTGGTATTGTCGTCGTCGTGTCCATCGCCACTGGTCGGAAAGGTGGGAGCTCGAGCTCGCCACTGTCCCACTCGTCGCAAGATGAGCACAGGAAAGGGTTCCCCGTAGATCCCGCGTGCCTCACGTAGAACCAGTAGCTCCGCTAGTGCCGTAGGTCACCAGAATTTGCCCGCCGTCGTGCCTCTGTCGTCGGTGCTCGTTTCGTTAGTTAACAAGCGTGAGCGTAGTACTAGAGTGGTCGATGGCCTCTTCTGTTGACAGGCGAAGCCGTAGCACAGTGGTGTGCGCTCGGGGGTGAGACCGTGAGATCTGGGGTTCGAACCCAGCAGAACCCCCCCCCCTTTGTTTTGGTTTTTTCCTTTTGTTTTTATTTTCTATTTTATGTGTGATATGTGTATGTATGTGCGTATGTGTATAGATGCTTGTATAGGTGTGTGTTTTCTTCCTTTTCTGTTTAGTTAAAAATAAACATGTGTATGTGTAGTGCATGTGTGTGTGGGCTTGAATACATATGTGTATGTGAGTGTGTAGTGTGTGTGTGGTGCTTACATGCATGTGTAGGTGCATACATGCACTCGTGCATATATGTGAGCATATGTGTGTGTGTGTGATGAGCACCCACACACATAGGTGAGTGTGTGTGCAATATGTACTTGTGCATATTTGCCATGTGTGTGTGTATGTGTGGTAGTGTGAGTGTAGGTTTGGGTGTGTGTGTGTAACAAGTGGGCCATGCCCCACTTGTCATACACTATTTATTTTGCATGTGCTATGTTTGATAGTGTTATTTAGACCTTTTCCAATTATAGCTATATTTTCACATCTGGTTAGGCTCATTTATGTTCATGTACATTTAGGGTAAGTTTTCACTTATAAGAGTGGAGGATGTTTTGCTATGTAGTTGTTGTCATGTTGCTCCATGGGACTATATGAGTATGATACATGGTTTTGTGGTAGAAAGATCCAAGGAATCCATTGGTGCAATTAGATTTCACTTTTGAGCAAGTTTGCAAAACTGCTATTTTCTGCTGTGATGCTACTTTGTCATTTTTGCATGAATTAATCCATGCTTGCTTTGGGGCATGTGCCAACATGGAAGTGTTAGTGTTTTATGCCTATTATGCCATGATATTTTTGTTTGACATGAGAATCACCCATATAAGTGGAAAACTTGCTGTAAAGTAGCTAACTTAATGTTACTGTTTTCCCCTTGCTAAATATTTCTAAGTCTGAGAATATGCTGTTATTTTTATGCCATGAAGAGTGGTTGCTATCTTGTGATAGTGCTAGTGATTTGAAGTATATGTTGTCTTCTAGCATCCTGTTAATTTTCATGCCATGAGGTGGTCTCTAACACCATTAGTTTCTGCTATCAACTTGCCATCAGGTTAACTCAGATACCAGAAAACTGTTAATTTTCACTAAGTCCCAGAAATCTGTTTCATCATGCCAACTTGTGAGCTTCATGCTTATCGATGTGTGCCTCCTTTCCAGATTGTGTAGTTGGATAAGTTGATATGCATGTTATGTAGTTTCTGTCAATACCTTGTTTGTGGTTGTAGGATTCCTGTAGCTCAAGTTATTGGCTATGAAAGTTGCTATGTTGCTGTTTTGTGGCAGATTGTTGGTTTTATTGTTTTGTGGCTTGTGGGAGCTATACTCCATGGAATTGCTTGATCTTTGGCTCTATTGTGGTTGGTTTTTCATTGTCTAACCAGTGGCTACCTTGGAATGCCAAGGAATAGCCCAGGTCCTTCTTGTCTTGTGTTTTGCCTTTGTATCTTGACGTGAGCGTATCGTGAAAATCGTAACTCCGTTTCTTACGTTCTACATATGCATTTTTATCATTTTTGCATGATGCATCCATATTTGCCATGTTCATGCATGTCTAAATAACTTAACATAAGGTTTTGTCCAGATTCATTAATAACCAATCCTTTGCATGTGAAACATGACTAGTTAGGATTGCCATGCTAAAACTCTTCACATAAGCATGCATAATTCTTGCTTGTGCTTTGCACCATGGTTGTTTGTTTATTCTTGTTGTTTATTTTTGGGTAGACACGAATGTTGAACCTGAGTACGAAGAGCCCGGCGAGTACAACTACGAGGATCCCGCTACTTGTTCCACTAAAGAATTAACAGGCAAGATGATCGTACCCGGATCCCGATACTATTTTCGCTTGCTAGTTGTCTCACTCTTCTCGTTACAGTTGCGCTACCTACCACTTGAATGTCATACTCCTAATTGCCATGATAGCCTCTAACCCTCCACATCCTAGCAGACCTTTGATTAGCTAAGTTACCGCTGCTCAGCCCCTCTTATAGCGTTCTAGTTGGAGGTACAGGTTGTTCCATGTGATAACATGGATTTGGCATATCCCAATATTATCTGTTATTTAATTTAATGCATATATATATCTTGGTATTGGTGGAAGGCTTGGCCTTTTGCTAGGTGTTTTGTTCTGCTGTTACCGCCATAGTTTCTTGTTACCCGTGTTATGTTTTCCATACTTTGCGCTCCTAACATGCTCGGGGTTGTTATGGGGACCCCCTTGTTTATTCGGTTGAGACTAAAACTTGTGTGGCAAGACCCAACATTGGTAGTACATTTTCTTAATAACTTAATATAATTTGCATAGGGCTTTGCAACCCCATGGATAATTAATCAACCCCCGGGCCAGTGCGCCTCATGAGTGTTGGTCCAAACTAGAGCACCGTGCGAGGCCAACCCGGGGCAACTTGGGAGATTTCTATCAAGCCACCGTACGCTTCGCTTATCCGTCGTGTCCTGAGAATGAGATACGCGGATCTTATCGGGTTCGTCGACACGTCGGGTGGTCTTGCTGGATTTGTTTTACCTTTATCGAGTGTCTTGCGTGAGGGCTCTGACTTTCTTCGGGTTATCTCGAGGTGTTGGAATTCCTTTGGAGTTGCCTAGGATGATCACGAGATCCATGGTCGAGGCTATTCCCGTGGAGCGCGGTTAATTTGTCATGGACTAGTTGGAGCACCCCTGCAGGGTCAAATCTTTCAGAAAGCCGTGCCCGCGGTTATGTGGCAACTTGGATATTTGTTTAACACTCGGTTATAGTTAACTTGAAGTAAACTCTAATTAAAATGCACCAACTATTGAGTAACCGTGATCGTCTCTGCTCGTGAACATGATCTGAGAGAGAACACGGTGGGGTTATGATTGACATAAGTAAAGTGTTCAGGATCTCACAGAGGTCATTCTAGATTCGACCGTTCATCGTAGGCCACATATTTATCTTCATGTTACGTAAGTTTAGCCACCATACATGTTTAGTGTTGCTGCAAACTAAACACATACCCCATCCAAACCTTAAGCTTGAATAGTCTCGGTACCCGGGCGCATGATTGCTGAGTCATTGTGGCTCACAGATTACTACAACAATCCAGGTACATGTGCAGATGAGTTCATGCAGGATGATCTGACGCAGCTCCAGTGGGAATATGACAAGGAAAGAGGCAGGATGTACGTGACTTATCTAGATGAGTAGAGGTCCATGGTCGTCATCGTTGGGATAGCAAGATAGTATCATTGCATTTGCTTTTATCATTTGTTTCCGTCCGTAGTCGGACCCTGTCTTCATATTGATGTTTGAACTCTTGTGTGGAATTGTAATTTAGTATGTGGCGAGTGTAATCCAACTCATATACTCATCTCTTATGTAATGTATGATATAATGACGCTATACTTGCGAACGACAAGATGCGCCTCTATCCCTTGTGAGGCCCTCGTGCCTTAATATGGATAGGCACGCATCTTGGGCATGACAAGTTGGTATGAGATCCATACGGCCATAGGAGCCTTTGCTTGATCAAACTTGGCCGAGTCGAGTCTAGTAAAAACTATTTTGAGTCTAGTTATATCGGAGAGTAGGATTCTTTACTCCTCTTATATGCTCTAGTGAGGTATTCGACTTAGGAATTTTGATTCTACTCCTCTTCTCGCTCAAAAAAAATTAGGATCACGCGGTTATTTTTGAGTCTATATGATACCGATGTGACAGGGTTCTGTCTTGGTGCCTCCTGTATGACTTGATTTCTTCTGGGGAGTCGAGCTCCAAGGAATGTTGGCACATTATTATCATTCGGCTTCCTTGATATCTCAGGACGGAGAGTGTTCGGAATTACTTCAATACTTGTCGTGGTGAGATAAGGTCGGAGTCACCCAGTACTGGGGAGGCGTCTGGGATACCACCATGGTTTAGTATCATTGTGAGTTCGAGGATTCAAGTTAGATGAATTTGCGAAAGCCTCTGGTTATGTGTTGAAGGATGGATACAGTTGGGGTGTAGGATTGATAGTTGTGTGAGATATTTCCTCCTTGTATCCCCCACACCGGATTGCATAACCAGAAAGTTTTCAGAAGTTCTTAGGTGGGAAATCTTGTAGTTATCTAGGATCATCTTCTTCAGATGTATGTGGGCACGTACATTTGTTTCGAGAAACATTGTCTCAATACTTTTGTGTTATTGCAAGTGGCTTCTAATATGTCATGATGTTATCATGGACCGAAGAAGCATTCTTACTAATTTTTTAGTACGAAGGCTGTGATGTTTTTGTGCAATTCTTTCAAGCATTTGATTCGGCTTTTGAATTCATCTTATCAATGAGGTGCTGGTGTTTTTGTCCATCGTTGGGATGGCTCCACCAACTCACAACAATCCGGGTCATGGTGAGGAGCAGCTGATGTTCCACCACTCCCGCGTCCGCCTCCTCCTCCACAAGTTGGCAAGTTGTGATGGCCGCAACCAATGCGAACACTCAAATGTTGCTCAGGCTATTGCAAGAAAGAGATCAGGGTTAGCAAGGCTTTCAAGGGAATTTTTAGAATCAACCTCAGTTTGCAACGCTCAATCAGTTCCTTGCCAACCAGCCCAAGTCTTTCACCTGTTGTGAGCAGCCTTTTGATGCTGATGATTGGCTCCGTGATATGACTAAGCATTTTGAGTGCAGCAATGTCAGGCCAGAGGACTTTGTCAGATTTGCGTCGTTCCAGCTCAAGGGTCAGGTAGCTGATTGGTGGCAGCAATACAAGGATTCCAGGGCGATCGTGTTGTTACTTGGGACGATTTTCGTCGTGACTTCAGGGCCCATTACATACCGACAAGCTTTGTCGAGGAGATGCATCAGAAGTTCAGGCACCTGAAGCAGGGAAGCAAGTTTGTCTATCAGTACAACATCGAGTTCCAAAATCTAGCCCGATATGCTAAGCAAGATGTTCCAGATGACAAGCCGATGATCTATCAGTTCAGAGGTGGTCTCAAGGATGAGCTTCTACCAGGTCTAGTTCTTCAGGAGCCTCGTGAGTTTGATCAGTTCTACAACATGGCTTTGAAGGTCAAGGCAACTCAGCTCAAGTTAGAGAACTCAAGAAAGCATTCAAGGGATTCATATTCGTCTTCTTCCATCTCTCAGATGGTTCCTAAGCAGTAGAAGTATTGGGTGCCAAATCCTCCTCTGTTTCGTCCTCCTCAGCAGTAGAAGCAGTTCGGTGGTCGTGCTTCTTCCCACCCACCCAACCCAGGATTTTAGCAGAGACCCCGGGCGTCCAAGGCAGTTCTTGTTCCTCCTCCAGGCAATGTTTGTCCACTTTCTGAGGTTACTTGTCACAAGTGTGGCCAGAAGGGTCACTACGCAAACAAGTGCAACCAGCGGCGTCTTCTGCCTCCTCCTCCAGACAAACCTCCAGGCAATGCAATGGTGAAGCATAATCCCAAGACCGCAAGAGTGAATATGGTGAATGTAGCAGAGGTAGAGGATTCTTCTCAAGTGATCATGGGTAATCTCTCAGTTAATGATTTTCCTACAAAAGTTTTGTTTGATTCTAGCGCATCGCATTGTTTCATGTCAAAGCCATTTTTCATAAAGCATGATTTCCCGTCGGCATCATTGAGTAGACCATTGGGTATTGTTTCTCCGGGTGTTTCGATGAGGACCAATTCTATTGTTCCGGATGTTTCTATCAAGATAGGCAATTATTCTTTCTTGGCTTCTCCTTATGTTATCGGTAATTCCGACATTGATCTCATTCTGGGCATGGACTTCCTGGCTATGAATAAGGCTTATATTGATTGTCAAGCAAAAGAAGCCAAGCTGACTCATCCTTCAGAAGATGTGATTATTTTCGCAGCTCGCGATGACACAATTCGTCTCTTTGCTCTTAATGAGAAGGGTGAAATCTCGGCGATTTCTCAAATTCCGGTAGTTAATGAGTATGAGGATGTCTTTCCAGAAGAATTGCTAGGAATGCCTCCGCACCAGCCAGTCGAGTTCGTGATTGATCTCGAGCCCGGAACTGAACCGGTCTGCAAGTTCCCTTATAAACTTGGCCCCAAAGAGCTCAAAGAATTGAAGAAGCAGCTAGATGAGCAAGAACGTCTGGGTCTGATCAGACCAAGTTCTTCTCCATGGGGTTGTGGTGTTTTGTTTGTAAAGAAGAAAGATGGCACGGACCGGCTTTGTATCGACTACCGTCCATGAACAAGAAGACAATCAGAAACAAGTACCCACTTCCCAACATCAATGAGTTGTTTGAACAACTGAAAGGTTCTAAGGTTTTCTCGAAGCTTGATCTTTGCATGGGTTATCATCAGATTCGCATTCGCGAAGAAGACATTCCTCAGACCGCTTTCAGGACGAGTTTTGGCTCTTATGAGTACACCGTCATGTCGTTTGGTCTTGCTAATGCTCCTCCAACCTTCTCAAGGATGATGAACTTCATTTTCTCTCCTTTCAAGAATGAGTTCGTCTTGGTCTATTTGGATGATATCCTTGTGTTCTCGGAGACAGAAGAAGAGCATGCAGTGCATCTCCGCCTTGTGCTTGAAAAGTTAAGAGAGCATCGATTCTATGCTAAGTTTTCCAAGTGTGAGTTTTGGCTCAATGAAGTGGTGTACCTTGGGCATGTGATCTCTGCCGAGGGAATTAAAGTGCACCCTGAGAAAGTTGAGGCAATCTTGAAGTGGGAGCACCCCCTCAGAATGTGAAGCAGCTTCATAGCTTCCTCAGGCTTGCTAGTTATTGAAGAAGATTCATAGAGAACTTCTCTCAAATTGCTAAGCCTCTGTCCAATCTCCTCCAAAAGAGTGTCAAGTATGTTTGGTCTCCTGGGTGTGATGTGGAGTTCAATACGCTCAAGCAGAGACTCACTTCAGCTCCAGTTCTTGTTCCTCCTAAGCAGTCAAAGCCTTTCCAATTATTCTGTGATGCTTCTCTCCAAGGTCTTGGTGGTGTTCTCATGCAAGATAAGAAGATAGTTTCTTATACCTCGCATCAGTTGAAGCCATCCGAGAAGAACTACCCCACTCATGATCTCGAGTTGACGGCAGTTGTGCATGCTCGAATGACTTGGAGGCATTTGTTGTTGGGTAGACCAGTTGAGGTATACACCGATCACAAGAGCTTGAAGTACATTTTCACTCAACCCAATCTTAATATTTGGCAGTCTCTTTGGGTGGAAATGCTTGACGACTTCAATCCAAGCATTGAGTATACTCCTGGAAAAGCAAATGTCATTGCAGATGCGCTCAACCGTAAGGCATACTGCAATAGTCTCATCCTGACGCCTCTTCAACCCGAGCTGTGTGAAGCCTTCCGCAAGTTCAACCTTCAAATGATTCCGCAAGGATTTCTTGCCAATCTTCAAGTCTCTCCGACTCTAGAAGATCAGGTTCACCAAGCGCAGCTTCTTGACGCTATGGTGAAGTAAGTGAAGAAAGGTGTGGCCAAGTTCATTCCGAAGTATAAGTGTTTTCGAGTTGATGACAAAGACACCTTGTTCTTTGAGGACCGTCTTGTGGTTCTAAAAGGTGATCTCAAAAAGGTTATCATGGACGAAGCACACAATTCTCTTCTATCCATTCATCCAGGAAGTTCCAAGATGTATCAGGATCTCAAGCAAACCTTCTGGTGGACTCGCATGAAACGTGAAATTGCTCAGTTCGTGAACGAGTGTGATGTTTGTCGCAGAGTGAAGGCAGAGCATCAATGTCCAGTAGGTCTTCTTCAGCCTTTGCCTATCCCGGAGTGGAAATTCGATCATGTGGAGATGGATTTCATCACTGGGTTTCCCAAGTCCAAGAGAGGCAACGATACCATCTTCGTGGTTATCGACCAGCTGACAAAAGTTGCTCATTTCTTGCTAGTCAAAGAATCTATCTCGGCAGCTCAGCTTGCAGAGTTGTATACGTCAAGGATAGTATCTTCGCATGGTATTCCTCAACTCATCTCATCTGACAGTGGAAGCCTCTTTACTTCCAAGTTTTGGGAGTCCTTCGAGACTGCTATGGGTACCAAGATCCATTTCAGCACTGTGTTCCATCCGCAGACAAGTGGTCAAGTGGAGAGAGTCAATCAGATCCTTGAAGATATGCTCAGAGACTGTGTGATTTTGTTTGGCATGAAATGGGAAGACTGCCTTCCATATGCTGAATTCTCATACAATAATAGCTTTCAAGCTAGCTCAGGCAAGGCCCCTTTCGAGATTCTCTACGGCAGGAAGTGTTGTACCCTGCTTAACTGGTCTGAAACTGGTGAGCGTGAAATATTGGGCAATGACATGGTCACTGAAGCATAAGAAATGTGTCGTGTCATTCATGAGAACCTCAAAGCAGCTCAGTCCCGACAGAAGAGTTATTACGATAACAAACATCGGGATGTTTCCTTTCAAGTGGATGGTCTAGTCTATCTCGGAGTCTCTCCCATGAAGGGCACTCAGCGGTCTGGAATTAAAGGGAAGCTAGCTCCTTGCTTTGTTGGTCCTTTCAAAGTTGTTGGCAAGAGAGGTGGACTTGCTTATCAACTAGAGCTTCCTCCCAATTTCGCAAATGTGCATGATGTCTTCCATGTTTCTCAGCTCCGGAGGTGCTTCAAGACTCCCGAGCGTACCATTGACCTCCAAGACATTGATCACCAAGAAGACCTCTCTTATCGTGAGCATCCAATGGAAATTCTCGAAGAAATTGAGTGTAAGACTCGCAACAAATCTATCAAGCTCCTCAAGGTGAAGTGGTCTCATCATTCTGACAAAGAAGCTACTTGGGAACATGAGGACCTTCTCCGTTCCGAATTTCCAGAGTTCTTTCGTTCCTAGATCTCCGGTCGAGATCCTCTTGTAGTGTGGGAGAGTTGTGGCAGCCCAAGTGCTGTCCCTACCTTGTTGGGCATGTAATCTTAAGTGAACCTTGTTGTCATGAGTTAATGAATGAGTTTGATCCTTGTCATGCCTTGTCTCATGCATTCATGCATCATGCATCATATCATTCATCATCATGACATGCCTTTGTTTGTGATGTGCTTTGTGACCTTGTTGTGTTGGGAGTGATCTTGTTTTGTCTTGTGGTTAGAGTGTGGGTGGTGCAACACTCCTTGTCCTTCCCCCTCTCTTATTCTTTTTCAAAGAACCCAAACTTCCCTCTTTATTCCATTGGCATTTTATCAACAGATTCAAATTGCTAATTAAATTGTTTTAAAATGTTCAGAAGATAGCCTATAATATTTTAAGCATCTGAGTGTTGTCCTTTTGATGTTTTGAGCTTTTTGATTTGGGTTTTAAAATATAACAGAGGGTTGTTTTATTATTGTATTAAAATTTACTTGCTTCAAAAATCCCCTTGTCAATTTTATTAAATAGTTCTCATTTTCTTGTAGACAAAAGTATTTTTGCTTTATCTCAAATCCTTTTTATTTTCCTCTATGGGTTTTTCTTATCTTGTTGTTTTTATTTAAAAGGAAAACCCTGTTTTGTTTGTGTGTGAGTCTAAGCTGGGCCTTTCCCCTCGCGGCCCAGCTTGGGCGCCAAAGCCGGCCCAGCCGTGCTAGACGGCCACCTGCTCCCGTCCGTCGTCTCCGTCAGAGTCTTCAGAGAGAGAGCACGTCAACACCGTCCCCTTTCGTCGTTCGTCACCGTCAGCTCCGGGGGTATCTAAACCCCCTCGACGTGCGTGCTCATTCACCTAGGGTTCCTCTCCTCCCAGCCGCCGCCGCCCCCATCTCCCTCTCTAGCCTTCTCCTCCTCCCCGTTTTCTTCCCCCTCGGTGAGGTTCAGAGTAGGTGCATGTAAGTTTAGAGTAGGTTGCACCGGTCGTCTTCGCTGTCGTCGCCGCATCTCCGGTGGCCCTCGTCACCGGTGGAGATGGCGTGGAGCTCGGGGCAGTCGCCCGCGTTCCGTTCCTGCTGCTAGGGAGGTGAGTACCACCTCCCCGCAGCGCCGCTCCGTGTCGCCATCGACCGCAAGGAGCAAGGTCATCGCCGGCATCTTCTTCCCCTCCGTCTCGCCGTCGTCCGCATCCCCCTCGCCATCGAAAACCCCTCGATGAGCAGTCGATCCTCGCTTCCCCTTCTTCCCCCACGTAGCCTGTCGTATCATCGTCGTCGTGTCCATCGTCGCCGGTCGGAAAGGTGGGAGCTTGAGCTCGCCTCGTCCTCCTCGTCACAAGATGAGCACGGGAAGGGGTTCCCCGTAGATCCTGCGTGCCTCGCATAGAACCAGTAGCTCCGCTAGTCTTGTAGGTCGCCGGAATTTGCCCGCCGTCGTGCCTTTGTCGTTCGTGCTCGTTTCGTCAGTTTTGTCAGTTAAAAAGCACGAGCGTAGTAGTAGAGTGGTCGATGGCTTGTTCTGTTAACACCCGAAGCCGTAGCGCCGTGGTGTGCGCTCGGGGGTGAGACCGTGAGGTCTGGGGTTCGAACCCTGCAGACCCCCCCCCCCTTTTTGTTTTGGTTTTTCCTTTTGTTTTTATTTTCTCTTTTATGTGTGATATGTGTATGTATGTGTGTATGTGCATAGATGCTTGTATAGGTGTTTTTTTTCTTTCTTCCTTTTCTATTTTGTTGAAAATAAACATGTGTATGTGTAGTGCATGTGTGTGTGTGGGCTTGAATACATATGTGTATGTGAGTGTGTAGTGTGTGTGTGGTGCTTACATGCATGTGTAGGTGCATATATGCACTTGTGCATATATGTGAGCATATGTGTGTGTGTGTGATGAGCACCCACACACATAGGTGAGTGTGTGTGCAATATGTACTTGTCCATATTTGCCATGTGTGTGTATGTGTGGTAGTGTGAGTGTAGGTTTGGGTGGGTGGGTGTGTGTGTGTGTGTGTGACAAGTGGGCCATGCCTCACTTGTCATACACTATTTATTTAGCATGTGCCATGTTTGATAGTTTTATTTAGACCTTTTCCAATTATAGCTATATTGTCAAATCTGGTTAGGCTCATTTATGTTCATGTACATTTAGGGTAAGTTTTCACTTATAAGAGTGGGGGATGTTTTGCTATGTAGTTGTTGTCATGTTGCTCCATGGGACTATCTGAGTATGATACATGATTTTTGGGTAGAAAGATCCAAGGAATTCATTGGTGCAATTAGATTTCACTTTTGAGCAAGTTTGAAAAACTGCTATTTTCTGTCGTGATGCTACTTTGTCATTTTTGCATGAATTAATCCATGCTTGCTTTGGGGCATGTGCCAACATGGAAGTGTTAGTGTTTTATGCCTATTATGCCATGGTATTTTTGATTGACATGAGAATCACCCATATAAGTAGAAAACTTGTTGCAAAGTAGCTAACTTAATGTTACTGTTTTCCCCATGCTAAATATTTCTAAGTCCGAGAATATGCTGTTATTTTTATGCCATGAAGAGTGGTTGCTATCTTGTGATATGTTGTGAATTAGCTCAAGCTCGGTGATAGTGATTTGAAGTATATGTTGTCTTCTAGCATCCTATTAATTTTCATGCCATGAGGTGGTCTCTAACACCATTAGTTTCTGCTGTCAACTTGCCATCAGGTTAACTCAGATTCCAGAAAACGGTTAATTTCACTAAGTCCCAGAAATCTATTTCAGCATGCCAACTTGTGAGCTTCATGCTTATTGTTGTGTGCCTCCTTTCTAGATTGTGTAGTTGGATAAGTTGATAAGCATGTTATGTAGTTTCTGTAAATACCTTGTTTTTTGTTGTAGGATTCCTGTAGCTCAAGTTATTGGCTGTGAAAGTTGCTATGTTGCTGTTTTGTGACAGATTGTTGGTTTTATTGTTTTGTGGCTTGTGGGAGCTATACTCCATGGAATTGCTTGATCTTTGGCTCTATTGTGGTTGGTTTTTCATTGCCTAACCAGCGGCTACCTTGGAAATCCAAGGAATAGCCCAGGTCCTTCTTATCTTGTGTTTTGCCTTCGTATCTTGACATGAGCGCATCGTGAGAACCGTAACTCCGTTTCTTACGTTCTACATATGCATTTTTATCATTTTTGCATGATGCATCCATATTTGCCATGTTCATGCATGTCTAAATAACTTAACATAAGGTTCTGTCCAGATTCATTAATAACCAATCATTTCTATGTGAAACGTGACTAGTTAGGATTGCCATGCTAAAACTCTTCACATAAGCATGCATCATTCTTGCTTGTGCATTGCACCATGGTTGTTTGTTTATTCTTGTTGTTTATTTTTGGGTAGACGCGAATGTTGAACCTGAGTACGAAGAGCGAGACGAGTACAACTACAAGGATCCCGCTATTTGTTCCACTAAAAAACCAACAGGCAAGATGATCGTACCCGGATCTCGATACTATTTTTGCTTGCTAGTTGTCTCACTCTTATCGTTACAGTTGCGCTACCTACCACTTGAATGTCAGCCTCCTAATTGCCATGATAGCCTCTAACCCTCCACATCCTAGCAAACCTTCGATTGGCTAAGTTACCGCTGCTTAGCCCCTCTTATAGCGTTCTAGTTGCAGGTACAGGTTGTTCCATGTGATAACATGGATTTGGCATATCACAATATTATCTGTTATTTAATTTAATGCACATATATATCTTGGTATTGGTGAAAGGCTTGGCCTTTTTCTAGGTGTTTTGTTTCGCTGTTACCGCCATAGTTTCTTGTTACGGGTGTTATGTTTTCCATACTTTGCGCTCCGAACATGCTCGGGGTTGTTATGGGGACCCCCTTGTTTATTCGGTTGAGATTAAAACTTGTCTGGTAAGACCCAACATTGGTACTACATTTGCTTAATAACTTAATAAAATTTGCATAGGGCGTTGCAACCCCGTGGATAATTAATCAACCCCCGGGCCAGTGCTCCTCATGAGTGTTGGTCCAAACTAGAGCATCGTGTGGGGCCAACCCAGGGCAACTCGGGAGATTTCTCTCAGGCCACCGTACGCTTCGCTTATCCGTCGTGTCCTGAGAACGAGATACGCGGCTCTTATCGGGTTCATCGACACGTCGGGTGGTCTTGCTAGATTTGTTTTACCTTTATCGAGTGTCTTGCGTGAGGGCTTTGACTTTCTTCGGGTTATCTCGAGGTGTTGGAATTCCTTTGGAGTTGCCTAGGATGATTAAGAGATACGTGGTCGAGGCTATTCTAGTGGAGTGTGGTTCATTTGTGATGGACTAGTTGGAGCACCCCTACAGGGTCAAATCTTTCGGAAAGCCGTGCCGGCGGTTATGTGGCAACTTGGATATTTGTTTAACACCCGGTTATAGTTAACTTGAAGTAAACTCTAATTAAAATGCACCAACTGTGTGAGTAACCGTGATCATCTCTCCTCGTGAACATGATCCGAGAGAGAACACGGTGGGGTTATGATTGACGTAAGTAAAGTGTTCAGGATCTCATAGAGGTCATTCTAGATTCGACCGTTCATCGTAGGCCACATATTTATCTTCATGTTACGTAAGTTTAGCCACCATACATGCTTAGTGCTGCTACAAACTAAAAACATACCCCATTCCAACCTTTAAGCTTGAATAGTCTCGGTACCCGGGCGCATGATTGTTGAGTCCTTGTGGCTCACAAATTACTACAACAATCCAGGTATAAGTGCAGATGAGTTCGTGCAGGATGATCTGACGTAGCTCAAGTGGGAGTATGACGAGGAAAGAGGCAGGATGTACGTGACTTATCCGGATGATTAGAGGTCCATGGTCGTGATCTTCGGGATAGCGAGATAGTATCATTGCATCTGGTTATATCGTTTGTTTCCATCCATAGTCGGACCCTGTCTTCATATTGATGTTTAAACTTTTGTGTGGAATTGTAATTTAGTATGTGGCGAGTGTAAGCCAACTCATATAATCATCTCTTCTGTAATGTATGATGTAATGATGCTATACTTGCGAATGACAAGATGCGCCTCTATCCCTTGCGAGGCCCCGGTGCCTTAATATGGATAGGCGCGCATGTCACGCCCAAGATGCGGTCCTGTCCTTATCTTGGCACGAGGGCCTCGACAGGGATAGAAGCGCATCTCGATGCGTTCGCAAGAATGGATATCATTACAAGTACATGTACAGAAGAGATGAGTATATGGAATTGGCTTACACTCGCCACAAGCTACATTAGAGTCACATCAATACAATGCATACTCAACCATCGTACAGAAGAGCAGGGTCCGACTACGGACGAAATCAAATGATAAAATGGCATCCACCCTTGCTATCCCAGGCTGCCGCCTGGAACCCATCCAAGATTGAAGAAGAAGAAGAACAAGAACTCCAAGTCAAATCAAACAACGCGCTCACGTCAAATCATCGCATTACCATTACCTGCAACTGTTGTTGTAGTAATCTGTGAGCCACAGGGACTCAGCAATCTCATTTCCAAGGGTATCAAGACTATTAAAGCTTAATTGGTAAGGTATGGTTAACTGGTGAGCCTGCAGCAAGCAACTAAGCATTTATTTGAGTGGCTAACATACGAACACAGAAAGTAAAGTATGGTGGTCTACGCATAACGGACGTGAACTAGTAATGATCACTAACTGATCCTGAACACCTACTTACGTCAATCATAACCCCGCCGTGTTCTCTTCCGGATAAGGACTCACGAGAAGAGACAGTCACGGTTACGCAGACAGTTGGTGTATTTTATTAGAGTTTACTTCAAGTTTTCTATGACCGGGTGTTAAACAAATTATCCAAGTTTGTCACATAACCGCGGGCACGGCTTCTCGAAAAGATTTAACCCTGCAGGGGTGCTCCAACTCATCCATCATAAATTAACCACACGCAGTGGGAATAACCTCAACCACGGAACTCGTGATCTTCCTAGGCAATTCCAAAGGAAATCCGACACCTCGAGATAACCTGAAGAAGATCAGAGTTCCTCACTCAAGACGTTCGAGAAAGGTAAAACAAATCCAGCAAGGCCTCCCGACGTGTCGACGATCCCGATAGGAGCCGCGTATCTCGTTCTCAGGACACGGCAGATAAGCTACGCGTACGGAGGCCTGATAGAAATCTCCCAAGTTGCCTTGGGTTGGCCCTGCACAGTGCTCTAGTTTGGACCAACACTCATGAGGAGCACTGGCCCGGGGGTTGATTAATTATCCACGGGGTCCGGAAAGCACCTATGCAAGTTCATCATTTATTAGGCAAATGTAGTACCAATGTTGGGCCTTGCCAGACAAACTTTATTCTCACCCGAAAATCAAGGGGGTCCCCATAACAACCCCGAGCATGTTAGGAGCGCTCATTTATGGAACATAACACCGGTTCACAAGTAACTAGGAGCGGCAAGAGTGGAACAAAACACCGAGCAAAAGGCCAAGCCTTCCACCCTTTACCAAGTATATATGTGCCTTAATTAAATAGCAGCAATATTGTGATATAACAAAAGAAAGTCCATGTTAACATAGAAGCAATTGCACCTGCAGCTAGCAACTCTATAAGAGGGGTTTAGCTAGCGGTAACATAGCCAAACAATGGTTTGCTGGGACATGGAAGGGTTAGAGGCTGTTCATGGCAATGCTGGGTGGCTTGTCAAACAAGTGGTAGGTAGCGAGACATAACGAAAGGAAAACGAGACATCTAGCATGGAAATGATAGTAATGGTATCCAGGAAAATCAGTCATCTTGCCTGAGATCCCGCTCGGAAGAAGAACGAGTCCATGAAGAAGACGAACCAACGTAGTCGAACGAATCCTCACACTTCGAACGCTTTCGGAACTCTATCGAGAAGAAGCAGTCCGAAACAAACAATCAACAGAAGATACACCACAACATATGCGTGACACGATGCACAACAAATATGATGCATGTTCAGTTTAAATATGCAAGGCATGACAATTCACCACAATCAAATACTACACATTAAGTGAAGCTCAATATGCAACGAGTTGCATCTTGACGAAACTCCACATTCGAATTATTTAGTTCACTCTCGTTAGGTACACGACAATATTAAATGTTGTTAAATATGGTAAGAGGTGAAGCATAAGTAAACTATCTATCTAGGCATCTTAAATGAGGCCGGAAACAACTTATAGTATTTCCGAAATGACCCCATATGTTAATTTCGAAATTGGTCCAGATCTGAACTATTCATATTTTATATTCGTTAAACAACAGAATAAAACATACCATGTTATTCTACACGTCATTCTAGTCGATTTACATATATGGAACATCTCAAACGGAGCTACGGTCTAAAAGATATGAGCAACACAAGATGCACATGTCATGAATGCAAATGCAAGGCAAACACAATCACAAACATTTCAAAACATGAATGCAGCAAGTTATTATGAAACTAAATGAGATTCTAAGCAAGTTTCATATTTGGAATGTTCAAAACGGAGCTACGGTTCAACCACAATCAACGAAACAAGTTTTAGTTGAAATCTGCCAAAAACAGCAAGATAGCATTTTGAACATATGAAAACAACAAGTTGCAATATTCCAAAATGCACAAACTAAGCATGGGTCAATATCATACAACATCCACTTCATTTCATCTTCACATATCATCATCGGAACATGCATGGATCACTTGGTAGGAAGCTCACAAGAAGGCTACTTGATAACAGTTTCAGACTTAATGAAAATAGTAGTTTTAGACAATGCAGGTTTTATCATGAAGGCATATTGACAGCAGTAAAACTATATGCTACAAGTCATATTATGGCATGAAACTTAACAGCATGCTAGAGGGCAATATCAACAACATATAACTCCACTACACCTGCCACAAAAGAGTTATAGATCACTAGCAAATCACATGGCAAGACAGCAACAAAATATAACAGATTCCAGACTTAGAAATATTTTGGACCACAAAATAGCAGATTTTTATAGCAAGTTGACAACAAAGAAACAACACCTAAACATGCATTTCTATGACAAGCAAAATGTCCATGGCTAGGACACATATCAAAGAGCAACTTACATGTCGAAAATTAATTCATATCATGCCCAGATTAAATCCTACGAAAAAGACAAAAGGGCACCACGGCATAAATGACGTGCACACAAAATGCTCAAATGGCAAAACTAAATGCACCGATAAATCCTATGACTTTTCTCCCCCGAAAACATATATAATAAGCATGGGTTCATGTAGAATATTATTCACAATTAAATATGCGGGAATTAGGCCTATTCACGGTAAAGCAATTCGATAATGCAAACAATATGCAAACATGATACCGTCAATTATCTCATGCATGAAAATGCGATGCAAAAGAGATGGACATTTTTAATATATGATTTTATTAATCTTGATGCACGCTTAATTAATTATGAAAATGCAATTAATACAAACATGCAAAATCACAGAAAATGATATGTTAACATTTTATCATGGATGCAAATGGCACATTAATAATCTACAATTTATTCTAAGCATATTTCATATTAAAATTATATTATTACGGTGCACGGATAATTATCTACTAGCAAAAAGAATTTAGGTAATACTTTGAAATAGAAAAGAAAAGAAAAAAGAGTCTAAAAGAAAAAACAAAACGCGCAGAGGCTGCTCACATTGGGCCAGATTGGGCTGGCTCGGCTGGGAGGAGGAGGCCGGCTGGGCCGCGGCTGAGGCAAGGGCGGCCCATGCGGGCGAGGGAACCGGTCAACGGGGGCGCGGCCTTGCTCTGCTCGATCCCGAGCGGGACGAGTGAGCATAACGGCGGCGGGCGACGGCGGGCGGTGAGGAGGCGGCTCCGGTGGGGGGATCCGGCATGGGGAGCCTGGGGGACCAGATCCGGCGAGGAGGAGGCGGTCCGGCGGCGGCTAGCTACGGCGGCGGCGGCGAGGCTCCATGGCGCGGTGGCGAGCTGCGGGAAAGGAGAGGGAGAGGTTAGGCGGCGAGGGGAGAGGAGGAGAGAGGAAGGAGAGGAAGAGGGAAGAGGGAGAGGGGGCCGGCGGTCCGGCTGGGCTCCGGCGACGCGGCTGCTCCGGCAGGGCTGGTGGCGGAGGAGATCGGGAGGAGCTCGGGACCTCCAGGGATGGAGCTCGGGGAAGAACTCCGGAACGCGATTCAGGCCCGGATGGGCTCGAACGGGCCCAGATGGGCTCGGGCGGGCTGGAGGCTGGAGGAGGGAGAAGGTGGGGGGCTGGCTAGGGTTTGCACGCGAAACGAGGAGAGCTAGGGCTATATATAGGCTAGGGCTAGGGTTAGCTGGCAATGTCTGTTTTCGGACTGTCGGCTGACGACTCGACGTCCGAAAGCGGAGCGGGGTTATGGTGGCTGTGCAGAGGCTCAGTGGGGAAGAGAGAGAGAAGCGGTGCAGCGCGGCATGAAGATTTCAAAACACCGAGAACTTCCGATAAACTATCGATAACCTCACTTCTACGGATGACCGACGGGGCATCAAACGAACTCAGAACACGACGAAAATCGATGGGCGGTCTACTTAAGCTATAACAAGACCGCACGACAAGTTTCAACTCAATCCGGGAATATTTTTGCGCGCACTTAACACGGATTTATTTTAACGGTGCCGCGGGCGCGTGCGTGTGTGGTTGGTCTCGAAACGGGCAATGGCAAGAACGACGAAAATCGGCGACTACGAACGGATGCAAGTTTACGAAAACGGGTGACAATGCTATGCAGATGATGCGAATGATGCGATGATGAATACGACAACCAGACGAACACATGACGAGAACGGAAATAAGAGGGGAATCTTCTGGAATCTTCTGGAGCATCGGTCCCGGGCTGTCACAGCGCATCTTGGGCGTGACAGAGAAGCTTACCTCGCGACAGGGAGGCGAGGAAAAGGAAGGAATGGGTCGAGTGGAACCGAGGCTAGGGCTAGGATAGGTTTTATAGGGGGCTAGGGCTTACTCCGGCCGTCAAATCGACCGAACGGACTACGTGGTGCTCAGGATGGTCTGTCGTACAGGTGGAAGACGACGCGAACACGGGGGGCTGGGATGCGGGCGGCTGCTATGGCGTGCTAGGTGGGCCATGCGAAGAAGGCAGCGTCCCACCTACTAGACCTCTCTCTCTCTGGAAAACCGAATGGTTTTCCATTTAAATAAAACAACAACTAATGTTTGAATACCAAGAGGTTTGAAAGGGAGTATGATAGAACATAAAATACTTATACAACCATAAAAATCAGCACTATTTTATAAAAATGGTTTGGGCATTTTTGAGCAAACAAATAAACCACATTTATTTATTGTTGGAATCTGTTTTGCAAAGATTCAAAAGACAAATACCTTCAAACATGTTTGAGAGTTTATTAACAATTACAATCAGAATATTTAGAAGAAATGCAACATTTTTATTAGATGGAATAGGGCAAGTCAAATCACCACATGTTGCATTTTTTGAAACAAGAAGAGGTGGCAAGGTTTTTGAAAAATTGAGGAGAGTCTTTCACACCATAGTTGCACACCAACACCATGAGCACACACACTCACATCCACTTCACAAGAATGACAAGCAAGGCATGATGCAACTTATGAAATGGTGATTATGATTCCATGATGCAAAATGCCATGAAGCAAATTATTATTACTCAAACCACATGATGGCATTCACAGAAGGTTCACACATGAAAATATTACAAAGGTGTCAAGGTAAAGCACTTGGGTTGTTACAGTAATGGTTGTGAGAGTCCACGGAGGGCTCCAACCATAAGTGTTCATGAAGTAGCAACCTTGACTATTCCATAACGGCTTCCATCCACGAAGGACTTGCCTCACTATGGGTAGATCTTCATGAAGTAGGTGATCTCCTTGCCCATACAAACTTCTTGGTTCAACTCCACAACATAAAGTAGGAGGCTCCCAAGCAAACCAATCTAGGAGGCACCACCCTCCAAAAGGTAATGGGCTTGATAGTGATGATGAACTCCTTGCTCTTGTGCTTCAAGATTATAGACTTCTCAACACTCAATCACTCTCTCATGGATTTGGCTTGGTAGAAGAGATTGATTGGGTGGAAAGCAACTTGGGGAGGCTAGAAATCAAGATCCATATGGTTGGAGTGGATGATCTTGATCTCAACACAAGGGTATGTGGTTCTTTATCAGAAATTTGGATATGGTAAGTGGGGAACTGTTCTGAGTGCTTCTCTTCTGAGTGGAATGTGGTGGAGGGGTATATATAGGCATCTCCAAAAATCCAACCGTTGCAACATTATTGACCATCTCTGTGAAACCAAAGAAAAACTCGGTTGTACCGATCTGTTCAAAATGTGGCAACTTTGGGAATCTCGGTGAGACCGATATGGCAAACTCGGTGGTACCGGAAGGAGTGGCCGAGGGCACTTTCCAAAACTTGGTGATACCAAAACATAAACTCAAAAATTCTGATTTTATGAAATCAGTCACCCGAATCATGATCACCAAAACTTGGTTGCATCGATGCAGCACTTGGTTCTACCGAGATGCTAAGGTTTGGCTAGGGTTCTATCTTGGGGGGAAATCAGTAGAGCCGGATGGGAAACTTGGTGGCATCGATTTTGTGAGTAGGGTTTTGATAGAGTATTTTTGTGGGGTAGCTTGTGGGTGTTTTTGGTGGCTAGCACTTGTGCACGTTGGGCAACTTGTTCACCAACATTACCTTACCCCCTTTTAATAGTATTGGCTTTCCTATGGACTCAAAGTGATTTCTCACAAAGTAAAAAGAGAGTCTTCTAGATTGAAGCTTTGCCAAACCATTCCTTGCATCTTGGGGTATCTCCTCACAATCTATAGACATCCCATCATTTTGACTTTTCCTAAAATATGCTTAGTGGAAACATGAGTCCAATGGTATATATGTTTTTATTAATTACCAAAACCACCAAGGGAGCAAATGTGCTTTCAGCAAGGAGGTTCTTCTTCGGTTCAGATAGTGACAACATTGGATACCCAATATTAGACATCTCTCGTTTTCCTCCCAAATGTACCAATCATTTCCATCATGCTCAAAATCCCCACTTAAGTGAAATATAACACACTAGTAGTCAACTGGATCCATTTCCTAAACAAAATTCATACAAAAACAAGCCTAAGTAACTAAATAGGTACTTTCATCAGACAATATACACATCATGTAACCCTACACCAAATAAAGAGCATATGCACATCGGTTCCATCGGACAATAAAACAGGTATTGAACTTTTCTCCAAAAGGTTGCCTTTTTTCTTTACATCAAATAAACCCTACATCGTCTAAATGACATATGCACATCGATTTCATCTGCACAAGGGCCTCAACCAGCGCCATCTAATAACGGCTTCCACCAATCTGGCAAAAACATGAACTAAACCCTAGCCCCCAAATCAAACCCATTGAAAACCCCTAACCGAAAGGTCCATTGCGAACAAAAAGGCACGATTTCCAGAGCAATGTTAAGGATCATTGACCTGATCGTCATTATCAGTCCAGTTGTTCAGAACATGCCAACGATCATCACCCACGCCGTCGTCGTCGCCCAAATCACCGCCATGTCATTAGAGAGTGAAGAGAGGGGAGCGGGAGGCCAAAAGTCAAAGCGGAGCGATCGAGGTAAGGCAAGGGGGAACCAACTATTGCTGATGTGGCAACCCCCTCAATTAAAGTGCACAACAACCCCACCACATAAGTAAAACCGGGTGCTCAAACCCACCTGAACAGTACAGTTTTGCGGTTGGAGGGCTGATATGTTTGAAATCTGACAGTTCAAAGCGGTATTTGGACTTCTTTTGCTGGCAAACAAATGCCACAATGCAACAAGTATAGAGAGAGAAAAGAAACTTTCAGTCGACAAAAATCATCAGTGAATCAAAACAAAACTCAAGGGGAGGAGAGAGAAGCTTAATTTGAATTGAATAAAATGCAAGCGCGGTCCAAATTCTTTCCCGAAAGTGTCGATTGGGTCATAATTCTTTCAAAATGCACATCTGGGTCATAAAACTTTATAAGTTGTTCACGCGAGGTCCTATTTTCATCTGACTGCCGCTGACCTGCTCGCATGGCGCTTTGACCACCGCCACGTCGACACAAGGGCCCCTGGCGATGGGTCATTTATGCAGTGCACCCCTGCATCTTCTATTTCATTCATTCCCTCATCCCTAGGTTGTTTTCTCGCTCTCCCTCTTTTTGTCGCCGTCGTCGTCGCTGCCATGTCCACTGCGGCTAGCTCTTTTGCCGGGAAGAATCGCGGGAAGAAGGTTGTCCAAGTGCCTCTTCCACCTCCGGCATTAACCCTTTCTTGCCGCCCCTCTCATCGTCGGCACCTGCGGGTCTGCTGTCGTTGGTTCCATGCCCTGGCCGCCGCATTCGATCTACGATTCGACCCGTGTCAAAATATGAAGCAACTCCTGGCAGGATTTTCTACAAGTGCTCAAATCACCAAGTAAGATTGCATATTTGCTCGTTTTTCTTTGTTTTGATGTTTCATTTGTGTTTTTGTTTGCTTAATTTCTGTTCTCAATTTTGGACATGTTACACCAAAGCCTTGCCAACACTATTATTGGAAAGACGGACCAGGGCCACGATGACCGGATCTTCTCACCGGAGCAGCGCCACCACCGTTGATCGCCACTGTGTCGCCGGAGGGAGGTGGAGAAGAGGAATGGACCGTGACTTCAAAGAAATCAGGGTTGCTAGGTTCTTTTGCAAAAATGAACGTTTGGTCGTTATCCCGCTTGAGCCCTTGTGTCGATGTGGCGACGGTCAAAGCACCATGCAAGAAGGTCAGCGGCTGTCAGACGAAAAAGGGACCGTGCGTGAACAACTTATAAAGATTTAGAACTCAGATGTACATTTTAGAACCCAATCAAGACTTTCAAGAAAGAATTAGGATCGCGCTTGCATTTTACTCACTAGGTAGGAAGTGTGCCTTGCTGTTTGCTCCCGGGTATAGTCATATCCAATTCAGCAATACAGTCACCGAAGCATTGCAAATAAAATAGCATAATATAGTCGTGTCTTGTGTGTGTCAATCTAATACATCAATTTTATATCAGAAGCACTGCATCGATGCTTACACATTCAGTACATCAGAAAGTGCGGCTTGTTGCACCCTGCGTCACAGCCATATCCAACCCGGTGACCATCCAACACGACAGGTCATGCTTCAAATTCAATAGGTTGACATGATGAATGGGAAAAGTACGCAGTTTAGAACATTATACCAAAAGCAAAAAAGAATAGCAGCACACATAAATTATTTACAATGCAGTTATAGTTGTATCCAACTTGGTAGAACACGATTCATATCGATTCATGTTGTTACATGAATAGCAAAGCACAATGGTATCACCCACCTAGTCCACTACTGGGACACTATATATATTCCACGGATTGAAGGAAACATAGACCATTGATTCCATCATTTGAATTTCTCAACAAAAGATATAGGAGGGATTAAGCACTAATAACAGTAATGGTTTGGTTAATTACATCACTTTGAGCATGTCATAGAAAATGTCACATGATATACCAAAAGCGAGTCCTAACAGTAGCCTAAGAGAACTGATATATATAATTCTTCTATGGCATATGGTGATAGTACTGTATTGGATACCTATGTTTGAATACCTTGCATGTCGAGGTGTTGTCCAAAAGACCTGTTGATAGAACTCTAAAGAGATGGAAGTGAACCTAGAATGGAGACAAATACAATTTTGCAACCCAAAAAGTTATATCCACAAGCATGGCACAAAAAGCACAACATTACTAAAAAATGTCTTCCTAGTTTTGATGGAGGTACTTCCAAAAGTAGGGCAAGAAATCTCAAATTAGAACGCCCGGAAGCAAACCTTAAAAATAAATATTAGAGCTAAAACGGAAATAATATAAAGTAGATCTGATAAATAACAGAAGAACTTAATTAGTTACGCCTATATCACCATCATTTCATTTCTAATTTTTTGAAAAAATGATATAAGTTTCATACCAAAATAGCAATAAGAAACAAATAGTAAAATATAGGGCATTTAACTATTTGTCAAATTGTGATTTATGTACATGCACCGCTATCACTTTGAGGTCACAATCAAATTTCCGGTTTCACATGAATGAAATGTTTGCTTGGATTGGTATTCAAAAAGAAACAACAAGAAAAAAATTAGGTGCAGAAAAATTAATAGAGCACTCAATCTATTTGTGCAGCAGACACAAGATTAGCAATGGTAGCTAGCTACACAAATCTATGCCCCCCTAATCATCTGTACACAAGTCCTCCCCACCTCCCACTCTACTTCCTATTCTTCAGGTTGGCTCTCACCGGGGCAGCACACCAGACAGCACCACAAAGAGGTCAGACACAACTAGGGCATGAAGTACCCATCAAGAAGAAAGAAAGGAACAAAAGACTTTCAAGCAGGAGGAGATTTAAAATGGAGCAGCAAAGCCTAATTAAACCGGAGAAGATTGTTACTGACCATATGTCCCCTGCATCAAGGTGAATGCCTACTCCAGCAGTTCCTGTGGTTTTAACCTTGAGAAATGCGCACACTACCCGAACGCCCACAAAATCATTCACATGTTTTTTTCAGTATAAGAATGGGGTGCATGTACAATAACTCGCAGGATAGATGAGCACAAAGGAAAATATAAGGAAATTCAGAGGCATAAATCAATCGACCAGAACCTTGACTTCCAGTCAATCAGCGCACATTGTTATGCTTGCGAAGGGAGACAGTGATGTTAGAATCACATAACTATCTCGCGACAGAGATCATTGGTATCTTACACAGCGTCATGCCGACTCGTACACCATGTTGTCGTGGAAGGAAAAACCAGAGAAAAAGGCTCATTTTGAAAGCTACCAAATTGACCACTCAGAGTCCATTATATTTATCTAGTGAGTTTCCTACCATAAGGCTCACAATAATGGTCACGATCTGTATAAAATATAAGCCATCAGTAAAAGTAGTTGACAGTAAACTAGAAGCATTACTCATAAAACTATTCATTCCGACTCCTACATCTAAATATTGGCTCAACTTGATCTAGTTAATTAGTAGGCACATTGAGCAGGTGCACACGTGACTCATATGTCTATATTAGCAGAGGCGTATTTTAAGAGTACTGCCATTTTCCTTCACGATGCCCTAATGTTAAGAAGTACATTAACAGGTACGAAGCGCAGCTTGCAGCACGCTGCCTAAACCCAGTCCACATAACAGGTTGCATCCATCAAAAAAGCATGCAGGCACATCACATAAGTAAGTGGCCACTGAGATATGGAGGAGCATAGGTAAACATTTCAATTGAAAAAAGGCCTTTCAGGCCACACTCCAAATCTGCAATGCAAGAGGGAATCTAACTTGGCATGTGTGTGTTTGTGTGTGTGAGAGAGAGAGACAGAGATAGAGAGAGAGAGAGAGAGAGATGGACCTGTAGATAGCATTGTATAGATATGGTTATGCTAATGTCATCCACAACACAACTCGTTCCTTGGATTAGGATAGAAACATGAGATGACGGAGAATAAAACCTTTATAAATGTGATCCTAAATAAGTCAGAACCAGCACCAGCACCTAGAAGCAGGAAAAAGTCAAAGAGGTTGATGTATGTACGGAAGATTTGGCAAGATAAAAGTTTCATGCCTAAATATGCATCTCCAAATCCTTGATATTTTCTGGAAATCTTTATATTACATTGATTAAATCATTATATATTATAGTACTCTTTCCGTAATGAAATATAAGAATGTTTAGATCACTAAAGTAGTGATCTAAACGCTCTTATATTTCTTTACAGAGGGAGGTGATGAGGACATGAATACCATAGTTACACCCATAACCCCTGCTGGTATACATTTTGGACCAATGACGAGAGGTCGCGCATGCCAATTAAATTATCAGGTACTTTCGTTTCTTCGTAATGTTTCTAATGCTCATGAGAATGTGATGCTGCCTAACTTAGATACATTTGTGATTCTTACAATTGAAGGGGCTAGCATGAACAAGAAGGATGAACATTGGAACATGATCAAGCATGGATATGAAGGCGCGTGCGGAGGGAACAAGAACGAAGTGTCCAATGGAGATTTCCGCACTTTGAAACCACCTTGATGTCATACAAGAAGATGGACGAAATGTAATAGATGGACTTTTATAAATCTCGTCCATGGCTTACTATTGGTGTTGCGCCACCTTATTTTTCTGGGTTAGACCCAGGTAATTTCAAAATACTACTACATACGTTATTTTAGAGCCTATATTGTAAGGGAAACGACTCAGGATGTGGTTTAGTCCCACCTTGCCAGGGGTAAACAAAATCCCCTCTCTTTTCCCCTATAAATATAGCCCTTAAGGCACTATTTAGGCTTGGGTTTTGTTTAGATTATAAGTTAGCCATAGCTGCAACTGCGTGTTCTGTGTTTGTGTTCCACGACCAGACAAAGGCGTCACAGAACCTCACTTTCATCAATAAAGCTTTCCTCTTATATTCGCAATATCCAGATTGCAATCTTAGTATGGGGACCCCGACTCTTAAGTCGTGATCACCGAATGTACATGCACAGTGATCCTAGAGATCAATGCTCACTGAACACACAGAAACTGAATAACAAGAGTCTTACATCCATTACATACCGGTTTACTCAAATATGGCCTTTATGGCCAAGTCTTCATATGATTGCAGCAGAAATATTCAACGATAGCGTGAACCCATGCCATCTGCCTTAACCCTTAAGCCATTCTGACTAGGAAGCGTCCTAACTCGCACGTACGTCACCATGGTAATCTTCATCATAACCTGATCTTTCATGCATGGCCAATAAAATAACCAGTGGCAAGACAATGAGTACTTTGGATGTACTCGCAAGCAACCCATGTTTGGAACAAGGCAATAACAATGCATGATGTAGCACTAATAGGTAAGTTTTGCAGAAAGCTAGTTTTGAGTGCAATGACATGATCAGGTAACTTAAGTGAGCATGCATCAACCATAGACAGGTGTTCATAAGAACACGCCATAGTCATCATCATAAGCAGGGAGTCCTCAGACTCGTCTCATGTACCGTCTGAACATCTCATGTTCAATCATCATGCCAAGTCATCCGACTCGACTCAAGTATCATCCTTGTCACCACACACCCACACCAAGTTTCGAGGAAACATCTGGACATAGCACAAGAGTGGTCATCCAACTGTCCTTGATCATGGACACGGCTATTCGAATAGTTTTACACTCTGTAGAGGTCACACACTTTACCCACAAGACTCGGGGAACTTCCGTGTCATCCACGACTCACGGTACATCACGTACCCGAGGTAAGCACCCTAACAATGCCTTTCCCTAGCTATACTAAACAAAGAGTCCACTCTATTGGTACCCAGCCCTCACGATGTACATCACACGAGCCTCGCTCCAGATCGTACCATCCATGAGGGGACCAACGGTGTGCCCGGTGCCTGTAAAGACAACGCATGATCGTCCATTCTGGTATGACCCCATATCAAGAGTGACCATGCCACTCCCGCCACTAGTAATGCAGGCTCTATTCTAGTACCCAACAAGGTAATCAACAAAGCCCCTTCCCATTTAGGGGTAGAGTGGTTGTACATGTAAGGTTGGAATAATGGTCGCAACTTACACCAATCCGTTTTTCGAAAACCACACACACTCACTTGCTCCGGTACACCACTTCTTTCTCAAGTGGTTACTCAACTCATCATAATCTCCCTTGGGCATTAGTGGCACCCGACGGGGTTTTCGAGAAGTCTTTGAAACCATTTCTTTGCTTCCATCACCATGCATAATCCCGATCCCACTTGTGTAGCGTCTACTAGCAACCTAACTACTCCCACCCGCACAACCCTCATAAGAATGGTAGGGTCATGCATGATGCAAGTATCAACAAGAAAGTATCGGAGGCATCCCACTGAAGGAGGGGGTACCTTATCAACATGATCAGTTCATCGGAACAACAAGTGCTATATGACATGCAATAAAAAGGGTTCATAGTAATGGTCAAAGGGCTGCTTGCCTGGCTTATCCAAGTCTTTAAGGTCTTCACATCCTTGTCGTCCACTCCGAGCACTTCGTCTACTTCGTCAACTATCGCTGGAAACAACCGCAATAAGCAACACAACAAGCAGAAAATAAAAGTTCTCTATAAATAGGAGTTTTATTTTTCTTGGACACCTCTGGTCATGAGAAAAATAACCAGGGAGGTTTTTGGTGGAGGTGGGTCAAGGGGGAGTCTCGAATGGTAGAAATGAAGGGAAAGATGATCCTATAAGATGTCCACAGACAACATTTTTATAAAAATGAGTGGAGGCACTCATCAAATAGGGCATGATTTTAGAATCATGTGGGAAGTGGTTTCACTGGATTTGGAGTTAATATGAATATTCTAGGGATTTGCAAAGTGGTTCACATAAGAAGAAATGGCCCAACAATTGACAGAGCAGAAAAGGTGTAAGGAAAAATGTTCACATACTGACCCAAAAAATTTGATGAACCTGGGAACTTGAACCACTCCATTTGGAGCTATAATGGATGATCTATAGATTTTACAAAGTGGTCCTTATTAGTTCAAATTTGAATTTAAATTTGAACCCTACAGAAAAGTGTGGTGGAAAATTATGGAAGTGCCACCATTACATATTTGGTATTTTTAGGAGGATGTGGAAATTTGAATCATTGGGTTTGGACATGCATTTGTTTGAGTGTGATTTTTGTAAGTTCTGGAAAAAAACAATAGGAAAAGGGGGGTATTATCGATGGGCTAACATGTGCCCAGCGCGCTGGATAAGCACTGGGCCGGCCCAATGGCCTGCCAGTTGCGTGCAGGGGGGCACGTCAAAGGCGCCTTCGCCGCAGGGAACCGGAACCCTACGGGGGCGCTTCCACTTAAACGCATGGGCCCGGCGCCTGGATCGCTGACGCGCAGGGCCCGCCTGGAAGGGCGTCCTTCCTCCTCCCACACGAACAAAGAGGGAGCATGGGACGGGGGAGTCGGCCGGTGCCGGTGCTTGCCCCGGCGGCACAGGCTACCTCCAGCGCTGTCGCGCATGCCGGAGAGCTCGCAGGGACGTGCCACCTCTGTCCGGGTGCTGAGCACCCACAAGGAGGGGCCACAACGGCGCCAGCTCCGATGCTCGCGGAGGAGGCCGTCGGCCATGGTTGGCGATGGAGGGCACGAGAGAACAAGGGGAAAGGTCTGGGGGTTTCAAGGGAGTGAGGGAGAGAAAGAGAGATCGAAAGGGGGCGCGGGGAGCGCTCGAGAGGGCTTTATATAGCCATGTCGAGGTGCACCATGGACCACGCCCAGGGGAGGTGCTCAGGCGTGCCCGGTAGGGAAGAGAGGAGGGCGGGGGAGGAGGGGCCCGACCGTGTGGCGTGACGAGGACGTCGAGGCGGCCTCGGGAGACACCACCACGACGCCCAAGGTTATCGAATGGCTCGGGATGGGAGCCGCTACAGTGCTCAGGCGCACTATAGCGCACCCGAGAGCGCGTCCATTGCATGCCAGGGCATTCCCTTGGCAGGCAGGGCGTGGCCACTTGATCCCAAAAGCTTTAGGGGGGTTTAAACAAAGGGGGACAGGGCATAGGATGCTCTGGAGGTGCCTTAGGTGAGAGGGAAAGTGGAGAGAGGGGGGAAAACTAGTTGTCCAGGAGGAAATCTTGGGGTTTTACCCCCAAAATAATTGAGCTATGAACCTGAAACTTGTTACTCGAGGTAGAGGGGAATGAGGGTAAGGTGTGGTAAAAATTTGAGGTTAAGGAGATCAATGGAAGAGGTGAAAACAACAGTTTTGGTTTCCTGTCAGAAGGTGTTTGATAGAGTTTTGGGCCAGCTAAGTTGTTTTGATTGACATGAGAGTTAACAAGATTAATAAATAGGTATAAATGAGCTTGATCACAAGTTTTGACCTCATTTAGAGAAAGTGGCCAATGCAAAAGTGTCAAACCCTAGAAATGGGCAGAAATGGAGTTGTTTAGATCTAGCTAAGAAAAACTATCCTCCCTAATGCGCCACTTGATGTGGTGGCATATTTTTGGGACTATAACATGCACAAAAAGTTTTGGGCCCAGTGGGGAAACTTGGAAATGTAATATTACAAAATTCTTGAAATCAACATAAATAGTTTTGAGGGTATTTGGACAAGTTAATATGTTCTCCTTGATCCACCACTTGGTTTGGATGCACTATTTGAGGATTATAACATGTCCACACAGTTTGAGCTTAAGGGGAGATAGTTGGTAATGTAGAGTTGCTCAAATTTGGATCTGGACAAAGAGGGTTTTGGGATATTTTGGTGAACCAAAACAATTGTGATTAATATGAAACTTGGCAATATGAACACGTATATCATATGTGACATGTTAGAATTTTCCTGGATTTATTTGAGAATATTTCTTATAGAAATATTTCAAATGCTTGAAATAGGCGGAAATGGTTTTGAAGGGTTTTGTCCAATACTTTGAACATGACCATGTGTTGCAACTCTTATATATGGACAATATATGTCCACTGAGTTTTCCTAAATTTTCTTGAATATTTTTTTAGCATTTAAATAATTTTTCCCTATAAAAGACCATTTCTGGCCTTAAGAAAAAGCCTTTATATAAAATAGGAAAATATTTTTTAAAATTAATATTTTGTGGTTTTGGGAATTCATATATATAGTGGGTTTAAATAAAGCATTTGGGTAAAGAGGATCCACCCAATTTGGGGACTTGCAGTGCAAATCTCAAATCAGGGGGTTTGAAAACCTAATTTAAATAAATGTTTCTTGGCCAAAATAATATTTTGTAAAAATATTTTTTAAGTCCTATTCACATGGCATGATCATTGGACAAGATTTGGGATCAAGGAAAAGAGTTTTGAGAGTAGGAGGGATTTTATGAATATAGAGTACAAGAAAGCAAACAAGCAATCAACAACCAAGTCAAACATCACAAGCACAGAAAAAGTTTTAATTGGCTCTAATTTTTGAATCATGTTAACTTAGTCATGAGGCAAAACACAGGGTGTGACACTTAGTTTCTTGCTTGTTCTTCGTTTGCGTGGCGGAAACAGATCCTCGTGGTCAAGTTGATCGTGCTCCGGCATGGTCAATAACTTCTCGGAGTTGGTTTAGCGATTGCTAAGGCGCGACGTCATCACACGTTCGTAGTCGAATCGTCAAAGCCTATTCCACCAAAAACGATAGTCACCATCTTATCGAAAGACAAGGACAACTTCGGCTCTATCAAGTGGAATCAGTTTACAAGTTGCTTGGTGAGATTTCCATTTTTTTCATAGTCTAGATTGCATATGTTCATCATACCTAGAGTCCAAGAAAAAGCCACAAAAAAGTTAGATTAGTTCATCAACATCCCAGACAGTCTGAGCCTTTCGTCATTGCCATTTAGTTTTTGCATTGTTGAATTTTCGGTTGCATCATGTGTCGAGCTGCTGGTTTTAGTGTCTAGTCGTTTAGAATTTCGAGTTCGATCACGTCTTGTTCATGCTGCGTCCGCGCACTTCATCATCCACTTCATCATCATATTCCGCTGCCATTTGTTTCGTTTGTCGCCATCGTCCCATGGTTCATCTTGAAAAGAGAGAGAAGAAGATCTCTTTGGTTGTTTACAATCAGTTCTTGAGGGAAGTTTGGCACGCATAAGGAGAGAAGTCAAAAAAGGTAACCTAGAGGAAGAAAGAGATTTGTTATTAGCGAGCAGATGGTTTTGGATTATTATTTTTTGCAATTTGGACTTGGGGTTGCCCAAATCGACGCAGTATTAATTTGTTTGGAATTGGGGATGTACGTGACTTGGGAGGAGAGCGAAAAAGAATATTAATAAGAACAAGAAGGTGTCCATCGGTTGGCTTGTGTGGAAAGGCAAATCCGAATTTTTATTGTTGATTTTTTGCCTAGCTGGATTGCAAAGACGTGAAAAGAACAACAAGAGGGGACGTACTAGTACTACTACTTTGGTTTGGTTGGAAAGTTTGGATTCTCAAAGAAATGAGAAAGAAAAAAATGCAGATCATATTCCATCGTGAGTTGGACCGAATTTTGAAAAATAGAGACTAGAGGGAGTAAACAAAGCATATATACGTGTGGGGAGGTTGAAATATAAAGGGATCAGATTTACATTGAAAGTTGGACACATGCTCTACTAGTTGAGTTAAAGGAAGGAGATATTATTCTTAAAGGAGATCTCATCACGTTGGGCTTGGAAAAGTGCAGATCGTTTCTGTTTTGGTCGGCTGGAGTTTCGGATCATCAAGTAAAAGAAAAAAAAAACATGAGAAGGCTACGTACTAGTACAAGTAGATTCTTTGCAAATTATCTCTATTCTTAAAGGAAAGTTGGTAGTTTCAATCTCGGGTTTTTTCATCTTCTTCCCATCTTTGTCTGGATTTTTTTCGTCCGTTTTTTCGTCCGTCGTTCTGTCGTCATATATTTAGGAACGTATTTATGTGAAAGAATCAATCAAGATTAATTTGTAATTAATTTTACCTTACCATAAGTTGCTCAATCGCATTAATTAATATTTTCAAACATTAATTAACCTTCCGATAAAATAGCTTGCAAAAATCTTTCAAATCAGAACTTTTCTTACCAATTCATATATGGTAAGGCCATAAACTCACGAAAATCTCTAATATGGCAATATGACAATTATGGTAATCAATCAATTCATTATATGATAACTTCATATACTCAGAAATATGGCAATTATGGTAATCAATCAATTCAGCATATGATAACTCCATAAACTCAGAAACCAAATAATCACCTCAAAATCTGGAAAAATAAATGCTTGCTCCCCCTGATTTGGCAGTCCACCTCCTTCGCGAGATCTCTTTCCCTCTTTCGAACAAACTCGACGGCTCATCTCGTTGGTCTCGTACTCCCACCCATCGATCCAACCCGTGCTCCCTCACCGATTTTTATCATTGTCGGGCTTCCCCACCGTTTTTTTCAATCCTCACTTGAACCGGTGAAAAAACCAAAGGAAAAGGCTGCCTGGTGAAACCCTAGCTGCACATACCCGCGCGACCGTGTAGTCGCACCCCGCTCCCTTTTCCCTCCTCTCGAGAGCGGCCTCCCTCTGCCCCGCGCCTCCCTCTACCCCGCTGCCTTCCTCTTTCGATCTGTGTCACCATGGCGGGACAAAGTTGCTGGAGTTGTGCGACATGGAGGATCTCTCGGCATCGCGTCGCCCATCGCGCCACCCACCTCCTCCATTAGCTCGACGCCCAAGCCCACACAAGCAAGCCGCCCTTACCACCATGGCATAACCCTAGATAGCTGCAGCCTCTAACGATCTGATGAGGATATGTACCTAGGGTAGGGTCCTAGGCTTGACCTACATACCCTACCTAAGGACACTATATTGGAGGACTTGAAGATTACAAGAGAGGTTCCGACTGGATTCGCCATGACGCTCAAGTCACTCGACAATTAATCCACTCGAAAGCTTCTCCCTCCACTCGACAGTCTCTTGTCAATCGGCGGATCTTGCTACCAGTCGACGCTAGAAGACCAGAAGCCACCCAGGGAGGCCAACAGGCAGGCGTTCAGCCAATCGTCATTAGTAGCATTTATTGTGTACGTTACCAGTAACGCTCGTCTTTATTCCCACGATCGAACCCTTGGAAATCTGGCACTTATGAGGGGCAGCGTACTCTATATAAGCCACCCCTCCCCTCTGGAACAAGGGTTCGCACCTTCTGTAACTCATACTATCCACACAACAAGAGCTCTTGAGCACTGAGACGTAGGGTTGTTACCTCAACTCATACATCTACGTGTACACCCTTGTCGTAGCTAGGACTCTATCCTCTGCTTTGTACCCCTATCTTCTACTGTTAGACTCGGTCCCACGACAGTTGGCGCCCACCGTGGGGCAGGCGTCTAAGCGACTTTCGGCGAGGTTGCATTTTTCCCTTTGTCGTGGATTTGTCACGGCAGATGTCCGGATCAACGGACTTAGGTTCGGGGCGAGATGCAACTGCGTGGCGGCTTGAAGGGGTTGATCGGAATCGAGAAGACACAGAGTTTTACCCAGGTTCGGCCCCTCCGATGGAGGTAAAAGCCTATGTCCTACTTGTCTGGTATTGATTATGATGAAGATCTCTCGGTTACAAGGGTGCTAATTGCTACCTCTAATCACGAGAACCTCTAATCTGTCTATCTCTAATCTCTTGTGTTGTCTAAACTTGTAGACTTGTGTCTCTTGAGAACTTGTCCCCCTAGGGATGCTCTACCCCTCCTTATATAAGTGGAGAGGGTAGGTTTACAAATAGAGTCCTACTAGGAGTAGGATTAGGACCCGTCTCTCACGAATCCTACTCCGGGTCTTATTTCCTTTAATGGAATCCTTCTCTCTTCAGGCCTTCTCTTGTGAACCGCCTGGCGCTGGCTCACCCGCCGGGTCTTATCTCGTGAGCCGCCTAGTGCCGGCTCACCAGCCAGGTCTTGGGCTTGGTCGTCCTGCGGTCCGCCAGCCGGGTCATTAGTAAGATGTCATGTCCTTAACGGGTCTGATGTTGAGTCGCCAGGCCGGGTCATACCGCGGGGTATATCCCCGTCACCCTTCGTCATGTATTCCGATGGTGCTTTGTTCTTGGGCCATGAGATCCGTATCGGAGCGCTCACCTTCATCGCCGATGATTCGACATGGTTTCTGGAGGCGTGTCTAGATGTTGAGGCGCTACCAATCCGCGGGGAGATGCACTTTCGCGCGAGCTCCTGCGTTGTTGTTCTGCGGTAGCCGTTGACTCCGTACTCTTCAGCCCTCCCCGTTGGTCACCACTACAAGAGATCCGGTCGCTCACGGATTTAGCGGTGGGTGAGGCATGCGGTGGCTCGCCAAGTTTCGTCTCCACAGATTGCGGAAATCGAGCCTGATGAGTCACTTCACGGGATGTTCGACTCGGAGTCAGACCAGTCTGACGTTCCCTCCGAGTGCGAGAGTTGTGATACCACAGCGGAGGTTCTTATGGCTGGTTCACATTAGATCCTGCTGCCTGGCTTCGGCCGCAGCAGGCACGAGGCTGGTCGGGCATCAAATGACCAGACGCACCGGGATGAGGAGGTCCTCCATACGCCCATCGTCGGTGCGACCGCTGAGGCCCAAGCCTTGGAGGCCACGCGCATTCGGCTCGAAGAGCTTCAGAAAGAACTCGACGAGCGTGCTCGCCGGCGTCCACCACCTCCCAAATGACGTCAGGGACAGCTATTTCCGAGTGGTTCTCAAAACAACATTGAGGTATACCAAACTCCAGTCTTAAATATTGCAGCAGCGGCTAGGATCACAGATTCCATTCAGCGTCCCGTTCAGAGGCTGGTAGAGGTTTTCTACAGATTCGAGCGTTGCTTGATGTGGCGCAGCGCCAAAACTCAGTCGTTTGTCAGTCACGTAATAGAATACACAGCAATTCACCAAAGGCCGACACTGTTCAGTCGGCTCACAGTCCAGGTTTGTCTCTACATTGCAGGGGCGGAGGTTTTCATGAAGATCGATACTGGGATTAGGGACGAGATCAGTTTCACCGCGATGACCACCATCGAGTGCCTACTCCTCCGCAGAGTGGTCCGTATGTGCCCCGGCACCAGGACGATAGACGCCCATTTGGTGAGGAGCGGAACCTAGGGTTTCATGCAAGAGACGTCCTCACTCAGAGGTGGATCGACAGAGGCAGATCCAATAGAGATGGTTATGACAGAGATTACCCGAGTGGCAGCAGTGTTGTTATTTCTAGTCCCGAGTGTTTTAGCAGAGCCATTCGTTCTGCAGAGATTCCCCCAACTTCAGGCTGGCGGCGGGGATAAGCAAGTTTTCTAGTGAGTCAAAGCCGAAAACGTGGTTGGATGATTACCGAGTGGCCATTCAGATCGGTGGGGGCAATTACACCATAGCAATGAATCATTTGTCCTTGATGTTGGATGGTTCTGCCCGAGCGTGGATGAATTGTTTGGCTCCTTCTAGCATCCACTGCTCGGAGGATCTTGCCCGAGTGTTCATCAGAACTTTCGAGGGCACCTTCAAACGTCCTACTGGTTTGATTGATTTACAGCATTGTGTTCAGAAGCCCAATGAATCCTTGAGAGATAACATTTAGCACTGGTCCACTTTGCATCATACAGTGGAGAATGTTTTGAGCATCAAGTTGTTTGTGCTTTCAAGGCCGTAGTGAAGTACAGAGACATTTACCTGAAGTTTGGGCGAATAGGTGATATTTCACTGAGTAAAATGATGGAAATTGCCACTCGATATGCCAATGGCGAAGAAGAAGATCGCCTCTGCAGCGACAAAGGAAAAGCAGTCGACAATGATTCTGGCGGCAATTCCAGTCGGAAGCAGAAGCGGAAGGCTGATGGCCCTGTTCACGCAGAGGCAGTCTGTCGTGGTTTTGTCACGGCAGATGTCCGGGTTACCAGACTTGAGTTCGGAGCCATCGCCATGGTAGTGGACTCAAAGGGGTTGATTGAGACAAAGGACACGAGTTTACCCAGGTTCGGCCCCTCAAGCCGAGGTAAAAGCCTACGTCCTGCTTGTGTTGTTATTGCTTGTTGTATCGATTACAAGGGGCTAGACGCTTGGCCTAGTTTTCGATCACCTCTCCGTAAGCCGCCCCGGCTCTGCCTTTATATAAGAGGTCGGAGCCGTCGGGTCTTACAATTGTACAACCGGATCACGCTTTACATCTCCGAATCCATCTCTATCTTACCAACCAAGTTATCCTTTGGAAGGTCTTGCGCATCCGGGTCTATGTCGTCCGGCCTACCTCAAGAGCCGCCAAAGTTCTTGGGCCTCCAGCTGATACATATCTTCGTGGGCAGGCTCATAACCAGTGCTTATCAACCATAACCTTCCAGCCGGGTCATATCACAGGGTTATATCCCCAACATTAGGCCCCAGGCTGAAGTGAGCCAACTCATTTCATCCGTCTGTTGCAATTGTCTGAGAGTCGCCAGGAATGACCCGGCGTGACGTCACAGACATGCTGACGTATCACCAAATCTCTCACATTTAACCGTTTACCGAAAATCGAGGCGTCCGTTTCGGAAAGATTGGTGCTGACGCCTGGGAACCCACACTGTTTCCCTGTTAAATAGGACCCGCACGAGTCAAACCAATGCATTCCCACTCATGCGCCTCTTCTTCTTCTTCCTGTCACCCGTCCGTCGCATGAGCTTGTCCGCTCCGCTCCGGCACCGCCACTTGTCCGTCACCAACCCAGGCCGCTGCATCAACCTGTCTGCACCAGAATCTCGCCCGTCGCCGTCTCCGCCTCCGGTAAGTACCTCTTCCCGCAGCTTTTAGATCGGTAGCAAAATAGGGTTTCCACCGGCGGACCTCCGCCATGCGTTTCGTTCTCCGGCACGGTCGCACGGCCAAGTCTCGGGGCCCGCCGCGCCTCCTTTTAGGCTGCATTGTCATCGCCGCCACCGTACATGGCCCGCCCGTGCGCAATGTGCGGTCGGTTAAGGCTGTAGGTCGATTTTTCACTTTCACTGTTCTTGGCTTAGGTTGACGTAGAACTTCCTTTTCCGCTTCGGTAGATCCAAAGCTTCAGCATCGATTTGTGAAACTTGTTTGTCTGAGTCTTGATGACTTCCGGCTCTTCCACCCATAGTGAGCCGCTAGACCCCCTCCGGCTCTTTGTCAGCCGGACCTTTTAAGGCCTTAATTTTTAGAACCCTATAACTTGTAAGCCGCCATTTGCTATCTGCTCTTTGTTTGATTAGTCTCCATTTTATTTTTGCACAGTACTTTTAAGCCGCCAAGATGACACGTGCCACCAATTCCTGCAATTGGGACGGCTCCTGTGTGACCGAAGAGTGTTTATCTGATTTAGTAGCCGCTGGCACCCTTCCTCCAAAGGAAGTGATCAACTGGCGTGTTCCGACTGGTGAAACCCGCCCCGCCCCAAAGGAAGGGGAGGTTATAGTCTTTACAGATCATATCGAACGAGGATTCGTGCCACCCGGGTCAAAATTCTTTCGCGACATTCTGCACCTGTACAAGCTGCATCCCCAAGATCTGGCGCCGAATTATGTATCAAACATTTGCCACTTTCAAGTCCTCTGCGAGGCATACCTTCAATCAAGGCCGTCAGTCGGATTCTTTAGAGAGTTCTTCTACGCCAACCGCCAGACTGAATACAAGAGCGGGCCAAGCTTGGAACTTGGAGGAATCACCATCCAGCGCCAGAGGGGTATCACCTTTCCGGCTGTTCAGATGCCCAGCCACCCAAAAGATTGGAACAAGACGTGGTTCTATTGCAAAGACACGTCTCCAGACTCGGAACATCGTCTGCCGGGTTATCGTCCTTCCCGGCTCTCAACCGACACTTCACTGCCCGACCGGCTCTCAGCTGCCGACCGTGCTAGATATGAGAAGCCCCACGCCAGAGTGAAGGCTCTCCTGGCCAACGGCCTTATTGGAACAGACCTTATCCGCTGCTGGGTACAATGGCGGATCATGCCTCTGAGCCGCCGTAACCGGCTCATGTATGAATATCCAGGATTTTACGACAGCGAACTGTGCTTCAGCGCCACCACTTTAACTGAGGATGACATCTGTATGACCGTCCGAAGTCTTGTGCACGAGACCTCTGGCTCATGCAGCACCATCGGCCTAGCGCCCTTCTGCGCGACCAACCCGACGCCTCTTGTATGTATTTTTACCTTTGTTTCGCCTGTTGTACGTTTATATACTCCTTTTCAAAGCTTGATATTCTTCCTCTGGCTCAATTTGCACAGGCTGACTCCGACTTCTGGAAGAAGGAATACGTTCCTCTTCCGAAGACAACCAAGAAGAAAGTCGCCGCCAAGAAACAAAAGAAGGCAGCTCCTCAAGAGAGCTGGTTCGAACACCCGGCTTCTTCAGAGTCCGAGGTAAGATCCTTGAACTATACTTACTTGACTTTTTGTCTTACCGGCTCTTTAATAATATCTTTCCGTGTCTCACGGGACGAAGTAGAAACCAGTCACGCCAACGCTCCTGAGGTAACTTGCATGTACTCCGACTCAGAATATTTCTTCCGATAGCCGCGGCGGGTTGTTAGAAAATTTCCTCTATCTCACCCTCTCGCTCATCCGGCTCCTGATTTCCTTTCAAAAAAAACAATAGCAAGCTGAACGACGTCAGACCCGGAGCACCGGCTCTACAGAGCTTGCATTGGGACTACCAAATTTGCCAGCTCCTAAGAAGCGGCTTGCAGAGGTTAGTATTCGTACTTCCCTTTTTCGTTTCTCTTCATGTCCAAATGTCTTATCATTTCTGTGTCTTGATTTTTCAGAAAACACCCGGGCGACTCTTCAGCCTCAGTCATACCTCCACCAAAGATTAATCCTCTGTAAGTGCTAAAATATCCGGATGTCTTTGATGAGATACCAATCTCCTTTAAATGCTAACCCTTTACTTTGCAGTGCTCAGGCGAAACACCGCAAGACGCATCAACCTTCCTCCAGCCCTGTCGTTGACAATCAAGAGCCTGAACAGCCGGCCCCGGCTCAACCGGATATTGAGCAGCCGGAGGAAACTCCAGCGGAAGAAGAAACTCGACCCGTGGCTTCTACTGAGCCGGCGGCAGATGAAGTCATAAAGGAGAACTCCCCAGCTGCTCCTTCAAGGCCGGTTACACCCGCCAGGACCCCGACGACTCCGGATGTTATCATCACCGGGTCTGCTCAAAAACCTCCTTCACCAGCGCATGTCTTAACCCGGCATACGGAGCCGTCTGAAGCTTCGCGGAAACTTGAGTTTGACTCGTCGTACAACAAAATGACAGCCGAAGAACTCCACTCCGGCTACATGAACCGGGTCAACACCAACCGAGACTTGGAACTCCGGCTGGTCAGCATGATGAAGGCAAAATATGAGGTATGTTACCTTTCTTCAGCCATAACCTTCCCCAGCCCCCAAGGGCCGGATTTAATCTAACATAAAGTTGAATTCGGGTCTTCTTTCGAAGGTTATGTAGAAAACACTTTGCTTTAAATACTGTCAACACTTGCATACTGCCAACTGTAGCCCCCAAGGGTCGGCTCAAATTTATTTGAGTCGGGACTTTTAAGTTTAGAAGAGAGCCATAATGTAGGCCCCAAGGGCCAGCTCAAATTTATTTGAGTCGGGACTTTTGAGTTTAGAAGAGAGCCAATGTGTAGCCCCCAAGTTCTGGGTCAATTTTCAGGAAGATGATCCGGAACTGTAGATGTGAACAGATCAAATATACATTAGCCCCCAAGTGTCAAATATATTGCTTGCAATCTGTTTGAGACTTGTAGAACTTGAACTGTGAACCTTTATGCATATGAATACTCTTGTTGCTGCAATAGCTTATACTTTGCCTTTGATATGCACAGGACACTCTGAACACCACCGGCTCTTAGCTGGCGGATCTCAAAACCAACTTGGTAGCTCAACAGGAAGCACGAAGCCTTGCTGATGAGAGATGCCGGCTCTTAGCCGAAGAAGTAGCCAAGATCACCTCCGAGCTAACAATATTGAAAGAAACAGCTGAGTCTGAAAAAGCCGCACTGATCAAACGGGCAGATGATGCCGATCAGCGGCTCATCGCCGTTGCTGAGGAGCTCCAAGGGCTCAAACGGCACATCGCTAAGATGTCTGCCACCTTATTTGGTAAGTCCATCATTCCTGTACTCCTTTACTTAATATCTTTTATGAAACAACTAACGACGAACTTGTCTCTTCCAACTCATGTAGGACCTTTGAGCCGGCAGCTTGCAGACGACAGCATCCTGTCGCTGAAGGCCATATACACCTTTACAGAGCAGCTATATTGCGGAGCAATGTTCACCATCAAAAGCATACAGTATAAGGAGAAGATTCCCAAGGCCCTGAAAGGGGTGTTAGAACTATTCTCCACCGTGCCCAAGCAAATACAAGAGCTGAAGAAGTTGGCTTTCCGCTCTGGAGCCGTTGCGGGTTTGAGCCGGGCCATGGCCTTCGCGCCGGATCTCACACCAGATGAGATGATGGGTGGATATCCTTCGAAGAAGGTGGACGGCTCAGAATTTTCTGACGAAGACTATTTCAAAGTCGTCAAGGACTCTCGCTATCTAGCGTCTGTAATGGCTGATGAGGCGGAGGATGACTTGAAGAACTACCAAGCAGCATACGACCAGGAAGATAAACGGATCCGCGGGCCTCTTTACGAGTGTAAAGACCTAACACCCGCCCGAAGCAAAGATCTCTTCCCCGGTGAGCTTAACGTCGCGCCTTTCTTTGAAGGGTCATTTGCTGCCGTCTCTAACTGCAACTGAGAACTCGGCAATCTTCAGATCCAAACCACGGAAGATCCGGAGTAGGATGAGCCAGCCGAGTGACCGAACCTTGTAATAGTCAGAGCAAGTATTGGCTCTTGTAATCATCCGCCCATGGTGTTTTGAAACTTCGTCAGAAACATCGTTTGTTCCCTCTGAGAACATCTTTTGTAACAGCCTTTTAACATCTGAATGCACTTGTCGGCGGTTTACTTTATAGTACTGTCAATCATCTTTCTCCGCTCTTTGCTGCCATCTTTGATAAATCTGCCAATGATTCATGAGAGGCACTTGGAAGTCTTCAAAACTCTTTTTAGAACCGGATAATACCTTTGTTGGCAAATAGCCTCCATGAACAAACGCGGCTGTTGATAAACCAATGCGTAATTTTTCCGAGACGTCTGTCCTTCACCCGGAGTTATTAGACCCAGGAAATTTACTCCATCAACCGGAGCAGCATGAATTCCCTTTTCTTATAATGAGATGCCATGGAAGAGCCGGCTGCCATAAGATAAAGTAAGCTATACCTGACGGTAGGGAGCCTCTATGTGACAATGACGACTGTTGAAAACTGTAAAGCAGCCTACAGCCGGCTGCATGAGGGGTGATGTAAATTGTACCATGATGGTAAAAAACCTCCTTTTAACAGCAAATACTTTATCCATTGTATTCCAACACCGGTTGTCAATAGGTTTATGTAAGCTATACCAAAGGTAAGAAGCCTCTACTGACAACCGCAGCTCAAGAAAGCCTGCTGTTGGAGGGTGATGTAAGCTATACCTGAAGGCAAGAAGCCTCCTCCAATCAGCCAATGTTGAATAGGGCCGACTGCCGATGGTATTATTAAGCTATACCTTATGGCAAGAAGCATCCATTCGACAGCCGCGACTAGTAATTGTACTAGTCGGCTGCGTGAAGGGCTTATGTAAGCTATACCCAAGGGCAAGAAGCCTCCTTCCGCAACTTTTTTGGCGTAAACGCCGGTTGTTAGGGTGAGATAAGCGAACCCGTCGGTAAGAAGCCCCCTTCGACAACCGCGGTTAATAAGTAACCGGAAGTGGCATAAAGCCGACCATTAGGGTGAGATAAGCGATACCCGTCGGTAAGAAGCCCCCTTCGATGGCCGCAGTTGATAAGCAACTGGAATTTGATGTACACGTTGTTGCCTTAGGGGAATTTTTTAAGCTATACCAAAGGTAGGAAGCCTCCATCAACAACATCGCTTAATGTACTCAAACTAGGCATAAAGCCAATTGCGCATCATACCAGTTCAGGGTCTCTAAAGCGAGATTGGCCGTCAACTCTGTGAGCCGGCTCAGGGTCTCTAAGGCGAGATTGACTGATAAGAGCTTAACTTTTAACATACAGCAGTTCAGGGTCTCTAAAGCGAGATTGTCCGTCCACTTTGTGAACCGGCTCAGGGTCTCTAAAGCGAGATTGATTGGTAAGAGTAACATCAGTTCAGGGTCTCTAAGGCGAGATTGGCCGTCCACTTTGTGAACCGGCTCAGGGTCTCTAAAGCGAGATTGACTGGAATACTTTTAACAGGTCACTTTTAACTGGTTCAGGTTCTCCAAAGGAGATCAACCGGCAAGACCTTGGCGGGTCAAAGAACCACAGGAACCGCAAATTTGCTGGTATTGAAGAATTTCATCCTGAGATCATAAAGATACCCATACGAGCCAGGGCTCCAATCTTTGGTAGTAGTACTACTCACTATAAATATGATATGTATAATGATAATGGATCTGCATCATCTCTTAAGTATAATATGGCCGCAAGTGTGCCACGTTCCATGGCCGCAAAGTCTCCTGACCCGCCGTGTCTGACTCATCACGAATATCAATGAGATAGTATGACCCGTTGTTGAGGTTTCTGCTAACCACAAAGGGCCCTTCCCACGGCGGAGAGAGTTTATGCATCCCAGTTTGGTCTTGAATAAGCCGGAGCACCAGGTCACCTTCCTGGAACGTCCGGGTCTTCACCCTGCGGCTATGATAGTGTCGCAGGTCTTGCTGGTAAATTGCTGATCTGGTCGATGCTAACTCTCGTGCTTCGTCCAAGGCATCCAACGCATCTTGACATGCCAGCTCATTGTTCGTCTCAACATAAGCCACCACCCTTGGTGAATCATGCCGGATGTCACTGGATAGAACCGCCTCAGCCCCGTAGACCATGAAAAAAGGTGTAAACCCTGTAGATCTGTTAGGTGTAGTCCGGATGCTCCATAAGACGGAAGGCAACTCATCAACCCAACACCCGGCCGTCCATTTCAAGGGGACCATGAGCCGGGGTTTAACCCCTCGCAGGATTTCCTGATTAGCCCGCTCAGCCTGGCCATTGGACTGTGGATGTGCCACGGCTGAAACATCCAGCCGGATATGCTCCTTCTCACAGAACACCTTCATAGCCCCCTTGGACAAATTTGTACCATTATCAATGATAATACTGTGTGGATAACCAAAACGATAGATCAATTTCCTGACAAACTCAACCGTTGTAGCTGCATCACACTTGCTTACTGGCTCAGCCTCAACCCACTTGGTAAACTTATCAACTGCCACCAAGAGGTGCGTTTTCTTATCTTTGGACCTCTTGAAGGGCCCTACCATATCAAGCCCCCAGACCGCAAACGGCCAAGTGATAGGTATCATCCTCAACTCTTGAGCCAGAACATGAGCACGTCGGCCAAATTTCTGACAAGCTTCACACTTACGAACCAGATCCTCTGCATCCTTGTGAGCCGTCAACCAGAAAAATCCATGCCGAAAAGCTTTGGCCACTAAAGATCTTGACCCGGCATGATGTCCACAGTCGCTAGCATGAATTTCATTTAAGACTGTTGGCCCTCTTCTGGTGACACACAGCGTTGGAAAACACCTGTCACACTGCATTTGTGTAACTCACCGTGGATAATTGTCATGGACTTAGAACGGCGGACGATCTCCCGAGCCCGGCTCTCATCATCCGGCAACCCGTTGCGCGTCAAGTACGCTAAATAAGGAGTAGTCCAATCCGGAATAACATGTAGAGCCGCCACTAGAGCCGCCTCCGGGTCAGGAATTGCCAGATCCTCCTCAGAAGGCATCTTGATAGTCGGATGATCACATCAAGAAAAACATTAGGCGGCCACGGCTTACGCTGAGATCCGAGTCGTGATAACCTTCTTCAGCCATAACCTTCCCCAGCCCCCAAGGGCCGGATTTAACCTAACATAGAGTTGAATTCGGGTCTTCTTTCAAAGGTTATGTAGAAGACACTTTGCTTTAAATACTATCAAAACTTGCATACTGCCAACTGTAGCCCCCAAGGGTCGGCTCAAATTTATTTGAACCGGAACTTTTGAGTTTAAAAGAGAGCCAATGGATAGCCCCCAAGGTCCGGGTCAATTTTCGGGAAGATGAGCCGGAACTGTAGATGTGAACAGATCAAATATACATTAGCCCCCAAGTGTCAAATATATTGCTTGCAATCTGTTTGAGACTTGTATAACTTGAACTGTGAACCTTTATGCATATGAATACTCTCGTTGCTGCAATAGCTTATACTTTGCCTTTGATATGCATAGGATGCTCTGAACACCGCCGGCTCTCAGCTGGCGGATCTGAAAACCAACTTGGTAGCTCAACAGGAAGCACAAAGCCTTGCTGACGAGAGATGTCGGCTCTTAGCCGAAGAAGTAGCCAAGATCACCGTCGAGCTAACAACATTGAAAGAAACGGCTGAGTCGGAGAAAGCTGCACTAATCAAACGGGCAGATGATGCCGATCAGCGGCTCATTGTCGTTGCTGAGGAGCTCCAAGGGCTCAAAAGGCATGTCGCTAAGATGTTTGTCGCCTTATTTGGTAAGTTCCTCATTCCTGTACTCTTTTACTTAATATCTTTTATGAAACAACTAACGACGAACCTGTCTCTTTCGGGTCATGTAGGACCGTTGAGCCGGCAGCTTGCAGACGACAGCATCCTGTCGCTGAAGGCCATATACACCTTTACAGAACAGCTGTATTGCGGAGCAATGTTCACCATCAAAAGCATACAGTATAAGGAGAAGATTCCCAAGGCCCTGAAAGGGGTGTTAGAACTATTCTCCACCGTGCCCAAGCAAATACAAGAGCTGAAGAAGTCGGCTTTCCGCTCTAGAGCCGTTGCGGGTTTAAGCCGGGCCATGGCCTTCGCGCCGGATCTCACACCAGATGAGATGATGGGTGGATATCCTTCGAAGAAGGTGGACAGCTCAGAATTCTCCGACGAAGACTATTTCAAAGTCGTCAAGGACTCCCCCTATCTAGCGTCTGTAATGGCTGATGAGGCGGAGGATGACTTGAAGAACTACCAAGCAGCATACGACCAGGAAGATAAACGGATCCGCGGGCCGCTTTACGAGTGTAAAGACCTAACACCCACCCGAAGCAGAGATCTCTTCCCTGGTGAGCTTAACGTCGCGCCTTTCTTTGAAGGGTCATTTGCTGCCGTCTCTAACTGCAACTGGGAACTCGGCAATCTTCAGATCTGAACCGCGGAAGATCCGGAGCGGGATGAGCCGGCCGAGTGACCGAACCTTGTAATAGTCAGAGCAAGTATTGGCTCTTGTAATCATCCGCCCATGGTGTTTTGAAACTTCGTTAGAAACATTGTTTGTTCCCTCTGAGAACTTCTTTTGTAACAGCCTTTTAACATCTGATTGCACTTGCCGGCGGTTTACTTTATAGTACTGTCAATCATCTTTCTCAGCACTTTGCTTCCATCTTTGATAAATCTGCCAATGATTCATGAGAGGCACTTGGAAGTCTTCAAAACTCTTTTCAGAGCCGGATAATACCTCTGTTGGCAAATAGCCTCCGTGAACAAACGCGGCTGTTGAAAACTGTAAAGCGGCCTACAGCCGGCTGCATGAGGGGTGATGTAAACTGCACCATGATGATAAAAAACCCTCCTTTTAACAGCAAATACTTTATCCATTGTATTCCAACACCGGTTGTCAATAGGTTTATGTAAGCTATACCAAAGGTAAGAAGCCTCTACTGACAACCGCAGCTCAAGAAAGCCTGCTGTTGGAGGGTGATGTAAGCTATACCCGAAGGCAAGAAGCCTCCTCCAATCAGCCAATGTTGAATAGGGCCGGCTGCCGATGGTATTATGTAAGCTATACCTTATGGTAAGAAGCATCCATTCGATAGCCGCGACTAGTAATTGTACTAGCCGACTGCGTGAAGGGCTTATGTAAGCTATACCCAAGGGCAAGAAGCCTCCTTCCGCAACTATTTTTGGCGTAAACGCCGGTTGTTAGGGTGAGATAAGTGAACCCGTCAGTAAGAAGCCCCCTTCGACAACCGCGGATAATAAGTAACCAGAAGTGGCATAAAGCCGACCATTAGGGTGAGATAAGCGATACCCGTCGGTAAGAAGCCCCCTTCGATGGCTGCAGTTGATAAGCAACTGGAATTTGATGTACACGCTGTTGCCTTAGGGGAATTTTTTAAGCTATACCAAAGGTAGGAAGCCTCCATCAACAACAGCGCTTAATTTACTCAAACTAGGCATAAAGCCAATTGCGCATCATACCAGTTCAAGGTCTCTAAAGCGAGATTGGCCGTCAACTCTGTGAGCCGGCTCAGGGTCTCTAAGGCGAGATTGACTGATAAGAGCTTAACTTTTAACTTACAATAGTTCAGGGTCTCTAAGGCAAGATTGGCCGTCCACTTTGTGAACCAGCTCAGGGTCTCTAAGGCGAGATTGACTGGTAAGAGTAACATCAGTTCAGGGTCTCTAAGGCGAGATTTGCCGTCAACTCTGTGAGCCGGCTCAGGGTCTCTAAGGCGAGATTGACTGAGAAGAACGTATTGTATTGACATCAGTTCAGGGTCTCTATAGCGAGATTGGCCGTCAACTCTGTGAACCGGCTCAGGGTCTCTAAAGCGAGATTGACTGGAATACTTTTAACCGGTCACCTTAACTGGTTTAGGGTCTCTAAAGGAGATTGACTGATAAGACCTTGGCGGGTCAAAGAACCACAGGAACCGCAAATTTGCTGGTAGTGAAGAATTTCATCCTGAGATCATAAAAATACCCATAATAGCCGGGTCCCCAATCTTTGGTAGTAGTACTACTCTATATAAATATGATATGCACAATGATAATGGATCTGCATCATCTCTTAAGTATAGTATGGCCGCAAGTGTGCCATGTTCCATGGCCGCAAAGTCTCCTGACCCGCTGTGTCCGACTCATCACGAATGTCAATGAGATAGTATGACCCATTGCTGAGGTTTCTGCTAACCACAAAGGGCCCTTCCCACGGCGGAGAGAGTTTATGCATCCCAGTTTGGTCTTGAATAAGCTGGAGCACCAGGTCACCTTCCTGGAACGTCCGGGTCTTCACCCTGCAGCTATGATAGCGTCGCAGGTCTTGCTGGTAAATTGCTGATCTGGTCGCTGCTAACTCTCGTGCTTCGTCCAAGGCATCTAACGCATGTTGACGTCCCAGCTCATTGTCTGTCTCAACATAAGCCGCCACCCGTGGTGAATCATGCCGGATGTCACTGGGCAGAACCGCCTCAGCCCCCTAGACCATGAAAAAAGGCGTAAAACCTGTAGACCTGTTAGGTGTAGTCCGGATGCTCCATAAGACGGAAGGCAACTCTTCAACCCAACACCCGGCTGTCCGTTTCAAAGGGACCATGAGCCGGGGTTTAACCCCTCATAGGATTTCCTGATTAGCCCGCTCAGCCTGGCCATTGGACTGTGGATGTGCCACGGCTGAAACATCAAGCCGGATATGCTCCTTCTCACAGAACACCTTCATAGCCCCCTTGGACAAATTTGTACCATTATCAATGATAATACTGTGTGGATAGCCAAAACGATAGATCAATTTCCTGACAAACTCAACCGCTGTAGCTGCATCACACTTGCTTACTGGCTCAGCCTCAACCCACTTGGTAAACTTATCAACCGCCACCAAGAGGTGCGTTTTCTTATCTTTGGACCTCTTGAAGGGTCCTACCATATCAAGCCCCCAGACCGCAAACGGCCAAGTGATAGGTATCATCCTCAACTCTTGAGCCGGGACATGAGCACGTCGGCCAAATTTCTGAAAAGCGTCACACTTACGAACCAGATCCTCTGCATCCTTGTGAGCCGTCAACCAGAAAAATCCATGCTGAAACGCTTTAGACACTAAAGATCTTGACCCAGCATGATGTCCACAGTCGCCAGCATGAATTTCATTTAAGATTTGCTGGCCCTCTTCTGGTGACACACAGGGTTGGAAGACACCTGTCACACTGCATTTGTGTAACTCACCATTGATAATTGTCATGGATTTAGAACGGCGGATGATCTCCCGAGCCCGGCTCTCATCATCCGGCAACTTGCCGCGCGTCAAGTACACAAAATAAGGAGTAGTCCAATCCGGAATAACATGCAGAGCCGCCACTAGAGCCGCCTCCGGGTCAGGAATTGCCAGCTCCTCCTCAGAAGGCATCTTGACAGTCGGATGATATAACACGTCAAGAAAAACATTAGGCGGCACCGGCTTATGCTGAGATCCGAGTCGTGATAATGCATCAGCCGCCTCGTTCTGCCGACGATCAATATGATCCACCTGATACCCTTTGAAATAACCTACAACAACATCAAACGCCCGTCGATAAGCCGCCATCCATGGGTCCTTAGAATCCCAAGTACCTGAAACTTGCTGAGCCACAAGGTCTGAGTCACCCAGGCATCTAACCCGGCTTAAATTCATCTCTTTAGCGACTCTCAAACCATGGAGCAAAGCTTCATACTCAACAGCATTATTAGTACAGGGGAACATCAACCGGAGCACATAACAAAACTTATCACCTTTCGGGGAGGTGAGAACCACACCGGCACCAGACCCCTCAAGTTGTTTAGACCCGTCAAAATATATAGTCCAGTATGTGTTGTCCGGCTTCTCTTCAGGCGCCTGGCACTCTGTCCAATCATTTATGAAATCCACCAAGGCCTGAGACTTAATTGCTGTACAAGGGGTGTAAGTGATGTTAAGAGGCCCCAACTCTAAAGCCCACTTGGCAATCCTTCCCGTAGCCTCTCTGTTCTGAATAATATCCCCCAACGGGGCAGAGCTTACTACAGTTATTGGATGGCCCAAAAAATAGTGCTTCAACTTACGATTAGCCATAAAGACCCCGTATACAAGCTTCTGCCAATGCGGATATCGCTGCTTGGACTCAGCCAAGACCTCACTGATGTAGTAAACAGGCCTCTAAACGGGACACTCTTTCCCTGCTTCCTTACGTTCAACAACAATCGCCACACTGACCGCCCGGCTATTAGTTGCTACATATAGGAGTAGCGGCTCTTTCTCAGCCGGAGCGGCTAATACTGGCGGCTCGGTCAATTGCTTCTTAAGAGCTTCAAGCGCCTCTGCGGCTGCCTTGCTCCACTTAAACTTGTCCGTCTTCTTCATCATCTGATACAAGGGGATGGCCTTCTCCCCAAGCCGGCTTATGAACCAGATCAGCGCCGCAATCCGGCCTGCAATGCGCTGAACATCATTGATGCATGTCGGGTCTTGCAAAGAGGTGATAGCCTTGATTTTATCCGGGTTAGCCTCGATGCCACGCTCAGAAACCAAGAACCCCAAAAGCTTTCCCGCAGGGACACCAAAGACACATTTTGTCGGGTTAAGCATCATTTTGTACACCCGGAGATTGTCAAATGTTTCCTTCAGGTCCTCCAAGAGGGTTTCCTTCTTCCTAGACTTCACCACTATGTCATCCACATAAGCATGAACATTATGACCAATCTGGTTGTGGAGACAGTTCTACACACACCGCTGGTAAGTCGCCTGGGCACTCTTGAGCCCAAAAGGCATGGAGACATAGCAGAACGCCCCAAAAGGTGTGATAAATGATGTCTTCTCCTGGTCCTTGACTGCCATTTTGATCTGATGATACCCTGAATAAGCATCCAAAAAACACAAATTCTCACAACCGGTTGTTGCATCAATGATCTGATCAATGCGAGGGAGTGCGAAGGGATTAGCCGGACAAGCCTTGTTAAGGTCCGTGTAATCTATGCACATACGCCACATACCATTCTTTTTAAGCACCAATACTGGATTAGCCAACCATTCCGGGTGAAAAACTTCAACTATGAACCCAGCGGCTAAGAGCCGCGCAACCTCTTCCCCAATAGCCCTGCGCCTCTCCTCATTGAACCGCCACAGGAACTGCTTGATCGACTTAAACTTCGGATTCACATTAAGATTGTGCTCGGCGAACTCTCTTGGTACACCCGGCATATCAGAAGGTTTCCATGCAAAGATGTCCCGATTCTCACGGATGAATTCGATGAGCGCGCTTTCCTATTTGGGATCCATGTGAGCCCCAATGATGAACTGCTTGGATGAGTCGCCTGGAGTAAAGTCCATTGTTTTAGTATCATCCGTTGAAAACTTGAGTGGCGGCTCTGCCTCTGTATTTGGTTTCTTCAACGGGGTCATGTCCTCCGGGTCAACGTTCTCCTTGTAGAACTTCAGCTCCTCTTGTGCACAGCTAGCCTCAGCATAAGCCGCATCACCTTCCTCGCACTCAAGAGCCGTTTTTCAATTGCCATGCACCGTAATCGTGCCATTTAGGCCGGGCATCTTAAGCTGTAAATAAACATAACAAGGCCTAGCCATGAACTTGGCGTAAGCCGGCCGCCCGAAAAACGCATTATAAGGGCTCTTGATCTTGACCACCTCGAACCATAAGGTCTCCACCCTGTAATTATACTCATCGCCGAAAGCCACCTCCAAAGAGATTTTTCCTACTAGGTATGCCGACTTACCAGGCACCACGCCACGAAACACAGTAGAAGAAGTTTTGAGATCTTTGTCTAGCAACTTCATCCGCCGGAAGGTGTCATAATACAAGATGTTGATACTGCTACCTCCGTCCATGAGCACTTTATTTACTCCATAACCATGTATCTGAGGGGCCACCACCAGAGCAAGCCGGCCCGGGTCATCCACCCGTGGCGGGTGATCTTGCCTGCTCCACGTTATGTCATACTCTGACCACGGCAGGTATCGTGGGAGAGCCGGCGCGATCGTATTAACCGCTTGCCTCCATAGTTTCTCATCTCGCTTGCTGTTACCAGTCGTAAACACATGATACTGCCCCAAACTGAGCTGCTTCGGGTTACTCTGGAATCCAGACTAATTGCGCTACTGCTGCTGCTGGTGGTGGTTATTATGATTGTTGTTGCCAGGATGCTGTTGATGCTGCTGATTATTGTGACCCGGATGACCTGCTCCTGAGCCGCCAGCACCAAAGCCGGCACCTGACCCGCCGTTGCCTGACCCGCCAGGCCCTGATCCGCCAGGCGGCCCACCGCCCTGATTATGAGGTGGTTGAAAGTGTTGATTCTTAAATCTATGCATGATAAAACAATCGCCCCATGCATGCGTTGCTGGTTTATCAGGTGTGTTGTGCTCTGGGCAGGGTTTCCTAAGCACCGCTTCCAAATTGAAAGGGGGCCTGTTATCCCGCTGGTACGGCTTGTAACGCCCGTTCCCCTTAGGAACATTCGGCCCTGTGTTAGCATTTGCCACCAGCTCTGACCCGTCGCCAGCGTTCCTCTGTCTGCTTTGATTCCCATTGTTCCCAAAACTCTTGCCTTGGATGTTCTTCTTTCCCTGATTCGACTTCTCCTCATCCGAACCCGGATCTTTGGTGTTGTCTGAGTCGGTGTACTTCGTTAGAGCCGTCATGAGCTCTCCCATGTCTTGACACGTACATTTAAGCCGGCCAAGCTTCTGCTTTAGTGGAACAAAATGACAATTCTTCTCCAGAATGAGCACCGCTTGAGCCGCCGTGATCTATTCCGATGAGTGAATGATGGTCGACACCCGCCGAACCCAATGATGAGCCGACTCATTCTCCTGCTGAATGCAATGATCCAAATCCACAATGGTCATAGGCTGCTTGCAAGTCCCTTGGAAATTTTTGATGAACCTTGCCCTCAATTCGACCCAAGAACTTATAGTGTTGGGTGGTAAACCCTTTAACCATGTGCGAGACGGACCCTCGAGCATCATGATAAAATATTTTGCAAAAACAGCCTCACTGACATCTAGCATCTCCATAGCTAGCTCATAGCTCTCGACCCAAGCCTCGGGAGGGAGATCCGCCGTGTAATTTGGAACCTTCCGAGGCCCCTTGAAATCCTTAGGCAACCTCTCGCTCCGTAGAGCCGGAGTTAAGCATGGAACTCCCGCGGCTCTAGCGCTACCAACTGCTCCGGCCTCTGTCAACACTGAGGGCCCAAGACCCGGGGGAACTATTGCTGCCTCTTGTTCTCGCATGTTTCTTGCCCGGTCCACCAGGGCCTGCGCGTCTAGCGCCGCGCGTCCCCCTGGCCCATGATGCGGGCCACTGCTTGAAACCGCCGGCGACTCATAGCGCCGGCTGAAACTTCGACTATGGAGAGGGGTGGAGTGGATCCGGCTCCGGCTGTGAGTATATTTCTCTTGTTGAGCCTCGGTCGTCTGTAAATATCTGATAGCGTTCCTCACCTCCTCCGCAAAGGGTGCCTCATCTAGGATAGGGATCGTTCCAAGCTGGGTAGCTGCTGCTACCATGTTCTCGGCCGGGTTAGAATAATGACCCGCCGGTGTCGTAAACCCTCCGGGTGGGGCCATGTGAGCTGCTGCTCGCCCTTCCCCAGGGGCAGCCGCCGCTCTCCCAGAGCCGGGGGTGTTGAAGAGATTCCTCGCCTCATAGCGCTCCGGCAGACGAGATTGATGCCTCCTGCAGTGCACAGCCGCCGCTGAAAACTGTTCCACCCCCAAACGAAAAGCGTCGGCCTTGAGTCGTGCTGCCTCTGCCTCCATCTGGGAGTTTAAATCAGTTATCCTCTAACGCTCCTCGGCCATCCGGCCCTTGATCCTTGCGATCTCTGCGTTACGGGCCACCTGATTATGTGGTGTGACCTCTGTAACTAACAAAGCCTCAAGCTCATCCATCAACTCCACAAGGCCCTGAGCCGGTGGCTGGGGAGGGTTAGCTTCCGACCCGGCCGCCCCTGGCCCTGCCATGAATACCGTCGCGTGAGACGGCCGCTCTGGCTCATCTAATTCACCATGCTCTGACTCGGGGCGAGTGTCACCGTAGCGGGTCTCACAGTAGCCCCTAAGGCCACCATTGCTGAGCTGGTACACAGATTCAGTTTCCCCACTTGACGACTCATCATCGGAGTGCACGAGAGTCCCTTGAGATCCGGATGCTTCCAGATCCATACCTTGAGTGAAGCCCACGAAGACATGCCCCTGAACCGGGTTAACACGGGCAAGGCCTACCTTACATGCGGGCTAGAGACGCCGAGCCGGCTCGACGATGTTGGTGCAGACGTCCGGCCTAGGTGTAGATCCGTCTATCTTTCCGATGAACACCTGGATCCCGCCGAACGGAACCCTGAAACCATACTCCACGGAAGCAGCATCAAGCCCCCAGCCGGCGTCGTCGATGTAGAGCCGGCCGCGGCGACTCTTGCTCATCCTCCCAACTACATATCCTTCGAGCTCTGGAAGGGAGCCCTTTGAGAACTCAACACCACCGAACGCGAGCCCCATGGTGGGCGCCAACTGTCGTGGTTTTGTCACGGCAGATGTCCGGGTTACCAAACTTGAGTTCGGAGCCATCGCCATGGTAGTGGACTCAAAGGGGTTGATTGAGACAAAGGACACGAATTTACCCAGGTTCGGCCCCTCAATCCGAGGTAAAATCCTACGTCCTGCTTGTGTTGTTATTGCTTGTTGTATCGATTACAAGGGGCTAGACGCTTGGCCTAGTTTTCGATCACCTCTCCCTAAGTCACCCCGGCTCTGCCTTTATATAAGAGGTCGGAGTCGTCAGGTCTTACAATTGTACAACCGGATCACGCTTTACATCTCCAAATCCATCTCTATCTTACCAACCAAGTTATCCTTTGGAAGGTCTTGCGCATCCGGGTCTATGTCGTCCGGCCTACCTCAAGAGCCGCCAAAGTTCTTGGGCCTCCAGCTGATACATATCTTCGTGGGCCGGCTCATAACCAATGCTTATCAACCGGAACCTTCCAGCTGGGTCATATCACGGGGTTATATCCCCAACACAGTCGCTCTAGCGGCGCAAGGAAAAAATAAGAGGAAGTCCAAGGGACAGTTCGCCCCTAAGAAAGGAAAAAATCAGTCAGGAATTGATGTTCTGGATTTAGCGTGTGCAATCCACACGAGGAAAGAAGAGGATGGTAATTTGATATTGCCCAAACATACCACTCGACAGTGCCATCTACTGATCCAGCAGTTTAAGGAAAGTCAGTCGAGTGAGAAAACTCCTGAGAAAGAGGATGATGAAGACAAATACACTTTTGCTGATCTCAATGCCACTCTGACGATTTTTGGTGATGTTGAAAGCAAGAGTCAATTGAAAGTTATCAACAGAGAAGTCAACATGGTTATTCCTACAACCCCCACATACCTCAAGTGGTCTCAGACTGCTATCACGTTTGATCAGTCGGATCACCCTGCTCATGTTGCTACCCCCGGTCGGCATGCTTTGGTTGTGGATCCCATTGTGGGGGGCACTCGACTCCGCAAGGTCCTCATGGATGGAGGGAGTGGATTGAACATTCTGTATGCTGATACCCTCAAGGGGATGAACATCCCGATGTCCCATCTCAGTGAGAGCAATATGCAGTTCCACGAAGTCATCCCAGGGAAGAAGGCCAAATCACTCAGCTAGATTGCATTGGAGGTGGTGTTCGGCACCGATAAGAATTTTCGTAAAGAGAAATTGATGTTTGAAGTCATGGACTTCGAGAGCGTGTACCATGCCATCCTTGGTCGGCCAGCTTATCGACAAAGGTGTGATCACAGTCACTAACAAAGGTGTGATCAAAGTCGTGGACTTCATGGCCCGTCCATGTTATATGTATCTCAAGTTGAAGATGCCTGGCCCCAGGGATGTGATCACAGTCACTGGCAATCGACAAAGGGCTGAGGAGTGCCTCCAATAGGGCTCCAAAAATTTTGATCATCAGATGGCTATGGTAAAGTTGGAAGAGTATAAGAAGAGCGCTGACCCTGTTGAGTTGCTGCGTGCTAAGAAGCCTGCTTCAGAGTGAGCTTTCCATTCGGTAGGAGAAGTGAAGGAAGTACACACCCGAGAGACCTCGATGCTGCCCCGACCAACATATCGTCGGCACTCGGGAGTAAATAGGAAGCCGATCTCATCCAGTTCTTCCGTGAGAACTGGGACATCTTTGCATGGAAGCATGCTGACATGCCAGGTGTATCTAGGGAACTGGCTGAGCACCGACTGAGAGTTGATCCAAAGGCCAAGCCTGTGAAAGAGCACTTGCGTCGGTCAGCAGCAGAGAAGCGGAAGGCAATTAACGAAGAGGTGGCTTGTCTCTTGGCGGCTAAGTTCATTCGAGAGATTTACCACTCTGAGTGGCTCTTGAATGTCGTCATGGTCCCCAAGAAGGACAAGTCACTCTGCATGTGTATTGACTTCAAACATATCAATCGGGTCTGCCCGAAAGATCATTTCCCGCTCCCTCGCATAGTTCACATTGTTGATTCCACTACGGGGTGTGAGCGTTTATCATTTCTGGATGCATACTCCGGTTACCATCAGATCCATTTATTTGGTCTGGATGAAATAAAAACAGTCTTCATCACCCCATTTGGGTGTTTCTTCTATACCACCATGCCTTTTGGTTTGAAGAATGATGGTGCTACTTTCATGCGCACGATTCAGAAGTGTTTACTTGACCAGATCCCTTGGAATGTCAAAGCTTACATGGACGATATTGTCGTCAAGTCCCGCAAAGGTTCCGACCTGCTGGCTGACTTGGCTGAGACATTCACAAATCTGAGGAAGTATGATATCAAGTTGAATCCGTCTAAGTGCACTTTCGGTGTTCCGGGTGGCAAGTTACTCGGTTTTCTCGTTTTCGAACGAGGAATAAACGTCAATCCTAAGAAGATCAGTGTCGTTACCCGAATGAAAAGCCCTGTGCGAGTGCACGATGTTCAGAAACTCATAGGTTGCCTGTCGGCTTTGAGTCGATTCATTTCTCATCTCGGGGAGAAGGCATTGCCTCTGTACCGACTGATGAAGAAGTCCGATGCGTTCGAGTGGACTCCAGAAGCCGAACAGCGTTCGTTGAGCTCAAGCCTTGCTTTCCACCCAGCCGGTGCTTGCTGCTCCGCATAGCAAAGTGACCTTGCTCATGTACATTGCGGCCACTAATCAGGTCGTCAGTACAGTTCTCACTGTCGAGAGGGAAGAAGAAGGCAAGGCTTACAAGGTCCAACGCCCAGTCTACTACATTTCTGAAGTATTGACCCCTTCGAAGCAAAGGTATCCACATTACCAGAAGCTTTTATATGCTATTTATCTGTCGGCAAAGAAGCTGGCACACTGCTATCAAGATCACTCGATTTCCGTCATCGGCAATGCTCCATTATCTGAGATTCTCAGCAATCGAGATGCGACTGGTCGAGTGGCCAAGTGGGCTATTGAGCTCCTCTACTTTGACATCAAGTTTGAAGCTAAAAAGGCGATCAAGTCTCACACACTTGCTGATTTCTTGGCCGAGTGGGTTGAACAGTAGCAACCAATCCAGATCCAGTCGGCACACTGGATCATGTTCTTTGATGCCTCGAAAATTTTGAATGGGTCTAGTGCTAGCGTAGTTTTGGTATTCCCAAAAGGCAACAAACTCAGTTATCTCCTGCAGATTCACTTTGATTCCTCCAACAACGAAGCAGAATACGAAGCACTCTTGTACGGGTTGCGTATGGCCATCTTAATCGGCGTCAAGCGCTTGATGGTTTACGGTGACTCTGATTTGGTGGTCAATCAAGTGATGAAAGAATGGGATGTCAAGACTTGGAACTCCATCATGTTCCCCAAGTGAAGAATCAGGCAGCTGATGAGCTAGCAAAGATTGGATCCACTCGGAAGCATGTTACCAACAATGTGTTTCTTGACCACCTGCATGCCCCTTTAGTGCAGGAGGACCCCTTCACTGAAGATCCCCCACAAGCTATAAGCGCCGCTAATCCGATTGAAGTTGATGTCCCTGTGGTCATAGATCTTGTCATGGAGATTCTGGTCATCACGCCCGACTGGACTGTGCCTTATATTGCGTATATCCTGAGGCAAGAACTCCCGGAGGATGAAGCTGAAGCTTGGCAGATTGTTTGCAGATCCAAGGCTTTCATTTTTATGGATGATCAGCTCTATAGAGAAAGTGTAACTGGTGTGACACATCGGTGCATCTCCCCTGAAGAAGGTCAAATGATCCTGGAAGAGATCCACTCAGGGACTTGCGGTCATCATGCGTCCTCCCTGACAATTGTCGCTAAAGCATACCGAGCTGGTTTCTTCTGGCTGTGTGCTAATGAGATGGCCAAGGACATTGTTGATCACTGCGAAGGGTGACAGTTCTACACAAACTTGTCACACAAGCCTGCTTCTGCCTTGAAGACTATTCCACTCCTCTGGCCGTTTGTTGTCTGGGGTTTGGATATGGTTGGTTTCTTTCGGATAGGACAGAGTGGATTTACTCATTTGCTTGTTGCAGTTGACAAGTTTACGAAGTGGATTGATGCCAAGCCTATAAAGAAACTGAACTCTCGTACTGCAATTAAATTCATGAGAGAGATAATCTTCCGATACGAAGTTCCCAATAGTATGATCACAGACAATGGCTCAAACTTCGACTCGGAAGAATTCAGACACTTCTGCTTCTCCCAAGGCACTCGGGTGGATTACGCATCCATTGCACACCCTCAAACTAATGGTCAAGCTGAGCGAGCCAATGGCCTTATCCTTCAAGGGCTGAAGCCTCAACTCACGCGAGACTTAGATCATGCAGAAGGAGCCAGGGTGTCAGAGTTGCCATCTATTGTATGGGGCTTGAGAACAACTCCCAATCGGTCGACTGGATGCATGCCCTTCTTCTTGGTGTATGGAGCGGAAGCCACTTTGCCGAGTGATCTCCTTCATAATTCCCCTCATGTAGATCTTTACTCTGAGGCTAAAGCAGAACAAGCACGTCACGATGGCGTGGATCTCTTGGAAGAGGAGCGCGAGATGGCTTTGATTCGGTCGACTGTATATCAGCAAGACGTGCGTCGCTTTCATGCAAAACATGTCAAGAGTCGATCATTTCATGAAGGAGATTTGATGCTCCAAGTGGACCAACTGCAACCTCACAAGCTCGCACCTACATCGGAATGTCCCTTCGTCGTCACCAAAGTACTGAAGAAAGGAGCCTACCACCTCTACAACCTCAAGAAGAAAATCGACGAGCCGCAGGCCTGGAACGCAGATCTACTTCAGTGTTTCTATACTTGAAGACTGAGTTGTTTTGATGTAATAAAAGTATTCCAGACAATGTCGTTTATGCAACTTCTAACTTCCACAATCTTTTGGTCGATTTCGATCGCACAATCCTACATTTGGGAACACTCCGAGTGACGAGCAATCCTCTCACTTGGGGGCTTAGCTGCGAACCTGCTCTCGCCTAAGTTAAAAAACCTTACGGATGGATAGCAATCCATTCACTTAGAAACTTAGCTACAAACCAGTCTTCGTCTAAGTTCAAAACTTCTCCGAGTGACGAGCAATCCTCTCACTTGGGGGCTTAGCTGTGAATCCGTTTTCGCCTAAATTAAAACCCTTCCGCGTGGATAACATCATGTTCACTCGGAAACTTAGCTACAAACCAGTCTTCGTCTAAGTTCAAAACTTCTTTGAGTGACAAGCAATCCTCTCACTCGGGGGCTTAGCTACGAATCCGTTTTCGCCTAAGTTAAAACCCTTCCGTGTGGATAACATCATGTTCACTCAGAAACTTAGCTACGAACCAGTCTTCGTCTAAGTTCAAAACTTCTCCGAGTGACGAGCAACCCTCTCACTCGGGGGCTTAGCTACGAATCCGCTTTCGCCTAAGTTAAAAACCCATCCGAGTGGGTAACATCATGTTCACTCGAAAAATTAGCTATGAACGAGTCTTCGTCTAAGTTCAAAACTTCTCCGAGTGACGAGCAACCCTCTCACGCAGGGGCTTAGCTACGAATCCACTTTCGCCTAAATTAAAAACCCTTCCGAGTGGATAACATCATGTTCACTCAGAAACTTAGCTACGGACCAGTCTTCGTCTAAGCTCAAAACTTCTCCGAGTGTCGAGCGATCCTCACACTCGGGGGCTTAGCTGCAACTAGCTTTCGCCGAAGTTAAAAACCCTTCCGAGTGGTGTGGGGACCCCGACTCATAAGTCTAGATCACCGATTGCACGTGTACACTGATCCCAGAGATCAATGCTCACTGAACACACAGAAGCTGAATAAAAGAGTCTTACATCCACATTAAGCGTCTTACACAAATGATGACCACGAAGGTCTTTGTATTACAAGGATAGGGCCACTCGGGCCAAACACTAAGTCTAGAACAAGCAGCGGAAATCTTCGTCGAAAGCGTGAACCCATGACATCTGCCTTAACCTACAGGCATTCTGACTGGGAAGCGTCCTAGTTCGCATGTTCGTCTCCAACGAACTCCTCAACAAACTCCTGTTCTTCCATGCCTGGACAATTAAATAACCAGTGGCAAGCCAATGAGTACTTTGAATGTACTCGCAAGCAACCCAAGAGCGGAACGAGGCAATAATGATGCATGATGTAGCACTATAGGTAATCTTGCGGAAAGCTGATTTTGTATGCAAGTGACATGATCAAGTAATATTAAGTATGCATCAACAAATAACCAAGTATTCATGATAACACATTGCCGATACCATCACGGTATCAGTTGAACACATTCTGCTCACACCAAGTCATCGGACTTAGTTCATTTTTCATGCCCAGCCATCGGACTAGACTCACGTGACCTCTTGTCACTAACACACCCATACTCACTCCAATATTTTACGAAAACATTAGGACGTAGTCTAAGAAGGACCTCCAACTGTCCATGACCGCGGACACGGCTATTCAAATAGTTTTACACTCTGTAGAGGTTGCACACTTTACCCACAAGACTCCGGGAACTTCCGTGTCATCCACGACTCGCGGTATATACATACCCGAGGTAAGCACCCGAACAATGCCTTTCCCCCGGCGATACTAAACAAAGAGTCCACTCGATTGGTACCCATCCCTCATGACGTACATCACACGAGCCTTTCTCAAACCGTACCATCCATGAGGGGACCAACGGTGTGCCCGGTGCCTGTAAAGACAGCGCATGATCGTACATCCGGTACGACCCCGTATCGAGAGTGACCACGCCACTCCCGCCACTAGTAATGCGGGCTCCTTGCCAGTACCCACCAAGGTAATCAAGAAAGCCCCATCCCATAAGGGGTATTGTGGTCGTACATGTAAGGTTGGGCCGGTCAGCAGACCTTAAATCTAATCCGTTTTCAAAAATACACACCCATTTGTTCCGGTACGCCACTTCTTTCTCAAGTGGTCACCCAACTCATCATCATCTCCCTCGGGCATTAGTGACACCCGACGGGGTTTTCGAAAGAGTATTGAAAACACACACCCATTTGTTCTGGTACACCACTTCTTTCTCAAGTGGTCACCCAACTCATCATCATCTCCCTCGGGCATTAGTGACACCCGACGGGGTTTTCGAAAGAGTATTGAAAACACACACCTCTCGGTATCACCATGCATAAGTCCCATCCCACTTGCATAGTAGCAACCTATCTACTCCCACCCGCACAACCCTCATAAGGTGGTAGGGTCGTGCTTGATGCAAGTATCAATGGAAAGCATCGGAGGCATCCCACCGAAGGGGAAACCACCACATCATATGATCGATAATGCCGGAAGTAAAGTGCTATATGACATGCAAGTTAAAATAGTTTCTTGACATGGTCAAAGGGCTGCTTGCTTGGCTCAACAAATTCTCCGGGGTCTTCAAAGTCTTCGAGTCCAACTTCTCCGTCAACGGCGCAATCTATCGATGCGGAAATAGCGACAATAAATAAACAAGCATGCAAACAGAGCACTCAATCTACCTATCAAAAATGTTCACCTATTCTGTTAAATCTCTAAAGTCATATTAAAAATATTTACAATAAATTTTATCTGTGAAGACTATATTAGAAACACAATAACAGAGGCTAAAAAGGTGCTTTTAATAGGTTTTAAATAAGACTAGTGATAAAAACTCTTTCAGTAAATTGCATAGATGGCACTATTAAATTGTATACAATATTCTAAGATTTATGGTGGAGAAAATATTGCATTGGGAAATTATTTAGTCCTGTGGGATTTTTGCAAAACCCACCAGAAAATAAAAAGGGAAAAAGGGCACCAGATCCTGAGCCAGGGGCGGCTAGGGGCTGGGCCGGCCCATCTGGTCAGTCGGCCAGCCGCGCGCGCAGTCAGGTTCAAGCCTGACGTGCGAGGCCCGGCTGCCAGCGGCTCAGGGGAGAGGAGAGAGGGCGCGGGCGAGGGGAGGAGAGGCTGACAGGTGGGGACCACCTGTCAGGTCCGTCTTCCTCCTCGCGTTCGAGAGGGGAGCAGCTCACCGACGGTGAGGGAGGCCACGGCGAGGGGAGGAGAGGGTCGGAACGGGCTCGGGGAGGACCTGCGGGTCCTCTAGAGGTGGAGCGGAGGGCGGAGGAGGACGGGGTCGCCGGCGATGAGGAGGCCGCGGCGGAGGAGCTTCGGGACTGTCCTCAAACGCCCATCCCAGCCTGCAACAACGACGGGAGAGAGGGGGAATCGGGTCAGGAGGGCACGGGAGGACCAGAGGAAGGAGAATGGGGACCGGAGTGGCGCCCTACCCGAAGATCGACGGTGGGGCTGCCACGGCGAGCTTCGGCTCGATCCCGAGCACAGAGAGAGAGGGAAGGGCTCAGGCTTAGTGGATCATCACTAATTGGTCATTAGAGCATGCCCACAAAGTTTGAGGTCAAGGGAAGACACTTCACAATGTAAAGTTGTCAAAATTTGAATCTGGACAGAAATGGATTTGGGTTGGTTGATGAAGCAAACCAACTTGTATGGGGATGAAACTTTGCAAGATCATCACTTGTGATAATGTTGACTTGCTAAAATTTCCCTGGATTTTATTGAGAATATTTCTTATAGAATCATTCCAAAAGTTCAATCTGAACAAAAAGGGTTTTGAGGGGTTTTGCCCATGTTATGATCAAGCCCTTGTGTTGAAACTCATATATATGGAAACTATATGTCCACTGAGTCTCTCTAAATTTTCTCAAATATTTCCCAAGCATTTAAATAATTTTCCCTTAGGAAAAGCCATTTCTGCCCTTAAGAAAAAGCCTTTAAATAAAATATGAAAATAATCTTTAAAAATAATATTTGGTGGTTTTGAGAAGTCATATAAATAGTAGGTTTCAAATAAAGCATTTGGGAATAAAAGATCCACCTAAATTTAGGACTTGTAGTTCAAACCTCAATTCAGGGGTTTTAGTGATCTTAAATTGAATAAATCCTTTTTGGTGAAAATAAATTTTGATAAAAATATTTTTGAGCTATATTCACATGGCATGATCATAGGGCAAGGAATTTGGATCAAGGAAGATGAAGGTGGAGTGGAGTAGAACCTAATAGTGCCAAACATGATCATCCAAGCCATCAAACAAGCTTTCATTCCAAAAAGTTTCAGTTGGCTCCAAATTTTTATAAAACCAAACACAATATTGTGCCAAAATACAGGGTGAGATAGGCCTTCCCCCCTTACAAGAATCCCGTCCCCGAGATTCCTAGGATAAGCGCCAAAAAGATATGGAAACTCTGATCTGAGATAATCTTCACGCTCCCATGTTGCTTCTGCTTCCGTGTGGTTGCTCCACTGGACCTTGAAGTACTTGATGGTGCGGCTTTGGTGCAGCGCTCAGCTTCATCCAAAATGCGGACAGACCTCTCACGATAAGTGAGATCTAGTTGAAGGTCGATGGCCTGATGGTTGATGTCTTTGTAGAGGTTGGGGCGTTCGGGAACTTGCGGACACTTCCGGAGATGCGACACGTGGAAGACGTTGTGCACATCCGACAGCTCGGAAGGTAGCTCTAGCTGATAAGCAACTTCTCCTTGTCTTGCAGTGATCCTGAAGGTTCTGATATACCTTGGCGCGAGCTTTCCTTCGACATGAAAACGCTTGGTTCCCTTGAGAGGCGTGACGCGGAGGTAGACATAATCTCCAACGTTGAGGTTCAGTCCTCGGCGATGAGAGTCGGCGTGGCTCTTCTGTCTTGACTTAGCGGTCTTGAGGCACTCGCGGACGAGTTGAACTTGCTCTTCGGCTTCGCGGAGGATATCTGGTCCAAATATTAATCCTTCTCCGGTCTCCGACCAGTTGAGGGGAGTACGACACTTGCGTCCATACAACACCTCAAATGGTGCCATCTGAAGGCTTGACTGATAGCTGTTGTTGTGGGAGAACTCGGCGAACGGTAAGCAATCTTCCCACTTGGCTCCATATGCCAGAACACAAGCGCGGAGCATGTCTTCGAGTATCTGGTTTACTCGTTCCGTTTGCCCACCGGTCTGGGGGTGGAAAGCAGTGCTGAAGGAGAGCTTGGTTCCCATCGCTTCTTGAAATTTCTTCCAGAACCTTGAGGTGAATTGGGTTCCTCGGTCTGACACGATCTCCTTTGGAACTTCGTGGAGGCTTACAATCCGCTCGATGTAGAGGATGGCTAACTTGTTGCCATCATAGGTGGTCTTGATGGGAATAAAATGGGCGACCTTGGTCAGGTGGTCGACAATGACCCAGACGGAATCATGTCCCTTACTTGACCTTGGTAAACTGGTGATGAAGTCCATCCCGATTTTATCCCACTTCCATTCAGGCACTTTAAGGGGCTGCAGTAGTCCGGCGGGTCGCTGATGCTCAGCCTTGACCCTCTGGCATACATCACATTTAGCCACGAACGTGCCTATCTCCCGCTTCATGCCATGCCACCAGAATCTTGCCTTGAGGTTTTGATACATCTTGGTTCCTCCAGGATGGATGGAGTAGGGAGTGCTATGAGCTTCTTGCAAGATCAGGTTCTTGAGCTCTTCTCTGTTGGGTATGCAAATGCGCTTCCCGAACCATACAACTCCTTGTTCATCCTCTGAGAATCCTGGGGCCTTGCCTGCCTTGATCTTCCTCTTGATGCCTTCAATGCTCTCGTGTCCCTTCTAGGCTTCTTTGATATCGTCCATCAAGGTAGGCTTCTCTTCAAGGTTGGCGAGAAATCCTGGTGCAACCAGTTCTAAGCCGAAGCTCTCAAGCTCATCATACAAAGCGGGTAGCCTTTCCTTAATCATAGCATTCAAGGAACAAGCCTTTCTGCTTAAGGCGTCGGCCACCACATTGGCTTTTCTGGGGTGGTATTGAACACTGAGGTCGTAGTCCTTGATCAACTCCAACCATCTTTGCCGCCTCATGTTCAATTCCCTTTGAGTGAAGATATACTTCAAACTCTTGTGGTCTGTGAATATCTCACATCGCTTCCCCAGAATATAATGCCGCCATGTCTTCAAGGCATGAACCACGGCTACCAACTCTAGATCATGAGTTGCGTAGTTCTCTTCATGAGGATGTAGCTGTCTGGAGAGATATGCTACGACTCTGCCTTCTTGCATCAGAACACCTCCAAGCCCGGTTCTTGATGCATCACAATAAATCACAAACTCCTTGTGAATATCGGGGGTGGCCAAAACAGGGGTTGTGGTCAATCTCTTCTTGAGCTCCTGGAAGCTTTCCTCGCACTTAGCGGTCCACTCGAACTTCTTGTCCTTCTTCAGGAGCTGGGTCATTGGTTGGGCGATGCTTGAGAATCCTTCTACGAACTTGCGGTAATATCCCGGGAGTCCGAGAAAGCTCCTGACTTCCTTCACTGTGGTTGGGGTCTGCCATTCAGTCACGACTTCAATCTTGGCAGGGTCTACTGATAGTCCCTCCACAGTCAACATATGACCCAAGAATCCAACTTCATGTAGCCAGAATTCACACTTGCTGAACTTGGCATAAAGCTGGTGCTCTCGAAGCTTCTCTAGGACCAACCTCAAGTGCTCTTCATGCTCCTCTTCAGACTTGGAGAAGACAAGGATGTCATCAATGAAGACAACAACGAACTTGTCCAAGTACTCCATGAAGACTTTATTCATGAGGTACATGAAGTAGGCCGGGGCATTCGTCAATCCGAATGACATGACCGTGTATTCATACAGGCCATACCGGGTCACAAATGTTGTCTTCGGAATATCTTGAGGTCTGATCTTCAGCTGATAGTACCTAGACCTGAGATCGATCTTGGAGAACACCTTGGCTCCATTCAACTGATCAAACAGGTCTTCAATCTTGGGGAGTGGATACTTGTTCTTTATTGTGACCTCATTGAGAGAATGGTAATTGACGCAGAGTCTGATAGTGTCGTCTCTCTTTGACACAAATAGAACAGGAGATCCCCAAGGAGAGACACTAGGGAGAATAAATCCTTTCCTGAGCTGCTCTGCTAGTTGCTTCTTCAATTCAGCCAACTCCTCGGATCCCATCCTATAGGCCTTCTTATACATGGGCCTTGATCCGGGCATAAGCTCAATGATGAACTCAATGTCGCGGTCAGGAGGCATCCTGGGCAGCTCATGAGGAAACACATCCGGGTATTCACATACTACTGGCACTTGATCCAACTCAACTCCTGACAGGCAGTTAACCTGAGGGGCTTGCGTGTAGACAGGGTTGGGGACATACTTGACTTCCACACCTCGGTTGTTGGTCATGGTGGCAGTTCTCTTGGCATAGTCTAGTAAGCCTTGGTGCTTAGTCAACCAGTTCATGCCAAGGATAATATCCAAGCCGGGTGAATCCAGAACTATAAGGTCTGCTAGGAAGTCTACCCCGTTGATGTCAATCTTCACCCCCTTACACCCTAATCCAGACTTCATAACTGAACCGGGGGTTTGTATCAGCATACGACTACCCAAGGGTGTAGGCTCCATGCCACTCTCTAGTGCAAACTTTTGGGTGACAAAAGAATGTGAAGCTCCACAATCAAACAATACTGTTGCTGGGGTTGAGTTGACGAGGAACGTGCCCAGTATGACGTCCGGGTCTTCCTGGGCTTCCTCTGCGGTGACGTGATTCACACGACCCTTGCTACTGTTAGGCGAGTTGCGGGGAGTTGGGTTCCTTGGCGGTGCTCCATGGGCTTGACCTTGAGTTGGCGCATTGGGTCGCGGTGCATCAGGCTTCCTATTGGGACAAAGCCTAGAGATGTGTCCAGGCTGACCACATCCAAAGCAGGTGACTTTCCCAGGGTTGTTGTTGAGATTCCTGCCACCATTGTTGTTATTGGGGTTGTAGTTGTAGGCTGGCCTGGGATTGGCATACTGCTTAGGCTGGTAGCTCGGACGAGGCGCAGGAGGTCTAGCCTGCTGTGGCTGATAGGTTGGCTTGGCTGGAGCTGGCTGCCATGGGCGAGGCTTCTGGTGGCTTGAGCTTCCTTTGCTGATCATCTTGCGCTTGCGAGTGTCGTCGATGGAACGACGCTTGTCTTCCAACATGAGGGCTTTGTTTACAAGATCAAAGAAGGTGCGGCAGTCGCAGATGACAAGCTGATATTGTAGAACTTGCTGAAGTCCTTCCATGAAGCGTTCCTTCTTGGCAGCCTCCGTGCTGACGTCTTCAGGTGCATACCTTGATAGCAGGTTAAACTTCTGCAGGTACTCCTTGATAGAGCCACTTCCTTGCTTCAGCGCTCGGAACTCTCTCTTCTTGATAGCCATTATCCCAGATGGGATATGGACAGTGTGGAATCCTTCCTTGAAGTCATTCCACGTGATAGCACGTTCTCCTTGCATGACCTTGAATCCATCCCACCAAGCTCGGGCGGTACCTCCGAGGCAGTGAGAGGCATAAAGCACCTTCTCATGATCCTCATTGCAGTTGACCAGTGTAAGGAGGTCCTCGATGGTGCGGATCCAATCGTCAGCATCCAATGGTTCAGCAGTCTCAGTGAAGGTCGGGGGCGAGTTTCTCATGAACTCCGACAGCATGGAGCGGCCATTGTCGTTCCTACCCTGCTGCTGGTTGTTCACGAGAGCCTGGGCCATCTGCTAGAGAGCAGCATTGTTGGCCTGGCGCTCCTCCCGGATAACTTGGAGCAACTGAGCTATGGTCATGTTCTCCGGCGGAGGTGGTGGCGGGGGAATGTCGCCTTGAGGCTGCTCCTGGTGTTCTCCAGTGTGAGCAGCCCCACCATCACCCTGCTGCTGGCTCGAGTTGCCGGCTTCGGGGTTGGTGAAGGAGCTGTTGCGGGTAGCAGTCACCATCCTGTTGGGAGCAGCCAAGTCAAACAACTGGGGTCGACAAGAGGATAAGCAAAACGACAAAGCGCACCTAAGGGGGGTCGGTCGAGTGCAAGTGTGAAGAAACAAAGGTCAAAAGACCAACAACATATATTAAGATAGACGATGTAGTCACTTACATGTTGCCCAAGGCAAAAGCGCGACTTGCATCGGAACACACAACAACGAAACAACAACAAGCACACATGGTTTCATATGAACCATTTCACGGACTCAACTACGCATGAGGGATACATGTCTGATCCTACCCTAGGGGTTCTCGGATTCAGGTGGTGGAATGCTCGGTCTCGTAGTCACGCTCCTCTGGGTCTTCCTTTGGCTCATCCTCAGAACGAGCATCGTTCCCGGTCGACGGGGTCGGGGAACGAGGAGGCCCATCCCAACGATGCCTTACGCACGGGTCGGTGAAGAGCTTACGGTACTCCTTCGCACTCATGCGACGTCTACGCGCAGGTGCATCACTGGCTGGGGGTACTCCTCCTCGATAAGCGACAGCTGGTCGTCCCTCGGGGGCTCCATCCTTCTTGATCTTGTCTGGCTTAGTCTTGGCTTGTCGAAGTAGCCCTCGGGTGTGGTGAAGTTCCTCGCGGAGCTTCACGGATTCCTTCACCAAGTTGTGAACCAGACTATCGGCGGAGAGACTGAAGTAGGTCTGGAACCGGAGTGATGCGCCATCCTCCTTGGCCGGAATCAGCGTCCAACTCTCGCCCAAGTCATCCTTCCTGAAGGCAAGGTTGCGAGTAGTTGGCTCATCAGCCATCTCCGGAATGATGTCTCGAAGGTTTAGGAGGGCCTTGCATGCAGCTGTCTCGACGGCAAGTATCATAGTCTCCATCCGTGGTCCTTCAAAGAACCAACTGGTCGGGGAGTCGTTTGCCTTCACGACCACATCCACGTGGTACTCCTTCGTGACGGCATGGACCCAGTGCTCATGGTAGAGGAAAATGGGTGGTTGACCAAACTGGCACTTCTCCAGGCTGTCCCCAAGGAGTAAGGGAAAGCCGGATGTCAGCAAGGCTTCGGGTACGACGGCCATCTACAAAGGTTTGAAAAGAGGAGAGTCAGCAAAGTGTTGTGTGAAGCATAGGAGAGATAAATAGTGCAGAATTCCTAAGTTCCAAAGCTAGGTGTAGTTTTGAAAACGGCTTTAATCCTACTAACGTCCATGCTAACTAAGGGCTTCCTATAGTCAGGATGGCTCTGATACCAGCTCTGTGGGGACCCCGACTCATAAGTCAAGATTACCGATTGCACGTGTACAGTGATCCCAGAGATCAATGCTCACTGAACACACAGAAGCTGAATAAAAGAGTCTTACATCCACATTAAGCGTCTTACACAAATGATGACCACGAAGGTCTCTGTATTACAAGGATAGGGCCACTCGGGCCAAACACTAAGTCTAGAACAAGCAGCGGAAATCTTCGTCGAAAGCGTGAACCCATGCCATCTGCCTTAACCTACAGGCATTCTGACTGGGAAGCGTCCTAGTTCGCATGTTCGTCTCCAACGAACTCTTCAACAAACTCCTGTTCTTCCATGCCTGGCCAATTAAATAACCAGTGGCAAGCCAATGAGTACTTTGAATGTACTCGCAAGCAACCCAAGAGCGGAACGAGGCAATAATGATGCATGATATAGCACTATAGGTAATCTTGCGGAAAGCTGATTTTGTATGCAAGTGACATGATCAAGTAATATTAAGTATGCATCAACAAATAACCAAGTATTCATGATAACACATTGCCGATACCATCACGGTATCAGTTGAACACATTCTGCTAACACCAAGTCATCGGACTTAGTTCATTTTTCATGCCCAGCCATCGGACTAGACTCACGTGACCTCTTGTCACTAACACACCCATACTCACTCCAATATTTTACGAAAACATTCGGACGTAGTCTAAGAAGGACCTCCAACTGTCCATGACCGCGGACGCGGCTATTCGAATAGTTTTACACTCTGCAGAGGTTGCACACTTTACCCACAAGACTCGGGGAACTTCCGTGTCATCCACGACTCGCGGTATATACATACCCGAGGTAAGCACCCGAACAATGCCTTTCCCCCGGCGATACTAAAAAAAGATTCCACTCAATTGGTACCCATCCCTCATGACGTACATCACACGAGCCTTGCTCAAACCGTACCATCCATGAGGGGACCAACAGTGTGCCCGGTGCCTGTAAAGACAGCGCATGATCATACATCCGGTACGACCCCGTATCGAGAGTGACCACGCCACTCCCGCCACTAGTAATGCGGGCTCCTTGCCAGTACCCACCAAGGTAATCAACAAAGCCCCGTCCCATAAGGGGTATCATGGTCGTGCATGTAAGGTTGGGCCGGTCAGCAGACCTTAAATCTAATCCGTTTTCGAAAACACACACCCATTTGTTCCGTTACACCACTTCTTTCTCAAGTGGTCACCCAACTCATCATCATCTCCCTCGGGCATTAGTGACACCCGACGGGGTTTTCGAAAGAGTATTGAAACACACACCCATTTGTTCCGGTACACCACTTCTTTCTCAAGTGGTCACCCAACTCATCATCATCTCCCTCGGGCATTAGTGACACCCGACGGGGGTTTCGAAAGAGTATTGAAAACACACACCTCTCGGTATCACCATGCATAAGTCCCATCCCACTTGCGTAGTAGCAACCTATCTACTCCCACCCGCACAACCCTCATAAGGTGGTAGCGTCGTGCTCGATGCAAGTATCAACGGAAAGCACCGGAGGCATCCCACCGAAGGGGAAACCACCACATCATATGATCGATAATGCCGGAAGTAAAGTGCTATATGACATGCAAGTTAAAATAGTTTCTTGACATGGTCAAAGGGCTGCTTGCCTGGTTCGACAAATTCTCCGGGGTCTTCGAAGTCTTCGAGTCCAACTTCTCCGTCAACGGCGCAATCTATCGATGCGGAAATAGCGACAATAAATAAAGAAGCATGCAAACAGAGCACTCAATCTACCTATCAAAAATGTTCACCTATTCTGTTAAATCTCTAAAGTCATATTAAAAATATTTACAATAAATTTTATCTGTGAAGACTATATTAGAAACACAATAATAGAGGCTAAAAAGGTGCTTTTAATAGGTTTTAAATAAGACTAGTGATAAAAACTCTTTCAGTAAATTGCATAGATGGCACTATTAAATTCTATACAATATTCTAAGATTTATGGTGGAGAAAATAATTGCATTGGGCAATTATTTAGTCCTGTGGGATTTTTGCAAAACCCACCAGAAAATAAAAAGGGAAAAAGGGCACCAGATCCTCAGCCAGGGGCGGCAAGGGGCTGGGTCGGCCCATCTGGTCAGTCGGCCGGCCGCGCGCGCAGTTAGGTTCAAACCTGACGTGCGGGGCCCGGCTGCCAGCGGCTCAGGGGAGAGGAGAGAGGGCGCGGGCGAGGGGAGGAGAGGCTGACAGGTGGGGACCACGTGTCAGGTCCGTCTTCCTCCTCGCGTCCGAGAGGGGAGCGGCTCACCGACGGTGAGGGAGGCCACGGTGAGGGGAGGAGAGGGTCGGAACGGGCTCGGGGAGGACCTGCCGGTCCTCTGAGGTGGAGCAGAGGGCGGAGGAGGACGGGGTCGCGGGCGATGAGGAGGCCGCGGCGGAGGAGCTTCAGGACTGTCCTCAAACGCCCGTCCCAGCCTGCAACAACGACGGGAGAGAGGGGGAATCGGGTCAGGAGGGCACGGGAGGACCAGAGGAAGGAGAATGGGGACCGGAGTGGCGCCGTACCCGGAGATCGACGGTGGAGCTGCCGGGGCGAGCTTTGGCTCGATCCCAAGCACAGAGAGAGAGGGAAGGGCTCAGGCTTCACAAGCAGCCTATTGGGGTTGAGAGAGAGATCATAAGGGAGAGAAGGCCTCTGGGGTGCCTTTTATAGGCGGGCCCGGTCCACCGAGGGCGCCGTGCGCTGGTGAGCACGGGGTGCTCACCACAGGCCACGAGAGGGAGAGGGGAGGCCCTGGGGGTCTTCCTGGGGTCAGTCCACGCCAGGGGGAGAGAGGAGAGAGGAGGGGAGGCGCGCGCGTGTGAGCTTTCGCATTGGCCGGCTCGGGCGGTGGCGGGCACACGCGGAGGAGGGGGAAGGAGAGAGAGGGAGGAGGGGATCGACCGCCTGCAGGGTTGCAGACGTCGAGGCCGACCACACGGACAGGCAGGGGCGGCCCAATGTCGCCTGGCGGCACCGGGCAGGGGCGGTTACAGTGCGGGAGCGCACTGTAGCATGACCCAGAGTGCCTCTATGGCATGTAGGGGCATTCTTTAAGCCCCCCTGCGTGTCTTCTTGTGTCCAGAGGCATTAGGAGATGCCCCAACGGCTAGGAGAGGCTAGGGGTTCTATGGGGTAGCCCTGGGGTAGAAGAAATGGAGAGGAGAGGTAAGAAAGGATGCTGCCAGGTAGAAAATAGGGGGTTTTACCCCATCTCACCATGGCCAGAGGGCTCAGGATTTTTACTGGAGGTGCAAGGCACCTACCAGAGGCTGTGGTAAAAAGGAGGGGCCAAGGGTAAAAAGTGAAAGGGTAGAAATGCCATTTTTACATTTCTGGCGGAAGGTGTTTGATGTTGATTTGGGTGATCAAATGAACCTGGATTACCTTGAGATTTGATAGAGTCAAGAGGTGATGAAAGGCAAGTATGATCACCAAGTTTGAGCTTAAGAGAATAAAGTTCATAATGGGACTTAGGGAAAACCTAGAATTTGGCAGAATCTGATTTCTATAGATTCAAAGTTGTTAGGCTTTAACCCTTGATGCACCACTTAGTGGATCATCACTAATTGGTCATTAGAGCATGCCCACAAAGTTTGAGGTCAAGGGAAGACACTTCACAATGTAAAGTTGTCAAAATTTGAATCTGGACAGAAATGGATTTGGGTTGGTTTGATGAAGCAAACCAACTTGGATGGGGATGAAACTTTGCAAGATCATCACTTGTGATAGTGTTGACTTGCTAGAATTTCCTTGGATTTTATTGAGAATATTTCTTATAGAATCATTCCAAAAGTTCAATCTGAACAAAAAGGGTTTTGAGGGGTTTTGCCCATGTTATGATCAAGCCCTTGTGTTGAAACTCATATATATGGAAACTATATGTCCACTGAGTCTCTCTAAATTTTCTCAAATATTTCCCAAGCATTTAAATAATTTTCCCTTAGGAAAAGCCATTTCTGCCCTTAAGAAAAAAGCCTTTAAATAAAATATGAAAATAATCTTTAAAAATAATATTTGGTGGTTTTGAGAAGTCATATAAATAGTAGGTTTCAAATAAAGCATTTGGGAAGAAAAGATCCGCCTAAATTGAGGACTTGTAGTTCAAACCTCAATTCAGGGGTTTTAGTGATCTTAAATTGAATAAATCCTTTTTGGTGAAAATAAATTTTGATAAAAAAAATTGTGCTATATTCACATGGCATGATCATAGGGCAAGGAATTTGGATCAAGGAAGATGAAGGTGGAGTGGAGTTGAACCTAATAGTGCCAAACATGATCATCCAAGCCATCAAACAAGCTTTCATTCCAAAAAGTTTCAGTTGGCTCCAATTTTTTATAAAACCAAACACAACATTGTGCCAAAATACAGGGTGTGACAAGTGGATAACATCATGTTCACTCGGAAACTTAGCTACGAACCAGTCTTTGTCTAAGCTCAAAACTTCTCCGAGTGTCGAGCGATCCTCACACTCGGGGGCTTAGCTACGAACCAGTTTTCGCCTAAGTTCAAAACCCTTCCGAGCGGATAACATCATGTTCACTCGGAAACTTAGCTACAAACCAGTCTTCATCCAAGCTCAAAACTTCTCCGAGTATCGAGCGATCCTCACACTCAGGGGCTTAGCTGCGAACCAGTTTTCGCCTAAGATCAAAACCCTTCCGAGCGGATAAATTCATGTTCACTTAGAAACTTAGCTACGAATCAATCTTCGTCTAAGTTCAAAAACTTCTCCGAGTGACGAGAAATCCCCTCACTCAGGGGCTTAGCTATGAACCAGCTTTCACCTAAGTTAAGAACTCTACCCAAGTGATGAATATACTTCTCACTTGGGGACTCGACAAAACAAATCCAGTCAAACAAATGATTGAAAGCAAAATGCAGATAAATCCAAAGGTTCCAACGCGAATAAAAGTTGTGCGTGCAAGCAAAGGTACTCAGGCTTAAGGCCTAAATGAAGTTTTAAGGCGGTTACATCTCCACTCGGCATTCCGAGGCGAATAAAGTTTTAACTGCAAATAAAGTTTTTTAAGCTCCAATGGGACTTGCTGGATCGACAAAGGTGTCCAAATCAATCCCGTTTGCGATCCTAGTGGGTGCATCGATGAAAGTCTCCATGAAGTCCTCGAACTGAAGCTTCTTTGTGTTAATCACCCGGAGATCCTTCAACTTGTCCTCTCTCGCTTCCTTGCAATGGACTCTGACGAGCGAAAGCGCCACATCGGCTCCGCAGCGAGCAGCGGATTTCTTCCAAGCTTGCACTCGATTGGGGATCTCATTGAAGTGAGTCATCATTGATGCAAGGTCAGTCTAGAAGGTATCTTCAGGCCACAGTTCCTTGCTAATCTTCTCCAGTGCAGCTTTCAGTAGAATAATGTATGCTTGAACACCCTACAGACGGACGTTGAGACAGAACATGTTCATGGCCACAACATCTCCAACGGGCGACTTAGTGGGATCCATATTTGGCTCAATCTCTTCGGTATCTTTCTTGAAGTCCTCGCAGAATTCTATATGGAGGAAGGAATGGAAAGATGGTTACATTACTAGCCTATGGGAATTAAGGAAGTTCACTCGACAAGGAAAGTTACCGTCAAGCATGATGAACATCTTCTTCGTGAAATCTCCCAAATGCTTATAGAGACCATTGCTCCTCCTGGTCAGTTGTTCGGTCTTCTTGATAAGCTCAGCCCATTCCAGCTTCAGCTTGGAGTTTTCTTCCTCTATCTTCTTGGCTGCGGCAAACTTCTTCTCGGCGGCTTCAGTCTTCTCCCTCGCCACCTTTTGAGCATCACCGAGCGCCTTGTCCCTGTCCTCCAACGCTTTCTTCATGGTATCTAAAGAAATAGCATTGTTGAGTCACGCTTGGAGTCGATGATTTTCATCACACACGTCTGTTCGAGTGAGAGCACTCGGTTCAAAGGATGGAAGGGGAAAGTAAGAGTGCATTTGGTAGACAAGAATTACCTCCTAGGGTCCTCAACTCAGTATGTGCTCGTTATAGGTTGTTCTTGGAGACTTCCAGATCCAATCGCAGCTGGTTCCTCTCCTTCTCCAGGTCTTTATACTGGGAAGTTCACAAGCTCTCTGAAATCAACAAAAAATAGTTCAGTCGACACGAAAATTTCTCCACTCCCGAGTGTAAAGGATCAAGAACAATCGACTGGATGGCGGCCCGCCGCCCCACCATATCATGGTTGATGGAAATGATATCCATGAAACCTGCATCATATCATGCTTGATGGAAATGATATCTATGAAACCTGCAGAGTAGGTTCGGACTTCTCCGTCCCTAAGATAAGCATTCGGGAGTGGAAACACTGAGGCCAAAAATTCACTCAACAAATCGAGTGGCAAGCGTACTCCGCATACGGCAAAGGACCCTGAGTCCAAGTTCTTAAGACTAGTGCTCATCATCAACGATCAACAATAGTCTCGGGGACTACACCCAGTGGGTGCACTCAGCGTGCCCCCACTAGTTTCGAAATCACTCGACCAGGTCCGTCCTGTCCGAGCAGAAAACGGTCTCTATCAGACCCCCGCCGATGCAAGCAATCGACGGCGGTCTTGGGGACTACACCCAGTGGGTGCACTTAGCGTGCCCTCAGTGGATCTGCTAACACTCGATCTGTCGAGTGGCAAGCAAATAAAAAATGTCCGCAAGCATGTGAACATTGTCTCTGTAAAGACCCCTGCCGGTGCAAGCACTCGACGGCGGTCTCGGGGACTACACCCAGTGGGTGCACTCAGCGTGCCCCCACTGGACCTTCTATCACTCGATTCGTCGAGCGGTTACCAAAACAATTCTAAGACCCCTACCGATGTCATCACCATTCGACAGTGGTCTCGAGGACTACACCTAGTGGGTGCACTCAGCGTGCCCCCACTGGACCGAAACCCACTCGACTAAGACCTGATCTATTTGAGAGGAGAAGATACTAATATGCTTCAAAAGGAAAACACCCACTAGGTGTACAATCAAGAAAGACAGGAATTCAATCGGAAATGCACTTACAATCGCACTTACTCAGACGTTGGTGCGAAGCGCCGTGCTGGCATCATAAGCCAGCTTGCTTGCTTCGTACACCTCCTTTGTGCGCAGTAGCATCTGCTCCGCTTAAATCATAGCCTCTTTGGCAGCTCCAGTTTGGTCTTCCGGGATGTGATGCAGAGGAAAGACAGTCGCCGACTGAATCAATGTTGCGGCTGGAGTAGCTGAGGTGGCCTGGGGTTGCCCGATTGGTGTCGAGGCCACAATGGTTAAAACAGCTGGTGGGGCACTTGACAATGGAGCTGTGAGCTCTATTCTAGCTCGAGACGAGTCGCCTATCCCTTGAGACGACGTAGCAGTCGACCTTTGAGGCGTTTGCACTGATGATGTTCTTCGAGCGCATACGTGTAGGGTGCCTGAGGTCACACCTTCACCCTCCGTACCCGGAACTAGCTCTTCGTCATCCTCCAGTTGGATGATCTCTACAAACACCAATTGACAACATTAGCTTATTCAATCGGCAAATCATTTTCAAGAAACTGAGCCGAGTGAAGATTTGTTATACCTCGTTGCGAAGTGGCCGCGTCAGCAGTATCCACATCCATTTGCTCCTCTCGGTCCCGTGGAGGCGACGTTACTGAGGTAGCGGCTCTGGTAGACCAAATTCCACTCGGTCAGCAAGAATACGAAGTTCCATGCAATAGAGAAAGGAGAAAACAAACACTTACGTTGAGACAACGGGTACAACGATCTTCATACGGGGCAAAGCCTTCCAAGGTTTTGGCACATCAGACCTAGGCTGCTTTGCGGCCCGTTCACTCGACTCAACCATCGAGGTTCGGTCCCGCTTAGGGTTCTTGCCACTCCATGCCAAGGTCCTTCTTGGGGCAGCCGCGGGGTCCTGATGCTGATTGGGGCGGTGCTCTGTGCGCGAAGAAGACTCGACTTCTTCTTCGCCCTTGCCCGATTCCTCGTATTCGTCCTCGCTGTCGTCGGCATAATCAAAATCCACGCTGTCGCCCTCGCTCTCCCCTCCGTCTTCGGTCTGATTTCCATTCGGCACGGGCGAATACATGTCCGTCCACTCCTGCAAAATTCAAACAATAAAGTCAGTCGACCGAAGACTCGGTCACTTGATAGAACAGTATGACAGTCAACAAAGATATAATTTACCAGATTTGTTGGTAGATTCTCAGTAGAGAAGGGCTTGATCCGCTTGGCTCCCAGGGGATTGTCGCATGCTCCAGTGATGCTCCGAAGCCATTGCTCGATAGTTTTCTCTAGGACTTCCTCTAGGTGCGTCTGAGTTGCATCCTCAGGACCTGAGTAGTGCCACATGGCATGATCCCTTGCTTGGAGGGGCTAGATCCGTCGACTAAGGAATGTCTCCAGAAGATCCATGCCAGTCACTCCGCCACGAACAAGAGCCACTACGACATCCACTAAGATCCCCACTTGGACTTTCTCTACTTCTAACACTCATAGGGATTTGGGAGTGGTGGGTCGATCTAGCGTGAAAGGGGAAAGACCAGTCGACATGTTGGGAGAGGCTACATATTTGCAGTAGAACCAAGTCGACTGCCAACCCCTAACATATTCTGGAAAGGCTATAGATGGAAAAGCACTCCTAGCCTTCTTTTGGATCCCCAAGCCACCACATAATTGGATGACATGGGTCTTATCATCCTCAGGTTTGGCCTTCTTGACCGACTGAGATCTAATGGTGAAGATATGCTTGAACATGCCCCAATGGGGAGGACAACCCAAGAAACATTCGCACATAGTGATGAAAGCAGCGAGATCAGAAATGGCATTCGGAGGAAAATGATGGAGTTGAGCTCCGAAGAAATTCAGAAACCCTCGGAAGAAAGGATGGGGGCATGGAGAAACCTCGCTCGACGTGGGTGAGGAGAAGGACTCGCTCCCCCTCACGCGGATCCGTCTCGATCTCCACCTCCGACAGCCTTCATGAGCTGGCCGGCCACGAGCCCGTCGACAATGAGGTTCTCGACATCCCCCGCCATGACCGTCGACGGGAGGAAATCCCCCTGGATCCACCCCGCCGGCACTGTGAACCGGGCACCGGATGGCTTCTTGCCCTTGCCCTTGGCAGCTTCCTTCTTTGCGCCCTTGAGCTTGTCAGTCTTGTTCTTCGTCATCGCGGCGACGGTCGTCCAGACGGAGCCAAGTGGCGCACGTGGAGCGGCGGAGGCGGAAGAGAAGAATGGATTTGGGGGAAGAGTACTGTGATGTCCGCAGCGCAGCGAAGTTTTATATAAGCCGAGTGAGTCACTGACCTACGGGCCCGCTAAATCCCTGGATAGCTCCACCGCAAGACTCGCCCTGTACGTGGTGTAATGGGTGGCACGGTAATCGAGGCGTTGCGCCCCCACTTGCCCTAGTCGTCGCGATATCTACGCACAGCGTGCGCTTCCCAAAATTTTCAAATCCCGTGTAACCCGGGCCTGGCAGAGCGAGCTGTCACATCAAAAGATCCTGATGGTTCACTTGGAACATATTTGAAGCTTGAAATCATTCTGACATTTATCAAGGCAGAATCGATCAGGGCGAATGACAAAGATTTCAATCGACACAGATTTCCTTGAAGCCCTGAAGTACATTCGGAATTTCGGTGCCTTATCAGAGTTGGCATCGATTCCCTTCCTCAATCGAACCCCAATCCATTCGGGGGCTAATGATGAGTATATGTACCTAGGGTAGGGTCCTAGGCCTCACCTACATACCCTACCTAAGGACACTATATTGGAGGACTTCAAGATTACAAGAGAGGTTCCGAATGGATTTGCCATGGCGCTCAAGTCACTCGACAATTAATCCACTTGGAAGCTTCTCCCTCCACTCGACAATCTCCTGTCAATCGGCGGATCTCGCTACCAGTCGACTCTAGAAGACCAGAAGCCACCCCACGGAGGCCAACAGGCAGGCGTTCAGCCAATCGTCATTAGTAGCATTTATTGTGTATGTTACCAGTAACGCTCGTCTTTATTTCCACGATCGAACCCTTGGATGCCTGGCACTTATGAGGGGCGGCGTACTCTATATAAGCCACCCCTCCCCTCTCGCACAAGGGTTCACACCTTCTGTAACTCATACTATCCGCACGACAAGAGCTCCCGAGCACTGAGGCGTAGGGTTGTTACCTCCACGAGAGGGGCGTGAACTCATACATCTGCGTGTACACCCTCGCCGTAGCTAGGAATCTGCCCTCTCCTTTCGTACCCCTATCTTCTACTATCAAACTTCTGCATGTACACACTCCCCCTCGATTCATGATCGTTCCATCGCAGGATGGTTCTCCAGCTCCTCCTTCGTGCAATCCTTAGCCAGATCGAAAACACATGCCTGTTAGAAGCCTCCCTCCACTCGACATGACGTACCCCTGGATTTTGTCCACCTCCTACCTAAGATGACAAGGAGCACGTTGACTTTCATGATCGAGGGATCCGCGTCCCCATCGGTGGCGGTGCAAGGCCCATCGTAGGGCGCCACCCCCACCCCCCGTCATCGACACGCCTGAACCCGTCAAGAAGTCTACCATGCCACGAGGTTCTCCTGGAGGATCGAGAACAATAGCGTCGTTGGTGGTGTCGGGTGCTCATCGCGCCCAAGGTTATCAAGACCATCGCGCTCAACATCAAGGAGAGGACGCCTGTCAAGGAGTGGACCTATTCAGCGTGCAGCTCGGTGTCGGTTAGGAAGAGAACGGTGCCATGCTGGTGACACCCTGTTGGATCTTCGTCGCCAACAGGTGTGACCCTCTTCCCAAGTAGCATGTTCCCACATGTATGTACACCTGAACTCAGCATGTTCTGTCTTGTTGCTTCTCAAGCTGAGCCGGCAGATCAGTTTCTGCTGAGATGATGCACACGTACAAGGAGCAAGCTAGCAATCAGGTGGATGCTTCCATGGAAGCTAGCTAGCCACGACTTGATCGATTGATCTCATCGGAACAACACACACAAACACATGTCATTTTGATGGCTAATAGGTGCACTGAACATGGATTCTGAGGCCTATGGCTGATACGACCTGCTTCTCCCCGTGCTTCAGCATAAGGTATCCATTTGATGCTTCATGTTCTTAGTATTGTTTGCTTCATGGTTTGAGTTGACGAGATATGACTTGTCATGGATGGGTAGCGAGAGAAATCTTGTGGACATGGTGAAAACATGGTACTGTGTACTGAGGGCGGCTTGGAAATGAGGAAGCTGCATTCTTGTCACTGGCAAATATGGAATGTCATTGATGATATTTGTATTTGTAGTTTTTACCGCGATCTTGTTGGCTGCCACACATTTGAGCCGAGGGGAAAGGAATCATATTTTCTTCCATTGTCATGTTCGCATACACATGTATCCTTGAAAAAATGTTCTCATACACATTTTACTTTAGGTATATGCCTCCTTTGCTGTCATTTGTTTTATTAGAAGTACTTATTGCTACATAGGTGGCTGGTACACACAGAGTGTCTATCTTTCTACAGAGGCAGCTGGTGCATGGGGAGTTAGTTTGTTTGCGAAACACGGTCTGAAACATCAGCTACATATTGGATTTTGTAAGCAGGTGAAAGCTGCTATTGTTTTACTGCAAAAAAAATAGATCATCATGCCATGTGCCAGTTTATATGTGTTAGGAAATATGCAACTTGTATTTCCAGGAGGCCAAAGGCCAGTATATATACATGTACAGGTGCGAAATATATGCAGGAAACCCCTTATACAATAGGGTAAATACAAAGAGATTGCATGACTATATATATAACTCTAACACCCCCCCTCAAACTCATGGTCGGTGAACAACATTGAGTTTGGAGAGATAGAAGCCATGTTGTGATCTAGTCTGGGCCTTCGTCAAAAAATCTGCCAATTGTAACTCGAAAGGCACATACTAAAGAGCAATAACCTGATCCTGCACACCAGCACGCACATAGAAAGCATCAACACTAATATCCTTGGTGAGCTCATGCTTCACAGGATCACGTGCAATGCTAATAGCCCCTGTACTGTCGGATAAAAGCAGGGTAGGTGTAGTGACAGAAACACCAAAATCCTGAATTAACCACCGTAACCAGGTCACCTCTACCATCAAAAGAGCCATAGCTCGTAACTCAGCCTCTGCACTCGAACGGGAAACTGCAGTATGTTTCTTCATCTTCCAGGCAATAAGAGAACCACCAAGAAAAACACAATAAGCAGAAAGTGAGCAGCGATCAGAAGGATCGCTGGCCCACGTAGCATCCGAATAGGCCTGAAGCTGTAAAGAACTGGAGCTAGGAAAGAATAGACGGTGAGAGATCGTGCCCCAAAGATATCGGAGAACACAAAGGAGGTGACTATAGTGAACTGAAGTGGGAGCAGAGACAAACTGACTCAGAATATGAACCGGATAAGAGATATCCGGATGAGTGATAGCTAGATTGACAAGACTCCCAACAAGATGACAATAATGCGTCGGATCAGGCAAGGGATCACCATCAGTATCACGAAGGTGAACATTGAGCTCCATGGGAGTCTCAACGGTGCGCTCATCGGTAAGAGCAACACGAGCAAGAAGATCCTGTATATACTTTTCTTGAGATATAAAAAATCCATCAGAGATAGAAGAGACTTCAATCCCAAGAAATTAGCAAAGAGGTCCAAGATCAGACATAAGAAACTACTCACTAAGACAGGCCTTTACAAAGGCAATATACTCAGGGTCGTCGCCAGTAATGATCATGTCATCAACATAGAGAAGAAGAAGAGTCCGTCCACAAGGTGAAAGGTGAAAAAACAATGCTAGATCATGAGCACTTGCTGAAAAACCAGCGGCAGTCACCACAGAGGCAAAACGCTCAAACCAGGCACGTGGGGCTTGCTTAAGGCCATAGAGAGAGCGACGAAGACGACAGACCATGCCATCAGGAACAGAATACCCAGGTGGTGGTTGCATGTAGACCTCCTCACGCAACTCACCATTAAGAAAAGCATTCTTAACATCAAGCTGAGATACAGACCAGTGGCGTGCAGAGGCCACTACAAGAAGTGTACGAATAGTGGTCATATGGGCCACAGGAGCAAAAGTCTTGTCGTAATCACGACCATGCTCCTGCTGAAAACCACGAGCCACAAGACGAGCTTTGTAATGCCCAAGAGAACCATCGGGGCGAGTCTTAACCTTGTAGACCCACTTACAAGTGATGGGACGAACACCTGGAGGAAGAGGAATAAGATCCCATGTACTGGTGCGTTCAAGAGCAGCAATCTCCTTGGCCATCGCAAACTGCCATTCAGGATGAACAACAGCCTGGTGATAAGTAGTCTCTCAAGAACAGCAGCACCAGCGGTTGAAAAACCATAGCGATCAACAGGCGGAAGCAGACGAGAACGCAAGCCATAGATAGGCTGAGATGAGGAGGGTACATCAGTAGATGCATCCAGAGGACGTGATCGACGAGTATAATACTAAGAAAAAGATGGAATAATACTAGGAGGAATCGTCGAGGAAGAAGCAGGGGGTGGAGAGGAAGAAGGCACCAGGGATGAAGGTGCAGAATCCGATGACATGCGAGATGAGGAAACCGTGGGAGACGGTGGCGGCAAATCATCGACAATAGATGGGGAAGCAGAGGTAGCAGGACGAATAGACAAAGGCTCGATGGGGGTGATAGGTGTGTCAGAAAAAATAAGGAAAGAGATATCCTCCACTGAAAAACTCGAGGAAGATGGACGCGGATAGAAAGGTCGAGACTCATCGAAAGTCACATCTCGAGAAATGCGCATCCAACGACCAATAGGATCCCAACAACGAAAGCCCTTATGCTCATCGCTATAACCTAAGAAGACACACTCAACTGAGGAGCAGATAGTTTGGTGCACTCGCGAGGGGCAAGAAGAACATAGCCAACACAACCAAACAAACGAAGCGTCGAATAATTAGGAGAACGGTCAAAAAGACGCTCGAAAGGAACACCACCATGTAGAGCAGCGGACGGCTGGAGATTGATGAGATAGGTGGAGGTAGAGACGGCCTCAGCCCAAAAGTGAGGCAGGAGAGAAGCGGCGATCATCAATGCACGAGCCGTCTCAAGAAGGTGACGATGCTTACGTTCAGCCACGCCATTCTGAGCATGAGCACTAGGGCAAGAGTGTTGGAAATATGCCCTAGAGGCAATAAATAAAGTGTTTATTATTGTATTTCCTTGTTCATGATAATCGTTTATTATCCATGCTATAATTGTATTAATTGGAAACATGTATACATGTGTGGATACATAGACAAACACAATGTCCCTAGTATGCCTCTAGTGAACTAGCTCGTTGATCGAAAGATGGTTAAGGTTTCCTAGCCATGGACATGACATGTCATTTGATAACGGGATCACATCATTAGGAGAATGATGTGATGGACAAGACCCAAACTACAAAACGTAGCTTATGATCATGTCAGTTTATTGCTACTGTTTTCTGCATGTCAAGTATATGTTCCTATGACCATGAGATCATGCAACTCACAGATATCGGAGGAGTACCTTATGTGTATCAAACGACGCAACATAACTGGGTGACTATAAAGGTGCTCTAAAGGTGTATCCGAGGGTGTCTGTTGAGTTGGCATGGATCAAGACTGGGATTTGTTACTCCGTGTGACGGAGAGGTATCTCAGGGCCCACTCGGTAATACAACATCACAATAAGCCTTGCAAGCAATGTGACTAAGTGTTAGTTGTGAGATCTTGTATTACGGAACGAGTAAAGAGACTTGTCGGTAACGAGGTTGAACTAGGTATGGAGATACCGACGATTGAATCTCGGGCAAGTAACATACCGAAGAACAAAGGGAACATCATACGGGATTAACTGAATCCTTGACATAGAGGTTCGACCGATAAAGATCTTCGTAGAATATTTAGGAACCAATGTGGACATCCAGGTCCTGCCATTGGTTATTGACCGTAGAGGTGTCTCGGTCATGTCTACATAGTTCTCGAACCCGCAGGGTCTGCACACTTAAGGTTTGGTGACGTTTCGGTAGTATAGAGTTATGTATGGTGGTGACCAAAGTTTGTTCGGAGTCCCGGATGAGATCCCGGATGTCACAAGGAGCTCCGGAATGGTCTGGAGGTAAAGATTCATGTATAGGAAGTCCTGTTTTGGTCGCCAGAAAAGTTTCGGGCTCATCGGTAGTGTACCGGGAGTGCCGGTAGTGTACCGGGAGACCTCTGGGAGGGGTATTTCGACCCAAGAGGCTACATGGGCTGTGGGAGAGTGGAAACCAGCCCTTAGTGGGCTGGTGGAACAACCACAAGAGGCCCATGCAGCTGGAAGAAAAAAACCAAGAGAAAAAGTGGGGAAAAAATGCAAAATAGGTGAATCCTAGTCCTACTAGGATTGGAGGTGGACTCCACCTCCTTTCGGCCGAAGCCCTTAGCTTGGGAAGCCAAGGTTGCCTCCTCTCCTCTCTTCCTCCTATATATACTGGTGGTATAGAGGGTTTTTGCACTAGAATTTCAGCCACGTGCTACCCATTCCTCCAGTGCATAATTTCTCCTCTAGATCGGATTTCTGCAGTGCTTAGGCGAAGCCCTACCGGAATTGCTCCACCACCATCGCCGGAGCGCCGTCAGGCTGCCGAAGAACTCTTCTTCCTCTCCACTCCTTCTTGCTGGATCAATACGGTGGAGATCATCATCAAGCTGTACGTGTGCTGAACGCGGAGGTGTCGTCCGTTCGGTGCTAGATCGGAAGGATCGTGATCAAGTTCGTGGGGCGGATTGTGATCAAGTTCGTGGGACAGATAGTGATCGGATCGCGGGACGGATCGTGATTGGATCGCGGGACAGGTCGTGATTGGATCGCGGGATGCACGGCGATTTGGATCGCGAAGACGTTCGACTACACCAACCGTGTTTCTTAACGCTTCCCGCTTAGCGATCTACAAGGGTATGTAGATCCACTCTCCCTCTCGTAGATGCTCATCACCATGGATAGATCTGCATGTGCATAGGAAATTTTTTGTTTCCCATGCAACGTTCCCCAACAAAGAGAACTGAGAAAGAGTCCCTTGCTCAGCAAGAACACCACACAACATCTTGGAAATATACTCGCCAGCAGAGTCAGCACGAAAAGTGTGAACCATAGCAGCAAAACGCTTATATATGGATAGAACTTCACTACGAGAAGTCATAAAATATAGCCATGTGTATCGAGAGAAATCATCTATAAAAATAATATAGTATCGATGACCCCCTTTCGAAGCGAAGGGAGCCGGACCCCATACATTAGAGTGGACTAAATCAAAAGGACACTAGGACACTGACTCACTAGTAGGATACGGTAACTGAATCTGTTTGCCAAGCCAACAACCCTGACACTCTAAAGAGACATCTCCTGAGACAGACCCCAAAAGGCCTCGACGAACTAATGACGACAAACGAGAACCACAAAGATGACCAAGTCGATGATGCCACTGCTGGAAGGAGCTGGTAGCTGAAGCGACAGACGCAGATGGACTGGCGATAGTGTTGGTAGCGGAAGGAACATGCAGCCAGTCAAGCTCCCAAAGACCCTGAGAGTCACGGCGGCGAGGGCCAGCCCCAACCAAAGTGTGCGTTCAACGATCCTGGACAGAACAAGAGTCAACGTCAAGGATGACGCGACAACCAGAATCAGTAAGTTGACCAGCAGAAAACAGATTCATGGTAAGGCGAGGAACATGAGCAACATCAGGAACAGAATAAGAAGTTGTGATAAGATTGCCTCGACTAGCAACAGAAAGAGGAGTACCATCGGCAGTGAGGACATGAACAGGAAAATCAAGAGATTTAAGAGAAGACAAACTGGAAGAATGAGAAGACATGTGAAAAGAAGCTCCACAGTCCAGAACCCATGAGGATGTACCTGACTGTGTAGAGGGTGGTTGCTCAGTACGAGAAGCATTAGTCACAGAACCTGCAGTACCAGTCGAAGAAGAACCTAAAGTGGCGAGCAAACGCTTAAGTCGTAGAATATCCTGCTCGGTGAAAGCGGTGGCTGAATATGGCGAAGAAGTCCCTGAAGCTGAGGATTGCGCCTTACACAGGTGCTTCTTCTTCTGGAAGCACTGAGACTCAACATGACCATCCATATTGCAGTAGCCGCAGTGAGGACGAGACTGACCCTGACCGCCCACAGGAGTAGGCAAGAGCGGAGGAGCACTGGGGCGGGAAGGAGTCAGTGAAGTAGGCGACTAAGCAGGTACTCGAGCAGCGAGCACAGAAGGAACCTCAAGTAAACCAGCACCACATAAACGAGTCTCCTCAGCACGAATCTCAGAAAGCGCCTCCATGAGGGAGATGCGACCACGAGCAAATAATTGAGCACGCCGGGGCTCAAACTCCTTACGGAGCCGAGACAAGAACTCATAGACACGGTGAAACTCCAAATCAGCCCTCACCGCCTGGCAACACTGGCAATTACGACAACCAGCAGTGCAAAGAGAATCAAGCTGACGCCAGATAGCAGAACTCTGTGAATAGAAATCATCAACAGTAGAGTCACCCTGTTGAAGAGCATGTTCCTGGCAAACCACAGACAAGTATAAGGCATCACCAGATGGCTAATAGCACTGACGAAGATGGGTCCACATCTCAAAGACAGTAGGAAGGCCCAAAAACTCAGAGGCAAACTGAGGGAGAACACCAGCAGTGAGAACAGCTGCAGCACGAGCATCATCATCGAGCCACTGGGTGTAAGCAGACAGAGCCTGATGATACGTAGAAAGAGCCTCCTCATAAGTCAACACCCGCTCATCATAAGCACTAACAGCAGCCTCGTCAGCAAGCTTAGTTGCATCCTTCGCAACCTGAGTAGCATCCGCTAGAAGAACCGGTGGCGTCGGCGGAGTAGGAGCCACAGGAGGAATTGGACACGACGGACTATGGACCTCGCCAGAAAGAACACCCCAAAGACGAAGACCACGCATATGAATGCGCATGAAGCCAACAGACTCAGTGTAGTTGGTACCATCAAAGGTCAGCAGACAACGAGGAACAGCAACATAGCCTGACGACGAAGACATTTTTTTCTTTCAACAATCAGCAGAGCAGACAGGAAACCGGCGGCCGGTAGCGAAACTCGTAGCAGACAGTAGCTGGCACTGGAGCTGCAGTGGCGGATTAGCATAACGAGATGCAGCGGGGGAGCCCATTCTGATGCAGCTGACTGGGCAGAGTACCGGGCGGCTGGGAGCACGATCCGGTGGGAGCAGCGATCCAGACGAGCCTTCGAGGCGACGAGGCGACGAGGCGATCCGGACAGGCCTTCGAGCAGCGATCCAGACGGGCCTTCCGGACAGGCGACGAGGTAACGAAGGAAACAGGGGACCCGGCGGCTGAGATCGGGTAGAGGATCGAGTGGCTTCGAGCGGGATTTGGAGCGGGAGTCAATCTGGGCTGGAGCGGGAGTCGGTCGGGAGTGGGAGAAGATGAAAACCGCTGGCTAGCGGCGAGAGGAGCAGAAGGAGTCCGTCACGAGCGCGGCTGCGATCCAAGCGGGAGACGGATTCGATCGTCGGCACCTTTGGTAGGAACAGTCGACGGCGACGGCTGCGCGAATAGTAGGATCGGAGGATGAAGCACGAGTTGCACGTGCGGAAAAATTAACCTAGGCTCTAATACCATGTTAGGAAATATGCAACTTGTATTTCCAAGAGGCCAAAGGCCAGTATATATATATGTACAGATACGGAATATATGTAGGAAACCCCTTATACAATAGGGTAAATACAAAGAGGTCACATGACTATATATATAACTCTAACAATATGCACATATGAACAAAAGTAACTCTTTTATGTTCTTTTGACAAACTCAATGATCTACTAATTAGGTGATCTATGGTTCATCGCTTTAGCGATGTTTGCAAATGTTAATTTAGAACTGCTTATTATATACTCTCTCTGTTCCTGAATACAAGTATTTTTAGACATTCCAATATAGGAATACATACGGAGCAAAATGAGTGAATCTATACTCTAAAATATGTCTATATACATCCGTATGTAGTCCAATAGTGAATTCTCTAAAAAAGACTTATAATTAGGAACAGAGGGAGTAGTATATTTTGTAGTCTGTTCAATTAGTGATGTTTCTCAATGTTTCCAAGATATGTAATTGGTAGTAATTCCGTCACTGAACAATTACATTTGCTTTTCATAACTACTGCCCCAACGAACTGAATTCTCTAGCTACTTATAATACTATTAAATTGTTTCATGTTTTTCCTTTTATTTTTGGCCATGCTAAAATGAGTAGCCAACTAGTTTGTACAGGATGGTCTGCGCAATGTGTCTTAGTTGTTGGGACAATGTGAAACATCTTCCCTTCTCTATGGTATTATACTATTTTTTCAACAAAGAATTGATCAAGATAGCAATATTTTTCTTCCTTGAAAAATAATGAAATGACATTGGATTCGGATGTAGTCGAAGTTGGCATGTGCACCCAACTATGGTCGAGCTAACTGGGTCGCTCTGCCATGCTTGTCAATGGCCCATGTCAAGACCATTTCCTACGACTTGTGGAGTACATGGCACATACTATATTGAGCCATCTTGTGTATTTGTACAAAGAATTACAACTATGTGTACGTTGGAGAAACTCTAGAAAATTATGTGCCATCAATGCGAGGCTCAAATATAGACGGGTTCGAGCATTAAACTTTTTTACCTTTAGGATAAATATTGAATATAGGCAGTGTGTTATTTATTGCATTGTTATTTAGTTGGATGGTACTAGGTTCTAAAATGTATCCTCCTTGCAGAGCCAAATTTCCATAAAATTTAGAGTGAATAATATCTTTGTTCCGTATGCATTTAATGCTCGTTAGCATCACCATCACTTTTAATAGCCATGACATCACAGATCCCTCTCCTGGTTCCGCATTTATTCTGAATCGTAGTGGCGTTTAATCGACTATTTTTGTTTAGTGGGTTCTCTCTCCCACCTTCGCAAGTTGGGCCGCGTTGTCACATGTTTCACCTTCTAGACCATGCAACTGCCTTTGCCAACCTAGCCCGGGACGAAACAGCAACGTGACTCGACCACCTGACATTCCAACGATATTGTTTAATATTTCTAGAATGTTTTATTTTTTATAAGTTACATACTTCTAATCATATTCGTACACTAGGAACCATGCCTGTACTAATTGGTTGAAGTACAACCAGTGTTAACTGTTATTTACTTGCAACAACAAATTTATGGTAGAGAGAGCCAGGCATGGAGAGAGATGAAGGGTGGCAGACAAGTGTGGGGGGAGTGATATGGAGATATTATAATGAGAGAGGAGAGACAAAGATAGAGATAGAGATAGAAATTATAATGAGAGAGAGGGGAGGTAGAGAGAATTCTAGTGCAAAATAGGAGTATATCACAAGTGCAATGCTACGTGTTTGATTGTTGAAATTCAAAGTGTGTAAATGGACATGGAAAGGGATATTGCGAGGCTAGTTCCGCATTTATTTCGAATCGTAGTGGCGTTTAATCGGCTATTTTTGTTTAGTGGGTTCTCTCTCCCACCTTCGCAAGTTGGGTCGCGCTGCCACATGTTTCACCTTCTAGACGATGCAACTGCCTTTGCCAACCTAGCCCTGGACGAAACAGCAATGTGACTCGACCACCTGACATTCCAACGATATTGTTTAATATTTCTAGAATGTTTTATTTTTTATAAGTTCCATACTTCTAATTAGATTCGTACACTAGGAACCATGTCTATACTAATTGGTTGAAGTACAACCAGTGTTAACTGTTATTTGCTTGCAACAACAAATTTATGGTAGAAAGAGTCAGGGTTGGAAAGAGATGAAGGGTGGCAGACAAGTGTGAGGAAGAGGGAGGGAGATGGAGATATTATAATGAGAGAGGAGAGACAAAGATAGGGATAGAGAGAGAGATTATAATGAGTGAGAGAGGGGAGGTAGAGAGAATTTCAGTGCAAAATAGGAGTATATGTTTGATTGTTGAAATTCAAAGTGTGTAAATGGAGATGAAAAGGGATATTGCGAGCTAGGTTTGTCATTAACTCAAGTGGCATGCATGGATGTAGAGAATGTGGTGGAGAAATAATTAGTGATTTACGAATAAAAAAATAGACTGCATATGTATACGAGAAATTTGTAAGTATACTATTCGATTATTGCATGATATCTTCTCTATGTATGAAATTTTACGGACATTATATGTATAGATGCATAAAAAATATACATGTAAAATTTGATATGTATCATATTCATAGGTGTAATCGTAAAAAAAATAAAAGACTCGTGACAACGCACGGGCATTCTCCTAGTAATCAGATTTTCACCCATGGTTTTTCTTTTTTTTTGAATCTCACCGATGGTTTTTCTTTGACTTGTACGTGCTTTGACTTGTTCAGCTGGAGAGAGTTGGAGCGGTTAAGAAAAACAAAGAACAACTTTCGGAGAGAGAGAAAAAGAGTAAAAGAGAGAATCTTGGCAAGTCACGTGACTTGGTTGGATAAAAGAAAGAGATCAATAAGGAGCCCAGGTCCCGTAAAATCAGCACTACACTATTTGTTTGGAAAGTGCTTCGCTCAGCCACGTTGGAGTTTGAAACGGAAAGATATTGGATCAGCCACGTTAGAAGGTGTTTTGTACGGATTGAAGTTTTCTAGTCTCTACGTCCTATACAAACCTAAGGATACACGTGAATACATGTGTTTTAGGCTCGCGCCTCTAGCGTAGTTTAGCCTAGGATCAGCGTTCGATCATTTTGATCGTTTATTCAACTTGCATTAGTTAACGTGATTGTAACATTTTTTCTCCATATATATAAAGCCAACCCAGTTTTAAATATTTCTATACTTGCATTATTTCGTTCATCTGGCAATCGCTTTCTAAATCTCTGGAGCTATTTAACACCGTCGGTTGTTGGTCACCACCTGTTGCATGGTACGAAGTTGTAAGACATTGATATTTGCTATACTGCGAGCGCTTTCCCATCACATCCTAGTAGTTCATAGGAACATTATTTTAGAATTTTGTTTCTTGTTTCTACTAATCACGACAGGATCTGGAGTTTTCAGTTCGTTGGCTAAGTCGATCGTGGAAGACATGCCACCACCTAAGCAAATGCCACACCCGTCACGAGGAGTGCAAAGACATCCCATTACACACGATCAGGTCAATGTTTCTATGCCACCATTTCATGCGGTGGCGGTGTCAGGATTGTAATCATGTGTAGTCAACTCAATGTTATGTAGTCAGGATATATGTATTTCTACAAATTTTATACTTTTTTATGATTTGTGCTTATACGTGATAATTTTTCCACAAAGCTATGTAGTCATTGGACTACACAGTCTATACGTGTCTTCGCCACTAATTACATGGACGTTTTAGACCTTCTTTATACATTGAATGGGAGTTCGCAATGAATGATATATATTTATTTCCCATAATTTAGCTGAACATCAAAAACTTAAGGTTGCAATTGGTACATTCACTGGTTATGCTTTGGTTTGGTGTAGTGAATATTGTCGGTTACACCCTCATTATATACATAATACTTGGGATGATTTAAAACTTGCCATGAGACACACTTTCGTTCCCGCTTATTATACTCGTGACATGATCAAAAAGCTATAATATTTAGAACAAGGTAGTGACACTATAGCAAAATATTATGATGATTTACAAACTACCTTGTTGCATTTCTTTTTAGAAGAAAGTGAAGAAGATTTTATGGATAGATTTTGGGAAGGGTTAAACCGTGATATTTAGGAAATACTAATTCACGAAGAGTGTTATCCTATAGATTGTTTGTTTCGTCTTGCTTGCAAAGCTGAACAGGAAATAAAATGACGTGTTGCCCACAAGGAGAACAAGCGCACGGTGCACATTCCCAGAGTCGATTTGATTGCTCCTTCAACTACTATGCGTACTATGGCGACCACATCCGCTGTTGTGAGGACTACATCAGCTTCACCATGTGACACGTCACCATCGAGAGTGCCTACATCATCTGAGTTGATTATAAAAGGTAATGACAAAGGTACTGATCTTCCACCTTCACATGTGTATGATGAATGCCTTGTCAATTTGAATGCACCCTGTGGTGAGTCACCTATTACTTTGATCACACCACCTATTTTAGAGGACTACGTTGATGAATTGACTTGGCCATGTGATCAAACTATTGCAATATCAACAATTTTGAGTGCACCCATTGAATTAACTGTTGATACGAAAGAACCATGTGAATCAGGGAATAAAATCAGTTTTGGATCAAATATGTTTGGAAATAATTGTGCCAATGTTTAGTCATTTTGATATGACCTCCATTCTTGGTGATGGTTCTGTGTCAATTGACATGTTGCATGTTTGTTTATTTCAGCCTATTGTTATATGTAAATTTGAAACCGTTCAAGTTTATTCACCAATGTTGGGATGGTTTAATGACGAGCGTTGCCAACCTTTTCATTTGAATAAGAGCTTCACTTATATGTCAAACTGAGTTGCAATATATTCATCCTTTACCTCCTTGGGATAATATTTTGGCTTTATATTTTATGATTTCTGAAGAGTCCTCTTGAATAAATGTGTCACGTGTTTCACAACCGAGATCAATAAAAATGGATGACATATACATATACAATATGTACATCTTGTCTATTTTGTTACCCACATTTCATATTAAGCAACGCCGAGGACGGCTTTGTTTTCAAGAAGGGGAGGATGATGAGGACATGGATACCATAGTTACACCCATAACCCCTGCTGCTATACATTTTGGACCAATGACGAGAGGTCGCGCATGCCAATTAAATTATCAGGTACTTTCATTTCTTGGTAATGTTTCTAATGTTCATCAGAATGTGATGCTGCCTAACAAAAATACATTTGTGATTCTTACAATTGAAGGGGCTAGCATGGACAAGAAGGATGAACACTAGAGCATGATCAAGCATGGATATGAAGGCGTGTGCGGAGGGAACAAGAATGAAGTGTCCAATGGAGATTTCGGACTTTGAAACCACCATGATGTCATACAAGAAGATGGACGAAATATACAAGATGGACTTTTATAAATCTCATCCAGGCCTTACTATTGGTGTTGCACCACCTTATTTTTGGGCCAGGTCCATGTAATTTCAAAATACTACTTCATATGCTATTTTTAGAGCCTGCATTGTAGGGGAAACGACTCAGGAGGTGGTTTAGTCCCACCTTGCCAAGGGTGGAGAATATGCCCTCTATTTTCCCCTATAAATATAGCCCTTAAGGCACCGTTTAGGCTTGAGTTTTGTTTAGATTACAAGTTAGCTATAGCTGCAACTTCGCGTTCTACGTTTGTGTTCCATGACCAGACAAAGGCATCACAGAACCCCACTTTAATCAATAAAGTTTTCCTCTTATATTCGCAATATACATATTGCAATCTTAGTTTCTTTGCTTGTTCTTCGTTTGCATGCAGGAAACAGACCCTTGTGGTCAGGTTGATCGTGCTCTAGCGTGGTCAATAACCTCTTGGAGTTGGTTTAGCGATTGCTAAGGTGAGACGTCATCACACGTTCGTAGTCGAATCGTCAATGTCTACTCCACCAGAAACGATAGCCACCATCTCATCAAAGGACAGGGACAACTTCGCCTCTATCAGGAGGACATGGTAAATGTTCACATCTGACATAAGACAACCACGTAAGCACCATACTTAATTGTTGGGGAACGTCGCATGGGAAACAAAAAATTTCCTATGCACACGCAAACCTATCCATGGTGATGAGCATCTACGAGAGGGAGAGTGGATCTACGTACCCTTGTAGATCGCTAAGCGGGAAGCGTTAAGAAACGCGGTTGGTGTAGTCGAACTTCTTCGCGATCCAAATCGCCGAGCGTCCCGCGATCCAATCACGAACCGTCCCGTGAACACATCATGATCCGTCCCGCGAACTCATCACGATCCGTCTCACGATCTTGATCACGATCTGTCCCGCGAACTCATCACGATCCGTTCCGTGATCACATCACGAACCGTCTCGCGATCTCGATCACGGTCCTTCCGATCTAGCGTCGAACGGACGGCACCTCCGCGTTCAGCACACGTGCAGCTTGATGACGATCTCCACCGTCTCGATCCAGTGAGAGGAGGTGGAGAGGAGAGAGAGTTCACCGGCAGCGTGACGGCGCTCCGGTGATGGTGGTGGAGCAATTTCGGCAGGGCTTCGCCTAAGCGCTGCAGAAAACCGATCTAGAGGAGAAACTATGCACCGGTGTAACGGGTAGCACGTGGCCGGAAATTCTGTCTAAAAACCACCCAATCCACTAGTATATATAGGAGGAGAGGAGAGGAGAGGCAGCCAAGGCCTTTGGGTCGGCCGAAATAGGAGGTGGGAAGCAATCCTACTTCACCTCCAATCCTAGTTGGAGTAGGATTGCCTCCTATTGGCTGATTTTCCACTTTTTGCTTTAGGACTTTCTCTCCTGCGCCATGGGCCTTTGTGGATGTTTTCCCAGCCCAATAAGGTCTGGTTATTATTCTCCCACAGCCCATGGACCTCTTGGGGTCGAAATACCCCTCCCGGAGGCCTCCCGGTACACTACCGGCACTCCCGGTACACTACCGATGAGCCCGAAACTTTTTCGGAAACCAAACTAGGACTTCCTATATATGAATCTTTACCTCCGGACCATTACAGAACTCCTTGTGATGTCTGGGATCTCATCCGGGACTCCGAACAAACTTCGGTCACCACCATACATAACTCTACACTACCGAAACGTCACCGAACCTTAAGTGTGCAGACCCTGCGGGTTCGAGAACTATGTAGACATGACCGAGACACCTCTACGGTCAATAACCAATGGCGGGACCTGGACGTCCACATTGGTTCCTACATATTCTACGAAGATCTTTATCGGTCGAACCTCTATGTCAAGGATTCAGTTAATCTCGTATAACGTTCCCTTTGTTCTTCGATATGTTACTTGCCCGAGATTCCATCGTCGGTATCTCCATACCTAGTTCAACCTCGTTACTGGCAAGTCTCTTTAGTCGTTCCGTAATACAAGATCCCGTGACTAACACTTAGCCACATTGCTTGCAAGGCTTGTTGTGATGTTGTATTACCGAGTGGGCTCTGAGATACTAACAAATCCCAGTCTCGATCCATGCCAACTCAACAGAAACCATCGGAAATACCTGTAGAGCACCTTTATAGTCACCCAGTTACGTTGCGACGTTTGATACACACAAGGCACTCCTCCAATATCCGTGAGTTGCATGATCTCATGGTCATAGGAACATATACTTGACATGCAGAAAACAGTAGCAATAAACTGACACGATCATATGCTATGTTTGTAGTTTGGGTCTTATCCATCACATCATTCTCCTAATGATGTGATACCGTTATCAAATGACATCTCATGTCCATGGCTAGGAAACCTTAACCATCCTTTGATCAACGAGCTAGTCCATTAGAGGCATACTAGGGACATGGTTTTGTCTATGTATCCACACATGCATTTAAGTCTCCGATCAATACAATTATAGCATGGATAATAAACGATTATCATGAACAAGGAAATATGATAATAACTAATTTATTATTGCCTCTAGGGCATATTTCCAACAGTCTCCCACTTGCACTAGAGTCAATAATCTAGTTCACATCATCATGTGATTCGCATTGTTATGAATCTAACACCCAATGAGTTCTGGGCCTCGATCATGCTTTGCATGTGAGAGAGGTCTTATAGTCAACGGGTCTGCGATATTCAGATCCGTGTGTACTTTGCAAATCTCTATGTCAAACCGTAAACACTGCTACCACACTCCACTTGGTACTATTTCAAAATGGCTGCTCCACTATACGTATCCAGATTGCTACTACGAGTCATCCGGATTAGTGTTAAAGCTTGTATCGACGTAACTCCTTACGACGAACTCTTTACCACCTCCAAAATCAAGAAACATCTCCTCAGTCTCTTAGTTACTGAGGATAATCTTGACCGCTGTCCAGTGATCCAATCCTGGTTCACTCTTGTACCCCCTGACGGACTCATGGCAAGGCACACACAGGTGCGGTACACAGCATGGCATAATATAGAGCCTATGGCTAAGGCATAGGGGACGACGTTTGTCCTTTCTCTTTCTTCTGCCGTTGTCGAGCTTTGAGTCTCACTCAACTTTCACACCTTACAAATCAGGTGCGAACTCTTTCTCTAACTGATCCATTTTGAAGTCTTTCAAAATCTTGTCAATGTATGCACTCATTGAAAGTCTCATCGAGCATCTTGATCTATCTCCATAGATTTTGATGCTCAACAATTAGGTACCTTCATCCAGGTCTTCCTTTGAAAATCACTTTCCAAATGACCGTTTTATGCTTTCCAGAAACTCTACATTATTTCTGATCAACAATATGTCATCCACATATACTTATCAGAAATTCTATAGTGCTCCCACTCACTTTATTGCAAATACAAGTTTCTCGTAAACTTTGTATAAACATCAAAACTTTGATCACCTCATCAAAGCGTATATTCCAACTCCGAGATGCTTGCTTCAGTCCATGGAAGGATCACCGAAGCTTGCACACCTTTTAGCATCCTTAGGCCTGACAAAACCTTCTGGTTGTATCACATACAACCTTTCCTCAAGTAAACCGTTAAGGAAACGATGTTTTGACATCCATCTGCCACATTTCATAATTGAAAACACAGCAACTGCTAACATAATTCCAACAGACTTTAGCACCACTACGAGTGAGAAAGTCTCATCGTAGTCAACTCCTTGAACTTGTCACAAACATCTTTGCAACAAGTCGAGCTTTACAAATAGTGACATTCACCATCAATGTCTGTCTTCATTTTAAAGATCCATTTGTACTCAACGACTTGTCGTCCAACGAGCAAGTCTACCAAAGTCTACACTTGGTTTTCATACATGGATCCTATCTCAGATTTCATGGCCTCTAACCATTTGTCGGAATCCGGGCCCATCATCGCTTCTCCATAGCTCGTAGGTTCATCGTTGTCCAACAACATGATCTCCAAGACAGAGTTGTCGTACCACTTAGGAGCCGTACACATCCTTGTCGACCTACGAAGTTCGATAGTAACTTGATCCTGAAGCTTCATGATCATCATCATTAACTTCCTCTTCAACTAACGTAGGCTTCACAGAAACATCTTTCTGCGCTGCGCTACTCTCTGGTTGAACAAAGGTTTAACAACCTCATCAAGTTCTATCTTCCTCCCACTCAATTCTTTCGAGAGAAACATTTCCTCGAGAAAGGATCCGTTTAAGCAACAAACACTTTGCACTAGGATCTGAGATTGAAGGTTCACCCAACTGATCTTAGGGTATTCTATGAAGATGCAATTTGTCCGCCTTGGGTTCGACCTCATTAGGTGAAAACATTTTCCACACAACTGTCACATCCCCAAATATTAAGAAATGACAGCTTAGGTTTCTATCAAACCATAATTCACATGGTGTCATCTCAACGGATTTAGATGGTGCCCTATTTAAAGTGAATGTAGTTGTCTCTAATGCATAACCCCAAAATTATAGTAGTAAAACGACAAGAGACATCATAGCATGCACCATGTCCAATAGAGCATAACTATGATGTTCGGACACACCATCACACTATGGTGTTCCAGGTGGCGTTTAGTTGTGAAACAACTTTCACATTGTCTTAAGTTGTATGCCAAACTCGTGACTCAGATATTCACCTCCACGATCATATCGCGGTCATTTTTATCTTCTTGTCACGATGATCTTTAAACTTCACTCTGAATTTGCTTGAACCTTTCAAACGATTCAGACTTGTGTTTCATTAAGTAAATATACACTATATCTACTCAAATCATCAGTGAAGGTAAGAAAATAATGATATCCACTGCACGCTACAAGACTCACTAGATTGCATACATCAACATGTATCATTTCCAATGACTCACTTGCCCGCTCCATCCAACGGGGTCCTTTAGTCATCTTGCCCAAGAGGCATGGTTCGCATGTCTCAACCGATTCGAAATCGAATGAGTCCAAATATCCATCAGCATGGAGTTTCTACATGCGCTTTATACCAATATGACATTTAGCGGCAGTGCCACAAGTATGTGGTACTATCATTATTAACTTTGTATCTTTTGACATCAATGTTATGAACATGTGTAATACTACGATCAAGATTTCAACAAACCATTCTCACTGGGTGCATGACCATTGAAGGTATTATTCATGTAAACAGAATAACCATTATTCTCTAACTTAAATGAATAACCGTATTGCAATAAACATGATCTAATCATGTTCATGCTCAACGCAAAACACCAAATAACATTTATTTAGGTTCATCACTAATCCTGAAGGTAGAGAGAGCGTGCGATGTTGATCACATCAACCTTAGAAACACTTCCAACACATATCGTCACCTCACCCTTAGCTAGTTCTCCGTTTATTCCGTAGCTTTTATTTCGAGTTACTAACATTTAGCAACCGAACCGGTATCCAATACCCAGGTGCTACTAAGAGTACTAGCAAGGTACACATTAGTAACTCGTATATCAAATATACTTCTATCAATGTTGCCAGCCTTCTTATCTACCAAGTATCTAGGGTTGTTCCGCTTCAGCGACCACTCACCTCATAACAGAAGCACTTAGTCTCGGGTTTGAGTTCAACTTTGGGTTGCTTCACTGGAGCAGCAACTGACTTGCTATCCATGAAGTTTCCCTCCTTGCTCTTGCCCTTCTTGAAACTAGTGGTTTGATTAACCATCAACACTTGATGCTCCTTCTTGATTTCTACCTTCGCGGTGTCAAACATCGCGAACAGCTCAGGGATCAACATTTCTTTCCCTGGCATTTTATAGTTCATCACCAAGTTCTAATAGCTCAGTGACAGTGACTTGGAGAACTACATAAATCACTATCTTATCTGGAAGATCAACTCCCACTCGATTCAAGCGATTGTAGTACCCAGACAGTCTGAGCACATGCTCAACGATTGAGCTATTCTCTTTCATCTTGCAGGCAAAGAATCTCGTTGGAGATCCTATATCTTGCAACTCGGGCACGAGCCTGAGATCACAATCTCATCTCTTAGAACATCTCATATGTTCTGTGACGTTCAAAACGTTTCAGAGCCTCAATTCTAAGCCGTAATGCATGACGCACTAAACTATCAAGTAGTCATCGAAACGTGCCTGTCAGATGTTCACAACATCTACAGACGACGCTAGATGGGGTGGTGCACCGAGTGGTGCATTAAGGACATAAGCCTTCTATGCAGCAATGAGGACAATCCTCAGATCACGGACCCAGTCCGCAATTTTGCTACCAACATCTTTCAATTCTATTTCTCTAGGAACATATAAAAATACAAGGGAGCTACAACGCGAGCTAGTAATCTACAACATAATTTGCAAAGACACTTTGACTATGTTCATGATAATGAGTTCAATTAATCATATTACTTAAGAACTCCCACTCAAATTGACATCGCTCGGGTCATTCGAGTGATACATGATCCAAATTCACCAACTCAAGTCCGATCATCACGTGAGTTAAGGTGGCTTCAATGGTGAACATCATTATTTTGATCATATCCACTATATGACTCATGCTCGACCTTTCAGTCTCTTGTGTTCCGAGGCCATGTCTGTACATGCTAGGCTCGTCAAGTTTAACCCGAGTGTTCTGCGCGTGCAAATCTGGCTTGCACCCGTTGTATGTGAACGTAGAGTCTATCACACCCGATCATCACGTGGTGTCTCAACACGACGAACTTTCGCAACGGTGCACACTCGGGGAGAACACAGTTCATCTTGAAATTCAAGTGAGGGATCACCTTATAATGCTACCGCCGTACTACGCAAAACAAGGTGCATAAAAGGATTAACATCTCATGCAATTCATAAGTGACATGATATGGCCATGAACTTGTGTTTAAGATCTCCATCTTCGAAACACCGGCATGATCTCCATCATCACCGGCACAACACCATGATCTCCATCATCTTGATCTCCATCAATGTGTTGCCATTGGGGTTGTGGCGCCAGCCCTGCTTCTACTTCTATTGCTACCGCTTAGCGATAAAGTAAAGCATTACATAGCGCTTAATGATTGACACGCGGGTCATACAATAATTAAAGACAACACTATGGCTCCTGCCGGTTGCCGTACTCAACGACATGCAAGTCGTGAAATTTTATACATCACATGATCATCTCATACATCACATATATCTCATCATGTAATTGGCCATATCACATCACAACATACCCTGCAAAAACAAGTTAGACGTCCTCTAATTGTTGTTGCATGTTTTACGTGGCTGCTACGGGTATCTAGCAAGAACGATTCTCACCTACGCATAAACCACAACGGTGATACATAGATTGCTTTTCAACCTTCTCAAGGACCGCCTTTGTCGGATCCGATCCAACTAAAGTGAGAGAAACTGTCACCCGCAAGCCATCTAAGCAACAAGTTGCGTCGAGGGAACCGGTCTCTCGTAAGCGTACGAGTAATGTTGGTCCGGGCCGCTTCATCTCACAATCCCGCTGAACCAAAATCCGACAAAGGGAGGAAGCAATCTAAGCATCAACGCCCACAAACCTTTTGTGTTCTACTCGAGATCTCATCGAACCATCAACCTAGCTCATGATGCCACTGTTGGGGAACGTCGCATGGGAAACAAAAAAATTCCTACGCACACACAAACCTATCCATGGTGATGAGCATCTACGAGAGGGGGAATGGATCTACGTACCCTTGTAGATCGCTAAGCGGGAAGCGTTAAGAAACGCGGTTGGTGTAGTCGAACTTCTTCGCGATCCAAATCGCTGAGCGTCCCGCGATCCAATCACGAACCGTCCCGCGAACACATCATGATCCGTCCCGTGAACTCATCACGATTCGTCTCACCTTATGCAAACTAACGTGAGCCGCTGATGTCATGCATATCACGAAGAACGTGTGCGAGAGTCTGCTTGGTACCCTGCTCAACATGCCAGAGAGGACCAAAGATGGGCCGAAAGCAAGGGCAGACTTGAAATCAATGGGCATCAGGGAGGAGCTTCACGCTAATGGTGATGATGATGAGGCAAAGCAGAACACAGAAAGTCGTCACAAAGGCAAAAAGGCCAAGAAGACCGGAAATGACTACCCTCCCGCGTGCTTCACTCTAAGTCACGAGGAGATCGAGCAGTTTTTCACCTGCCTCGTAGGAGTAAAACTTCCTTACGGTTACGCGGGGAAGATAAGCAGATACCTAGACCCAGCGAAGCAGAAGTTCAGCGGGATGAAGTCTCACGACTGTCACGTGCTGATGACGCAGATACTTCCAGTTGCAATCCATGGGATCATGGACGCGCACGTCCGTGAAACGCTATTTGGCCTATGCAACTTTTTTGACGTCATTTCTCGGAAGTCGGTTGGCGTGAGGCAACTCAGAAGGCTACAGGAAGAGATCGTGGTGATACTATGCGAGCTTGAGATGTACTTCCCACCCGCATTCTTTGACGTTATGGTGCATCTGCTGGTCCATATCGTGGAGGATATCATCCAACTCGGGCCGACGTTCCTGCACAGCATGATGCCGTTCGAAAGGATGAATGGTGTCATCAAAGGATACGTTCGCAACATGTCACGTCCAGAGGGAAGCATAGCCAGGGGCTTTCTAACCGAAGAGTGCATCTCCTACTGCACGAATTATCTAGGCATCGAGAACCCCGTTGGTCTGCCCGTCAACAGGCACCTCGGCAGGCTTGCTGGATGGGGTCACCGTGAGGGGCGCCGCGAAATGCATGTCGACTTCGAGGGTCGACTCGCCGACTTTGAAAGAGCAAACCTAGTCGCGCTACAACACATATACGTGGTCGATCCTTGGGTGGTAGAGCACAGAACCTTTATTGAGAAGACGTACAATGACCGAGGCCAACAGAGGACGGACGGAGATATAATCAAAGAGAACAACTCATGTTTCACGCGTTGGTTCAAGCAGAAGCTTCTGTCGTGCCCTTTACATGAGGATTCTTCCGCGGAAGAACAACTCATATTCGCCTTGTCACAGGGCGCCGAGCACAACCTGATGACCTATGAGGCGTACGATATCAATGGCTACACATTCTACACCGAGGACAAGGACATGAAGAGCGATGGTTATCAGAACTCCGAGGTAACGATGGAATCCTACACCGGTAACGACAAGGACAGATACTACGGAAGGATCGAGGAGATCTGGGAGCTGAGCTACGCTGGAGAGAAGGTCCTGATGTTCCGGTATTTCACCACCATGGTTATACCCGAAGCCAAATCCAAGACCGCGGGCGCAAACGTCACCGCGAAAAATGAGCCATGGGTACTGGCTTCCCAAGTGGACCAATGCTTCTTCTTTACCGACCCGTCAAAGCCTAGTCGTGTTGTCGTGAGGAGAGGCAAAAGGAAGATCATCGGAATGGATGGAGTCGCCAATGAGCAAGACTTCGACAAGTACGGCGACCCGAAGATGGAACATGACGACAACGATGAAGTAGCAGCATACACCACAAGAAGAAGCAGGACCACCCTACCTAAAGGACGTCCGTTCCACAGAAGAACTCCGTTTGCGAAAAAGAAGGGCAAGAAGAGATTGTGAACAGATAGCTAGCTAAGATCGATTGTATTTAAATCGTAGTCTTCATTTCTCGATTGTATTACATGGGCACTTTTTGAACTCGATCATGAATATTTTTAAATTTCATGGGCACTTTTTGAATTCATGAATATTTTTTCAAATTTGATCTCTATCCCCCCGGCCGCATGCACCGTCCCCCGCTAGCTCCACCACCGCCGAGACGACCCACCGCACCCTCCTCGGCCCGCTCCACCGTCGCCGAGCACCACCCGCACCCTCCCCCGCTCCACCTCCGCCGACGACCCATTCATATTTTTCATATTCATATTTATAAAAAAATTATTCATATTCATATTTATAAAAAATTATTCATATTCATATTCATATTTATAAAAAATTTATTCATATTACTATTTTTATGAAAAAATTAATGTTTTTTCATATTCATATTTATAAAAAAATTATCACTGTTTTCATATTCATAAAATAGCATTCTAATGGCGCACCACTCGGGGATGCGCCATTAGAATGTGAAAAAAAACATTCTAATGGCGCACCCCCAAGCAGTGCGCCATTAGAATGTGAAAAAAAACATTCTAATGGCGCACCGCTCGGGGGTGCGCCATTAGAAATCTTTAACTAACTCCCCCGACGTACCCCTTCGTCCCTCCCTCTTGCCAGATCTACCTCCTCTCCCGTCTCTGGTTGCCATCGCCGCCAGTTCGCCATCGCCGCCACCCTGGTCGCCATCGCTACCACCCTGGTCGCCTCCTCCTCCCTGGTCGCCATCGCCACCACCCTGTTCGCTGCAAGGTACGAGCCTCCTTCCTCCCTCCTCTCTCCTCTCTCCTCCCTCCCTCCTCTCTCCTCTCTCCTCCCTTCCTCCCTCCCTCCCTCCTCTCTCCTCCCTCCCTCCCTCCCTCCTCTCTCCTCCCTCCCTCCCTCCCTCCTCCCTTCCTCCCTCCCTCCTCCCTTCCTTCTGTTAGCCAGCAGCCCAGCAGCATGTTAGTGATATTTCTTATCTGAAAAATGTATTCACTGTTAAGTAGAGTTAATGCATGATAGTGGAATCTTAAGTTTCTTTCCTCCAAATTCGGTTTTGTGCTTCTCACATGGTCTTGTGCTTCTCTTTTGATTGATTGTTCCATAAAGCAAAAAAGGGTTCAGAGCAGCACACACCTGTTACTCTCACCACTCAGTAGCTGAAGAAACCTTAGGAGATATCGGCACACGACTAAATATTGTATGTCTATGAAATGGGGAAGTTTGTCTTTCGGAAAGCGAAAAGCTTCAGAGCAGCACACAATTGTTCCTTCACCATTCACATTCGCTCAAGAAACCTTAGCACATATCAGTACCATTATTCCGATTAATTCTTGTAACAATATCGGCAGAATGGACAGTTTCTCTTTCGTAAAACAAAAAAGTTGAGAGTAATTTGATGTGATATACTACTTGTAAATTCAATCTGTTGGTTGTCAGGTTTAACGGTTGATGGATAGGTTTCAGTTTTTGGTCTCACCACGTATGGGTAGGTGACAAGCCTGCGAAATAGATTTTAGTCTTGTTGTTGACGTTCGCTCCCACCCACTCGGTTAGTTTCTTGAGAGCAATCTCGAAACCTTCCACTATCTCCACTTCGTCTAGCTTTGCATCACCGTCCTCAAAGGAGCCATGCCTGCACATGGTGAAGATGTCATCACTCATCAATTCTAATTTTCAGTGGGCAGTTTTTCTTATCTGAGATTATCAGTCTGTAGTTTTGAACTTCAGTGGAAGAGTTAGTTAGCTAGACTGAAGATCATGATCCCTGCTCTCCCTACATTGACAAATATGCAATGGTTTTGAACTTTGTTATGCATGGAAGGTCCCAGACTCCACTCCCTATGTTCACAAATATACATTGCTGTAGCCACTAGAATGGTCTCCGTGGTGATTCTTTTTAGCAAACATCTGCCATAAATCTTTGAGAATTAATCTCTTGAGAAACTTGATCATTACTTACGGTCATAACATTTTGGTAAAATCTATAAGAAATTGTTATTGTGTAATTTAGTCTTATAGATTAGTATATGGTAATCTGATAAGAATGCACGCTCCTTCGTGGCATGTTTCACCCTGAAGACCTAAATATATGTTACTCTAAGGGTCAAAGTTTGATTTACTTGTAATTCATCTGGAATTGAGTTTGATTTTTGTATGTTATGGGGAGACAACAGATATTGCTATATGTTCATTCTTGAGGGTACAGACTTGCTGGGTTTTGTCTCCGACCATCGTGTCGTGATGATTTTGCAGGTACCCCAAGAGGCCCTTGAGTTTGCCGGAATGTCGATTAACTTCCGTTCTGGCAAATTCGGGTACTCCATATGTCCTATTTTCAGCAAAGGTCATGCTGAAATTTTCCGTGAAGTTTAGCATGACTTTGCTAAAAATAGGTCATATGGGGTACTTGCGACTAATGCATGGGCCGGGGTATCTTAGTACTTAATTAAGTAGGATCAACTGCCCCTTTATTCTTGCTGCATTAAACCATAGGTGGCAATAGAGCCAAGTGATTAGGCCCAACTTAGAATTCTCCTTCCCTTTTCTTCATAGGGTATATTATTAGAAGATACCCATATATATCAGTCAACCTAGGGTGCCTCGGCATCGATAAACCCTAAATGATGAAAACTTAACTTAGCATTTAGGGTGCCTCAGTGTCGACAAACCCTAAATTATAAAACCTTGGCTTTTAGGGTGCCTCGATGTCGATAAAAACCTAAATGATGAAAGCTTAGGCTTTTAGGGTGCCTCGGCGTCGACAAACCCTAAATGATAAAAGCTTAGCTTTTAGGATGCCTCGGTGTCGACAAACCCTAAATGATGAGACCACGATCTTGTTCCTTGACAATAACCAACTTTTTGACCAAACTTTTTTCCTATTTAGAGCGAAACATGGCCCACAACGATGAGGCCGACGGTTCGGGCGGCAAGCAATTCTGGGAGCTGTCCCAGGAGATGGAGGAACAACCTCACCTGTATGAGGACACCGCGGAAGACACCGATCCTGACTACACAACCCATAGTGGCGTCGGGGATGACACCACTAATGGTGCCGCCGAGGATGCCACCACTGATGGTGCCGCCGAGGATGCCACCACTGATGATGGCAGCGCACGCACAGATGGCAGCCAACCGAAGAGGCAACGGAAGGACCGGCGCCCGAACGCGCTCCGCACCGTCAAGGAGGAATTTACTCAAGTGGACTCCGACGGGCATCCAACGGAGCCCAAACATATAGTCAAGGGGTACTCGGTTCAGCTCGGGTGCATTCTCCGGTGCATTCTCCGGAGCACCGTCTCGATCAACACCGAGAACCTAAGGCATAAGGACCGAGGGAATTTGCACAACCTCCTCTTCACGAAGCTGCACGAACGATACAAGTTCCCCGCTGAATTTGAAAACACACGTCTCTCAGGGAATAAAGTGAACAGTGCCGCCCTCACGAGGATGAGCAAGGCCCTGTCTACTTGGAGAAGCGCGGTGAAGAGAATGATTGACAAAGATGATAGTTATGAGAAGATCAAGGCGAAAAATCCTTCGATCAGCGAAGATGACTACAAGGAGTTCAAGATCAAGTGCGAGAGCAGCGCAACCTCCGAATCAAGTCAGTGGGGGAAAGAAATGCGGGAGTTGAACTTAGGGGAACACAAACTCGGTCCCGGCGGTTACAGAGTGGCGGAGCCTATATGGGACAAGGAGGACGCGGAGCGTGCCGAGCAAGGCCTACCGCCCCGCTTCGAGAAATATAGTGACAAGCAGACCAGGAACTATGTCAGGGCCCGGTACAAGGAGGACCCGGTAACAAAGGAGCTTACCATGGATCCGAAGACCAGGGCGCTTGAGCTTGTTCTGGCGAAGGAGACTGAAAGCAGTAGCGTGGGGTCGTCTCAGAGCACCCCTTGGGACAGCACTCTAAATAGGGCGTTGAACGTAATGAAAAACAAGGATAAGCTCACTAAGCCGTCGTCAGCTGGTCGTGTGGCCGACAAAGGCTTGTCCACAAAATGGTCGTCATACTATAACTCTGGTGGGCGAAAGGAGAGAAAGACCAGCTCGGAAAGCCAGTCATGCGAGGTTCAAGAACTCAAGGCACAAGTGGCGCGGATTCCGGAGATAGTCTCAGAGCAAGTGCGAGACCAACTGGGAGCGACGATCACCGCCATTATGCCTACCTTGGTTGAGGGGCTGCGGGGGTGGATTGCGGGCGGCCAACAGGGGCCGCCCCCGATTCCCAGCTTCACGGCCAGCAACTCGCACAACGCGCAGGCAGTGCCATTGGTGTCTCCGGCGGCGGCGCCATTGGTGTCTCCGGCGGCGGCGGTATTGGTGTCTCCGGCGGCGGCGGTATTGGTGTCTCCGACGCCGGCACGGGCATTGGAGCTTAATGCACCCGGGTGTACGCCGGCCGGCACCTTGGCGGCAAGCGGCCCCTCCGTCAATTGCACACCCGCCGTTGGCGGTGCCTCGACATTAGCCGAGCTCGAAGCCATCATCACGGTAACTAATTAAGCCTCTCGGCCAAGGACTTCATCTCCTTGCCTTTGACTGGGCATCCCTGACGCCCTACATGTTTTCACAGGGCACCGCCGACGTTCCGTGCACTCTCGTGCACTTCGTGAACGATGAGTTGGTCGATGTCGCCAAGGGCAAAATCGTTCAACCGGGCAACCCCGTGTTCCACGGTAATCCGATGCCACCCACCGTGTATAGAGTTCAACTGGTTCGGGTGCTGCCAGGCTGCGACGAGTTGTTACCTCCGATTCGACCCGCCGGGGCCGACGAAGATGATCTGATGACCCTCAGCGCCTGCCTAAGCTGGCCCCTGCTTTGGCCGAAGAGCCAGATTCGTTTGGGGGCGGGGGACACCACCCCAAAGACAACACCGCCAGTCATGCCGGCGCCAAGCCATGGCAAGACCGCCGCAACGCTACCGGACATGCCGGACATCCCTATGGCACAGGATCCGAACATGCATATGGCACAGGATCCGGACGACGACGACAACGACGACGGTACATTTACCAACGTCGATAAGTACTTTGCCGAACATGGGTACGATGAAGAATTCTTGGGGCCTCCTTCTCAAGAACCCAACCCTACAAAAGACGATCGCGATCTAGCTGGTACCGCGGAGAAACCCAATTGCAACAGGCGTCGTCTGGCATTCAGTTCTCAGGAGACGCCTCTAGCTGCCGACTTCACCGAGCCTCAGATAGCCAAGGTGCGAAATATTATCAGCCCCAACACACTCAAGAAGGCGGTCTGTGAGCAGAACTCGGTCCCATTACAGCAGATCAAGAAGAAGGGACGGAAAAGAAAGAGCAACAAGGGTGCGAGCCAGCCGGCACCGAGTACGATCCGTGCTCAGGATGGGCCACCTTCACCTAAGGATATCTCGAGGAGGGTGCATGTGGCGGGTAGGCCGATGCTACCACCGAATATGCTCAATGCTGCAACCGGTGCTATGCGGAGTCTCCATGACAGTGTTCTTTCTTTGGAGAAGCGGCATCTCAGAGAGAATGACGTGGCATACCCAGTTTTCGTGGCCAAGGTGCCAGAGGGCAAGGGCTTTGTGGATAACTCCGTCGGGGGTACGATCGTCCTGCGGTTTGATGACATCTTCGCTATGTTTAACCTTCATCCGCTGCACTACACCTTCGTTCGGCTATTTTCGCTGAGTATGGAGATGCGGATCATTAGAGACAAGACCCCGGACATCGTGATAGTCGACCCCTTCTACATGCATGCCAAGATCTTGGGCAGCGCTGGGGACCGGCAAGTCGCGAGTTCTTACCTCGAAGGCATCATTCTGGCAAACCCAGATAAGGATAACTTCCTCGTGCCTTACTTTCCCGAGTAAGTCGTCCCCTCAACCGGCCCCTTAACATATGATTTCTTAGATTTCGATCGTTTTTTTTAACATTCCGTGTTTTGTGCAGTGACACACATTGCACACTCGTCCTCTTAAGCCCAAAATATTCCATGGCCACGTATTTCGACTCGGACCGTCAGTCGAAGAAAGACTACACAAATGTCAAGAAAGTTCTTGATGATGTTCTCCCCGGCTACGCCAAATCTGGAGGCACCTTCACCAGGGCAGTTCGTAAGTACGGCAAGCACGTGTTCGCCCACAATACGACGTTCTGCTGCGTCAAGCAGCCGCCTGGCGGTCAGAAGGATGCCTACTACGCCATCCATCACATGCGGGCGATCGTACGGGACCTTCATCACCTTCTGCTACCAAGTAATCTCAAAGATTGGGCCGAGAACTTGTTGGCAATCCAGGACGCGGACATCAGACAAGAATTCTTTCGCATCCAGTCGGAGTTTGCGGAAATCATCCATCAAGATGTCCTTCGTACCTCGGGGCAGTTCAACCTCAGAAATCAACCATCCAACAGTGAGATAGGCACAACGCTACAAATGCAGGCTGACAACGCCCGCGATTTCATGACCATCACGAGAGACGGGGGCTTCATCCACGCTCCGGTCCCTTTCGAGTCCAAAGTAGTGATGCTATGTGTAGTTCTGAAACATCGATTGGCTCATGTTGTAATTAAACTTTAATGAACTTGTATGTCTCTTTGGTTTGGACGGTCGTTCAACTTAGATGTAATCGATACTATTGATGTCTTGCTTTTCTCTTCCGATCCTTTTGTTGCATACTTATATATTGCTTATGTATTGTCCGTGAATTGCTACTAACGTTTTGTTTGGCTAGGGCATAGAGATGCCGTCTTATGTCGTGTACAAGGGTAAGGTTCTCGGAGTCTACGACGACTCGGAGGAGTGTCAGAGACAGGTTCACCGTTTCAACGGTAACAGTTACAAAGGGTACACCACTAGGGCGGAGGCGAAATCTAGATACGCGCGCTATCTAGCGGGAGAGAGGAGGGAGCGTTGGAGGAACCGGATGAAGACCAGTTTCATCGGGATTATGCTCATCGTGATGACCGCAGCTCTCTTCTATGTGATGGTAGTTTAGATGATCGATATCGACTTGTAATGTGAAGACAAACTCGCTACTTGCGGTCTCGAGACTTGTAATGTTCTATCTTTGTTCGGTCTTTTGAATTCGGAGACTAATATGATGATTTGTATTCGGAGACTAATCTTCTATTGTATTCGATGAATCTGCTGTTTCTGTGTGGTGTTGTATAAATTCTGTCCAATAATATATTTTGTAACCTGTGAAAATATCAGAAAAGAAAAAAATAATTCCTAATATTCATACTAGTGGCGCACCACACAAGACTCTAATGGCGCACTGTAAAAAAGACTCTAATGACGCATCAGCCACTAGTGCGCCATTAGTATGCCAAAGCACACGGGTACATATGGCCCCCTGGGAGGCATACTAATGGCGCACTGTTGGCTATACTAATGGCGCACGGCCTGGTGCGCCATTAGTACACCAGATTCTAATGGCGCACCAGGGGTGCGCCATTAGAATTTAATTCTAATGGCGTGGTACTAGTGGCGCACCACCAGTGTGCCATTAGTAGGCAAAAGTGGTGCGCCACTAGAATGCCTTTTCCTAGTAGTGATATGGTTGGAATGGAATGACATGATCCCAACACATGAGTAGGTGGCTCTCTCTCAGAAAATCAGTTGATATGAGTGGGGATTTGTTCTGAGTGCTTCTCTTTTGAGTAGGTGGTGGTGAAGGAGTATATATAGGCATCCCCAAAAATCGAACCGTTACACCTAAAGTGACCAACTCGGTGACACCGATGTGTAAATCTCGGTGGTACCGAAGTGACCAAAAGGTGCCAACTTTTGGATCTCGGTGAGACCGATATATAAATCTCGATGGTACTGATCAGGTGACCAACGGACAGATTGCGCAACTCGATGACTCCGATCCAACAAACTCGATGGTACCGATTTTGTGAATCGAGGTAACAGAAAGTTGGCAACCCAAACTCGATGGCACCGAAGTGGAATTGGTTGCACCGATGTGCTAGGGTTTGGCATGGGTCTGTCTGAGTTTGGGAATCGGTGGCACCGAGTGGGAATTGTTGGTTGCACCGATTTTGGATATTTGGCTTTGGACAGACTTTTGTGGAAAAGCTTGTGGGTGTTTTTGGTGACTATCACTTATGCATGTTGAGCATTTTGTTCACCAATAGTACCTTACCCCCTTTTAATAATATTGGCTTTCCTATGGATTCAAAGTGTTTCCTCACAAAGTAAAATGCAGAGTCCTTTTGCTTGAAGCTTTGCCAATCCGTTTCTTTGCATCTTGGGGTTTCTCCACAATCCTTTTGCCATCCCTATCATTGAATTTTTCTTGAAATATGCTTAGTGGAAACATTAGTTCAATGACATATATGTTGCTATTAATTACCAAAACTACCAAGGGATCAAATGTGCTTTCAAGAAGCAATAAGCCTAATGAGATAACAACGATATAATGTTTCCAATAAGTAATAGGAAGCATATTCTTTCTTTTTTCCTTAGCTTCTCTCCCCACTTAGCTTCTACATATGTGGCACTCTTGATAACTGAAGTTTAGTTAGTATAACTTGCAAATCAAATCCAAGTTGAATCACTTGAAGCATAAAGAGAGCATATTGGAGAGGAAAACACAATTTACGAACCCATACTAAGTTGTGGGTGTTCATCCTACTCTAGTGAAACAAATTAAAAAAGGCAGGGAGTAGGATTTGCTATACATGGGGTGTGTAGAGGCAGTAGAAATTGAGCTCCTCTCAGTGCGTGGTTCATGCCAGATCTCCTCATCCACCACTGGCAGGTGCTCATCCAGAATAGATGGGGCGCCCAAGAAGCAAGCGAGGCAGAAGGCCGTCGAGGCGAGTGGTAGTGAGCTCGCCCACCAAACCCCGGGTCAGGGACTGGGGCAACCCGGCTTGATGGAACCCGTTAAAACACACAGGCAACCGCAGTGGCTCGAGAGCCATGGATCCATGGCTATGTGGTTGCCTCCTCCTGTCTGATGGCCACGGGCTAGGGTTTGGGGTCCATGGCTCCGCCTCCACCGCTGCGCTACGTGGTCATGGAGGAGGACGACGTCACGGATCTGCCGTCAGGAATAGTGCGAGGTGAGGAAGCAGGCCCCGCCCGCACCCCTAGCTAGCCAGAGGGATGGGGTGGTGTTGCGAGCGGGCAAGAGGTAGCCACCGATCTGACCGGAGGGGAGGAAGTGTTAGGGTGAGGGGGGGTCTCCTTATCCACCACCGTCGGCGGCTCTCCAATACTCGACTGCTCGAGAGGACGTCAAGATGGATGGTGGCGGGGGCGTAGAGGAGGGGCTAGGTTAGGGGAGCGGGGAGTGGAGGGGAATTTGAGGAGAGGAGGAGAGGTGGACGACGTGGTCGCGGCCGTCTCACTGATTGGGGAGGTACCAGCGAATTGGAAAATGCCACGTGGTGTCAGCCTACGTGAAATTCCGAAAATACCCTCGATGGGCGTTCAAAACAACATGCGGTGGCACGACCTGTGCGCCCATTTAAACCAGCACCGCACACACCCGCACCCGCAGCCACTGACGGAGGCGGCCTACCACGCCTAGGACCCGCCTGTCATGAAGAGGTAGCGCCCTATCACGGTTGCAAAAAAAATGAGCACTATTCACTGCTAGTCACATCAGTTCCGATCCAACGGCCCGGATCGTTTCATCTCGAGATCTTACGGTGAGGATTGGTTTGGACAGCCAATCGGACGGTCCAAAGTGCAAGTGCCACGAGAGGCCTCCATTTCTTGCCCCAATCTAAGGATTCGAATTCCATCGCCTCTCTCTCTCTTCCTCGGACTCTTCTCCCCCTCGCCAGCCGGCGCCGCAAACAGTACTGGGCTAGATCGCCGTGCGCCCGTGCCGGAGCAGGCCCTCATTTCGTTCGCTCTTCCCCGCGAGGTAGGGCACCGCTCTCATAGTACCATTGCTGTCCTGTCTCATCTATGGATTTTTTCCCCATTACTCATGGGTGGTGGAAGATTGGGCCTTTTTGAGGGACGTTTCCGAGATGTTCGTCCAATGAGTTCACACTCGATTCCGTTCCCGTGATTCAAATGCTAGAGCAGGAGCGGCCGGAGGCGCAGGGGGTTTCGCTGCATGCCTGCTTGCTTTCTTCGGGCGAGGTTCTAGGGTTGCTTCTCGATCTGGGGGCGGTTTCGTGCCGTGCAGATGCGATTCATTCTTGGCTCCTCCCACATTAGAGCGTGTGTTTGATTGACAGAACGGAACCCATGAGGTTCTCGGCATTTCCCCTCTGTGGCTGCTTCTTGTGCATGATTAACTGCCATTAATGGAGCTCGAGATGGTGTCATCAGCGGGGAGATGATTATGTATGCCTTGTAGTACTACTCATAGGCTCAGCGGGGAGTAGTAGGTTTCAGTAGAGATACGGTTTCCTCTACTCATAGGCTCAGCTCATGATTTGCTCATCTTAGAGTAAAGTTGTGTTACTACTACTACTATTCAGTACTTCTCCTCTAGCAGTGTCGGATTCTCCCCTTTTAACCTCCGTGTTCGTTTGTTATTGGTGAACCATTTGCACCTATGTTACCCAATTAGAAAATTCGCTTCTCAGCAAGGTACTATAGTCAGTACTTTCCATGTACACATTAGCGTTTATCTGCTAGATTTTCTATGTTCACATTTTAATAATGGTTTCCTTTTTCTTCCCCAAAAGAGACCATGCTTCCCAAAAAAGGGTATGCATTAATTCCACTGTTATGCACTAGAAGCACAAGTGCAAAAATGGTTAAAGATGCACTCCGAATAGCACTCATTCTTAGAATCTTGTAACTCGAAAGCTTAATATAATACCTAACATCAACTAAAAAGGCCTGGTCAACACTTGATTGGATCATATGAGGCCTTAGCCCATGTGCTCTTATAATTTTCTGCCCCACTCGCCATCAGGGCCCTGTCTCTTTCAAGGCCTTTAGGCAGTTCCCAAAAATGTAACGGGACTTTTGGAATTAAGCAATTGTGCCTGTGTTTGAAAGCTGGTTTGATGGGGCAATGGCTCTTGTGAAGTAGAAAGTACTGACTATGAGTTCACTGGCAAGTGGCAATCATTTCCCCCTTGATAATTCTCATGTTAACAAGGCAAATATTTGTCCTTTTTTCTCTAGCAGGTCTAGCACAACCTCCAGAGTTTTCCCATGGCCTCGTCTGCTTATATTGATGATTCTGGTTCTGAGGTTATTGATCCTCCAAAGTCCGAGGTACTGGATGTTGCTGAACTTGTTGGCGATCATATCCAGCTTACACCAAAACCAAATGTGGTAACTTCTAGCAGCGTTCGCGAACTTTTGGAATGCCCAGTCTGCTTGAGTGCCATGTACCCTCCTATACATCAGGTGTGCATTTGTGCTGCCCCATCGCATTCATTTAGTTTATGTTCTGCTCTGTTGAGTGCCATGGAACAAATCGTATGCTCTTCCGTTGTTGAAATGTACTATTTCATATGCTTAAAAAAAAACAGAGTTGACTATATACATTCTTTTATTGTATTGTAACACACCTTTTGTGTATGCAGTGCTCTAATGGCCATACATTGTGCTCTGGATGCAAGCCAAGGGTTCACAATCGCTGTCCAACTTGTAGGCATGAACTGGGTAACATTAGATGTCTTGCTCTTGAGAAGGTGGCTGCATCTCTTGAGCTTCCATGCAAGTACCAGAACTTTGGTTGCTTAGGCATTTACCCATACTACTGCAAGCTGAAGCATGAGTCACAGTGCCAATATAGGCCTTATAGCTGTCCATACGCTGGATCTGAATGTACAGTTGGTGGTGACATTCCATACTTGGTAAATCACTTGAAAGACGATCACAAAGTTGACATGCACAGCGGAAGCACTTTCAACCATCGCTATGTCAAGTCAAATCCTCATGAAGTTGAGAATGCGACCTGGATGCTTACGGTATTAATCGCCGACACCAACATGTGGACTAAGAATTTCCTTTTAGCATCTTTGTACTGCTTTTACATCTGCGAAGATGCAAAATAAAACCAGAATACCTAGGAAGAACCAGATATCATATCAATTCAAATAAGCACTCTGAAACCTGGGTGGTGGGGGTGTGTTGTACGCCAATACTTCTCACCAACTGAGAAATGATTAGTTCCCTTTCTGCAAAGATATTGCATTCATTTTTTTGCATAAAAACATATGGAGACTGTTGAATCGAAGGAGAGAGGTACCTATAGACGGGGGGGGGGGGGGGGGGCGAGCAACCGTTTGGCGGCTTGCTCGTGAGGTTTCTCTCGTGTGGCTTCTTGGATGGGAACGGGAGGACTGGATGTCCCCTTCTAGGTCAGCACCCACATGGGCTTGGGCCCTAAGAGATAAGCTTGATGGGCTTGGGCCCATACCGTTTCAACACTACCCCTCAAGATGGATGGTAGATATCTATCATTCCCATCTTGTCACATGCCAAGTTACAGTCCTTTGTTCCCAATCCCTTTGTCAAGCAATCTGCAAACTGCTGCCCGGAGCTGACATGAGTAAGACTGGTGATCCCAGCATCAAGTTTCTCCTTAATGAAGAAGCGATCAATTTCCACGCGCTTTGTCCTATCATGTTGAACTGGGTTATTAGCAATGGCTATACCTGACTGATTGTCACACCACACCTTCAAGGGCCCCTTCCTCAGAAGTTTCAACTCGCTCAGTAGGTACTTCACCCAGAGCATCTCACACAACCCTTGAGATAATGCTCTATATTCAGCTTCTGCTGTTGATCTAGACACAACCATTTGTTTCTTGCTTCTCCATGACACCAAATTTCCTCCCACAAACACACAGTAGCCAGAAGTTGATCTTCTATCATCTTTACAACTGGCCCAATCAGAGTCACTATAGCCATCCACCTCAAGATGTCCACTCTTCGCAAACCACAACCCTTTATCTGGAGTCCCCTTCAAGTATCTCAGAATTCTGTGCACAATATCAAGATGCCCACTCCTTGGTTCATGCATGTATCCGCTCACCACACCCACGGCATATGTAATGTCAGGCCTGGTATGACACAAGTACAATAATCTCCCAACCAGTTTCTGGTAATCTTATTCACCAGTTCTCCTGATTGTACCGTCACTTGATAATTTTGTTCAATCGGAGTAGGGGCCGCACGACATACCACCATGCCCATGTCACTCAAGAGATCTAAGGTGTATTTCCGTTGGCACAAAGATATTCCCTTCTCTGTCCGGGCCACTTCAATACCAAGGAAGTATTTTAGGTTACCCAAATCCTTTACCTCAAACTCCTTGCTCAGACACCCCTTCAATCTCTCTATTTCCTTCTTATCATCTCCAGTGATGATAATGTCATCCACATAAACTGCAAGAATGGTGATCTTCCGATCAAAGTGTCTATAGAACACCGTGTGGTCACCGTTACACTGACCATACCCCATACCACGAACAGCACGCCTGAATCTATCAAACCATGCCCTTGGTGATTGCTTCAGTCCATACAAGGATTTCTTCAATCTGCATACCTTTCCCATGGTCTCTGAAGTACTAAAACCTAGTGGTATCTCCATGTACACTTCTTCCTTCAACTCACCATGCAAGAAGGCATTCTTGACATCTAGTTGATGCAACTTCCACCCAAAGTTTGTAGCACTGGAAACCAACATCCTTACCGTGTTCATCTTTGCCACAGGAGCAAACGTCTCGTCATAGTCAATTCCACAAGTTTGACTATATCCTCTGGCAACCAATCTGGCCTTATACCGCTCCACCTTCCCCTCAGGATTCTGCTTCACTGTGCAGATCCACTTACAACTCACTGCTTTCTTTTCGGCTAGCAATGTGGTTAGCACCCAAGTCTTGTTTTTCCCCAATGCTTCCAACTCTTCTATCATCGCTTCGCGCCACTTCGGATCTTGCTTTGCAGCCTTCCAATCCTTTGGAATTGACACAGTTTGAAGAGAGGCAACAAACGCTCTATAGGAAGGAAACATAAGACACAAAATTTTCAATGTCATGATCATAAAAAACATCTCATGGTAAAGCCTTCTGTGCCGCTTCACGTGTCCCCTTTCGCAACACAATAGGTAGTTCCACTGTGTCAGATGAGCTTGCATCACTGCCCTGCTGCTCCCCATGTACTTGTGGCTGTCGCCGTGAATATACCAGACGTGTGTTAGAAGAGCTATGCACTTGTGGCTGTCGTCGAGAGTACACTAGGGGAATCTCCTGCCACCGATCTCGAACGGGGAGCTGGAAATTACCAATCTGAATGGAACCCATTGTTGGTTGAACCTGGACCTGCACATCACCATCAGTGAGAGTACCAACCGGAATTGTACCCACAATTGGCTGGACTTGAACATGTACATCCTCATCAGTGTTAGTGCCCATAGAATCATCCCGAGAATGAGATACAACCTTCTCCCCCTCTTGACCATCTTGCACATAGTGCAAGTGGTCAAGCTCCATCTTGCACAGAGTGCAAGTGGTCAAGCTCTGCAAACAACAGACTTACGTCTGTCGGTCCACCATAGAATGGCTCTGACTCCCTGAAAGTGACATCCATACTTATAAATCGGCGTTTCTCAAAGGGACACCAACATTTGTACCCTTGCCGATTGAAGCATAGCCCAGAAAAACACACTTCACTGCCTTCGGATCTAGCTTCCCAACAGAAGGTCGGTGATCACGAACAAAGCAGGTACTGCCAAACAACTTTGGGGGAACAACAAACTTATTTTCTCCAAACAGCAATTCACACGACGATTTCATGCTGAGTATCCTTGAAGGTGTCCGGTTGATCAGGTATGTGGTTGCTGTAACTGCTTCACTCCGCAAGAACTTGGGCACATTCATGGTAAACATCAACGACCGAGCAACCTCAGGAATATGTCGATTCTTCCTTTCTGCCACTTCATTCTGAGGGGGGGGGGGGTGTTCGGACAAGAAGTCTGATGAAGAATCCCTTGGTCAGACAAGAAGGCCCCAAAGGTGTTGTTCACATACTCTGTGCCATTATCACTCCTGATCACCTGCACATGTACCTAAACTGATTCATTACCAAGGCATGAATATCCTGAAAACATCTGAACACCTCATCCTTGTGACGCATCAAATAAATCCAAGTCATACGAGTATAGCAGTCAATAAAGGTAACAAAGTACTTCATTCCATTTACTGACACAACTGGGCTCTTCCATACATCCGAATGAATGAGCATAAAAGGAGATATGCTCCTAAGCCCCTTACTCACATATGTAGCTCTTATGTGTTTTGCATATTCGCAAGCATCACGTGTCAGCTTGCCCTTGCCTATTCCACACATAACATCCGGAAATATTCTACTCATCTTATCAAACTAGACATGGCCCATCCTACAGTGATGGATCATCGCCTGCTTCTCCTTGTCCTTCATGGTCGCAGCACAAACCAAGTTTGGCTGCACCTCCTGATCCATATACCAGAGCCCCCTACGCCTGGTGACAGTCCCAACCGTCTTCCTCGTCTGTCGCTCCTGAATATGACAACCGAATTCGTCAAGGATCACACGACAGTCTATTTGATCAATGAGAGCATTGAAAGAGACCAAATTGACAGGAAAAGCTGGCACATGTAAAACTGAGGATAGGGAGATGGTCGGGAGTGCACTTTACTGTACCAACCCCGATGACAGGCTGTTTTGTGCCATCAGCAGTTTGTATAGTGCCCGTGTGAGAAGGAGGATGCTTATTGTAAGACTCGAACACACAGGATTTGCCCGCAACATGCCTAGATGCTCCAGAGTCTAGAACCCATTCCGGACCATTCTCATTAGCAGCAAGAGATGCCTTTTCCGGGTCATCTTCATCAGTGGAGGTCCAGTGAGCACAGTCTCCATAGCGAGCATTCAAGCCCTCCAACTCAGCCCTCAACTTAACGGTCTGAGCATCCTTCTCACGTGTCACCCCCTTGGCTGTTTCCTTGCCAGCTTGGATTTCCTCCACCTTCCTCTTGAGGCTTATCAATTCCTCCCTGAGCCTCTCAACCTCTGCTACAGTCATGTTGTATTCCTTCTCTGACCCTGCACTGGCCTCACCACTCTTCTCTGGCTCCACATCACCCCTTCTCATGTCATCATTCCCTAGATACTCCTTGACTGCATGGTGAGCACCAGCCGCAGCTATGGTATCACCCATCTCCTTCAGAACAACAACTTTCTTGGTGCTGCCAGCAGCACCATCTGCCCCTGCAAAATGCGCCTCGAACCAGCAGCACCATCTGCCCCTGCAAAATGCGCCTCGATGGTCACGAGACGGCATCCCTTGCTGACCTCCTGCTCCATTAGGAAGAGCCTCTCCTTGAGCATGAGGTTCTCCCCCTCTAGCCCTTCTCCTCTACAATCAGCAGCAGCAGCTCCAACACACAACATCTCGTCCACTTTCAGTAGCAGCAAAACCAACAACTCAGTAGCAGCTCTAGTAGTTGCCCCCTTCACCTTCAACAAACAACAGCAACACAACACCAACGATTCCTCCTTCCTCTCCAAACAGCAGCCCCTTCTTCGTCCTAGACACAGCAAGGCAGCAGTAGCAATTCAGCGCAGCACTGCACAGCAGCAGCCTCCTCTTCCGCAAACTACAGCAGAAGCAGCAACAATTCAGCCCCCTTTTCCTTCTCAAACTGCAGCAGCAGAAGCAAGCTCAACTTCAGGCAACAACAGCCTCCTCTGCGCACACCCCAGGAAGCAGCTCCTCTTCTCCCCTTCTTTTCCCGCAGCACCACAGCAGCAGCCGCAGCTTCTCTGCTTCCTCCTCCTGCCGCGCAGCACTCTAGCGCCTGGTATACCTGGGCATCTCAGGCCCGGCCCCAAAATCCAGGGCCTGGGCCCGACGGGCTTACCCGTGGGCCGGGCTTGGGCCTGAGTTTTGAGCCCGCCAGCAGGGCCGGGCCGGGCTTGGGCATGAGTTTTGAGCCCACCAGCAGGGCCGGGCTGGGCTTGGGCTTGGGATTTGGAATTTTAAGGAAGAGGCCCGGCCCATGGCCCTAGGCCCGACGGGCTTTTCAACATATGGGCCGGGCTTGGGCTTCAAAGTAGGCCCGATGATAGGGCCTGGGCCTTAGTTTTTTGCCGTGGGCTTTTTTAGGCTCGGCCCGGCCCATGGCAAGATATAGCGCCTGGTCACCGCAGCAGCAGCAGCTCTCCAGCAGCTGCTCATCCACGCGCTGAGCCGCCTTCGCACGCTGCCGCCTCCTCGCACGCAAGCTCGTGCGCTGCCCCCCGCGTCACCCGCGCTTGCACGCAGCCGCCCGCGCACCGCCACCACGAGAAGAGCCTCGCCACCGCCTAGGTCCGTCCCCACCTCTTCAGGCCCCACCGTCGCTGGGTCTGATACCATGTTGAATCGAAGGAGGTACCTACAGACGGGGGCGAGCAGCTGTCTGGCGGCTTGCTCGTGAGGTTTCTCTCGTGTGGCTTCTTGGATGGGAACGGGAGGACTGGATGTCCCCTTCTAGGTCAGCACCCCACGTGGGCTTGGGCCCTAAGAGATAAGCTTGATGGGCTTGGGCCCATACCGGTTCAACAGAGACATTTTTGTAAATAAAGAAAGAAATTGTCTTATTCTTAAATTATGATTACTGTACTTGTTCTTATATGCCAATTACTCCCTTTGTACGAAAATACAAGCTGTTCAAAAACGAGGTAGTATTTGTCATGCAGTATAAAAAAAAGATGATTATGTTGCATACTTGTTGGACCATAATAGTTGCTCATCTATGAAGGTACTGTACATGCCCAGATCCACCAGCATCTATTTCCAATTTTAACGGTCTGCCTGTTTTTCAGCAGATTAACAACATTCCAGATGTCCTCTTTATCTTTTACATTTCCTCAATTCACTGTTTTATTGAAGTGCAATCCTACTATGTTACATTTTTTCCTTTTCTATCAAGCCAAGTAAACAGATAAATTTTCTCCATGTAGGTTTTCAGCTGCTTTGGCCAGTACTTCTGCCTTCATTTTGAGGCATTTCAATTGGGCATGGCACCTGTCTACATCGCTTTCCTGAGGTTCATGGGAGATGATGCGGAAGCAAAGAAGTACAGCTACAGCCTGGAGGTAGGAGGTGGTGGGCGCAAGATGATCTTTCAAGGGGTTCCCCGGAGCATCAGAGACGGCCATCGGAAGGTCCGAGATAGCTATGATGGGCTAATAATCCAACGGAACATGGCCTTGTTCTTCTCTGGTGGTGAAAGAAACGAACTTAAATTGAGAGTCACCGGGAGGATTTGGAAAGAAGAGTGAAATGATCCATCCGATTCATCGATTTCCCTGGTATGAATGAGGAGCCCATGAGTCACATCATGGAAACTGTATTTCCTAGGGGCTGATTCTGAAGCGTACAAATTGTAATACTTGTAGCCTGTTTTAGCCATCTTGTGCTCGATTGGTGTCTGCTCAGATGACCTGGGTGACAGTGATACTGCTGTAGGAATCTCCTCTTTGCCTTGAACCGGCTAGGAGTCCCCATTCTGCCGCATAGGGAAGTCTATGAGATGTAAAGGTTGTATGTAGCTTTCGTTCTCTGCTCCAAACTCCCTACTTTCCATGGTTCATTTAAGAGGTTACCCAAGGATCTGTAACAGCTTGAGAGTTGGAAATGCAAACTAATTTCAGGAATGGATCTTTTTTAGCGTGAATGGAGATGGCCCTTGTCAATGCCATGCCAACTGTTCTGGCGCTAATAAAACTAGATGACCCGTTGCGCCAATGGCGCAAAGGGCGAAGGCGAGCAAAGCTTTGAAACCATGAAAGTTGGAATATTTGGAAACCAATGATTGATAGTGAAGTCATAGTGGCCTGTGTTATAGTAAGCAAAAAGGAAAAAATGAATGAGTTATAAATAACAAGCCAGGGTAAAAGTTTTTGTTTTGTAGATCAAGAACAAAGGCGCCATAATGATCTAAGCCTTGCCAAATGGGTCCTCTTCATGTAATAAGCACATAATATTGCAGAACAACAATATAGTCTTCTTAAAGTGAATTGTGACAAATTCTTGCTTTGCCTCACTTGAGGTAGTCACCACAAACATATTTTCTTTCACTATGAAACAGTACCATTGGTTTTACGACTCCTATCAAAGTACAGTTGCACGACATCTGTGAGGTTCACACATTCAAAAATATGGCCAACTCGTAATTCTATGGCATGCAATTCTGCAAAATCAGATAAATGTTTTGGAATGGATAAAGATGGCACGAAAAAGAAAATTAGTTAATTTCAGCCAACAAAGCAGAAGCACAGGATTATTGATCTGGTGTTAGCCTATTTCTTAAAAGCATAAATCACAAAGTAGCACGGCTACACAACCTTGCTTTGAGCAAAGTGAGCATAACAGCTACCCATTAGATGCAGTTATGAAGGAAAAATGTCAGCTAACCAAAATTGCATAACAAATTATTTTGCAGCATAAACTGCATCATGTCGGCCAACCTGAAAGCAAGCATTCACCTTCAGTGAAGAAGGAAGCCGAACACACCTACACTATAGCAGCAACAAGAGAACTTCCAAGAATTCCTAGACTACAAAAACTCACAGAAACTCCACTGTGTGGGACAAACTCACAATTGACGAGCTTGGTGAGTAATTACACAAGGACACGATTAAGCAAGCAAATTCAAGAACCTGATTTTAACAATTGGCAAGCGTGAAACATTACAATTGGTGAGTGAAAAATTACATGCTAATTAACCAAACATTACATGGAATCAGGCACACCAGCGAGAGCAGCTACGTGGCCATCAGGATGTCAGATGCTCTCCCAAGTCTTGACCTGCGACACGGTTGTCGTCGCGCGAACGCTCCTGCTGCCAGGCTCCTGCACTCACAAGCCCTCGCTGCTGCCTGCATCGCTTGAGCCACCAGCAGGAGGGAAGGAAGGTCACAACCTGCAAGCTGAAGCAGAGCATGTCCTTGAGGCAATTTACGAATGGTCCTCCTTCCACATCCATCATTTTCAGAACCATAAACAACAGTTAAAATCGGTTCACCATCAGGAATACAGATAAGTCGACGTCGTGATTGCCTGGATGGCAAATGAAACAAGACAACTCCCTCAAAGCCGATAAAGATGGGACTGGCTTGCTCATTTGACCTGAATAACAAACAGCACATATTTTGATGCAAAAAAATTAGATAGAAAACTCAGGTTCATAGTTCTTCTGTTAGAACTAAAAGTCAGTTCACCATTAGGATTAGACATGAGTGGACGCCATGATCACCTTAATGGCAAATGAAACGTTCACAGAAAATCATCCTCCCTTGAAGCCAATACAAGAACGACGGTCTAACTCATTTGACCTGAATAATGAACACAACACATTTATGCACGAAGAAATAGTTTTTCTTGCTACGAATAGATGAATCAAAGTAGATAAGAATATTTTGTCATGTAAGCACACAAAAAAACTCTAGACAAACACAATCGAAATGCACACACGGAAGCATAGGATCTCCTCCGCACAAAACACCCAAAAAAAGTTGGCTCATGAGAAGCTACTTCCTATATGCCCACACAAGAAACAAATCATCATGCATTCTAAATCTGATTCCAATGCATATAAAATGCACGTCTGACCATCAAACAAGTTCTTTAGGTAAATCAGTTACTTTAAAAGAGCGTATACATTTGAGTTAGCTTAGCTGCTCAAGGCCTGAACCAAACAGCGATTACCACTATTAATCCATACATAAAAATAATCACAGCTTGAGTGTATGTACATGGTTAGCAATACTTACGATTTCAAAGACTCCTCACCCATATATAAGGAAATAACCTTCAGAATGTGATATTACTTGTTTCTTTTCTCAGCAAAACAACTCACGGCTTTTCTCTGTCCTTATACAATTCCCTTTCCCGGCAATTTTTTCTTGCTTTATAATTGAACAAACCACCAGAGAATTATAGAGAACTCATGCGTACAATATAATAAATTATTACAAATACGACATTGCCTAGCATGTTTCAGAATCCAAACAAATAATTTTAAATTCACCATCGAATGTAAAATATCTTATGGTTGCCAAGATGAAAGCATAATATAATGCATCTTCTGTAAAGCAAAGAAACCACACACTTTTACCTTGAAACTGAATCAAAGATAAAAAAGAAGATGGTCATTTTATATGTATTCAAAATCTGCCTTCAGAGCTACGGAGATAACGATGTGGAAAAGTTTATATGTTTGCAAATTATTCAAACAACAATTGAAATCTGCCTTCAGAGCTATGGAAATTCGATTACAAACAATAATTCAAAGAACAAAAGAATAATGGAATGTGTATTACAATAGCATTTATATGTTTGCAAATTATTCAAACAAACTGCGGACCAATATGGTAAATGAGGGAACGAAGGCATGCCTGCATGAGAAATTCGTCACATCATGGAAAACTCAAACCCCCTCTCCAGAGTGTCAGGAAGATTTTTTTCCACACATATAGTATTCATGAATGGAGTTGTTACTCATTTTCGATTAGCTACAGTTTCATCTTAAAAATATATGGGTATTGTATGGCATATGTTGTGAGCTTCAGAGTTGCTTTCTATAACAAAACAATGAAGTAGTAGGGTATGAATTCAGTAGCGAGAACGTCTGCAAGCGATGGATGCTTAACATTCTAAGCAGGCTTGTTGCGGTGGACGCCTGGGATTGATGATGCTTGAATGACTTGTCGTTCTTAAGGCAAAGCACATGGACTGGACAGGGAATGGTAGAAGGGTTTAAGGGCAAGTCATAAAAAATATGAATGGCTTACAAATCAAGGCACATGCTTACCGCTCGCATCTTCACTATGGCTGTTGGTACCATCTAATTCTTCTCTTTTCACAGTCACTCTCTGCAAGCAAGCAGCAAAGATGTTACAATTGTTAATTTTTGGGTGTTCTCAGCGGGATTGTTAATCATAGAGCATGTGTATATTTATCAACCTGGCTTGCGTAAAATAATTAGACAGTACAGAATGAGCTGATAAGAGATATGCATAGAAGATCGACGCACAACTTATATGATCGAGCATAGGTTCAGACTGTTCAGAGATTCAGACTTTAGTAATCCAAATTCATATGGTTTATTCATGCACAAGCACCTTGTGTTGGCATCTTGCTGTCACAATAAAAATCTGAAACAATTCCATCTAACATAAACTATATCATTATTGTGCAGACGTTTCATATATATATTTGTTCACAAAACATCTCTTTTCTGTTGATTCAAAGTACAATATTTGATTACCAATTTACCAAATACGCACCTTTGTTTAGTTTCAGTATCACATAATGAGCCATCGTCAGTTCTAAACCAAATTCACAGATCAATAGGTCCAAAGGGAACAAAGGGCAGAAAAGATGAAAGCTACAATCAGGCCTAGCAAGTAAATCGACGTCTATGTACTTGGCAGTAGCCACCTAGGGAAATAGAAAATGAACTAAAAGCCTAGCAATATAAGCATGGAATGAAATCTTAGCATGTAGTCAACCATAGCCTGGAAAGAAAACAAATTTCAGATACTTACATGGGGCCATCCATAAACTTGAACAATGCAAAGCAAGGTTGAAGGCCTTCCTGCAATGGGCAGTGCTCAAGTCAGAATAATGGCATATGATTATGATGTGCATTATTTTCTTTCAAGTAGAGCACATTTAATTCAGCAAACAAATTGCAACATGAATGGTATGCAGATAAATGTAGTCTCAACAATTCCAAAAACAAGCAAAAGAAGAACCCCTCAAAGTGCAGCAAAAAACATTGAAATCTACTTTTGTGAAGAATTACCCTCATCAATATTGTATCCAGAAGTAAGGTCACAGTGTGTCTGATCATTGGCTTCTGCAAAACCGGAATCTTTCACAAAGGCTTTTAAATCTTCCATATCCGCATTAAGACAAGCAACAGTTAAGATACCTGCGCATTTCAGCCTAGTTCTTAGCCTCCATAAAAAGAAATATGACAAATAATGCTGATGGATAGTTGTTCCTTCTTTTGCTTGGGAGCTCTTACGGGTTAAATTAGAGGTAGTTGTATATATATGATGTGCACCCAACTCTATCTCGAACATTGCCCGTTGCTGAACCTGCGCATGAAAAATCTGACAAATTTTCTTATTCTTGTTCTGCCTCATGCAACAGATCCGACCAAGCTACAGCTTGGTTGCAGCTAACCTGGAGAGGGACACCATGGCACCATCAAAAAAGAGAGGCCATTTGTACTACAACTTGGTGGAGAAAAAATTAGGAAGCCATCAATTAGAAGGATTAGCTCAACTCACCATGGGAAGATGAGGATAAGTTGAAGAAATAGCTCACCTATGTTGGTGTCTCCTCCATGAATAGGGATCCATCCTCGACCTCTCCTCTGCACGAAGCCTCCGAGGTGAGGGCTTTACTTGGATAGCTTCCTCTATCGTCCTCACTGTAGCAGCCGCTCCTTCTTGACCGGCGGCCGATCCGGAAGCATGGCACCCAGCGCCTCGCTGGAGTCCATGCCCCCGCTCCAGATCGGGAACCTGGGAGGAGGTCAGGAGAGGTGCCGGCCTCCCCATCGCTCACCAGCACTCGACGTCGACGCCTGAAAGCTTGCCTCTACGCCGGGGCGGACAAGATGCACACGCGGGTGGGGGGCAGGGGGAGGTGGTGACTGAGGTGGGAGTATGGAGGAGGAGGAGGCGGCGACTAGGGTTCGTGAGGAAGGAGCCCCGCGCGTGGGAGGAGTGGGGGGGGAGACGCGGCTCGCTGGCTCGCTGCCTTCCTTTTTCTTCTCGCTGCCCGTCTTCTCTCTCGACTCTTTGCACTATTCATAGCGATTCACACCGACGTGGAGGCAACGGTTATGCCTACCACCCCAACCTCCTTTATATGTTCAATGGCTCGGTCCAGTTTACAAAACCAATGTTGGGGCTCCTACCCACACATTAGCACACAGAGCAATGTTGGGTTGCTTATTTTTGTTTCTGTTTTTTTGAGAAGAGAGAAATAATACTGAGATAGTAGTAAGATTAGGGCCGGAAGTGTAGGATTCTAGTTGGTGTTAAACATCCACCATGCGTCCCCGCTCGCGCTCTCGCGCCTGCAGAGCCCCCTCCTCCGCAGCCCACCAGCCCCATCCGATGGCTGCCGCTCCGGTGCTGCCGGCCACCCATGACGCCTCTGCGTGCCTTTCGAGCCTGGGCTGCGTCCCGCCAGCGCTGCTATGGGGCTTCCCTCCCCCCACCAGGTGGTTCCCAGCTACCACCTGTGCCAGATCTAGACCGGGAGCTGGCGATGCCCCTGCCCCCTCCTCCGGGTCGGCCGCCACGTGGGCCGAGCGAGGTGTTAGTCGTGATGGAGTCGCCCCTTGAACTGCTCCGCGGCAGATCAGGGCGGGTCGCCTCCTTCAATGCGGGTGTTGCGCCCGCAGATTGGGAGACGCACAATGACTGCGGTAGCTGGGCCGACGTCGTCCATGGTGTGGGTGGCGGTTCTTTGGTGTTGCATTCAATGTGCGCGATGTCCATGGCGCCCGAGGCTGCAGACGCGGAGGGATGGGTCACCGTTGCGCCTCGTCGCCCGCATCGGTCGGCTTTGCATGGTGCCTCATTGAAGCCTCGCCAATCCGTGCCGGAGTGGATTAAAGGGCTCTACTTTCGATGTCTTTAGCCTCGCCATCGTCAAGCCAAGTGCTACAATCAGTTCGTCTGCCGCCGCTGCTTCCGTCCGGGCCATCGAGCAAAGTACTGCCACAATAAGCCAGCTCCCCATCTCCGCCTCGACGCCCCATCTATGCGTCCCATATGCTCGCCCCCCGCGCGTGTGCAGCCTAGTCGCCCTCTGCCTCCCCCGCGCCCAGCAAGCACGACCATGGCCTGGTCCGGTGACCACTCCCAACGGTCGGCGGAGGTCTTGACTGTCATCCATGGAACACCGGTGATGCATCAGGAGGCGGCTCTGCTGGGATCCCATGCGCTGGTCGCGTGGCTGGACAAGGACCCGTGGGCTAGCACGCGTGACATCATCGCCGCCATCGTCTCCGAGCTCGGCGTGCCAGCAAACGACATCTCCATCATCAAGCACCATCCGGAGGCCTTCCTGGTCCGGTTCATCCACCAGCACCACTACATCAACGCTACGGGGCGCTGGGAGCTGCCGTTTGGCGAGACGTGGCTGCAGCTGCGCCCATGGCGTATGGAGGCACACATCAAGACCGTGGACCGAGTCCATCACGTCCGGCTCTACTTGGACGGCTTGTCGCTGCAGGCGTGGGACGACCACATTGTCGCGCAAGCCATCAGGCCGGGATGCTCCATCGACAATGTCGAGATGGCATTAAAGCTCCGAACGGACTACGAGATGCTGGGGGTCTGGGCGTGGACGACATCACCAACGAACGTCCCTCGCGTCAACTGGGTGACCTTGCCGGCGTGCGCAGACTGCCAGCCGGCCTTCGGGCGGCATGGCCTTGAGCGGCGGGTGATCATTCACCTGTCGATTGACGAGGACCCAATGCAGGGCCCCAGAGTGGTCACCAAGGGGTACGACTTTGTCAAAGGCGTCGTCGACGGCGAGCGGCAGGCCCGTGGCCAGCACGAGCACAACTCCCAGCTCGTCAACAACCATCGGTGCGACTGCGGTGACGACAGGGACCGGCACCGGGACGACCGAGACCATAGAGGCCGAAGTGACTCACGAAACAGAGAAGGCTGGGGCGCGCGCATCAGACGTAGCCTCTCTGCGGGATCACTATAAGGGTATGTCTAGAGGGGGTTGAATAGACTACCTGCAGGAATTTAAAATATACACAACGGCAAAGTTCAGTGTTGGCAGATTTTAGCAGATATAGCAAGTCTAGAACACCCTACACATGAAAGTCATCAAGTATAGCAGTAGAAAGTAAAGACATTGCACATGGAGGAAAGGAGTAGAGATAGGAAGATCAAACGCATGAAGGACATGAAGATTTTTTTCGTGGTTCCGATAGGTGGTGCTATCGTACGTCCATGTTTATGGAGTCTTCAACCCATGAAAGGTAACGATCGCGAGAGTCCACAAAGGGCTCTACCCATGGAGGGTTCCACGAAGAAGCAACCTTGACTATACCATGATGGCCTATGTCCACAGAGGACTAGCCTACTCGGGATAGATCTTCACGAAGTAGGCGGTCTCCTTACCCTTACAAACTTCTTGGTTCACTCCATAACATGAAGTTGGAGGCTCCCAAGCGACACCTAACCAATCTAGGAGGCACCACCCTCCAAAAGGTAATAGGCTCGATAATGTCGATGAACTCCTTGCTCTTGTGCTTCAAGAAGATAGACTCCTCAACACACAATAACTCTCTCATAGATCTGGCTATGGTGGAATATATCGATTGGGTGGAAAGCAACTTGGGGAGGCTAGAGATCAAGATTCATATCATTGGAATGGAATGACATGATCTCAACACATGAGTAGGTGGCTCTCTCTCAGAAAATCAGTAGGTATAAGTGGGGAACTGTTCTGAATGCTTCTCTTGCGAGTGAGTGAGTGGTGGAGGGGTATATATAGACATCTCCAAACTCGGTGAGACTGATACATAGAACTCGGTTGCACCGATAAATTGACCAACGGTCAAATTCCCAAACTCGGTGACGCCGATTCAACAAACTCCGTGGGACCGATTTTTTGAATTTGCATAACAGGAAGTTGGCAACCCAAACTCGGTGGCAGCAAAATGGATTCAATTGCACCAAAGGGCTAGGGTTTGGCTGAGTATGTCTGAGGCTAAGAATCGGTGGCACCGAGTGGAAAGTGTAGGTTGCACCGATTTTGGATATTTGGCTTTGGACATACTTTTGTGGAAGAGATTATGGGTGTATGTGGTGACTATCACTTGTGCACGTATGAGCATATTGTTCACCAACAATACCTTACCCCCTTTTGATAGTATTGGCTTTCCTATGGACTCAAAGTGATTTTTCACAAAGTAAAATGTAGAGTCCTCTTGCTTGAAGCTTTGGCAATGCTATTCCTTCTCCTTATTCTTCATGGGGATACTTTCCACACTCCTTTTTGTCAACCCATCTCTCTATGGACTTTATCTGAAATACACTAGATGAAAGTATTTGTCCAAGAGACAATGTATGTTGTCATGAATTTTCAAAACCACAAGGGAGCACATTGTGCTTTCAATCTCCCCCTTTTTGGTAATTGATGAAAACATACAATCAAAGCTTCAAAAAAAGATATGCATGTATATATTGAATACTTTGAGAGACACATGACTTAGACTTGCTCCCCCTAAATGTGTGCAATCCCTTTAAAGGATAGTTGATTTGGAATGCATGGACACACATATATTGGAAGGGATATAATAAGTCATCTGTATCTTGGCTATATGCATCAAATGTATATGAATGATGTGTATCCTTGTTCAAGACTTCACTCTTGCAAACAATATGTGCAGGAAGCCAGAGATCATCTTGATCAAAGATATGATGCATACACTTACCTTGAGTTCTTGAGCATTCTAGCAGCAGAAATACACTTGAGAAAACAATGTTAGGAAACACAAGAGTATTCTACCAATCAAAAAGCAATAGAACTCAAAAGTAAATACCATATATTGGTGTTTTCTCCCCTTTATATATGAAAATGGTAGGACATCCTCCCCCCTGAATATTTGCATGTAGATATTGGGATTGGATAGGGTGAGAGGATTCTAACATGAGAAATCAAATGAAATAAACACATCTTTCTCCAAAACATATTTTTCTCCCCCTACTTTGGTATTCTCCCCTTGTTTATATAAGTATAAACTTTTGATATCCTCCTCTCCCCCTAAATCATATCTCCCCCTTGCATAAGCATGTATCTCCTTCTTTAGCTTTGAAGCTTTGTATATTTCTCCCCCTTTGGCATTAATTGCTAAAAAGGTCAGACATAGGGTCAGATACTGAGATCATTGATTAAGAAGGGATCCTTGAGAACGAGGGTCATAGAATGAAGGATTCATAGAATATGAAAATCATGAGAAAAATGAAGGAATCGTTGAAAAAAATTCTCTCCATTTGACTAAACTGAGAATTTGCAGAACTTCTCACCCTTTGAGTTAGGGATCCTTGAATGTATTTCCCCCCTTTCCATTTTTTTAAATAAAAGGGATCATTGAAGAAATGAAAATATCACAGAAGGATTGTAAAGATTTACAAAAACAAACACAGATTGAAATATGATAGAAAGTCAGTGGCTCTGAGACATATTTGTCGGTGATACCGATGTGATGATATGTAGCTCATCTGCTGAATCGGTAGAACCGAGTCCTTTGTATCGGAGGCTCCGAGGCATAAAATAGAGATTTTGAAAAGTTTGAGAAACTTGCAAATTTGTAAAAATTCTTTGTACAAATAATACAAACTAGAGAAGATTTTAATGGTTCCAAGAAAGCTTGCAATAGAGAATGAACCAAACAAGATTCTTAACTATATGATGGGCGATGACTAGGTCACCTATATTAGAGTATATTGACTTAGGAGCCAAGCAAGAATACTTGATCATAGGTCATACTCGTCGTTAAGCTCAAAATAGGGTTACCATTTTTCGATTAAGCATTATAATGTCTTCATATCACTTGAGTTCCTTTATCTCATGACTTGGAGTAAAGCCCTTTTTCAAGGATATGAATACATACCTTTGAGTGATGTTGATGATGTAGCTTGTAGATGAACTTGATGAGGATGCTCGAAGTTGATGAAGATCATCTTGAGTTGGGAGCAATCCTTGTTGATTTCGTTTACTTTTCACCTAAATGGGTTAGTCACACAAGGAAGAACATAATATATCCAAATGACATGATACCAATTGAGGTTTAGAAATTGAGGGATATATGTCAAGGATATGTTTTGTTGTCTTCTTCCTTTCATCATCAAAGCAAGGTTGTGGATACTTGGTCATGACAAGATCGCTTAAGATATGAGTTGTTGACAATCTTGTGGAGTGTTGTTCTTCCAAGTACCTACAAAAGGGTTGGATGCAAGACAAGGGAGCATATAATTCCAAGATATATTATATTCAAGATAGTAGCATGGAATGGTTAAGAAAGCTCATCCCCTTGCAAGCATCCGAGTGAGCTTAGCTCAAGTTTGAAGCATTAATGATGTTCAACTCACTCCTCAAATGGCAAAACATTTTTTCATCAAGTGGCTTAGTAAAGATGTCGGCCAATTGCTTGTTAGTGCGAACATGCTTAAGATTAATATCTGCTTTGGCAACATGATCACGAATGAAATGATGTCGAACTTGTATATGCTTGGTTTGAGAATGTTGCATAGGATTATGACCAATCTTAATAGCACTTTCATTGTCACAAAGTAATGGCAGATTTTTAACATAGATTCCATAATATTTAAGCGTTTGTGTCATCCATAATAATTGCGCACGACATGATCCAGCGGCAATGTACTCCGCTTCGACAGTAGATAGAGATACCGAGTTTTGTTTCTTGGAGGACCAAGACACAAGAGATCTACCAATAAATTGACAAGTACCCGAGGTGGATTTTCTATCAACCTTGTCATCGGCATAGTCCGAGTCGGAGTAGCCAACAAGATTAAAAGAAGATCCCTTGGGATACCAAATGCCAAAGTTTGGTGTATGTATCAAGTATCTCACAATGCGTTTCACAGCCAAAAGATGACATTCTTGGGGTGCAGCTTGATATCTAGCACACATGCAAACACTAAGCATAATATCGGGACGAGAAGCACATAGATATAGCAATGAACCAATCATTGATCGATAAACCTTTTGATCAACCGGTTCACTCTCCTTAGTAAGATCATCGTGTCCACTAGTGACCATGGGTTTTTTCATACCTTTGCACTCTTGCATATTGAACTTCTTGATTAAGTCCTTGGTGTACTTGGTTTGAGAGATGAATGTACCTTCTCTTGTTTGCTTGATATGTATACCAAGGAAGAATTTCATCTCACACATCATAGACATCTCATACTTTTCTGACATTAACCTTCCAAATTTCTCACTAAATTATGGGTTAGTAGTTCCAAAGATAATATCATCCACATAAATTTGGCACACAAATAATTCACCATTAACTCTCTTTGTGAATAAGGTTGCGTCAATTTTACCAATTTCAAAACCTTTTTCAATAAGAAACTTCATTAGGCATTTATACCAAGCACGAGGAGCTTACTTAAGACCATATAAAGCTTTGTGAAGTTTGTAAACGTGGTCAGGTTTCTTAGGATTTACAAAACCAGGTGGTTGCTCAACATATAACTCTACTTCAATCTCACCATTTAAAAATGCACTTTCAATATCCATTTGATAAAGCGTGATATCATGGTGATTGGCATAAGCAAGAAGAATTCGAATGTCTTCTAGTCTAGCAACGGGGGCGTATGTCTCATCGTAGTCCATACCTTTGACTTGCGTATATCCTTGGGTTACGAGGCGAGCCTTGTTGCGAATGACTTGACCGTCTTCATCTTGCTTGTTCCGAAATACACATTTCGTGCCAGTGATGTTTTGCTCATCCTTGGGCCTTTCCACGAGTGTCCACACTTTGTTCCTCTCGAAGTTGTGAAGCTCTTCATGCATAGCGTCCACCCAATCCACATCTTCAAGAGCTTGTTCAACCTTCAAGGGTTCAATGCTAGAGATGAAAGAATAATGCTCACAAAAGTTATCCAAGCGAGTTTTAGAGCGAGTGATCCTCCCTGTTTGTATGTCACCAAAGATTTTGTTTAGGGGATGGTTCTTGGTCACTTGTGCTCGAACTCGGGGTAGTCTTGGCTTGTTAGTTGGTGGAGCTTCTTCTTCATCATCATCTCCTTCATCTTCGTTGCTGTCGAAGTGGTCATCTCCTTGAGGTGGTGGTGAAGGAGGTTGGGGTGGATCTTCATGATGTACTTCCTCCTCCCCTTCATCTTTTCGTGTACCACTTGTGGATGCTTCCATGTCATTTTGTTGGTAGCCTTGATTCGAAGTAGGAGCTTCCACTTGGGTTGAGGAAGTACTTTCCTTCACCTCCATGGGTCGAATCTTGCCGATGGGCAAATCTTGGATAGCTTCCGAAGGATCTTTATCACCTACATCATTTGGCAATTGTTCGACTTGCGAACCATTAGACTCATCAAACTTCACATCTACCGTCTCTTCAACTTTTCTAGTGAAGTTGTTGTAGACACGGTAGGTGTGAGAGTTCGATCCATAACCGAGTAGGAAACCTTCATGAGATTTGGGAGCAAATTTAGCATGACAATGCTTATCAAGAATGTAACACTTAGAGCCGAATACCCTAAAGTATCCAAGTTGGGGTTTGTTACCAGTGAGAAGCTCGTATGCCGTTTTACCGAGAAGCTTGTGCAAGTAGAGTCGATTTGTGGCATGACATGTTCCACGGCTTCTGCCCAAAATTGTCTTGGCGTCTTGTATTCGTCAAGCATCGTTCTTGCCATCTCAATGAGGGTTTGGTTCTTTATCTCAACAACTCCATTTTGTTGAGGCGTGTACGTAGCTGAGAACTCATGTGAGATACCCTCTTCAGCAAGAAAGGTATCCACATGGGTGTCTTGAACTCCGATCCGTTGTCGCTTCGAACCTTCTTGATCTTCACTTCAAACTAATTTTGCACTTTGCGTGCAAAGTTCTTGAAGATCTTTTGTACCTGCGACTTATCATCAAGAAAGAATACCCATGTAAATCTGGAAAAATCATCAACTATAACTAGACCATAAGAGTTTCCATCGATACTCATGTAAGCATTGGGACCAAAAAGATCCATGTGAAGTAACCTGAGTGGTCTCCTAGTGGTCATGATGTTCTTGACTGGATGACTTCCACCTACTTGCTTTCCTGCTTGACAAGCGCTAAAGCCTATCTTTGTCAAACATAACATCGTTAATACCAAGAATGTGATCGCCCTTGATAAGCTTATATAGATTGCACATGCCTACATGCCCAAGCCTTCTACGCCATAGGCAACCTTTAGATGATTTTGCAATGAGACAAGTACGAGGTTGGGCCTTTTTAGTGAAATCGACAATGTATAGATCACCTCTACAAATACCGGTAAAGACGATTTTATGATTATCAAATCGAAACACTTGGCAATCTACTTTAGTAAATAGCACATTGAAACCGAAGTCTGCTAGTCTAGATACGGAAAGAAGATTGTAGCCAAGGGATTCAACAAGCATCACATTTTGAATGGAGCTATCATGAGATATATGAGGGAGTCCTGGTTTAAGGGGTTCTCGGATAGCCGACCTGTTTCTCATGGGCCAGACTATATGGTCCGCTGGATGAGCATTGGATGATCAAAGGCCCTGTCGCCAAGGTGGAAGCTTTAAGAAGCCGTGGCGTGTCCTCCAAGTTGTCGACAGTAGATAGGCATGTTTTTTTCCTTCGACGTGCAACCGACCATGTGTAAACCCTAGGTGTCCTCGGCGTCTATATAAGCTGGAGGGTTTTAGGTTGTAGCTAGAGGACAACTCATCTAGGGTTTAGCTATTCGATCTCAAGGTAGATCAACTCTGCAACCAACATATCATCAATAAAATCAAGTAGGACGTAGGTTATTACCTCCGTAGGAGGGCACGAACCTGGGTGAACATTGTCTCCTTCGTCTCCTGTTACCATCGATTCTAGTCTCACAGCTCGGGACCCCCTACCCGAGATCCGCCAGTTTTGACACCGAAATTGGTGATTTCATTGAGAGTTCCGTTGTGATCGCCAAAGGAATCGATGGCTCGCCCTGTCATAAACAACAAGATCTGTAGCCAGGGGATTCTCACCCCTGATCAGATTCTCACAAGCTGTGGCATATTATCGCACGCTGACTCGATCAGCCACCTTGGCCAGATCGGAAACTTTCCCCCGATCAAGGAATCAGGTTCGAACCCTAGATTTCGTAGCTGATTCACGAGGGGAACTTGTCTTGCTAGAACCCTCGACTCTTATGAAGAAGCCCGTAGGTCTCGACGCCTCAATGCCGAAGACATCGGGCCCAACTTCTGATGAAGTAGTAATCCCCGGGATGTCAAGAGCGCTCAATCCGGTCATTGTGATTGGATCCACTTCGGCTAAACAGGACCCGAATCCGCTTTCGTACAACTTTGGAACTACAAGGCCGCATATCAACTCCACTCGGTTCAGCGACACGCATCCTACCATCCTACCACTCGGATTGATACCATGCGTATGTCTAATGACTAGGTTCTGGTCTATGACCGGCTCGGGCTTAGACCCGACAATAGGGAGATTCACGTCCCCATGGTCACCCACCTAGTCGCCACCATCGAGTGTCCGACTAGGGGCTTGTCCCTCCAGCGACTGGAATTAAAAATGGTTTATACCCCGATCTCCGATCGTCGAGACCTCGCCTGCAACCCAGACAGAACAGTATTGGTCCCTGATCTGGCACATAATTCGGTGTGCGTGATTCCGAACACACAACATGGTGTGGAGTCAGATTTTTTCCCACCCACCACCCAAGCCGATCACCCAAGTATCGCGCCAAAGCACAAGTCTTCAAACTTACAGGATGTTAAACAATTGCCAGGAGAGTCAGTTCATCACTTTTGGGCAAGACTCCTACTCGCTAGAAGTAGATAAAAAGGTCTTAGTGACCAAGAGATAATGGCAACCTTAAATCGCAATTGCCATGATGAAGGGATTCTCAATGCCCTGGTTCGTCGACGCATTTGTGACTTCGCAAATCTGTCAGACTTGGTACAAAAATATTGTGCCATGGAAAGAGCTTGGCAAGTCGAATGGTTATTTTCAAAACCAACCTTCACCGAGCACCCTAGAGGAGATCGGAAGAAGAGGATACGTCCAAAGCGGCTAGCCAAATTCGAACCCATCGAAAAGAGAAACATGCCCCTTACAGGGGTCAGTATTGTCCCTGACGGACTATTGGACAAACCATGCCCTATACATTCCGTATTGCTGAACAGAAGCCCGACTTATAGCCTTAGAGCTTCCTGGGTCATCTGGCAGGTCGCAAAAGGCGGTGACGACATTCTTGAGGCGCTATCGCCGAATAGGCACTCCACATCATCATGCGAATACAATGCCGAAGTCTTGACGATCTACGAAACGTTCCCCTCAAGGAATAGGAGGAAAAGAGCTCTCAAAAACTCGAACAGGTCTACCATGTTGCATCAACAAGTGCATGGCCATAGATACCCATTACCTTCGGAGATACTGACCGAGCAGCCATTCTTCCCGGTTATTCACCGGCCACACTAGTCCTGAACGCCATCATCGATGGCTACAGGTTACACAAGGTGCTAATGGACGGCGGCAGTGGTTTAAACCTGATCTACGAAGACACCTTGGAAAAAATGAAGTTCGACCGATCTCACATTGAGCATAGCAACACAACTTTCCGGGGAATCATTCCGGGAAAGAGGTGCGTTGTTCAGGACGCATCGTCCTAGACGTAGTGTTCGGCACGCTCGAAAACTATCGATCCGAAGAACTCCTCTTCCATATCATGCCCTTCCCCAGCGGCTACCATGCCTTGTTGGGACGTGACGAAAGCAACTAATAAGACTATGGTCATCATCACCATTACTCGGGCTTCTTTTCTCACAGAAGCCACTAGCCACATACTAACAGTATACGCCTTATTACCTATGACTTACGTAGCACCCTCAAGAAAGGTATCGATAGAGGTACTAATGTTTCTTACACTAAGCAGTAATATAACATATCTCCCTGTGTGCTTTCTGTCTGTTCGCACCAAATGGCCAGATTGCGTGGTTCCCTGAACATAATTCACTCTTCTAGGGTGATAATTTACGAGGGACACTCTCGAGCTCTTAGCACGGGAGGTAGAAGCCGATGGCCGGTTAAGACAAAGTCTACAACACAGATGGAGCAATTACTAGATTATTCGTACATAGTTACATATAATCATACATTCGGTTGCTGATCGAGATTGTCGACTATGGTGTCCAGGGAGCAGTCTTCTTGTGAGGGACGGGCGGCAGGCATCACTTGGTCGTACACAAGGTGGAGCGGCACTTCTTGTCCATCTGACCCTACTGGCCCAACCCGAGCCATATGCACGGGGTTAGGTCCGGTATAATGGGTCTTTATCATCACCCACACCTCTCGTGCTCCCTCCTGGCAAGCCGATGTCTTCCACAACTTGAACCTACTTCGGGCTCCCTTGAATTGATCGACTAGTTCGGTCATCTCCTCCGGAGGCTGCTCGGCGGGCCATAGCGCCTCTACCATACTTTTCATGGCCTTTAAAGCCTGCTCATGAAGGGCGGAAATATCCTTCAAAAGGCTCCCCCGATAGGATCTGATCTCTTCTTCGGGTCGCCCAGATAAGAGACCTACACATGAGTCAAAGGCATGCCTGTTATGCTTAATTTATAAGAAGTACTTCCCGATGGTAGAATCACACTTACTGAGCATGCCCCTTTGTAGTTTCTGGCTCTCTTGGGCCTGGGCCAATTAGGTTTTAAACTCTCAATTTCTTCAGCATGTTGTTTATTCTCCGCCTGAAGACGGTTCTTCTCTTCAAGGTTTCTCGCAAAACACGACAGCCGGCCTCGTGCTGGGACTCGGCGTATCACTGAGATTCTTGGGCTGCATCCAAATCTTTTTGCATTTTCCCTATTGATCCAGCTGCTAAAGAGTACCCTTGCGTCAGCACGGGAATATACTAAGATCAGCAACACAAATATACTCATCATGTGCCTCCCGAGTAAAGCCGTTCACTTGCTCCAATTCGGCCTTCACATATTCCACCTGTGTTCGGCTGTCTTCTAGTTCCTTGGCTAGTTGCTCGCTCTGCTGCTTCGAGACCTGCATGAGCAATAAAACAACACAAGGATCCTTAATTCGGTCATTTCGACTAATTTAAGGCTCGGGGACTACTGGGTTTACATGAGTGTTCGGACTCTACAAAACTGATTATTTACCTGCAGGCTGGACGATACCAATTTTATGGCCTCCCCGAACCCAGCTCGGGCAGCACCTATGTGCGCATTCGCCGTGCGTAGAGCACTGGACTCCTGTTCGGAGAATGCTGGGTGACGCAGGGCCTCTCGTCACTGCCGATGATTCATGGCGCTTCCTACCTTGGATTTGGTAACGGACATAGCGTCACTAGAATCAACAGGGGCCAGATTGACCATGGGAACCTCCATAGCAGGTTCATCATGAGCCGAAGCTCTGGAATTTTGAGCGCCACCGGGCACCCTGGTAACCTCCTCGGTAGAAGAAGGCTGGGCTTCTCGCCTAAGAATTTCGATATAAAATCTACTATGAGGCTCTACCAGTTGTGATAATAAATAAACAGCCAAACAAAATACCTTTGGGTTGAATGAATGGACAGACTCATCCCCACAACCGACTTATTTGCCGAATCCCTGTTGCTTTCTGATCTGAGCACGACTGCCATTGCCGACGTATGACGCATGAATCGACGACGCTTGGGAGTAGGAGCCGACGCGTTTGGGGCATTGGAGGATACTTGCCTTTTGCGGGATGAGCTTTTCTTCTTCTTGCTAATTGCGGGAGAAGGGAACGATCTAGGGTAATCGGCTATGATAGCCACCTTGGAGCGATCAAGACTCTCCTGGTAGAAAACCCCGTCTTCAAACTCAATTGACAGATCCGGGTCCTCATGAAAGCCCGGATCATCATCATGAGAATAGTCTTCGGGCTGGGGGGGGACTCTTAACTGTCTCAGTGAAGCTTCTCCAGTCCTGTTCACATAAATTTAAAGGCTTCGGTAAAAAAGGGACAAAATGGAAACCCGGATTGTGGTCACAGAGTTGAAAGGCTTACCCATTAAATGGGATTGTGGCTTGAGTATCCCTCCTTGGTCGACCGCCGAATAAAATATTCTTGCTCCCCTTTGTACAGGTTGGCAAGTGCGGCGACCAATGTTGTCTGATCGGCAGGGCCTAGTCTTCGAGAGCGAGTGGTGTCGCTAGTCCCGTTATAATGCTACAAGGGGTGTATCCTCCACTGAAGAGGCTGAACGCATCGGGTGATGGCGATGGCCATGACATCAATCAGGTCAACTTGTGGTGGGCTAGTACCCTCACATGGGCTGCCAAGCATTGCACTTCGATGTTGTCGTCTTAGGACGAACTCTTCGGCCGTTAGTTGTACCTTTTCTTTAAGGGGGCGTCAGAGTATTCGGGCAGAACCCTTCGAGCTGGATCTAATAGGGGGACATCATCGATATAAAACCATTCCGAAGACCATTATTCGAACTCCTTCGGTGTTCCCACCGGATACCCCGTCCCCGCTATACGGCACACTTCGGCTCCTTTGACCTAAAAAATTGTGTGGTCCCTGGTGCGAGGTATGAGGCAGAAGTACTTCCTCCACAATTCAAAATGTGCCTCGCAGCCCAGGAACATCTCGCAAAGGGAAACGAAGCCCGAGATGTGCAGGATAGACCCTGGGGTGAGGTGGTTGAGCTGGATCCCATAAAATTCCAATAACCCTCTCAAGAATGGATGAATAGGAAACCCGATACCCCGCGGAAGAAAGGGCACGATGCATACATGTTCCCCCTTTTGTGGATTGGGGAAATTCTCTGCGAAGGCTTTGCCGTTGAATGAAGATAAACCTACACGGATAACTGCTAGATCCGAGGAAGGAAGGTACCCTTGGGTCTCAAGATTGCGCAGCCGAAGAAGGATACGGAGCAGCTGGCCCATTCCCTGGGACGGGAGCCGTAGGGGCGCGAGGAAGAGCTAGGGGCGATCGCCATGTTTTTCGTGGTGATCTTCCGCTGAAAGTTTTTTCGATGGGGAGGAACAAGAGGGTGTGGCTTAGACCACGATTTGATTTGTTTAAATGGGTGGTGCATCCTTTCTGGAGGGGCAGTCTTGTAAAAAGTCATTGAACCGCTCGTCTCCCCATGACGCGCAAAAATCGAGAAGCACTAACAGTTGTTACAATGGACCTGGCAAGCTCGTGACGCTTGGGATTTCATCGATGATGGAACGGTTGCCGTGGATGAGGGACTCGCCTCGCAAGCCAAAGATCTCGATGCACAAAGATTGTCCCGATATACCCCGGCGTTGGAGGCTAGTCCGGGGGCTACTGAGGGAGTCCTGGTTTAAGGGGTCCTCGGATAGCCGACCTGTTTCTCATGGGCCGGACTATATGGGCTGCTGGATGAGCATTGGATAATCAATGGCCCTGTCGCCAGGGTGGAAGCTTCAAGGAGCCATGGCGTGCCCTCCAAGTTGTCGACAGTAGATAGGCATGTTTTTTCCCTTGATATGCAATCGACCATGTGTAAACCCTAGGTATCCTCGGCGTCTATATAAGCGGGAGGGTTTTAGGTTGTAGCTAGAGGACAACTCATCTAGGATTTAGCTATTCGATCTCGAGGTAGATCAACTCTATAACCCACATATCATCAATACAATCAAGTAGGACATAAGGTATTACCTCCGTAGGAGGACCCGAACCTGGGTAAACATCGTCTCCTTCTTCTCCTGTTAACATTGATTCTAGTCTCACAGCTTGGGACCCCCTACCCGAGATCCGCCGGTTTTGACACCAACAATATGGACACCTTACCAAGGCCAAGTACCTTACCCTTAGAGTTGTCTCCAAAGGTCACATACCTTTGAGGACCTTGATTAGGCGCGATCTCTTGGAACATGTCTTTATCACCAGTCATGTAATCCGTGCATCCACTGTCGAGAATCCACTCTTTTCCACCGGACATGTAATCCTTGAAGTTTGCCATTAGACTTAGATTCTTCAAGATCTTTGCATGCTTGATGTCAATCAACTCATCTTCATCATAGTAGCCATGTTCCTCATTGTCATCATTTTCTGGAATCTCCTCGTAATAGAAACCAAGAGACTCATTAGAATCGTAACCATGACAATGTTCAAGTTTATGAATGTAAATGGCTTCAATAATAATGTTGTTGATAGTTGTGACATCTCCTTTAGCACGCATAAGATCATGAAGCTCAAATAGGCATTTATCAAATTTTGGATCACTAGGCTTCATTTTGTGAAAAGCAATAGTTTTATGAAGAATTTCATCAAGATTACTTAATAAAAGATTTGGATATCGTTTCTCCAAATCATTCCACAAAGTATCCTGAGCAGGCGGGGCGTCCTGAGCAGGTGGGGGTCCAGAATCAATTCCAAAGTCTAGTGCCAACTTCATGATCAAAATCAACTATCGCCTTCTCAGGACTCGACCTGGAACTTCTTTCACTTTAATATAGAAAATGCAAAGTTATTCAATTGAGAAAGCACGAATCTTGGTAAACCTCTAACAATAAGATTGACAGTTCTAAGGTTACCAAACATGTTAAGTTCCTCCTCGTGTGTGGGATGCAATTCATCAATGGGGAGCACATAGGGATTTTCAATATGTTTTGTCAAATGGAATTTGTCAAATAGATCAAGCATGACATTCTTCCATCGACTATAGTAGTCTCCATCAAGAATGAGAACTCTACAATACAAACTCTCCACACTAGACACATCCATCTTCCTCCACGGTGTTGAAACCGAAGCAATGGAGACCAATGCTTTGATACCAATTACAGGATCACTAGAAGCGTATGTCTAGAGGGTGGTGGTGAATAGACTACTTGCAACAATTTAAAATCTACACAAGGGCAAAGTTAAATGTTGGCAGATTTTAGCATATATAGCAAGTCTAGAACACCCTACACATGCAAGTCATCAGGGATAGCAGCAAAAAGTAAAGACATTGCACATGGAAGAAAGGAGTAGAGATAGGGAGATCAAACGCATGAAGAACACAAAGATTTTTTTCCGTGGTTCTGATAGGTGGTGCTATCGTACGTCCATGTTTATGGAGTCTTCAACCCATGGAAGGTAATGATCGCGAGAGTCCACAAAGGGCTCTACCCATGGAGGGTTCCACGAAGAAGCAACCTTGACTATACCATGATGGCCACGTCCACAGAGGACTAGCCTAACTCGGGATAGATCTTCACGAAGTAGGTGATCTCCTTGCCCTTACAAACTTCTTGGTTCACTCCATAACACGAAGTTGGAGGCTCCCAAGCGACACCTAACCAATCTCGGAGGCACCACCCTCCAAAAGGTAATAGGTTCGATAATGTCGATGAACTCCTTGCTCTTGTGCTTCAAGAAGATAGACTCCTCAACACACAATCACTCTCTCACAGATTTGGCTATGGTTGAAGAGATTGATTGGGTGGAAATCAACTTGGGGAGGCTAGAGATCAAGATTCATATGGTTGGAATGAATGGCATGATCTTAACACATGAGTAGGTGACTCTCTCTCAGAAAATCAGTAGGTATGAGTGGGGAACCGTTCTGAGTGCTTCTCTTGCAAGTGAGTGGTGGTGGAGGGGTATATATAGGCATCTCCAAAAGTCCAACCGTTACACCTAATAAGTCAGACTCGGTGACACCGATATGTTAATCTCGGTGGTACCGAGTTGCCTCAAAGGTAGCAACTTTTGAATCTCGGTGAGACTGATACATACAACTTAGTTGCACCTATTAGGTGACCAACGGTCAGAGTACCAAACTCGGTCACGCTGATTGAACAAACTCCGTGGGACCGATTTTGTGAATTTGCATAACAGGAAGTTGGCAACCCAAACTCGGTGGCAGCAAAATGGAATCAATTGCACCGAAGGGCTAGGGTTTGGCTGAGTCTGTCTGAGGCTAAGAATCGGTGGCACTGAGTGGAAAGTGTAGGTTGCACCGATTTTGGATATTTGGCTTTGGACAGACTTTTGTGGAAGAGATTATGGGTGTATGTGGTGACTATCACTGGTGCACGTATGAGCATATTGTTCACCAACAGTACCTTACCCACTTTTGATAGTATTGGCTTTCCTATGGACTCAAAGTTATTTCTCACAAAGTAAAATGTAGAGTCCTCTTGCTTGAAGCTTTGCCAATGCTATTCCTTCTCCTTCTTGTTCATGGGATAATCTCCACACTCCTTTTTGCCAACCCATCTCTCTATGGACTTTATCTGAAATACACTAGGTGAAAGTATTAGTCCAAGAGACAATGTATGTTGTCATGAATTATCAAAAACACCAAGGGAGCACATTGTGCTTTCACTCTTCAGGAACCCGCGTGACACCTCGCGCGACCATGGTCGCGATGGCAGGTGGGACGACCGACGGGATGGCGCTGGCGGAGACCGCGACGGGCATCGTCGTGCTATCGACGCTCCGGTCGTCCTGATGGGATCTGGATCGACTAGCACGGACGCTTGATGACCCACAAGTATAGGGGATCTATCGTAGTCCTTTTGATAAGTAAGAGTGCCGAACCCAACAAGGAGCAGAAGGAAATGACAAGCGGTTTCTAGTAAGGTATTCTCTGCAAGCACTGGAATTATCGGTAACAGATAGTTTTGTGATAAGATAATTTGTAACGAGTAACAAGTAACAAGTGTAGCGAAGGTGCAACAAGGCAGCCCAATACTTTTTGTATCAAAGGAAAGGCCTGGAAAAACCCTTATATAAAGCAAAGCGCTCTCAAGGACACATGGGAATTTCTGTCAAGCTAGTTTTCATCATGCTCATTTGATTCATGTTCGTTACTTTGATAATTGGATATGTGGGTGGACCGGTGCTTGGGTGCTGCTCTTACTTGGAAAAACCTTCCACTTATGATTAACCCCTCTTGCAAGCATATGCAACTACTAAAGAAGAATTAAGATAAATCTAACCATAGCATGAAACATATGGATCCAAATCAGCCCCTTACGAAGCAACGCGTAAAGTAGGGTTTAAGCTTCTGTCACTCTAGCAACCCATCATCTACCTATTACTTCCCCATGCCTTCCCCTAGGCCCAAATAATGGTGAAGTGTCGTGTAGTCGATGTTCACATAACACCACTAGAGGAGAGACAACATACATCTCATCAAAATATCGAACAAATACCAAATTCACATGATTACTTATAACAAGACTTATCCCATGTCCTCAGGAACAAACGTAACTACTCACAAAGAATGTTAATGTTCATATTCATAGGAGTATTAATTATCATAAAGGATCTTACATATGATCTTCCACCAAGTAAACCAACTAGCATCAACTACAAGGAGTAATCAACACTACTAGCAACCCACAGGTACCAATTTCAGGTTTGAGACAAAGATCGGATACAAGAGATGAACTAGGGTTTGGAGATGAGATGGTGTTGGTGAAGATGTTGATTGAGATTGATCCCCTCTCGATGATAGGATCGTTGGTGATGACGGTGGCTTTGACTTCCCCCTCCGGGAGGGATGTTTCCCCGGTAGAACAGCCCTGCCGGAGCTCTAGATTGGTTCTGTCCAAGTTCCATCTCGAGACGGCGGCGCTTCATCCCAAAAGCTTCCTTATCATTCTTTCCAGGTCAAAACCCTTCATATAGCAGAAGATGGGCGTCGGGGACCTGCCAGGTGGGTCACAAGCCTGCTAGGCGCATCCAGGGGGGTGGCCGCGCCTGGCAGGCTTGCCAACTCATGGTGGGCCCCCTCTGGTATATATTTCGCCCAATATTTTTTGATATATTCCAAAATAATTCTCCATAAATTTTTAGGACTTCTGGAGTTATGCAGAATAGGTATCTCAAATTTGCTCCTTTTCCAGTCTGGAATTCCAGCTGCCGGCATTCTCCCTCTTCATGTAAACCTTGTAAAATAAGAGAGAAAAGGCATAAGTATTGTGCTATAACGTGTAATAACAGCCCATAATGCAATAAATATCAATATAAAAGCATGATGCAAAATGGACGTATCAACTCCCCCAAGCTTAGACCTCGCTTGCCCTCAAGCGAAAGCCGATATTGATAAATATGTCCACATGTTTAGAGATAGAGGTGTCGATAAAATAAAATACAGACAAGAGGGCATCATGAACATATGTAGAACAACAATACTTATTGTATAAGATTTCTTATGGTAGAGTAACAATTCATTCACAAGATAAAGTATGAACCAAGAACTCTATTGACAACCAACAAACTATGATCTTAGCCACTGAAGCAATTGGCAATTTATCATAACATCGAAAAGAGTCAATATAAGAGCTTGTAAAGCAAACCCACATGCTCAATCATCTTTTATTCTTTCATAATTGCTAACACTCACGCGGTACTCATGAGATCAAAGCTTCAATTGGACATAGAGAAAGATAGGGGCTTATAGTTTTGCCTCCCAACTATTCACCTCAAGGGTGATGTCAACAATAATAACTCATGCTCACCCACATCCAAATGGGTATATGTGTCTAGATCATTTCCCAACACATAATGCTTGCCAAGCGAGAGGAAAAATATATAGGAAGTGGTGAGGATCACTGTGACTCTTGCATAAAGGTAAGTACTTAAAAAGTAAAAGTAACATATAGGCCCTTCGCAGAGGGAAGCAGAGGTTGTCATGCGCTTTTTGTTTTGGGATGCACAAACCCTTAGTGCAAAGGAACGTCGCGTTGTATTGCCCTTTGTGATAGCAACCTTTATTATACAGTCCATTGCTTTTATTTCTTTACTATCACAAGTTCGTACAATGCTTATTTCCCTTATAATAAAAGATCACACATATTTAGGAGCAATTCTTATTGCTTTTTGCACCTATGACAACTTACTTGAAGGATCTTACTCAATCCATAGGTAGGTATGGTGGACTCTCATGGCAAAACTGGGTTGAGGTGTTTGGATGCACAAGTAGTATCTCTACTTGGTGCGAAAGTTTTGGCTAATATGAGGTGGAAGCAAGCACTACATGTTGGACGATCTAAAACCATATACTTCTATCCGGAAGCCAACAAACATAACCCATTATGTTCTCTTCCTTGTCCAACATCAACTTCTTAGCATGTAATATTTTAATGAGTGCTCACAATCATAAAAGATGTCCAAGATAATATATTTATATGTGAATCTCTCTTTCTTTATGACTTCCTTTTTAATTGCCCCAATGACTAATCACTTTGTTTGTTAACTCCCAACAAATTTCAATTGACATACTTCTTATATGTGAAGTCATCACTCCCCATAGGATCATTATGTATACTCTTTGCTTTTATTCTATTCTTCTTTTATTTATTACTCTCAAGAGCATAGTAAGATAGCAAAGCCCTCACATCAAAACTACCTTTTATTATATAACTCTTGTTCTTGCTTACATAAGGGGAGCAAAAAGCAAAAACTAAAAGCTAGATCATACTAAAACTTTATTGTACTAGATCAAAACAAAATCAAAAAGGATCAAACTAAGAAAAACAAGTAAAAAGAAAAGGAAAAGGGAAAAAGGGTGTGATGGTGATACAATACCGGGGCACCTCCCCCAAGCTTGGCACAAGCCAAGGGATTGCCCATACCCATGTGCTTAGATCTCCTTCTTCGGAGGTGATGGTGGTGGAGTTATTGATGAGGTTGGAAGCTTGTCCTCCATCTTCCAAGGCATAGGCCCACCATCGCAAAAAGATGAATGAGTCTCCGGAATCCTCAAATTTGCAGCCAAACTCATTCTCTTAAATTTGTATTCATACTCACAGTTTTGGTTTTGCAGATCATAGATCTGGCTTGGAGATGCTCAATTTTCTCGTAAAGCTTGAAGATGTGCTCCCCGATGTCCTTGGTGTCTAGCTTGTGTTTATGGGTAAACTCTGAGATAATCATATGATTGGCATTGAGTCCGCGTTCTACCATCCATGGCACTTGAAGACTTGCTGCTCCATAGCTTAGAGCCTTGTTTCGACGCTTCCGGTCTTCTTTGGCCCCTCAACGTCACGGATGTGCAGCACCCCCTCACGCATCTCAATGGTTTGAGGGTGTTGCAACACCTCTACAAGATAAGGGTTGATGACCTTCTCGAAAAACTTGTCCTTCGGAGGACTTAGGGACGCCATGACGATCTAAATCTATAACAAAAACAGCTCAAAACAAAAATAAGAGGTATTGTCATGATATGAAAGTCCAAACCTTTAGGAGATTATATAATGAAATTTCGCCAACCCAGAGGAGTGTACCACAAGAAAACAGAGTCTGGAGGGTGCACGGGGTGGTGGCAAGCCCCCTAGGCGCGGCCAGGGGGTGGCCGCGCCTAGCAGACTTGTCACCTCCTCGTGCGTCTTTCGGACTACTTTTGATTTTCCTAAATTTTTAAATATTCCAGAACTGAGTAAAATTGCTATTGGGAAAGTTTTGGAGTCGGTTTACTTATCTTACCACATACCTATTCCTTTTCGGAGTCTGAAACATTCCGGTAGGTCTCCCTAATATACTCCTCTGGAGTTATGGTATTAATAACATCGGTTCAACATTTATGGGAGTACCTGAGATATAATGTTTGATTCTTTGCCCGTTTACCACCTTGGGATTTGTGCCTTCGGCATTGTTGATCTTGATGGCATCGGAACGATATACTTCATCGACAATGTAAGGCCCTTCCCATTTAGAGAGAAGTTTTCCTACAAAAAATCTTAACCGAGAATTGTATAGCAAGACATGGTCACCTACGTTAAATTCACGCTTTTGTATCCTGTTATCATGCGATCTCTTAACTTTCTCTTTAAACAACTTGGCATTCTCATAGGCCTGGGTTCTCCATTCATCAAGTGAGCTAATGTCAAATAACCTCTTCTCACCAGCAAGTTTTAAATCATAGTTGAGCTCTTTGATTTCCCAATAAGCTTTATGCTCTAGCTCTAGAGATAAGTGACATGATTTACCAGGAACCATTTTATACAGAGACATACCCATATGATTCTTGTAAGCAGTTCTATAAGCCCATAATGCATCTTCCAGTTTCTTAGACCAATTCTTCCCGGATCTATTAACTGTCTTTTGAAAAATCAATTTAATTTCTCTATTGCTTAATTCTACTTGACCACTAGACCGAGGATGATAAGGAGATGCAATTCTATGATTAACATCATACTTAGCAAGCAATTTACAGAAGGCACCATGAATAAAATGTGAACTACCATCAGTCATTAAATATCTGGGGACTCCAAATCTAGGGAAAATAACTTCCTTAAGCATCTTAATAGAGGTGTTATGATCAACACTACTAGTTGGAATAGCTTCTACCCACTTAGTAACATAATCAACATCAACTAAAATATGAGTGTACCCGTTGGATGTTGGAAAAGGTCTCATATAATCAAAACCCCAGACATCAAATGGTTCAATAACAAGAGAGTAATTCATAGGCATTTCCTGACGTCTACTAATATTTCCAATTCTTTGACATTCATCACATGACATGACAAACTTACGAGCATCCTTGAAGAGAGTAGGCCAATAAAAACCAGATTGTAATACCTTATGCACAGTTCTATCTCCACAGTGGTGTCCTCCATAGGCCTCGGAATGACACTTGCATAGGATATGTTCCTGTTCATGCTCAGGTACACAACGTCTAATAACACCATCTACTCCTTCTTTATAAAGGTGTGGGTCATCCCAAAAGTAATGTCTTAAATCGTAGAAGAACTTTTTCTTTTGTTGGTATGTGAAACTAGGCGGTATAAATTTAATGACAATGTAATTAGCAAAATTAGCATACCAAGGAGCATTACGAGAAGCATTTATGACAACTAATTGTTCATCAGGAAAGCTATCATCAATAGGTAGTGGTTCGTCAAGAACATTCTCTAACCTAGTCAAGTTATCTGCTATGGGGTTATTAGCACCCTTTCTATCAACAATATGCAAATCAAATGCTTGTAGTAGAAGAACCCACCTGATAAGTCTAGGTTTAGCATCTTTCTTTTCCACGAGATATTTAATGTTAGCATGATCAGTGTGAACGGTTACTTTAGAATCAATAATATAGGGTCTAAACTTATCACAAGCGAACACAACTGCTAAAAATTCTTTTTCAGTAGAGGCATAGTTTCTTTGAGCACTATCTAGAGTTTTGCTAGCATAATGAATAACATTTAATTTCTTATCAACTCTTTGTCCTAGAACAGCACCAACAACATAATCACTAGCATCACACATGATTTCAAAGGGTAGGTTCCAATCAGGTGGTTGAACAACAGGTGTAGAAATCAAGGCATTCTTAAGAATTTCAAAAGCTTCTACACAATCATCATCAGAAATGAATGGAACATCTTTTTGCAAGAGATTAGTGAGTGGCCTAGAAATCTTAGAGAAGTCTTTAATAAATCTCCTATAGAAACCAACATGACCAAGGAAACTTCTTATACCTCTGATATCCGCAGGACACGACATTTTTTCAATAGCATCAACTTTAGCTTTGTCAACTTCAATACCTCTTTCAGAAATTTTATGTCCCAGGACAATGCCTTCATTCACCATAAAGTGACACTTCTCCCAATTCAAGACAAGATTAGTTTCTTTGCATCTCTGCAAAACTCGATCAAGGTTGCTCAAACAATCATCAAAAGAAGTTTTGTAAACAGAAAAATCATCCATGAAAACCTCAACAATCCTTTCACAAAAATCAGAGAATATAGCAGCCATACATCTTTGAAAGTATAAGGTGCATTGCATAAACCAAAAGGTATACGTCTATAAGAAAAGGTACCAAAAGGACAGGTAAAAGTGGTCTTCTCTCAGTCCTCTTTTGACACAGGTATTTGAGAGAAACCAGAATAACCATCTAGAAAACAGAAATGTGTGTGTTTGGATAGTCTTTCTAGCATTTGATCAATAAAAGGTAGAGGGTAATGATCTTTTCTAGTAGCTTTATTTAATTTCCTAAAATCAATTACCATTCTATATCCTGTAACAATTCTTTGTGGGATCAATTCATTTTTAGCATTAGGAACTACAGTAATACCTCTTTTCTTAGGGACACAATGAATGGGACTAACCCATCTACTACCAGCAATAGGGTAAATGATACCTGCCTCCAGAAGTTTTAATATTTAATTTCTTACCACTTCCTTCATTTTAGGATTTAACCATCGTTGGTGATCAACAACTGGTTTAGCATCGAGCTCCATTTTAATTTTATGGTGACATAGAGCTGGACTAATGTCCTTAAGATCATCAAGAGTATATCCAATAGCAGCACGGTGCTTCCACAGAGTTTTCAATAATCTCTATTCTTCATGCTCTGAAAGGTTAGCACTAATAATAACAGGATATATCTTCTTTTCATCAAGATAAGCATATTTCAAAGTATCCGATAATTGTTTAAGCTCAAACACGGGATCACCCTTGGGCGGAGGAGGATCCCCAAGTATTGCAACATGCAAGTTGTGTTTCAGAATATGATGTTGATCAAAGAAAATCTTATATATTTCATTCCTTTCATTCATATGCATATCATTTTCATGGTCCAGCAAATATTGTTCTAAGGGATCAGTAGGAGGCACATCAATAGAAGAAGGACCAATAATTTCATCCTTACCAGACAATTCTTTATCATGGGGTTGTCTAAGAAATTTAGAGAAATCAAACTCATGAGACATATCCCCAAAACTTAAGGTAACAGTTTCCTTCTCGCAATCTATCCCGACGTTAACGGAATTCAAGAAGGGTCTACCAAATATAATGGGACAAAAATCGTCTTGTGGGGAGCCAAGGACAAGAAAATTAGTATAATATTTTATTTTCTCACACAAGACTTCAACATCTCTAATATTCCCAACTGGTGATATAGTATCTCTATTAGCAAGCTTAATTGTAACATCAATTTCCTCTAACTCAGCTAATGAAAGATCATTCATAATATCTTTATATAAGGTAAAGGGAATTTCACTCACACTAGCACCCATATCACATAAGCCATGATAACAATGATCTCCTATTTTAACAGAAACAACAGGCGTGCCAACAATGGGTCTATATTTATCTTTAGCATCAGGTTTAGCAATTCTAGCAGCTTCATCACAAAACTGAATAACATGCCCATCAATATTATCAACCAAGAGATCCTTAACCATAGAAATACTAGGCTCAACTTTAATTTGCTAGGGGGTGTAGGTGTTCTAGCATAGCTCTTACGAACCACAGTTGAAGATTTAGCATGTTCCTTTATTCTAACAGGGAAAGGTGGTCTTTCAATATAAGCAACATGAATAACAACATCAAAATTATAAGTAATAGTTTCCTCTTCAACTTTAATAGGTTCAAGTACTTTCACTTCAATGGGAGGATGATATTTAAACCACTTCTCCTTATGGAGATCAACATGAGCAGCAAAAGATTCACAAAAAGAAGCTACTATCTCAGAGTCAAGTCCATATTTAGTGCTAATTCATGAAAAGCGTCGGTGTCTACGAAGGATTTAACACAATCAAACTTAAGGTTCATACCTGACTCCTTACCTTCGCCGAGTTCCCAATCTTCAGAGTTGTGTTTAATTATTTTGAATAAATCCCATTTGAAGTCAATATCTTTCTTCATATAGGAACTAGCACAAGAAGTATCGAGCATGGATTGATCATTACGAGAAAGCCGCGCATAAAAATTATGAATAGTAATTTCTCTCGAGATCTCATGATTGGGGGCATGAATATAAGATTGATTTAAGCCTCCCCAAGCTTGAGCAATTCTTTCTCCTTCACAAGGCCAAAAATTATAGATATAATTCCGATCACGATGAACTAGATGCATAGGATAGAACTTCTGGTTGTAACTCCATGATCCAATATCATCACATAGCCTATACCATGTCAATGCCTTCTCCTTAAAATATAAAGGAAAGACCTTCTTCTTGACGTGATCCTTGGGCAGACCTGCAAGCTTAAATAATCGACTAAATTCATCCACGTAGATTAGATGCAAATAAGGATGTAGTGTTCCATCTCCTGCATAAGGATTAGCCAGCAGTTTCTCTATCATACCCGAAGGACTTTCATAATAAATATTTTTAGTAGGTTCAGTAGGTTGAGGGACAACTCTTTGTGTTTTCGGTCGAGGTGAAGATACCCCGAGCAAGCCCCTCAAAGGATTACTTTCCATAGTAACAAGTGACGGTAAATTTCAGCACACTATATAAGTTTTTCCTTACCAAATTCCACTTACCAAAGGCGCTTCACTCCCCGGCAACGGCGCCAGAAAAGAGTCTTGATGACCCACAAGTATAGGGGATCTATCATAGTCCTTTCGATAAGTAAGAGTGTCGAACCCGATGAGGAGTAGAAGGAAACGACAAGCGGTTTCCAGTAAGGTATTCTCTACAAGCACTGAAATTATCGGTAACAGATAGTTTTGTGATAAGATAATTTGTAACGAGTAACAAGTAACAAGTGTAGAAAAGGTGCAGAAAGGTAGCCCAATCCTTTTTGTAGCAAAGGACATGCCTTGACAAACTCTTATATAAAGCAAAGCGCTCCTGAGGACACATGGGAATTTCTGTCAAGCTAGTTTTCATCATGCTCATTTGATTCGCGTTCGTTACTTTGATAATTTGATATGTGGGTGGACCAGTGCTTGGGTGCTGCCCTTACATGGAAAAACCTCCCACTCATGATTAACCCCTCTCACAAGCATCCGCAACTATGAAATAAGAATTAATCTAAATCTAACCATAGCATGAAACATATGGATCCAAATCATCCCCTTACGAAGCAACACATAAACTAGGGTTTAAGCTTCTGTCACTCTAGCAATCCATCATCTACTTATTACTTCCCAATGCCTTCCCCTAGGCCCAAATAATGGTGAAGTTTCATGTAGTCGACGTTCACATAACACCACTAGAGGAGAGACAACATACATCTCATCAAAATATCGAACGAATACCAAATTCACATGATTACTTATAACAAGACTAATCCCATGTCCTTAGGAACAAACGTAACTACTCACAAAGCATGTTCATGTTCATAATCAGAGGAATATTAATAATCATAAAGGATCTGAACATATGATCTTCCACCAAGTAAACCAATTAGCATCAACTACAAGGAGTAATCAACACTACTAGCAACCCACATGTACCAATCTGAGGTTTGAGACAAAGATCGGATATAAGAGATGAACTAGGGTTTGGAGAGGAGATGGTGTTGGTGAAGATGTTGATGGAGATTGACCCCCTCTTGATGAGAGGATCATTGGTGATGACGGTGGCTTCGATTTCCCCCTCCGGAAGGGATGTTTGCCTGGTAGAACAGCCCTGCCGGAGCTCTAGATTGGTTCTGTCCAAGTTCCGTCTTGAGACGGCGGCGCTTCGTCCCGAAAGCTTACTTCTCAATTTTTTCTAGGTCAAAACTCTTCATATAGCGGAAGATGGGTGTCGGGGACCTGCCAGGTGGGTCACAAGCCTGCTAGGCGCGTCCAGGGGGGTGGCCGCGCCTAGCAGGCTTGCCACCTCGTGGTGGGCCCCCTCTGGTATCTGTTTCGCCCAGTATTTTTTATATATTCCAAAATAATTTTCCGTAAATTTTCAGGACTTTTGGAGTTATGTAGAATATGTATCTCAAATTTGCTCTTTTTCCAGTCCATAATTCCAGCTGTCGGCATTCTCCCTCTTCATGTAAACCTTGTATAATAAGAGATAAAAGGCATAAGTATTGTACTATAACGTGTAATAACAGCCCATAATGCAATAAATATCAATATAAAAGCATGATGCAAAATGGACGTATCAACGCTTCCCGCGGCTCCGAGATTCTGTCCCCGTTGGCTGCGCTGATGGAGGCAGGACGCAGCCGCGGGACCCTTCACCTCGAGATGCCCGGCCTCGTTCACAGGAGGCGCTCACGCCACTGGTGTCTCCACCGCTGTCGCCTACCACCGTACTGCCACCGCCCCAAGGTCCATAAGGAATGAAGTTAGGTCAGAATTGTTGCTGCCTCAAGAGCCTAGCCAGGTGATGCTCCAGCTCTGCGCCCCATCGTCGCTGCTGCTGCCCCTGCCATCCCCTTCGAGGCCTCCCGTTCGAGGCCTTGCCAACACTACCCCTGCTATCCACGGGGCCGGTGCGCCGCACTCCCTTGCCCGTTCAGCGGCGTCGTGCTGACGCAACCAGGGCCTCCAGTTCCTAGCGCCTTTGTTTGAAGAATGGTAGATGGCCATTTTGCCCACTCCAACACCGACACCAGCACCACCCCAGGCTGCTGGGCCACGCCGAAAAACCATGGCCGGAGTCATCATCTCAAGGGCTGGAGGAGCTCTTTCTCTACACAAGACGAGGGCGACAGACCGCCCCAAGACCACGCCAGTCGCGCATGTGACAAATATCTTGGTTTGTCGCTCTCTCGACATCGTCAAAGACGAAGAGGACATGACAATTGTAGCCTTGGATGCATTCGCGTGCCGTTCAAAGAGCATCTCTCGCCGGAGGTGCTTGTTGCCATGAGGGGCCTTTTCAAGCTCGACGATGCCGACGCGGCTGCCGTGGAGACGATGCTCCTGGCGCACGGGGACGATGGTGCACTGGACCTGGAGAGGACTGACGAGGCGGAAGAGCTGCTTGACCTACTGCTCAAAATCCGGGGCTGCTACTATTATCATGTTAGTAAACCTAAGTGAGTTTAGTCTCGTGTCTAGATTTTGGTCCTTGCTGCTACTCAGCCAGGGAGGGTGTTGAAGTGATTTCCTGGCGCCTTATACTTGGCTTTTGGGCATACCCTGAACCTATGGATGTATGATGATGCTTGTGTATGCGTGGGCACGTCCCCGAACCTATGGGTCTTTGCTGATGCTTTTGTATGCATGCCGCTGGCTTCCCCTAAAGCTTCTACAACTGTTGTTGAGTCCCCTTCGTCCATGATCAACGACCAAAAACCAGGGTCTGCACAGATTAATTATGTCAGCACGACTAGTTAACTTCCTGAGCTGGAGTGTCTGGGGCCTTAACTGCCCGGATTGTCGATCAACGGTCAACACGACGATTGCTTCTTCCTCCTGCCATGGCGTGTGCCTCCAGGAGACGAAACTTAACGACATGGACCAGTTCACGGCGGCTTACCTGGGAGGGCATAAGTTGCATAGCTTCGCACGGCGTCCGGCGAACGGCACCAGAGGGGATAGTCTCCTGCTTTTGGGTTGACCTATTGGTGGAGATGTCCAACATTGCCTTCTCTACCATCTGCCTTTCGGACATGATCCGTGTTAGATACTCGGGCGTGAGCTTCAAGATAACGACCGTCTGTGACCCCACCAACCACTCACTCAAAGATGCATTCTTTGCCGAGCTCACTGGCCATAAGCCACCCACGGGGGTGGCTTGACTTGTCTGAGGGGACTTCAACCAGATTTATCGGGCTAGGGATAAAAAAGAGGAATGTGAACTGCAGCCATATCAATCGGTTTCGTTCTAGTCTCAACAGCTGCGAACTCAAAGATATCCACCTCCAGAATAGGAGGTTCACCTGGAGCAACGAGATGGCAAACCCCACCCTATGCAAGCTTGACTCCTTTTACAATGCGGAGTGGGACACGACCTTCAACGATCATGTGCTCCACGCACTCTCCTCCTCCCTCTCCGACCATTTCCCGCTCCTGCTGGCCGATGACAAGGGGCCAAGGAGGCCTAAGACTTTTAGATTCAAGAAATTTTGTGCATCTATGCCACGCTTCATTGAGGTAGTCCATAAGGCCTGGGCAGAGCCAGTTACGCATACAGACCCATACATCATCCTTTTCCACAAGCTCAAGAAGACGGTGATGCACCTCACAGAGTGGAGCAGGGGCCTATTATCTAAAGCTAAAGTCCACCTTCACGCTGCCCTCTTGGTCATACTCCACCTTGACATTGCCCAAGAGGGGAGGGGGATATCCATAGGGGAGTGTGATCTACAGACTTGGCTTAAGAGAAGGGTCATAAGTCTGGCCGTGCTGGAGAAGGCTTGCAAGAAGCAATGCGCCAGAATCGCCAACATTAAGGAGGGTGATCCTAACACAAAGTTCTTCCATCGTCGGGTGAACACGAGGAGGCGGAAAAACCATATCAACCGGATTATGCAGGAGCATGGGTGGGCGACTGAGCACGATGCGAAGGCGAAAATTATTCACGATCACTTCTTGCAAGTTATGGTAGGAGGGAGCGCTAGCGCCAAGGATTTCAATTAGGAGGAGCTCAACTTGGAGACGCATGACTTGCAATATCTTGACTCAACCTTCACCAAGGCCAAAGTCATCGACGTAATTGATAGCATGCCTAGTGACAAGGCGCTGGGCCTGGACGGCTTCACTAGCCTCTTCTTCAAGAAGTGTTGGGACATCATCAAGCAAGACCTCATGAGGGTTATCCAACATTTTGACTCCCTACACACTTAAAACATGCACTGGCTCAACCGTGCAAATGTTGTGTTGCTTCCCAAAAAGGAGGGGGCGGGGAGCATCATTGACTTCGGGCCCATTAGCCTTATTCATGCAATCTCCAAGATCATCGCAAAGGTTCAATCCATCCTGCTTGGCCCACACATGTCTGCCCTCATCTCCAACGCGCAAAGTGCTTTCATCAAAACTCAGAGCATCCATGACAACTTCATGTATGTCAAAAACCTGGCGCGCCTCTTGCACAAGAGGAAGACTCCCTCTCTCCTCTTCAATTTGGACATGTTGGGGAACGTTGCATGGGAAACACAAATTTTCCTATGCTTCACAAAGATCAATCTAGGAGATGAGCATCTACAAGAGCAGAGATCGGGTCCACATACCCTTGTAGATCGCTAAGCGGAAGTGCTAAGAAACGTGGCTGATGTACTCAAAGGTCTTCGCGATCCAAATCGCAAGTCGTCCCACGATCCAATCACGATCTAGCGCCGACGGACGACACCTTCGCGTTCAACACACGTACATCTTGATGACGCCTTCACTTCCTTGTTCTAGCAAGCGATGGTGAAGTAGTAGATGAGTTCCGGCAGCACGAAAGTGTGGTGATAGTGGTGGTGAAGAACCCCTTGGCCCAAATAATGCGTTCTCGTACCCGAACATTTTGGGAAACATCCGAAACCCCTTTCGGTGAATTCCGGAACCCTTCCGGAGACCAAACACTATTATCCCATATATCAATCTTTACCTCCAGACTATTCCAGAGCTCATCATCATGTACGGGATGTCACCCCGGACTCCGAACAACCTTCGGTCACCAACATAACAAATCAACTATACTTATATCGTCACCAAACGTTAAGTGTGTAGACCCTGCTGGTTCGAGAACTATGTAGACATGACCGAGACACCTCTACGGGCAATAACCAATAGCAGACCTGGATGCCCATATTGGCCCCTACATACTCTACGAAGATCTTTATCGATTGAACCTTTATGTCAAGGATTCGGTTAATCCCGTACGTTGTTCCCTTTGTTTATCGGTATGTTACTTGCCCGAGGTTCGATCATCGGTATCTCCATACCTAGTCCAATCTCATTACCGGCAAGTATCTTTACTCGTTCTGTAATACAACATCCCATGGCTAACACTTTAGTCACTTTGCTTGCAAGGCTTTTTGTGATGTTGTATTACCGAGTGGGCCCTGCGATACCTCTCTGTCACACGGAGTAACAAATCCTAGTCTTGATCCATGCCAACCCAACAGACACCCTCGGAGACACCTGTAGAGCACCTTTATAGTCACCCAGTTACGTTGCGATGTTTGATACACACAAGGTAATCCTCCGGTGTTAGTGAGTTTCATGATCTCATGGTCATAGGAACATATACTTGACATGTAGAAAACTATAGCAATAAACTGAGACGATCATATGCTATGTTTATAGTTTGGGTCTTGTCCATCACATCATTCTCCTAATGATGTGACCCCGTTATCAAATGACATCTCATGTCTATGGCCAGGAAATCTTGACCATCTTTCATCAACAAGCTAGTCTATTAGAGGCATGCTAGGGACATGGTGTTGTCTATGTATCCACACATGTATTTGAATTTCCGATCAGTACAATTCTAGCATGGATAATAAATGATTATCATGAACAAGGAAATATGATAGTAACTAATTTATTATTGCCTCTAGGGCATATTTCCGATAGTCTCCCACTTGCACTAGAGTCAATAATCTAGCTCACATCGTTATGTGATTTACATTGTTATGAATCTCACACCCAATGAGTTTCGGGGTTCGATCATGTTTCGCATGTGAGAGAGGTTTTGGTCAATAGGTCTACGACTTTCAGATCCATGTGTACTTTGCAAATCTCTATGCCATACTGTAGATACTGTTACCATGCTCCACTTGGAGCTATTCTAAATGGCTGCTCCACTATACATATCCGGGTTGCTACTAAGAGTCATCTGCATTCGTGTTAAATCTTGGATCAAAGTAACCTTTTACGGCGAACTCTTTATCACCTCCATAATCGAGAAATATTTCCTTAGTCCTCTAGTTACTAAGGATAATTTTGACGCTGTCCAGTGATCCACTCCTGGATCACTCTTGTACCCCTTGACAAACTCATGGCAAGGCACACAAAGGTGCGGTACACAACATGTCATACTATATAGAGCCTATGGCTAAGGCACAGGGGACGACATTCGTCCTTTCTCTTTCTTCTCCCGTGGTCGAGCTTTGAGTCTTACTCAACTTGACACCTTACAAATCAGGCAAGAATTCCTTCTTTGATTGATCCAGTTTGAACTCATTCAAAATCTTGTCAAGGTATGTACTCATTGAAAGTCTTATCAAGCGTCTTGATCTATCTCTATAGATCTCGATGCCCAACAATTAAGTAGTTTTATCCAGGTCTTCCTTTGAAAAACTCTTTTCAAATAACCGTTTATGCTTTCCAAAAATTCTACATTATTTCCGATCAACAATATATCAACCACATATACTTATCAGAAATTTAGTAGTGCTCCCACTCACTTTCTTGTAAATACAAGTTTCTCATAAACTTTGTATAAACCCAAAAACTTTGATCACCTCATCAAAGCGTATATTCCAACTCCGAGATGTTTGCTCCAGCCCATAGAAGGATCACTAGAGCTTGGATACCTTTTAGAATCCTTAGTACTGACAAAACCTTCTGGTTGTATCATATACAACCTTTCCTCAAGGGAACTGTTAAGGAAAAGATGTTTTGATATCCATCTGTGATATTTCATAATTGAAAAATGCAGCAACTGCTAACATGATTCCAACAGACTTTAGCATCGCTACGGGTGAGAAAGTCTCATCACAGTCAACTCCTTGAACTTTGTCAGAAACTTCTTTGCAACAAGTCAAGGTTTTATAAATCATGACATTTAACATCAACGTCCGTGTTCTTCTTAAAGGTCCATTTTTACTTAACGACCTGCCGTTCAATGGGACAGTCTACCAAAGTCCGTACTTGGTTTTCATACATGGATCCTTTCTCGGATTTCATGGCTCCTAGCCATTTATTGAAATCCGGGCCCACCATCGCTTCTTCACAACTCGTAGGTTCACTGTTGTCTAACAACATGATCTCCAAGACAGGATTGACGTATTACTCAGGGGCGGTACGAGTCCTTGTCAACCTACGAGGTTTGGTAGTAACTTGATCCGAAGCTTCATGGTCATCATTATTTGTTTCCTCTTCACTTGGTGTACACGACGCAGAAACATCTTTCTGCGTCGTGCTACTATCCAACTGAAGTGACAGTTCAACAACCTTCATCAAGTTCTACTTTCCTCCCACTCGATTCTTTCGAGAGAATCTCTTTCTCGAGAAAGGACCCATTTTAGCAACAAACACTTTGCCCTCGGATCTGAGGTAGAAGGTACACCCAACTGTTTCCTTAGGGTATCCTATGAAGATGCACCTTTCTGCTTTGGGTTCGAGCTTATCAGACATAAGCGTCGCATTCCCAAACTCTGAGGAATGACATCTTAGATTTTTGCCAAACCATAATTCATATGGTGTCATCTCAATGGATTTAGATGGTGCCCTATTGAAAGTGAATGTAGTTGTCTCTAATGCATAACCTCAAAACGATAGTGGCAAAATGTTAAGAGATATCATAATACGCACCATATCCAATAGAGCACGACTACGATGTTCGGACACACCATCACACTATGGTGTTCCAGGTGGCGTGAGTTCTGAAACAACTTTCCCATTGTCTTAAGTTGTATACTAAACTCGTAACTCAGATATTCACCTCCACGATCATATCGTAGACATTTTATCTTCTTGTCATGATGATCTCAAACTTCACTCTGAATTTTCTTGAACTTTTCAAACGATTCAGACCTGTGTTTCATTAAGTAAATATACCCATATCTACTCAAATCATCAGTGAAGGTAAGAAAATAGGGATATACACCGCATGCTACAACACTCATTGGACCGCATACGTCAACATGTATCATTTCCAATAAGTCACTTGTCCGCTCCATCATACCGGTAAACGGGGTCTTAGTCATCTTGCCCATGAGGCATGGTCCGCATGTCTCAACCGATTCAAAATCGAATGAGTCCAAAGATCCATTAGCATGGAGTTTATTCATGCGCTTGACACGAATATGACATTTAGCGACTGTTCCACAAGTATGTGGTACTATCGTTATTAACTTTGCATCTTTTGGCATCAATATTATGAACATGTGTATCACTATGATCAAGATTCAATAAACCATTCTCATTGGGTGCATGACCATTGAAGGTATTATTCATGTAAACATAATAACCATTATTCTCTAACTTAAATGAATAACCGTATTGCAATAAATACGATCTAATCACGTTCATGCTCAACGCAAACACCAAATAACATTTATGTAGGTTCATCACTAATCCCGAAGGTAGAGAGAACGTGCGATGGTGACCACATCAACCTTGGAAACACTTCCAACACACATCGTCACATTGCCCTTAGCTAGTCTTCGTTTATTCCGTAGCTTCTATTTCTAGTTACCAACATTTAGCAACTGAACCGGTATCTAATACCCAGGTGTTACTAGGAGTACTAGTAAGGTACACATGAATAAAACGTATATCAAATATACTTCCGTTGACGTTGCTAGCCTTCTTATCTACCAAGTATCTAGGGCAGTTCCGCTTCAGTGACCGTTCTCCTCATAATAGAAGCACCCAGTCTCGGATTTGGGTTCAACCTTGGGTTTGTTCACTAGAGCGGCAACTGGCTTGCCGTTCTTGAAGTTTTCCCTTCTTGCCCTTGCCCTTCTTGAAACTAGTGTTTTTTCTAACCATCAACACTTGATGCTCCTTCTTGATTTCTACCTTCATGGTATCAAACATCGCGAACAGCTCAGGGATCATCTTCTCCATCCCTGGCATGTTATAGTTCATCACGAAGCTCTAGCAGCTTGGTGGCAGTGACTTGGAGAACTATATCAATCACTATCTTATCTGGAAGATCAAATCCCACTCGATTCAAGCAATTGTAGCACCAAGACAATCTGAGTACATGCTCACTGATTGAGCTATTCTCCTTCATCTTGCAGGCAAAGAATCTTGTTGGAGGTCTCATACCTCTCAACACGGGCACGAGCCTGAAATCTCAATTCCAGCTCTTGGAACATCTCATATGCTTCGTGATGTTCAAAACATATTTGGAGCCTCAATTCCAAGTCGTAATGCACGATGCCCTAAACTATCAAGTAGTCATCACAACATGCCTGTCAGATGTTCACAACATCCACAGACGACGCTAGAGCGGGTGGTGCACCGAGCGGTGCATCAAGGACACCAGCCTTCTGTGAAGCAATGAGGACAATCCTCAGTTTACGGACCTAGTCCGAATAATTGCTACCATCATCTTTCAACTCTATTTTCTCTAGGTCATATTAAAAACACAGGGGAGCTACAACGCGAGCTATTGATCTACAATATAATTTTGCAAAGACAACTTTAGACTATGTTCATGATAAGGAGTTTAGTTAATCATATTACTTAAAAAACTCCCACTCAAATTGACATCGCTCCGGTCATCCGAGTGCTACATGATCCAAAATTCACCAACCCAAGTCCGATCGTCACGTGAGATGAGGTGGTGTCAATGGTGAACATCTCCATGTTGATCGTATCTACTATATGACTCATGTTAGACCTTTCGGTCTCTTGTGTTTCGAGGCCATTTCTTTACATGCTAGGCTCATCAAGTTTAACCCGAGTGTTCTGCACGTGCAACACCGGCTTGCACCTGTAGTATGTGAACATAGAGTCTATCACACCTGATCATCACGTGGTGTCGCTACACGACGAACTTTCACAACGGTGCACACTCGGGGAGAACACAATTTTATCTTGAAATTTTAGTGAGGGATCACCTTATAGTTCTACCGTTGTCCTAAGCAAAACAAGGTGCATAAAAGGATTAACATCACATGCAAATCATAAGTGACATGATATGGCCATGAACTTGTGATTTTGATCTCCATCTTCAAAGCACCAGCATGATCTCCATCGTCACCGGCATAACACCATGATATCCATCATCATGATCTCCATCATTGTGTCGCCATCAGGGTTGTCGTGCCCACCATGCTTCTACTACTATTGCTACCGCTTAGCGATAAAGTAAAGCATTACATAACGCTTAATGATTGACATGTAGGTCATACAATAATTAAAGACAACCCTATGGCTCATGTCGGTTGCCGTACTCATCGACATGCAAGTCATGATATTCTATACAAAACATGATCATCTCATACATCACATATATCTCATCATGTAATTGGCCATATCACATCACAACATACCCTGCAAAAAACAAGTTAGACATCCTCTAATTGTTGTTGCATGTTTTACGTGGCTGATACACATATCTAGCAAGAATGATTCTTACTTATGAAAAAACCACAACAGTGATAGAAAAATTGCTACTCAACCCTCTGAAGGACCGCCTTTGTTGAATCCGATCCAACTAGAGTAGGAGAGATAGACACCCGCCAGCCATCTTTATGCAACAAAGTCACATGTGAGTCAATGGAACCGGTCTCTCATAAGCGTACGAGCAAGGTTGGTCCGGGCTGCTTCATCCCACAATACCGCTGAATCAAGAAAAGACCAAGGGCGAAAGCAATCTGAGCATCAACACCCACAAACTCCTTTGGGTTCTACTCGTGATCTCATCTATGCATAGACCTAGCTCATGATGCCACTGTTGGATAATGTTGCATGGGAAACAAAAAAATTCCTACGCTTCACCAAGATCAATCTAGGAGATGATCATCTATTACAGGAGAGATCGGATCCACATACCCTTGTAGATCGCTAAGCGAAAGCATTAAGAAACGCGGTGGATGTAGTCGAACGTCTTCGCGACCCAAATCGCAAGTCGTCCCATGATCCAATCATGATGTAGCGCCAAACAGACGTCACCTCTATGTTCAACACACGTACAATTTGATGATTCCTTCACCTCCTTGATCCAATGAGCGATGGTGAAGTAGTAGATGCGTTCCGGCAGCACGATGGCATGGTGACGGTGGTGGTGAAGAATAATCTTTGTAGGGCTTCGCCAAGCACAACGGAAACTATGAAGGAGGATAAACTAGAGGGGATGAGGTTGCAGGCACACGAGAATTCTTGATGTGTTTCGGGTGCTAGCCCTGCCCCTCTATTTATATGTTGAGCCATGGGGTCGAAACTTGGAGAAAGTGCCTCCTCAAAGTCGGGTTGGCCTGCAAGGCAAGAGTCCTCCTTGGACTCTAGGACCAGACGCCAGGGTCCTCAGCGTCTGACCCCAGACGCCAGGGTTCCTGGCGTCTGGCCCCTGGCCTCCGCAAAACTCCTTTTGCACCTTCCTAAAGCCTCATGAGCTTTACCCCTTGGCCCAAATAAAGCGTTCTCGTACCCGAACATTTCGGGAAACATCTGAAACCCCTTTCGATGAATTCTGAAACCCTTCCGAAGACCAAACACTATTATCCCATATATCAATCTTTACCTGCGGACTATTCCGGAGCTCATCGTCATGTCCGAGATCTCATCAACATAACAACTCAATTATACTTATATCGTCACCAAACATTAAGTGTGTAGACCCTACGGGTTTGCGAACTATGTAGACATGACCGAGACACCTCTACGGTCAATAACCAATAGCAAGATCTGGATGCCCATATTGGCTCCTATATATTCTATGAAGATCTTTATTAGTTGAACCTCTATGTAGAGGATTCAATTAATCCCATACGCTGTTCCCTTTGTTTATCGGTATGTTACTTGCCCGAGGTTCGATCGTCAGTATCTCCATACCTAGTTCAATCTCATTACCGGCAAGTCTCTTTACTCGTTCCGTAATACAAGATCCCGTGGCTAACACTTTAGTCACTTTGCTTACAAAGCTTGTTGTGATGTTGTATTACTGAGTGGGCCTTGAGATACCTCTCTGTCACACGGAGTAACAAATCACAGTCTTGATCCATGCCAACCCAACAGACACACTTGGAGACATGTAGAGCACCTTTTGTGGGTGTCAAAACCGGCGGATCTCGGGTAGGGGGTTATCGGCGTCAAATCTGGCATATCTCATAGTAGGGGTCCTAAGCTAGGCATCTTGGGACGATGGTAACATGGACACAGGATTTTACCCAGGTTCGGTCTCTCTCAAGGAGATAATACCCTACGTCCTGCTTTTCATGGTATTGATATGGGGATAGTACATAGTACATGTATCTACCACAAGATTGTAGTAATGAATATGAGATGTAATGTAATGATCTATCGACTAGCCTGGCCTTGGCTTATATATGCACCGTAGGCCTAGGGTTTAGGGGAGTCCTTGTCTTGGGCGCCAAGTCTTGTGGAATCCTCCTTGTATTCGGCATGGGCTGCCCGAAGTGGCCCATTAGTGAGTCGCCCTAGGGGTCCTCGTCCCGACCCACTGGTTGGGAGACGACATGGTGAGTACCCCCTAGTCTAGGACACCATCAGTAGCCCCCTGAACCGGTATTCAAGTTGGGGACGCTCCTTGGTTCTTCCGAACTTTTCTTCGTCTTCAGTTGTCGGTCTTGAAAACTGGTTCAACAAATCTTCCCATCTCCAATCTTGAGAATCGCCGATGTGCATCCGAAGAGTTCATACGTCGGGCATCTAAGGAGACCCTTTAAATTATCGGCTTTTATCAATGCCTTGTAATGTTTACACCACACCTTGGGTAATTTTTTCCCTTGGGGCGATATCCTCTTGCATTCGAGCTCCAATGCCAAATTGGATTAGAGGTGTATTTTTAACTGAGCTCCAACGCTGGTCGGCATTTGAGGTGTCATAGACTACCTCGGTCATGAAAAGTGCGGAGGAGTTCAACTCAACATAATGCCGGAAAAGCCCTCTAGGGAGACAACCACTCACGTCCGAGCTTGATGCCGAACTACGTTCGAGGTGTCTTTTTGTAGCTAAAGTCTAATGTTGATCGACATCTGAGTGCCAATGATGTACTTTGTCTGAGCTCCAACGCCGGATTGTATCTGAGCTCCAACGCTGGTCAGCATCTGAGGTGTCATAAATTACCTCGGTCTCTGGAAATTTGAAGGACTTCATCCAAGCTTAAATGCCGAAATAGTCTTTTATGGAGCCAACCATTCACATCCGAGCTTTTATGCCAGACTGCTTCTGAGGCATCTCCGATGTTGAGCTTTATGCTGGACTGTTTCCGAGATCCAAAGCCGGACTACATCCGAGCTCCAATGATGATCAACGTCCGAGATATCATAAACTACCTTGGACCTTAAAAATTAAAGGAATTCATCCGAGCTTAATGTTAGAAATGCTCTCTATGGAGCCAGCTACTTGTGCCCGAGCTTTATGCCGGACTGCTTCCAAGATGGCCCACCACCCCTGACCGTGGGCTGATTTTTTTTGGATATTTCTGATTGGTGCAATCTATTCTCTACCGAGATATATAGCCAGTAGCCCTCAAGGTGTGTGTGTCGATCTAAAACCCGAGATGCACCTGAAGGATGACATAAAACCGCTGATCCCAGTAGCCCCTGAGACTCAGGTCGATTCGCAAAATCGGCCTGAGGATCAACTCCTAGCTCGACAGCATACTTCGGAACACAAAAGCGGTGTGCACAGACCTCGAGACTCAGGTTGGGTGTGGCCGACCAACTTGAGGACCATAATTTCCTCGGAAACTATATTGCACTTAAATTTTCTGCATTGAATTGTCAATGCAGTAGCCCCCGAGACTTGGGTTGGGCAGCATGACCGACCCTAGGATCGTACCTCCTCGGGAACTAGTTCAACTGTCATGTATGTTTTGATAATACAGAGGTGAAGTTCAGCAGAAAAGATGTCGAATTGTAGTTTAGAAAAGATTTTCATGCCGAACACCTCAACCAAGAGAATGTCCCGCTTCCTGAAAGGAAAACATAAAATAGGTGAAAGATGTTATAAGCTCAAAAGACCAAAAAACGTGCGTAAAAAACTTTACGTCTAGATTGAATCATGTTTTTGGTGCAAATATGAAATTGGTCTTAAAATTGTACTTTCGTCGTGCTTTGGCATGACACATCCGATCTCTAGACTTCAAGTGGGCTAGCCTTCGGCTTCAACCTCCCTATCCCGAAGGCGGAGTGTTTCTTAGCCCACTATAGCGAACTAAAAACGAGCGGATTTAGAGAGAAACCAGGCTACCCAGCTATTGATCATGGACTTGAGTCGAGAAAGGAGTGGTAGAAAAATACTTTGCAACGACTAAGAACAAAACATCTATTAAACTCATATTAATGTAAGAGCCCCCAAGTGACTTGGGAAAAAGAATTTTATGTATAATGATTGTATGTACCGAAGTACTTATATAATATCTGTGTTCACCTGAACTTTGAACGCGTCTTAACCGATCTTCGGCTTCTCCCTCTTCGGCCAAGGGCCAAAAAGTGTTATCTACTCAGCCTACCAAGAATATTGGCGGTGTTTCAGATAACCAGACAATCATGCCATGAGGCTGTAACAGACAAATCACGCCCAGGAAACTTATGCTATACTCCTTCCATTCCATAATGTAGTCCATATAGATATTTTGAAAAGTCAAACTTCATCAACTTTGACCAAATTTGTGGAAAAAACAATTACATCTAGAGTGCCTAACATATATCATTCGATTCATCATAAGACATAGTTTCATATTATATATATTTGGTATTATAGATATAAATAGTTTTATCTATAAACTTGGTCAAAGTTGATAAAGTTTGACTTTTTCAAAAAAATTATATGTACTACATTATGAAATGAAGGGAGTATTGCTTATGTAACGTAAGAAGCATCTTCAAAGAAAAGAGTGCCCCCAATGGTACCTTTCTTTGGTCGCTCATTATTACTATGAGACTCGTGCAATAGATTTGTGTACGCGTGAGTTCCATCGTGTACCGACCATAGTTGAAAACAGTAAGAGCGCTAGCTTTCGGCTTCAACCGTCTGAGGTACGAGTTCGGATGACCCGATCGTAACAATAGCATAGGTGCTCCCTTTACTCCCTAGCTGAACAATCGGGAACGTAGGGGTAAGCACATGAGCCAGACAACCCAGCTTTGCGGAACACTTAAGTCAATATGATGCATATTTTGGAATAATACACGAGCAAGGAAAGAAGTTGCACAATAATAATCACATGTAAAGAGAAAAAGGTTTCATAAAGGAAGCCCCCAAGTAAATAGGGTATTTGAATTTGTTTGTAACAAACAAAGTTTTGACAAAGAAAGTTTTTCAGAAACAACTTTTTGTCAATAAAGTATAACGCTTGGTTGAAACGAACAAAATTAGAAAGCTGAAAATATTTTAACATGAAAGCGACTTAGCTGATTAATATGCTCGGTGTCGACGACGTGATCCGGGCTTGTGGCGGGACAAGGACGCCCATCAAACTTTTGACAGATCCGATATGGTGCATAGTCTTTGGCATGACCGAGTCCCATCCCCTAAGCCCGAAATGACCGAGCGAAGATCTCTACATTCCGAAGTAGTGACACGGCTCGGCCTATGTGGTGAGGCGAAGCCGCCGGTCCAGCTAAGGTGGCGGAGTAGGTCGACAAGGTGATGCCGAACTGACCGCATGACACAGCTGAAGCCGATGACCTGCACACATAAAATAGTGCGAGCAAGAGATAATAATATATTTTAAAAACATTCTTCTACTTAGTTAATTTAAGTGAAGCAAATAAGTAAAGGAATATGGCCTGGGCCCCGAGGTGCCTGAACGAAGAGTTCGGCTTGACGAAGTGGCTATGCTGTACGGTCGATGTGGCGAGATGAAGTCCTCAGTCCAATTAGCATAGCGGTGCTATGATCGACGGACACCGAAGTCTTGTGCAGGTCGGCTGGTGATGCCAAAGTCTCATGCCAGCCGAGGTGTTAAAGCAGGTCGGCTGATGACGTCGAAGTCCCCGGAGCAGGTTGATGAAGGGATACCAAAGCCCCGGTCTAGCCGAGGTGATGGAGCAGGTCGGCTGGTGACGGCGAAGTCTCACGCCAGCCGAAGTGTCGAAGCTGATCAGCTAGTGACGCCGAAGTCTCACGCCAGCCGAGGTGTCGAAGCTGGTCGGCTGGTGACGCCGAAGTCTCACGCCAGCTGAGGTGTCAAAGCAGGTCGGCGTGCTGGACGTCAGCTTGAAAAAGTAACGGCACGGCGATGCTGACGCAGGTCAGAATTTGTGACAAGGTCAATGCTAGCTTCATGAAGCAACAGAGCACCCGACCCATACAACCCGTGGATGACAAGGTTCGCTTGATGATTATTCGGCCCTTGCGATGCCGAACTCTTGGTTGGATGACCAAGGTGATGAGAAAATTTCCTTCAAAAAGGACGTCCGACAACCCGTTCATGAAAAAGATGAACTCGGGCCGGATTCGTTTTCACGCAGAAAATAGATCCAAAACTCGTTGTACTCATCGGACGTTTCCTAGAGTTTGAATGCTCGGATTGAGCTGGAATTTTGAGGGGTGCTCGATATAGGAATCATACAGCCGATGAACAGTGGGATTTTCCAACGGAAGTCCGAGCTAGATAATGTACACCTCGCCCTAAACTCATCCAGATTCCCGTCTAGATTCGATAGGGCTCCGGTATATTGCAGATCGCCGGAGATTCCTCCATCGGAATGCGACAAAATTTTGCAGGGATGTTCTAGACTCAATTCCACACAATTCCACTAAAGCAATCGTCAAAACGACACTCGAGGAGGCAGGGATGACGAACACGAATCCGCTATCCATAAAAACGGCATGATCACGCGAGGGCAATGTTGACGTTGAGCCCTCGAGCACCATGGAGGATTCTTCCATGATCTTGATTGAGAGTGGAGTTGATGTTGATGAAGACCCCAGTCCGATCTATATGAGTCGACATGGAGCACGGTCTTTGGCATAGCCGAGGTGACAAGTCAAGCCGGCGACGAAGATGTCGACATTGATGATGTAGCCGATCTGAATTCCCATCACACCGTGGCGACTACCCAGCAGGCTCTCAATGAAAGCACCAATGTCGGTGTCAAATATGGTATATCTCATAGTAGGGGTCATAAGCTAGGCATCTTGAGGCGATGGTAACATGGACACAGGATTTTACCCAGGTTCGGGCTCTCTCAAGGAGATAATACCCTACATCCTACTTTTCATTGTATTGATATGGGCATAGTACATAGTACAGATATCTACCATGAGATTGTAGTAATGAATATGAGATGTAATGTAATGATCTATCGACTAGCTTGGCCTCGGCTTATATATGCACCCTAGGCCTAGGGTTTAGAGGAGTCCTTGTCTTGGGCGCCAACTCTTGTGGAATCCTCCTTGTATTCGGTATGGGCTACCCAAAGTGGCCCACTAGTGAGTCGCCCTGGGGGGTCCTCGGCCCGACCCACTGGTCGGGAGACGACGTGGTGAGTACCCCTAGTCCAGGACACCGTCAGGGGTACCAAACTGTGAGACTAGAACTGACGGTAACATGAGACAAAGGGGACACAGATTTACCTAGGTTCGGGCCCTCCTATGGAGGTAATACCCTACGTCCTTCTTGGTTGTATTGATGATGCGGGGGTTACAGAGTTGATCTACCTCGAGATCAAATAGCTAACCCTAGATGAGTTGTTCTCCCCCTATACCCTAAAACCCTCCGGCTTATATAGATCCCGAGGATGCCTAGGGTTCACACATAGTCGGTTACGTGCCAAAGAGATAAACATGCCTATTTTCTACGTCAAACGTGGAGCACAATCCGTGCTTCCCGAAGCTTCCATCTTGGTGATTGGGCCTTCAAATCTTCCAGTGTTCGGTAAGTAGCCCATATAGTCCAACCCATAGGAATAGGCCGGCTCCCCGAGGAACCCTTAATCCAGGACTCCCCCAGTAGCCGCTGAACTTGCCTCCAATGCCAAGGGTCTTTAGCTCCAATTGCCTCACGAACAAAGTCTTCGTCTTCCGAGGTAAGTTCCTTCCGTCGAACAGAATTCGGCCTCCGATGACAAATAGCTTCCGAATAGTGGCATGTCCTAATACTGTGAAATAAGTTGGCTTTGAAGGCCAAACGTCAGGGAAGAAAAGATAACGTTCCCTAACGACCTCTCCGACGAAAGGTCATGGCCCACCACGACCGCTAGGCCAGTTACAGGGACTCGATGCGCGGTTCGAGGCTGTTCCATAAGCATGATCTATCAACGTGCAGATCATGCTCCATTTCACACGGGATATATTTACTCATGCATGCACAACTATGCACACGTCTTGGGAAGTGGAGGGATCCGCGACGCGATAGAGAAGGTTCAAATGATAAGCCTCATAAAAGGGAAAGAAAACCCCCCGCGACTATTCACACTCTCCCTATGCTTCTGTTGCCTCCCATTCCTGTGAGCCTCCGACGTCCAGATCCAAATCTTCCGCCTCCCCTTCCGAGCCACCAATGGCAGGCTTCGGCTCCAATGGCAAGTGGGAGGCCTCCACGGTGACCGACGAGGACATCCAGGACCTCAGGAAAGCCGGATACCTCCCCGCCAACATCCCTCACCACGTGGCGGAGGAGGGCCAAGTGATCCCCACCCCCAAGCGAGGCGAAAGGGTGGTGTTCATCCCCCACTTCATCAGGGGTTGAGCTTTCCTCTCCACCCCTTTGTCAGGGGTTGATGTTCTTCTACGGCCTCGACTTCCACGACCTCCCGCCGAATTCCATCATGCACATCACGACATTCGTCCTTGTTTGCGAGGCCTTCTTGTGCATAGAGACACACTTCGGGCTTTGGCTTCAGGTGTTCAACATCAAGCCCAAGTGATCGGCGGCAAGCACGCAGATTGCGGCGGGGCCGTCATCGGCAAGCTCACCCACGTTGGGTGGCCGTCGGGAACCCTCATTGACACCATCAAGGTGTGGCAAAAGGAGTGGTTCTACATCACCAAACCACAAGAAGAAGGTCAGCATCCCTCCGCCACATTCAGATCCGGTCCTCCCACCAGACTGGCTTCATGGCTCGAAAAGGGCCTCGTCTGGGGACCGGGCAAAGAGGTGAGCGACCTGCAGAAGCACATCCGCTCCATGGTCGAGGAGGGCACCAAGTTGACCCATGTGGTCCAGGTGATGCTCCCAAGATGCATTCTCCCTTGCCAGCGCCGGACACTCCCCTGTGGGCTCGTGATCTCGATGCTGAGCCCACAGTCCGGAATCTCTTCCGCACTATGCGGGAGAAGTTGTGGAAGGCGCTCTTCAAATCGCAGAAGAGCTGGCCATACGAGATGGAGGACAAGGGTGTGCACGCTTCCAAGCCCAAATCCAAGGTACGATACATCCTAGCTTGGTCGGCTCCATTACCTAAGGAGATTTCATAACCCCTCTTCCGATCTGCCTTTGTAGAGATGGCTGAAAAAACCCATCAACATTAACAGTCTGGCTCCTCAGCCTGAAGACGAGAGGACCGGGCTGTTAGCAAAAATGCTCGTGGTAAAGCCTTATGAGGCTCCCATGAAAAAAGAGAATAAGAAGAAACCAGGCTAGGCTGGCATCCGCATCAAGGACGAACCTGACGCTGCATCCGAGGATACCCTCGCCTCCTCGAATCACGAGGAGGCTGAGGAGGAGGAAGAGGAAGAAGAGGAGGAAGAGGAGGAGGCTGAGATCGAGGGCGAGGGGGGAGGTAATTCCCTTCATGCCAGGAAGAGAGCGGCATCTTCGGATGATCCGGAGCAGGTCCCTCCTCCTGTCCAGAAGAGGGCGCGTCGGGCGTGGGTGATTCTGACCAACGATAGTTCGGAATCAGACACCATGTCCGAAGACCTCGAGGAGGTTCCGCGAAGGAGCATACGGGTCAAGCCCCCTCCGAAAAGGTTAGGATCCGAAAACCCTCCCATTCATTATGAACATATTTAGAGTTTACTGACGTGCAGGCTATTGGGTGTACAACCCCCGCGTGTCATCCCCATCAAGGTATATCATACGGGGAAACCCAGCCCGCCGAACTAGCAGAGAGCGGGGATACCTCGCATCCCACCACTCCAGGCGCCACGAGGGACGCCGTGGAGGTGTCGTCCCAACACGCTCCTATGGAGGTGGACACTGGTGGCAAGGGAGACAATACCGTGGCCGGGGCTAACGCCTCGGCCACTGAAGATTGGGGGGGGAGACACCCTTGCCGGACACCGAGGAGGCCGGACGAGCGGGTGTCAGTCCCCTCCGAGAACATCTTCGGAGCGCACTATGCCTCCGGAGGCACCGGTGGAACGCTACCTAACATATTTATCCATGTAATATTCTTTATTGTGGCATGAATATTCAGATCCGTAAGATTCAAAACAATAGTCTAATATTTAAATAAAAACAGTAATACTTCGAGCACACCAACAAGGTAGTCGTGTCCTTTCGAAATAACATGGCCTTAGAAAGTTATCCCTACAAAATCATATGGTCTGGCTATGCTCCATCTTCCCCACACAAAGTATCTAAATCATGCACAACCCCGATCAACAAGTCAAGCAATTGTTTCACACTTTTGGTGTTCTCAAACCTTTTCAACTCTCACGCAATACATGAACGTGAGCCATGGATATTGCATTATATGTGGAATAGAATATGGAGGAGGTGCAAAGGAAAAAGGAGAAGATAGTCTCACATCAACTAGGCGTATCAACGGGTTATGGAGATGCCCGTCAATAAATATCAATGTGAACGAGTAGGGATTGCCATGCAACAAATGCACTTAGAGCTATAAGTGTATGAAATCTCAAAAAGAAAACTAAGTGGTTGTGCAAGATGAATATCCACTAGTTATATGAAAGTGACAAAATAGGAGACTCTCTATCATGAAGATCATGGTGCTACTTTGAAGCACAAGTGTGGAAAAAGATAGTAGCAATTGTCCCTTCTCTCTTTCTCTCATTTTTTTATATTTTTTTGGTGGGTTTCTTTAGCCTCTTTTATTTTTTTGTTTGGGCTTCGGTGCCTCTTTTATTTTTGTAAAGTGTGGATACTCATCCCAACTTGTGAGGGAGTCATAGCCTCCATCATCCTTTTCTATCATGGGACAATGCTCTATTAATGAAAAATCATCACACTTTTATTTACTTATAACTCAAATAAAAATAAATTACAACTCGATTCCTATGAAAAAATATGACTCTATATGCAATATGAAGTGATGATGCAAGTCATAGAAAAACCACATGGTGGAAGTTGCATGGCAATATATCTCGGAATGGCCATGGAAATGCCATAATATGTAGGTATGGTGGCTTTTTTGAGGAATATATGGTGGTTGTTTTGAGGAAGGAGGGTTTGGTGTACCGACGAAAGTTGCGCGGTACTAGAGAGGCTAGCTAAGATGGAAGGGTGAGAGTGCGTATAATCCATGGACTCAACATGAGTTATAAAGAACTCACGTACTTATTGCAAAAGTATATTAGTTATCAAACAAAGCATTAGTACGCATGCTCCTAGGGGAGAGGTTTGTAGGAGTTAACCATCGCACACTCTAGACTCTCACACAAAGGTCGACAATCGTTAAACAAATCATGCTCCGACTTCGTTACATAACGGTTCACCATACGTGCATGCTACGAGAATCACATGCTTTAACACACGTATCTATTCAATTCACAACTAATCACCAGCATGACTCTCATATTACCATCCCTATTATCTCAAAACTATATGCAAGGAATCCAACTTCTCATAGTTTTTAATGTACTTAATATGAAAGTTTTTATTATATCCCTCTTGGATGCCCATTATATTAGGACTAAATTCATAACCTAAACAATGTACCATGATTTTTTAAGAAACTCTCAAAATAATATAAGTGAGGAACAAGAGTTCAATAATTTCTATAAAATATAACACCACCATGCTCTATAAAGATATAAGTGAAGCACTAGAGCAACATTGCCTAGCTCAAAAGATATAAGTGAAGCACATAGAGTATTCTAACAAATTCATGATTCAGCGTGTCTCTCTCAAAATATGTGTGTATCAAGGATGATTTTGGAAAACTAACAAACAAAGACTCATATCATACAAGACGCTCCAAGCAAAACACATATCATGTGGTGAATAAAAATATAACCTCAAGTAAATTTACTGATGGATTGAAGACGAAAGAGGGGATGCCTTCCGGAGCATCCCCAAGCTTAGGATTTTTGGTATCCTTGAATATGACTTGGGGTGCCTTGGGAATCCCCAAGCTTAGGCTCTTCCCACTCTTTATTCCATAGTCCATCAAATCTTCATCCAAAACTTGAAAACTTCACAACACAAAACTCAATAGAAAACTCATGAGATCCGTTAGTATAAGAAAAATAAATCACCACTTTAGGTACTGTTGCGAACTCATTATTTAGTTGTATTTTTGTAATACCTACTGTATTCTAACTTTTCCATGACTCATACCCCCCGATACGACCCATACATACATCAAAATAAGCAAAAAACACAAGGAAAACAGAATCTGTCAAAAACAGAGCAGTCTGTAGCAATCTGTAAACTTCGAATACCTCTAGAACTATAAAAATTCTAAACACTTAGGACAGACAGTGAAATTTGTATATAATATTGTGTAAAAAAATTCAGATCAATTCGATGCTCTGAAAAATATGGAAAATTCCTGGACTGAGCGCAAAAGTTTCTATTTTTCAGCAGGATCAAATCAACAACTACCATAGATCACCCCAAAGGTTTTACTTGGCTCAAACACTAATAAAAACACAAAAAAAATTTACTACAGAAGTAATAATGTGCCAAACACACCAAAACAGAAGCAAAAAGTAGAAAGCAAAAAAAATTGGGTTGCCTCCCAACAAACGCTATTGTTTAAAGCCCCTTGCTAGGCAAAACGCAATAGATCTAGGTATTGTCATCTTTGGTATTGGCAATGTTTGTGAGGACCTTCTCAAATCCAGGAGGTTCTTTGGTTTTATCAATGATCATACTCTTAGGCAAAAAGTAAAGAAATTCTCTTGTAGCAATCGGTTCCCGAACAATGTTGATAAAATTAGGGTGAACACTTAACATCTTAAGATCTTCGCCCCTTTACTAGAGGATTCACCCTTATTCTTGGGAACGTAAACAAACTTGGCAGCCTTAGAAAGAGGAAATTTAGGAGTGGTTTGAACAGCGGAAAAAGTGGAACCCAAGTTGATAATAATGTCCTCTAGCCTTCCTATTCTAAAGGAATCTTGATCCAATTTTTCATTAACTATGGGTTCCTTTTCCCTTAGGTTTTTTAGAGTAACTCCTACCTTAGATCCATACTAAGTGATATGATTATGGATCTTTTTATCCAAGTTTTCAATGAGTTCTATAGTAGCAACTTTATTTTCAATGATATCTAACCTTCGCATAACATGTTCCAAAGTTAAAATTGTCCCATTAACCATGATTGGGGGTGATCCATTTTTTTTTATCATAGCACTATAGGAGTTAAAGGTATGACTTTCCAAAAAATTCCCTCCCATGATGGTATCTAGGACATATCTATTCCAAGGAGTGATTCCCACGTAAAAATTGTGAAGGAGAACGGTAGTAGATTGCTTACAAATAGATATATTTTGAGCGTTGCAAATTCTATACCAAGCATCTTTTAAGTTTTCTCCCTCCCTTTGCTTAAAGTTAAGAACTTCATACTCGGGAGCGATAGTAGCAAGGCTAGCCATGAGTTTGAGTGATCTACCACACAAAAAGCAAACGAAAAGACGAACGAAAAAGGGCGAATAAAAAGGCAAATCTTTTTGGTATTTTCTGAAAATCGTTTGAGAAGTGGGGGAGAGGAAAACAAGAGGCAAATGGAAAATAATGTAAATGCAAGAGATGAGTTTGTGATGGGTACTTGGTAGGCTTGATGTAGATCTCCCTGGCAACGACGCCAGAAATCCTTCTTGCTACTTCTCGAGCATGTGTTGGTGTCCCGTGAAGAGGAACAGTTTGATGCAGCAAAGTAGATAAGTATTTCCCTTAGTTTTTGAGAACCAAGGTATCAATCCAGTAGGAGATACAAGCGAGTCACCAATAGATGTACCTGCACAAAGAATCAAACTCTTGCACCCAACACTATAAAGGGGTTTTCAATCGCTTCACGGTTACTTGCAAGGATGAGATCTAATAGAGATAGATATAATAGGATGCTTGAACGGAAAGTAAAACTAAAAGTAAAAATAATGCAACAAGTATTTTTGGTATTTTTGGTTTTAGATCTGAAAATATAATATGGAAAATAGACCCGGGGGGCCATAGGTTTCACTAGATGGCTTCTCTCATGAAGGAAAGTATTACGGTGGATGAACAAATTACTGTCGAGCAATTGATAGAAAAGCGAATAATTATGAAGATATCCAAGTCAATGATTATGCATATAGGCATCACGTCCGTGACAAGTAGAACGAAACGATTATGCATCTACTACTATTACTCCACACATCGACCGACTCCTGCCTGCATCTAGAGTATTAAGTTCATGAAGAACATAGTAACACATTAAGTAAGATAGCATGATGTAGAGGGATAAACTCAAGCAATATGATGAAAACCCCATCATTTTACCCTTGATGGCAACAATACAATACGTGCCTCGCTACCCCTAGTTTGTCACTGGGTGAGGACACCGCAAGATTGAACCCAATACTAAGCACTTCTCCTATTGCAAGAATTACCAATCTAGTTGGACAAACCAAACCAATAACTCGAAGAGACTTGCAAAGGTATGAAATCATGCATATAAGAATTCAGGAAAGACTCAAATAATATTCATGGATAATCTGAACATAAACCCACAATTCATCGGATCTCGACAAACACACCGCAAAAGATTATTACATCGGATAGATCTCCATGAAGATCATGAAGAACATGGTATTGAGAAGCAAAGAGAGAGAATACTCCATTTAGCTACTAGCTATGGACCCATAGGTTTGTGGTGAACTACTCACGCATCAGCGGAGGGGCAATGAAGTTGATGTAGATGCCCTCTGTGATCGAATCCCCCTCCGGCAGATTACCGGAAAAGGCTCCAAGATCGGATCTCTTGGGAACGGAGGCTTCTGGCAGCGGAAAAGTGTTTTTGTGGCTTGTTCTGATAATGATGGAATATTTGGGAATTTATAGGACGAATATTAGGGTTAGGGGAGCACCCGTGGGCCCACAAGCCTGCCCGACGCGGCCACCCCCTGGCCGCGCCCCTAGGGCTTGTGGCCCCACGGTGGCTCCTCTGCCTTGGTTATCAAGTCTCGTAGTTTCCTTTTGTTCTAGAAAAAATCATTCCAAATGTTTTATTCCGTTTGGACTCCATTTAATATTCCTTATCTTTGAAACGCAAAAAGAAGGAAAAAAACAGAAACTGGAACTAGGCTCTAGATTAATAGGTTAGTCCCAAAAATAATATAAAATAGCATATTAATGCATATAAAACATCCAAAACAGATAATATAATTTTTGGAAATATGCCCTAGAGGCAATAATAAAATGGTTATTATTATATTTCCTTGTTCGTGATAATTGTCTAGTGTTCATGCTACAATTGTATTAACCGGAAACCGTGATACATGTGTGAATACATAGACCACAACATGTCCCTAGTGAGCCTCTAGTTGGCTAGCTCGTTGATCAATAGATGGTCACGGTTTCATGTCCATGGACATTGGATGTCATTTATAACGGGATCACATCATTAGGAGAATGATGTGATGGACAAGACCCAATCCTAAGCATAGCACAAGATTGTGTAGTTCGTCTGCTAAAGCTTTTCTAATGTCAAGTATCATTTCCTTAGACCATGAGATTGTGCAACTCCCGGATACCGTAGGAATACTTTGGGTGTGCCAAACGTCACAATGTAACTGGGTGGCTATAAAGGTATACTACGGGTATCCCAGAAAGTATCTGTTGGGTTGGCACGAATCGACACCGGGATTTGACACTATGTGTGACGGAGAGGTATCTTTGGGCCCACTCGGTAAGACATCATCATAATGAGCTCAATGTCACTAAGGAGTTAGCCACAGGATGATGTGTTATGGAACGAGTAAAGGGACTCGCCGGTAACGAGATTAAACAAGGTATAGGGATACCGACGATCGAATCTCGGGCAAGTGTCATACCGGTAGACAAAGGGAATTGTATACGGGATTGATTGAATCCCCGACATCGTGGTTCATCCGATGAGATCATCATGGAGCATGTGGGATCCAACATGGGTATCCAGATCCCGCTGTTGGTTATTGACCGGAGAGGTGTCTCGGTCATGTCTACATGCCTCCCGAACCCATAGGGTCTACACACTTAAGGTTCGATGACGCTAGGGTTATAGGAAAATTGTGTACGTGGTTACCTAAGGTTTTTCAGAGTCCCGGATGAGATCCCGGACGTCACGAGGAGTTCCGGAATGGTCCGGAGGTAAATATTCATATATAGGAAGTGAGGTTTTGGTCACCGGAAGTGTCTTGGGCATCACCGGTAACGTACCGGGACCACTGGGAGGGTTCTGAGGGTCCACCATGTGGAGCCACCGGCACCAGAGGGCTGCATGGGCCGAAGATGGGCTGGTGCGCCTCCCACAAGGGCCCAAGTGTAGGATCGAAAGTAGGTCTAGAGGGGGGGGGGTGATTAGACTACTAGACCAATTAAAGGTTTTGCCTATACCAAATTTTATGGTTGACAGTTTTTAGCATTTCATGGCAAGTCAAGTACACCCTACACATGCAAGTCTAAGAGTATATAGCAGTGGAAAGTAACAACAAGCATGTATAGAAGGCAAAGGGTAGGAAGATCAAACACAGTTGTGGACACGATGATTTTCCCCCTGGTTCCGATAGGTGGCGCTATCGTACATCCATGTTTATGGAGTCTTCAACCCACGGAGGGTAACGGTCGCGAGAGTCCATGGAGGGCTCCACCCAAAAGGGTCCACGAAGTAGCAACCATGACTATTCCATACGGCTTCCGTCCACAAAGGACTAGCCTCACTATGGGGTAGATCTTCACGAAGTAGGCGATCTCCTTGCCCTTACAAACTTCTTGGTTCACTCCACAACACGAAGTAGGAGGCTCCCAAGCGACACCTAACCAATCTAGGAGGCACCACCCTCCAAAAGGTAATAGGCTCGGTAATGATGATGAACTCCTTGCTCTTGTGCTTCAAGATGATAGACTCCTCAACACACAATCTCTCTCTCACAGGCTTGGCTTGGTAGAAGAGATAGGATTGGTGGAAAGCAACTTGGGGAGGCTAGAAATCAAAATCCATATGATTGGAGTGGAAGATCTTGACCTCAACACAAGGGTAGGTGGTTCTCTCTCAGAAAATCTGATAGGATAGGTATGGAATAGTTCTGAGTGCTTCTCTTCCGAGTAGGTGGTGGTGAAGGGGTATATATAGGCATCCCCAAAAATCCAACCGTTACACACAAAATGACCAACTCGGTGACACCGATGTGTTAATCTCGGTGGTACCGAAGTGACCAAAATGTGGCAACTTTTGAATCTCGGTGAGACCGATATAGGAAACTCGGTTGCAACGATAAGGTAACCAACGGTCAGATTTCCAATCTCGGTGACGCCGATCCAACATTCTCGGTGGGACCGAAAATGTGAATTTGCGTAACAGAAAGTTGGGAACCTAAACTTGGTGGCACCGGTATGGAATCAGTTGCACCAAAGTGGCTAGGGTTTGGCAGAGTCTGTCTAGGTACTGGAATCGGTGGCACCGAAGTGGGATAGTTGGTTGCACCGATTTTGAGTGTTGGGTATAAAACAGACATTGGTGGGAGAGTTTTGTGGATGTTTTTGGCAACTATCACTTGTGCACATTTGAGCATATTGTTCACCAACAAAACCTTACCCCCTTTTAATAGTATTGGCTTTCCTATAGACTCAGAGTGATTTTTCACAAATATAAAATGTAGAGTCCTCTTGCTTGAAGCTTGGCCAACCTATTTCCTTGCATCTTGGGGTTTCTCCACAATCTCCTTTTTGCCAATCCTCTCATCGAACATTTCTTGAAATATACTTAGTGGAAACATTAGTTTAATGACTTAAATGTTGTTATTAATTACCAAAAACACCAAGGGAGCAAATGTGCTTTCAATCTCCCCCTTTTTGATAATTGATGACAACATATAGATCAAAGCTTCGACATATGATAAAATCAATGAGATTAATCATCGCTTTGAGAGGTATGTGATAAGCAAGAGCTCCCCCTAAATTTGTGCATTATTTTGAACTTGCGTTTGAATGCAAATGCACAATCGATTAGGTATATGGGGTACTTCTTCCTTGTCACATACAACTTGGTGGTGTGCGAGAATAATTAGAGTGAATAACATGGCACAACACACATAAGTAAGGGTGAATGATCATTTCATGAGCATTAAGATGATATGAAATAGTAGCATCACCCATAACATAGTAGCATAACACAAACACAAAAGTATCTCACATCAAATCAAAAGAACCAAATGTTTTTGAAAAGCAGGTAGAAAGACAAATCTTTCTCTCGCTTGAAGCCTATAGATCTATATACACTTCTCCCCCTTTGGCAACAAGTTACCAAAAAGTTCAAAGGCATACATCTAAGCATTCTTGGGTGCATCTCCTCCGGTTGTTGATGAAGGAGTCGAGATGACGGCGTTGGCGAAGATCTCTACAGATGTCGTAGATGGAGCTAGAGTGGTCACTAATGGAGCTGATGTTGATGGAGCTAATGGAGCTGTTGGAGGTGGCACTGTGGCTGATCTGGCCTGAGTAGTGAACTGAGTGCCTAGCCCTAGAGGTGATTCATCCTCATCATCATCATCATCATCCTCATCCTCATCTGAAGTAGAAGAGACCCAAGGGATGTTCATGGAGTCAACTTCATGCTGAAGTTTTGTGACTATCTTCGTCAGCCCGTCCACCTCATCAGTAAGGGTCTTGATTTTGGTCTCAAAGATCCTGACAAGACTGTTTTGGTTATCTAGAATCCCCTTAATGTCCTTTTGCATGCTCTGAACAGATGATATCAGGAAATCCATTTGCTTGCTCCTGGATCGAGGGGCTTGAGCACTAGTGGCTCTCACTGTCTCTGCTGCTTCCTGAGTTGCAGCAGAAGTGGGATGATCAGCTTCCATCACCACGATGTTGTCCTCTAGATCTGCCTGTAGGGGCAAATGTGGGTGATCCAGGGCAAAGATGTGCTTCTCCAGTCTTGAGTTTATGAGCAATTGTATGTAGGGTGCATAACAGCATGAGCGCTTCTGATCAGCAGCAACCCTCTCGATTGTCTCTACAATCAAGTCCATGACTCTAGTCTTGGTGTGAGTGTCAAGATGAACCAACAGGTTGATGGAGTGGCCTCGAATCATCTTGTCATCTCCAGACTTGGGCATCAGGGTATGCCTCAGAATGATGTTGATAGGGTGTAGGCCAGCTTGGAGAAAGTAAATGGACCCTAGCTGGTGATACTTCACTTTGTTAGCAGGGATCTCCTTATACATGGCCATAGCATTATGACTAGCCTTGGATTCTGAGTAGACATCTAGGTCACCATCCTGTGCTTTAGGAACTCCTAAGATCTCTACCCATTCCTCAATAGTTGGTTCATATCGGGCACCTTCAGTCATCCACACAATTCTACCATCTCCGTAGAAGTGTGAAGTGGAGTAGAACTGCATGACCATCTCGTCATTCCATGCTATGAATTCTCTGCCTATGAATTCATCAATACCAATGCAATGGAAGTTGTCCTGGACACTTGGAAAGTAGTCCTCATTCTCCTTGATGTACTTCCAATCAACGTATCGCATATCGCTAATAGCTGGACTCTGTGAATAGAGTGTAGATGAGCAGAAGTAGATGAGTCATCACAAAATGAGGCTATTTTTGAATTTTGAGCAATGAGTTTTTCAAAAGTTTTGCAATCTGTCACATACATATCGGTACAGCCGAAATGAAATTTTCACTGGGGCCAAGACAGATCTACTCCTTAATAGGAACTTGGCAGCCTTTTCGGTAGGACTAAAAAGAGCCACTCGGTTCCACCGAGTCAGTTCTCAGCAACACAAAAAAGTATATCGGTGAGACCGATATTTCCATTTCGGTTCCATCGAGATGTATCGGGCGGACAGCAAAACCCTAGAAAAATTCATCTAACTCAAGATTTTGCAGATTTGATTGGATGAATATATGAGAAATAGGTGGCTTATAGAGAAAACAAAGTCCAATGCGCAAGATTCAGAATGGGAGCGCACTAGAGATTGAATCCGTACCCTAGCTTGGCGCGGATCCTCTACGGCGGCAATGTTTGTGAATATTACGTCGACGGCGGTGATTTCCAGCGGCGGAGGAGCTCGGGAAGTCAAGGGCGATGACCAGGAGTCTTTGGAATGACAGCTTATGGTTTTGGAGCGCGGCGTACGAAGATGAAATTTCAAAACATCGGGGTCCAGAGTTATATACCCACCACTGTCAGTGACACCGATTCTAAGTTTTCGGTGTCACCAAGTGCCTCAACTGTCAGCTGACAGGGACACTTGGTGTAACCGAGAAAATGGAATTGGTGATACCGAGATTGAAAAACCAGATCAACCCTAGGCAATCGGTGAGACCGAGATTTTTGTGTTGGTTCCACCGAGTTGCACCTGGGAGGTTTTAATGGCCAGTCCTTGTCGATTCGGAACTCCGAGTGCTCCACACACAAAGGGATCGAAAAGCACTTGTTCAAATTTTGTGATGCAGCATGAATGGAATATGAGGTGAGAAAGCATAGATAGCTAAAGAGTGGTCCTAGGCATTCTTGCCCGTCCAATTGGCAAAAGATAAATCAAAAGCCAAATAGCAACAATTGGATATCCTCGAATGATAAAATAAATGTAGACCAACATGCTCACATAATAAGATGTCAAAAGAAATCATGACGAACATGCACAAACACACTAGCATCTGACAAGCATTTGGGCGATGACAAAGTCATCTATATATGAGTATTTGACTTAGGAGCCAAGTAAGAGTACTTGATCATAGGTCATACTCATCGTTTAAGCACAAGTGGGGTTACCACTTTTTCATAAAGCATTTAATGTTGTCACATGTTAAGAGATGCTTCGACTCAAGAATTAGAGTAAATCTCCCCCTTAATGTGACACCCCCCATAAGCGGGATAAAATAACCTTGGGTTTTGTCGATGAAGACTTCATGTTGGTGAGGTAGTTGTGGATGCTCAATGTTGATGAAGATCACCAAGAGTTGGGAGCATCCTTGTTGTTTCCTTACTCCTCTCACCTACATGGGTTAGTCCCAACATACAAGAGACAAATACAAGGATATCTATGGACATGGAGTGCAAAGCATGTGTTATGATGTCCATTTATTTGTTGATTACCTTGTCCCTTTCTCACCTTTGAGGGAATGTGTGACTCCTTGAACTATTGCATTGAGTTGATGTTGAGTGCAAAAAGTTCTTGCCAATAATGAATGTGAGTGAATTTCATTGGCGGAGTCACCCCTCAAGAACTTACATTCTTGGGAACCCACATCAAGTTGATGGGGATCGTTGGTGTTGAAGTGGCCTTTGTAGTAGTTGAGCTTGAAGTAGCCTTGGGAACCCACTCCACCAAAGCTAGGGGTTTATCTTCATATGAGTCAATGTCATCTTGAAGCTTGTTCTTGCCCTTGAGCTTGTGGTCTTGTGGTGGAAGGTCATCTTGAGTGTTTTTTTTGAGCTCCTACCGCTTTAGATTAATTAAACCATTTTACAATTTACATGTTGTGGGTTGACCGGATGGTCTCCCCACTGTCTAACCAAAACAAGAGACTGAGTGGGAGGCAAAATGAGGAAGCTCTGGATGCAACGAGAGGAATTACAATGCTAGAGCTACTAGTGTTAAATAGTCCCAAAACTTGGGATCAACCCTGTGCTTCAACCAGAGAAGGTCTTCTTTTGATCTATCCTTCCAGGTAGAATATTGTGGTGGAATGTGCCTGAAGATAAAGTTATTTCTTTCTTTCCATATATTCCAAGCAACAATTCCCACCAATTCAAAGAACGGTTGACCTGTGAAGGATAGCTTAGCTTGTTGAATGGCAAAAATGGTAGATGTATCTGAATTCCAGGTAATACCCACTCTGCTCCAACAATGAACACTAAAAGGACACTCAAAGATAAGATGCTCAATCGTTTCCTCACACCTCGCCGCGTAGAGCACACATGAATAAATATTACCAATATTGAAATGTCTCCTGTTGAGCATGTTTCTGGTGTTCAACCGATCAGCTAGGAGAAGCCACATGAAAACCTTCAGCTTCATGTGTAGTTTAGATGATCAGATCCATAAGAAGGGAGCAGGAGTTGCAATCGATGCATGACAATGCATATAAAAATTCTTGGATGAGAAACTGCTGCCCCAGATATATGTCCATGAATCAGATACCGATGAATTGTCTGCAGGGAATGGACTGAGATTCAGCAGAGTTTGGAATTCATCATGAGCCTCAGGAGACAATGGTAAATGAAACTTAGAATATGGATCTGCTTCCTGGAAGAACCTGTGAACCGAGATATCTTCCTCGATGGCAAATGAGAATAGGCATTGGAGTGAGTTGCTAAGCAAATCCTCAGTCCAACTATCATGCCATAGAGAGATATTCTTGCCAGTACCAACAGAGGGTAAAGCAATACCTCGAAATATGGGCATAAGCTTGATGAGCTGTCTCCACCAGAATGAACCAATCATGGGCTTTGCATGTGGGATAGAGTCACCATAGTATGAATCCCATATTAGCTGTACCCATGGAAGATTTGCCTTATTATAGAACTTGTCCAAGAATTTCAATAGGAGGGCTTGATTCTGAATTTTAATGTTTATGACCCCAAGACCTCCATGCTTCTTCGGACAACACACTCTATTCCATGCAACCAAGGAGTTACAGGATTCTCCTTGTTCAGTTTTCTTTGTCCAAATGCATCTTCTTCTTATTTTGTCAAAGTACTCTAGAAACTTGGGGGGTAGCTTTAGAGTACACATGGCATGATTGATCATGGAAGTGACAAGAGAGTTGACCAGGGTGATTCTTGATGCATGACAAAGAAGATAGCACATGCTGGAAAGTCTTCTTTCAACCCTGTCCACCAATGGCATCAGATCAATCATAGTTGGTTTAGTTGTGCCTAGAGGTAAGCCCAAATAGGTAAATGGAAGCTTCCCAATTGTGCATCCAAGAATGGTGGCCAGGGATTCAGATTTTGCAGTCTCAATGTTCAAAGGGATCAAGCAGGACTTATGAAAGTTTATGTTTAGTCCAGTTGAAGCTGCAAACTACAGGAGTATATTCTTGAGGTGTGCAATCTGATGCTCACAGGCTGGCATGATCAACAACGTGTCATCTGCATACTGAATAATTGGAAAATCATCTTGCCTTGGGATGGGAAGAGAGAGCCTCCCTTCCAAAAATTCTTTATTAATGATACACTGCAACAATTCTGTTGCCAGAACAAAAATAAGAGGGGAGAATGGGTCTCCTTGGTGAACACCCCTTTTGCAATGGAAGGATTTCCCAGGGTTGCCATTTAGCAAAACAGTCGAGTGGCCAGAGGAGAGAATAATCTTTACCCAAGTAATCTAGCAGAAATCAAAACCTAGAAGTTGCAGCATTAAGATAATTAAATCGTGCTCAACCATATCAAACACTTTCTCAAAGTCCAGTTTGATAATAACTATCTCCCTTTTGATTGAACACATTGGTGGATGTATTCAAAAGACCATGCTAGACAATCCTGGATTGACCTCCCTTTGATGAAACCATATTGATTTTTGTGAATAAGCAAAAGAATCACCTTCCGAAGACGGTCCGCTAATAGCTTTGTCAGTATTTTCGCAGCAATTGAGTAGAGGGATTGGACGATAATCATTAACTGTAGTTGGGGCCAGTTTCTTTGGAATAAGTGTGATAAAAGAAGCATTGAGACTGTCTAAGGAGATATTACCTGACCAAAATTGATTAAAGAGCTCATAAAAATCGTGCTTGATGATCTCCCAACAGTTCTTGAGAAAGCAACCATTGAATCCATCCGGTCCAGGTGCCTTGTCCAAAGGCAGTTTACGGACCACCTCATCAATTTCTTTTTGGCTGAAGGGGACAGAAAGACTCTCAAGATCTAGGTTTGCTGCAACTAATTGATCCATATTAAACTGAACATCAATGGGGACAGAGGATCCCAACCTGTCTCTAAAAGCATGGTAAATTGCTTCTGCCTTGCTGATGTGGTCTTCCAACACCACTCCACTTGGAAGTGTGATCACTGCAATCGTATTTATTTGGTGCCGCTCTGTTGCAATCTGATGGAAAAACTTGGTAGGTTCATCACCAAATTTGATATACCATACCGTGCATCTCATACGCCAGTATTGCTGCTTATAAGTTAAAAGCCGGATGATGTGAGCTTTAAGAATTTTCCTGAAGTTCCATTCATGAACAGCAAGTTGACACTCATTCTCAATACTATCAAGAAACAACAATGTTTGATTGGATTTGTCAATGAGCCGAGAGAGGTTGGAGATGGATTTACTCCAACATTTCAAAGAACCTCTAAGCGACTTTAGCTTCTCACTAATCTTTTTTGCAGGGTCAGTATATTTGGTAGCAGCATTCCGAAACCGGCCTCGCCAAGGGTTTAGCAGTTGTAACTGGGAATTTAGATGTCCAGTGATTAGAAGTAAAAACCCAGTCTAACTGCTCGAGTAATGGCTGATCTTGCATATTACTCCAAGTAAAAGATATACCTTGCAAATTGATTTCCACAAGAGATAGCGCACGAATAATATCATTGAATAAAATCATATCCGAGACATCACCGCCAGAACGATTCCTGTTATCTGGTGATCTCAAAAAATTAAAATCACCAAGTAAAATCCAATCCTCCTGTGAGCCAATGTTAAGATCGTATAACCAGGAGACAAAATCCAACCTAGGCGTGCCTGAGGAAGGACCATAAACGTTAACAAGAGTCCAAGTATCCGCGGATAGAACCGAGTGAAAGGAGATCACAATTGCCCATTGATGCATAGAGATCACATTACCAGTAAAAACAACACTATTCCATATTACTATGAGCCCACCTGAATTACCCAGAGAGGGTACAAACGCAAACTGATCAAAGCGACAAGGGCAAAATTTCCGTAGGAAGGAGTGGTCAAAGTGTTCGCGCTTAGTTTCCTGAAGACAGATAACCGAGCAACCACTACTGTCAATATGTGATCACAGCGAAGATTGTTTATCATTCGAACCAATGCCACGGATATTCCAGCATAAAACGTTCCACGGCCTAAACTGATTGTTCATAAGCAAAAGAGGATTAAAACAACTAAGCAGAGTAATATTCAGACAAGTTCAGAGCAGAACAACCACAAACTTTGACAACAAAATAGCAGAATGCGAACAAGGATTGGCAGATTAAGCACAATCCTCGTCCACCACCGTAGCGAGCAACTTCTCCCTGGAGATCTCTGATGCAGGGATACCACATTCCTCCATGCCAATCTTTTGAAGAGCCTCGATGGATACGATCTCCGGTGGGTTGGAGGGGGCGGCAGTCGACCCGGGTGTAGGGTTAGCCACCTGCATGTTTACTTTGGGAATGATGAGTGTTTTGCGAGGCCGTGGATCAAAAGTTATTGGCACTTTAAATCCCCTATACATGTTTGAACGGGGGCTATGACGAACCTCAGATGATACAAGAGGAGTTGTCACTCTCCCTCTCCTCTTTTTAGAGCTAGTAACGCCAATGGGAGGATCCGAACGTGCAGCGAGAGAGGAACTATCCTCCACCTTGACAGAGTAGCAATCTTCAGCAGAAAGCATAGTTGATACACCCTCAATATCTATCTCAGCAGATCCAGGAGTGGAGGTGAAAGCAACAGTGTCATCATCAACCATGGGTAGGCAAGGAGAATCATCGATGCAAAGCTTACGCGCCACTTTCCTGATCTCTGCCTTGGGATGGGAATGAAACCCTGTCCTGCTCTTGCTTCCAAATTTGATAAGAGAGAAGGGGATAACCGGAAGCTTGGGGTTCTTGAAACCAAAAGAACTGGACAGCCCAAGGAACAATTTGACCATTGATGAAGCAATTTGAAACTACATTGCTAATGCTGGATGTGACAGTTGGTCTGGAATCAGACAACAGTTAACCTGCATCCTAGAGGATTCTGTCGAAGCCACAATGACAATACTACCAGCAGAAGCAAATGAATCAGCCTCTGAACCCATCGTCTCGTGATAAGCCGAAAGGGGACTGTCCAGACCATTGTTCTCAGGAGCAATGCCATCGGAAAAGCGGACACCTTGATCACAAAGTACATCTTGGAAATTGATCTGCCCTCTGGCTGGCAATCGAAGCAGAGTCCTGAGAGCATTAGGAGCATGATGAACTGTTGGATTGCCGCTAGCAGCCCCTCCTTGGGGTACCACCCCGTTACGCTGCAACCACACTTGCAATCTGACCTGGAAGGTTTGCTCCGTAGTTGTGTGCGGACCAAACAAGGGATGAGCATCTCCATTCGGAGGGAAAGGATCCTCACCCTTCAATGGCACATCATCAACAAATATATTCCCTTCATCTGATATGAGAATGATCACTGGCACTGTCCAAGACCTGCGCTGCGCACCCATCTGTCTCATCACAAAGATTTTTGGGATCGAAGCAGGACTCATGATCCAAGCTCTGACTAAAACTCCCGAGAGAGGCTCCCTAGGATTGAACCAACTGATTAGTTTGCCAAATTGCGATACTACCTTGTCAACCCGGAAATTTGTCTGATAATCCAATGGGAAGGCCAGAAAGAGAACCCAGGTATATCTCCCGAGCGATGGCATATGCATATTTATCCCTTCATCATGTCGCACAAAAGTAACCTCTATGTCCTCATAGATCAAATAAGTTTTCCCTACTGTGGTATCTCGAATCGGCAGAGTACGCATACTAAACAAACCAAGACCAAGGGGAAGTCTTCATAAAATCTAATAGAGAATCCATCGTGGTTAAGCATACCAGCAATCTCCGCTCTAGCTTCTCCCCGTAGCTGAACCGGAATCGCTCTGCCCGTCTCCGCAATGAGCGTAGTGTCGTTGTTCAATGGAGGATGGCCGGACAGAGCCAACTCCGCCCGCCCCTTCCGATCGATGGGGCCATGATCCACCGTCATGCCATGGGGCAGAAAGGCAAAGGGATTAACAGGGAAGTTGGCCATGATGGAGTTGGCAAGGGTTTTGGCGGAGTTGAGGAGGGGAGAAAAGAAGCTTGCTCGAGAAGACGAACAGAGAGCGGCGGACGAGGGTTTTGTTGAGAGAGTACTAGTCTTTGGAATCCAGAGCGTCTGCCTCCTTGAGAATCGCAACTCCTTGCATCCCACAATTGAATGATCGTATCTAGCGCAATATTGACAACGCGGCGCGAGACGACACTTGAGAGAATGATGGCCCACGACCATACATCTGACATAGGAGAAGTCGTTGACCAAGGGGCCACTAGTCATAGACTCCAACAAGGAAGTAGCCCGGCAGCCATTATCAATAGAGGAGCACATACGTCGAACGTGACCAATTTGAAATCAATTTAAACAGCGATAACCCTGTTGGCAGTTCCGGGAAATATGGCCAAACTCCAAGCAATGCGTGCATGCCCAAACATACTTGTTCATGAAATCCATAATTCCGTTAGTGGAATAACCAGCCTGCAATAGATCCTTGACGTGATCCAACGTAAAAATCTCAGCGAAGATAAGGTTCGGTTGGAGAATTCCCTTCCGAAAAGTTTGAGGCCTAAAACCCAGGGGATCTGGTGCCGTGTAATTCGAGGACAGGCAGAATTTGAAATTACCAATGCAAATCGGCTGAGAAAAAAATATCTAGATCCGATGAACATAGAACAGATTTCTGAATCGGTAACAATTGGAATGAGACATCCAAAAAATCCTTCTGATTGAATTTTGAAGCCCAATTCACTACGGTGGGATGAAGATCATTCAAACCTTGGAACAACTCCGAGACTGGTCTCATGTTACGCATTTTGCGATGAGTACCATTCAGCAAATGGTATGGCACATCGCACAAGTAACGTTGAACAAAATGCTTTCGAGCAGCCGGTTTAGACCAAGAGTTATCACAGCCATAAGTCTCATTGCCATAGAAGAGGCGATTAGAGAAAAGCTCAAATGAGCAGGAGAACGCCAGGCACTTAAACCCTCGCAGGGAACGAACAAAATGCCCAACTCTGTTGGATGCCACAGAAAATCTGAACCGGTGATCAGAGAGAGCAATAACGTGGAATTTCTTAATGTTGCCACCCAAGCACGAACAAAGAGCCATGGCCACCGAATCAACATCCAAGAGGAAGGACCAGGAGTGGAAAGAAACCACCAAGAAGAACTCTGAATGGGCAAGAGATCCATCAAAGTGAACTGGAGATTTGAACCGACGACACACCTGAGCAGCCACCCGCTGGCCATGGGAGAAATCCCAATCGACAATGAAATCCATCCTAGCAATCTATGGGAGGCCATTGAGGCCAGCCGAGGGAGGAAGGAGGGAGGCAGGTGGGAGGGGGGAGGGGTATCCCATTAAGCTGGCATGCGCCTAGTCCGTTGTAATCTTGAGTGTTTGTCCCCTTAGGAAGAGTATTTTCACACTTCTCCTTTTGAGGAACAAACTTGGACTTGGGATATTGACCTTCTTCCCACTCAACTCCATTAGCGTTGAAGTAGCCAACACCATGATTCTTCCGGTATCCTCCGTGCTTGCGTACAATTTCCTCAAATTGCTTACATCTGACAAGACTCTTGTAGATACCTTTTTCTATAATTCCTTTCAATAAAGCATTTTCTTGCTCAAGTGAAACTTGGCTATGAGAATCATCATTAGTGGAATCAATAGAACTACTATAAGCAACATCATTGGATTTATCACTTTTATTGTTGCTACTAGATGAAGAATCTTTCTTGCCTTTGTTACTAGATTGCTTAGTTTTAACTTGAGGCCTGAAATTAGACAAGAGTAGTCATTTGGCTAGATAAGATGAGGTCTTCTTCCAGAGATCATCATTGATAGCTTTGAGAAACTCATGCTCTTGCTCCAAGTTGAGCTTCTCGAAGCGTAGCTTCTCATGAGTTCTCACAAGCTCTCTATGATATTCGAGATTAGATTCATGAGCTAACTTAATAGTGTTTAGTTCTTTAGTTAGTTTTTCTATTTTCATCTTATCATCATCAATTGACTTATCTTGACTAGAATGAGAATTATCAAGTTCATTTTGATCAATATCACTAGTTTTATCACAAAGCAAGTCATCATCACAAAGTAAATCATCTTCATCACTATCAAAATCAAGATACTCGGGGTGTGATACCTTGGGGCCTTTAGCCATGAAGAAACTTCCACTCCCTTCATTTGGTGAATCAAATAGATCGTAGGAGCTGGTAGTCACTAGAGCAATTCCGGCAACACCATCATCTTGACTATAGTCGGAGTCGGAGTGATAGCTTCTCTCAGAGTTATTGTCGAAGTCAGAGCCGGAAACCCATTCACCAACATGAGCTTGATGTTTTCTTCTTGTGTAGCTCTTTGTGTACTTGTCCTTCTTCTCTGAATCTCTACTTCTCCTTGAGTGTCTTCGTTCATAACGATCATCTCTACTCCTTATCTCTCTTTGTGGTGATTCATTCCTTGAGCTTCGTCTTCGAGGTGACTCTTCTCTTCTTTTGTAAGGAGCCGTGCACTCATTTGAGTAGTGTCCGGGCTTCCCACAATTGTAGCAATTGCGGTCACGACTTGACGAATGCTTCTCTTCATGTCTTGAGTTGGAGTTTCTTTCTTTGCTTCTATTCTTGTAGAACTTGTTGAATTTCCTGACCATGAGGCTTATTTCTTCATTGGTGACAAGGTTGTTTCTTAAAGTTGTGGGAGCATCACTTGTGTCTTTGTAAGCACTACTAGACTTGTGATGAAGCTCTTCTTTATCTTTGAGTGTCATCTCATGAGCAACAATCCTTCCAATGACTTCCGTAGGCTTGAGGTCTTTGTAGTTTGGCATCATTTTGGATTAATGTGCACACGGTGTCGTATTTCTCATCCAAAGCTCTAAGTATCTTCTTGATGATGAATTTATCGGTCATTTCTTCGTTTCCTAAGTCGACAATCTCATTGGTGATGAGAGCTATCGTAGAGTACATCTCTGCGACTCCTTCACCATCCTTCATCTTGAACTTGTCAAGTTGACCTTGAAGAACATCTAATTTGTATTCTCTCACGGACTCGGTTCCTTCGTGCATATCAAGAAAAGTATCCCAAATCTCCTCTGCATTCTTAAGATGGCTGATTTTGTTGAATTCTTCGGGGCATAAGTAGTTGAAGAGAATGTCACATGCTTGAGCATTGTATTGCAACATCTTCAATTCATCCGTGGTCGCTTCACGATCCGGTTCCCGTCCATCCGCAAAGAACTCACCTTGCAAGCCAACACGAACACTAGCCCAAACGGCGGGGTTATGACCAAGAATCTTCATTTTCATTTTATGCTTCCAACTAGAAAAATTAGTGCCATCAAAGTACGGACCTCTACGGTGATAACTTCCCTCACTAGACGCCATACTTCTCCTAGGTTTGGAGACCTAAGTAATGGAGACCAATGCTCTGATACCACTTGTAGGATCAAAAGTAGGTCTAGAGGGGGGGTGGGGTGATTAGACTACTTGACCAATTAAAGGTTTTGCCTATACCAAATTTTATGGTTGACAGTTTTTAGCATTTCATGGCAAGTCAAGTACACCATACACATGCAAGTCTAAGAGTATATAGCAGCGGAAAGTAACAACAATCATCTATAGAAGGGATAGGGTAGGAAGATCAAACGCAATTATGGACACAATGATTTTTCCCGTGGTTCCGATAGGTGGCACTATCGTACATCCACGTTTATGGAGTCTTCAACCCACGGAGGTTAACGATCGCGAGATCCACGGCGGGCTCCACCCAAAAGGGTCCACCGAGTAGCAACCTTGACTATTCCATACGGCTTCCGTCCATGAAGGACTAGCCTCACTATGGGGTAGATCTTCACGAAGTAGGCGATCTCCTTGCCCTTACAAACTTCTTGGTTCACTCCACAACACGAAGTAGGAGGCTCCCAATTGACACCTAACCAATCTAGGAGGCACCACCCTTAAAAAAGTAATAGGCTCGGTAATGATGATGAACTCCTTGCTCTTGTGCTTCAAGATGATAGACTGCTCAACACACAATCTCTCCCTCACGGGTTTGGCTTGGTAGAAGAGATAGGATTGGTGGAAAGCAACTTGGGGAGGCTAGAAATCAAGATCCACATGATTGGAGTGGAAGATCTTGACCTCAACACAAGGGTAGGTAGTTCTTTCTCGGAAAATCTGATAGGATAGGTATGGAATAGTTCTGAGTGCTTCTCTTTCGAGTAGGTGGTGGTGAAGGGGTATATATAGGCATCCCCAAAAATCCAACCGTTACACACAAAATGACCAACTCGGTGACACTGATGTGTTAATCACGGCCGTACCGAAGTGACCAAAAGGTGGCAACTTTTGAATCTCGGTGAGACCGATATAGGATACTCGGTTGCACCGATAAGGTAACCAACGGTCAGATTTTCAATCTCGGTGATGCCGATCCAACATTCTCGGTGGGACCGAAAATGTGAATTTGCGTAACAGAAAGTTGGCAACCTAAACTCAGTGGCACCGGTATGGAATCGGTTGCACCGAAGTGGCTAGGGTTTGGCGAAGTCCGTCTAGGTACTGGAATCGGTGGCACCGAAGTGGGATAGTTGGTTGCATCGATTTTGAGTGTTGGGTATAGAACAGACTTTGGTGGGAGAGTTTTGTGGATATTTTTGGCAACTATCACTTGTGCACGTTTGAGCATATTGTTCACCAACAAAACCTTACCCCCTTTTAATAGTATTGGCTTTCCTATGGACTCGAAGTGATTTTTCACAAATATAAAATGTAGAGTCCTCTTGCTTGAAGCTTGGCCAACCTATTTCCTTGCATCTTGGGGTTTCTCCACATCTCCTTTTTGCCAATCCTCTCATTGAACATTTCCTGAAATATACTTAGTGGAAACATTAGTTCAATGACTTATATGTTGTTATTAATTACCAAAACCACCAAGGGAGCAAATCTGCTTTCGATATCCCCCTTTTTGGTAATTGATGACAACATATAGGTCAAAGCTTCGACAAATGATAAAATAAATGAGATTAATCGTCGCTTTGAGAGGTATGTGATAAGCAAGATCTCCCCCTAAATTTGTGCATTATTTTGAACTTGCATTTGAATGCAAATGCACAATCGATTAGGTATATGGGGTACTTCTTCCATGTCACATACAACTTGGTGGTGTGCGAGAATAATTAGAGTGAATAACATGGCACAACACACATAAGTAAGGGTGAATGATCATCTCATGAGCATTAAGATGATAGGAAATAGTAGCATCACCCATAACATAGTAGCATAACACAAACACAAAAGTATCTCACATCATATCAAAAGAACCAAATGTTTTTGAAAAGTAGGTAGAAAGACAAATCTCTCTCTCGCTTGAAGCCTATAGATCTATATACACTTCTCCCCCTTTGGCAACAAGTTACCAAAAAGTTCAAAGGCATACATCTAAGCATTCTTGGGCGCATCTCCTCCGGTTTTTGATGAAGGAGTCGAGATGACGGCGTCGGCGAAGATCTCTGCAGATGTCGTAGATGTAGCTAGAGTGGTCACTGATGGAGCTGATGTTGATGGAGCTGATGGAGCTATTGGAGCTGGCACTATGGCTGATCTGGCCTGAGTAGTGAACTGAGTGCCTGGCCCTAGTGGTGCTTCATCCTCATCCTCATCCTCATCATCATCATCATCCTCATCCTCATCTGAAGTAGAAGAGACCCGAGGGATGTTCACAGAGTCAACTTCATGCAGAAGTTCTGTGACTATCTTCGTCAGCCCGTCCACCTTATTAGTAAGGGCCTTGATTCCGGTCTCAAAGATCCTGACAAGACTATTTTGGTCATCCAGAATCCCCTTAATGTCCTTTTGCATGCTCTGAACAGATGATATCAGCAAATCCATTTGCTTGCTCCTGGATCAAGGGGCTTGAGCACTAGTGGCTCTCACTGTCTCTGCTGCTTCCTGAGCTGCAGCAGAAGTGGGATGATCAGCTTCCATCACCACAATGTTGTCCTCTAGATCTGGCTATAGGTGCAAATGTGGGTGATCCAGGGCAAAGATGTGCTTTTCAAGTCTTGAGTTTATGAGCAACTGGATGTAGGGTGCATAACAGCATGAGCGCTTCTAGTCAGCAGCAACCCTCTCGATTGTCTCTACAATCAAGTCCATGACTCGGATCCTGGTGTGAGTGTCAAGATGGACCAACAGGTTGATGGAGTGGCCTCGGATCATCTTGTCATCTCCAGACTTGGGCATCAGGGTATGCCTCAGAATGGTGTTGATAGTGCGTAGGCCAGCTTGGAGAAAGTAAATGGACCCTAGCTGGTGAGACTTCACTTTGTTAGCAGGGATCTCCTTATACATGTTGGCCATAGCATTGTGACTAGCCTTGGATTCTGAGTAGACATCCAGGTCACCATCCTATGCTTCAGGACTCCTAAGATCTCTACCCATTCCTCATCAGTTGATTCATATCAGGCACCTTCAGTCATCCACACAATTCTACCATCTTCGTAGAAGTGTGCAATGGAGTAGAACTGCATGACCATCTCGTCATTCCATGCTGTGAATTCTCTGTCGATGAATTCATGAAGACCAATGCAATGGACGTCTTCCTGGACACTTGGAAAGTAGTCCTCATTCTCCTTGATGTACTTCCAATCAACGTATCACATATCGCTGACAGCTGGACTCTGTGAATAGAGTGTAGATGAGATTAAGTAGATGAGTCATCAAAAAATGAGGCTATTTTTGAAATTTGAGCAATGAGTTTTTCATAAGTTTTGCAATCTGTTAGATACATATCGGTACAGCCGAAATGAAATTTTCGGTGGGGTCAAGACAGACCAACTCCTTAACAGGAACTTGGCAGCCTTTTCGGTAGGACCGAAAAGAGCCACTCGGTTCCACCGAGTCAGTTCTTAGCAACACAGAAAAGTATATCGGTGAGACCGATATTTCTATTTCGGTTCCACCGAGATGTATCGGGCGGACAACAAAACCCTAGAAAAATTCATCTAACTCCAGATTTTGCAGATTTGATTGGATGAATATATGAGCAATAGGTGGCTTATAGAGAAAACAAGGCCCAATGCACAAGAATCAGAATGGGAGCACACTAGAGATCGAATCCGCACCCTAGCATGGCGCAGGTCCTCTACGGCGGCGATGTTTGTGAAGATTACGTTGACGACGGCGATTCCCCGCGGCGGAGGAGCTCGGGAAGTCAAGGGCGATGACCAGGGGTCTTTGGAACGGCAGCTTAGGGTTTTGGAGTGCGACGTATGAAGATGAAATTTCAAAACGTCGGGGTCCAGAGTTATATACCCACCACTGTCGGTGACACCGATTCTAAGTTTTTGGTGTCACCGAGTGCCTCAACTGTCAGCTGATAGGGACACTTGGTGTAACCGAGAAAATGGAATCGGTGATACCGAGATTGAAAAACCAGATCAACCCTAGGCAATCGGTGAGACCGAGATTTTGGTGTTGGTTCCACCGAGTTGCACCTGGGAGGTTTTAATGGTCAGTCCTTGTCGATACGGAACTCTGAGTGCTCCACACACAGATGGATCGAAAAGCACTTGTTCAAATTTTGTGATGCAGCATGAATGGAATATGAGATGAGAAAGCATAGATAGCTAAAGAGTGGTCCTAGGCATTCTTGCCCATCCAATTGGCAAAAGATAAATCAAAAGCCAAATAGCAACAATTGGATATCTTTGAATGAGAAAATAAATGCAGACCAACATGCTCACACAATAAGATGTCAAAAGAAATCATGACGAACATGCACAAACACACTAGCATCTAACAAGCACTTGGGCGATGACAAAGTCATCTATATATGAGTATTTGGCTTAGGAGCCAAGTAAGAGTACTTGATCATAGGTCATACTCATCGTTTGAGCACAACTGGGGTTACCACTTTTTCATAAAGCATTTAATGTTGTCACATGTTAAGAGATGCTTCAACTCAAGAATTAGAGTAAAGCTCCCCCTTAATGTGACACCCCCCATAAGAGGGATAAACTAACCTTGGGTTTTGTCAATGAAGACTTCATGTTGGTGATGTAGTTGTGGATGCTCAATGTTGATGAAGATCACCAAGAGTTGGGAGCATCCTTGTTGTTTCCTTACTCCTCTCACCTACATGGGTTAGTCCCAACATACAAGAGACAAATACAAGGATATCTATGGACATGGAGTGCAAAGCATGTGTTATGATGTAGCGACCCGACCTGAAAGGTCGAATCTCCGGTGTTTCCGTACCATCCCAAGATCATGCTGGTACACACACGGTACATCAATGTATATATCAAAGGGAAATCACACAGCATTACATTAATCGAAATCTCATATCGAGTCCTTTATTACAATAAAAATTACAATAAAGTGGCCGAAGGCCAACTCATGAGAATATCTAAATCTTGCGGAAGCGTCGAAGGTAGATGAGTCCATCTGACTCCAAGGGCATCTCACCAAGCGTAGAACGTGTCCTCACTCCTGTTCGGAAAAATACTCTGCAACATGATACGTTGCAGCCGTGTAGGTCAGCATATGGAATATGCCGGCAAAGTCACAAGAGAGGGGTGAAAAGATAATCATCTAATCTACATGCTTATATGGTAGGTGGGGTGGTAAGCTTTTGCGTAAAGCCAATTTTTCCTACATCAAGAGAGGGATAAGCAAAAATATTACTAAGTTGGTTGATTAATGAGATGGTTCCACCAACCAATTCTCATACCCAAATTGTTAATACCCACATCATCATATTAATTGTGTTGAGAATTCCGAATGTTTCAGTTCCTTTGGCTCAAGTCGTCCATGACCGTGGACACGGCTAATCGATTAGGTTTGAGTACTCTGCAGAGTTTTGCACACGTTCCCCACAAGATTTGGTCGCCTCCGTTTGATTTCTCGCACTTCAGGGTGTTTGAGAAACGGATGACCAAAACATGGTCTTCCAAAGGGTTTCCCTGCGACTCTGTCGGTGCCCATCCTTTCCTACCGTTCTTCTACATCTCGTAGCACCGCCTGTCCAGGGTCACCACGATATCCAACCAAGCCAGAGCCCATAACGACTTGTGGCTGTGCAGGTAAGCCTTGGGTTTTAAAGCATCCATCCATCTCTTTGTGCCTGGGTGGACCTTTCCGCGTGAATACTGGCCATCTCCAGCATCACCTAGGCAAATCCACTGGTTTCTCCAGGGTGCCGTTCAACCATCATCCACCCAGAGGTAAGTTGAAAACTCAGAGTCTTGAAATCTTGATCATTATGTAGGTCTTGAAATTATTAACTCTCTCAACTCTCATGAATCACACAACCAACCCCGTCTACTGATAGCATAGCAAAAATAAAACAACGTTTCCCGGGGCCAGATTTTGTCAAAGGGGTTGAGGAGGTTCCTACCACATGATACTACAACATGTAACCAAGTTTCCAACTAACCTATCTTGCATGCAATTGGGGAGATGGTAGAACTAATGCATATAAAACATGGGTAAAAATATGATCAAAGTGACTTGCCTGATTGATGATCTTCGTACGTGAGTGACTCTAAGTAACAAGCTTCGCACTCCGGATAATCTAACAAAGCAAACAAGAGCACTCAAATAAGCATACAACTAAAATATTGTAACTCACAAACACCAACCAAGAACTAGTAAACAGTCAAGACAAAACAATGCACTAATCACAAGTAAGGAAAACACACAAAGTTTTGTTTACTAGGAGGTGATTGATAAAACACTACTAACATAATAAAACTATTTTGAAATAACCAAAACAATTGTTGACAGCAAGGAAACAATAAAATATTTTTATTAATAAACAGAAGAAAATCAATTTAAGTTTGTTGGGAAAAGTTTAGTAAAGTTTATAAAAGTTTTGATAAGCACTATATGAATCAACTATAGTTATACTAACAAAAAGAATGAAAAACTAAACTTATTATTTATTAGCAAAACATGTTCTTAACAGAAAATAATTTACAATGAAACCTGTCTTAGAAAGCAGAATTAAATTATATAAAACTTTGTTTGAAAGCAAAACTATTACTAGTTAGTTGTTTTAATCAAATTATGCCTATTTGAAAAGAAGTTGTGATTCCTATGTTAAATAAAATTAAACTAAGCAAATTTATATTTTTATTAACAGTGAGTGAAAACACTAAATGTTTACTAACAGAACCTAATAAACAAATAAAACCAAATCTAAGTTAAACTAACTAAAACTAAGTAAATAAAACTATACTATAACACTAGGCAGATTCTGTTTATAGCTAAAACACTAACAATGATCATCCTAAAAATCCTCAAACTAAACATTATGATAGTCCTAACTAATACCAAACAGTAGCAAAAAGATTCATGTCCAAATCTATTTTCAAACTCTAGTTATTCAGATTTGAAGATTTTGAGCAAATTTGATTAAATTCAAATTTTATAGGTCAAATTTGAAATTTAAAAGTACAGGGTGATACTACATGAAAAATGTGAGCTATTGCAAAAAGAATCAACTCAAAACACTAAATAGATTAAAAGATATAGCTACAACAAATTTTGAAATCATTCTGTTAATTAAAACAAAAACAGAAAAGGAAAAAATTGATTTGCGACGGTCAGGGGGCTACGTGGCAGCACGCGAGTGGCTAAGGGGGGTGTGCGCGCGAGGGTTACGGGCGGGCGACCGGTCGGTAGAGGATACCGGTTCGGATTTAAATCCGTTCTAATCTGGATCGTCAGATCCAGATCGAACGAGTGGGGATGCTCACAGTGTTAAGAGGTCGCCGGCGAGGGATCTCCGGTGAGTCCGGAAGCGGCGAAGACGACAGTGAGGTGCTCCGGTGGTCGAGGGAGGCAACGAAATGGTTCGGGCGACGGCGACGGGTCTCCGGAGTCGACTGGTGGCAACGGTGGGGTGAGCGGTGGACGGAATCGGTGGCTACGGTCGACGGGAGCTCCGGTGGAGGTGGGAATTCCGGCGAGGAATTGCGCCGCGTCTAGGCGAGAGACAGAGGGGGCTCGGGGGAAAATGGATGCGGGGAGTGGCCGGCTTATATAGGAGTGCGGGGAGCAGGAGGGAGTTAAGAGAGGAGAGAGATCCGGGGTGGGGTGAAACTGCCGGCGAGGTCCGGCGCGTGCGGGAGGAAGAGGGCGACCGCGCGGGAGAAACGGTCGGTCGGGGTGGGGTCCAGCATCAGTGAGAGAGGAGGTGTCCGTTGCGCGTCGGTCGGCCGGTCGGTAATAAATGCGCGAATAACTGCCGTGGGCCGGCCCGTTTAATACTAACCGTTACCGTTTTTCCTTTAATGATTTTCCAGAGACATTCAAAAGCTTCTAAAGCATTCAAATCCTTTATAAATATAGGGGTATTATATATCAAAATTAACAGAATAATAAATGATATTTAATGAACATTTTTATTATGTCATTTGAACACTTTGAAGAAATTAATATTTTCAGAAATTGCCTAATTGTTTTTAAACCCTTTTTGCAAATATTTTCAAAATAACTCCTGGTTATTTTTGTTCAAATAGGTCACCAATTTGTCCCTGGTGTGGAGTGTCATGTTACTCCCCTCTTATTTTGAACATTTAACCAAAATTTCAAATAGGTGAAAGCAAGTTAGGGAAAAATAGAAAGGGCTTTCAGAATTTTAGAAAGAACATTTCAACAAACACATACATTCAAACAATGATGATGATGGATGCATAGCTATATTAATAATATTCCAAAATGAAATTTTGGGATGTTACAAACCTACCCACCTTAAGATGAATCTCGTCCTCGAGATTCGGGTTGGCTGGAAAATAGGTGCGGGTGGTCTCTACGAAGATCTTCTTTGCGTTCCCAGGTGGCTTCTTCCTCAGTGTGGTGACTCCACAGAACCTTACAGAACTTGATGATCTTGCTGCGGGTAACTCTGTTGTTAGTCTCAAGGATTCTGACAGGCTTCTCCTCGTAGGTCAGATCATTGTCAAGTTGTATGGCCTCTAGGGGCACGGTGTCTCGCAAAGGGATATCAGCCATCTCAGCATGGCATTTCTTCAGCTGGGACACATGGAACACATTATGAACTCCGGATAATCCTTCCGGCAATTCCAGTTTGTATGCAACTTCGCCTCTACGTTCAAGAATTTTGTAGGGGCCTATGAATCGGGGTGCTAACTTTCCTTTAACACCAAACCTCTTGATTCCTCGAAGCGGGGACACACGAAGATAAGCTCGGTCTCCCACTTCATACGTCACTTCTTTGCGTTTGCTGTCAGCATAACTCTTCTGTCGAGATTGAGCTATCTTGAGTCTGTCACGAATCAACTTGAGTTTCTCTTTCGAATCTCGGATAAGATCGGGACCAAAAAGTTGTCGGTCTCCAACACCATCCGACGTCAGTGGCGTTCTGCACCTCCTTCCATATAAAGCTTCGAAAGGGGCCATCTTCAGACTCGTCTGATAACTGTTGTTGTACGAGAATTCTGCGTAAGGTAAGTTGTCATCCCAACTAGATCCATAATCTAGCGCACAAGCTCTCAACATGTCTTCCAGAATCTGGTTGACTCTCTCAGTCTGTCCATCTGTCTGTGGATGAAAGGCTGTACTGAACTCTAGCCTTGTACCCAAAGTTTCATGTAACTGATGCCAAAACTTTGAGGTAAACTGTGTTCCTCTATCTGACACGATACTCCTCGGAACTCCATGCAGACATACGATCCTGGTCATATATATCTTGGCTAGCTTAGCACTGGTATAGGTGGTTTTCACTGGAATGAAATGAGCTACCTTGGTCAAGCGATCTACCACTACCCAGATGGAATCATAACCTGAACGGGTCCTAGGTAGTCCTGTGATGAAGTCCATACCAAGCTTTTCCCATTTCCACTCGGGTATCGGCAAAGGTTGGAGTAACCCTGCTGGTTTCTGATGTTCCGACTTTACTCGCTGACAAATATCACATATTGCAACGTGTTCTGCAATATCTTTCTTCATACCTGTCCACCAATAACTTTCCTTTAAATCCAGATACATCTTGGTATTGCCTGGGTGTATCGAGTAAGGTGAATCATGGGCTTCCTGAAGTATCAACTTCCTGAGCTCTGGGTCATTGGGCACATAGATTCGGTTCTCAAACCACAAAGTTCCGTGTTCATCCTCACGAAAACCTTTAGCCTTACCATCTTCCATTCTCTGCTTTATCTCAGCTACCTCCTTGTCCGATTTCTGGGCTTCACGAATTCTTTCGGTCAAGGTGGACTGAATCTCCAGTGTGGCAACATATCCTCTTGGGACTATCTCTAGCTTGAGCTCTTTGAGATCATCGGCTAACTCTTGGGGTAATCCTCCCGCTGTGAGTGTGTTTACATAAGTTTTCCGACTCAAGGCATCGGCTACAACATTGGCCTTACCTGGATGGTAATGTAATCTCATGTCATAGTCCTTGATTAACTCTAACCATCTCCTCTGTCTGAGGTTCAACTCCTTCTGAGTGAAAATATATTTCAGGCTCTTATGATCGGTGTAAACATCACAACTATTTCCGATAAGAAAATGTCTCCAGGTCTTGAGTGCGTGCACTACGGCTGCTAGTTCCAAATCATGGGTGGCATAATTCAACTCATGAGGTCGTAGTTGTCTAGATGCATAAGCTACAACATTTCCATCTTGCATGAGTACTCCTCCAAGTCCTTGACGTGAAGCATCACAATAAACCTGGAAGTCCTTCCGAATATTGGGCAAAATCAACACTGGGGCTATGACCAAACGTTTCTTCAACTCCTGGAAACTGGCTTCACATTCCTCAGTCCAAACATACTTGGATTCTTTCTTCAACAACTCTGTCATGGGCTTGGCTATATTTGAGAAATTCTCAATGAACCTCCGGTAATATCCGGCAAGTCCGAGGAAACTGCGGATCTCCTTAACTGAGGTGGGTGACTTCCACTCGGTGACGGCTTCAACCTTAGCGGGGTCTACAGCTATTCCTTCTCCAGAAATAACATGTCCAAGGAATCCGACTTCCGTCAGCCAAAATTCACATTTGCTGAACTTGGCATATAGCTGGTGCTCTCTTAGCTTCTCCAGAACTAAACGCAGATGTTCCTTGTGTTCTTCCTCGTTCTTGGAGAATATCAAAATGTCATCGATGAACACTACGACGAACTTGTCCAAATATTCCATAAACACTTTGTTCATCAAATTCATGAAGTAGGCAGGAGCATTAGTCAAACCAAAGGACATGACAGTATACTCATACAAGCCATACCTTGTGGTGAAAGCTGTTTTGGGTATATCCTGTTCACGAATCTTCAGTTGATGATACCCTGATCGAAGATCGATCTTAGAGAATACTTTGGCACCTACTAGCTGATCAAACAAGTCATTAATCATCGGCAGAGGGTACTTGTTCTTGATACTCACCTCGTTCAAGGCACGATAATCGACTACCATTCTCAAGGTTTTATCCTTCTTCTCCACCAAAAGAACTGGGGCTCCCCAAGGTGAAGAACTTGGGCGTATATACCCTTTGTCCAATAACTCCTTAATTTGCTTCTTGATTTCCAATAGATCGTTTGCGGGCATCCGATAGGGTCTCTTGGAAATTGGGGTTGTCCCTGGCTGTAGCTCTATTAGGAACTCAATCTCCCTATCTGGTGACATGCCTGGTAATTCTTCCGGAAATACATCCAGAAAATCTTTTACCACAGGTACTTCCTCCTGAACAACTCCTGTGAGGGCATTTAACCGTGCACTCATCTGGGTGCGTCGGGATACATACTTAATCCTCTTGTTCTCCGGGGTGGTGAGTGAAACAGACTTGCTAGGGCAATCAAGATTTCCTTCATACTTGGTCATCCAATCCATGCCTAGGATTACATCCAATCCCTGGGATTCTAAGACAATGAGGTCGGTGGGAAAAACATGGTTTCCTATATTGAGTTTCAGGGCATGGCATCCTATTCCTGCCATCATCATACCTCCTGGGGAACTGGCCTGAATAGGCTGGCTAAGGGTTTTGGTGGGCAAACCATATTTTTCCACAACTACCCTTGATATGAATGAATGAGTTGCACTGGAATCAAAAAGTACTGTAACTGGACGTGAATGCAATAAAAACTTACCAACCACAGTCTCGGGTTGATCATAGACTTCTTCCACGTCAAGGTGGTTCACCTGGGCACGAGGAAAAGGGTTTGGCTTCTTGGCTGCGGAGTTGCCGTTTCCATTTCCCTGCTTGCTCTGGGGACACTCAGTAGCATAGTGCCCTGTCTTCTGGCACTTGAAACAGGTGATGTGGCTCAGATCCTTATGAGTAGGAACGTGACGGTGCTGGTTGTTGTTCCCATTCCCATTGTCAGTCTTGAAATTGCCATGGTTGGGACGGGTATTCCCATTTACTCCATGGTGGTGGCCTCCATGGTTGTGCACCGCATGAGTGTGCCTTCCAAACTTACCAGTCCCTGATACGGTATTCCCTGAGTACGGGGAGTAGCGGGGCTTATGATGAGCTCCAGAGTTGAACTTCCCCTGAGTGTACTTCCGCTTGCGATTCTCAATTTGCTGCTGTTTACCCTCCAAGATGAGGGCCTTGTCCACCAGTTCTTGGTAGTTGTTGAAATTAGCCACTACTAGCTGCATGCTCAACTCATCGTTGAGTCCTTCAAGAAATTTATCTTTCTTGGCCGCATCATCGGCCACGTCTCCTGGTGCATAACGTGCCAATGTGCTTAAGTCATCCACGTACTGGGCCATAGAGCGATTTCCCTGGCGCAAGTTGCGAAACTCGCGCTTCTTCAGACTCATGGCTCCAGCTGAAACATGTGCGGTGCGGAAAGCTTGCTGGAACTGCTCCCAAGTTACATCAGCAATAGGATATGTGGTGGTGTAGTTCTCCCACCATGAAGCTGCTGGTCCATCTAGTTGATGTGCGGCAAAACGCACCTTCTCAGCGTCAGTACATCCAGCGGTGACAAGTTCTCTCTCCATCTTACGGAGCCAGTCATCTGCCACAATGGGCTCAGTGCTGCTGGAGAAAGTTGGAGGATTCAACCTCAGAAAGCGGGTGAGATTGTCAGTCTGGGGTGGATGTTGGTGGTTGTTGTTGTTCTGGTTGTTGGTCTGATTCTGGATCAATAGCTGCATCAGTGCATTCTGCTGTTGAAGGAGTTGCGTGAGTTCCGGCGGGAAGGTGAAGTCGGACTCACGTCGTGGAGGCATCTTGCTGTTTTCAGAGGGGTGAGAATTAGAATAGAACAAGGGCCTAAAAGGAGAAATTCACTACCCATATGCAATGCAACAAACATATCACACCAACCACTCATTCATTTATTCAATCAATGTCAAACATCGGGAATACAAGTCTCAATCAAACTACACATCGACCTACGCTCTTAACGTTGAAAAATAAAAGATACATGGAGGGCATAACTAAAGTTTTCCTCAGAAGTACATGGTGACTGAGTCTCCTCCAGTGGTGCTCTCCTCATAGTCATCATCAACGTTGATGAAAGGAGCCAAGTCTCCCTCAGGATGAAGATTTTCTCCCATGTCCATCTGTTCCTCCAGAGTGGCGATGCGAGTGTTCAGCTTGTCGATCCTCTCTAAGAAATCCTTCACCTCATACTCATGCTCGTACTCGGCTTCCCGTAAGTCAGCTTCAAGGTCAATCTCACGGTTCATCAGATTCTTGATTGTCTTCGTATCAGTACGAACTCGAAGCTCTAGAGTCCTGATGTGCGTCTCCAGGGTCTGGATATATGACATGGTGGAGTCTCCAGTGGGAGGGGCTATGATGTTGCCATGCGCATATCTGCGGCAAACCATGCTGAGTCCTGGTGAAATGGTTCCACCTCTGTATTCCTCCTGAATACGTCCAAGGGCACGATGAATGGCCATGTCTCTTCCAAGTATCCAGCTGGGTGCCACGAACTTGAAGTCGATGGGTTTCTTCCGATTCCCAAAGGTCTTCCCTGGGATGTGCACCTCGATCCTGTAGTGTCCATCTTGTGGAAATGACATGATAGGAGTCCCGGTGATGCTCGGCAAAGCAATCCTTACGTCCTTGACGATCCTCATCAGCTCCTTACCAAAGGGCATCGTTGCGTCAGGCTGGCAAAACTCCGTGATCAACACTGGGATGAAGGTGGCCATCTATAAATTTTGAAATAATCGGAGAGAAATCAGAAATGAGTAGATGAGAGTATAAGAATTTTAAAGACAAAGAGAAACAATCCTAAGGCTTTCCAGTCCTAGAGGTTACGTCCTACGGTCAGCGTGTGCTCTGATACCATTTCTGTAGCGACCCGACCTGAAAGGTCGAATCTCTGGTGTTTCCGTACCATCCCAAGATCATGCTGGTACACACACGGTACATCAATGTATATATCAAAGGGAAATCACACAGCATTACATTAATCGAAATCTCATATCGAGTCCTTTATTACAATAAAAATTACAATAAAGTGGCCGAAGGCCAACTCATGAGAATATCTAAATCTTGCGGAAGCGTCGAAGGTAGATGAGTCCATCTGACTCCAAGGGCATCTCACCGAGCGTAGAACGTGTCCTCACTCCTGTTCGGAAAAATACTCTGCAACATGATACGTTGCAGCCGTGTAGGTCAGCATATGGAATATGCCGGCAAAGTCACAAGAGAGGGGTGAAAAGATAATCATCTAATCTACATGCTTATATGGCACGTGGGGTGGTAAGCTTTTGCGTAAAGCCAATTTTTCCTACATCAAGAGAGGGATAAGCAAAAATATTACTAAGTTGGTTGATTAATGAGATGGTTCCACCAACCAATTCTCATACCCAAATTGTTAATACCCACATCATCATATTAATTGTGTTGAGAATTCCGAATGTTTCAGTTCCTTTGGCTCAAGTCATCCATGACCGTGGACACGGCTAATCGATTAGGTTTGAGTACTCTGCAGAGTTTTGCACACGTTCCCCACAAGATTTGGTCGCCTCCGTTTGATTTCTCGCACTTCAGGGTGTTTGAGAAACGGATGACCAAAACATGGTCTTCCAAAGGGTTTCCCTGCGACTCTGTCAGTGCCCATCCTTTCCTACCGTTCTTATACATCTCGTAGCACCGCCTGTCCAAGGTCACCACGATATCCAACCAAGCCAGAGCCCATAACGACTTGTGGCTGTGCAGGTAAGCCTTGGGTTTTAAAGCATCCATCCATCTCTTTGTGCCTGGGTGGACCTTTCCGCGTGAATACTGGCCATCTCCAGCATCACCTAGGCAAATCCACTGGTTTCTCCATGGTGCCGTTCAACCATCATCCACCCAGAGGTAAGTTGAAAACTCAGAGTCTTGAAATCTTGATCATTATGTAGGTCTTGAAATTATTAACTCTCTCAACTCTCATGAATCACACAACCAACCCCGTCTACTGATAGCATAGCAAAAATAAAACAACGTTTCCCGGGGCCAGATTTTGTCAAAGGGGTTGAGGAGGTACCTACCACATGATACTACAACATGTAACCAAGTTTCCAACTAACCTATCTTGCATGCAATTGGGGAGATGGTAGAACTAATGCATATAAAACATGGGTAAAAATATGATCAAAGTGACTTGCCTGATTGATGATCTTCGTACGTGAGTGACTCTAAGTAACAAGCTTCACACTCCGGATAATCTAACGAAGCAAACAAGAGCACTCAAATAAGCATACAACTAAAATATTGTAACTCACAAACACCAACCAAGAACTAGTAAACAGTCAAGACAAAACAATGCACTAATCACAAGTAAGGAAAACACACAAAGTTTTGTTTACTAGGAGGTGATTGATAAAACACTACTAACATAATAAAACTATTTTGAAATAACCAAAACAATTGTTGACAGCAAGGAAACAATAAAATATTTTTATTAATAAACAGAAGAAAATCAATTTAAGTTTGTTGGGAAAAGTTTAGTAAAGTTTATAAAAGTTTTGATAAGCACTATATGAATCAACTATAGTTATACTAACAAAAAGAATGAAAAACTAAACTTATTATTTATTAGCAAAACATGTTCTTAACAGAAAATAATTTACAATGAAACCTGTCTTAGAAAGCAGAATTAAATTATATAAAACTTTGTTTGAAAGCAAAACTATTACTAGTTAGTTGTTTTAATCAAATTATGCCTATTTGAAAAGAAGTTGTGATTCCTATGTTAAATAAAATTAAACTAAGCAAATTTATATTTTTATTAACAGTGAGTGAAAACACTAAATGTTTACTAACAGAACCTAATAAACAAATAAAACCAAATCTAAGTTAAACTAACTAAAACTAAGTAAATAAAACTATACTATAACACTAGGCAGATTCTGTTTATAGCTAAAACACTAACAATGATCATTCTAAAAATCCTCAAACTAAACATGATGATAGTCCTAACTAATACCAAACAGTAGCAAAAAGATTCATGTCCAAATCTATTTTCAAACTCTAGTTATTCAGATTTGAAGATTTTGAGAAAATTTGATTAAATTCAAATTTTATAGTTCAAATTTGAAATTTAAAAGTACAGGGTGATACTACATGAAAAATGTGAGCTATTGCAAAAAGAATCAACTCAAAACACTAAATAGATTAAAAGATATAGCTACAACAAATTTTGAAATCATTCTGTTAATTAAAACAAAAACATAAAAGGAAAAAATTGATTTGCGATGGTCAGGGGGCTACGTGGCAGCACGCGAGTGGCTAAGGGGGGTGTGCGCGCGAGGGTTAAGGGCGGGCTACCGGTCGGTAGAGGATACCGGTTCGGATTTAAATCCGTTCTAATCTAGATCGTCAGATCCAGATCGAATGAGTGGGGATGCTCACAGTGTTAAGAGGTCGCCGGCGAGGGATCTCCGGCGAGTTCGGAAGCGGCGAAGACGACGGTGAGGTGCTCCGGTGGTCGAGGGAGGCAACGAAATGGTCCGGGCGACGGCGACGGGTCTCCGGAGTCGACTGGTGGCAACGGTGGGGCGAGCGGTGGACGGAATCGTGGGCTACGGTCGACGGGAGCTCCGGTGGAGGTGGGAATTCCGGCGAGGAATTGCGCCGCGTCTAGGCGAGGGACAGAGGGGGCTCGGGGTGAAAATGGATGCGGGGAGTGGCCGGATTATATAGGAGTGCGGGGAGCGAGAGGGAGTTAAGAGAGGAGAGAGATCCGGGGTGGGGTGAAACTGCCGGCGAGGTCCGGCGCGTGCGGGAGGAAGAGGGCGACCGCGCGGGAGAAACGGTCGGTCGGGGTGGGGTCCAGCATCAGTGAGAGAGGAGGTGTCCGTTGCGCGTCGGTCGGCCGGTCGGTAATAAATACGCGAATAACTTCCGTGGGCCGGCCCGTTTAATACTAACCGTTACCGTTTTTCCTTTAATGATTTTCCAGAGACATTCAAAAGCTTTTAAAGCATTCAAACATTTTATAAATATAGTGGTATTATATATTAAAATTAACAGAATAATAAATGATATTTAATGAACATTTTTATTCTGTCATTTGAACATTTTGAAAAAATCAATATTTTCAGAAATTGCCTAATTGTTTTTAAACCCTTTTTGCAAATATTTTCAAAATAACTCCTGGTTATTTTTGTTCAAATAGGTCACCAATTTGTCCCTGGTGTGGAGTGTCATGTTACTCCCCTCTTATTTTGAACATTTAACCAAAATTTCAAATAGGTGAAAGCAAGTTAGGGAAAAATAGAAAGGGCTTTCAGAATTTTAGAAAGAACATTTCAACAAACACATACATTCAAACAAGGATTATGATGGATGCATAGCTATATTAATAACATTCCAAAATGAAATTTTGGGATGTTACATATGATGTCCATTGATTTTTTGATTACCTTGTCCCTTGCTCACCTTTGAGGGAATGTGTGACTCCTTGAACTATTGCATTGAGTTGATGTTGAGTGCAAAAAGTTCTTGCCAATAATGAATGTGGGTGAATTTCATTGGCGGAGTCACCCCTCAAGAACTTACTAGTTCTTTTCTTGTGAACCCACATCAAGTTGATGGGGATCCTTGGTGTTGAAGTGGCCTTTGTAGTAGTTGATCTTGAAGTAGCCTTGGGAACCCACTCCACCAAAGCTAGGGGCTTATCTTCATATGAGTCAATGTCATCTTGAAGCTTGTTCTTGCCCTTGAGCTTGTGGTATTGTGGTGGAAGGTCATCTTGAGTGTTTGTCCCCTTGGGCAGAGTATTTTCATACTTCTCCTTTTGAGGAACAAACTTGGACTTGGGATATTGACCTTCTTCCCACTCAACTCCATTAGCGTTGAAGTAGCCAACACCATGATTCTTCCGGTATCCTCCGTGCTTGCGTACAATTTCCTCAAATTGCTTACATCCGGCAAGGCTCTTGTAGATACCTTTTTCTATAATTCCTTTCAATACAGCATTTTCTTGCTCAAGTGAAACTTGGCTAAGAGAATCATCATTAGTGGAATCAATAGAACTACTAGAAGCAACATCATTTGATTTATCACTTTTATTGTTGCTACTAGATGAAGAATCTTTCTTGCCTTTGTTACTAGATTGCTTAGTTTTAACTTGAGGCATGAAAGTAGACAAGAGTAGTCATTTGGCTAGATAAGATGAGGTCTTCTTCCAGAGATCATCATTGATAGCTTTGAGAAACTCATGCTCTTGCTCCAAGTTGAGCTTCACGAAGCGTAGATTCTCATGAGTTCTCACAAGCTCTCTATGATATTCGAGATTAGATTCATGAGCTAACTTAATAGTGTTTAGTTCTTTAGTTAGTTTTTCTATTTTCATCTTATCATCATCAATTGACTTATCTTGACTAGAATGAGAATTATCAAGTTCATTTTGATCAATATCACTAGTTTTATCACAAAGCAAGTCATCATCACAAAGTAAATCATCTTCATCACTATCAAAATCAAGATACTCGGGGTGTGATACCTTGGGGCCTTTAGCCATGAAGAAACTTCCACTCCCTTCATTTGGTGAATCAAATAGATCGTAGGAGCTGGTAGTCACTAGAGCAATTCCGGCAACACCATCATCTTGACTATAGTCGGAGTCGGAGTGATAGCTTCTCTCAGAGTTATTGTCGAAGTCAGAGCCGGAAACCCATTCACCAACATGAGCTTGATGTTTTCTTCTTGTGTATCTCTTTGTGTACTTGTCCTTCTTCTCTGAATCTCTACTTCTCCTTGAGTGTCTTCGTTCATAACGATCATCTCTACTCCTTATCTCTCTTTGTGGTGATTCATTCCTTGAGCTTCGTATTCGAGGTGACTCTTCTCTTCTTTTGTAAGGAGCCGTGCACTCATTTGAGTAGTGTCCGGGCTTCCCACAATTGTAGCAATTGCGGTCATGACTTGACGAACGCTTCTCTTCATGTCTTGAGTTGGAGTTTCTTTCTTTGCTTCTATTCTTGTAGAACTTGTTGAATTTCCTGACCATGAGGCTTATTTCTTCATTGGTGACAAGGTTGTTTCTTAAAGTTGTGGGAGCATCACATGTGTCTTTGTAAGCACTACTAGACTTGTGATGAAGCTCTTCTTTATCTTTGAGTGTCATCTCATGAGCAACAATCCTTCCAATGACTTTTGTAGGCTTGAGCTCTTTGTAGTTTGGCATCATTTTGGATTAATGTGCACACGGTGTCGTATTTCTCATCCAAAGCTCTAAGTATCTTCTTGATGATGAATTTGTCGGTCATTTCTTCGCTTCCTAAGCCGACAATCTCATTGGTGATGAGAGCTATCCTAGAGTACATCTCTGCGACTCCTTCACCATCCTTCATCTTGAACTTGTCAAGTTGACCTTGAAGAACATCTATGTTGGATTCTCTCATGGACTCGGTTCCTTCGTGAATATCAACAAAAGTATCCCAAATCTCCTTTGCATTCTTAAGACGGCTGATTTTGTTGAATTCTTCGGGGCATAAGCAGTTGAAGAGAATGTCACATGCTTGAGCATTGTATTGCAACATCTTCAATTCATCCGCGGTCACTTCACGATCCCGTTCCCGTCCATCCGCAAAGAACTCACCTTGCAAGCCAACATGAACAACAGCCCAAACGGCGGGGTTATGACCAAGAATATGCATTTTCATTTTATGCTTCCAACCAGCAAAATTGGTGCCATCAAAGTACGGACCTCTATGGTGATAACTTTCCTCACTAGACGCCATACTTCTCCTAGGTTGTGAGACCTAAGTAATGGAGACCAATGCTCTGATACCACTTGTAGGATCAAAAGTAGGTAGGGGGTGGTTAGACTACTTGACCTATTAAAGGTTTTGCCTATACCAAATTTTATGGTTGATAGTTTTTAGGATTTCATGGCAAGTCAAGTACACCATACACATGCAAGTCTAAGAGTATATAGCAGCGGAAAGTAACAACAAGCATGTATAGAAGGGATAGGGTAGGAAGATCAAACGCAATTGTGGACACAATGAATTTTCCCGTGGTTCCGATAGGTGGCGCAATCGTACATCCATGTTTATGGAGTTTTCAACCCACGGAGGGTAACGGTCGCAAGAGTCCACAGAGGGCTCCACCCAAAAGGGTCCACAAAGTAGCAACCTTGACTATCCCATACGGCTTCCATCCACGAAGGACTAGCCTCACTATGGGGTAGATCTTCACGAAGTAGGCGATCTCCTTGCCCTTACAAACTTCTTGGTTCACTCCACAACACGAAGTTGGAGGCTCCCAACCGACACCTAACCAATCTAGGAGGCACCACCCTTCAAAAGGTAATAGGCTCGGTAATGATGATGAACTCCTTGCTCTTGTGCTTCAAGATGATAGACTCCTCAACACACAATCTCTCTCTCAAGGGTTTGGCTTGGTAGAAGAGATAGGATTGGTGGAAAGAAACTTGGGGAGGCTAGAAATCAAGATCCATATGATTGGAGTGGAAGATCTTGACCTCAACACAAGGGTAGGTGGTTCTCTCTCAGAAAATCTGATAGGATAGGTATGGAATAGTTCTGAGTGCTTCTCTTCCGAGTAGGTGGTGGTGAAGGGGTATATATAGGCATCCCCAAAAATCCAACCGTTACACACAAAATGACCAACTCGATGACACAACTGTGTTAATCTCGGTGGTACCGAAGTGACCAAAAGGTGGCAACTTTTGAATCTCGGTGAGACCGATATAGGAAACTCGGTTGCAACAATAAGGTAACCAACGGTCAGATTTCCAATCTCGATGACGCCGATCCAACATTCTTGATGGGACCGAAAAATGTGAATTTGCATAACAGAAAGTTGGCAACCTAAACTCGGTGGCACCAGTATGGAATCGGTTGCACCGAAGTGGTTAGGGTTTGGCAGAGTCTGTCTAGGTACTGGAATTGGTGGCACCGAAGTGGGATAGTTGGTTGCACCGATTTTGAATGTTGGGTATAGAACAGACTTTGGTGGGAGAGTTTTGTTGATATTTTTGGCAACTATCACTTGTGCACGTTTGAGCATATTGTTCACCAACAAAACCTTACCCCCTTTTAATAGTATTGGCTTTCCTATGGACTCAAAGTGATTTTTCACAAATATAAAATGTAGAGTCCTCTTGCTTGAAGCTTGGCCAACCTATTTCCTTGCATCTTGGGGTTTCTCCACAATCTCCTTTTTGCCAATCCTCTCATTGAACATTTCCTGAAATATACTTAGTGGAAACATTAGTTCAATGACTTATATGTTGTTATTAATTACCAAACCCACCAAGGGAGCAAATGTGCTTTCACCCAGGTGCAACAAAGGTGGGAGGGGGGAAACCCTAGGCGTAGATGGGCCCTAGGCCCACCTAGGGCGCCACCCCTCCTCTCCCCTCTCCTGGCCGATGCCCTAGACCCATCTAGGGTTGGCCGCCGGCCCTAGGGTGGGAACCCTAGGGGCTGCACACCCCTCCTCCTCCTCCTATATATAGTGGAGCTCCTGGGGCTGCCGAGGACACGCATCTCTCTCTCTTGGCGCAGTCCTACCCCTCCTCGTCCTCGTCCTACATAGTGCTTGGCGAAGCCGTGCCAGAGTACCACGCAGCTCCACCGTCACCACGCCGCCGTGCTGCCGGAGCTCTCCCTCAACCTCTCCTTCCTCCTTGCTGGATCAAGGCATAGGAGACGTCATCAGGCTGCACGTGTGTTGAACGTGGAGGCACCGTTGTTCGGCGCTTAGATCAGAATCCACCATGATCTGAATCACTGCGAGTACGACTCCACCAGCCGCGTTCTAGTAATGCTTCCGCTTTGCGATCTTCAAAGGTATGAAGATGTACTCCCCCTTTGCTCGTTGCTGGTTTCTCCATAGATTGATCTTGGTGACACGTAGGAATTTTTTTATTTACTACTACGTCTCCCAACAGTGGCATCATGAGCTAGGTCTATGCGTAGATTCTATGCACGAGTAGAACACAAGTTGTTGTGGGTGTCAATTTTGTCAATTTGCTTGCCGTTACTAGTCTTATATTGATTTGGCGGTATTGTGGGATGAAGCGACCTGGACCGACTTTACACGTACGCTTATGTGAGACTGGTTCCATCTCTTGACATGCACTTGTTGCATAAGGTGGCTAGCGGGTGTCTGTCTCTCCCACTTTGGTCGGATCAGATTCGATGAAAAGGGTCCTTATGAAGGGTAAATAGAAATTGGCATATCACGTTGTGGTTTTTGCGTAGGTAAGAAACATTCTTTCTAGAAACCTATAACAACCACATAAAAACTTGCAACAACAATTAGAGGACGTCTAACTTGTTTTTGCAGCATATGTCGTGTGATGTGATATGGCCAAAGAATATGATGTGATATATGTGATGTATGAGATTGATCATGTTCTTGTAATAGGATTCTCGACTTGCATGTCGATGAGTATGACAACCGGCAGGAGCCATAGGAGTTGTCTTAATTTATTGTATGACCTGCGTGTCAATCAAAAACAACATGTAATTACTTTACTTTATTGCTAACTATTAGCCAGAGTAGTAGAAGTAATAGTTGGCGAGACAACTTCATGAAGACACAATGATGGAGATCATGATGATGGAGATCATGGTGTCGTGTCAGTGACAATGATGATCATGGTGCCCCGAAGATGGAGATCAAAGGAGCAAGATGATATTGGCCATATCATGTCACTATATGATGGCATGTGATGTTTATCATGTTTTACATCTTATTTTCTTAGAACAACGGTAGCTTAAATAAGATCTCTCACTAAAATTTCAAGAAATGTGTTCCCCCTAACTGTCCACTGTTGCTAAGGTTCGTTGTTTCGAAGCACCACGTGATGATCGGGTGTGATAGGCTCTAACGTTCGCATACAATGGGTGTAAGCCAGATTTACACACACAATACACTAAGGTCGACTTGACAAGCCTAGCATGTACATACATGGCCTCGGAACACGGGAGACCGAAAGGTCGAACATGAGTCGTATAGAAGATACGATCAAAATGGAGATGTTCACCATTGATGACTGGTCCGTCTCACGTGATGATTGGACACGGGCTAGTTGACGTGGATCATGTGTCACTTGGATGACTAGAGAGATGTCTATCTAAGTGTGAGTTCATTAAATAATTTGATTATGTGAACTTAATTATCATGAACTTAGTCTAAAATTGTCTTTACAATCTATATTGTAGATCCAATGGCCCACGCTAATGTTGCCCTCAACTTCAACGCGTTGCTAGAGAAAACCAAGCTGAAAAACGATGGAAGCAACTATACGGACTGGGTCCGTAGCTTGAGGATCATCCTCATAGCTTCCAAGAAATTATATGTCCTTGATGCACCGCTAGGTGATGCACCCATTTTCCCAGCAACTCAAGATGTTATGAATGCCTGGCAGTCGCGTTGTGATGATTACTCCCTGGTTCAGTGCAGCATGCTTTACAACTTAGAACCGGGGCTCCAAAAGTGTTTTGAGCAACACAGAGCATATGAGATGTTCCAAGAGCTGAGAATGATTTTCCAAGCTCATGCCCGGGTCAAGAGATATGATGTCTCCGACAAGTTCTTCAGCTGTAAGATGGAGGAAAATAGTTCTGTCAGCAAGCACATACTCAAAATGTCTGGGTTGCACAACCGCTTGTCTTAGCTGGGAGTTAATCTTTCGGATGACTCGGTTATTGATAGAATCCTCTAGTCGCTCCCACCTAGCTACAAGAGCTTTGTGATGAACTACAACATGCAAGGGATGGAGAAGTCCATTCCTGAGTTGTACTCGATGCTGAAATCAGCGGAGGTCGAGATAAAAAAGGAGCATCAAGTGTTGATGGTCAATAAGACCACTAGTTTCAAGAAAGGCAAGGGTAAGAAGAACTTCAAGAAGGACGGCAAAGCAGTTTCCGCACCCAGTAAGCAAGTTGCCAGGAAGAAGAACAAGAATTGACCCAAGCCTGAGACTAAGTGCTTTTATTGCAAGGGTACCGGTCACTAGAAGCGGAACTGCCCCAAGTACTTAGCGGATAAGAAGGCCGGCAACATTAAAGGTATATGTGATATACTTGTTATTGATGTGTACCTTACCAGCGCTCGTAGTAGCTCCTGGGTATTTGATACCGATGCAGTTGCTGACATTTGTAACTCCAAGCAGGAGCTGCGGAATAAGCGGAGACTAGCGAAGGACGAGGTGACGATGCGCGTCGGGAATGGTTCCAAGGTCGATGTCATCGCCGTCGGCACGCTAACTCTACATCTACCTTCGGGATTAGTTTTAAACCTTAATAATTGTTATTTAGTACCAGCTTTGAGCATGAACATTGTATCTGGATCTCGTTTGATGCAAGATGGCTACTCATTTAAATCTGAGAATAATGGTTGTTCTATTTATATGAGAGAATTTTTTTATGGTCATGCCCCGCTGGTCAATGGTTTATTTTTGATGAATCTCGAACGTGATGTTACACATGTTCATAGTGTGAGTACCAAAAGATGTAAGATTGATAACTATAGTCCCACTTACATGTGGCACTGCCGCCTTGGTCATATTGGTGTCAAACGCATGAAGAAACTCCATGCTGATGGACTTTTGGAGTCTCTTGATTTTGAATCATTTGACACGTGCGAACCATGCCTCATGGGCAAGATGACCAAGACTTCGTTCTCCGGAACAATGGAGAAAGCAACTGACTTGTTGGAGATAATACATACCGATGTATGCGGTCCAATGAGCGTTGAGGCTCGCGGTGGCTACCGTTATGTTCTCACCCTCACTGATGACTTAAGCAGATATGGGTATGTCTACTTAATGAAACACAAGTCTGAAACCTTTGAAAAGTTCAAGGAATTTCAGAGTGATGTAGAGAATCAACGTGACAGGAAAATAAAGTGCCTATGATCTCATCGTGGTGGAGAATATTTGAGTCACGAGTTTCGCACGCACCTAAGGAAATGTGGAATTGTTTCACAACTCACGCCGGTTGGCACACCTCAGAGAAACGGTGTGTCTGAACATCGTAATCGCACTCTATTGGATATGGTGCGATCTATGATGTCTCTTTCCAACTTACCGCTATCATATTGGGGATATGCATTAGAGACTGCCACATTCACTTTAAATAGGGCACCGTCTAAATCCGTTGAGGCGACACCGTATGAATTATGGTTTGGAAAGAAACCTAAGCTGTCGTTTCTGAAAGTTCAGGGATGCGATGCTTATGTGAAGAAACTTCAACCTAAGAAGCTCGAACCCAAAGAGGAAAAGTGCGTCTTCATAGGATACCCCAAAGAAACTATTGGGTATACCTTCTACCTCAGATCCGAAGGCAAAGTCTTTGTTGCCAAGAATGGATCCTTTCTAGAGAAAGAGTTTCTCTCGAAATAAGTAAGTGGGAGGAAAATAGAACTTGATGAGGTAATTGTACCTCCACTCGAACCGGAGAGTAGAGCAGCACGGGAAGTTGTTTCTGTGGAGCCTACACCGGCTAGAGAGGAAGTTAATGATGATGATCATGAAACTTCAGATCAAGTTGCTATTGAACCTCGAAGGTCCACAAGGACACGTTCCGCACCAGAGTGGTATGGCAACCCTGTCCTGGAGATCATGTTGTTGGACAACGGTGAACCTTCGAACTATGAAGAAGCGATGGCGGGCCCAGACTCCAACAAATGGCTTGAAGCCATGAAATCCAAGATAGGATCCATGTTTGAGAACAAAGTATGGACTTTGGTGGACTTGCCCAATAATAAGTGATCCATAGAAAATAAATGGATCTTTAAGAAGAAGACTGACGTGGATGGTAATGTGACCGTCTATAAGGCTCGGCTTATCGCTAAGGGTTATCGACAAGTTCAAGGAGTTGACTATGATGAGACTTTCTCACCCGTAGCGATGCTGAAGTCCGTCCAAATCATGTTAGCAATTGCCGCATTTTATGATTATGAGATCTGGCAAATGGACGTCAAAATGGAAGTCCTTGATGGTTTCCTTAAGGAAGAACTGTATATGATGCAGCCGGAAGGTTTTGTTGATCCTAAAGATGCTAACAAAGTATGCAAGCTTCAACGCTCCATTTATGGGCTGGTGCAAGCATCTCGGAGTTGGAACATTTGCTTTAATGAGGTGATTAAAGTGTTTGGGTTTATACAGGTTTATGGAGAACCCTGTATTTACAAGAAAGTGAGTGGGAGCTCTGTAGCATTTCTCATATTATGTGTGCATGACATATTGTTGATAGGAAATAATATAGAACTTTTGGAAAGCATAAAGGCCTACTTGAATAAGTGTTTTTCAATGAAGGACCTTGGAGAAGCTGCTTACATATTAGGCATCAAGATCTATAGAGATAGATCGAAACGCCTCATTGGTCTTTCACAAAGCACATACCTTGACAAGATATTGAAGAAGTTCAATATGGATCAGTCCAAGAAGGGGTTCTTTCCTGTATTGCAAGGTGTGAGATTGAGCACAGCTCAATGCTCGACCTCGGCAGAAGATAGAGAAAAGACGAGTGTCATCCCCTATGCCTCAGCCATAGGCCGAAGGTGGGAGGGAACCAGCCCCTAGGTGTACTGGTGTGGCTCCCACAAGGGCCCAAGGCGCAACAAAGGTGGGAGGGGGAAAACCCTAGGCACAGATGGGCCCTAGGCCCACCTAGGGCACTGCCCCTCCTCTCCCCTCTCTTGGCCGCCACCCTAGACCCATCTAGGGTTGGTCGTCGACCCTATGGTGGGAACTATAGGGGCTGCGCACCCCTCCTCCTCCTATATATAGTGGAGCCCTTGGGGCTGTCGAGGACACGCATCTCTCTCTGTCGGTGCAGCCCTACCCCTCCTCCTCCTCGTCCTCCGTAGTACTTGGCGAAGTCCTGCCGGAGTACCATGCAGCTCCACCGTCACCATGTTGTCGTGCTACCGGAGCTCTCCCTCAACCTCTCCTTCCTCCTTGCTGGATCAAGGCGTAGGAGACATCATCAGGCTGCACGTGTGTTGAACGCGGAGGCGTCGTTGTTCGACGCTTAGATCAGAATCCATCACGATTTGAATCGCTGCGAGTATGACTCCACCAACCGCGTTCTAGTAACGCTTCCGCTTTGTGATCTTCAAAGGTATGAAGATGCACTCCCCCTTTGCTCGTTGCTGGTTTCTCCATAGATTGATCTTGGTGACACGTAGGAATTTTTTTGATTTACTACTACATCTCCCAACAATAATAGCATGGAACAATAAAAAATTATAGATACGTTGGAGACGTATCAGAGCACGGTCTTCTTCATCCATGTATTCTGCCTCCTCGGAGGCATAGTCCAGCATGTCGATTAAATCTTCAACAGTGGCTATCAAGTGGTTGGTGGGTGGGAGGAAAAATTCGTCCTGACCCGCACCATAACCGAACTGAGCATAGATCGGGGCTGGATCATTGATGATCTTCCTCGACGAGATCCGATCTAGGGCGTCGTCAACAAAGGGGCCGATCGGATCCAGCTGTTCGGAACTTGTGGAGTTAACCTCCAAGGCGTTTGGACATGGGGAGTGTTCGGCAAGAACACGTGTCCAGTCATCTAGCTCAAAGGCTGGACCAGGATAGGAGTTCGGCTCATCGCCATGGGTGACCCCATGGGCATGTTCGAAGAAGGGGCTTGAGGTTAAAGCCGTCCTCGGGGGCTATAGACGGAGCTACGATCCCGGTTAATGACAAGTCATTCCGAGAGTCTACGGAGAACTCTAAGTTTCTAAATTTGACCTCTTGATTAGGGGCGAAGCTCTCAACGCGGCCTAGATGGCCAGTGGGATCAGCGTGCAGCACAACACTACCGAAGGCAAAGATCTGTCCGGGGACAAAAGTGTACGTGTTGCGGACCTATTCGTTTATGACAAGGCGAGACGTCGATTCCATCTTGCTCACAGAAGAACTCTCAATGAAAGCACCAATGTCGGTGTCAAAACCAGCTGATCTCGGGTAGGGGGTCCCGAACTGTGAGGCTAGAATCAATGGTAATAGGAGACAAAGAGGACACAGATTTACCCAGGTTCGAGCTCTCCTATGGAGGTAATACCCTACATCTTGCTTGGTTGTATTGATGATGTGGGGGTTACAGAGTTGATCTACCTCGAGATCAAATAGCTAACCCTAGATGAGTTGTTCTCCCCCTATACCCTAAAACCCTCCGGCTTATATAGATGCCGAGGATGCCTAGGGTTCACACATGGTCGGTCATGAGGAGGGGCCTGTTTCATTAGATTCGACGTAGATGGGTAATGGTGCGCACCTCTCTCTATGCGGATGACGCGGCTGTGTTTGTAGCGCCGATCAAGAGAGATGTGGAGAACCTTGCAGCCATCCTACATGGGTTTGGTGAGGTCACCAACCTTTACACCAACTTCCACAAGAGCTTGGTTGTTCCCATAAGGTGCGGCAACCTCGACTTGTCCCATATCACCCAAGGGCTTCCAGCTATCAAGGCCTCATTTCCGCTCAGATATATGGGACTCCCGCTCTCCGTGTGGAAGTTGAAGTTTGTCGACTTGCAATTCCTTGTGGATAAGGTGGCAAACCGTTTGACGGTTTACGAGGGCCAAAACATCACCACCATCGGGTGTGCGGACCTTGTCAAGTCGGTTCTCGCGTCCCAAGTGATATACTCTATTACACCGCTTGTAATCCAAACAACCATCCTGCAAGCCATCGACAAGCTGGAGCGGGCTTTCCTCTTGTCCGGGAAGGATAGGACTACCGGGGCATAATGCAAGGTGAATTGGGAAACTGTTAGTCGACCGCTCGTCTATGGTGGGTTTGGGATCCACAACACTAACAAGTTTGAGTGGGCCTTGCGCCTCAGGTGGCCTTGGTATGAGTGGAAGGAGCCCACAAAGTTGTGGGTTGGACGGGGGAATCCGTGTGATGAGGAGGACCTCAACTTCTTCTATGCCTGCACCACCATCACAGTTGAGAACGGTGCGAGGACTCCGTTCTGGGAATCCTCTTGGCTTCTTGGGCGCAACCCAAACACATTGCTCCATTAGTATAGGAGGCTTCATCCCGGAAGCACTGGACACTACTAGGGAAAATCCTAGCAATAGAACCGGTTTTAGGTATAGCAGTAGCGCAGGGCAACGCGCTACTGCTACGATGCTATAGCTAAAGTGTAGCAGTAGCGTGTGTTAGCCCACGCTACTGTTGTACCTGCTTAGTAGTAGTGCTTTTGGTAGAAAGCACTACTAGTAGTTACTAGCAGCTCCCCTCCCCACCCGCTCTACTACTATTATTACATATTTCTTTTTCGTTTTATGTCGTATATTCATATGCCATTATACAAGTTTTCATACAGTATCATCATAATACATCATTGTCATATAACAACTCCTCATCATCATCATTTTCGTCCATGAGACATCATCTAACAACTTGGTCACTAGTTATAATAACAACTCATCATCATCATCATCATCATCATCATCATCATCATCATAGTACTCATAATCACTACTCCTCCTCAGCATCACCATCAACTCTAACACATTGTAGCACATAATAAAAACTTGTCATCATCATCATAGTCATACATAATCAACACTAACTAATTGTTCTTAATACCTAGGACCTACTCCTGCTGCTCTCTCTCAGGTAAAATAGCATAAAACATGTGTAGCACTCCCGCTTCATCATATTGGAGAATGCAGATGAACCTCTCTCCTAATTGTGGGTTGTGCTTCTGATTGCTGCCCCTAGTACTTCTCTGTTGCGATCCTTCACAATTTTGCTCGAGTCTTTGACTATTAAGACTTGCTCGCTTCGAGAAATGATGAATGCACTCATGTGCAATGTAGGATATCTTGGTCGTAAGCTAACCATTGTCATGCAACCTTTAGCCTCGATCCAACGAGGCACAACACTCAGCGGGAGTCCCTGTTGAAGAACATCGTAGTAACATACTTAGCAATGAAGTTTAGCTTAAAAAATAATGTATGCAAAAGATACACTGAGGACAGATAGTAAAAATCTTACCATCTTTCCTAAATAGATGTGACCATAGTTCAATACGCACACTAGTGGTCGCACGTTTTGAGTACTAATATCTCGAAGTCCAGGAAAATAACTTGCGTTGACAGTATCAAGATCCTCAAGCCATGAAACATAATGACCTATCTCCTCTCAGTTTAGTTTAGCCCCGGGACAGTAGTACGTGTTGTCTACAAAGCGCTGGACATGTTGCTTGAATGGAAATAAGCTGTCAATAGAAATTAGTTCTCGGCTATTTTTAAATAAACAATATAAATTACTTAATAAATATGGTTGAGAAACTCACATAATGGTAGAACTGGAGGCGTGTGCACATCGACCCAGATGTCGATATTACCTTCAATTTTATCTTCCAGACGAATATCAAAGGTGATAAGCATATTAGGCTCAAATGCATAAGCCTTGCATAGTGCTCTCCAATTTTTGCATTCAAAATAGGAGTAGGTGTCTGCATTGTACAATTTTACGGCAAAAGTATAACCATGCTCGGTCCTCAAGTGAACTCTCTTTACCTCCATACTTTCCTTAGTACTGAAACCAATCTTATCCAAGACAGAAATTCTTGCATGGCAGGGGATACGCTAGTAGAATAGTAAAAAATATTAAAATTATAAGTTGAAGCAAAAGAAGCAGAAGTCATGCTTAATTACGAAAAAAGACTTGTCGTTGTGACTTACCGTATCCACTTCGAAGGTCTCACCCAGCATGATCCTGAAGCACCTACCACCAACTAGGTGAGGCTTGCCACACAGGCCGCGCTCGTCTTCGCAGTATCCTCACATAACGAATTCCCTTACATCGTCAGACATTTTCTATGTTCATAGTTGAAACATTTAAAATCGATTGAAGGCAACTACCAGGAAACTTTAGGTTTGTCGAGTCTTCCTTCCTAAACTCTTATCTCACATATATGGTGGACACTCCCTCACCGATTTTTTGACCGTCGATGTTGGTCGCTACTCCTCCTTCCCCTAGTGCATAACAAATATCTAGCACAAGGAGAAGAAGGAGAAGTGCCCCCCACAACAACAGTCGGCATTCTTCTTCTCTCATATATGGTGGACACTCCCTCACCGATTTTTCGACCGTCGATTAACCACTTCCTAAATAAACTATTTCTATTAAACACTTACTAAAAAACAGTAAAAAACTACATTATACAAGAATAGTAAAAACAGTTTAGGGTTTAGGAGAGATGGAGGGAGGAGGGAGGAGGAGGAGGGAGGAGAGAGGAGGAGGGGAGGAGGGCAATGGGAGGAGGGAGGAATGAGGAGGGGGTGAGAGGAGGGAGGAGAGAGGAGGAGGGGGAGGAGGGCTGTCGGCAGAGGGCTTGGCTGGAGGAGGAGTGTCGTGGATTTATCACGACAGATGTCCGGGTGAACGGACTTGGATTCGAGGCCATCGCTAATGTGATGGACTCAAAGGGGTTGATTGGGATGAAGGACACGAGTTTACCAAGGTTCGGCCCCTCAAGTCGAGGTAATAGCCTACGTCCTGCTTGTTCTTGTATTGCTTGTTATATCGATTACAAGGGAGCTAAAGCTTGACCTAGTTCTCGATAACCTGATCTCTAAGTCGCCCCGGGTCTGCCTTTATATAGGAGGTCAGGACCACGGGTCTTTACAATTGTCTAACCGAGTCTCATTGTCTATCCGAGTCTTCCTCTATCTTCTTGTCCAAGCTGTCCCCGAGCGGCTTACACGCCCGAGTCTTCTCCTTCCGAGCCACCTTGCGGCCCACACCTTGAGCCGCTTATCTTCCTGGGCTGTAAACTTTACGGCTCACCCTTGGGCCGGCTCACGAGCCATCAATATGACCCGGAACCTTAATGGCGGGTCATATTGCGGGGTTATATCCCCAACATTAGGCCCCAAGTTGAATTGAGCTTGCTCACTTCATCCCTTTCTTCTGCTCTTCGGCGAGTCGCTCGGTGATGACCCAGCGTGATGTCACGTAGTCCCTGCAAGAGAGATCCGCTGACGTGCCACCGAATCTTTTATTAAATAGTCAGCCCGAGAATCGAGGCGTCCGCCTCGGTCAAATGGTTTCCGTCGCCTAGATTTTCGCGCCTATCTCGTTCTCCCTTTAAATAAGACCTGTTGCAGGTGAAAACCTTTCCTTCTCCCGCTCGCTCTTCATCTTCTTCCTCTCATCACCTCCGCTCCAGCGCACTCTGCTCTGGCGCCGTCTTCGCATCGTCGTCAACCAGGCCGCTGCATCAACCTATGTCGTTCCAGTTTTTCTCCCGCGTCTGCCGCTCCATCATCGGTAAGCCCAAGCTCCTCCTTAGATCCATCGTCACCGTAGTAGGGTTTGTGGAAGCTCCACCGCCGCCACTCGGGCTTCGTCCGCATCATCGTCGGTGTACTCCCGACGCCGTTGATGCCTTTAACGCGCATCCTTGCCGCGCCGCCGCGTACAGGGCGGCCGTGCGCAATACGCGGATCGTCGCGGCTCTGTTTTCTTTCTTCTGCATCGTCTGTTCTTCGCTAGGTTGAGAATAAGAACCTTTTTTCCTACTTTTGTAGATCCGTAATTGTAGCGGCAGTTTGCGAAACCTGTTTTCAGGATTTAGCCGATTTTCGCTCCTCCTTTCCTTGTTGAACCGCCAGGCTTCTCCGGCTCTCATCAGCCGGACTATGGCATAGTATTTGTAGAGCCCTTAAAATTGTAAGCCGTCACAGATATCTGCTTGCTCTTAACTCGCCGCCTATTTAATTCTGCATAGTCTTTAAGCTGACAGTATGTCTGGTGCCTCTAACTCATGCAATTGGGTCGGGTCTTGCATCACGGAAGAGTATTTAACGGATTTCCTTGGCACAGACACTCTTCCTTCCAAGGAGGTCCTTCATTGGCGGTTCCGGGTGACGAAAGGCCCTCTCCCCAAAAAGGAGAGGTAGTAGTTTTCTCTAACCATATCGAGCGAGGATTCGTGCCACCCGGCTCGAAATTCTTCCATGATGTTCTTCACCTATACAAGCTTCACCCTCAAGTGGCCCCCAACTCCGTTCAAACATATGCAATTTCCAAGTGCTTTGCAAAGTGTACCTGCAAATCAAGCTGTCTGTAGGTTTGTTTCGAGAGTTCTTCTATGCCAACCGCCAAACCGAAATGAAAGGCGGTCCGAGTCTGGAGCTTGGCGGTATTTCCATTCAACGACACAGAGACATCATCTTTCCGGCTGCACAGATGCCGAGTCATCCGAAGGATTGGAACAAGACTTGGTTCTACTGCAAGGACACCTCTCCTGAGAATGAGCGCCCATTGCCGGGTTATCGTCCCTCCCGACTCAGGACAGATTCAGAACTTCCTGGCCGACTCTCAGCTTTGGAGCGTGCCAGGTATGATCCGGCTCATGCCAAGATAAAGGCACTCATGGCCAATGGTTTAACGGGATTGGATTTGATCCGCTGCTAGATTTCTTGGCGGATCATGCCCTTAAGCCATAGAAGCCAGCTTATGTGTGAATATGAAGGCAAGTATGACAGATCCTTATGTTTCAGCCAATCAACCCTGACAGAGGATGACATTACCACTGTCATCCAGAGCCTTGTCCATGAAGCCTCCGGCTCATGCAGCGCCATTGGCCTGGCGCCTTTCAGCGTCAACAATCCGGCTCCAGATGTAAGTCAATTTCTTCCCATCCATCTCTTGGATTTTTGTTTGTACCTTGCTGATCTATTACTCTTCTCCGGGTTATTTTCACAGGCCGACTCTGATTTCTGGAAGAAGGAGTACGTTCCTCCTCCGAAGAAGCTCAAGAAGAAGGCCCCAGCCAAGAAGCCAAAGAAAGACACCCCGCGAGAGGAATGGCTCGACCCGCCACAGTCATCCAGCTCAGAGGTAAAATTTTAGTTGTTTGCTTGATATTTTGCCTTCTTGTTTTACCAATGCTTGTTTTACTCACAGGATGATGTGGAGACCAGCCGCGCCAATGCCCCTGAGGTAAACTATGTTTCTTCCGGCTCAGAGTATTTTGTCCCCCGAAAGCCATGGCGGGTTACCAGAAAAGTTCCTCTTTCTCATCCTCTCGCTTAGCTGGCTCCCAACTTTCTTTTGAAAAAGCAACAACAGGCTGAACGTTGCCAGACCCGGAGCGTCGGCTCCACTGAGCTTATGTCCGGCTTGCCAAACTCGCCGGCTCCGAAGAAACGCCCCGCAGAGGTATGTGTTCCTGTTTGATTCATTTCTGTTTATAACCATGGTGTTGTCTCATCTTTATTAAATTTCATCTCAGAAATCGCCCTCTTCCGACGACTCTTCGGCGACCGCTCTGTCGCCTCCCAAGATCAACCCGCTGTAAGTGTTTTTCCACTATAACATCTGGTTCTTTGTATGGTAGTAATATCCTTTGGATTCTGATCTTTCTATCTTGCAGTGCTCAAGCCAAGCGTCGGAAGACCAACAAGCCCTCCCCTGGCCCTGCTACTCAAGAGCCAGAGCAAGAACAACCGGAGGAGCCACAACCGGATGTAGATCCGCTAATTGCCTCCACCGAGCCGACTGCTGAAGATATCATCCCAAAGAGCCCTCTAAGGGGTCCTTCGAAACCGCCAAGTCCTTCCAAGACCACCGCAACTCCGGAAGTCATGATCACCGGTTCTGCTCCTCAGTCTCCTCCGGCTCACGTCCTGACCAGGCATAAAGAGTCGGCCGAGGCCTCCAAGAAGCTGGACTACGACTCTTCTTTTGAGAAGATGATGACCGAAGAACTCCACGCCGGGTATACGAACCGACTTTCCACCAACCGAGATCTAGAACTTCGGCTGGTCAACTTGATGAAGATAAAATATGAGGTACTCCTCCTCTTGCTATAACCTTACTTAGCCCCCAAGGGCCGGTTCAATTCTAGCTTAAGAGTTGAACCGGGTCTTTTCTGATCCTCTGTAGAAAATCCAAATCCATTGCCCCCAAGGGTCGACTCAAACTTGACAAAGTTGAGTCGGAGCTTTAATATAGATAGCCTGAAGAACCACTTGTAGCCCCCAAGGCCCGACTCAAACTTGATAACGTTGAGTCGGAGATTTTATTATAAGTCAATTTGAAGAGCCATATTGTAGCCCCCAAGTTCTGGATTAACTTTGATGAAGATGAACCGGAACTGTATTGATTTCTCGAAGATCAAATATACATTAGCCCCCAAGTGTCAAACATATTGCTTGCAATCTGCTTGAGACTTGTATAACTTTGTCTTTAACCTTCATCATTTGATACGATTTCCCTTCTGGCGACTTATTCTGTATTTTGATATGTCACAAGAAGCCTTAAATGAAGTCGGGTCGCAGTTGATGGACCTGAAGACCAACCTGGCGGCTCAACAAGAGGCCCGCAGCATAGCCGATGAAAAGTGTTGGATTCTCTCTAAGGAGCTAGCCACAATCAAGGCCGATTTTGCTGCTCTTAAGGAGTCAGCTGAATCTGAGAAGACTGCTTTGACCCAACGGGCGGATGACACCGACCAGCGGCTGATAGCTGTGGCGGATGAACTCCAAGGCTTGAAGCGCCACATAAGCAAGATGCCAGCCGCCCTCTTTGGTAAGCTTCTGACAACTTTGTGTTTCAAATGGCTACATCTTTACTTAGACTGGCGACTCATCTGAATTGTACGGTTTATATAGGTCCTAGGAGCCAGCAGTTGGCTTCTGATAGCCTGCTGCCGTTGAAGGCCATCTACACCTTAACTGAGCAGTTGTAATGTGGTGCAATCTGCACTATCAAGGCCGTGCAATATAAGGATAAAATTCCGGTGACTCTCAAGGGTGTCATAGTGCTCTTCTCAACCATGCTGAAGCAGATAGCCGAGCTCAAGAAGTCAGCCGCCCGCCAAGGGGCCATTGCGGGCATCAGTCGGGCTTTGGCCTTTGCTCCGGGCCTAACAGCCGCCGAGATGATGGAGGGCTTCCCTTCAGGAAAAGATGACAGCTCGGAGTTTACTGACGCTGACTAGAGCCGGTGCATGAAGGAGTCCCGGGTGTTAGCTTCTGTCTTGGCGGAGGAGGTTAATCTGTCAACTTATCAAGCAGCTTATGACCCGGAGCAGAAGAGAGTCCGCGGTCCTCTATACGAGTGCAAAGACTTGACGCCTGCTCGGAGTAAGGACTTCTTTGCTTCAGATCTTGACCCATCACCTTATTTCGAAGGCTCTTTTGTGGCTCTAACGAACTGCAATTGGGATTTGGACAACCTCCAGATCAAGGCCACAGAAGAGCCGGCGCAGGATGACCCGTCAGATAATTAGTTTCTGCTTAAGAACTTGTATCAGCTTAACCCGCCATGTGACAGCTGAAAAAACTTGTCTGAAATTTTGGTCTCCTCTGGGAGTGTAATAGCAAGATGTTCCTTTTGCTTCTCCTGGTCCTTGCGGGATGATGTTTTTATAAGATGATCCGGCTTTTTGGCTGCCATTTGTCTTTGTATGCTCTTGAATCATTTAGACTTGCATTGTCATCATAGAAGACACCTGCAGCTGAGATTAGGTAAGCTACACCCGGAGGTGGTGACTCCCTTTTTTGGTAATTACGGTTAATCTGGTTAGCCAGAGGTGGCATAAAGCCTGGCCAATAAGGCATTTAGAAGATAGACCCGGAGGTAATAATATGGCGTAAACGCCGGCAAATAAGCATTAGAAGCTGTACCCCAAGGTAAGAAGTCGCCCTCGCCGCGGCTAATTTTCCTTAGCCAGTTTTTTTATAAGAACAACTAATAGGCGTTAGAAGTTGTACCCGAAGGTAAGAAGCCATCGTTCACCACAGCTAATTTACCTTAGCTGTTTTTACATGGCCTTACGCCGGCTAATAGGCATTAGAAGCTGTACCCAGAGGTAAGAAGCCGTCGTTCGCGGGTCATGAGATGTTAGCTACCCGTCGGTAAAAAACTTCTCATAACCGCGGCTAAACTGGTTAGCCGAAGATGGCATAAAGCCGGCCGATAGGGTGTTAGAAGCGATACCCGTCGGTAAGAAGCCCCCCTCAGCAATACGGCGTGACCTGCCGACGGATAGGCGTTAGAAGATGTACCCGAAGGTAAGAAGCCGCCCTCACCACGACTAATTTACCTTAGTCGGGTTTTTTGTGTGGCAAAAATGCCAGCTTAATAGGTGTCTACCACCGTTCAGCGATACGACGCAAAGCGCCGGCGGATAGGCGTTAGAAGCTGTACCGGCTAAAGGTAGGAAGCCTCCCTCGCCGCGGCTCATTTTCCTGAGCCGGATTTTTGTGGCATAAAGCCTGGCTGATAGGCATCTACTGCCGTTTGCCAATCTCAGTTGATGCATCAACCGGAATACTGTGTAATCTTTTCCCATATGAGGATGCGTGAAACAGCAGAGGCTTCTTTATTTATACATCTATGTATGTACAATGATAGTGTACAATGGTGGGTCTCGATACCCTTTAAGTGAAATAGGGTCGGAGATGCGCGATGTTCCATGGCCGACGGGTCTCTTGACCTGCCGTATGTGAGTCGTTTCGAATATCAATGAGATAATATGACCCGTTGTTGATATTTCTACTGACCACAAAGGGTCCTTCCCATGGAGGTGACAACTTATGCATATTTGTCTGGTCTTGAATCAGCCGGAGCACCAAGTCGCCCTCCTGGAATGTCCGGGTCTTGACCCTGCGGCTGTGATAGCGGCACAGGTCTTGTTGATAAATTGCCGATCGGGCCACTGCTAACTCTCGTGCCTCTTCCAAAGCATCCAATGCGTCTTGGCGTGCCGTCTCGTTGTCTATCTCAACGTAAGCCGCCACCCTTGGCGAGTCATGCCGGATGTCACTGGGTAAGACGGCCTCGGCGCTGTACACCATAAACAAGGGCGTGAAACCCGTGGACCTGTTAGGGTTGGTTCTGATGCTCCATAAGACGGAGGGTAATTCTTCGACCCAACACCCAGGCGTTCACTGCAAAGGAACCATAAGCCGCGGTTTAATCCCTCTTAGAATTTCCTGATTAGCGTGCTCCGCCTGACCATTGGACTGTGGATGTGCCACGGCTGAAATATCAAGCCGGATATGCTCTTCGTCACAGAATTTCTTCATAGCCCCCTTGGATAGATTTGTACCATTGTCAGTAATGATGCTGTGCAGGTAACCAAAACGGTAGATCAGCTTCTTAATAAATAGAACCGCTGTAGCCGCATCACATTTGCTGACCGGCTCTGCCTCTACCCACTTGGTAAATTTGTCAACCGCCACCAGGAGGTGTGTTTTCTTGTCCTTGGATCTCTTGAAGGGCCCTACCATGTCCAGCCCCCAGACCGCAAATGGCCAAGTGATTGGTATCATCCTCAGTTCTTGAGCACGCCGGCCAAATTTCTGACAGTCGTCGCACTTGCGGACTAAATCCTCTACATCCTTGTGAGTCGTTAACCAGAAGAACCTGTGCCAGAAAGCCTTGGCCACCAAAGATTTCGAGCCGGTGTGGTGTCCACAATCACCAGCATCAATTTCATTCAAGATCTGTCGGCCCGCCTCTGGTGAAACACAACGTTGAAAAACCCCTGTTACACTGCATTTATGCAACTCACCATTAACTATCGTCATGGACTTAGAGCGCCGGGTGATCTCTCTGGCCAGGTCTTCATCCTCAGGTAACTCGCCCCGGGTCAAATAGGAAAAATAAGGAATCGTCCAATCGGGGATAGCGTGCAGAGCCGCCACCAATTCTGCCTCCGGGTCAGGAATAGCCAAATCTTCCTCTGAAGGTATCATGACAGTCGTATGGTGTAAGACGTCCAGAAAGACATTAGGCGGCACCGGCTTATGTTGGGAACCTAGCCGTGATAAAGCATCAGCCGCCTCGTTCTTGCGACGATCAATGTGATCTACCTGATACCCTTTCAAGTGACCCACAATAATATCAACCGCCTGCCTATAAGCCGCCATCCACGGGTCTTTGGAGTCCCAAGTGCCAGAAACTTGCTGAGCCACTAGATCTGAGTCGCCCAAACACCTGACCCGGCTCAAATTCATCTCCTTAGCTAATCTAAGACCATGAAGCAAAGCCTCGTACTCAGCCGCATTGTTAGTGCAGGGGAACATCAGCCGGAGCACATAACAAAACTTATCACCCTTGGGGGATGTCAGAACAACCCCCGCTCCGGACCCCTCTAACTGCTTGGATCCATCAAAGTGTATAGTCCAGTATGTGTTATCCGGCTTTTCTTCGGGAGCTTGACACTCTGTCTAATCATTTATGAAATCCACCAAAGCTTGGGATTTGATCACCGTGCGAGGAACATACTTTAAATTAAGAGGTCCCAGCCCTAAGGCCCACTTAGCAATCCTCCCTGTGGCTTCTCTGTTCTGGATAATATCCCCCAACGGAGCAGAACTGACCATAGTTATCTGATGCCCTAGAAAGTAGTGCTTTAACTTGCGGTTGGCCATAAAAACCTCGTATACCAGCTTCTGCAAATGCGGATATCTTTGCTTAGATTCTGCTAGGACCTCACTGATATAATAAACCGGCCTTTGTACGGGATATTCCTTTCCAGCCTCTTTGCGCTCGACCACAATTGCAACGCTTACTGCCCGGCTGTTAGCCACCACATAAAGGAGCAACGGTTCTTTCTCAGCCGGAGCGGCTAACACTGGCAGCTCAGTGAGCTGTTTCTTAAGCGCCTCAAGTGCTTCACCCGCCGCTTTGCTCCAGACAAACTTGTTTGCCTTTTTCATCATTTGATATAAAGGAATAGCCTTCTCTCCAAGATGGCTTATGAACCGACTCAACACAGCAATCCACCCTGCCAAGCGCTGAACGTCATTAATGCAAGCCGGCTCTCCAAGCGAAGTAATGGCCTTGATTTTATCCGGGTTAGCCTCGATGCCACGCTCAGAGACCAAGAAACCCAAAAGCTTTCCTGTTGGAACCCCAAAGACACACTTGGTCGGGTTAAGCATCATCTTGTAGACCCGGAGATTGTCAAAGGTTTCCTTTAGGTTCTCCAAAAGAGTCTCCTTCTTTCTGGATTTGACTATGATGTCGTCCACATAAGCATGAACATTATGGTCAATTTGACTGTGAAGGCAGTTCTGTACGCACCGTTGATAAGTCACGTGGGCACTCTTGAGCCCGAAAGGCATAGAGACATAACAGAACGCCCCAAAGGGTGTAATGAACGCCGTCTTCTCTTGGTCTTTCACTGCCATCTTGATCTGATGATAACCTGAGTAAGCATCCAAGAAGCATAAACTTTCACATCCTGCTGTAGCATCAATGATCTGATCGATACGAGGGAGGGCAAAAGGATCAGCCGGACAAGCCTTGTTAAAGTCCGTGTAATCCACACACATATGCCATGTGCCGTTCTTTTTGAGCACCAGCACTGGGTTAGCCAACCATTCTGGGTGAAAAACTTCAACAATAAAACCTGCAGCCAAGAGCCGGGCAACTTCTTCCCCAATAGCCTTGCGTCTCTCCTCATTGAACCTTCGCAGAAACTGTTTGATCGGCTTAAACTTTGGATCCACATTAAGGTTGTGCTCAACGAATTCTCTCGGTACACCCGGCATGTCAGAAGGCTTCCATGCAAAGATGTCCCGATTCTCACGGATGAATTCGATGAGCGCGCTTTCCTATTTGGGATCCATATGAGCCCCAATGATGAACTGCTTAGATGAGTCGCCCGGATTGAAATCTATTGTGTATCATCTGCTGAAAACTTAAGGGGCGGCTCAACCTCCGTGGTGTGCTTTTTCAAGGGGGTCATATCGTCCGAATCAACATTCTCCTTCTAAAACTTAAGCTCCTCCTGGGCGCAACTGGACTCTGCGTAAGCCGCATCTCCTTCTTCACACTTAATAGCCGTGTTTCGGTTACCATGAACGGTGATGGTACCGTTTAAGCCGGGCATCTTGAGCTGTAAGTAAACATAGCAGGGCCGAGCCATGAACTTAGCATAAGCCGACCGTCCAAACAAGGCATGATAAGGGCTCTTGATCTTAACCACCTCAAACCATAAGGACTCCACTCTGTAGTTGTATTCATCGCCAAAAGCCACTTCCAAAGAAATCCTGCCCACCGGATGCGCGGACTTACCCAGCACCACACCATGAAAAACAGTGGACGACGGTTTTAAGTCCTTGTCGAGCAACTTCATCTGCCAGAAGGTGTCATAATAAAGGATGTTTATGCTACTGCCGCCATCCATGAGCACCTTGTTCAACATATATCCACCCGCTTGGGGGGCTACAACCAAAGCCAGCCGCCCCGGGTCATCAACGCGTGGCGGGTGATCTTCACGGCTCCATGTTATGTCATATTCAGACCACTTTAGATACCGTGGAAGAGCCGGCGTAACCGCATTTCCGCCCATTTTCGCAACTTCTGGTCCTGTCTATTGAGACTAGTCGTGAAGATGTGGTACTGCCCGGAGCTGAGCTGCTTTGGGTTACTCTAAAAACCGGATTGATTCCGCTGTTGTTGCTGTTGTTGATTATTATTACCAGAGTGCGGCTGCTGTCCCCCGTGATTATCCTGACCCGGATGACCGGATGCTGAACCGCCAGAACCAAATCCGGCTCCTGACCCGCCATGTCCTGGGCCACCTGGCGGGCCGCCACCACGACGGTTAGGTTGTGTGACATACCGCTTGAACTTCTGCACAAAAGAACAACTCTCCCATGTATGATTTGCCGGCCTATCAGGCAAACTGTGATTCGGACAAGGTCGCTTAAGCAACTCTTCCATGTTCGAGGAAAAATTATCCCTGCCCGAGGGCGGTCCAAACCTCCTGTTGCCCTTGGGATGATTGTGCTGGGCATTTGTGTTGGCCACCAGCTCTGATCCTGCTTCTGGATTCTTGCGCTTACTCTGGCTACCATTGTTTACCGCACCCTTGCCTTGGTTGCCCTTCTTGCCTTGACTAGCCTTTTCCTCATCAGAACCCGGATCCTTCGTGCTGTCTGAGTCGGCGTACTTCGTGAGAGCCGTCATGAGCTCTCCCATGTCCTGACACGTACGCTTGAGCCGGCCAAGTTTTTTGCTTTAGAGGAATAAAGTGGCAGTTCTTCTCTAAGATCAACACCGCTTGAGCCGCCGTGATCTGCTCTGATGAGTGAATAATTGTCGAGACCCGCCGTACCCAATGATGAGCCGACTCGCTCTCCTATTGGACACAGTGATCAAGATCCACAATAGTCATAGGCTGCTTGCACGTCCCTTGAAAGTTTTTAATGAATCGAGCCCTGAGCTCTGCCCATGAATTGATGGTATTAGGTGGTAACCCCTTTAGCCATGTACGAGCCGGGCCTTCAAGCATCATGACGAAATACTTGGCACAAACCGCCTCACTAACATCCAGCATCTCCATGGCCAGTTCATAGCTTTCCACCCAGGTCTTTAGGGGTAAATCAGCGGTGTAATTTGGGACCTTGCGGGGACCTTTGAAGTCTTTCGGCAACCGCTCACTCCGGAGAGCCGGTGATAGACACGACAACCCTCCCGTCCTGGGGGTTACTCCTGCCCCTACGGAAACGGAAGGCCCGGGCTCTTGGTAAGCTGGCCTAGCTGGCGCCTCTTGCGGGCTTCTCGCATGGTTTACACATGCCTGTGTATCTCTTCGCGGTCGGTGACCCGTTGGAATCTCTCTGTGATGGTTGCTGTTAGAACCTTCTGGTGACTCGTAGCGCCGGCTAAAACTACGGCTAGGAAGAGGGGTTGAATGGACGCGGCTCCGGCTATGAACGTATCTCTCCTGCTGGGCCATGGCCGTTTGCAAGTACCCGATGGCGTTCCGCACATCCTCTGCAAAGGGTGCTTCATCCGGGATAGGGATCGTCTCAAGCCGGGTGGCAGCTGCTACCATATTCTCGGTCGGGTTAGAATAATGACCCGCCGGCGTTGGAAAGCCCCCAGGTGAAGCTTGGTTATCTTGGGCTGGATGAGTCGCCGGTCGTTCCGTTGGGCGGCTCTCGGGCGCGCCCGCGGCTCGCCCCGTGCCAGGGGTATTAAAGAGGTTCCTCGCTTCATAACGCTCTAGTAGACGGGACTGATGCCTCCGCCAGTGTACCACCGCTGCTGACACTTGCTCCATCCCTAGACGGAAAGCATCTATCTTGATACGTTCTGCCTCTTCTTCCATCTGGACCTTCAGCTCAGCCATCCTTTGTCGTTCCTCTGCCATCCGACCCTTGATCCTTGCAATCTCTAGATTTCGAGCTGCTTGATTATCTGGTGTGACTTCAGTGGCCATGAGAGTCACGAGTTCATCCATCAGCTCCACAAGAACTTGAGCCGGCGGCGGCGGGTTATCACCTGAAGTGGCGGCTCCTGTGGCTGCGTTACTTGCAGCTGGGGCTGATCCCGCCATGAATACCGCCGCATGAACCGGAGGTTTCATAACATCCGACTCAAAGCCATCCGACTCAGGGTATGCATCATCGTAGCCCCCAAGGCCACCGTTGCGGAGCTGGTACACTGATTCTGTTTCTCCACTTGAAGATTCATCTTCTGAATAAACAAGGGTTTCCTATGACCCGGATGCTTCCAGATCCATACCTTGAGTGAAGCCTACAAAGACATGCCTCTGACCCGGATTGGCGCGGGCAGGCCGCACATTGCTTGCAGATTGAAGACGCCGATCCGGCTCGACGATGTTGGTGCAGACGTCTGGCCCGGGTGTAGATCCATCAGCCTTTCCGATGAAAACGTGGATCCTGCCGAACGGAACCCGGAATCCATACTCCACGGACTCGGCGTCAAGCCCCCAGCCGACATCGTCGATGTAGAACCGGCCTCGGTGACTCTTGCTCATCCTTCTGACCACGTATCCCTCGAGCCCTGGGAGAGATCCCTTTGAGAACTCAACACCACCAAGCGCAAGCCCCACGGTGGGTGCCAACTGTCGTGGATTTATCACGCCAGATGTCCAGGTGAACAAACTTGGATTCAAGGCCATCGCTAACGTGATGGACTCAAAGGGGTTGATTGGGACGAAGGACACAAGTTTACCAAGGTTCGGCCCCTCAAGTCGAGGTAATAGCCTACGTCCTGCTTGTTCTTGTATTGCTTGTTGTATTGATTACAAGGGAGCTAAAGCTTGACCTAGTTCTCGATAACCGGATCTCTAAGTCGCCCCGGGTCTGCCTTTATATAGGAGGTCAGGACCACAGGCCTTTACAATTGTCTAATCGAGTCTCATTGTTTATCTGAGTCTTCCTCTATCTTCTTGTCCAAGTTGTCCCCGAGCGGCTTACACGCCCGGGTCTTCTCCTTCCGGGCCACCTTGCGGCCCACACCTTGAGCCGCTTATCTTCCTGGGTCGTAGACTTTACGGCTCACCCTTGGGCCAGCTCACGAGCCATCAATGTGACCCGGAACCCTAATGGCGGGTCATATTGCGGGGTTATATCCCCAACAAGGTGGGAGAAGGGAGGATGGGACAGCCGGAGGAGGAGGGAGGCGCGCGGTAGGGAGGAGGGAGGAGGAGGGAGGAGAGAGGAGGAGGGGGAGGAGGCCGGTGGGAGGAGGGCTGCCGGCGGAGGGGTTGGCCGGAGGAGGAGGAAGGAGGGAGGAGGGGGCGACCGGAGGAGGGGGAGGGGCGCGGTAGGGAGGAGGGAGGAGGAGGAGGAGGGAGGAGAGATGAGGAGGAGGGATGGAGGGACTACGTGAGTGGAGGAGGAGGAGGAGCGTCGGCGGTGGCGGGCGACGATGGTGGTCGGGGAACGGCGGCGGAGGAGGACGACGTACGGGGGGTGCGGGGGAGAGTGACAGTGGAGTGGAGAGGGGAGAGTGAGGGACGGTCGGTTGGAGAAGATAGGCTTTAGCAGTAAAGCGCTTTGGGATAAAGCCCTACTGCTAAACGACATAGCAGCTGCGCGTTTAGGAAAGAGGCGCTACTGCTATACCTAGTCTGGCGGCAAGGTCATGGCAATTGTAGTAGTAGCGCTGTTTCCTCCTGACGCGCTACTGCTATGTGGATAGCAGTAGCGTGGTCTGTTGTGGAGCGCTACTGCTAGGTAGCAATAGCGCCTTGTTTTAAACCGCGCTACTGGTAAGATTCTGTCTATAAGGTTTTCCCTAGTAATGAGAAGGTGCGGGAGGCTCTCAAGGACAATGCTTGGATCCTCAAAATCAAACCCCCTGCTTCGGGCTCCATCGAGCATGTCACGCAATTCTTCAATCTCTGGATGCTGCTTAATGAGGTGCACCTCGATGAGCTTGCCGAGGACGACATCCTCTGGAAACACACAAGCTCACGGCATTACTCCGCGTCCTCAGCCTACAGTGCCCAGGTTTTGGGGCTGGTTCTCTCCCCTATGGACCAGCTAGTTTGGAAGGGTTGGGCCCCACTGAAAGTCAAGTTCTTCGCATGGCTTGCACTCAAGGATAGGATTTGGACGGCCGACAGACTGCATAAGAGAGGTTGGCCTAATTGTGGCCCTTGCCCCTTGTGTCGAGGTGTGCAAGAAAGTGGCCCCCATCTCTTCTTCAAATGCCGCTTCTCTCTCAGGCTCTGGGGCATGTTTTTCACAAACTTCGCATCCACGACATGGGCAAGTCCGCGTGGCACCCGTTCGACTCTGTGGAGGCATGGTGGGCAAACACATGCAACGTCTGTATCGCCGACCGAAAGGCCAAGGCTTTTATTACCATGCTGGTGTCGTGGGTCATCTGGAATGAACGCAATGCAAGGGTGTTTAGGCAGAAGAGTGCACCACCGCAAGTCTTGCTAAACAACATCGTTGACGAGGCGAACCTCTGGATCAAAGCCGGGGCAAATAAATTAGGGACCTTCTTATTGCCAGAATAATTGTCATGCGGTATTTTGGGTGTGTGTTGTAACAAACTCCTTTTCCTCCTTATTTAATATACGAGGCACATCTTTTACCTCCGTTCAAGAAAAAATTGGTGTTAAATGAAACGACTTTGCTACACCTACGAACGGATTCTTACTGGAATTTTGTTACGGACTGAGTTGTTAAAGTATGGCTGGAGATTAGGAAGGAGGTGGGGTCCAGAAGTGAAAATCAGGCGGGGAGGGATTGGTGGGAAGGGACTCCGTAAACAATAATCCGTACAACTTCTGTAAGTGTAGCATTTTTATAAACGAAATCATCTGCACACCTAATGTTTTAAAGAAGCACATGTCTACCTACCTATCTTGAGGTCAAGCAAACCATTGTGCTAGAGATGGAGAGAACATATGGATAATATACATGCAAAGAATGATGATAAGAAACCCAGTTACTTACATTAATCCAACAAACTCAATGGAGTACATTTGGTACATACAAACATATAATCTAATCACAGCTCGTTGATTTTTCCCCCGCTTCATAACTATAGTATAGGGACAAGAACTCGTTGTTCTGGTCCGCCAAGCCAAGCACAAGCAGCAATACCCAACCCACAAACAAGAATTTACAGGCCAAGAAATTCAGAAACAGTCTGTCTCTAATCCTTTTATTAGTGGCATTAATACTGCACGGTGTAGGAGGCGTAGCAAGCGATCAAGAACAACAAGCGGGACATCGTACCAAGCCGTTCTCGTTGCAGTGGCCGCAGCAGCTGGTGTGTCCTTCCTCCTCCACGAAAACCTTGTGGGAGCCAGCGCAGGCAGGGCAGGGCACGAAGCGGACGCCACCGCAGGCGTCGCAAACGAAGGCTGGGTCCTGCCCCGCGGCGCCTTCGAGGAGGCGCCGCAGCTCGCCCGCCTCGTGCAGCTGCCTCACCTCTTCGGCGCCGCCGAAGAGTCGCCCCCCGACGAAGAGCTGCGGGAGAGAGAAGGCGCGGCCCCGCGCCACGAGCAGCGCCTGGAGCTCCCGCCGGAGCGTGGCGTCCATGGACACGTCGCGCTCGTCCATGGCCACGCGGAAGCCGCGCAGCACGGCGCGCACCGCGGAGCAGTCGGTAAAGGTGCGCCGCACGCCGCGGAGCGACGTCGTGTAGAGCACCACCGCCGGCCGCGGGGTAAGCACGTCAGTGGGCTGGTGGCGCCGCGCAGGCTGCAGGCGGCGTCCCTGGCGCTGGTAGGGGTGGTGGTACGTCAGCGACCGCCCCAGCTGGTGCGGCTGCGGCTTCTTGGCGTACGGAGGTTTTGACTGAATAAAGGAGGTTTTGATTATTCAGAAAAAGTCTTTTGTTTTTTAATACAATACAGACGCAAGCGTTTATGCGCACACTTATCCTTATAGAGGCCATTGAATGCGCATCGTCAAAATCGTAAAATAATTCCAGGAATAATACGAGCATTAGAACTTGAACCCTTGTGGACTGAGGATATCAATATCTCTCTAACCATCCAACCACATGTTTGGTCACATAAAGTCTTTTGTTTGGTTATACATAATGGGAATTCACGAATGATTGGGATTTTGAAAGTTTAGAGTTTAACTCTCACTGCTAATTTATATGGAAAAAAGGAAGTCTCGACATTCATCATAACTTGCCATCTTCGAACTCATCCTAGTGAATTCCTACTAAACAAGGAAATTAACACATCTCTCAAATTCCTAGATGTAGCACTCACCAGATGACAAGCTGTCACTTCCCATGTCTAATCTCATAACAACTTCTTGGTCTAAATTCTCTTCGCTTCCCAAGACTTACTAAACACGTTTTAGGAAAATGGACGCCAACTATGCTAAAAAGAAATGACTGAAAGCACATTTGCTTCCTTGGTGATTTTGGTAATTAATAACAACATAAATGTCATTGAACTAATGTTTCCAATAAGCATGTTTTAGGAAAAGTTCAATGATGGGTTGACAAAAGAATTGTGAAATACCCCAAGATGCAAGAAAATAGATTGACAAAGCTTCAAGCAAGATGAATCTACATTTTACTTTGTGAGAAATCACTTTGAGTCCATAGGAAAGCCAATACTATCAAAAGGGGGTAAGGTACTGTTGGTGAACAAAATGCTCATACGTGAACAAGTGATAGTCACCACATACACCCACAAGTTCTTCCCAAAAGTCTGTCCAAAGCCAAATATCCAAATTGGTGCAACCAACACTTTCCACTCGGTGCCACCGATTCTCATCCTCAGACAGACTCAGCCAAACCCTAGACCTTCGGTGCAACCGATTCTGATTCGGGGCCACCGAGTTTGGGTTGCCAACATTCTGTTACGCAAATTCAAAAAATCGATCCCACCGAGTTTGTTGAATCGGCGTCATCGAGTGTGGCAATCTGATCGTTGGTCACCTTATCGACGCAACTGAGTTTTATGTATCGGTCTCCTTGAGATTCAAAAGTTGCTACCTTTTAGGCAACTTGGTACCACTGAGATTCACACATCGGTGTCACCGAGTTGGACTTATTAGGTGTAACGGTTGTATTTTTGGAGATGCCTATATATATCCCTCCACCACCACTCACTCGCAAGAGAAGCACTCAGAACAGACCCCCATTCATACCAACTGATTTTTTAAGTGAGAGCCACCTACTCATGTATTGAGATCATTCCATTCCAACCATATGAATCTTGATCTCTAGCCTCCCCAAGTTGCTTTCTACCCAATCAATCTCTTCCACCATAGCCAAATATGTGAGAGAGTGATTGTGTGTTGAGGAGTCTATCATCTTGAAGCACAAGAGCAAGGAGTTCATCGACATTATCGAGCCTATTACCTTTTGGAGGGTGGTGCCTCCTAGATTGGTTAGGTGTCGCTTGGGAGCCTCCTACTTCGTGTTGTGGAGTGAACCAAGAAGTTTGTAAGGGCAAGGAGATCGCCTACTTCGTGAAGATCTACCCCGAGTTAGGCTAGTCCTCCGTGGACGTAGGATATCATGGTATAGTCAAGGTTGCTTCTTCGTGGAACCCTTCGTGGGTAGGGCCCTTCCCGAATTCTCGCGACCGTTACCCTCCATGGGTTGAAGACTCCATAAACGTGTACGTACGATAGCACCACCTACTGGAACCACATGAAAAATCATCGTGTCTCCCAATTGCGTTTGATTCTCCCACCCTTCCTTTACTTACATGCTTGTCTTTACTTTCCGATGCTATACTCGTAGACATGCATGTGTAGGGTGTGCTTGACTTGCTATGATTGCTAAAATCTACCAACACTTAAAATTGGGAAGAAGTAGATTTTTATTGGTCAAGTAGTCTAATCACCCCCCTCTAGACCTACCTTCGATCCTACAAGTGGTATCAGAGCGTTGGTCTCCATTGCATTGGTTTCACAACCTAGGAGAGTATGACGTCTAGTTAGGCAAATTATCACCGTAGAGGTCCGTACTTTGATGGCACTAATTTTGCTAGTTGGAAGCACAAAATGAAAATGCATCTTCTTGGTCATAACCCCCCGTTTGTGTTGTTGTTCGTGTTGGATTGCAAGGTGAATTCTTTGCGGATGGAAGGGAACTGGATCGCGAAGCGACTACGGATGAATTGAAGATGTTGCAATTAAATGCTCAAGCATGTGACATTCTCTTCAACTGCCTATGCCCCAAAGAATTCAACAAAATCATCAGTCTCGAGAATGCAAAAGAGATTTGGGACACTTTGGTTGATATGCATGAAGGTACCGAATTTGTGAGAGAATCCAAGTTGGATGTTCTTCAAAGTCAGCTTGACAAGATCAAGATTAAGGATGGTGAAGGAGTCGCTGAGATGTACTCTAGGCTAGCTCTCATCACCAATGAGATTGCCGGCTTAGGAAGCAAAGAAATGACCGACAAATTCATCATCAAGAAGATACTTCGAGACTTGGATGACCGATATGACACCATATGCACATTGATCTAAATAATGCCCAACTACAAAGATCTCAAGCCAACGAAAGTGATTGGAAGGATTGTTGCTCATGAGATGACACTCAAGGACAAAGAAGAGCTTCACCACAAGTCTAGCGGTGCTTACAAGGCCACAAGTGATGCTGCCGCTACCTCAAGCAACAACCTTGTCACAAATGAAGACATAATCCTCATGGTCAAGAAATTCAACAAGTTCTACAAGAATAGAGGCAAATATCGAAGCTCGAACTCAAGATATGAAGAGAAGTGTTTGTCAAGTCGTGACCGAAACTGCTACAATTGTGGGAATCTAGGACACTAGTCCAATGAGTGCACGGCTCCTTACAAAAGGAAAGAAGAGTCACCAAGAAGACGAAGCTCAAGAGACGAGTCACCTCGAAGAGAGAGAAGGAGTAGGGATGATCGTTATGAACGAAGACCCTCAAGGACAACTAGGGACTCGAAGAAGAAGGACAAGTACACCAAGATCTACTCAAGAAGAAGACATCAAGCTTGTGTTGGTGAATGGGTTTCTGGCTTCGATTCTGTAGGATCGCTAGAAGAGTGTCTAGAGCGGGAGGTGAATAGACTACTAGTAGGAATTTAAAACCTAACCTTTTCCCAAGTTAATTGGTTGGCAGATTTTAACAGTTTTAGCAAGTCTAACAGCCCTACACATGCATATCTACAAATATAGCAGCGAAAAGTAAACATATTGCACATGAAGTAAAGAGATGAGATAGAAAGATCAAACGCAATAGGAGACACAAGGATTTTTCCCGTGGTTCCGATAGGTGGTGCTATTGTACATCCACGTTTATGGAGTCTTCAACCCACGGAGGGTAACGGTCGCGAGAGTCCACGAAGGGCTCCACCCATAAGGGTCCACGAAGTAACAACCTTGACTATTCCATATGTCTTTCGTCCACGAAGGACTAGCCTCACTATGGGTAGATCTTCACGAAGTAGGCGATCTCCTTGCCCTTACAAACTTCTTGGTTCACTCCACAACACGAAGTAGGAGGCTCCCAAGCAACACCTAACCAATCTAGGAGGCTCCACCCTCCAAAAGGTAATAGGCTCGGTAATGACGATGAACTCCTTGCTCTTGTGCTTCAAGATGATAGACTCCTCAACACACAATCACTCTCTCACAGATTTGGTTTGGTGGAAGAGATAGGATTTGTGGAAAGCAACTTGGGGAGGCTAGAAATCAAGATCCATATGGTTGGAGTGGAAGATCTTGATCTCAACACAAGGGTAGGTGGTTCTCTCTCAGAAAATATGGTAGGATAGGTATGGAATAGTTTTGAGTGCTTCTCTGTCGAGTAGGTGGTGGTGGAGGGGTATATATAGGCATACCCAAAAATCCAACCATTACACACAATAAGTCAGACTCGGTGACACCGATGTGTTAATCTCGGTGGTACCGAAGTGACCAAAAGGTGGCAACTTTTGAATCTCGATGAGACCGGTATAGGAATCTCGGTTGCACCGACATGGTGACCAATGGTCAGAATTGCCAAACTCGGTGATGCCGATTCAACATTCTCGGATGGACCAAAAGTGTGAACTTGCGTAACAGAAAGTTGGCAGCCCAACTCGGTGGCACCGAAAGCAGTGCCGGCTGCACCAAAGTGGCTAGGGTTTGGCTGAGTCTGTGTAGGGTTTGGAATCGGTGGCACTGGGATGGGAATGTTGGTTGCACCAATTTTGAATGTTTGGCTATAGACAGACTTTGGTGGGAGAGCTTGTGGATGTTTTTGGTGACTATCACTTGTGCACGTATGAGCATTTTGTTCACCAACACAACCTTATCCCCTTTTAATAGTATTGACTTTCCTATGGACTCAAAGTGATTTCTCACAAATGTAAAATGTAGAGTCCTCTTGCTTGAAGCTTGGCCGACCTATTTCCTTGCATCTTGGGGTAATTATACAATCTCCACAATCCTTTTGCCAACCCAACTCTCCATGGACTATTATCTGAAATACACTAGATAGAGGTGTTAGTCCAAGAGACAATGTATGTTGTCATGAATTATCAAAACCACCAAGGGAGCATGTTGTGCTTTCAGATTCCGACAGCCACTCTGAGAGAAGCTATCACTCCAACTCCGACTATAATCAAGATGAAAGTGTTGCCGGAATTGCACTAGTAACAACCGACTCCTACGACATATTTGATTCACCAAATGAAGGGAGTGGATGTTGCTTCATGCCTAAAGGCCGCAAGGTATCACACCCCGAGTATCTTGATTTCAATAGTGATGAGGATGACTTGTTAGTAAATGATGACTTGCTATTTGACAAATCTAGTAATGTTAGTCAAGATGAACTTGCTAGTAATCACTCTAGTCAAGATAAGTCGTGTGATGGAGATAAGTTGGAAATAGAACGACTAACTCAAGAACTAAAAACTCTTAAGTTAGCTCATGAGTCTACTCTACAAGATCATAGAGAGCTTGAAAGTACACATGAGAAGCTCCACTTTGAGAAGCTCAATTTAGAGCAAGAGCATGAGTTCCTTAAAGCTATCAATGATGGTCTTCGAAGGAAGACTTCCTCTTATCTAGCCAAAGACTTCTCTTGTCCACGTTCATGCCACAAATTAAGACTACACAAACTAGTAACTAAGGTAAGAAAGGCTCTTCAACTAGTAGCATTAAAAATGATAAATCCAATGATATTGCTTCTAGTAGTTCTATTGATCCCACTAACTCTTCTCTTAGCCAAGCTACACTTGAGCAAGAAAATGGACTTCTGAAAGGGATTATAGAGAAAGGTATTTGTAAGAGTATTTCTGGGTGCAAACAATTTGAGGATATTGTACGCAAGCACGGAGGATACCGGAAGAACCGTGGCATTGGCTACTTCAACGCTAATGGAGTTGAATGGAAAGAAGGTCAATACCGCAATCCCAAGTTTGTTCATCAAATGGAGAAGTATGAAAATGCTCTCCCCAAGGGAACAAAAGCTCAATATGACCTTCCACCACAAGACCCCAAGCTCAAGGGCAAGAACAAGCTTCAAGAGGACAATGAATCATATGAATATGAATCCCAAGCTTTGGTGAAGTGGGTTCCCAAGGCTACTACAAGCTCAACTTCTACAAGTGCTACTTCAACACCAAGGATCCCCATAAACTTGATGTGGAGACCAATAAGAAGAATTAGATAATTTCTTGAGGGGTGACTCCACCAATCAAATCCACTCATATTCATTATTGGCAAGAACTAGTTGCAATCAACATCAACATCATGCAATAGTTCAAGGAGTCACACATTCCCTCAAAGGTAAGCAAGGGACAAGGTAACCAACAAATCAATGGACATCATCATGTATTCTTCGCACTCCATGTCCATAGATATCCTTGTATTTGTCTCTTGTGTGTTGTAACTAACCCATGTAGGTGAGAAGAGTAATGAAACAACAAGGATGCTCCCAACTCATGGTGATCTTCATCAACTTTGAGCATCCACCATTACTTCACCTACATGAAGTCTTCATTGACAAAACCCAAGGTTAGTTTATCCCTCCTATGGGGGGATATCACATCAAGGGGGAGCTTTACTCTAAGACTTGAGTCAAAGCATCTCATAGTATGTGACAACATTAAATGCTTTATGTAAAAGTGGTAACCCCACTAGTGCTTAAACAATGAGTATGACCTATGATCAAGTATTCTTACTTGGCTCCTAAGTCAATATACTCATATATAGATGACTCCGTCATCGCCAAAGTGTTTGATAGATGCTAGTATGCATGTGCATATTTGCCTTGTTTTCATTTGACATCTTATTGTGTGAGCATGTTGGTCTGCATTTATTTACTCATTCGAGGACATCCAATTGTTGCTATTTGGCTTTTGATTTTTCATTTGCCAATTGGATGTACAAGAATGCCTAGGACCATTCCTCTAGCTATATATGCTTTCTCACCTCATGTTCTATTCATGCTGCATCACAAAATTTAATAAGTACTTTTTGACCTCTGTGTGTGAGGAGCACTCGGAGTTCCGTATCGACAAAGGACTGACCATTAAAACCTCCCAAGTGCATCTCGGTGGAACCAACTTAAAAATCTCGGTCTCACCGAATGCCTAGGGTTGATCTGGTTTTCTATCTCGGTACTATCGATTCCATATTCTCGGTTACGCCGACTTTTCGTGTCAGCTGACAGTTGAGAAACTCGGTGACACCGAAAATTTAGAATTGGTCTAACTAATAGCCTCGAGTATATAAGGAGGCGGACCCAACTTTCAAATTATTCTTCAAACCGTCACCCCCTCAAAACTCTACGTTGCCTATTCGAGACCCCTGGTCATCACCATTGTCTTCCCGATCGCCTCCGCCGTTGGAAGTCCACGCTGCCGACAGAATCTCCAACCCCGTCGCCGCCGTAGCAAAGTCGTCACCAAGCTAGGGTACGATTTCACCCCGTCATGCACTCCAACCTCCAATTCTTGCGTATTAGGGTTCCTCCATCGACTATCCACTGTTTGAGATTGATCTATCTGCGAAAGAATTCCCGTAGTTAGCGAACATAAGATTTTCTAGGGTTTGCCGTCCACCCAATGAAACTCGGTGGAACCGAAGCAAACAAATCGGTGTCATCGATTTTCCCTCTGTGCTGCTGAGAATGATCTTAGTGAAATCGAGTACTCTTTTTCAGTCTCATCGAAAAGAGTGCCAAGTTTCTGTTAAAGAGATAGTTAGTCTCGGTAGCACCGAAAATTTTGCTTTGGTTGTACCGATTTTCATGTGACAGAATGCAAACCTTGAGAATCTTTTTTTCAAATTTTCAAAAACCAGCTACATTTTGTGATGACTTATCCTATTATACTCCTCTATACTCTATTCACTGGGTCAGATATGTCAGACGCTAAGGACAGACATAATTTGCAGGAGCAGAACATTGACATGAGTTCAGGCACTAGCCCTGGGTCCAATTCATTTTCAGATCCAGGCACCCCTAGTTCTCATGGGTTGTCCAAGGCTGCTACAAGGACTAGGAAGAAGCTGAATTCATATGAGGAAGATTCAGACTTTGTGCCAGAGGAAGTTCTTTCCAAGAAGCAAGACAAGGCTGCCACAAAGTTAGCAAATGAAGCCACCTCTTCCAGGAGGGTGGTCAGCAAGGTATATGCCCCTCCAAAGTCTATGAGAGCACCTGGGAGGGATAACATGACATTGAGCCCCCAAGGAGTTCATTGCCTAAGAAGGCAGGTGAGAAGAAAGCCAGAAAGAGGATTATCCGTGTTGTTGGCAGGCCTACCTCAATGTTTGAAGACCCTGAGGAGGCTGCTGGTGATGCTGTTGAGGAGGAGGAGGATGAAGAGCAAGTTGTCAAGGCCCCTCCCTAGAAGAAGTAGAAGAATCTTTTGGCAGATGCTATGCCAAAGAAAGGTCCCTCCAAGAGCACCAAGTCTGCCCCCAAGAAGGATGCTACTGAAAAGTCCAAGAGGACTACCAGAGACATCCTAGCTTCTGAGAAGAACAAGGGATCCACCTTCAGAGAAGCTGATGAGGATGCTATGTCTGCATTGATGAACCTCAGACCTCATCTTCTAGTGCACAATGCCACCCATCCTTTAGCTGAGGATATGAAGAAGAAGAAGGATGCAAGTTTGAGAGAGTGGAGAGCCATTGATCCTTACTCTCAGAGGAGGAAGAAAGCTATGGACTACAGTTCTACAACAAGGAGCAACATGATTTCTGTGAGACTATGCTGCTTGACAAGAGTCGAGTTGTGAGTGACATGAGATATGCCGACTGGCATCAAGGCAAACCAAGACTACTTCCCGAGTGTGCAAGAAAACTTCCACTGCATTGGCCTAGACAAGTTTGTTGGCAAATAATTCACTGCATGGAACGATGAGATGATAATGCAATTCTACTCCACTGGTAACTTCTATGGAGACAGTAGGATTGTGTGGATGACAGAAGGAGCATGATATGATTCAACTGTTGATGAATGGGCTGCCATCTTAGGAGTCCCAAAGGCACAAGATGGAGATATCTATGTGTACTCATAGTCCAAGGCAAGCCACAATGGCATGAAGGACATGCACAATGCCATTCCTACTGCACAACTTTAGCCCCACAAGCTAGGATCTATCTATCACCTCCAAACAGGTCTCCTCACCATCAACACTATTTTGAGGCATACATTTATGCCCAAGTCAGGTGATGAGAAGATGATCCGAGACTACTCCATCAACTTGCTGCTTCTTATTGACCAACACCAGAGATTCAAAGTGATGGATCTGATAGTGGAGACTGTGAAGAGGGTTGCTGCTGATCAGAAGCGCTCATCGTGCTATGCACCCTACATTAAGATGCTCATCAACTCGAAGATGGAGAAGCACATCTTTTCTCTGGATAGACCCCACTTGCCCCTACAGCCATACTTCAAGGACAACGTTGTGGTAATGGACCCAGGCCATCCCACATCAGATGCAGCTCAGGCACATGCAGAGTCAGCTAGAGCCACTAGTGCTCCCGTACCCAGGTCCAGGAATGAGCACATGGATCTCTTGATCTCTACAGCCATGGACATGAAGAAGGATATCAAATGCATACTCGACAATAAGAATAGTCTTGTGAGGATATTTGAGGATAGAGTGAAGACTCTCAATGACAAAGTAGATGGGCTGACCAAGACCGTGACCGAGCTCAAGAAGGAAGTAGATGAAGCTCCTATCCGTCGCACCTTTTCAGAGTCTGATTCTGATGATGATGAGGATTGTGCACCTGTCAGGACGACTGGCCAGTTTAGGACACAGGCCAGAACACCTACAGTGCCAGCTCCGGAGATGAGACCTTCATCGTCTACACCACCTACTGTCACCTCAGCTCCATCATCTCCTCTAGTGCCACTAGTTGCTACTCCAACTCTGTCCAGGACATCTGCAGAGGTCTTTGCCGATGCACTTCTCTCGACTCCGACATCGACCACCAGAGGGGATTAGACCCAGAAGGACGACTAGCTATATCTCTTTGAACTTTTTGGTAACTTGTTGCCAAAGGGGGGAAGTTGTATATAGATCTTTAGGCTTCTAGTGAGAGAGCGGTTGGTTTTGATTACTGTTTTAAAAACATTTGGTCTTTTGGTTGCTTGTGTTATACTTTTGTCAGTGTTTGATCATATGCTTTAATGTGTGTTGCTACTATTTTCTGTCCCTATGATGGTTATGAGATGATCATTCACTTTGCTTGATGTGTTGTGCTATGATATTAACTCTTATTACTCTCGTACACCACCAAGTTGTATGCGACATGGAAGAAGTGCCCCATGCACCTAATCGATTGTGTATTTGCATTCAAACGCAAAATTAAAAATAATGCACTAATTTAGGGGGAGCTCTTTCTTATCAGACACTTCTCAAAGCGATGATTATATTCTTTGATTATATCATATGTCGAAGCCTTGTTCTATATGTTTTAATCAATTACCAAAAAGGGGGAGACTGAAAGCACATTTGCTCCCTTGGTGGTTTTGGTAATTAATAACAACATAAATGTCATTGAACTTATGTTTCCACTAAGTATGTTTCAGGAAAAGTTCAATGATGGGTTGGCAAAAGGATTGTGGAATACCCCAAGATGCAAGGAAATAGATTGGCAAAGCTTCAAGCAAGAGGACTCTACATTTTACTTTGTGAGAAATCACTTTGAGTCCATAGGAAAGACAATACTATCAACAGGGGGTAAGGTACTGTTGGTGAAAAAATGCTGATACGTGCACAAGTGATAGTCACCACATACACCCACAAGATCTCCCACAAAAGTCTGTCCAAAGCCAAATATCCAAAATCGGTGCAACCAACACTTTCCACTCGGTGCCACCGATTCTCAGCCTCAAACAGACTCAACCAAACCCTAGCCCTTCGGTGCAACCGCTTCTGATTTGATGCCACCGAGTTTGGGTTGCCAACATTCAGTTACGCAAATTCACAAAATCAGTCCCACCGAGTTTATTGAATCGGCGTCCACCGAGTGTGGCAATCTGATCGTTGGTCACCTTATCGGTGCAGCCGAGTTTTATGTATCGGTCTCACCGAGATTCAATAGTTGCTACCTTTTAGGCAACTCGGTACCACCGAGATTCACACATCGGTGTCAACGAGTTGGACTTATTAGGTGTAACGGTTGGATTTATGAAGATTCCTATAAATAACCCTCTACCACCACTCACTCGCAAGAGAAGCACTCAGAACAGACCCCACTCATACCAACTGATTTTCTGAGAGAGAGCCACCTACTCATGTGTTGACATCATGGCATTCCATTCCAACCATATGAATCTTGATCTCTAGCCTCCCCAAGTTGCTTTCCACCCAATCAATCTCTTCCACCATAGCCAAATCTATGAGAGAGTGATTGTGTGTTGAGGAGTCTATCATCTTGAAGCACAAGAGCAAGGAGTTCATTGACATTATCGAGCCTATTGCCTTTTGGAGGGTGGTGCCTCCTAGATTGGTTAGGTGTCGCTTGGGAGCCTCCTACTTTGTGTTGTGGAGTGAACCAAGAAGTTTGTAAGGGCAAGGAGATCACCTACTTTGTGAAGATCTACCCCGATTTAGGATAGTCCTTCGTGGACGTAGGCCATCATGGTATAGTCAAGGTTGCTTCTTCGTGGAACCCTCCGTTGGTAGAGCCATCCATGGACTCTCGCGACTGCTACCCTTCGTGGGTTAAAGACTCCATAAACATGGACATACGATAGCACCACCTATCGGAACCACGGGAAAAATCATTGTGTCTCCAAATTGCGTTTGATTCTCCTACCCTTCCTTTACTTACACGCTTGTCTTTACTTTCCGCTGCTATTCTCGTAGACATGCATGTGTAGGGTGTGCTTGACTTGCTATGAATGCTAACATCTGCCAACACTTAAAATTGGGAAGAATTAGATCTTTTATTGGTCAAGTAGTCTAATCACCCCCCTCTAGACCTACTTTCGATCCTACAATGACCCATCGAAAAAGAACTTGCTCATTCCTAATAGGACCCCACCACCGCTGGCGGCCCGAGCCTCGCTCACCCTATCGTGATCAGCCTACCTCACACCTAGTTATCGGCGGTCTGCTACAAGGGATCTACTATCGCTCGTTGTCTAATCCAACGAGTTGCACCTGGGCTACAAAATGTAGCGAGTTCAAGCACGTGCTCAACATTGATGGACCACAATGATGGAACCAGTCGGACGAAGTGTTGCATCCAGTGGCAGATCTACACCCCAGGTCTGGGGGGCCCAGGCCCGGGTCATGACGCTCAAATCCTTTGTTGACTGTAGCAGCCTGTGCACTGTTTGGCACTATATTGATACTGTAGCAAGCCTAGGGCCCCGGGGCTTGGCGCAGTCCTAGCTTCGCCACTGGTTGCATCCCTAGGATGGCTATCCTGGAACCAACTGACGGAATAGTTGCATCCCCAGCACCATGGTGTTGGAACCGATAAGGGGTTCTGTTGCATCAAAGAGCACCACTGATGGACCCGACGTCCAACGTGCTACAACCAATGGTGCAAGGTGTTGGAACTGGCATTGAGTTGTAATGTAAGACAACGCAGCAATCGTGGTGACTGACAAACTAAAAATCTGAAATTGGTGAAATCAAATTCTACTAGTGACAATCAAAAAGGTTGGAACTGTTGATGCGAAAGCTACCACCGATAGAGAAAATGTTGCGACCCATGAATAAAAAGCTGGAATGAGCGATGCGAAAGCTATCACTGATAGAGGAAAATGTTGTGACCGACAAACTAAATAGCTCGAACCGTCGAAATCAAAAAGTCGTCATGGCACTAGAAATGGTGAGGTGGTGTTGCGATGGCGATGCCCATGCTGGCGCAGACACTGCGACACGTGAAGTGTGGTGTTGGGACCAACTGAAAGTGCAACTATTCCCACGGTGGTTTTGATAATTAATAACAATATATATATATGTCAATGCATCTCAAAGAATATTCCAGGTGAAGTACAATGTAGTTATGGATATAGGATGGGGATGTGGACCCCTCAAATGCAAAGAACAAAGCATTGGCAAAATCTCCAAGATTCTACATTTCTCTTGAGTATATTTAATGAAGAGTTCAACTTAGGAAAGTAAAAGGATGGTGATGTGGACCCCTGAAGCTAAAAAGGACATATGTTAGCACAGCTTCAAGACTCCGTGATTTCCATTAAGTGATCCAAGATCACATTGAATCTATTGAAAAGTTAATACTATTTAAAGGGGATGAGGTTTCGATGATGGTCTAACTGCTCAAGTGCTTAGAGATATTGCTCCAAAACCCTCACCAACATTCTCATTTTCATCCATATCCAAAGATCTAAAGTTCATCTCGGTCCCACCCAACCACTCCTATCTAGACTTACTGAGATACACTTGACATAGCCACTGCCTAAACCCTAGCAACTCGATCCCATCAAGATGACCCTTCAGTCTCAGCAAAGAGCACCTGCCAACCTTCTGTTTCCTATCGATTTCACTTTGGAAATTCCGAGTGGTTTCATTCTGTCTCACCAAAGGTGTGGAAATCGCTTAGGTCATCACGCAATCATCACCCATTTCCCTCATCGAGCCGTTTCATTCGGTCTCACTGAAAAGCTTAAAGTTCAAACCTTTTGTACTGGTCGGTCTCACTGAGTGTTTTCACAGGGTTCCACCGAGTAGTGCATAAAGGTGTGTAACGGCTAGAATTTTGGTGCTGCCTATATACACCGCCGCCCATTCCACCGACTCTAGGAGAGAAACCAGGACGAAGCGACCACTTTGTATATCCATTTGCTGAGAGAGAACCACCTACACTTGTGTTGAAATCAAGGTGATTTATCATGCCCAAGATGCGATCCTATCCTTATTTTGGCACGAGGGCCTCGACAGGGATAGAAGCGCATCTCGTCGTGTTGCAAGAATGGATATCATTACAAGTACATGTACAGAAGAGATGAGTATATGGAATTGGCTTACACTCGCCACAAGCTACGTCAATATCACATCAATACAACAACATACTCAAACATCATATAGAAGAGTAGGGTCTGACTACGGATGAAAACAAACGACAAAATGGCATCCACCCTTGCTATCCCAGGCTCCCGCCTCGAACCCATCCAAGATTGATGAAGAAGAAGAAGAATAACTCCAAATCAAATCAAACATCGCTCTCACGTCAAATCATCGCATTACCTGTACCTGCAACTGTTGTTGTAGTAATTTGTGAGCCACAGGGACTCAGCAATCTCATTTCCAAGGGTATCAAGACTATCAAAGCTTAATGGGTGAGGTATGGTTAAGTGGTGAGGCTGTAGCAAGCGACGAAGCATTTATTTGAGTGGCTAACTTACGAATACAGAAAGTAAAGTTTGGTGGTCTACGCATAACGAACGTGAACTAGTAATGATCACTAACTGATCCTAAACACCTACTTACGTCAAACATAACCCCACCATGTTCTATCTCGGATAAAGGACTCATGAGAAGAGACAGTCATGGTTACGCACACGGTTGGTGTATTTTATTAGAGTTTACTTCAAGTCTACTATGACCAGGTGTTAAACAAAGTTTCCAAGTTTTCCCCATAACCACGGGCACGGCTTTCCGAAAGATTTAACCTTGCAGGGGTGCTCAAACTAGTCCATCACAAATTACCACAAGCTGCACCAGAAAACCTCCACCTCGAGATAGCTCAAGGTATCCTTAGAGTCGATACGCAAGACATTCGAGAAAGGTAAAACAAATCCAGCAAGGCCGCCCGATGTGTTGACAATCCCGATAGGAGCCGCGTATCTCGTTCTCAAGACACGACGGATGAGCTAAGCGTACAGTAACTGAGGTCCCGAGTTGCCCCAGGTAGCCCGCACGGTGCTCTAGTTTGAACCAGCACCAGCAGCACTGGCCCCCTGTATTATGTAGAATAACGAACCTCGGGTAGCGCTAACTCCCTATGCGTCAAATTTATTATCAATATTGTTATGTTGGGCAAATGTAGTACCAATGTTGGGCTTTGCTGAAGAGTTTTATCCCAAAACAAATTATCAAGGGGGTCCCCATAACAACCCCAAGCGTGTTAGGAGCGTTCAATTATGGAACATAACACCGGTTCACAAGTAACTAGGGGTGACAAGAGTGGAACAAAACACCGAGCAAAAGGCCAAGCCTTCCACCCTTTACCAAGTGTATAAGTGCATTAAATTAAATAGCAATAATATTGTGATAACAAAAGAATGTCCATGTTGTCACATGGAAGCAATTGCACTTGCAGCTAGAAACGCTATAAGAAGGGCTGAGCAAGCGGTAACATAGCCAAACAAAGGTTTGCTGGGATGTGGAGGGGTTAGAGGCTTTCATGGCAATGTTGGGAGGCTTGACAAACAAGTGGTAGGTAGCATGACATAGCGATAGAAAACGAGACATCTAGCATGGCAATGATAGTAGCGGTATCCAGGGAAATGTGTCATCTTGCCTGAGATCCCGCTTGGAAGAAGAACGAGTCCATGAAGAAGACGAACCAACGTAGTCAAACGAATCCTCACACTCCGAACGCTTTCGGAACTCTATCAAGAAGAAGCAATCCGAAACAACAATCAACACATGATACATCACAACATATGCATGACATGATGTGCAATCACTATGATGCATGTCCGGTTTAATATGCAACGCATGGCCTGGCATGGCAAGCACAACAAACAACTACTACATATTAAGTGAAGTTCAATATGCAACGAGTTGCATATTGACGAAACTCCATGTTTGAATTATTTAGTTCACTCTTGTTTAGGTACTCATCAATATTAAATGTTTTTTAACATGGCAAGAGGTGAAGCATACATAACTATATCATCTATGCATTTTAAATGGGGTCGGAAGCAACATATAGCATATCTGAAACATCCCCATATGCAAATTATGAAATTAGTCCAGATCTGTCCTAACACAATTTTATATTTAATAAACATGAAAAATAAAGTTCAGCATGTGATTCTACTCGTTTTTCTAGTCAAGTTACATATGTGGAACATTTGCATCGGAGTTACGGTTAATTAGTTATAGATGAAACCGTTTTAATAGGCCATTCATGCAAATTTAAACCAGACATCAATTTAAAATATTTTAAACACGCATGAAAGTTGGAAATTGTGAATCAACATAAAATTCTACACATTTTTCATGTCTGGAACATTTTCATCTGATGCACGGTTAAATATCTACGAGCAATGCAAAACATAGCATTTTTAAGAAAATATGCAAAACTTGGACAAAAGCTAAATCGCACGGGACAAAAAAAACATGGATGGACCGGATTGCATCACTGCATCAGCCTAGGGGAGGATTAGGCTTGTGTGCGGGATTGAAAAAGAAAAGGCAAAAATAAAATAAAAGAGGCATCGATGGGATTTGATCCTAGGACCTCCGTGCTTGGCTGTGGAGTCTCCTACCAGTGCGCTGTTGTGTGTGCTTATGTTCAGAGACATTGGAAAATCAATATAACCTCTGAACACAAAAATGGATTTAGAAAAAGAACGAAGATTCAGGTCGGGAAGAAGTGCTCACAGCGGGGAAACAAAGAGGCCAGTGGCCATGGCGATGTTGGGAAACGAATGAGGGAGGTCGGGTCTGCTGGCTGGGAACGCCCACGGAGGAGGTCACGGCTGGCGAACGGGCCGGCCTAGAAGGCATGCTCGCTACGCTGTCATTCCCTCTCGATGAAGAGAGCTCCGCGCGGAACCTGGAGATGAAGCGGAGCGACAGCACGGGCGAGCAGGGCCTTGGGCGTGGGGATGACGCAGGGGCGTGCGGCGGCTACTGCGTAGAGGCACCGACGGATGCTAGAGATGGCTGGAATTAAGAGGATCCGGGCGGCGAGGTCCTCCACGGGAGCCATCGAAGGCATTGGCTGCCATGACGAGAAAAAGAGAGAGAGCAGGAGTTTACGAGGGAAGAGAAGAAAGGGAGCAGGGGAAAGAAGAAGGCAAGGGAGAGGCTTGGCACTGGCCTGGGACCCTTGTCGGCTAGGAAGACGAGCTCCGGCAACGGCTGACCATGGTAGGAGCTCTCGGACGGCCATGGGGTTCCTTGTTACTGCTGGTCACATGATGGCATGGAGGTTGGTGGGGACACGGGCCTCCGGGTGAGCACCTGCTCGGGAAAGGATCGAGGCGGCCTGCGAGGTGATTAGGCAGGAGCGGAAATCAAGGAGGAGACCTAGTGGGAAGATCGGGAGGGATCCCAAGGTGGAAGAAGTGAAGTGACGGTGGTGGCGGAGATGGAGGATGGGACAACTTCCTAAAATCTAGGGTTGGACCTCTATTTATATAGTAGGGATTTAGGATTTGGGGTTTTTTGTTCGTTTTCGGACTGTTCAATCTCGATCGGGCGGTATGAAAGCGGAAGGGGCTAGCTGGGCTAGTGGTCATGTAGTTGGGCTAGGAGGAAACGAGAGGAAGAATTGTGGCCCGAGACAAAGTTTTAAACACGGAAAAACGTCCAACAGATAACCGATGACCCCACTACTACGGTTGATCGATGGGGTATCAAACGAACTCAGAATGCGACGAAATTTGGCAAGCGGCCTACCTACACTATAATAAGACCGCACGCCAGGTTTTGACCCAATCCAAGAATATTTCTAGCACGCTTTTCAAAACATTTTTAAAATGATGCCGCAGGGGCGTGCGTGTGTGGTTGGACTCGAAACGACCGTCGACAAGAACGGAGAGAACCGGCAACTACGAACAGATGCAAGTTTTTCGAAAACGAGAAATGGTGCTATGCAGATGATGCGAATGATGCAATGATGAATGCGACAACCAGACGAAACACAAACGAGAATGGAAATAAAAGGGGAATCTTCTGGAGCGTCGGTCCCGGGCTGTTACAACTACTTGTCACGCCCAAGATGCGATCCTATCCTTATTTTGGCACGAGGGCCCCAACAGGGATACAAGCACATCTCGTCGTGTTGCAAGAATGGATACCATTGCAAGTACATGTACAGAAGAGATGAGTATATGGAGTTGGCTTACACTCGCCACAAGCTACATCAATACAACAACATACCCAAACATCATATAGAAGAGCGGGGTCCGACTACGGACGAAAACAAACGACAAAATGACATCCACCCTTGCTATCCCAGACTGCCGCCTAGAACCCATCCAAGATTGATGAAGTAGAAGAAGAATAACTCCAAATCAAATCAAACATCACTCTCACGTCAAATCATCGCATTACCTGTACCTGCAACTGTTGTTGTAGTAATCTGTGAGCCACAGTGACTCAGCAATCTCATTTCCAAGGGTATCAAGACTATCAAAGCTTAATGGGTGAGGTATGGTTAAGTGGTGAGGCTGTAGCAGGCGACTAAGCATTTATTTGAGTGGCTAACTTAAAAATATAGAAAGTAAAGTTTGGTGGTCTACGCATAACGAACGTGAACTAGTAATGATCACTAAATGATCCTGAACACGTACTTACATCAAACATAACCCCACCATGTTCTCTCTCAGATAAAGGACTCACGAGAAGAGCATTCACAGTTACGCACACGGTTGGTGTATTTTATTAGAGTTTACTTCAAGTCTGCTATGACCGGGTGTTAAACAAAGTTTCCAAGTTTGCCACATAACTGCGGGCATAGCTTTTCGAATGATTTAATCCTGCAGGGGTGCTCCAACTAGTCCGTCACAAATTACCACAAACTGCACCGGAAAACCTCCACCTTGAGATAGCTCAAGGTATCCTTGGAGTCGGTACACAAGACATTCGAGAAAGGTAAAACAAATCTAGCAAGGCCGCCCGACGTGTCAACAATCCCGATAGGAGCCGCGTATCTCGTTCTCAGGACATGGCGGATGAGCTAAACGTACAGTAACTAACGTCCCGAGATGCCCCAGGTAGCCCGCACGGTACTCTAGTTTGGAATAGCACCAGCAGCACTGCCCCTGTATTATGTAGAATAACGAACCTTGGGTAGCGCTAACTCCCTATGCGTCAAATTTATTATCAATATTATTATGTTGGGCAAATGTAGTACCAATGTTGGGCCTTGCTAGAAGAGTTTTATCCCAAAACAAATTATCAAGGGGGTCCCCATAACAACCCCAAGCATGTTAGGAGCGATCAATTATGGAACATAACACCGGTTCACAAGTAACTAGGGGTGGCAAGAGTGGAACAAAACACCGAGTTAAAGGCCAAGCCTTCCACCCTTTACCAAGCGTATAAGTGCATTAAATTAAATAGCAATAATATTGTGATAACAAAAGAATGTCCATGTTGACACATGGAAGCAATTGCACGTACAGCTAGAAATGCTATAAGAAGTGCTGAGAAAGCGGTAACATAGCGAAACAAAGGTTTGCTGGGATGTGGAGGGGTTAGAGGCTTTCATGGCAATGTTGGGAGGCTTGACAAACAAGTGGTAGGTAGCGTGACATAGTGATAGAAAACGAGACATCTAGCATGGCAATTATAGTAGTGGTATCCAGGGAAATGTGTCATCTTGCCTGAGATCTCACTCGGAAGAAGAACGAGTCCATGAAAAAGACGAGCCAACGTAGTTGAACGAATCCTCACACTCCAAACGCTTTCGAAACTCTATTAAGAAGAAGCAATCCGAAACAACAATCAACACACGATACATCACAACATATGCATGACATGATGCGCAATCAATATGATGCATGTCCTGTTTAATATGCAACACATGGCCTGGCATGGCAAGCACAACAAACAACTACTATATATTAAGTGAAGTTCAATATGCAACGAGTTGCATATTGACGAAACTCCACGTTCGAATTATTTAGTTCACTCTTGTTTAGGTGCTCATCAATATTAGATGTTTTTTAACATGGCAAGAGGTGAAGCATACATAACTATATCATCTATGTATTTTAAATGGGGCCGAAAGCAACATATATCATATCCGAAACATCCCCATATGCAAATTATGAAATTGGTCCAGATCTGTCCTAACAAAATTTTATATTTAATAAACATGAAAATAAAGTGTGGCATGTGATTCTACTCGTTTTTCTAGTCAAGTTACATATGTGGAACATTTGCATCGGAGTTACGGTTAATTAGTTATAGATGAAACTCTTTTAATAGGCCATTCATGCAAATTTAAACCAGACAACAATTTAAAACATTTTAAACATGCATGAAAGCTGGAAATTGTGATTCAACACAAAATTCTACACATTTTACATGCCTGGAACATTTCCATCCGATGCACGGTTAAATATCTATGAGCAATGCAAAACATAGTATTTTTTATGAAAATATGCAAAACTTGGACAAAAGCTAAATCGCACGGGACAAAAAACATGGATGGACCGGATTGCATCACTCCAGTGGCCCAGGGGAGGATTAGGCTTGTGCGTGGGATTGAAAAAGAAAAGGCAAAAATAAAATAAAAGAGGCTCCGATGGGATTTGATCCTAGGACCTCCAGGCTTGGGTGTGGAGTCTCCTACCAGTGTGCTGTTGTGTGTGCTCGTGTGCAAAGACAGTGGAAAATCAATATAACCTCTGAACGCCAAAACGGATCTATAAAAAGAACGAAGATTTAGGTCGGTAAGAAGTGCTCACAGGGGGAAACAAAGAGGCCAGTGGCCATGGCAATGCTGGAAAACGAATGAGGGAGGTTGGGTCTGCTGGCTGGGAACAACCACGGAGGAGGTCACGGCTGGCGAACGGGCCAACCAAGAAGGCGTGCATGCGCGGTCGATGCGAGCGTGCTTGCTACGCTGTCATTCTTGCTCGATGAAGAGAGCTCCACGCGGAACCTGGAGATTAAGCGGAGCGACAACGCGGGTGAGCTGGGCCTTGGGCGCGGGGATGACGCAGGGGCGTGCGGCGGCTACTGCATAGAGGCACCAACGGACGCTAGAGATGGCCGAAGTTAAGAGGATCCGAGCGGCGAGGTCCTCCACGGGAGTCATCCATGGCGTTGGCTACCATGACGAGAAAAAGAGATAGAGCAAGAGTTAACGAGGGAAGAGAAGAAAGGGAGCAGGGGAAAGAAGAAGGCAAGGGAGAGCCTGGGCACTGGCCTAGGACTCTTGCCAGCTAGGAAGACGAGCTCCGACGACGACTGACCATGGTAGGAGCTCGGGGATGTCCATGGGGTTCCTTGTTGCTGCTGGTCACACGACGGCATGGATGTTGGCGGGGACACGGGGCTCCAGGTGAGCACCTGCGAGGTGATTAGGCAGGAGCGGAAATCAAGGAGGAGACCCGGTGGGAAGATCGAGAGGGATCCTGAGGTGGAAGAAGTGAAGTGATGGCGGCGGCGGCGATGGAGGATGGGACAACTTCCTAAAATCTAGGGTTGGACTTGTATTTATATAGTAGGGATTTAGGATTTAGGGTTTTTTGTTTGTTTTCGGACCGTTCGATCTCGATCGGGCGATCCGGAAGGGGAAGGGGCTAGCTGGGCTAGTGGCTGTGGTGTTGGGCTAGGAGGGGACAACAGGAAGAATTGTGGCCCGAGACAAAGTTTTAAACACGGAAAAACGTCCGACGGATAATCGATGACCCCACTGCTACGGTTGACCGATGAGGTATCAAACGAACTCAGAATGCGACAAAATTTGGCAGGCGGCCTACCTACACTATAATAAGACCACACGCCAGGTTTAGACCCGATCCGAAAATATTTCTAGCACACCTTTTAAAACATTTTTAAAATGATGCCGCGGGCGCGTGCATGTGTGGTTGGACTCAAAACGATCGTCGATGAGAACGGAGAGAACCGGCAACTACGAATGGATGCAAGTTTTTTCGAAAACGAGAGATGATGCTATGCAGATGTTGCGAATGATGCAATGATGAATGCGACAACGAGACGAAACACAAACGAGAATGGAAATAAAAGGGGAATCTTCTAGAGCGTCGGTACCGGGCTGTTACAACTCTCCTCCACTACACGAGGATCTCGTCCTGAGATGTAGAATGAAAAGGGGAAGAGAAAGAGCAAGATGAAGAGGTAAAACTGTATTGCTTCTTTGACAAACGAGTGAAATCAATGAAACAATAAGGTTGGAAAGAGATGAAGAATGACATGAGGAACAAGCAAGAATTGACAGGAAATTTCGGCAACACTTCGGTAGGAAAGAGAGGCAAAATTTGATAAGAAGGAAAAGAACTTGAACATAGGACACAACACTCCGGTAAAATGAATAAGAAAAGAAAGAACATGATCTTAATCAGACTATATGTGAGTTGAAAAGAGCAAACCACAATGCCTCCAGAACAAAAGAATAGAAGCTACATCTTTGGAGAGAAGAGAACGGAAAAGAAAATGACAACTTCTACCACCATTCAATTTGAAAAGGATGGGATGAACAGAGTTGAAGGAGAATCAACAACGAAAAGAATAGCTTGTTATGGGCTTCTGAGAAACATCTCAAAATTATGAGGTGACAACATGCCACAATGAATGCTTGAGAGCAACAAGATATGCAAAACTTCTTTCACCAAGAGGTGGAGGAGACACTTGGATCATTTATAACACCATGATAGCAACAATCCCTAAGAAATGCCTTAGGTGAAATCGAATCCAAGATAACTCCAAGAAAGGAATGATGGGTTTACTTATCTTATTCTTGACAATTTTCCTTCGAGACTCCTCATAATCAAGAATTTAATAATACCATCTCAAAAGACAATGGAGAAGGAATTGAACTTAGAAACCCAAGATAAAGAACACTTGAGCACCTCCAACCAGAATCTTGAAGAACACTTTGAAAAGAATTACAGCCCTAACAAACCACCATGAAGAAGCATCTTGAAGAACTCCGGAACAAATGATTATCAAATAATGAAGGTTGGGAAGAATAAGATGGAAGCCTTGCCATGATTTAGAAGAAGCTTCACGAAGAGATGCTTGAGAATAACTTGGGACTCTGAAAAAGAAAAGCGGAACCCCTTAGACTCAAGAATTTGATAACCTGAGCCACTCCAGAAGAAGGATTGAAATCACCTCAAGGAACAATAATAAGAATTATGTTATGCTTATCTTTTGTCAAGTTAAATTGATGACAAGCAACGAATTTGGCATACCACTTATTCTTGTTGCAAGGAATTGAAGAGAAAGAGAGAGAGATCACAAACTTGAAGAAGTCTTGCATGAGAACACCGGTAAGAATAAGAAACTAAAGAGGATAATACAAATGAATGATATAACATGAGAACGAAGAGAGCATGGATCACCTAATAGAAAACTTGAACGAAGCACCGGAATAATTGAGATATGAACGAAGAGATGACAATTGATAAGAATTTGAGAACGAAAGCTGAAAGCTGAGAACGAAGAATTCTTCTGAAATGATGGCCTTCGGAGGATCGAGAAATGAAAACAACTTTGAATGCACCGGATAGATAAGGATGGAATTACTCATGATCAAAAACAATTTGAGAAGATGGCAACAAGCGAACTTGGAGAAGGAATTTGACTGATCAAAATCATTCTTACGTCATATTTAAAAAGAACTTCAGGACATCTCCGGAAAAGATTAGAAGAGTCAGGTAAGATCCTGGGGAAAACACATGTGGGTTATGGGCCCACTCAAAGAGATCACTGTTGAAACAATTGCTTAGAAAGAGATATTGCACCAGAAAATTAAGAACTTGATGAGGTGAGAACCTCAAAATAATTTAAGAGGATATGAATGGAAATGAAAGCCTTGTGAGATATCTTCAGCACTCGGGATAGAATAGAGAGAGAGAAAAAAAAACAAGAGAGGCGTGATGAGAATTCAAACACGGAAAGCATTTAATGAATGAAAAGGATATGATGAACACCGAGATCTATAATTGAATCCATCGGAGAAGATAACAACAAGAACAAGGAATATGAGAATAGATCTTGAAATTGAAACTCTTGAGAATCTCCACAAGAAATCATCGGATACAAAATGGAAGAAAAGATAGTGGAAGCATCACATGAATAGAAAGGCACTTGGATGAGAATTTAATCATTGAATAAAAGGGCGAGAGGGTGGGGGAAAACAAAGAAAAACTTGAAACAAATGAGACAAACTCCAGAACGAAATATGAGGATTGATCTTGCAAATATTGAGGATGATAGAATTATCCTGAAGAGAAGCACACCGGATAAAAAGAATTGATATGACAACTTGATTGAGCAAAAGAATTAGCAATCCCACGGAAATATGAGAAAACTACTTCGAAAAGATATGAGATCACCACTTGACATCGAAGCAACCCGAATTACCATATACAAAACAAAACAAAGGATGAGGCTTATGAAACAAGCCAGAACAAATGCATAACAGAGATTCCGCTCGATATTTTCGTGGTAAGGTTCGCACGGGCTCGATTGTACATTGGATTGTCATATTGAAATGACGCTCGAATATGCTCCCTAGGCATAGCAAACTACAAGGCTTGACGAAGCATAAATCAAGACTGTCCTATGTAAGAAAGACCGTGAACGAACGAATCCACTAGATGTCGAACCCCAACCTCACATCATGATCTGTTGGAAGATAACCTAGGTAACTACTTGAATTCCCACCTAAGAACTTCCGAAAACTTTCTGATTATGCAATCCGGTGCTGGGGATACAAGGAGGAAATATCTAACACAACTAACAAACCTACACCCCAACTATATCCATCCTTCAACACATAACCAGAGGCTTCTGGAAATCCATCTAACTCGGATCCTCGAAAGCACAACGATACCAACCATGGTGGTACCCGAGACGCCTCCCTAGTACTGGGAGACTCCGACCTTATCTCACCACGACAAGTATTGAGGTAATTCCGAACATCCTTCGTCCTGAGATACTAAGGAAGCTGAATGATAACAATGTGCCAAGAATTCCTCGGAGCTCAACTCCCAGAAGAAATCAAGCCAGACAGGAGGCACCAAGACAGAAGTCTATCACATCGGTATCATATAGTTTCCAAAATACCCGCATGATCCTAAAATTTGTTTTTGAGCAAGAAGAGGAATAGTAACAAAATTCCCAAGTCGTAATTCCTCGCCAGAGTATAGAAGAGGAATAAAAGAAACCTACTCTTCGATATAACTAGACTCAAAATAGTTTTTCACTAGACTTGACTCGGCCAAGTTCGATCAATCAAGGGGGCTCCTAGGTCGGTACAGGCTCTGATACCAACTTGTCATGCCCAAGATGCGATCCAATCCTTATTTCGGCACGAGGGCCTCGTCAGGGATAGAAGCGCATCTTGTCGTGTTGCAAGAATGGATATCATTACAATCACATGTACAAAAGAGATGAGTATATGGAATTAGCTTACACTCGCCACAAGCTACATCAATATCACATCAATACAACAACATACTCAAACATCATATAGAAGAGCAGGGTCCGACTACGAACGAAAACAAACGACAAAATGACATCCACCCTTGCTATCCAAGGCTGCCGCCTGGAACCCATCCAAGATTGATGAAGAAGAAGAAGAATAACTCCAAATCAAATCAAACATCGCTCTCATATCAAATCATCGCATTACCTATACCTACAACTGTTGTTGTAGTAACTTGTGAGCCAAAGGGACTCATCAATCTCATTTCCAAGGGTATCAAGACTATCAAAGCTTAATGGGTGAGGTATGGTTAAGTGGTGAGGCTATAGCAAGCGACTAAGCATTTATTTGAGTGGCTAACTTACGAATATAGAAAGTAAAGTTTGGTGGTCTACGCATAATGGACGTGAACTAGTAATGATCACTAACTGATCTTGAACACCTACTTACGTCAAACATAACCCCACCGTGTTCTCTCTCGGATAAAGGACTCATGAGAATAGACAGTCACGGTTACGCACACGATTGGTGTATTTTATTAGAGTTTACTTCTAGTCTACTATGACTGAGTGTTAAACAACGTTTCTCAGTGTGGGGACCCCTACTCATAAGTCGTGATCACCGAATGCACGTGTACAGTGATCCCAGAGATCAATGCTCATTGAACACACAGAAGCTGAATAACAAGAGTCTTACATCCACACTTAATGTCTTACACAAATAATGACCACGAAGGTCTTAGTCTTACATAGAAAGGGCCACACAGGCCAAACACTTGAAATAGAACAAGCAGCGGAAATCTCAGTCCAAAGCGTGAACCCATGCCATCTGCCTTAACCTACAGGCATTCTGACTGGGAAGCGTCCTAGTTCGCATGTTCGTCTCCAACGAACTCTTCAACATACTCCTGTTCTTCCATGCCTTGCCAATTAAATAACCAATGGCAAGCCAATGAGTACGTTGATTGTACTCGCAAGCAACCCAAGTTGTGGAACAAGGTAGCAATGATGCATGATATAGCACTAAGTAGGTGATTTTGCGGAAGGCTAATTTGAATGCAAATGTCATGATCAAGAAACTAGTGAACATGCATTAACAATTAGCAGATGTCCACATGAATAAGTTACATATTTCAATATAAGTAGAGGTTGAACACCTTGTGTTCATTCATCATGCTAAGTCATCGGACTTAGGTCACTTCCCATGCTAAGTCATCGGACTTAGTTCAAGTACCATCTGTGTCTCCAACACACCCACACACCCGTTGTAAAAACATTTGGATGTATCACAAGAGTGGTCATCCAACTGTCCTTGACCGTGGACATGGCTATTCGAATAGTTTTACACTCTGCAGAGGTTGCACACTTTACCCACAAGACTCAGGGAACTTCCGTGTCATCCACGACTCGCGGTATATAACATACCCGAGGTAAGCACCCAAACAATGCCTTTCCCCTAGTGATACTAAACAGAGAGTCCAGTCGATTGGTACCCAGCCCTCATGATGTACATCACACGAGCCTCGCTCTAATCGTACCATCCATGAGGGGACCAATGGTGTACCCAGTGCTTGTGAAGATAATGCATGATCGTACATACCGGTACAACCCCGTATCGAGAGTGACCACGCCACTCCCGCCACTAGTAATGCGGGCTCCTTGCCAGTACCCACCAAGGTAATCAACAAAGCCCCGTCCCATAAGGGGTATCATGGTTGCGCATGTATGGTTGGAGTAATGGTCACAACTTACACCAATCCGTTTTCGAAAACCACATCACTCTCTTGTCCTGGCATACCACTTCTTTCTCAAGTGGTCACCCATCTCATCATCATCTCCCTCGGGCATTAGTGGCACCCGATGGGGTTTTTGAAATAATCTTTGAAATCATTTCCTTTCTTGCCATCACTATGCATAAGTCCCATCCCATTTGCGTAGCATCTATTAGCAACCTAACTACTCCCACCCGCATAACCCTCATAAGGTGGTAGGGTCATGCACGATGCAAGTGTCAGAGGAAACGTATCGGTGGCATCCCACCAAAAGGGGAACACCACAACACATGATCAAATATGATGAAAGTAAAGTGCTATATGACATGCAATAAAAATGGTTTCTCATCATGGTCAAAGGGATGCTTGCCTAGCTCAACAAAGTCTTCGTGGTCTTTGAAGTCTTCGGGTCCAACTTCTTCGTCAACCGCGCAATCTATCGTCGCGAAATAAAAGCGAAAAAAATAAGCAATCACACAAAATAGAGCACTCAATCCACTACCAAAAATGTTAATCTACTCTGATAAATACTAAATGTCATACTAAAAATATTCTCCTAGAGTTTTGTTGTGAAAAACATTTTAGAAATTAAATAACAGAGGCAAAAACGTGCCAAAATATAGGTTTTAAAATAAAACAGTACTAAAAAATATTTTCAAATTTTTTACAAATGGCACTATTAAATTCTAGGGATTATTCTAAGAATTTTGGTGGAAGAATTATTGACATTGGATACATATTTTATTCTGTGGTATTTTTGAAAGTATACAGGAAAAAAAGAAAAAGAAAGGGCTACTGTGCCCTCTCGGGCAAGAATGCCCAGCCGGAACCGGCCCAAGAGGGATGCCGGCCCAGGCGAGGAGCCGCGCGCGGCAGGTTTGTTTTAAACCTTCCCACGGGCCTGGCCTGCCAAAGAGAGAGAGGAGGGGCGAGGGGATGATAGGTGGGCCCCACCCGTCATCCCTCTCCTCGCGATAGGGGCATACGAGGGGCTCACTGGAGGGCTACGGGCCACGACAGCTGGAATGGAGGGCACTGGCGTGCTCCTGGGGGTGTCGCGCGTCGGTGGGTGGTCGAGGGGTCGTCGGGGGGAGAGGGGAACGCCGACGAGGTGGAAGCCCGATGGGGGCGGCGAGGGTTGGGTCGGGAGAGGTCTCCCGACCACGGGGGAGAGCGCTCTGGGCACGGGGAGGAAGCGGAGGGAAGGAGGGAGCGAGAAGAGAGTGGCAGGGGCTCGAGGAGGCCCTGTTTATAGGGGGCCGCCGGTCCACCATGGACGTGGTGCGCCGACGAGGACCAGGGCGTCGCCACGGGCCATGGGGGCGAGCTAGGCCGTGCCTGGGGGCTACCTAGATGCGGTCCGTGCGCGGGAGGAGGGGGCGACCGGGCGACGTGTTGCGTACACCGAGGGGGCAGAGGGGACATGCTGTGGCGGCCCGAGGTGGTCGGGGCTGCCCGTTGGCCAACGGCTACAGTGCGGGAGTGCACTGTAGCGTGCTCCAGAGCATGCGTTTGGCCAGCATTGCTGCTGCCTGCGCGCTTTGGGGTGCCCACCTTGTCCACTATCTCTTGGGGGGCCTGGAGATGCTCTTGGATGCCTTAGAGGCTAAGGAGAGCTAGGGGAGAAAAGAAATGGGTATGGAGGATAGAAAAAGATGCTGCCAGGGTAGAAATAGGGGTTTTACCCCACTTACCCATGGAGATTTGGCCAGGAAGAGTTACTGGAGGTAGCTAGTAACTCAGAGGGGCAGGGGTAAAAATCAGGGGCCAAGGGTAAAAGGATAAGGTGGGGAAAAGATGGTTTTACCAAATCACCAGAAGGTGTTTGATGGTGATTTGGGCAAGGAAACTTTACCACCTTACTGAGATACTTACCAGGGTGAAAGGCTAGGTAGAAATGAGAGGATTCGCCAAGTTTGAGCTCAAGAGGAAAAAGTTGACAATGAAAATTTGGTAAACCCTAGAATTTAGCAGAATCAGATTTCTGTAGATCCAATGATACTAGGCTTTTACCCTTGATGCACCACTTAGTGTATCATCACTATTTGGCCATTAGAGCATGCCCACAAAATTTGAGGCCAATGGGAGACACATCACAATGTAAAGTTGCTCAAATTTGATTTTGGACAGGAATGGTTTTGGGATGGTTTTATGAAACCAACTTGGATTGAGATTAAACTTTGCAAGATCATCACCCATGATAGTTTTGACTTGCTAGAATGTTCGTGGAATTTATTGAGAAGATTTCTTATAGAAATATTTCAAAAGTTTGATCTGAACAGAAAGGGTTTTGAGGGGTTTTGCCCATGGTTTGATCATGCCGTTGTGTTGAAACTCATATATATGGAAATTATATGTCCACTGAGTTTCTCTAAATTTTCTCAAATATTTTTAAATCATTTAAATAATTTTTCCCTAGGAAAAACCATTTCTAGCCTTAAGAAAAAGCCTTTGAATAAAATATGAAAATAATCTTTAAAAATAACATATGGTGGTTTTTGGGAAGTCATATATGTAGTGGGTTTGAAATAAAGCCTTTGGGAAAGAAGGGTCCACCTAATTTTAGGACTTGCAGTGCAAACCTCATTTCAGGGTTTTTTGAAAACCTAATTAGAATAAATCATTTTTGGTTAAAACAAAATTTGATAAAAATAATTCTGGGCACTATTCACATGGCATGATCATTGGCAAGAGGTTTGGAACAAGGAAGATGGATATGAAGTGGAATAGAACCTAGTAGTCCCATAAAACACAATAAACAAGCAAGCAAACAACATAGGAAGCAAGCACAAGCACATAGAAAAAGTTTTAGTTGGCTCCAAATTTTATAAACCCAAACATAACAATGTGCTACAATCACAGGGTGTGACAGACCTTCCCCCCTTACGTGAATCTCGTCCCCGAGATTCCTAGGCTAAGCGCTAAAAAGATGCGGGAACTCCGACCTAAGATAGTCTTCATGCTCCCAGGTTGCTTCAGCTTCAGCGTGGTTGCTCCACTGGACCTTGGAGTACTTGATGTTACGGCTTCGGGTGCAGCGCTCGGCTTCATCCAAAATGCGAACTGGCCTCTCACGATAAGTGAGATCCGGCTGAAGATCGATGGCTTGATGGTCGACGTCTTTGTAGAGGTCCGGGCGGTTGGGAACTTGTAGACACTTCCGGAGCTATGACACGTGAAAGACGTTGTGCACATCTGACGGCTCGGAAGGTAACTCTAGCTGATATGCAACTTCTTCTTGCCTGTCGATGATCTTGAAGGGGCCGATGAATCTTGGTGCGAGCTTCCCTTTGACGTGGAAACGCTTGTTCCCTATGAGAGGCGTGACTCGGGGGTAAACATGGTCCCCAACATGGAAACTCATGTCTCGATGGTGAGAGTCGGCGTAGCTCTTCTACCTAGTTTTGGCGGTCTCAAGGCATTCTCGTACAAGTTGAACTTGCTCTTCAGCTTCATGGAGGATGTCTGGACCAAAAACTAATCCTTCTCCGGTCTCTGACCAGTTGAGGGGAGTACGGCACTTGTGTCCATACAACACCTCAAATGGTGCCATCTGAAGACTTGACTGATAGTTGTTGTTGTAGGAGAACTCGCCGAATGGTAGCCAATCTTCCCACTTGGCTCCATATGCTTAAACACAAGCTTGAAGCATGTCTTCGAGTATCTGATTTACTCGCTCTGTTTGCCCACCGGTCTGAGGGTGAAATGCAGTGTTGAAGGAGAGTTTGGTTCCCAACGCTTCTTGGAACCTATTCCAGAATCTTGAGGTAAACTGGGTTCCTCGGTCTGACACAGTCTCCTTTGGAACTCCATGAAGACTCACGATGCGGTTGATGTAGAGGTTTGTGAGCTAGCTTCCATCGTAGGTGGTTCTGGCGGGGATGAAGTGGGCTACCTTGGTCAGGTGGTCGACGATGACCCAAATGGAATCATGTCCCTTGCTCGACCTTGGTAAACCGGTGATGACATCCATCCCGACTTTATCCCACTTCCATTCAGGCACTTTGAGAGGTTGCAATAGTCCAGCGGGTCGCTGATGCTCAGCCTTGACCCTCTGGCATATGTCACACTTTGCCACGAATATGCCTATCTCCCGTTTCATGCCATGCCACCAGAATCTTGCCTTGAGGTCTTGATACATCTTGGTTCCTCCGGGGTGGATGGAGTATGGAGTGTCATGAGCTTCTTGCAAGATCAGGTTCTTGAGCTCCTCTTTATTGGGTACGCAGATGCGATTACCGAACCATACAACTCCTTGTTCATCCACTGAGAATCCTGGGGCCTTGCATGCCTTGATCTTCCTCTTGATGCCTTCAATGCTATTGTGTCCCTTCAAGGTAGGCTTTGCTTCAAGGTTGGCGAGGAATCCTGGTGCAACCAGTTCCAAGCCGAAGCTCTCAAGTTCTTCATACAGGGCGGGTAGCCTTTCCTTAATCATAGCATTCAAGGAACAAGCCTTTCTGCTCAAGGCGTCTGCTACCACATTGGCCTTTCCGGGGTGGTACTGAACACTGAGGTCGTAATCCTTGATTAATTCCAACCATCTTTGATGCCTCATGTTCAACTCCCTTTGAGTGAATATATACTTCGAACTCTTGTGGTCTGTGAATATCTCACATCGCTTACCCAGAAGGTAATGTCGCCATGTCTTCTAGGTATGAACTAAGACAACTAACTCAAGATCATGAGTTGTGTAGTTCTCTTCATGGGGTCGTAGCTATCTTGATAGATATGCTACAACTCTGCCTTCTTGCATCAGAACACCTCCAAGTCCGGTTCTTGATGCATCGCAATAAATCACAAACTCCTTGTGAATATCGGGGGTGGGCAAAACTGGGGTTGTGGTCAATCTCTTCTTGAGCTCCTGGAAGCTTTCCTCGCACTTAGCAGTCCATTCGAACTTCTTATCCTTCTTCAAAAGACGGGTCATGGGGCGGGCGATGCTTGAGAACCCTTCCACGAACTTGCGGTAATAACCCGTGAGTCCGAGGAAGCTCCCGACTTCCTTTACTGTGGTTGGGGTTTGCCATTCCGTCACGTCTTCAATCTTGGCAGGATCCACTGATAATCCGTCTGCAGTCAGCACATGACCCAAGAATCCAACTTCATGTAGCCAAAATTCACACTTACTGAACTTGGCATAAAGCTGGTGCTCTCGAAGCTTCTCTAGGACCAATCTCAAGTGTTCCTCATGTTCTTCTTTAGACTTGGAGAAGACAAGTATGTCATCAATGAAGACGACAACGAACTTGTCCAAATACTCCATGAAGACTTTATTCATGAGGTACATGAAGTAGGCATGGGCATTGGTTAACCCAAATGACATGACCGTGTACTCGTACAGGCCATACCGGGTTACAAATGCCATCTTTAGAATGTCTTGGGGTTTGATATGCAGTTGATAGTACCCAGACATGAGATCGATCTTGGAGAACACCTTGGCTCCATTCAACTGATCAAATAGGTCTTCAATCTTGGGGAGTGGGTACTTGTTCTTTATTGTGACTTCATTGAGAGAACGGTAATCGACACAGAGCCTGATAGTTCCGTCCCTCTTTGACATGAATAAAACAGGTGATCCCCAAGGAGAGGCACTAGGGCGAATAAATCCTTTTCTGAGCTGCTCTGCTAGTTGCTTCTTCAACTCAGCCTACTCCTCAGATCCCATCCTATAGGCCTTCTTATAGATGGGCCTTGATCCGGGCATAAGCTCAATGATGAAATTGATGTCACGGTCGGGAGGCATTCCGGGCAGCTCATCAGGAAACACATCCGGGTACTCACATACTACTAGCACTTGATCCAACTCAACTCCCGATAGGCAGTTAGCCTGAGGGGCTTGAGTGGAGGCAGGGTTGGAAACATACTTGACTTCCACTCCTTGGCTATTGGTCATGGTGACAATCCTCTTGGCATAGTCTAACAAGCCTTGGTGCTTGGTTAACCAGTCCATGCCTAGGATCACATCCAAACCTTCTGACTTTAGGATGATAAGGTCGGATAGGAAGTCTACCCTGTTGATGTTAATCTCAACTCCCTTACAACCTATCCCAGACTTCATAACTAATCACGGGGTTTGTATCAACATACGGCTACCCAGGGGTGTAGGCTTCATGCCACTCTCTAGTGCAAACTTTTGGGTGACAAAAGAATGCGAAGCTCCACAATCAAACAATACTGTTGATGGGGTTGAGTTAACGAGGAACATACCTAGTATGACGTCCGGGTCTTCCTGGGCTTCCTCTATGATGACGTGATTCACACAACCCTTGCCATTGTTGGGTTGGTTGAGGGGAACTGGGTTCCTTGGCGGTGCTCCACGGGCTTGACCTTGAGCTGGCGCACTGGGGCGCGGTGCGTCTAGCTTCTTGTTGGGACACAGCCTAGAGATGTGTCCTGGCTGACCACATCCAAAGCAAGAGACTTGCCCAAGGTTGTTGTTGAAGTTTCTGCCACCGTTGTTGTTATTGGGGTTGTTGTTGTAGGCTGGCCTGGGATTGGCATACTGCTGAGGCTGGTAGCTCAGACGAGGCGCAGGAGGTCTAGCCTGCTGCGGCTGATAGGTTGGCTTGGCTGGGGCTAGCTGCTAGGGGCGAGGCTTCTGGTTGCTTCAGATTCCCTTGCTGATCATCTTGTGCTTACGAGTGTCGTCGATGGCACAACGCTTGTCTTCCAGCATGAGGGCCTTGTTCACTAGGTCAAAGAAGGTACGACAATCATAGATGATGAGCTGATACTGTAGGACCTGTTGAAGTCCTTCCATGAAGCGTTCCTTCTTGGCAGCCTCTGTGCTGACGTCTTTAGGTGCATACCTTGACAGCAGGTTGAACTTTTGCAGGTACTCCTTGACAGAGCCACTTCCTTGCTTCAGCGCTCAGAATTATCTCATCTTGATAGCCATGATCCCAGAAGGAATATGGGCAGTGCGGAATCCTTCCTTGAAGTCATTCCACGTGATCACACGCTCTCCTTGCATGACCTTGAATCCATCCCACCAAGCTCGGGCGGTACCTCCGAGGCAGTGAGAGGCATAAAGCACCTTCTCACAATCCTCATTGCAGTTGACCAATGCAAGGAGGTCCTTGATGGTGCGGATCTAGTCATCAGCATCCAATGGTTCAACAGTCTCGGTGAAGGTTGGGGGCGAGTTCCTCATGAACTCAGACAACGTGGAGCGGCCATTGCCGTTCCTGCCTTGCTACTGGTTGTTCACGAGGGCCTGAGCCATCTGCTGGATAGCAGCATTGTTGGCTTGGTGCTCCTCCCGGAGAACTTGGAGAAACTGAGCTATAGTCATGTTCTTCGGTGGAGGTGGTGGCGGGGGAATGTCGCCTTGTGGTTGCTCCTAGTGTCCTCCAGCGTGAGCAGCCCCAGCAGCTCCCTGTTGCTGGCTCGAGTTGCCGGCTTCAGGGTTGGTGAAGGAGCTGTTGCGGATAGCAGTCACCATCTTGTTTGGAGCAGCCAAGTAAAACAACTGGGATTCACAAGAGGATAAGCAATAACGGAAAAGCGCGACTAAGGGGGTCAGTCAAGTGCAAGTGTGTTGAAACAAGGGTTGAAAGACCAACAACATATATTAGGATAGACGATGGAGTCGCTTACATGTTGCCTACAACAAAAGCGCGACTTGCATCGGAATACAAACAACAAACAAACAACAAGCACAAATGGTTTCATATGAACCATTACATGGACTGGACTTCGCATGAGGGACACATGACTGATCCTATCGCAGGGGTTCTCGGACTCAGGTGGTGGAGTGCTCGGTCTCGTAGTCACGCTCCTCTGGGTCTTCCTCCTGTTCATCATCTGGACGAGCATCGTTCCTGGTCGAAGGGGTCGGGGAACGAGGAGGTCCATCCTGATGACGCTTTGCAGGTGGGTCGGTGAAGAGCTCACGGTACTCCTTCGCACTCATGCGACGATTACGCGTAGGTGCATCACTAGCTGGGGGTACTCCTCCTCGATAGGCGACAACTGGTCGTCCCTCAGGGGCTCCATCCTTCTTGATCTTGTCTGGCTTCGTCTTGGCTTGTCGAAGTATCTCTCGAGTGTGGTGAAGTTCCTCACGGAGCTTCATGGACTCCTTCATCAAGTTATGAACCAGACTATCGACGGAGAGGCTAAAGTAGGTCTGGAACCTGAGTGGTGTGCCATCTTCCTTGGTCGGAATCAAGGTCCAACTCTCACCAAAGTCATCCTTCCTAAAGGGGAGGTAGCGAGTAGCTGGCTCGTCAGCCATCTCTGGAATGATGTCTCGAAGGTGCAGGAGTGCCTTGCGTGCAGCTGCCTCAACTGCGAATATCATGGTCTCCATCCGTGGTCCTTCAAAGAACCAACTGGTCGGGGATTCATTTGCCTTCATGGCCACATCTACGTGGTACTGCTTTGTGATGACATCGATCCAGTGCTCGTGGTAGAGGAAAATGGGTGGTTGGCAAAACTGGCACTTCTGTAGGCTATCCCCAAGGAGTAAGGGATAGCCGGATGTCAGGAAGGTTTCGGGTATGAGAGCCATCTACAAAGGTTTGAAAGGAGGAGCGCCAGCAGAGTGTTGTGTGAAGATGAGAAGAGGTAAATAGTGCAAAATACCTAAGTACAAATGCTAGTGTAGTTTTGAAAGTCGGTTTTATCCTAACTAACGTCCATGCTAACTAAGGGCTTCCTACAGTCAGGATGGCTCTGATACCAGCTCTATGCGGACCCCGACTCATCAGTCGTGATCACTGAATGCACGTGTACAGTGATCCCAGAGATCAATGCTCACTAAACACATAGAAGCTGAATAACAAGAGTCTTACATCCACACTTAACGTCTTACACAAATAATGACCACGAAGGTCTTAGTTCTGACTGGGAAGCGTCCTAGTTCGCATGTTCGTCTCCAATGAACTCTTCAACATAATCCTGTTCTTCCATGCCTAGCCAATTAAATAACCAGTGGCAAGCCAATGAGTACTTTGAATGTACTCGCAAGCAACCCAAGTTGTGGAACAAGGTAGCAATGATGCATGATACAACACTAAGTAGGTGATTTTGCGGAAGGCTAATTTGAATGCAAATGTCATGGTCAAGTAACTAGTGAGCATGCATCAACAATTAGCAGATGTCCACATGAATAAGTTACAAATATCAACATAAGTAGAGGTTGAACACCTTGTGTTCATTCATCATGCTAAGTCATCGGACTTAGGTCACTTCCCATGCTAAGTCATCGGACTTAGTTCAAGTACCATCTGTGTCTCCAACACACCCACACACCCATTGTAAAAACGTTTGGATGTATCACAAGAGCGGTCATCCAACTGTCCTTGACCGTGGACACGACTATTCGAATAGTTTTACACTCTTCAGAGGTTGCACACTTTACCCACAAGATTCGGGGAACTTCCGTGTCATCCATGACTCGCGGTATATAACATACCCGAGGTAAGCACCCGAACAATGCCTTTCCCCTAGCGATACTAAACAAAGAGTCCACTTGATTGGTACCCAGCCTTCACAATGTACATCACACGAGCCTCACTCTAATCGTACCATCCATGAGGGGAGCAACGGTGTCCCCGGTGCCTGTGAAGATAACGCATGATCGTACATACCGGTACAACCCCGTATCGAGAGTGACCACACCACTTCCGCCACTAGTAATGCGGTCTCCTTGCCAGTACCCACCAAGGTAATCAACAAAGCCCCACTTGTCATCCCTCTCCTCGCGACAGGGGTGGAGGAGGGGGCTCACCGGAGGGCTATGGGCCGTGGCGGACGGAATGGAGGGCACCGGCGTACTCCTGGGGGTGTCGTGCGTCGGTGGGTGGTGGAGGGGTCGCCGGGGGAGAGGGGAACGCCGGCGAGGGGGAAGCCCGACGGCGGCGGCATGGGTTTGGGTCGGGACAGGGCTCCCGACCACGGGGGAGAGCGCTCTGGGCACGGGGAGGAAGCGGAGAGAAGGAGGGAGCGAGGGTAGAAATAAAGGTTTTACCCCACTTACCCATGGAGCTTTGGCCAGGAAGAGTTACTGGAGGTAGCTAGTAACTCAGAGGGGCTGTGGTAAAAATCTGGGGCCAAGGGTAAAAGGATAAGGTGGGGAAAAGATGGTTTTACCAAATCACCAGAAGGTGTTTGATGGTGATTTGGGCAAGGAAACTTTACCACCTTACTGAGATACTTACCAGGGTGAAAGGCTAGGTAGAAATGAGAGGATTCACCAAGTTTGAGCTCAAGAGGAAAAAGTTGACAATGAGAATTTGGTAAACCCTAGAATTTAGCAGAATTAGATTTGTATAGATCAAACGATGATAGGATTTTATCCTTGATACACCACTTAGTGTATCATAACTATTTGGCCATTAGAGCATGCCCACAAAGTTTGAGGCCAAGGGGAGACACTTCACAATGTAAAGTTGCTCAAATTTAATTCTGGACAGGAATGGTTTTGGGATGGTTTGATGAACCAAACCAACTTGGATTGAGATTAAACTTTGCAAGATCATCACCCATGATAGTGTTGACTTTCTAGAATTTTCCTGGAATTTATTGAGAGTATTTCTTATAGAAATATTTCAAAAGCTTGATCTGAACAGAAAGGGTTTTGAGGGGTTTTGCCCATGATTTGATCATGCCCTTGTGTTGAAACTCATATATATGGAAAATATATGTCCACTGAGTTTCTCTAAAGTTTCTCAAATATTTTTAAAGCATTTAAATAATTTTTCCCTAGGAAAAACTATTTCTGGCCTTAAGAAAAAGCCTTTGAATAAAATATGAAAATAATCTTTAAAAATAATATATGGCGGTTTTGGGAAGTCATATATGTAGTGGGTTTGAAGTAAAACCTTTGGGAAAGAAGTTTCCACCTAATTTGAGGACTTGCAGTGCAAACCTCATTTCAGGGGGTTTTGAAAACCTAATTAGAATAAATAATTTTTGGTTAAAACAAAATTTGATAAAAATAGTTTTGGGCACTATTCGCATGTCATGATCATTAGGCAAGAGGTTTGGAACAAGGAAGATGAATATGAAGTGGAATAGAACCTAGTAGTGCCATAAAACACAATAAACAAGCAAGCAAACAACATAGCAAGCAAGCACAAGCACATAGAAAAAGTTTTAGTTGGCTCCAAATTTTATAAACCCAAACATAACAATGTGCTACAATCACAGGGTGTGAGACCAAGTTTGCCACATAACCGCGGGCACAGCTTTCCGAAAGATTTAACCCTACAGAGGTGCTCTAACTAGTCCATCGCAAATTACCACAAGTTGTACCACAAAACCTCCACCTCAAGATAGCTCAAGGTATATTTAGAGTCGGTCCACAAGACATTTGAGAAAGGTAAAACAATCCAACAAAGCCGCCCGACGTGTCGACAATCCCAATAGGAGCCGCGTATCTCATTCACAGGACATGGCGGATGAGCTAAGTGTACAGTAACTGACGTCCCGAGTTGCCTCAGGTAGCCCGCACGGTGCTCTACTTTGGACCAGCACCAGCAGCACTGGCCCCTCTATATTATGTAGAATAATGAACCTCACGTAGCGCTAACTCCCTATGTGTCAAATTTATTATCAATATTATTATGTTGGGTAAATGTAGTACCAATGTTGGGCCTTGCCAGAAGAGTTTTATCCCAAAATGAATTATCATGGGGGTCCCCATAACAACCCCAACCGTGTTAGGAGCGCTCAATTATGGAACATAACACCGGTTCACAAGTAACTAGGGGAGGCAAGAGTGGAACAAAACACCGAGCAAAAGGCCAAGCCTTCCACCCTTTACCAAGTGTATAAGTGCATTAAATTAAATAGCAATAATATTGTGATAACAAAAGAATGTCCATGTTGTCACATGGAAGCAATTGCACCTGCAGCTAGAAACGCTATAAGAAGGGCTGAGCAAGCGGTAACATTGCCAAACAAAGGTTTGCTGGGATGTGGAGGGGTTAGAGGCTTTCATGGCAATGTTGGGAGGCTTGACAAACAAGTGACAGGTAGCGTGACATAGCGACATAAAACGATACATCTAGCATGGCAATGATAGTAGTGGAATCCAGGGAAATGTTTCATCTTGCCTAAGATCCCGCTCGGAAGAAGAACGAGTCCATGAAGAAGACGAGCCAACGTAGTCGAACAAATCCTCACACTCCGAACGCTTTCGGAACTCTATCGAGAAGATGCAATCTGAAACAACAATCAACACATGATACATCACAACATATGCATGACATGATGCGCAATCAATATGATGCATGTCCGGTTTAATATGCAACGCATGGCCTGGCATGGCAAGCACAACAAACAAGTACTACATATTAACTGAAGTTCAATATGCAACGAATTGCATATTGACAAAACTCCACGATCGAATTATTTAGTTCACCCTCGTTTAGGTACTCATCAATATTAAATGTTTTTTAACATGGCAAGAGGTGAAGCATACATAACTATATCATCTATGCATTTTAAATGGGGCCGGAAGCAACATATAGCATATCTGAAACATCCCCATATGCAAATTATGAAATTGGTCCAGATCTGTCCTAACACAATTTTATATTTAATAAACATGAAAAATAAAGTGCGGCATGTGATTCTACTCGTTTTTCTAGTCAAGTTACATATGTGGAACATTTGCATCGGAGTTACGGTTAATTAGTTATAGATGAAACCGTTTTAATAGGCCATTCATGCAAATTTAAACCAAACAGCAATTTAAAAGATTTTAAACATGCATGAAAGTTGGAAATTGTGAAACAACACAAAATTCTACACATTTTACACATCTAGAACATTATCATCCGATGCACGGTTAAATATCTATGAGCAATGCAAAACATAGCATTTTTATGAAAAATATGTATAACTTGGACAAAAGCTAAATCGCACGGCACAAAAAAACATGGATGGACTGGATTACATCGCTGCAGCGGCCCAGGGGAGGATTAGGCTTATGTACGGATTGAAAAAGAAAAGGCAAAAAGAAAATAAAAAAGGCTCCGATGGGATTTGATCCTAGGACCTCCGGGCTTGGGTGTCGTGTCCTACCAGTGCGCCGCTATGTGTGCTCGTGTGTAAAGATAGTGGAAATATCAATATAACCTTTGAACGCCAAAATGGATCTAGAAAAAGAACGAAGATTCAGGTCGGGAAGAAGTGCTCACAACGGGGAAACGAAGAGGCCAGTGGCCATGGTGATGTAGGGAAACGGATGAGGGAGGCCAGGTCTTCTTGCTGGGAATGCCCACGGAGGAGGTCACGGCTGGCGAATGGGCCAGCCTAGAAGGTGTGCACGCGCAGTCGATGCGAGCGTGCTTGCTGCGCTGTCATTCCTGCTTGATGAAGAGAGCTCAGTGCGGAACCTGGAGATGAAGCGGAGCGACGACGCGGGCGAGTGGGGCCTTGGGCTCGGGGATGACGCAGGGGCGTGCGACGGCTACTGCATAGAGGCATCGACGGACGCTAGAGATGATCAGAGTTAAGAGGATCCAGGCAGCGAGGTCCTCCACGGGAGCCATCCATTGCGTTGTCTGCCATGACGAGAAAAAGAGAGAGAGCAGGAGTCTACGAGGGAAGAGAAGAAAGGGAGCAGGGGAAAGAAGAAGGCAAGGGAGAGGCTTGGCACTAGCCTGGGACCCTTGCCGGCTAGGAAGATGAGCTCCAGCGATGGCTGACCATGGTAGGAGCTCGGGGACGGCCATGGGGTTCCTTGTTGCTGCTGGTCACATGATGACATGGAGGTTGGCGGGGACACGGGGCTCCGAGTGTGCACCTGCTCGGGAAAGGATCGAGGCGGCCTGCAAGGTGATTAGGGAGGAGCGGAAATCAAGGAGGAGACTCGGTGGGAAGATCGGGAGGGATCCCGAGGTGGAAGAAGTGAAGTGGCGGCGGAGGTGATGGAGTATGGGACAACTTCCTAAAATCTAGGGTTGGACCTCTATTTATATAGTAGGGTTTTAGGATTTGGGGTTTTTTGTTCGTTTTCGTTCGATCTCGATCGGGCAGCCCGGAAGCAGAAGGGGCTAGCTGGGCTAGTGGCCATGTAGTTGGGCTAGGAGCGGACGAGAGGAAGGATTGTGGCCCGAGACAAAGTTTTAAACACGGAAAAACATTTGACGGATAACCGATGACCCCACTACTATGATTGACCGATGGGGTATCAAATGAACTCAAAATGCGACAAAATTTGACAGGCGGCCTACCTACACTATAATAAGACCGCACGCCAGGTTTCGACGCAATCCGAGAATATTTGTATCGCGCCTTTTAAAACATTTTTAAAATGATGCCGCGGGCGCGTGCGTGTGTGGCCGGACTCGAAACGACATCGACGAGAATGGAGAGAACCGGCAACTACGAACGGATGCAAATTTTTCGAAAACAAGAGATGATGCTGTGCAGATGATGTGAATGATGCAATGATGAATGCGACAACCAGACGAAACACAGACGAGAATGGAAATAAAAGCGGAATATTCTGGAGGCGTTGGTCCCGGGCTGTTACACGATTCCACTCCAACCTTTGATCCTTGATTTCTAGCCTCCCCAACATATATTTTCTTTTGGAAAGTGGTGTCTCCTAGATTGGTTAGGAGTCACTTGGGAGCCTCCAAATCTTGTGGAGTTGAATCAAAGATTTTTTACGCACAAGGAGATCACCCACTTCATGAAAACTACCCCGAGTGAGGCTAGTCCTTCATGGACGTCAACCGTGATGCCATAGACAAGTTTTCTTTTTCTTGGTCCCTTCGTGGGTGGAGCCCTCCGTCAACTCACGTAACCTTTACCCCCCTTGGGTCGAAGTCTTCATGAACGTTGGCGTATGATAGCACCACCTATCCGAAGCATGCCAAAAATTACTGTGTTTTCATTACATTTGATCACCTTCAAACTCTACCCCTTTACCTTCTTACACTTGCATGTTATTTACTATCCGCTGCCCATACTCTAGATATGCATGTGTAGATTGTATTAACAGCCACCTAACTTATGCTAAAATCTTCTCAAGTACCAAGGAAATAAAAATTGCACTTTTTGCCTTGTTAATGCCTATTCAACCCCCTCTAGACTGATCCTTTTGATCACACATGGTGGACGCACCTTCCCCCTTGCTCCTTCCCGAGGCCACCTCGGGACCTGCTTCACCGATCAACCACCACCGAATGCTCGATCTCATGCCACCCTCACCAAAAATGCTAAGACCTTGCCAGAATCGCATAATACCAGACCGCCGAGAACCTCTCCCCCCGACCCACAACCCCTCCGCCGCCACCGCACATCAGGCCCGAGCATTCGAGATGTGCCCCAAGTATCTCCTCGACGCATTGCGTGTTCAAGGAGCACTGCCATGCCGCACACCACCAACACGCCAGATTTCTTCTCGGGATCTGTGGGTGTTCAGTGTTCTTGTAGCTTGCTGGGAACCTCGCTGATGAGTGAGAGTGGAGAGTAGTGTGGGGATGATGGGAAGAGAAAAGTGGGATGGGTCATGTGGGAAAGGAAGAGAAGATAAGGCAAAAGGGTTGCACTTGGTCGGGCAGAATGACCGCTATACCGAACGATTTCACATGATGATGTGAGTATATCCCTGCAATGAGATTCGTTCTTGCGGTCTAACGATAGTGAACACATTCGCCTTGAACTCCTCAATACCGGACGTCAGACACTTATCATTTGAGTTAATTAATGATTTTAGTTTCCTAGAAGAAACTTATTCCCTCTCAAGTATCTCCGGACGGAGGAGTATCAGTTAACCCATGGGTTTCGCTGAATTGGGTCCGACCGAGGTCTGAAGCATATTGGGACCCTGTCTATGAAATTTTTTCATGTTTTGAACCTTTGTGTTTAGATTAGCGAGATCTAAGCCCGGTTCGATTTTTTTTGAGATTTGACCCTTTTCTTACCACCAAGGAGGCTGGCAGTAGCGGTGCACGACCTACCGCGAATGCCGCTAGAGGTAGGTCGAACGGCATCAACCGTCAGTTAACAACGCAAGGCTGACATGGCATGTGGGTCTATCGCCATTACTTTTGGTGGTAGGTTGAAGAACCTACCGCCAAGGAGTTCAACGGTAGGGTTGTAATGACCAAGATGTGGTACTATCCCAATTAAGGCTCGAGGTCCTCGTTGGGAATAGAAGCGCATCTTGACGTTTCGCAAGTACAGAAATAATTGCAATACATTTAAAGAGGAGATGTGTATAGGAGTTGGCTTACACTCACCACATGCTAAATTACAGTTCCACATAATCATTCATACAAACATCCATAAGACAGGGTCGGACTATAGACGAAATCAAAGGATTAAAGAAAGCAATGAAACTGCCTTGCTATCCTAGGAACACAACCACGAAACTCCCCTACTCATCCGGATATGTAACATACATACGCCCACGTTCTTCATCATACTCCCACTGGTGCTGGGGCGCATCAACGGGATCAAACTCCCCAGTACTTGTACATGTAATGTTGTAGTAATCTATGAGCAGCACGGACTCAACAATCTCATAACCCGGGTATCGAGACTATGTAAGCCAATGGGTGAGGAACGGTTAAGTGGTGAGGCTACAGCAAGCACTAAGCATATATTTGGGTGGATAACTTACGAGAGTAAGAACAAATATGGTGGCCTACGCATAACAGTCGTGAACTAGAATCATCACTAAGTGATCCCGAACACCTACTTACGTCAATCATAACCCCACCGTGTTCTCTCTCGGTTCATCTTACGAGCAGATACAGTCATCGTTACGCACACGGTTGGTGTATTTTATTTGAGTTTACTTCAAGTTTGCTATAACCAGATGTTAAAAAAATTTCCAAGTTGCCACATAACCACATGCACAACTTCTCAAAAAGACTAAACCCTGCAGGGGTGCTCCAACTCATCCATCACAAACTAACCACGCGCCCCGTGGAATAAACTTGACCGCGGAAAACCCATGATCTCCTTGGAAATTCCGTTGGAAAAACCTCAACCTCAAGATATCCCAAAGTATCCTCGAAATACCTCGCACCAGACATTCGAGAAAGATAAAACAAGTCCAGCAAGACCTCTTGACGTGTGGAAGAACCTGATAGGACCCGCGTATCTCGTTATCAGGACACGACGGATAAGCCACGCGTACGGTGGCCTGATAGAAATCACCCAAGTTTCCTTGGGGTGGCCCCGGATAGTTCTCTAGTTTGGACCAACACTCATGACAAGCACTGGCCCGGGGTTGATTAATTATCCACGGGGTAGCTAAGAACTATGCATTTTTGTCACGCCCAAGATGCATCCTATCCTTATTTTGGCACGACGGCCTCGACAGGGATAGAAGCGCATCTCGTCGTGTTGCAAGAATGGATATCATTACAAGTACATGTACAGAAGAGATGAGTATATGGAATTGGCTTACACTCACCACAAGCTACATCAGAGTCACATCAATACAACAACATATTCAAACATCATACAAAAGAGTCGGGTCCGACTACGGACGAAATCAAACGATAAAATGACATCCATCCTTGCTATCCCAGCTGCCGCCTGGAACCCATCCTAGATTGATGAAGAAGAAGAAGAAGAAGAACTCCAAAAGAAACAAGCATCGCGCTCACGTTAAATCATCGCATTACTTGTACCTGCAACTATTGTTGAAGTAATCTGTGAGCCATAGGGACTCAGCAATCTCATTTCCAAGGGTATCAAGACTATTGAAGCTTAATGAGTGAGGTATGGTTAAGTGGTGAGGCTATAGCAAGCGACTAAGCATTTATTTGAGTGGCTAACTTACGAATACAGAAAGTAAAGTATGGTGGTCTACGCATAACGGACGTGAACTAGTAATGATCGCTAACTGATCCTGAACACCTACTTACGTCAAACATAACCCCACCATGTTCTCTCTCGGATAAGGACTCACGAGAAGACACATTCATGGTTATGCACACAGTTGGTGTAGTGTATTAAAGTTTACTTCAAGTTTGCTATGACCGGGTGTTAAACAAACAAAGTTTCCAAGTTTGCCACATAACCGCGGGCATGACTTTTCTAAAGATTTAACCCTGTAGGGGTGCTCCAATTCGTCCATCACAAATTAACCACACGCCGCGGGAATAACCTCGACCACGAATCTCGTGATCATCCTAGGCAATTCCAAAGGAAATCCGACACCTCGAGATAGCCCGAAGAAGATCAGAGTTCCTCACGCATGACATTCGAGAAAGGTAAAACAAATCCAGCAAGGCCGCCCGACTTGCCGGCAATCCTGATAGGAGTCATGTATCTCGTTCTCAGGGTATGGCAGATGAGAGACGCATACAGTGGCCTGATAGAAATCTCCCGAGTAGCCCCAGGTTGGCCCGGCAAAATGCTCTATTTTGGACCAACACTCATGAGGAGCACTGGCCCGGGTTGTTAATTAAAGATCCTCAGGGTCTGAAAAGTCCCTATGCAATTTTATTAGTTATTAGGCAAATGTAGTACCAATGTTGGGCCTTGCCAGACAAGCTTTATCCTAAAACGAAAATCAAGGGGGTCCCCATAACAACCCTGAGCATGTTAGGAGCGCTCAATGGAACATAACACCGGTACACAAGTAACTAGGGATGGCAAAAGTGGAACAAAAGACCGAGAAAAAGGCCAAGCCTTCCACCTTTTACCAAGTATATATGTGCATTAAATTAAATATCAATAATATTGTGATATAACAAAAGAATGTCCATGTTGACACATGGAAGCAATTGCACGTACATCTAGAAACGCTATAAGAGGGGCTGAGCAAGCCGTAACATAGCCAAACAAAGGTTTTCTGGGAATGTGGAGGGTTAGAGGCCTATCATGGCAATGCTGGGAGGCTTGACAAACAAGTGGTAGGTAGCGAGACATAACAATTAAAGCGGGACAACTGGCATAGCAATGATAGTAGTGGTATCTAGGGAAATGTGTCATCTCGCCTCAGATCCCGCTTGGAAGAAGAACGAGTCCATGAAGAAGACGAGCCAACGTAGTCAAACGGCTCCTCACACTATGAACGCTTTCCGAACTCTATCGAGAAGAAGCAATCCGGAACAAACAATCAACACTCGATAACACCACAACATATGCATGATATGATGCACAAACAAATATGATGCATGTCCAGTTTAATATGCAAGGCATGGCATGGCATGGGAAGAACAACAAACAACTACTACACATTAGACGAAACTTCACGTTCGAATTATTTAGTTCAGTCTCATTAGGTACACGACAATATTAAATGTTGTTAAACATGGCAAGAGGTGAAGCATAAGTAAACTGTCTATTTAGGCATCTTAAATGAGGCCGGAAACAACTTATAGCATTTCCAAAATGACCCCATATGTTAATTTCGAAATTGGTCCAGAGCTAAGATATCATATTTTATATTTGTTAAACAACATAATAAAGCATGCCACGTGATTCTACACGTCATTCTAGTCGATTTACATATATAGAACGTCTCAAACGGAGCTACGGTCTAAAAGATATGACACACACAAGATGAACACGACATGAATGCAAAATGCCTGAAAATGACAACCACAAGCACTTCAAAGCATGGATGCAACATGATAATATGAAACTACATGACATTCTAAGCAAGTTTCATATATGACATGTCCGAAACAGAGCTACGGTTCAACCACAACAACCAACACAAGTTTTATTTCAAATTTGCCTAAAATAGCAAGATGGCATATTGCACGCATGAAAACAACAACCTACAAGATTCTAAAATGCACAAACTAAGTATGGGGTAGAATCATATAACACACACTTTATTTCATCTTCACCTATCATACTCAAAATATGCATGGATCACATGGTAGGAAGCTCACAACATGGCATATTGAACTAAGCAGTTTTCAGACTTAGTGAAAATAACCCAGTTTTTGATAGTGTAGTTTTTATCCCGAAGGCATATTGACAGCAAAGAAACTATATGCTATAGGGCATATTATGGCATGAAAATTAACAGCATGGTAGTAGACATTATAAGCTAAAAATAACTCCACTACACCAACCCCAAAGGGGTTGTAGACCACTAGCAAAACACATGGCAAGACAACAACAAAATGTTACAGATTCCAGACTTAGAAATATTTCAGCCTCTCAAATCAGCAACATTGGTTAAGCATGCTCTCATGATGAAATCCAAAGCGAAACACAAGATACATGGCATATCGAACCTATCAACAACAAGTAGACATGGCATACTACAACACACTCCAAAGACTCAACCACAAGTAGGCATGGGTTGCTTAATACGAGCATCTCAAAATGGAACTCTATGTTAACAGGTTTTCAGTTTTAACACGACAGCAACTTGAGTGCAAGCAATAACATGCTAATAATATTCTACCTAGCAACCACAGGCATGGCATGATAGCAGACATTACATAGGACCATACTCGTGAAGATCCCACATGCAAAGGAGCTACGGTTTAGATGCAATCAACTGCGCGAAATCACATAGATTAACAGATTTCAGATTACAACGGCATGCACTTTTCCACAGAGATTACATCGAGCAAATGCACACTAATGCTCATGCAAATGCATCCATCATGTAGAGCATGAAACGTAGATGCACCTAGATATAAAATTCATCATCATCGAACAAATATGCACAAAGATATGCATGGTTGAAAATGCTACTATGCTGAAAATGAGGCAATATGGAGGGACTTAGAAGAATTCTCACCCAAAGAAACTGGATGAGCGGATCCGAGGGCGATCCGGGATGGCGTTTGGTTCCCGGATCGAGGTCGTCCTCGGGATGGGGCGGTCCAGATCGGCCCAAGCGGCTCCGGCGATGTGGCTTGTTGCCGGCGAGGCCGGGATGGTGCGCAGGCAGGGCAGGGCAGCAGATCCAGGTGCCACAAGGCTAGAACCGGCTGCGGAGGTGACATGGCGGGGCGGCGACTTCCTAGGTCGACAGAAGCTCGCGGGGTCAGCCTTCGGAACGACACGGGTCACCGGCGAGGCGAGGTGCACGGCGGCGGCGAGGTGCGCTCTGGTGGAGGAGGCGAGGCCCCCGTGGGACTGTGGATGGCGATGCGGCTCTAGCGACAAGGCGGCTGACGGCGGCGGGGCGCTCCGACGCGGCAGATCGCACGGCGGCGCAACTAGGGTTCCAGCGAGCTCCCGGGCGGCGCTGGCTGCGAGGCTCGTGGGGCGCGGGGGCGGGCGCTTGGCCCGATCGGGCCTGGGGCGGGCCGACCGTGGGCCTAGCACGCCGTGCTGGCTAGGGAGGCCAGCTGGGACAGGTGGCCTTCTCTGGTTGGCTGGAGGGCGGATCGCGGCGGCGTAGGCTGGCTGGCTGCCCACCAAGTGGCGGCAGTTGGTCGCCCGGGTGCGAAAAACGATGCAGGAGGCGGCAGCTAGCTGCGGTGGAGGAGGTTGTCTGCGGGGAATTTGAGGTGGGGGTAGGGTTAGGTCCAAAAATGGACTAGGGTGGTTTAAATAGGAAAGGAGCTAGGTTTAGGGGGGGTTGCACCACTTTGAGCCCTCCGATCGCGATCAGACGGCTCCGGTCACGAGGACAGGATAGGTGGGCTAGGTTGGGCTATGTAGGTTAGGTGTTGGGCTGAGAAGAGAGGAAGGTTGTGGCCCGTGACATGGTTTTTAAAACACCGAAACTTTTGACAAATAATCGATGACCGCACTGCTACGATAGACCGTTGGGGTATCAAATGAACTTAGAATGCGACGAAATTTGGCAGGCCGTCCACCTACAATATAACAAGACCGCACACCAAGTTCCGAACCAATCCGAGAATATTTTAAATGCACTTGGAAACAATATTTTTTCGGTGTCGTGGCGCGTGCGTGTGTGGTTGGGCTCGAAACGGTCAAGGACACGAACAGAGAGAACCAGCAGATATGGATGGATGCAAGTTTTCCAAAATGAGTGATTATGTTATGCAGATGTTGCGAATGATGCAATGATGAATGCAACAAACAATTGAATCACACGACGAGAATGGAATAAAAGGGAATCTTCTGGAGTGTCGGTCCCGGGCTGTTACAATTTTTTAATTAGGTTGTTAAGCAAATCGTACTAATGTTGGGTCTTGCTAGACAAGCTTTATCCCTGAACGCATAGTCAAGGGGGGTCCCCATAACAACCCCGATCATGTTAGGAGCACATAATATGGAACATAACACTAGTAACAAGTAACTATGGCGGCAAAAGTGGAACAAAATACCGGGCAGAAGGCCAAGCCTTCCACATTTTATCAAGTATATAGGTGCATTTAATTAAATAGCAATAATATTGTGATATCTCCAGATATCCATGTTATCACACGAAAACAACTTGCACCTGCAACTAAGAACGATATAAGAGAGGCTAAGCAGCAGTAACTTAGCCAAACAAGGTTTTACTAGGTAGTGGAGGGGTTAGAGGCTTTCATGGCAATTTAGGAGGCTTGACATTTAAGTGGTAGGTAAAGAGTCATAACGGTAGAAGCAATACATCTACCATCGAAAAAATAGTGTCGGGATCCGGGTACGATCATCTTGCATGTTGGGTCTTCAGGGGGATAAAGAGTTGGGTCCTCATAGACGTTCTCTCCTGGATCCTCGTACTCAGGCTCGACACTTGGGTCTACCCAAAGAGAAACAACACCAAATAAACATACAAGCAAAGTGCAATGTGCAACGAAAGATGAGGCATGATCAAATTAATGCAAATAACATGGCAACCCTATTCTAGTCATGTTTCTCATGCAAATATTAAGTTCTTTAGTATTCTGTACATAACCTCATGATTAGTTATTTGAAAATTCATTAACATGGAAAATATGAATGCTCCTCATAAAAACGATGCAAATATGTTTGTAGAACGTTGCAAACGGAGTTACAGAACTCACGGTACACTCAGTGCAAGGTACCAACGATAACAGAGACAAACAACAAAGATGAGGAAGGCCATGGGCTATTACTTGGTATTCCAAGGATGCCACTGGATTGGAAATGAATATCTAGCAAGAATAGACCTAAATATCACGCAAAACCATTGGGTATAGCCCCCACAAGTCACAAAACAAGCAAACACACAAATTGTCCACAAACAACAACATGTCATATTGCAACACACACAAGAAGAGCTACAACAAGTTTCAAAGCACAACCAAGGCATGCACATCAAGTATATATGGTGCTTAACAAATCATACAACTACAGAAACATGAAAGGAAGCATGTATCAATGGGTATTGAGCTCACAAGATGGCCTGTTAAATAAGTTTTTAGGGACTTAGTGGAAATTCCAGTTTGACAGAATCTGAGTTAACATGATGGCATCTTCACGGCAACAAATACATATGCTAGTGGGACTTTCATGGCATGAAAATTAATAGGTTTATAGAAGACAACATGTACTTCAATTAACTACGTAATGACAACATCCAAATATGCACATATCAATGGCTATCATCTACCAACTGAGAATAACAGTTTCACATACTTAGAAGAAAACCAACAAGTGAGGAGGGCATTCTTTTAACATGACATGTTTGAAAGCAAATTTAACCAAGGTGCAATACCTCTATTTGCAAGAAATTAGCACAGGCTAACAGAGGACAACACGCTCACCAATACATTACATTGTGCCAACGCCAAAGGAGCTAAAGATTCTTGGGAATCATCAAGACAATAGGGAGACAAAATAACTAGATTCAACACTTCAAAAACATTTGAGCGTGTGAAAACAACATTTTCGTAGCATGTTGAGAGTAAGAATTCCACACCTAAACATTTTTTATCATGTCATGCAAAAACACCAGAGGCTAGTACACATGTCAAAGAGCAATTTTCATGTACACAAGTTTAGCAAAATGTGCAAGCATCAAATCATGTAGAAAAAACAAAAGGACATATTATCTCAAAATAGCATGCACATAAAGTTGCTCAAATGGTAAAACTAATGCCACAAATGGATTCACTAGATTTTTCTACCCTACATTCATATATCATAAGCATATGTTCCTATACACAAAACTCACACAAATCACATTCGAAATTTAATCGAACTTCCTATAACATAGTATATGCCAAACTTGGCATATCCCTAAATGGAAACTGCCAGAAATGAACATGGCCTGATCTGGACATTTCCGAAAATGGCAAAACTCAGAACAGAGAAGTAAAAACAACAAAACAAATATAAAAGAAAAAGGGGTCACTTGGTATAGACACCAGGGCTAGAGGGGGTGACATGTGGGCCCTGGGCCCCACTGTCATAGGCTAGGGATTAAATGGAAAAAGGGTGCACGAGGGGGGATTCGAACCCCGGACCTCCCTGTTGGAACAGAGGAGGGCAACAACTAGGCTACGACTGGATATCTGAACATACCGTGCCTCTTGTTCTTTTGAACAGAGCCCTGCGCTTGCCTCCTTCTTCCCCACGACAGGGAGAGGGACGACGTGCCGGTGGCAACAACGGTGACCACCGGAGGGACAACGAGATGTTGCAGGGAACCCATTCCCAAGGCTAGCTCGAAGAGCAAGGGCAGCAAGGCAGGGCACGAGGAGCTCGTTGTTCCCGGCCATGGTAGCGGCTAGGAGCGAGGCGAGGCTGCCGCTAGCACGCGTGGGCGACGCTCTGCGGGGGCTTGCGTGCATGAGGGCATGCGCTAGAGGTAGATCTGGAGCGGGGCGCTCGTCCAACTCACGACACAAGGAGGCATACAACAAAAAAATGAAGCTTCGACTGGAGCACAGAGAGCATGAAGATGGCATGGGCACTACAACGCGTTAAACATGAAATCGAGGACAAACAAGGGTCGGGGCCGAGGCGCGGCTCACCTCGTATCCAAAGGACAATCCTAAGAATCCGGATACATGCCAGAGATGAGGCAAGGGTTGACGGAGCGCGGTGACGGTCCTTGGTCTGAGAAGAGGAAGAAGATGGGCACGAGGACGGCGACGAGTTGGGCCTTGGCGCTCTCTCGTTCGGCGGGGAAGAAGAAGGGGCTACGAGGACTCCTTCCCGCGGAACCAGGGAAGCGAAGGCACGACGGGGAGGTCATCCCGAGCTCGAGCATGCGCTCATTCGGGGCATCCTGGGCAGGGCGACAGCGAGGCAAGGAGAAGGAGGGAATGGGTCGAGGGAGGCTAGGGTACCGCGGGGGACAACTCTTACAAGTGCTAGGGGCTGTCGTCGGTCATCAAATCCAACCGAACGCCGACGTGGCTCCTCTAGATGTGCTGTCATACGGTTGAGGACGAACGAGAATGCGGGAGGCTAGCTAGGCTACGCTTCGCTGCTAGCTGGGCTGCTGTAGGAGGAATATGGCCCAGGTAGTATGCTCTCTCTCTCTCTCTCGAAAATAAAAGAGGTTTTGTTTTGAATAATACCAGAGAAGAAAGAAAAGATCCAAGGGTGTTTGGTCCAGAAATAAAGTGAAAGCAAAATAGTTTTGTGATGGTGAAAATATGTACAACTTTATAAAAATGGTTTTGGGAATTTTTAAGAGAGAGAAATAAATGCCCTTTTATCACCATTTGAACCCGTTTCGAAAATATAAAATGGTGGAGAGCAGCACATGACAAAGTATAAATTTTTAGAATAACCAACAACATTTTAGGCAACTTAGCAACATTTTATTTAAAGTCCTAGGGCAAGTAGAAAATACGACTATCATAGAATTGGGATAAAGAGAGATATGGAGGAGGCAAGCAAATGAATTATTTCGAAGGCATAAGTAAAACACTTCCACCCTCATGCAAAGCACATCAAAACACATACACTCCCACACAACATAACACAACAAAGCATGATGCAAATATGAGATGGTGATTGTTGGAAATATGCCCTAGAGGCAATAAATAAAGTGTTTATTATTATATTTCCTTGTTCATGATAATCGTTTATTGTCCATGCTATAATTGTATTGATTGGAAACACATTGCATGTGTGGATAAATAGACAACACTGTGTCCCTAGTATGCCTCTAGTGAACTAGCTCGTTGATCAAAGATGGTCAGGGTTTCCTAGCCATTGACATGTGATGTCATTTGATAACGGGATCACATCATTAGGAGAATGATGTGATGGACAAGACCCAAACTACAAACATAGTGTATGATCGTGTCAGTTTATTGCTACTGTTTTCTGCATGACATTGTATATGTTCCTATGACCATGAGATCATGCAACTCACGGATATCAGAGGAGTGCCTTGTGTGTATCCAACGTCGCAACGTAACTGGGTGACTATAAAGGTGCTCTATAGGTATCTCCGATGGTGTCTATTGAGTTGGCATGGATCGAGACTGGGATTTGTTACTCCGTATGACGGAGAGGTATCTCGGGGCCCACTCGGTAATGCAACATCACAATAAGCCTTGCAAGCAATGTGACTAATTGTTAGTTGTGGGATCTTGTATTACAAAACGAGTAAAGAGACTTGCCGGTAACGAGGTTGAACTAGGTATGGAGATACCGACGATCGAATCTCGGGCAAGTAACATACCGAAGAACAAAGGGAACGTTATACGGGATTAACTGAATCCTTGACATAGAGGTTCGACCGATAAAGACCTTCGTAGAATATGTAGGAACCAATGTGGACATCCAGGTCCTGCCATTGGTTATTGGCCGGAGAGGTGTCTCGGTCATGTCTACATAGTTCTCGAACCCGCAGGGTCTGCACACTTAAGGTTCGGTGACGTTTCGATAGTGTAGAGTTATGTATGGTGGTGAACGAAGATTGTTCGGAGTACCGGATGAGATCCCGGACGTCACAAGGAGCTTCGGAATGGTCCGGAGGTAAAGATTCATATATAGGAAGTCCCAGTTTGGTCGCCGGAAAAGTTTCGGGCTCATTGGTAGTGTACCGAGAGTGCCGGTAGTGTACCGGGAGACCACCGGGAGGGGTATTTCGACCCAAGAGGCTTCATGGGCTTTGGGAGAGTGTTTACCAGCCCTTAGTGGGCTTGTGGAAGTCCCACACAAGGCCCATACATCTAGGAAGAAAAGCCCAAAAGGAAAAAGGTGGAAAAAGGCAAATAGGGACCAAATAAGGAAGGAGTCCTAATCCCACTTGGAGTGGAGGAGGAAGGACTCCTCCCTTTGGTTCGGCCGAACCAGCCTTGGCTTGAGAGCCAAGGCTGCCTCCTCCTCCTCCTCTGCTCCTATATATACTAGAGGGGTTTGAGGGTTTTGGCACAAGTTCTTTCTTCCACGTGCAACCCTAACCTCCAGTGCATAGTTTCTCCTCTAGATTGGTTTTCTGCGGTGCTTAGGCGAAGCCCTGCAGGAATAACTCCACACCATCACCGGAGCGCCGTCACGCTGCCGGTGAACTCTCCCTCCTCTCCGCCTCCTCTTGCTGGATCAAGACGGTGGAGATCGTCATCAAGCTGCACGTGTGCTGAACGCGGAGGTACCGTCCGTTCGGTACTAGATCAGAATGATCGTGATCAAGGCCACGGGACGTTCGTGATCGGATCGTGGGACGGATCATGACAAGATCGCGGGACGGATCATGACAAGATCGCGGGACGGTTTGTGATTGGTTCGCGGGACGGCTCGTGATTAGATTGCGGGACGCTCGGCAATTTGGATCGCGAAGAAGTACGACTACACCAACCGCGTTTCTCAACGCTTCCCGCTTAGCGATCTACAAGGGTACGTAGATTCACTCTCCCTCTTGTAGATGCTCATCACCATGGATAGGTTTGCGTGTGCGTAGGAAAAAATTTGTTTCCCATGCGACGTTCCCTAACAGTGGCATCATGAGCTAGGTTGATGGTTCGATGAGATCTCGAGTAGAACACAAAAGGTTTGTGGGCGTTGATGCTTAGATTGCTTCCTCCCTTGGTCGTGTTTTGGTTCAGCGGTATTGTGGGATGAAGCGGCCCGGACCAACCTTACTCGTACGCTTACGAGAGACTGGTTCCCTCAACTGCACTTGTTGCAACAGATGTCTAGCGGGTGTCAGTTTCTCCTACTTTAGTTGGATCGGATTCGACAAAGGCGGTCCTTGAGAAGGTTGAAAAGCAACTTATGTATCACCGTTGTGGTTTATGCGTAGGTGAGAATCGTTCTTGCTAGATACCCGTAGCAGCCACGTAAAACTTGCAACAACAATTAGAGGACGTCTAACTTGTTTTTGCAGGGTATGTTGTGATGTGATATGGCCAATTACATGATGAAATATATGTGATGTATGAGATGATCATGTGATGTATATAATTTCATGACTTGCATGTCGATGAGTACGGCAACCGGCAGGAGCCATAGGGTTGTCTTTAATTATTGTATGACCTGCGTGTCAATCATTAAGCGCTATGTAATGCTTTACTTTATCACTACGATAGCAATAGTAGAAGAAGCATGCAGGGCGTGACAACCCCGATGGCAACACGTTGATGGAGATCATGGTGTCGTGCCGGTGACAATGGAGATCATGCCGATGTTTTTAAGATGGAGATCTTAAACACAAGTTCATGGCCATATCATGTCACTTATGAATTGCATGAGATGTTAATCCTTTTATGCACCTTGTTTTGCTTAGTACGACGGTAGCATTATAAGGTGACCCCTCACTTAAATTTCAAGATAAATTGTGTTCTCCCCGAGTGTGCACCGTTGTGAAAGTTCGTCGTGTTGAGACACCACGTGATGATCGGGTGTGATAGACTCTACGTTCACATACAACGGGTGCAAGCCAGATTTGCACGTGCAGAACACTCGGGTTAAACTTGACGAGCCTAGCATGTACAGACATGGCCTCGGAACACAAGAGACCGAAAGGTCGAACATGAGTCATATAGTAGATATGATCAACATAATGGTGTTCACCATTGAAGCCACCTTAACTCACGTGATGATCGGACTTGAGTTGGTGAATTTGGATCATGTGACACTCAGATGACCTGAGGGATGTCAATTTGAGTGGGAGCTTTAGTAATTTTATTAACTAAACTCATTATCTTGAACAATAGTCTAAGTAACCTTTGCATATTTATGTTGTAGATTAATGGCTCGCGCAGTAGCACCCCTGAATTTTAATGCATTCCTAGAGAAAGCTAAGTTGAAAGATGATGGAAGTAACTTTGTTGATTGGGCACGAAATCTGACGATTATCCTCACGGCTTACCAGAAACAATATGTCCTTGATGCACCGCTTGGTGACCAACCAGAAGACATGACCTCCGAAGACGTTAAGAACGCTTGGGAGGCTCGTGTTGGAGACTACTCAATAGTTCAGTGTGCAATATTGTATGGCTTAGAACCGGGACTTCAAAGACGTTTTGAACGTCATGGAGCATATGAGATGTTTCAGGAGTTGAAGTTTATTTTTCAGAAGAATGCCCAGATCGAGAGGTATGAGACCTCCGCTAAGTTCTATGCTTGCAAGATGGAGGAGAACGGGTCTATCAGTGAGCATATACTCAGAATGTCTGGGTATTCAAACCGTCTAGCTGAGTTGGGAATTACCCTACCGCAAGAGGCGATCATTGACAGAGTTCTTCAATCACTACCACCTAGTTACAAGAGCTTTGTGATGAACTATAACATGCACGGGATGAACAAGTCTTCATCCGAGCTGTTTGCGATGCTAAAAGTCGTTGAGTCTAAAATCCAGAAAGAACATCAAGTGTTGATGGTCAATAAAACCACTAGTTTCAAGAAAAATGGCAAGGGCAAAGGCAAGAAGGGTAAAACCAAGAAGGATGGCAAAGCAGTTGCTACTCCTACAAAGAAGCCTAAGCATGGACCTAAGCTAGAAACTGAGTACTTTCATTGCAAATGAACTGGTCACTGGAAGCGGAACTGCCCCAAGTACCCGGCTGACAAGAAGGTGGCCAAAGACAAACAAGGTATATATGATATACATGTTATTGATGTGTACCTTACTAGTTCTTGTAGTAGTGCCTGGGTATTTGATACCGGTTTGGTTGCTCACATTTGCAACTCAAAGCAGGAACTACGGAATAAACGAAGAGTGGCAAAGGACGAAGTGACGATGCGCGTGGGAAATGGTTCCAAGGTTGATGTGATCGCCGTCGGCACGCTCTCTCTTTGATTACCATCAGGATTAGTGATGAACCTGAATAATTGTTATTTAGTGCCTGCGTTAAGCATGAACATTATATTTGGATCTTGTTTATTTCGAGACGGTTACTCATTTAAATCAGATAATAAAGGTGGTTCTATTTATATGAGTGATATCTTTTATGTTCATGCACCCAATGTTAGGGGTTTATTCATATTAACTCTTGATAGTGATGACACACATGTTCATAACATTGATGCCAAAAGCTGTAGAGTTGATAATGATAGTACCACTTTCTTGTGGCACTGCCGTTTAGGTCATATTGGTGTAAAACGCATGAGGAAGCTCCATGCTGATGGACTTTTGGAGTCACTTGATTTTGAATCACTTGACACATGTGAACCATGCCTCATGGGCAAGATGACTAAAACGCCGTTCTCTGGAACAATGGAACGGGCAAGTGACTTATTGGAAATCATACATACTGATGTGTGCGGTCCAATGAATGTTGCAGCGCGTGGTGGATATCGTTACTTTCTCACCTTCACTGATGACTTGAGTAGATATGGGTGTATTTACTTGATGAAACACAAGTCTGAAACATTTGAAAAGTTCAAGCAATTTCAGAGTGAAGTTGAGAATCATCGTAACAACAAGATTAAATTTATGCGATCTAATCGAGGAGGTGAATATCTGAGTTATGAGTTTGGCGGTCACTTAAGACAATGTGGAATTTTTTCACAGTTGACACCGCCCGGAACACCACAGCGTAATGGTGTGTCTGAACGTCGTAATCGAACCTTATTAGATATGGTGCGTTCTATGATGTCTCTTGCCGATTTGCCACTATCGTTTTGGGGTTATGCATTAGAGACAGCTGCATTCACTGTAAATAGGGCACCATCAAAATCCGTTGAGACGACGCCATATGAACTGTGGTTTGGCAAAAGGCCAAAGTTGTCGTTTCTTAAAGTTTGGGTATGTGATGCTTATGTCAAAAAGCTTCAGCCTGAAAAGCCGGAACCCAAAGCGGAGAAATGCGTCTTCATAGGATACCCGAAAGAGTTTCTCTCGAAAGAATTGAGTGGGAGGAAAATAGAGCTTGATGAGGTTATTGAACCTTTACTTCAACTAGAAAGTAGCGCAGCACAGAAAGATGTTTCTATGGAACCTACGACGGTAGAAGAGGAAGTTAATGATGATGATCATGAAGCTTCGGATCAAGCTACTATTGAACCTCGTAGGTCGACAAGGACGCGTACTACGCCCGAGTGGTACGGCAACCCTGTCTTGGAGGTTGCTGACAAAGTTTGCAAACTCCAGCGATCCATTTATGGATTGGTGCAAGCATCTCGGAGCTGGAATAAGCGCTTTGATGAAGTGATCAAAGCGTTTGGGTTTATACAAGTTGATGGAGAAGCTTGTATTTACAAGAAAGTGAGTGGGAGCTCTATAGCGTTTCTAGTGTTATATGTGGATGACATATTGCTGATTGGAAACAATATAGAAATGCTGGAAAGCGTGAAGGAATATTTGAATAAGAGTTTTCAATGAAGGACCTAGGAGAAGCTGCTTTCATATTAGGCATTAAGATCTATAGAGATAGATCGAGACGCTTAATAGCACTTTCACAGAGCACATACCTTGATAAAGTTTTGAAGAAGTTCAAAATGGAGCAGTCCAAGAAAGGGTTCTTGCCTGTGTTACAAGGTGTGAAGTTGAGTAAGACTCAATGCCCAGTGACTGCAGATGATAAAGAAAAGATGAGCGTCACCCCCTATGCTTCAGCCATAGGCTCTATCATGTATGCAATGCTGTGCACAAGACCCGATGTCAGCCTTGCCATAAGTATGGCTGGAAGGTTTCAAAGTGATCCTGGAATGGAGCACTGGCAAGCGGTCAAGAATATCCTTAAGTACCTTAACAGGACTAAGGAGATGTTTCTCGTTTATGGACGTGATGAAGAGCTCGTCGTAAAGGGTTACGTCGATGCAAGCTTTGACACTGATCCGGACGACTCTAAGTCACAAACCGGATACTTATTTATTCTTAACGGGGGAGCGGTAAGCTGGTGCAGTTCCAAGCAGAGCGTGGTAGCTGATTCTACGTGCGAAGCAGAGTACATCGCAGCCTTGGAGGCAACGAAGGAAGGTGTCTGGATGAAGCAGTTCATGACAGATCTTGGAGTAGTGCCTAGTGCGCTGAATCCAATAAACCTGTTATGTGACAACACTGATGCCATTGCTTTAGCCAAGGAACCAAGGTTTCACAAGAGGACCAGACACATAAAGCGACGCTTCAACTCCATCCGGTTCTACATCGAGGAGAAGGACATAAATATTTGCAAAGTGCACACGGATCTGAATGTTGCAGACCCGTTGACTAAACCTCTTCCAAGAGCTAAACATGATCAACACCAGAACTGTACGGGTGTTCGATTCATTACCATGTAAATCACATAGTGATGTGAACTAGATTATTGACTCTAGTGCAAGTGGGAGACTGTTGGAAATATGCCCTAGAGGCAATAAATAAAGTGTTTATTATTATATTTCCTTGTTCATGATAATCATTTATTGTCCATGCTATAATTTTATTGATTGGAAACACATTGCATGTGTGGATAAATAGACAACACTGTGTCCCTAGTATGCCTCTAGTGAACTAGCTCGTTGATCAAAGATGGTCAGGGTTTCCTAGCCATTGACATGTGATGTCTTTTGATAACGGGATCACATCATTAGGATAATGATGTGATGGACAAGACCCAAACTACAAACGTAGCATATGATCGTGTCAGTTTATTGCTACTGTTTTCTGCATGTCATTGTATATGTTCCTATGACCATGAGATCATGCAACTCAAGGATATCAGAGGAGTGCCTTGTGTGTATCAAACGTCGCAACATAACTGGGTGACTATAAAGGTGCTCTACAGGTATCTCCGATGGTGTCTGTTAAGTTGGCATGGATCGAGACTGGGATTTGTTACTCCGTATGACGGAGAGGTATCTCGGGGCCCACTCGGTAATGCAACATCACAATAAGCCTTACAAGCAATGTGACTAATTGTTAGTTGCAGGATCTTGTATTACGGAACGAGTAAAGAGACTTGCCGATAACGAGGTTGAACTAGGTATGGAGATACCGATGATCGAATCTCGGGCAAGTAACATACCGAAGAACAAAGGGAACGTTATACGGGATTAACTGAATCCTTGACATAGAGGTTCGACCGATAAAGATCTTCGTAGAATATGTAGGAACCAATGTGGACATCCAGGTCCCGCCATTGGTTATTGGCCGGAGAGGTGTCTCGGTCATGTCTACATAGTTCTCGAACCCGCAGGGTCTGCACACTTAAGGTTCGGTGACATTTCGGTAGTGTAGAGTTATGTATGGTGGTGACGGAAGATTGTTTGGAGTCCCCGATAAGATCCCGGACATCACGAGGAGCTCCGTAATGGTCCGGCGGTAAAGATTCATATATAGGAAGTCCCAGTTTGGTTGCCGGAAAAGTTTCGGGCTCATCAGTAGTGTACCGGGAGTGCCCATAGTGTACCGGGAGACCACCGGGAGGGGTATTTCGACCCAAGAGGCTTCATGGGCTGTGGGAGAGTGTTTACCATCCCTTAGTGCACTGGTGGAAGTCCCACACAAGGCCCATATATCTGGGAAGAAAAGCCCAAAAGGAAAAAGGTGGAAAAAGGCAAATAGGGACCAAATAAGGAAGGAGTCCTAATCCCACTTGGAGTGGAGGAGGAAGGACTCCTCCCTTTGGTTCGGCCGAACCAGCCTTGGCTTGAGAGCCAAGGCTGCCTCCTCCTCCTCCTCTCCTCCTATATATACTAGAGGGGTTTGAGGGTTTTGGCACAAGTTCTTTCTTCCACGTGCAACCCTAACCTCCAGTGCATAGTTTCTCCTCTAGATTGGTTTTCTGCGGTGCTTAGGCGAAGCCCTGCAGGAATAACTCCACCACCATCACCGGAGCGCCCTCACGCTGCTGGTGAACTCTCCCTCCTCTCCGCCTCCTCTTGCTGGATCAAGACGGTGGAGATCGTCATCAAGCTACACGTGTGCTGAACGCGGAGGTGCCGTCCGTTCAGTAATAGATCGGAAGGATCGTGATCAAGGCCACGGGACGTTCATGATCGGGTCGCGGGACGGATCGTGACAAGATCGCGGGACAGTTCGTGATTGGTTCGCGGGACGGTTCGTTATTAGATCGCGGGACGCTCGGCAATTTGGATCGCGAAGTACGACTACACCAACCGCGTTTCTCAACGCTTCCCGCTTAGCGATCTACAAGGGTACATAGATTCACTCTCCCTCTCGTAGATGCTCATCACCATGGATAGGTTTGCGTGTGCGTAGGAAATTTTTTGTTTCCCATGTGACGTTCCCCAACAGTGATATGATGCCATGATGCAAATGATATGAGGCAAACTTTATTGAACCAAACCAGATGAGGGGAAAACTTGGAAGGTTCATACAAGGAATATTACAAGGAAGGCATGGGTTGCACTTGGGCTATTACAACTATCCCCCACTACAAGAGTTTATCGTCCCGAGATCTATGAACGGAAGAATTCAGGGTATTTGGAATGGAGAAGGTCCTCACGTTCCCAAGTGGCTTCTTTGTCAGAGTGATGTGATCACTTCACCTTTAGAAACTTGATTGACTTGTTGCGAGTCCTATGCTCAATCTCTTGAAGGATAGCAACTGGATTCTCATGATAGGATAGGTCTGCTTGGAGATCAATATCTTGGAGATCAACGGTGCGTTCGGGAGTCTTGAAACACTTCTGGAGCTGAGAGACGTGAAACACATCATGCACATTTGAGAAATTGGAAGGAAGATCGAGTTGGTAGGCAAGGTCTCCCCTCTTGACCACAATCTTGGAAGGACCCACGTAGCGTGGTGCTAGCTTTCCTTTGATGCTAATGCGCTGAGTGCTCTCCATGGGAGACACCCTGAGATAGACAAAATCATCGATATCAAAGTTCATGTCACGATGCTTGCTATCTAGCTCTTCTAACGGTATTGAGCTGCTTTGAGATTTTCACGAATGACACGACACATCTCTTCTGCTTCAGTTACCATGTCATTACCAAGGATTTGTCGCTCACCGGTTTTAGACCAATTGAGCAGGGTGCGGCATTTAATGCCATAGAGAATCTCGAATGGGTTCTTGCCCGAACTTGCTTGGAAACTGTTGTAGTGTGAGAAATCGGCAAACGGGAGACAGTCTTCCCCCTTCATGCCAAAATAAAGCACAAAAGCTCTTAGCATATCTTCAAGGATTTGATTGACTCCTCAACTTGACAACTAGTCTGAGGATGAAAAGTTGTACTGAAACAGATCTTGGTACCCATTGCAGTCTAGAAGGAATCCTAGAACTTGGAAGTGAAGATGCGTCCATGATCTGAAGATATGAGCTGAGGAATACCATGCAAAGAAACTATCCTTGAGGTGTACAACTTTGCCAGCTGAGCTATCGAGGTAGATTCATTGATCAGAAATAAGTGGGAAATCTTGGTGAGCTTGTCCATAACCACAAAGATGGCATCATTACCTCTCTTTGACTTAGGAAACCCAGTGACGAAATCCATCTCAACATGATCGAATTTCCACTCTAGGATAGGCAAAGGCTGAAGGAGACCTGTTGGATGTTGATGTTCTGCCTTCACTCTGCAACAAACATCACACTCGTTCATGAACTAAGAAATCTCATGTTTCATGTCAGTGCACCAGAAGGTTTGCTTGAGATCCTACATTTGGAACTGCCTGGATGAAAGGAGAGAAGAGAATTATCTGCTTCATCCATGATAACTTTCCTGAGTTCTCCCTTAGGAACCACTAGACGATCCTCGAAAAACAAGGTGTCCTTGTCCTCAACACAAAAGCACTTATACTTTGGAATGCTCTTGGCCACACTTTTCTTCATTTTCTTCACCATAGCATCAAGAAGCTGAGCTTGGTGAACCTGATCTTCCAAAGTCAGAGATACTTGAAGATTGGCAAGAAACCCTTGAGGAAAAATTTGGAGATTGAGCTTGCAAAAAGCTTCACAAAGCTCAGGTTGGAGATGCTTGAGTATAATACTATTGCAGTACGCCTTTCTACTCAGCGCATCTGCAATGCCATTTGCTTTACCCAGAGTATATTAAATGCTTGGATTGTACTCCTAGATCATTTCCACCCAACGTGTTTGCCGAAGATTGAGATTCGGTGAGTGAAAATGTACCTCAAGCTCTTGTGGTCGGTGAACACCTCAACTAACCTTCCCAACAGTAGATGTCTCCATGTCATTAGAGCATGAACAACTGCCGCCAACTCAAGATCATGAGTGGGGTAGTTCTTCTTGCTAGGCTTCAGCTGGCATGAGGTATAAGCAACAACCTTCTTATCTTGCATGACAACACCACCAAGACCTTGAAGGGAAGAATCACAGAACACTTGGAAAGGCTTGGCTTCATTGGGAGGAATGAGAAATGGAGCTGAAGTCAGCTTTTCCTCGAGTGTATTGAACACCACATCACACTCAGGAGTCCAGACATACTTGACACTCTTCTGAAGGAGGTTGGACAAAGGCTTAGAAATTTGTGAGAAGTTCTCCACAAATCTTCTATAGTAACTTGCAAGCCCGAGGAAGCTACGAAGCTGCTTGACAATCTAAGGAGGCTCCCACTTCAAGATGGCCTCAACTTTCTCAGGGTGCACCTTGATACCCTCGGCAGGGATGATGTGCCCAAGGTAAACCACCTCATTGAGCCAAAACTCACACTACGAGAACTTGGCATAGAATTGATGCTCTCTTAACTTTCTAAGCACAAGCCAGAGATGCTCTGCATGCTCTTCTTCTGTCTCCGAGAATACAAGAATGTCATCCAAATACACCAAGACAAACTCATTTATATAGGGAGACAAGACAAAGTTCATCATTCCAGAGAAAGTCGGATGTGCATTTGCGAGACCAAAGGACATGACGGTGTACTCATAAGAGCCAAAACTCATCCTAAAAGCAATCTTTGAAATATCTTCTTCACAGATGCGGATGTGATGATAGCCCATCCGAAGATCTAACTTCGAGAAAACCGTGGCCCCTTTCAGTTTCTCAAACAACCCATTGATGTTGGGAAGTGGATACTTGTTCCTGATTGTCTTCTTATTCAATGGGCGGTAATCGACACAAAGTTGTTCTGTGCCATCCTTCGTCTTGACAAAAATAACACCACAACCCCATGGTGAAGAACTTGGTCTAATCAGACTCAGACGTTGTTGTTCATCTAGCTGCTTCTTCAATTTTTTCAGCTCTTTGGGGCCAAGCTTATAAGGACGCTTGCATACCGGTTCAGTTGCAGGCTCGAGTTCAATCACGAACTCTACTGGCCGGTGAGGAGGCATTCCTGGCAATTCTTCTGGAAAGACATCTTCAAACTCACAAACAACGGGAATCTCGGAAATGGCAGAAATTTCACCCTTCTCACTGAGAGAAAAGAGACAAATTGTGTCATCACGAGTAGCGAAAATGATCACGTCCTTAGAAGGATGAGTCATTTGACTTCTTTGGCTTCAAAATAAACAAAAGCCTTGTTCATTGCCAGAAAATCCATGCCAAGAGTGAGATCAATATCAGAATTGCCGAGAACCATTGGAGAGGCCAGAAAACAATAGTTGCCCAACTTGATAGAGACATTCGTAACCACCTTATTAGCACTCAAGAGAGTACCGGGTGAAACAACATGCATAGCTTTGCTCAAATATTCAGAATCAAAGTCATGCTTGGAGAAGAATGCTTTTGAAATGAAGCAATGTGATGCACCTGAATCGAACAACACTTTTGCAGGAATAGAATTAACCAAGATATTGCCCATAATCACTTGAGAAGAATCGCTGCTTCAGCTGCATTGACCATGTTCACTCTTGCTGACTTGGGGTTGTGCTTCACCATAGCATTGCTTGGAGGTCTGACTAGAGGAGGAGGTGGAAGGTGTCGCTGGTTGGTGCACTTGTTTGAGTAGTGGCCCTTCTAACCATACTTGTGACACGTAACCTCTGAAAGCAGACGGAAGTTGCAGGGAGGAGGAACATTTGCTGAATTGGGAGCCCGAGGCCTCTGCTGAAAACCTCGATTGGGTGGGTGGGAAGGACCACGATCACTGTGCTGCTTCTGCTGCCGAGGAGGACAAAACGGAGTTGGAGGAAGAACCCAATACTTCTGCTGCTTAGGAACAATCCAAGAGCTGGACGAAGAAGGGTGAGGGTGTTTGAATCACTTCCTTGAGTTCTCCACCCTGAGCTAGACTGCTTCAAACTTTAGAGCCAAGTTATAGAAATGGTCAAACTCACGAGGCTCGTGCAAGACTAGAGCAAGCTGAAGGTCATCCCTGAGGCCACCTCTGAACTGATAAATCTTCGCCTTGTCATCGGGAACGTCTTGCTTAGCATGGCGGGCCAGATTCTAAAACTCAATGTTATACTGATAGACAGACGAGTTCCCCTGCTTCAAGTTCCTGAACTTCTCATGCATACCCTCCACAAAGCTCGTCGGGATATGATGAGCTCTGAAGTCACGGCAGAAATCATCTCAACTGACTGCATGGTCACCTATGGAATCCTTGTACTGCTGCCACCAATCTGCTGCCTAACCCTTGAGATGGAAGGCCGCAAACCTGACATAGTCCTCATGCCTGACTCTGCACTCAAAATGCTTTTTCATGTCACGGAGCCAATTGTTTGCATCAAGAGGCTGATCACAACAAGTGAACGACTTGGGTTGGTTTGCAAGGAACTGGTTGAGAGTTGCAAATTGCGGCTGATTATTGAAATTCCCTTAATGACCTTACTGACCCTGATTCCTCCCTTGCAACAAATTGAGCAACATCTGAGTATTCACATTGGTTGCGGCCATCAAAGCTTGCCAAGCTTCTGGAGGTGGAGGTGGGGTGGTGGAGGGTTATACTGCTCCCCATCATCACGACCCGGGTGTCCACGAGTTGCTGGATCCATCCTGAAGATGGACATTAATACTAGCACACCATTGACAAAGATGATTGAAATAAGCTGAATCAAATGGTTGAAAGGAATTTTCAATGAAATATCATCAATTGCATTCAAACTGAAAATTAGGCAGGACGCCTTCTTCATGTTCGTGATACATCATTAGAACATGAAGCCACTTGAATAACACAACAATGTATTGAGCTAAGATTTGCTCAGAACAAATGTATAACCCTCATACATCTGATAGAAGATGATCCTAGGTAACTACGAGAATTCCCACCTAAGAACTTCCGAAATCTTTGGTTATGCAACCGGGTCCACGGATACACGGAGTTAAATCCATCACTCAACTCCTAGCAGTAATACTACTCTCCAATATATCACATCCATCCACACACAACCACGAGCCTTAGAAATTCATCTACCTCGGACCCTCGTAATCACAATGATACCAAGCATGGTAGTACATGTGGACGTTCTTGCCAGTACTGGATGATGCGAAACTCCTCTTGCCACAAATAGTATTGAAGCAATTTCGAACATCCTCCGTCTTGAGATACTAAGGAAACTTAATGATAATGATGTGGCCAGAATTCCCTGGAGCTCTACTCCCTAGAACAAAGTCAATTCAGATAGGAGGCACCAATAACAAAATTCCGTCACATCGGCATCATATAGTTTCCAAAATACCCGCATGATCCTACAAAAAATTTGAGTGAGAAGAGGGTAGAATAAAAAATTCCTAAGTCGTAATTCCTCACCAGAGTATAGAAGAGGAGTAAAAGAATCCTACTCTCTGATATAACTAGACTCAAAATAGTTTTTCACTAGACTAGACTCGGCCAAGTTCAATCAAGCAAGGGGCTGCTATGGTCGTTATGGCTCTGGTTGGTATTACCAACTTGTAACGACCAAGATGCAGTATTATCCCAATTAAGACTCGAGGTCCTCGATGGGGATAGAAGCGCATCTCGGTGATTCACAAGTACAAAAATCATTGCAATACATGTAAAGAGGTGATACGTATATGCTTTGGCTTACACTCATCACATGCTAAATTACAATTCCACATAATCATTCATACAGTCATCCATAAGACAGGTTCTGACTACGGATGAAATCAAACAATAAAAGAAAGCAATGAAACTGCCTTGCTATCCCAGGAACACAACCACGAAGCTCCCCTACTCATCCGGATACGTCACATCATACACCCACTTTCTTCATCATACTCCCACTGGATCTAAGGTGCATCAATGGGATCGAACTCACCAGAACCTGTACCAATAGTGTTATAGTAATTTGTGAGCCACGGGGACTCAACAATCTCATAACCCGAGTACCGAGACTATGTAAGCCAATGGGTGAGGAATGGTTAGGTGGTTAGGTTGTAGCAAGCACTAAGCATATATTTGGGTGGCTAACTTACGAGGGCAAGAATAAATATGGTGGCCTACACATAATGGTCGTGAACTAGAATGATCACTAAGTGATCCTAAACACCTACTTACATCAATCATAGCCCCACCATGTTCTCTCTCGGTTCAAGTCCACGAGCAGAGACAGTCACGGTTATGCACATGGTTGGTGTTAGGGATATAACCCCGTGGTAAGACCCGCCCAGGTAGGGCCTGGTCATACCCGGCGGCTCATAATCCAGACCAAGGCAGATGGGCCAAGAGACATAGGCCTGGCCGTATGGTGGCTTACCAAGATGGGCCAAGACAAGCCCCGGACGGAAGGAATGAAGACTCGGGCGGTTAAGTCACCCGGAGGCGGCTCGCCCAAGATGGTAAGGCGACATAGAGATACAGTCAGATACGTTGTAAGAGTCGGTATGAGACTTGTGTAACCCGTGGCCTTGACCTCCTATATAAAGGCGAGACCCGGGGCGACTTAGACAGAAACCAACTAATCGAGAACTAGGTCAAGCGAGTCCGCTCCCTTATAATCGATACTCCAATCAATACAACACAAGTAGGACATAGGCTTTTACCTCTTCTTGAGGGGCTGAACCTGGGTAAACTCGTCTCCTTCATCCCAACCAACCCCTTTAAGTCCATCACCTTAGCGATGGCCTCGAACATAAGTCCTCGGATATCTACTGTGACAAAACCATGACAGTTGGCGCCCACCTTGGGGCCAGCGCTCGGTGGTGTTGAGTTCTCAAAGGGCTCTCTCCCAGGGATCGAGGGGTACGTTGTTGGCAGGATGAACAAAAGCCTCCGCAGCCGGCTCTACGTCGATGACACCGGCTGGGGCCCCGAGGCCGACTCTGTCAGGTACGGTTTCCGGGTTCCCTTCGTTGGAATCCACGTCTTCATCGGCAAGGTCGGCAGATCTACACCCGGGTCGGACGTCTGCACCAACATCGTCGAGCCGGCTCGGTGCATGCAACCCACCCAACACATGCAACCCGCTCGTGCTAACCTAGGCAGGAAGCATGTCTTCATTGGCTTCACTCAGGGCATGGATCTTGAGGTCTCCATGTCATAGGAAACTCTCGTCTGTTCGGAGGATGGATCTTTGAGCGGAGAGATGGAATCAATCTACCAGCTTCACGATGGCAGGCTCGGGGGCTATGGCGAGCTCTACCCCAAGTCAGAGTGCCATGAGCCGGACGATCATGGGCCGTCGATTCATGCGGCCGTCTTCATGGTGGGCTCAGCACCGGCCCCGAGCAGTACAACCGCTGGAGCAGCAGGGTCGGGGGCTGACCCGCCGGCGGCTCAGGTTCTTCTGGATCTAATGAACGAGCTTACAACCCTAATGGAGATTAAGGTCACGGCTGAGAATCAAGCCGCCCGGAACGCAGAAATCGCAAGACTGAAGGACCATATGACCGAAGACCAATAAGGGATCAGCATGCTGAAGGCTCAGATGGATGCGGAGGCGGAGCACCTTAGGGCAGATGCTTTCCGCCTCGAGCTGGAGCAGCAATCTACGGTAGTGGTTCAACGGATGAGGCACCAGTCCCACTTGCCAGAACAGTACGAGGCCAGAAACCTTTTTAACACGCCAAGAACGGGACGGACAACGGAAGCACCTGGAAGTCGGCCGGCGGCTTGGCATCAGCAGCTTAACCTGCCCCGACGGAACCAGGTCGCACCAATGGCTTTCCCAAGGTTGGCGGGTCATTATTCAAACCCGACGGAGAACATGGTGGCGGCAGGAACCCATCTTGGAACGATCCCTATCCCGGACGACGCGCCTTTCGCAGAAGAGGTGTAGAACACCATTGGATACCTGCAGACGGCGATGGCCCAGCAGGAGAAGTATAGCTACTGCTGGACTCGCGTGCATTCAACCCCCATCCCCAACCGCAGCTTCAGCCAGCGTCATGAGTCGCCGGCGGTTTCTAGTAGTGATCAGCATCGGGGCCCGCCGTGAGATTATCAGGCGGTTCAGGATGCTCAGGCACTGGTGGACCGGGCGAGAGCACAGCGAGAGGCGGCGGCTCTGGCGGTGGCGGCTCATCAAGAACCAGCACCTTCCATCTCGGTGGGAGCAAGAGTAACCACCAGGGTCGTGGGAGTGCCGTGCTTAGCAGCAGCTTTGCGGAATGAGCGTCTGCTGAAGGATTTCAAGGGCCCTCGCAAGGTCCCAAATTACACTGCTGACCTGCCTCTAGAGGCCTAGATTGAAAGCTATGAGCTGGCGATGGAGATGTTAGACGTCAACGACATAGTATGTGCCAAGTATTTTATCATGATGCTGGAAGGGCTGGCTCGCACGTGGTTGAAGGACTTGCCACCCAACACCATTAATTCCTGGGCCAAATTAAAGGCGAAGTTCATCAAAAATTTCCAAGGAACATGCAAGCAGCCCATGACGATTATGGATTTGGATCATTGTGTGCAACAGGAGGATGAGTCGGCTCATCATTGGGTCCGGAGGGTCTCAACCATCATCCACTCGTCTGAACAGATTACGGCGGCTCAAGCAGTTTTGATTCTGGAGAAGAATTGCCACTTTACACCTTTGAAGCAGAAGCTTGGACGGCTCAAGCACTCGTGTCAGGACATGGGGCAGCTCATGGAGGCTCTCACAAAGTATGCCGACTCTGACAATACAAGGATCCAGGCTCTGATGAGGAGAAGCCCAGTCAGGGCAAGAAGAATAATAATGGCAAGGGTGCGGCAGGCAATGGCAACCAGGGCAAGAGGAAGAATCTAGATGGCGGGTCAGAATTGGTGGCCAACACCAGCGCCGGGAACAATCGTGCTAAGGGCAATGGGAACTTTAGACAGCCTTTTAATAAAGGTAAAACTCCTTTCAACTTGGAAGAGATGCTTAATAAGCCTTGTCCGGAGCATAGCCGGCCCGATAGGGTGGCGGGTCAGACATGGAGGAATTACCACATTATGCGACAGTTTTGGGACAACAGCTTGCGGCAACATTACATCAATGGTGGTGGTCCGCCAGGTGGCTCAGGACCAGGCAGGTCAGGAGCTGGCCTTGGTCCTGGCGGCTCAGGATCCGGCTATCAGAGCCAGGGCAATCAAGGAGGGCATCATCAGCAATCTGGTGGCAATAATCAGCAGCAGAGTAACCAGTTTGGGTATCAGAGTAATCCGACGCAACTCATCTTGAGTCAGTATCATGTCTTTACAACCAGCCTTGACAAGCAAGATCAGGAGTTGTCCAAGCGAGTGGTTAATGCGATCATGCCGGCTCTCCCCGAAATACTTGAAGTGGTCTGAGTACAACATAACTTGGAGCAGAGAGGATCACCCGCCGCGTGTTAACGACCCGGGGTGGCTGGCTTTGGTGGTTGCCGTCCAAGTGGGAGGATATGTGTTTACTAAGGTGCTTATGGATGGTGGCAGCAGCATTAATATTTTGTACTATGACACTTTCCGCCGGATGAAGTTGCTTGATAAGGATCTTAGGCCTTCCTCGACAGTCTTTCATTGTGTGGTGCCTGGCAAGTCAGCTTATCCAGTGGGTAAGATCTCTTTGGAAGTCGCCTTTGGTGACAAATACAACTATAGGGTGGAGACCTTATGTTTTGAGGTGGTCAAGATCAAAAGTCCATATCATGCCCTATTTGGACGTCCGGCTTATGCCAACATGGCGAGGCCTTGCTATGTCTACTTACAGCTCAAGATGCCCGATTTGAACGGGACGATTACAGTGCATGGTGATCGGAAGACGGCTGTTGAGTGTGAGGAACGAGACACGGATTATGCAGAGTCAAGTTGTGCTGAAGCAGAACTCAAGTTCTATAAGGAAAATGTTGACCCGGAGGACATGACTCCGCTCAAGAAGCCCACCACAGAATCTGAGCCGCCCCTCAAGTTTTCAGCGGATGATACCAAATTGGTGGATTTGACTCCGGGCGACTCATCGCAATAGTTCACCATTGGGACCAATATGGATCCTAAATAGGAAAGCGCGCTCATCGAATTCATCCGTGAGAATCGGGACATCTTTGCATGGAAGCCTTCTGACATGCCGGGTGTATCGAGAGAGTTCGCTGAGCACCACCTTAATGTGGATCCCAAATTTAAGCCAATCAAACAGTTCCTTCGACGGTTTAATGAAGAGAGGCGCAAGGCCATTGGAGAAGAGGTGGCCTAGCTCCTGGCGGCGGGTTTCATCGTTGAAGTGTTTCACCCAGAGTGGCTTGCTAACCCGGTACTAGTGCTTAAGAAGAATGGCACATGGCGTATGTGTGTGGATTACACGGATCTTAACAAGGCCTATCCGGTTGACCCGTTTTCTCTCCCTCGTATCGGCTAGATCATCGATGCACCGGCAGGTTGTGAGAGTTTATGCTTCCTGGATGCTTATTCTAGTTATCATCAGATCAAGATGGTAGTCAAGGACCAAGAGAAGACGACTTTCATCATGCCTTTTGGTGCTTTCTGCTACGTGTCCATGCCTTTTGGGCTCCAGAGTGCCCAGGCGACTTACCAGCGTTGTGTATAGAACTGTCTCCACAGTCAAATCGGGCGCAACGTACATGCATATGTGGATGATATTGTGATCAAGTCAAGGAAGAAGGAGACTCTGCTTGACGACCTGAAGGAGACTTTTGACAACTTACGGGTCTACAAGATGATGCTTAACCCGGCTAAGTGTGTTTTTGGCATTCCTGCAGGCAAGCCCTTGGGATTTCTATTCTCTGAGTGTGGCATTGAGGCTAATCCAGATAAGATCAAAGCTATCACTTCCCTGTCTGAGCCGGCATGCATCAATGATGTTCAACGCCTGGCGAGATGGATCGCTGCGTTAAGTCGGTTCGTAAGCCACCTCGGGGAGAAGGCCATCCCTTTGTACCAGATGATGAAGAAGACAGACAACTTTGTCTGGAGTACGGCGGCGGGTGAGGCATTTGAGGTACTCAAGAGACATCTCACTGAGCCGCTAGTCTTAGCAGCTCCGGCTGAGAAGGAACCTTTGCTCTGATAGGTGGCGGCTAATAACAGGGCAGTCAGCACCGCGATCGTCGTTGAGCATAGGGAGGCAGGGAAGGAATATCCGGTTTAGAGGCCGGTTTATTACATTAGTGAAGTCCTGACAGAGTCCAACCAGAGGTATCCACATTGGCAGAAGCTGGTATATGGGGTATTCATGGCCAATCGTAAGCTGAAGCATTACTTCCTGGCACACCCGATCACAGTGGTTAGCTCTGCCCCGTTGGGAGACATAATTCAAAACAGAGAAGCCACCAGCAGGATTGCTAAGTGGGCATTGGACCTTGGACCTCTTAATCTGAAATACATGCCTCGCAGGGCGGTCAAGTCTCAAGCCTTAGTGGATTTCATAAATGACTGGACGGAGTGTCAGGCACCCGAGGAAAAGCCAGATAATACATATTGGACGATCCACTTTGATGGATCCAGGCAACTGGAAGGATCAGGGGCAGGGGTTGTCTTAACTTCCCCTAAAGGTGACAAGTTCTGTTACGTGCTAAGGTTGATGTTTCCTTGTACTAACAGTGCAGCTGAGTACGAAGCTCTGCTTCACGGCCTCTAGGTGGCTATGGAGATGAACCTGAGCCGGGTTAGATGTCTTGGCGACTCAGACCTCGTGGCCTAGCAAGTTTCAGGCACTTGGGATTCAAACGACTAGCGGATGACGGCTTATCATCAGGTGGTGGATGTAATTGCTGGTCATTTCAAGGGTTATCAAGTGGATCATGTTGATCGTCGCAAGAACGAGGTGGCCGACGCACTATCAAGGCTGGGCTCTCAGCGTAAGCCGGTACTGCCTAATGTTTTCTTAGACGTACCACATCACCCGTCAGTTAAGTTACCTTCAGAGGAAGACTTGGCTATACCTGACCCAGAGGGGCAGCTGGTGGCGGCTCTGCGTGCTATTCCTGACTGGACCATGCCTTACCTGGCATACTTTACTCTGGCGAGTTACCTAAGGATGAAAACTTGGCAAGGCAGATCATCAGGCGGTCTAAGTCTATGCCAATCATCAATGGTGAGTTACATAAGTGCAGCGTCACTAACGTTTTTCAATGTTGTGTCTCACCTGAAGAAGGCAAGGAAATCTTGAATGAAATTCATGCTGGCGATTTTGGTCATCATGCCGGCTCAAAATCTCTGGTGGCCAAGGCTTTTCAACATGGCGTCTTCTGGCTGACGGCTCATAAGGATGCGGAAGACTTGGTTCGCAAGTGTGATGGATGTCAGAAGTTTGGGCGGCATGCTCACATCCCGGCTCAGGAGTTGCGCATGATTCCAATTACCTGGCCTTTTGCAGTCTGGGGGCTTGATATGGTCGGGCCTTTCAAGAGATCCAAGGACAAGAAGACCCACCTCTTGGTGGCCGTGGACAAATTTACCAAGTGGGTAGAAGCTGAGCCGATCAGCGTGTGTGATGCGGCTACGGCGGTTCAGTTTGTTAAAAAGCTGATCTACCACTTTGGTTACCCTCATAGTATCATCACAAATAATGGTACGAACTTATCCAAGGGGGCTATGCAAGCGTTCTATGAAAGTGAGCACATCCGACTTGACGTTTTTGCGGTTGCTCGTCCACAATCAAATGGTCAGGCAGAGCATGCTAACCAGGAAATCTTGAGAGGTATCAAACCCCGGCTTATGGTTCCTTTGCAGCAAACGTTGGGTTATTGGGTAGAGGAGTTGCCGTCCATCTTATGGAGCATCATAAGTACTCCTAATAGATCAACTGGCTATACGCCTTTCTTCATGGTTTATGGCGTGGAAGCCGTGTTACCAAGCGATATACGTCATGACTCTCCACGGGTGGCAACTTACATTGAGGCGGATAATGAAACAACACGTCAAGACGTGTTGGATGCCTTGGAGGAAGAACGTGATCTCGCGGCGGCTCGATCGGCAATTTATCAGCAAGACCCGTGTCGCTATCATAGCCGCAGAGTTAAGACCCGGACGTTTCAAGAAGGCGACTTAGTGTTGCGGTTGATTCAAGATCAGACAGATGCACACAAGTTATCCCCTCCATGGGAAGGACCTTTCGTGGTCAGCAAAAATCTCAACAACGGGTCGTTTTACCTCATTGACATATGAGACGAATCAAGCACTTCTAGGCAGGAGACCCGCCGGCCATGGAACATAGCTCGTCTATGGCCTTACTATACTTGAGTCGTCAAGACTTGACATTGTATACCATCATTGTACATATCATATATATATATATATGAATAAAGTTGGCATCCCTGCAAGCCGGGGCCTTACCATTTCGCGTATCTCAGTTTGCACAACAAGCTCATCTAGGGGGCTTCCAACCCACCGTGTTTAGCTTATCAGACCCTATTGATCGACTCTTAAGCCAAAAAGTTGACTCCATCAACAGGTCATCTAGGGGGCTTCCAACCCACCGGGTTTAGCTTATCAGACCCTATTGATCGGCTCTTAAGCCAAAAAGTTAACTCCGGCAACAGGTCATCTAGGGGGCTTCCAACCCACCAGGTTTAGCTTATCAGACCCTATTGATCGGCTCTTAAGCCAAAAAGTTGACTCCGTCAACAGGTCATCTAGGGGGCTTCCAACCCACCGGGTTTAGCTTATCGGACCCTATTGATCGGCTCTTAAGCCAAAGTCAGGCGGGTTATACACCCCAAAAGTTGACTCCGTCAACAAGGTCATTTGGGGGCTTCCAACCCATCGAGTTTAGCTTACATACCCTCTTCATCGGATCTTAAGCCACCGTAAGCTCGGGTTAAACCTGCCTGTAAGCTGATGCTGCTCCTCTATGTGACCCGCCGAACTCTTACCAGTTAATCTCGCTTAGAGACCCCGAGCTGGTTCAAGGAAGTTGATGGCCAATCTCGATAGAGACCCTATACTAGTTAAGGTTAAACCGGCGGCTCTTGTCACGTGAGGGCCGGCTTACGGAAAGTGAGGATAAACTCTCTCATCTACTACCGACTCTCCGCTATGTGGCCCGTTTCGTACTCTTAGATAGTTAATCTTTTAAAGACCCTGCACTGTTTAAGGTTAAAACAACTGATTTATGTCACGTGAGAGGCAGTCCATGGGCTACCAGGGTACTCATGCCCTGCCGCGTCTCTTTCTGGGACGTTACGCTCTTATCAGTTAATCTCGCTACGATAGAGACCCCGTACTGATAAGGAGTTCTGGTAGCGAGTCCACCCAGAAGAACCGGCACATGAGTTATTGAGAAAAGCAAGTCAGGAAAGATATAACATCTCCGGGTTGTGCTATGTTAAGCTGCCCTCACAACAGTGCGGAAAGTATTCTGCTCTTACAGGCTGTTTTATTAAGAAGAGCCGCCACGACATCTGGTATGAATTGAAGCACAAGGCGGACATAATATATTAAGCCGTGCGATTTCCTCTGTGCACGATGGCACAGTTCAGGCAAGACAAGGTTTTCCTAAGGCCTATTATAATGCTCTCAACAGAGCTCAAAAAGCAAGACTTAAAGTTTTTTACACCGCTCAAAGTTTTGGCAGGTCAAAGAAGCCGGGTTATGCCATGGCAAGATAAAGTTGATCAGCTGGATGGCGGGTCATCCTGCGGCGCGTCTTCGACCTCCTTAATCTGAAGATTGTCCATGTCCCAGTTGTAGTTGGTTAAAGCTTCAAAGTTGGCCTCTTCAAAGAGGGGCGACGGGTCAATGTCAGGGGCAAAGAGATGCTTACGGCGTGCAGGAGTTAAATCGTTGGCCTCGAAGGTTGGGCCACGCACTCGCTTGTTCTCAGCATTGTAAGCCGCCTGATATGTTAACAAATTCACTTCTTCCACCAACACTGATGCAAGGACCCTGGAGGCCTTCATACAACGAGCATAGTCAACTTTTGTGAATTATGAGCCGTCGTCCTTCTTTGACGGAAAGCCACCCATCATCTCTTCAGGAGTTAGCTCCGGGGCAAAGGCCAAAGCCCGACTTATTGCTGCAATGGCCCCCTTCCGGGCGGCTGATTTTTTGAGTTCTTGGATTTGCTTTGGACAGGTGGACAACACTTATATGACTCCTTTCATGAACTTGGGGATGCTTTCTTTGTTCAGCATAGCCCTGATGGTGCAAAGGGTCCCGCAGTACTATTGTTCTGACAAAGTCTAGATGGCTTTCAGCTGCAGCAAGCTGTCAGCACCAAGCTGGCGGCTCCTTTGACCTACAAAGGATGAGTTTTGAGTGATATCGGCTGAGTTTTAATACTTGCCAAAGATAGCAGTTGTCATCTTGAGATATGGTGCTTCAGGGAGTGCAACTCGTCTGATACGACCATGAGTTGCTCATCAGCATCATCCGCACGTTTGGCTAGAGCAGTTTGCTCCGCCTCAGCAGCTTTTTTGAAAACACCAAATTCAGATTAACTTTGGTAAGCTCTTTGGCGGCAAGCCGGCACTTCTCTTCTGCTTCGCTTCGGGCGGCTTGCTGGGAGGCCAGATTGCTCTTTAAGCCGGTCAGTTCAGACTCGGCATTACTTAAAGCTTCCTGTGACATACAAAAAGCAAATGAGGGGTAAGTCGCTAGGATAACAAATTGCCAGATGGTCAAGTTAAGAAAATATAATGCAAGTCTCAAGCAGATTGCAAGCAATATACTCGACACTTGGGGGATAATGTCTGTTTGTTCTCCAAGACTACAAGTAAGTTCCGGCTCATCTTCATCAAGTTAAGCCGGCACTTTGGGGCTACAACGATGTTCTCCAAGACTAGAAGTAAGTTCCGGCTCATATTCGTCAAAGATAAGACGGCACTTGGGCGCTACATATGGCTCTTTGTTCAATGTACAGGGAAGTTCCAGCCCATTATTTATATACTGACCCGAACTTGGGGGCTACCATTGATCATCTACTTACCACTGAGTACCGGCTCAATATTTACACATTAAGCCGATACTTGGGGGCTAGAGGCTAAGTGGTTCTACTTATGACATGGATTGGAAGACTCGATTTACCATCAAAAAATATTAAACCGGCTCTTGGGGGCTACATAAGGGTATAAGGAAAGGAAGGAGTACCTCATATATTTTTTTCATCAGATTAACAAGTTTGAGCTCCATGTTCAGGCTTGTGGAGAGGCGGTTCAGATAACCAGCGTGTAACTCATCAGCAGTTAACTTCTCTAGAACGGGGAGCTCAATGTCCAGCTTGTCAGAAGCTTCAGTTTTCTCTGTGTGCTTTGTCAGCACATGAGGTTGAGGAGTTTGAAAGCCGGTACCAGTAACGATGACGTCCAAAAGAACTGGATCATTGACGGCCGTTGAAAGGCTTGGTGGCTTAGAGTTGGTCCTTGGAGGACTCTTAGTTGCCATCTCATGGGCTGCTGGCTTGATAGAACAGCGCGCGTCTTCAGGCGCATCCTTTGAGGCTGCGGAGGGATCAGCATGTGCTGCAAGAGAGTCCGGCTTGGCAGGCTCTGGCTCTTGGGCAGTGGGGCAGAGGTAGACCCGCCGGTCTTCCTTCGTTTCGCTTGAGCCATGGAAAGCACGGAAGTTTATTGTATAAAGTTCAAGGATGGCAAAGGATATGATGCAAGCATGAAAGCACGTACTCTAGGTTGATCTTCAAAGGTGACAACTTAGTTGCTGTAGAGTCGCCTGATGAAGGGGGCGATTCCTGAAAGCAGTTAAAGCAATATAAAGATAGAGTAAAGTTGTAAGGAAAGGCTAACAAAATTAAACTAAGTTAAACAAATACCTTAGCCGACCATTTCCGCTGAACCGGAGAGTGGTACAACCCGACCATAAGATCTTCAGAGCCGGGGCTTCGGGTCTGGCATCGGGAGAGGTGTTGTTGCTTTTTCAAAAGAAAGTTGGGGTCTAGATAAGCAAGAGGATGAGAAAATGGAACTTTTCGGACGACCCGTCGTATCTTCTTTGGTGGAAGATGTTCTAAGTCAGATGAAACATAGGTTACCTCAGGAACGTTGGCGTGGTTTGTCTCTGTTTTGTCCTATGAAGTTATTTCTGTCAGTAAGGTGCATAGCAAGACGATCAGGAGAGTTCAAGTTCTACCTCTGAGTCGTCAGCCTCAGGCTGCTCTTGAGGTACAATTTTCTTCTTTCGGCCACCGGCCTTCTCCTTCAACTTCTTCGGATGAGGGACGTATTTCTTTTTCTAGAAGCTGGAGTTATCCTGAAAATAAAAGCCGCCGAAAGAGGTTAAAGATTGCAAACATACATGGATAGCTAACGTGGAAGTAAGGAGATTGAGAGTCGCCCTTACATCTGGGGCCGGGTTTGCGGCATACAAGGGTGGTAATCCAATGGTGCGGCAAGATTCTTGAGACTCATGGATAAGGCCTTTGATGGTGTCAACGATGTTTTCTTCTGACAAATTGGTAGGACTAAAGTAGAGGGGGTCATTGGCATCACCCGTATATTCACACATGACACGGTTTCTCCGGCTCAAAGGCATGACTCTCCAAGAGATCCAACATCGGGTCAGATCAATCCCTGTCAGACCATTGGCCATGAGGGCTCTAATTTTGGCAAAAGCCGGAGCGTACTTTGCCCGTTCGAAGGCTGACATCCGGTCAGGGAGTTCAGTTGTGGTGCGAAGCCGGGTCGAATGATAACCCGGCAATGGACGTTCCCCTTCAGGAGAAGTATCTTTGCAATAGAACCATGTTCTATTCCAATCCTTGGGGTGACTTGGCATTCGAACAGCCGGAAAGGTCATATCCCATCTTGTTTGGATGGAGACTCCGCCGAGCTCTAAGCTTGGGCCAGCCGCCACTTCTGTCTAGCGATTTACGTAGAAAAACTCACGAAAGAGATCAACCGACGGCTCTTCTTGTAAGTAAACTTCACAGATGATTTGGAAGTTGCACATATTTGATACAGACTTGGGCGCAATATCCTGAGGATGCAACTTGAAGAAATGGAGGATGTCTCAGAAAAATTTAGAACCGGGCGGGCTGAAACCACGCGCAAGGTGATCCACAAATATGACTACTTCGCCATCTTGGGGGATGGGTTTCTTCTCCTTGCCCGGAACCCGCCAATGGATGACATTTTTGGCTGGCAAGGTCCCTGCATCTACGAAGTCTTGCAAACATTCCTTAGAGACCGCAGAGCCAACCCAATTACAGGAAGAGGACGCATGAGACATAATGGTGTCTTAGAACTGTGAAAAGTAACAGTGCGCGGCAAGTTAGAAAGTGACAGACAACTAAGGGCGGCTGATGAATCTAAGCACTACGAAGCTAAGCCGTCGGTGCAGTTCATGGTGAGAGCTGGAAGTTTAATGGCGAGTTAAGTTTGCAGGGCAACGAAGCAAAATACAACTAAGTATGGAAAACATGTTTCACATATTGTCTTTACAGTGACAGATCTATGGACAGAGGAAAAGTAGATTTATTTAGACCTAGTGACGAACTGAAGGAAACCTGACAAGTTCAAAGGCAGTAACAGGTAACAACTACAGATCTACACTAGGTTAGTGATGATTTTGCACGATCTAGCGTGGTGGGAAGGTGGACATTACAAGATTTAATAGGCTATGTGTCGTTTGGTATTACAAAGAACTTGCGCTCTAACGGGGCCGAAGAGCTCCATGGATTTGTCGCACTAAGCTACAGATCTAGGGGATGGAGAAAGACGTACCGGAAGTGATACGGCGGCCGTGGGCAAGGTTCTGGTCCGTTCAGGTTGATGCAGCGGCCTAGGGCGACGACACCGATGAAGCTTCACCGGAGCGAGGGAGCTCGGGTGCAACGGCGTCGGGAGGAAGAAGAAGAGGCGCAGGCGGTGGAGGAATGAGAAAGACCTTTTGCGGTCCTATTTAAGAGGCTCGAAAGTGGAAACAGGTGCGGGAATCAAGGCGATGGAAACTGACCGACCAAGACAGACGCCTCGATTTTCGAGCCGTCGGTTTAATGATGAAAAGATCCATGTGGTCGTCAGGGAACCTTTTTGGCATATACGGTATGACGTCACGACGGGTTACATATCTTACTTTCAGGTGATGAAGAGTGAGACTCGCCGCCAAGTAAGATGAAAAGATTGACATGAGCAAGCTCAAATCAACTTGGGGCCTAATGTTGGGGATATAACCCCATGGTAAGACCCGCCTAGGTAGGGCCAGATCATACCTGGCGGCTCATAATCCAGACCAAGACAGATGGGCCAAGGGACGTAGGCCTGGTCGTATGGTGGCTTACCAAGATGGGCCAAGACAAGGCCCGGACAGAAGGTGGCATGAAGACCCGGGCGGTTAAGCCGCCCGGAGGTGGCTTGCCCAAGATGGGAAGGCAACATAGAGATAGAGTCAGATACATTGTAACAGTCGGTACGAGACTTGTGTAACCCGTGGCCTTGACCTCCTATATAAAGGCGAGACCCAGAGCGACTTAGACAGAAACCAACAAATCGAGAACTAGGTCAAGCGAATCCGCTCCCTTGTAATCAATACTCCAATCAATACAACACAAGCAGGACGTAGGCTTTTACCTCTTCTTGAGGGGCCGAACCTGGGTAAACACATGTCCTTCGTCCCAACTAACCCCTTTGAGTCCATCACCTTAGCAATGGCCTCGAACATAAGTCCTCGGACATCTGCCGTGACAAAACCACGACAGTTGGTGTATTTTATTTGAGTTTCCTTCAAGTTTGCTATAACTGGGTGTTAAACAAATTTCCAAGTTGCCACATAACTGCGGACACGGCTTCTCAAAAAGATTAAACCCTGCAGCGGTGCTCCAACTCATCCATCACAAACTAACCACACGCCGCGTGAAATAACCTCGACCGCAGAAAACCCGTGATCTCCTTGGAAATTCCATTGGAAAACCTCAACCTCAAGGCCCAAAATATCCTCAGAATCGCTCGCACAAGACATTAGAGAAAGGTAAAACAAGTCCAGCAAGATCACCCGACGTGTCGACGAACCCACTAGGAGCCACGTATCCCGTTCTCAGGACACGATGGATAAGGGACGCGTATGGTGGCCTGATAGAAATCACCCAAGTTCCCCAGGGGTGGCCCCGCATAATGCTCTAGTTTGGACCAACACTAATGAGGAGCACTGGCCCAAGGTTGATTAATTATCCACGGGGTAGCCAAGCCATATGCATTTTTAATTAGGTATTTAAGCAAATAGTACCAATGTTGGGTCTTGCTAGACAAGCTTTATCCCTAAACGAACAGTCAAGGGGGTCCCCATAACAACCCTGAGCATGTTAGGAGCGCAAAATATGGAACATAACACCAGTAACAAGTAACTAGGGTGGCAAAAGCGGAACAAAACACTAGGCAAGAGGCCAAGCATTCCACCTTTTACCAAGTATATAGGTGCATTTAATTAAATAGCAATAATATTGTGATATCTCCACATATCCATGTTATCACATGAAACAACCTGCACCTGAAATAAGAATGCTATAAGAGGGGCTGAGCAGCGGAAACTTAGCCAAACAAGGTTTTGCTAGCTAGTGGAGGGGTTAGAGGCTTTCATGGCAATTTAGGAGGCTTGGCATTTAAGTGGCAGGTAACAAAACATAACGATAGAAGCAAGACATCTAGCATAGCAAAAATAATGTTAGGATCCGGGTACGATCATCTTGCCTGTTGGGTCTTCAAGGGATAAAGAGTTGGGTCCTCATAGAAGTTCTCTCCGGGATCCTCGTACTCATGATCGACACTCGGATCTACTCAAAGAGAAATAGCACTTTACAAACAAAGTGCAATGCGCAACCAAAGATGATGCATGATCAAATTGATGCAAATAACATGGCAAGCCTATGCTAGTCATGTCTCTCATGCAAATATTAAGTTCTTTAGTATGCTGGACAGAAGCTAATTATTAGTTATTTGAAAATGCATTAACATGGAAAATATGAATTCTCCTCGTAAAAACGATGCAAATGCATATGTGAAATGTTGCAAACGGACGAACGGAACTCACGACACACTCATGGTAAGGTACGAACAATAACAGAGGTAAACAAACAAAGATGAGGAAAGCCATGGGCTATTACTTGGTATTCCAAGGATGTCACTGGATTGGAAATGAAAACTAGAGAGAATAGACCTAAAGATCATGCAAAACCATTGGGTATAGCCCCCACAAGTCACAAGACAAACAAACACACAATCTGTCCACAAACGACAACATGTCATATTGCAACACACACAACAAGAGCTACAACAAGTTTCAAAGCACAACCAAGGCATGGACATGAAGTATACAGGGTGCTTAACAAATCATACAACTACAACAACATGAAAGGAAGCATGGATCAATGGCAATTGAGCTCACAAGATGCCTAGTTGAATCAATTTTTAGGGACTTAGTGGAAAATTCTGGTTTTACAGAATCTAAGTTAACATGATGGCATCTTGACAGCAACAAATACATATGCTAGAGGGACTTTCATGGCATGAAAATTAACAGGGTGATAGAGGATAACATGTACTTCAGTTAACTACATAATGACAACATCCAAATATGCACATATCAATGGCTATCATCTACCAAACATGGCATACTGAGAATAACAGTTTCACAGACTTAGAAAAAATCAACTAGTGGGCATTCTTTTAACAGAATGACATGTTTGACAACAAATTTAACCAAGATGCAATAGCTCTACTTATAAGCAATTGGCACAAGCTAACAGAGAACAACATGCTCACCAATACATTACATAGTGCCAACCCCAAACAAGCTACAGATTCATGGGAATCATCAAGACAACATGGCAAAAAATAACCAGATTCAACACTTAATACTTGAGCATGTGAAAACAGCATTTTGGTAGCATGTTGACAGCAATAATTCCACACCTAAACATGGTTTATCATGGCATGCAAAAATACCAGGGGCTATTACACATGTCAAAGAGCAATTGTCATGTACACAAGTTTAGCAAAATGTGCAAGCATTAAATCATGCAAAAATAACAAAAGGACATATTATCACAAAATAGTATGCACACAAACTTGCTCAAATGGTAAAACTAAGGCCACAAATGGATTCACTTGATTTTTCTACCCCAAATTCATATATCATAAGCATATCTTCCTGCACACAAAACTCACACAAATCACATTCGAAATTTACAAGAACTTCCCATAACACAGTATATTCCAAACTTGGCATATTCGTTAATGGAAACTGCCAAAAATGAACATGGTCTGATCTAGACATTTCCTAAAACGGCAAAACTTAGAACAAAGAAATAAAAACAACAAAACAAATATAAAATAAAAAGGGGCCACTTGGCATAGGCACCAGGGCCTAGAGGCGGTGACATGTGGGCCCTGGGCCCCATTGTCATAGGCTAGGGATTAAATGGAAAAAAGGGTGCCCGTGTGGGGGGATTCGAACCATGGACTTCCCTGTTGGAATAGAAGAGGGCAACCACTGGGCTACGACTGGATATCTGAACATACACGGCCTCTTGTTCTTTTGAATAGAGCCTTGTGCTTGCCTCCTTCCCCACGACGGGGAGAGGGACAGCACGCCGGCAGAAACGACGACGACCACTCGAGAGGGCAACCACCGACGGGGCTGCGGGATGCTGTAGTGAACCCATTCCTGGGGCTAGCTCGGAGAGCAATGGCAGCAAGGCGGGGCACGAGGAGCTCGTTGCTCCTGGCCATGGCAGCGGCGAGGAGCGAGGCGAGGCTACCGCTAGCGCGCGTGGGCAGTGCTCTACGGGGGCTTGCATGCACGAGCACATGCGCTAGAGGTAGATCCAGAGCGGGGCGCTCGTCTAACTCACAGCACAAGGAGGCAGGCAACATAAAAATGAAGCTTCGGCCGGAGCACCAAGAGCACGGAGATGGCATGGGCACTACAACGCATTAAAGATGAAATCAAGAAAAAACAAGGAGCGGGGCGGAGGCGCGGATCACCTAGTGTCCAAAGGATAAGCCTAAGAGGCTGGAAAAATGCCGAAGACGAGGCGAGGGTCGATGGAGCGCGGCGACGGTCTCTGGTCCAAGAAGACGAAGAAGATGGGGGCGAAGACAGCGACGAGCTAGGCCTTGGTGCTCCCTCGTTCGACAAGGAATAAGAAGGAGCTGCAAGGACTCCTTCACACGGCACCAGGGAAGCGGAGGCGCGACGAGGAGGTCATCCTGAGCTCGAGCCTGCGGTCATTCACGGCATCATGGGCAGGGCAACGGCGAGTGCTTGGCGGGGACTTACCGGCGGCAGCGAGGCAAGGAGGAGGAGAGAATGGGTCGAGAAAGGCTAGGGTACCACGGGGGACATCTCTTATAGGCGCTAGGGGATGTCGTCAGTCGTCAAATCCAACCGGACACCAACATGGCTCCTCTGGACGTGCTGTCATACGGTTGAAGACGATCGCAAACGTGGGAGGCTGGCTGGGCTGCACTTCGCTGCTAGCTGGGCCACCGCGGGAGGATGGCCCATGTTTTCTTTTGAATAATACCACAGAAGAAAGAAGAGATCCAAGGGAGTTTGATCCAGAAATAAAGTGAAAGCAAAATAGTTTTGTGATGTTGAAAATATGTGCAACTTTATAAAAATGGTTTTGGTAATTTTTAAGAGAGAAAAATAAATGCCCTTTTATCACCATTTTAACCAGTTTACAAATATAAAATGATGGAGAGTAACACATGAGCAAGTGTAAATTTTTAGAATAAGCAACATCATTTTAGGCAACTTAGCAACATTTTATTTAAAGGCCTAGGGCAAGTAAAAATACCACTATCATAGAATTGGAATAAAGAGATATACGGAGGAGGCAAGCAAATGAATTCTTTTGAAGGCATAAGTAAAACACTTCCACCTCATGCAAAGAACATCACAACACATACACTCCCTCACAACAAAGCATGATGCAAATATGAGATGATGATATGATGCCATGATGCAAATGATATGAGGAAAACTTTATTAAACCAAACCACATGAGGGCAAAACTTGGAAGGTTCGTACAAGGAATGTTACAAGGAAGGTAGGGATTTCACTTGGGATATTACAAGCGTGGCGATTGGAGTCAAGCAATAGGTTTTGTAACCTAAAGCAGCTTCAGAAATGCAGTAGGGTTACACATCCTACCGCCGTGGTCCTTGGCGGTAGGGTGGTTGCTGATGTCTACTACACAACCTTCTTCTTGTAGACTCGTGTTGGGCCTCAAAGCGAGAGTTTTGTAGGACAGCAGCAATTTTCCCTCAAGTGGATGACCTAAGGTTTATCAATCCGTGGGAGGTGTAGGATGAAGATGGTCCCTCTCAAACAACCCTACAACCAAATAACAAAGAGTCTCTTGTGTCCCCAACACACCCAATACACTAGTAAATTGTATAGGTGCACTAGTTCGGCGAAGAGATGGTGATACAAGTGCAATATGGATGGTAGATATAGGTTTTTGTAATATGAAAATATAAAATCAGCAAGGTAAAAAATAGTAAAGAATGAGCAAAACGTTGTATAAATGCTTGGAAACAAGGCCTAGGGTCCATACTTTCACTAGTGCAATTTCTCTCAACAATATTGGCATAGTTGAATTGTATGCAAATACCTCTCGTGCGATAAAGAGTTCACTACAAAGTCACAAATAGCGGAGAACTAACAAAGAAATTATTGTAAGGTACGAAACCACCTCAAAGTTATCCTTTCCGATCAATCTTAATTATGAGCAATCCCTATAAGTGTCACGAATAGCCCTAGAGTTCGTACTAAAATAACACCTTAAGACACACATCAACCAAAACCCTAATGTCACCTAGATACTCCAATGTCACCACAAGTACCCATGGGCTTGATTATACGATATGCATCACACAATTTCAGATTCGTCATGTTCAATCCAACACAAAGAACTTCAAAGAGTGCCCCAAAGTTTCTACCGGAGATTCAAGACGAAAACATGTGCCAATCCCTATGCATAGATTACCAAGGTCACGGAACCCGCAAGTTGATCACCAAATCATATATCAAGTGGATAAATACCCATTGTCACCACAGATATCACATCGCAAGACATACATCAAGTGTTCTCAAATCCTTAAAGACTCAATCTGATAAGAAAACTTCAAAGGGAAAATCAATGCATCACAACAAGATAGAGAGGGGAAAACTCCATATGATTCATCTATGTCAATAAAGCTCGCGGTACATCAAGATCGTGCCATCTCAAGAACATGAGAGAGAGAGAGAGCAAACACATAGCTACTGGTACATACCCTCAGCATCGAGGGTGAACTACTCCCTCCTTGTCATGGAGACCGCCGGGATGATGAAGATGGCCTCCGGTGATGGTTCCCCCTCCGGCAGGGTGCCAGAACGGGCTCCCAATTAGTTTTTCGTGGCTCTGGAGGCTTGCGGCGACGGAACCCCCGATCTAGGTTTCTTTCGGAGGTTTCTATATTTATAGGAATTTTTGGCATTGATCTCACGTCAAGGGGGGCCACGAGGCGGTGACAGGCCTGCTAGGCATGGCTAGGGGGGTGGTCGCGCCTGGCAGACTCGTGGCCTCCTCCTGGCTCTTCTGGCCCAACTGCAATGCTTCGGGGGTCTCTTTTGGTCCAAAAAAATTCCTACTAAATTTTCAGCCCATTCCGAGAACTTTTATTTCTGCACAAAAAAGGACACCATGGTAGTTCTGCTGAAAACAGCGTCAGTCTGGGTTAGTTATAATAAAATCATACCAAAATCATATAGAATTATTGTAAACATGGCATGAATACTTCATAAATTATGGATACGTTGGAGACATATTGTAACACCCCGTTATGTCTGGCGGGATCTAGACTGGCCCCACAGACCAACACTAGTCTTTCCTGCACACTTTGTCCTCACTCGTGCGCACCCGGGACAAACTTCCCGGTCGATCACCCATCCTAGAATCGCTCCAAGCCAAGAACGCTTAACTTTGGAGTTCTTTTAGAGTGGGCTCCTGGAAAAGAAGGAATTCCTTGTTGATATGAGTAGTCTATCATTCCTATTAAGCCAGGCTCTCACATACACCCCCACTCAAAGGAACCGACGTCCTCGTCGGCCCATCAGGAACGTTCCCTTTTGGCACACGTATGCACGTCTAGTCCGGCACATGTGCCATGCTGTGTGCCACGACGGGCCACACACGCCATGCGCCACATGCCCGTGCACCTGACCCGCGCATGCCCGTGTAACCGCAAGGGTCGCCTCTGATACCAATTGTAACACCCCATTATGCCTGGCGGGATCTAGACTGGCCCCACAGGCCCCACAGACCAACACTAGTCTTTCCTGTGCACTTTGTCCTCATTCGTGCGCACCCGGGACCAACTTCTCGGTCGGTCACCCATCCTAGAATCGCTCCAAGCCAAGCATGCTTAACTTTGGAGTTCTTTTCGAGTGGGCTCCCGGAAAAGAAGGAATTCCTTGTTGATATGAGTAGTCTATCATTCCTATTAAGCCAGTCTCTCACACATATCAACATCCCCAAGCTTAATTCCTGCTCGTCCTCGAGTAGATAAATCATAAAAGAAATAATTTATGAAGTGTGAATGCTAGCAAGTGCACAAGTTTGATCAATGATAGTTCCAAACACTTTTTCTAGTATCATTATATATCATAAATAGTAGCTCATCTCATAAAACTTCTCATTATGAAATAACAAGCTATCCACATATTAAAGTATAGACTAACAAACTATGTTTTCGGTCACCAAACAATTGCAATTCATCTTATTTTGAGGAAGGGTCTATGTAAGAGCTTTGATTTAGCAAATTCCACATACTCAACTATCATACAGTCTTCCATGATTGCTAACACTCAAAGCATATTTTTAGAACAAATAACATTCATCGAACACAGAGAAAGATAGGGGCTTAATGTTTCGCCTCCCAACTTATTTATCATATAGATAATTGTCAACAATAATAATTCATGATCAAATATATTTGAATGGCCATATATGCTTGGATCTTTCCCCACCACATGATGCTTGCCAAGAGAAAAAGGAGAAATATAGGAAGTGGTGAAGATCACCATGACTCTTGCATAAAGGTAAGTACTAGAAAGTAAAAGATAGGCCCTTCGTAGAGGGAAGCATTGATTTGCAGAGGTGCCAGAGCTTGAGCTTTTAAAACAGAGATGAATAATAATTTTGAGCGGTATGCTTTCATTGTCACCATAACAACCGAGAGTTCTCAGTATCTTCCATGCTAGATATATTATAGGCGGTTCCCAAACAGAATGGTAAAGTTTTTACTCCCCCTCCACCAATCAATCACACTCCACGGCAAGCCGAATCCACGGGTACCGTCCATACTACCAACATTCCTGGGGAGTTCTGTTTAATTATTTGCATTTTTTCTGATTTTGGGGACTGGGAATCCCTATTACCAGCCACTTTCTTGTGAATGATAGTGAATCAACACGTACCGTGAGAATAACCCACCTAGCATGGAAGATACTGACAGCCCCTAGTCATTATATGAGCAATTCAGGCATACAAAACAGAATATTATTTGAAGGTTTAGAGTTTGGCACATGCAAATTTACTTGGAACGGCAGGTAAATACCGCATATAGATAGGTATGGTGGATTCATATGTAACAACTTTGGGTTTAAGGGTGTTTGTATGCACAAGTAGTATTTCTACTTGGTGCGGAAGTTTTGGCTAGTATGAGATGGAAGCAAGCACCACATGTTGGAGGATCCATAACAATATAACTTCTATACAAATATATCCAAGCATAACTCATTACATTGTCTTCCTTGTCCAACTTCAACTAATTTTATCAAGTTTGAAAATAATTAATGGGGATTCACAATCATAGAATATGTCCAAGATAGTATATTTATATGTGAAATCTCTCTTCCTTCAATATTCTTTCATGAATGTTTCAAGTGACCAATGGGGTGTTTGCTAACTTTCAATAATTTTTACCACCTATACTTATTATATGTGAAGTCATTAATCCCCATGGGATAAGCATATAAAACATGTATAATTTAAGATTTATGATATTCAATTCATTCAACCATTTACTCATAGGATATAAGTGAAGCACGAGAGTAAATGACAAAACTACTCCAAAACATATAAGTGAACATCAATGAGTAGTCAAACAATCAAGTAGATTTGTGAGGACTTTCTCTATCTCTCTCTCAATAGATATTTTCAGATCTGAGTATTTTATTTAAACAGCAAGCAAAATAAAAATAGCACTCCAAGAATAGCACATATCATGTGGACAAATAAAAATTTAGGCTCAACATAGGCTAACCGATAATTGTTGATGAAGAGAGGTGGGATGAGTAGCATCCCCAAGCTTAGATGCTTGAGACTTCTTGAAATATTTACTTTGGGTGCCTTGGTAATCCCCAAGCTTGAGCTTTTGTATCTTGTTCATTCCTCTCATATCATGGTTTCACCTATTCTCAAAAACTTCATCCACACAAAGCTCGAAAAGAACTCGTGAGATATGTTAGTACACATAAGAACAAATCAACACTTCATATACTGCCAAGACAAGTTGCGCAATAATTTTCAAACGTTAGGTACTGTATACTATCATTTCCACTATTTATATCTACCAATATAGGCTATGAAAACTATAGGATAAGTAGATAACAAAACTATGACAGCAATCTGTCCAAACAGAACAGTCTGTAGAAATTTATTATAAAAGTTTACCTATGTAACTCAAAACATTCTGAAAATTTAGGACATGCTAAGGAATTTATATGGAAACACTGTGTAAAAATTTCAGAAACTTTTCACTTTCCAGTAAAATATAAAAATTCAAACACTACAGAAGAAGTTTCTGTTTTTACACAGCACACATCAAACATGCAATTCAAGCATCCTAAAGGCAATTCTTGGAACTTTTTATTGAAAAAAAGATTATAAATAACACCTAAAATAGAACAACAAAATAAAATGATGCTCCAAACAAAACTCATATTATGTGATGAATAAAAATATAGCTCCAAGTAAGATATACCGATAGTGTTGAAGACGAAAAAGGGGATGCCTTCCGTGGCATCCCCAAGCTTAGACGCTTGAGTCTTCATTGAATATTACCTTGGGGGTGCCTTGGGAATCCCAAAGCTTAGGTTTTTGTCACTCCTTATTCTCCTCATATCGGTGTCTCACCCAAAACTTGAAAACTTCAATCACAAAAACTTCACGGAACTTTGTGAGAAGGGTTAGTGTAATAAAGATAGATCGTTCACTTAGGTACTGTCAAGACAAGATTCATAATTATTCCCACATGATACCTACTTTATTCCATAATTCCCACAATTTATATTACTCAATATAAGCTATAGGAGCAATTGAAACAAGCAAACTATGCATGCAAAACAGAATCTGTCAAGAACAGGATAGTCTATAAAGATCTGACTGATCACCATACTTACATGACTCTAAAAATTCTTAAAAATTAGTAAAACTCAAGGAATTTGCATACAAATTTTTTGTAAAAATTTATAAATTGTTTGAATCTATAGTAAAATCAGATAATTCATATACTGGACGCAAAACTTTCTGTTTTTGCACAGAATCAAACAAGCAAGTATCCCCACTATCCCAAAGGCTTTACTTGGCACTTTATTGAAATAAAAGACACAAAACATGATTACTACAGTAGATTAATCATGTTAACACATAAAAACATAAGGTAAAAGAGTTGGGTTGTCTCCCAACAAGCGCTTTTCTTTAATGCCTTTTAGCTAGGCATGATGATTTCAATGATGCTCGTATAGGAATAATATTTGAAACATGCAAAAGAGCATCATGAATCTCATGAAAAGCACATTTAAGTATAACCCACTTCCTATGCATAGGTATTTTGTGAGCAAACAATTTATGGGAACAAGAATCAACTAGCATAGGAAGGCAAAACAAGCATAACTTCAAAACTTTGAACACATAGAGAGGAAACTTGATATTATTGAAATTCCTACAAGCATATGTTCCTCCCTCATAATAATTTTCAGTAGCATCATCAAGGAATTAAACAACATAAACAGCACATAAAGCATTATTTTCATGATACACAAGCATGGAAATTTTTTCACTCTCCACATAAGCAGTTTTCTTCTCATTCATAATAGTGGGAGCAAACTCAACAAAATATTTATCATGAGATACTTGATTGACATAACCACATTAAATATTAAAGTCATGATGACAAGTTTCATGGTTACTATCACTCTTTATAGCATACATGTCATCATCATATATAGGAGGCATGCCATAATCGTAATAGTTTTTCTCATCAAAACACGGGGACTAAAAATATTTTCTTCATCAAACATAGAATCCCCAAGCTTGTGGCTTTGCATATCATTAGCATCATGAATATTCTGAGAATTCATATTAACAACATTCAAATCATGCTCATCACTCAAATATTTAGTGCCAAACATTTTAATAACTTCTTCTTCTAACACTTGAGCACAATTTTCCTTTCCATCATTTTCACCAAAGACATTAAAAAGATGAAGCATATGAGGCAACCTCAATTCTAATTTTTTGTAGTTTTATTTTATAAAACCAAACTAGTGAAAAACAAGAAACTAAAAGATTTTATTGCAAGATCTAAAGATATACCTTAAAGCACTCACCTCCCCGACAACGGCGCCAGAAAAGAGCTTGATGTCTACTGCACAGCCTTCTTCTTGTAGACTTGTGTTGGGCCTCCAAGCGCAGGGTTTTGTAGGACAACATAAATTTTCCATCGAGTGGATGACCTAAGGTTTATCAATCCATGGGAGATGTAGGATGAAGATTGCCTCTCTCACACAACCCTACAACCAAATAACAAAGAGTCTCTTGTGTCCCCAACACACCCAATACAGTGGTAAATTGTATAGGTGCACTAGTTCGGCGAAGAGATGGTGATACAAGTGCAATATGGATGGTAGATATAGGTTTTTGTAATCTGGAAATATAAAAACAGCAAGGTAACAAATAGTAAACAGAAAGCAAAATGTTGTATAAATGCTTGGAAACAAGGCCTAGGGTCCATACTTTCACTAGCGCAATTTCTCTCAACAATATTGGCATAGTTGAATCATATGTAAATACCTCTCATGCCACAAAGAGTTAACTCCAAAGACACAAATAGCGGAGAACTAACGAAGAAATTATTGTCGGGTACGAAACCACCTCAAAGTTATCCTTTCCGATCAATCTTATGAGCTATACCTATAAGTGTCACGAACAGCCCTAGAGTTTGTACTAAAATAACACCTTAAGACACACATCAACCAAAACCCTAATGTGACCTAGATACTCCAATGTCACCACAAGTACACATGGGCTTGATTATATGATATGCATCACACAATTTCAGATTCATCATGTTCAATCCAACACAAATAACTTCAAAGAGTGTCCCAAAGTTTCTACCGGAGATTCAAGATGAAAACATGTGCCAACCCCTATGCATATATTCCCAAGGTCACGGAACCCGCAAGTTGATCACCAAAACATACATCAAGTGGATAAATAGAACATACCATTGTCACCACGGATATCCCATCGCAAGACACACATCAAGTGTTCTCAAATCCTTAAAGACTCAATCCGATAAGAAAACTTCAAAGGGAAAACTCAATTCATCATAACAAGATAGAGAGGGGAAAACTCCATATGATTCATCTATATCAATAAAGGTCGTGGTACATCAAGATCGTGCCATCTCAAGAACACGAGAGAGAGAGAGATCAAACACATAGCTACTGGTACATACCCTCAGCCTCGAGGGTGAACTACTCCCTCCTTGTCATGGAGGCAGCTGGGATGATGAATATGTCCTTCGGTGATGGTTTCCCCCTCCGACAGGGTGCTGAAATGGGATCCTAATTGGTTTTTCGTGGCTTTGGAGGCTTGCGGTGGCGAAACTCCCGATCTAGGTTTCTTTTTGGAGGTTTCTATATTTATAGGAATTTTTGGCATCGATCTCACGTCAAGGGGGGCCACGAGGCGGTGACAAGCCTGCTAGGCGCGGCCACCTCCCTGGCCCAACTCCAATGCTTCAAGGGTATCTTTTGGTCCAAGAAAATTCGTACTAAATTTTCAGACCATTGCGAGAACTTTTATTGCTGCACAAAAAACGACACCATGGTAGTTCTGCTGAAAAGAGAGTCAGTCTAGGTTAGTTCTAATAAAATCATACCAAAATCATATAGAATTATTGTAAACATGGCATGAATACTTCATAAATTATAGATATGTTGGAGAAGTATTAGTTGCTTACCAATGAAGGTTCTATAACCTGAATTCATGATAAAGGTGCGGTAGGGTTACACACCCTACAATTGAGATCCTTGGCGGTAGGTTGTGCTCACGGTGCAATTTCTGCACAAAACTTGTATGTTTCAGTTCAAAAAAATTCCACATCAATAGTATAGTCTTAAAAACAAAAATATATGCAAAAATCACACATTACAACATGCATCACATCTCGATATGAACGATAGTTCAACAACTAAACATATCACGACGGTTTACATGTCACACATAGCAAATAGTAGCAAATGGTTTGACATCGAAAATAAAAAATAGTTCAACAATATAACACGAATAGCAAATTGTTTAACTAAGCGAGTAGTCAACGACAACCACTTCACTTGCTCTTCCTTCCCCTCTTGGATGTACGATCCTTGTTGTTCTTTGAACATGTCTCATCAACCTTCAACTTGTGGGGACGAGTATGCGCTTTCTAAAATGAGGATGGAATCTTCCAATCCTTCTTCGGCTGCTTCTCCCTCTTCTTGTTCTGGGTTGTCTGAGTTGGTGGAGGTCTGTCATCATCATCATATTCCTCCTCCTCATCACTCTGTTCCTCTTCTTCTTCTCCTCGCTCCTCGTAGTCTTATTCCTCATCAACTTCCTCCTCAACATCCTCCTCCTCGTTTTCCTCAACCAACCTAGACGAAGAGGCAACATGGCTCGATGAAGCGAGGGTATGCATCGTTCCGCCAGGAACATGAGCATCAGCAGAGCTAGCGCACCTAAGCATGCCCACCGGCTTGAGATAACGGGTCACGAAGTTCTGCAATAACAAATAAAAAATAACATAACATAGATTAAGTTTAGGATTACAAATAAATAAGAATTTAACATGGCATGGATCCAATTTTAGGTCACTCAAACATAGGTAAGTCTAGGAGGCTCAATGTTACCTTCACCGTTTCCCTCAACTTGTTCTCAGAATCTCAGGTCCCGGGGACACCACTTAGCGCATCCGAGCCATAAAAAATGCTTTTGTTCAGCTCCGAGGCCTGCAAAGCAATAACTGAGTCACACTGATGAATAAAATAGATTACATCCAATCGTTGGTTCAAAACAGACGAACACAACTTACCACTCTATCCATCGGGGCTGCATACTCCCTAAATCCACTCATGTCTCTTATGTCGTCATGATAGGCCTCATCCTTGGAGTCATCCTCCTATAGCTTCGCGATATCTGTTGTCATCCACTGGGGCCTGAGGCAAAGACGGTGCTTCATGCCATCATCGTATCACTGCATGTGTTTCTTGTACCCATTCGAGTCAAGCGGTTTCCTCTTCCCATCTTTGCAAAATCTTTGTCGGTTCCACTCTACCATGGGTTCTTTATGCTCCTCTCCCCAGTCTATGATTGACTGACATTTCTACTTGCTCTCCCTGCAAGGCGTAAGCAACGTAAACACCATAAGAATGTCAAATGGAAAAAAGATGATAACAGAGAACAATGCACTCACAAGTGGAGGTTGTAGCCACCGGTGTCATTAGGCAAGGCCGATGGGGTACGTTGGAACATACCAAATTGGGCGACACGCACTGTGTCAAGTGCCACTCAATGGCGTACACCCATATCATGGGCAAAATGCACCGCCAGCTAGTCTCGTCCTACTCGCACATCACGTTCTGCTTGAACCCCCACTCCCGGTCATGATACGGCCACCAGTTAACCTATTACAAAAAAATGGTAAGCTCCCATGAAAGTGGCATCAAAAAGATAGGTGAGCTAGTTTATATACCTGGTAAGCCGACAGAGTGTCCACCTAGTTGGTGAAGACCTTGTACAACGCACTCGCTTTGCCCGTATAGACCTTCACTTTGTCCTAAGTGTACTCGGCGGTCGGGTATCAAGTGTAGTCGCCATCTTCGCCATAGTCAGTCCATGGACACCGGTCCATTTTCTCAGGACGCCCCACCGGCAAGCGCTCCCACATCCAAATGGAGAGGGCCTAGACAAACCAACACATACCAGATGTTTCTTCTGTCCTCTAGGTTGCGTTGTCAAGCTACAACACACCAATTGATGATGAGTTAACACAATTTTAAGCAACATATGTCCATGAAAAACAATGAGATGTTCTCTTACGGAATGGTATAGGTAGGTGAGGCCGATACCCCCAGTTGTACCCTGCATCCCAGTCGGCTAGGAAGTCGAGATACATCCATAGGGCAATGTCCCCTGAGCAGTCTGGAAACACAACCTCTGTGAGAACATACCACATGTAGGCCCTTACGTACCACTCTACAATTTGACTATCGGGCCCTTCCGGGCATTTGCTCCGGTTTTGTAGGAGCCAGGGCAATGATACACCAGATGTTAGTTTACCCTTAGCGGGGGGCAGGTGCAGTCACCGATGAGGGAGATAAACTTCTCTTGCTAGTTCTTCCTCTCCACTAGCCCAGTGAAAGCATGACCCTCGATCGGTAGGGCCGTGATCATCCCCCAATTCTCAAGGGTCACCGTCATCTCACCACATCGGAGATGGAAAACTGTGCGTCTCGGGCCGCCACCGGTCCACCAAAGTTGTGAGATCTGAGTGGACGAGCATCGGTGGCAAACGCTTGAACTACAGGATGAAACCCAATAGTCAGGCTTTCCTGAAGTACGACACGTAGCGCTCATCGTACTGCATCTTAATAGCCTTCATGTGACCCCTCATCCGCAGTGGTGGGAGCATCTTTCAAAATGTAGACGCTAATAACTAGTAACTTATTTTCATCAATTTTAAGGCTTTGGTTCAATATTTGGATCATAGCAATTACCACTCCACTCTCTATGAAACGGGCACGAAGACCCTTGTCGAACGCAGGGTCAAGCATGGAGTACCTAGTGCCAATGTTGTCCGCAGGAGGTTTCCTCCTCAAAATTGCATGAACATAAGCATAATTGAAATACCATCACTATATTTCCACAAGCATTGTAATTAAAAAATCATTCATTCATTTATAAACATGATTCATAAGCATAATTCATTCATTCATTTTGCATATTTTTTAAACATGATTCATTCGTTTATTCAATTTGTAAACAAAAAAAACTTAATCATAATTCCTCCATCATCCACCATACACATATGATTAATTCATATCACCAACATGCATCATATAAAAACAAACACATGAGTTAAGTCCTCCAACATGCATCATATCACCATTTTTTCAAAAAAAAAATCATGAACTAGGGTTCATCTTCACACTACATACAATCATTCCAATTAGTGACTAGAGTTAATATTCAACCCCATAGAACATCTAGAATCAACCTAAAATAAACCTAGGATAAAAAATAAATAAATCTAGTTCAAACATAGGGTTGATTTGAAGCAAATAATGCGTCAAATCGAAAGCTATTTGACTAAAACTAATTTGAGGGATTGGAGGAACTTACTTTTCTCTTTTCGAAGCCATCTCGATCCGCGAAAACCGTCGAGAATCGAAAGAGAACCGGGGGGCGGAGTGGAGGAGATGAGAAAGGGAGCAAGAGGGTTCTCCCTCTGTTCTTGCAGCCGGGTGGAGAAGAGATGGGGAGGGTGAACCAGCGCCTCGGACTTATAACTGCCCAGACCCTAACGGTAGGGTTTCACAACTTACCGCCAGGCCATGAGACGGTAGGGATGAGTGGAGGTCACGTTAGCCATCAGTTTGCTCCTGATGTGAATTAGTCGTCTTATCATCGAAGACCTCTACAGCAGGCTATCTAATGCTATCGTCAGGGACTTGAAGGCAGGAAAAGGGGTCAAACCGTAAAAAATTAGCCCTTGCCTCCCCCCCCCCCCCCCCCGGGGGTCCTTCTGTGGATAAAAGGATAAGAAACCGGCACACGAAGAAGAAGAAGCGGGCACACCGAGCGAGCGGCGGCAACAACGAGCCCGTCCATGGCGTCCCTCTCCCCCTCCCTCCACCTCCCTTGGTACCGCTTCCTTCTTCCTATACCCCTCATCGATGTCTTCACAGACGAGTCAATCTGTTTCTTTGCCCCTTTCTTCGATTTGGTTCTTTCTTTTCATATATGCACGGAGCGACTGTGGTTCCACCCGTGTCAGGCGGTCTTGGATGGATCACCCGCATTCGTTTTAGGCTGCAGTTATCCTGTAGCTTCGCCAAGAATAAGTAGTTCTCGATTCATATGCTATTGGCTTAGGGACTCTGCCAATAGGCTGTGTAAGTAGATTGGTGCGAGTAGTAAGTTCAGTGTTCTCTGACACTTGGAACTCGGGAGGCACGTAATTGTGTGGGAGCTTTGCTCATTGTGTCAGTACTAATGCCTTGGAGTATGGCTGTGGATGGGGCCCAACTGTCCTACTACTTAGTTCAAGGTACCAATGCCTTGGGTATACTAATAGTACTCCCACATTTTGATTTGCGTCCATAGGCCAGTAATCTACCTACAATATGCACCTATCATTTGGCATCCCAAATCTTTGTATTCACAAAATGGGGGTGGGACATGAATTTATTCATCATAGGACCGTTCTGGAACAACCTCATTACCGTGTATACAGATATTGATATCCCAGATTCGTGGGTTGCAAAGTCACCTACAGGTTGTTTTTTATTCAAGGTCTAGCTTGCCAAAAGTTTAAATGAAGTATTGCCTTATCCTGCTACTGATAAGCTGAACTCCAAACAAGGAATGGATTTTCGGCAGAACTGAAACAAGTATTTTTAATATCTTATTTTGTTATTACCGAGCAAGAAAAGCGTAATGGTACTTGGTATGCTAGGTGAATGGCTCAGGGTCATGTTTCTCGCTACCAGTTTTGGGCTTTTGTAGCTTATATCATTTTGTCTTTTGGTCTTATCTTTCTAGTCAGTACAAATAGCCGTGCTGAGCATTCATGATTTTATCTGTATTTGGCTTTACTAATGCGTCTGCAGCGGAAGTAACGTGTTCATATTTTCTATGTAAGGGATTTTGTGCTTTTCTATGCAAATATTAAATATTACACATACTATTTTATTGAATCTTATTTTTTTCGAGCAACATTGAATCTTATTTTTGTGTGAAATAAAACAGCAATTCCAGAACTGGCTTCCTTGCGACGTCACAAGGCGTACATCTTCGTGTTATACCTGCTGGCAGAGTTGGTTTTGTTAGAAAAACAGTGGAATGCAAGGAGTCTAGAATCGGAAAGAAGCCAATTGAAGTTCCATCAAATGTTACTCTAACACTAGAGGAGCAGTTTGTCAAAGCTAAGGGTCCGCTCGGAGAATTGTCATTAAACTATCCCACCGAAGTAAAAGTTGTGAAAGAAGAAACTGGCAAATTGAGAGTATTCAAGACTGTGGAAACCAAAAGGGCGAATCAGATGCATGGCCTTTTCAGGTAAAACTGACCATAGAAACTGCAAATGAGATTGCCTATTTCACTGTTGTTGCGTCACTGCTCATTATGTTTGTTCCATATCTTTTCTTGTATACCCAAAGTGAGCTACTAACTTGTGATGCCTGCTCTTGTCACAATTCACATATATGAGCCATCACTTCTTGCACTCAAGAGCGGCAGTATGAAAAAAAAAACTTAAGTACACTGTGATACCACCAGTGCTTGAAAATAAAGTTCTATCACATGTGCTGTTCGCACAACCTTTTACTCTTACTAGCTCCTAGAAGATTCTAGATTCCAGAAAGCAATTTTTAAAGTCCTTATGAGACATCCTGTCTTCCCACTCATAGATGGAGGTGGTCATCTTGCTTTGTTTAACTCTAAACTTATTCAGTGTAGGTGGGGAGGAAACAGAGAAAGTTTTTGTAACATGTCTGAGAAAGATTTGGATAGAAGTATTCATTTCCTACATTTGGTACCCAGTTGTCTATTCATACCAAGGCAAACAAATCTAGTTTAGGTGGGGAACTAAATAAATGGGAAAGTAAGATGTAATTTTTCTGAAGTGTCAAGGGATTTGCCACTACAACAATTTTTATGCATGATGATAGATTGATATGAGATCAAATTCTGTCTCCACTGTTTGTGCACATGGATTGATCTCTTAACCCTTGACTCCTTGAGTTAGGCTTTAGCCAACCCTTTCCTTTTTTGTCTGTCGCTGGTATATAAATTTGCTGTCGTTAATCATAAGAGCATAAGGTTCTTGTACAGAAGCAGAATGATGTTTGTTACGTTCATTCGCTAACTAACTAAGTAACTAACTATTGGTTGGTTGGATCCTCTTAGATGAATCATCTTGAAAGTTGTTCTAAAAACACTGGTGCAAATCGTTGTTAATGCAGAACCCTGACGGACAACATCATAGTGGGCGTATCAAAGGGATTCGACAAGAGGCTTCAGTTAGTGGGGGTTGGGTACCGTGCGACGGTGGAGGGCAAAGACCTGGTGATGAACCTGGGATTCTCACACCCTGTCCGGATGGCTGTCCCAGAAGGACTTCAAGTCAAGGTGGAGGAGAACACGAGAATTGTCGTGAGTGGGTACGACAAGAGCGAAATCGGTCAGTTTGCTGCCACCATAAAGAAGTGGAGGCCTCCGGAGCCATACAAGGGGAAGGGTATCCGGTACCAGGACGAGATTGTCAGAAGGAAGGAGGGCAAAGCTGGCAAGAAGAAGTAGAAGGCTGTTTATTTGTTTGTTTGCAATTCACGTACTAATACTTTTGTTCCGTTTTCCCTCCGCAATCCACCATCTCCCAAGTGCTACCATGCTCTTTCTTTAGCCCTTGCACAATTTGTAGAGAAAAACGTTACAGTTTACGCCATGGCGATATTTGCTCAGCAGGTGGCGTGGCGGATTGCAAATAGTATGGCGCATCTTTGAGATTAAGCCTGGTGGCAAGGCAAGAAGTCAATCGAGTCGAGTTTTTGCTCAACGGCAAACACTACGAATGAAAATTATTAAAATTGCTCTTTTCCTGGTCTTGTAGTCCTAGTGGTCATATGGCCTCGGTGACGACTTCACGGAGAGGACCCGACCGTGGAGCATTCCAGTCATGTCATGAGATTGCTAGTTTGCTACCACGCGGCCAGAAATCTTCAAATCATTCAAGAAATGGATAATTAATTCTGTGTCCTCAGAGCATCTACAACCGAACAAGACCCACCACTGATCCCACCGTTGTCTCACAAATTTCCACTCCGATCGTGTCGCTCCGAATCCTAGCTCGCTCTCTCGCTCCGCTCTCTCCTCTTCTTCCCGATTCCGATCCTATCCACTCCAACGTTGAGCTCCGGCAACCGTTCTGACGACTCCGATGTCGACTTCGAGGAACTAGCTCTCCGCATTGCCTTGGAGCGGTCCAAGGTAGAGACGGACGGCAACTCCGGATCTGGAGCTAAGCCGCAACTCCCGCGTCGGTGCAGCGCGGATGCCAGAGCTGGACCCCCCGTCTTGTGCGCAACTCCTTCAGGACTGCACCGGCCCAACGTGCTCTCCTTTCCCCGCCACCGGCTCCTCCACACGGCCATCGTTGGGTCCTAGTGCCCGCGCCACCGGCCCGCATGCGCACTCCGGAATGGGAGGCCTGCCCGCCTGTCATGAGAGGCAGCGGGCAAAGGAGAGGGGAGCGGAGCAGTCCGCGCTCCGCTGCCGCCGCAGGATGCCGAGGGAGCCCGACGAGGACGAAACCCTCCTTGCATGGGTGTATCACCTGTTGGGGATATAACCCCAGGATGAGACCCGCCCAGGTGGGGCCGAGTCATGCGGTTGGCGGCTTACGACAACTTCAGGAGTAAACGTAATCACTGGGCCAGAAGGCCTAGAGCCAGAAGACAAGATGTAACCCGGCGGGCTTGGGCCGCCGGGGGCGACTTGTTAGATAAGGCATGAATAGTTAGAGGCGAGGGCGGTTGTCAAGTATAACCCGACCCGGACTCTTGTAAGCTCAGGGCCTTGACCCGTGTATATAAGGGCGGGTTACCTAGGCGGCTTAGGCCTCAAACCTAAGTCCTTTCACGAGGACATCTGGCGTGACAAAACCACGACAGTTGACGCCCACCGTGGGGCTAGCTCTCGGTGGTGTGGTGTTCTCGAAGGGCTCTCTCCCAGGGATCGAGGGATACGCCGTTGGTAGGATGACCAAGAGTCGTCGCGGCAAGCTCTACATCGACGAAGCCGGCTGGGGCCCCGAGGCCGACTCAATCGAGTACGGGCATCGGGTCCCCTTTGGCGGAATTCATGTCTTCATCGGCAAGATAGGGCAGATCTGAACCCGGGCCGGACATCTACATCTACCTCATCGAGCTGGCTCGGAGCGTGTAACCCGCCCGTGTTAACCCGGGAAGGAAGCATGTCTTCATCGGCTTTACCCAAGGCACAGAGCTTGAAGGTTCCATGTCGCGGGAGGAAACTCTCATTTGCTCAGAGGATGGTTCCTCAAGCGGAGAGACGGAATCAATCTATCAACTTCACAATGGCGGGCTTGGGGGCTACATCGAGCATTACCCCGAGTCGGAATATCACGAGCCGGAAGATTATGATCCGCCGAACCGCGCTGCCGTCTTCATGTCAGGTTCAACACCGGCCCCTAGTAGCACAGCCGCCGGTGTGACCAGATCTGGAGCTGGCAGGCCGCCGGTTCAAGTTCTTCTGGATCTGATGAACGAGCTTACAACTCTGATGGAAACCGAGGTCACTGCTGAAAACCAAACGGCCCGTAACACGGAGATCACGAGGTTGAAGTACCAGATGGCCGGAGTCCAACAGGAAATCAATGCGTTGAAAGATGATAACCCACAAGTATAGGGGATCACAATAGTTTTCGAGGGTAGAGTATTCAACCCAAATTTATTGATTCGACACAAGGGGAGCCAAAGAATATTCTCGAGTATTAGCAGCTAAGTTGTCAATTCAACCACACCTGAAAGACTTAATATATGCAACAAAGTATTCAGTAGCAAAGTAATATGGAAGTAACGGTAACGGTAGCAAAAGTAACAGTAGCAGTTTTATAGTGATTGTAACAGTAACAACGGAGAAGTAACTTAGCAAGGGTCAATATGTGGAAAGCTCGTAGGCAATGGATCGGTGATGGATAATTATGCTGGATGTAATTCATCATGCAATAGTTATAAACATAGGGTGACACAGAACTAGCTCCAATTCATCAATGTAATGTAGGCATGTATTCCATATATAGTCATACGTGCTTATGGAAAAGAACTTGAATGGCATCTTTTGTCCTACCCTCTCGTGGCAACGGGGTCCTAATGGAAACTAAGGGATATTAAGGCCTCCTTTTAATAGAGAACCGGACCAAAGCATTAGCACTTAGTGAATACATGAACTCCTCAAACTATGGTAATCACCGAAAAGAATCCTAGTTATTGTCACCCTGGGGGATGTGGATCATAACTCGTAATAGGTGTCTACAACTTGCAAGATAGGATCAAGAACACATATATATTCGTGAAAACATAATAGGTTCAAATCTGAAATCATGGCACTCGGGCCCTAGTGACAAGCATTAAGCATGGCAAAGTCATAGCAACATCAATCTCAGAACATAGTGGATACTAGGGATCAAACCCTAACCAAACTAACTCGATTACACGATAAATCTCATCCAACCAATCACCGTCCAAAAAGCCTACGATGGGATTACTCACGAACGGCGGAGAGCATCATGGAATTGGTGACGAAGGATGGTTCGTGATGACGATGGCGTCGATTTCCCCTCTCCGGAGCCCAAAACGGACTCCAGATCTGGTCTCCCGAGGAAGAACAGGAGGTGGCGATGACTCCGTATTGTGAAACGCGATGGAATCTTCTCTCTGATTTTTCTCTCCACGAATAGGGTTATATGGATCTGAAGAGGAGGTCGGAGGAGCCATGTGGGCCCCGCAAGCCTGCTAGGCACGGCCAGGGGGTGGCCGCGCCTAGTAGGCTTGTGGCCTACAGGTGGCCCCCCTCTGGTTACTTCTTGCGCCAGTAGTTTTTATTAATTTCAAATATTCTCCGTAAATTTTTAGGACGATCTGAGAACTTTTATTTCTTCACAAAAATAAGACCAAGACAATTTTGTTGAAAACAACGACAGCCCGGGTTAGTTCCATTCAAATCATGCAAATTAGAGTCCAAAACAAGGGAAAAAGGTTTTGGAAAAGTGGATACGATGGAGACGTATCAACTCCCCCAAGCTTAACCCATTGCTTGTCCTCAAGCAATTCAGTTGATAAACTGAAAGTGATAAAGAAAAACTTTTACAAACTCTGTTTGATCTTGTTGTTGTAAATACGTCCAACTGATGTTTAGATTTTCAGCCAAGATCATGGACTAACCACGTTAACAATAACATTTAAGTCTCACATTTACTCATATCAATGACATAATCAACTAGCGAGCAATAATAATAACTCTCTGATGACAACACCTTTTCAAAACAATCATGATACAATATGACAAAATGGTCTCTCGCTAGCCCTTTCTGAGATCGCAAAACATAAATGCAGAGCACCTCTAAAGAACAAGGGCTGACTAAACATTGCAATTGACGGTGAGAGAGATCCAGTCATGCTCATACTCAATATCAATTAGCAGCAAGCATACAAATGATGGTGGTGCTCTCTAACTAGTGCCCTTTATAAGAAGATGATGACTCAACAATAAAGTAAATGGAAAGGCCCTTCGCAGAGGGAAGCATTGATTTGCAGAGATGCCAGAGCTCGAGCTTCTAAAACAGAGATAAGTAATGATTTTTGAGCGGTATGCTTTCATTGCTCACATAACGACTAAAAGGTTTTCAATATCTTCCATGCTAGATACATTATAGGCGGTTCCCAAACAGAATGGTAAAGTTTTTTACTCCCCCTCCACCAATCGGTCACACTCCACGGTGAGCCGAATCCACGGGTACCGTCCATACAAACAGAGTCCTGGGGGAGTTTTGTTTAATTATATTTTTCTTTCTTATTTTGAGCATGGAACTGGGCATCCCGATTACCAGCCACTTTCTCGTGAATGATTGTGAATCAACACATATCGTGAGAATAACCCACCTAGCATGGAAGATGCTGACGACCCCCAGTCGCCACATGAGCGATTTGACATACAAAACAGAATGATTATTTGAAGGTTTAGAGTTTGGCACATGCAAATTTACTTGGAACGGCAGGTAAATACCGCATATAGGTAGGTATGGTAGACTCATATGAAACAACTTTGGGTTTGAGGGATTGGATGCACAAGAAGTATTCCCGCTTAGTACAAGTGAAGGCTAGCAAAAGGCTAGGGAGCGACCAACTAGAGAGCAACACAGTCATCAACATGCTTTGAGATTAACCAACATTGAATGCAAGCATGAGTAGGATATAAATCATTATGAACATAAATATCATGGATGCTATGTTGATTTTGTTTCAACTACATGCATGAACATGTGCCAAGTCGAGCCACTTGAATCGTCCAGAGGAGGATACCACTCCATCATACTACATCACAACCATTTTAATATGCATGTTGGCACCCAAAACAAATCATTATCCACTCTTAGCTAATTAAGCATGGCATGAGTAACTATAATATCTAATTGTCATTGCAAACATGTTTCACCCATGATGAACTGAATTCGGAACGATGAGCTAATCATATTTACAAAATTAAGATAGGTCGAGTTCATGCCACCTTTTCTCCATCTCAATCTTTTCATCAAATATCATCATTATTGCCTTTCACTTGCACGACCAAACGGTGTGGATAATAGTAAGAGTGCATGTGCATTGGACTAAGATGGAATCTGCAAACAATAACTCAAAGGAGAAGACAAGGTAATATGGGCTCTCTAATAGGTAAACAATAATGCATATGAGAGCAACTCAACATTTTCATTGTGGCCTTCTCCTTACAACCCAAAGAAAAGAAATTCAAAACAAGAACAAGAAAACTATTTACACGGGAAAGCTCCCAACAAGGAAAAGAAGAACGAAAAATCTTTTTGGTTTTTTAATGCTACAACTAAGCAACTGGAAATAAAGCTAGAACTAATTTTTTGTATTTTTTTCAAGGTCAGATAAACACACAAGAAGAAAGTGAAACAAGAAAATAAACTATCATGGATGGTACAATGAAAGAGTATGAACACCGACTAGTAAGATGAGCATGTGAACGTGAATGTAAAGTCGGTGAGAGATACGTACTCCCCCAAGCTTAGGCTTTTGTCCTAATTTGGTCTATGGCCATGGCTGGCCCTGATAATATCCGAAGTCATAGTTGGGGTTGTACTGGGTTGCAGCGGCTACTGCCTAAACGACTACATCATGAAGACGAGCTCATTCCGGGCTCCTCTCGTACTCGTTTGCATCCTCTCTGGTTATAATGTATCTCTATTTTTCCTGAAAGTTAAAGAAGGCAAGAGCAGGAAGGGTGACATGGACAGCACACTGTCTGTCAAAAATTAGTCGGTACTGGAGAGATTATTCGTTCCTTTCGAGAAACTGAAAACGTACCAAAGCCTCATAATCAAGAAAAGCAGGTGGTAACTCAATATCATTTCCGCGTATGGATACCCCAAGATAACTAGATAAACGAGTGGCATAGATCCCACCAAAGAAATCTCCATCCTTAGCATTATTATGCAATCTTCTAGCAATAATGGATCCTAAGTTATATCGCCTTTCACCCATTACTGCACTCTTAAGAATACTAAGATCGGTTGCACAAAGGTGGCTATGCTCAGTTTTACCATTAATACATCTACCTATGAATAGAGCAAAATAATCCATGGCAGGAAAGTGAATGCTCCCCATGGTAGCCCGTGTAATATTTCTAGTTTCTCCGACGGTAATGCTCACAAGAAAATCAATATATTCAGTTTTGTGCGGATCACTATAGCTACCCCATTGTGGAATTTTGCAAGCATGATTAAAATCCTCTATATCCAAAGTATATGATTTGTCATAAAGGTCAAATAGGACGGAAGGTTTATTACAATTGAGTGAAAATTCAAACCTCCGCACGAAAGAATCCGCGAGTCGATAGTATTGCTTGCATTTTTCCGACATGAATTCCTCAAGGCCATTATTCCTTGTGTATGCGTAGAATTCTTCCTTGAAACCGGCATCACTCATGAATTGATCTGATGGCCATTCACAAGGTCATACTTGTGCTTCCCTTGGTAGTTCAAGGTTGGGCTCACGTATCGCAAGTCTCGGGGCCTTCTTGCTCGATGAACCCCCTTGAAACACCTTCCTCAACATTTTTTCTGAAAATTCTGAAATTTTTAGTGACTCAAAATAAAGGTGAACAAAACTCAACAAAACTCATAGCAACTACTCCTTCAAGTGCCTAGAGGCTATATCATGCATCAAAACTACTTGGGACGATATAAATTTGACATGCAAGCTCAAGAACAAGGTCACCATAGCAGCAAAAATTTGCATTACATAAAGCACTAGAACAAAAACTAATTGTACCAATGGAGGAGTCACATACTGAGGAACAATCTCCCAAAACAGTTTTGCGAATGAAGCTTTGAACAAGGAGATAAAAAATGGCAGCAAAATGATCTAGAACACGGGTTTGAGCAATGGTGGGATTTTTTTGGAGGAAGATGAAGTGGATGGGTGCTGGAATAAGTGGAGGGGGGCCACGTGGGACCCACAAGCCTGCTAGGCGCGCCCGCGCCTTGTGGGCTTGTGGCCCACTAGTGTAGCCCTCTGTAGTGTGCTCACTGCTAGAAATTTTTAAATATTCCAGAAAAAATCATACTCCATTTTCAGGGCATTTGAAGAAATTTTATTTTGAGGTCACTTTTTTATTGCACGAGAAACTCAGAAAATAGAAAACAATAACATTTTTACTTAATGTTATCTAACTAACAGAAAATAAAAGCTGGGTACAGAAAGTTGTGCTTTCTAGATTCATTCATCTCATGCTCATCAAAAGGAATCCATAAATAAGTTAGTCTTATTTACAAACTTCTTTCGAATAACATGAAGCCGAAGAATTTTCAAATCACACTAAATTACCTCAATGGGGATATGTATATCCCCAACAATAAGTATACCATATTTCTTCTTGACAGTAGGAAGAGGGAATTCAAAGTCTCCAATTATGATTGTTGGAATTTTTTCAATGGAGTTGATACTATGAACTTGAGGTTGTTTCTTCGGAAAGTGTACCGTATGCTCATTACCATGAATATGAAAAGTGACATTGCCCTTGTTGCAATCAATAACAGCCCCTACCGTATTAAAAAGGCTCTACCAAGGATGATCGACATACTGTCGTCCTCGGGAATATCAAGAATAACAAAGTCCGTTAAGATAGTAGCATTTGCAACTATGACAGGTACATCCTCACAAATACCGATAGGTAGAGCAGTTTATTTATCACCCATTTGCAAAGAGATTTCAGTAGGTGTCAACTTATTCAAATCAAGTCTACGATATAAAGAGAAACGCATAACACTAACACCAGCTCCCAAATCACATAAAGCAGTTTTAACATAATCCTTTAATATAGCATGATATAGTTGATATTCCTGGATCTCCTAATTTCTTTGGTACTACACCCTTAAAAGTATAATTAGCAAGCATGGTGGAAATTTCAGCATTTGGTATCTTCCTTTTATTAGTCACAATATCTTTCATATACTTAGCATAAGGAGAATTTTTTAGAATATCAGTAAAGCGCATACGCAAAAAGATAGGTCTAAGCATTTCAACAAAGCGCTCAAAATCCTCATCATCCTTTTTCTTGGATGGTTTAGGAGGAAAGGGCATGGGTTTCTGAACCCGTGGTTCTCTTTCTTTACCATGCTTCCTAGCAATAAAATCTATTTTGTCATATCTTTTATTCTTAGGATGTGGGTTATCAAGATCAATAGAAGGTTCAATCACCACATCATTATCATTCCTAGGTTGAGCATCAATATGAACATCATCATTAATATTATTACTAGGCTCATCTTCATCACCAGATTGTGTCTCAGCATCAGAAACAGAAATATCATTTGGGTTTTCAGGTGTATCTATAACAGGTTCACTAGCAGCATGCAAAATTCTATCATCATCCTTGTTCCTCTTATTACTGGATCGACTAGGTACATCAATATTACCCCTTTGAGAATCTTGTTCAATTCTCTTAGGGTGGCCCTCAGGATACAAAGGTTCCTGAGTCATTCTACCACCTCTAGTCACAACTTTAACAGAATGATCATCGTTCTTACTATTCATCTCATTAAGCAAATCATTCTGTGCCGTAAGTACTTGTTCTACTTGAGTAGTTACCATAAAAGCATGTTTACTAATCAGTTTAAGATCATTGATAGTTCTACTCATATAATTACCTAAGCTATCAAGCATGAAAGCATTATGTTTCAATTGTCTACTAATATAAGCATTAAATTTTTTTTGCTTAACAACAAAATTATCAAATTCATCCAAGCATTGGCTAGCAGGCTTATTATAAGGAATATCGCTTTCATCAAATCTACGAAGAGAATTTACCTCTACTACCCGTGTCGGGTTACCAAGACCATGTATTTCTTCAGTAGGTGGTAGATTCTTAACATCTTCAACTTTAATACCTTTCTCTTTCATAGATTTCTTTGCCTCTTGCATATCTTCAGGACTTAGAAATAGAATACCTATTTTCTTCGGAGTTAGCTTCAGAGGTGGTTCGGGAATAGTCCAATCATTATCATTGCTCAATATATTATTCAATAGTATTTCAGCTTGTTCAACTGTTCGTTCCCTGAAAACACAACCAGCACACCTATCTAGGTGGTCCCTAGAAGCATCAGTTAGTCCATTATAAAAGATATCAAGTATTTCATTTTTCTTGAGAGGATGATCAGGCAAAGCATTAAGTAATTAGAGAAGCCTCCTCCAAGCTTGTGGGAGACTCTCTTCTTCAATTTGCACAAAGTTAAATATTTCCTCCAAGGCAGCTTGTTTCTTATTAGCAGGAAAATATTTTTCATAGAAGTGATAAATGATATCCTGGGCCTACGCACACAACCAGGAGCAAGAGAATTAAACCATATCTTAGCATCACCCTTTAGAAAGAAAGGAAACAACTTGAGTATATAATAATAACGATTTTTTTCCTCATGGGTAAATAGGATGGCTATATCATTCAATTTAGTAAGATGTGCCATAACAGTTTCAGATTCATGACCATGGAAAGGATCAGATTCAACCAAAGTAATAAACTCAGGATCAACAGAGAATTCATAATCCTTATCCGTAACAAAGATAGGTGAAGTAGCAAATTTAGGATCATATTTCATTCATTCAAAGATTTTTCTTTCCACTTGCATAGTAATTTCTTAAGATCATCTCTATCATTACAAGCAAGAAAGTCCCTAGCTACCTGTCCTTCCATAACATAACCCTCAGGAATATCAGGCAATTCATATCTAGGAGAGCTAGGTCTAGTAGATGTCTCAAAGTTTTCAGTTTCAATAATTTCATCAGTTTCAGAAGTACCATAATTTTCAGCATTGACTCTAGCAATTTGTCCATCAAGAAATTCACCCGGTGGCATAGTATTATGAAGTAAAGTATCATCATAAGCATCATGCATAGCATAAGCGGCATCATAAATCACTTGCAACATATCGGAATTACTAGCAGGTGGTGGTGTCGCAAACTTAATCATAACAGAAGGTGAATCAAGTGTAGAGCTAGGTGGCAGTTCCTTACCTCCCCTCGTAGTAGAGGGATAAATCTTGTTTTTTGTATCTTTCAGATTCTTCATAGTGATCAACAGATATAAATCCCAAGTGACTTAGAGAATAGAGCTATGCTCCCCGGCAACGGCGCCAGAAAAAGGTCTTGATAACCCACAAGTATAGGGGATTGCAACAGTTTTCGAGGGTAGAGTATTCAACCCGAATTTATTGATTCGACACAAGGGGTGCCAAAGAATATTCTCGAGTATTAGCAACTAAGTTGTCAATTCAACCACACCTGAAAGACTTAATATCTGTAGCAAAGTATTCAGGAGCAAAGTAATGTGGAAGTAACGGTAACAGTAGCAAAAGTAACAGTAGCAGTTTTATAGTGATTGTAACAGTAACAACAGAGAAGTAACTTAGCAAGGATAAATATGTGGAAATCTCGTAGGCAATGGATCCGAGATGGATAATTATGCTGGATGTAACTCATCATGCAACAGTTATAACATAGGGTGACATAGAACTAGCTCCAATTCATCAATGTAATGTAGGCATGTATTCCATATATAGTCATACGTACTTATGGAAAAGAACTTGCATGACATCTTTTGTCCTACCCTCCCGTGGCAGCGGGGTCCTAATGGAAACTAAGGGATATTAAGGCCTCCTTTTAATAGAGAAATGAACCAAAGCATTAGCACTTAGTGAATACATGAACTCCTCAAACTACGGTAATCACCAGAAAGAGTCCCAGTTATTGTCACCCTGGGGGATGCAGATCATAACTCATAATAGGTGCCTACAACTTGCAAGATAGGATCAAGAACACATATATATTCATGAAAACATAATAGGTTCAGATCTGAAATCATGGCACTCGGGCCCTAGTGACAAGCATTAAGCATGCCAAAGTCATAGCAACATCAATCTCAGAACAAAGTGGATACTAGGGATCAAACCCTAACCAAACTAACTCGATTACATGAGAAATCTCATCCAACCCATCACCGTCCAGCAAGCCTGCGATGGGATTACTCACGAACGGTGGAGATCATCATGGAATGGTGATGAAGGATGGTTGGTGATGATGATGTCGTCGATTTCCCCTCTTCGGAGCCCAAAACGGAATCCAGATCTGGTCTCCCAAGGAAGAATAGGATGTGGGGGCAGCTCCGTATCGTGAAACGCGATGAAATGTTCTCTCTGATTTTTTTCTCCACGAATAGGGTTATATGGAGCTAAAGTGGAGGTCGGAGGAGCCATGAGGGCCCCACAAGTGTGCTAGGCACGACATGGGGGGTGGTCGCGCCTAACAGGCTTGTGGCCTACAAGTGGCCCCCCTCTGCTTAGTTCTTGCGCCAGTATTTTTTATTAATTCCAAAAATATTCTCCGTAAATTTTCAGGATGATCCGAGAACTTTTATTTTTGCACAAAAATAACACCAAGGCAATTCTGCTGAAAACAACGTTAGTCCGGGTTAGTTCCATTCAAATCATGCAAATTAGAGTCCAAAACAAGGGCAAAATGGTTTGGAGAAGTGGACACGATGGAGACGTATCAAAAGCTCAGATGGATGCTGAGGTATAGCGCCTTAGGGAAGATGTTTTCCGCTTAGAGTTCACCGGCAGCGGTTCACCGAATGAGGGATCAATCACGTTTGCCGGATCAATATGAAGCCAGAAATCTTTTTAACACGCCAGGGATGGGACAGAATATACCTTTGAATGTAACCCGGATGCCGGAAGTACCTGGAAGCCGGGCGGTGGTTCAGCGTCAGCAGCCAGACCTGCCCCGCTAGAACCAGACCCACCATCGTCTTTTCCGACGCCATCGGGTCATTATTCTAACCCGGCGGAGAACATGGTGGCGGCAACTAGGCTCGGTACAATCCCCATCCCCGACGAGTCGCCTTTCACAGAGGAAGTGTGGAACGCCATTGGATACCTGTAGACGGTGGTGGCCCAGCAGGACAAATATACTTATAGCTGGAGTCGCGTGCACTCAACCCCCATCCCGAGCCATAGCTACAGCCGGTGTTATGAGTCGCCGGTTGTTTCTAGAAGTGATCAACATCGAAACCCACCGAGAGACGATCCGCCGGCCCGTGATGCTCAGACGTTGGTGGATCGGGCAAGAGCGCAACGAGAGGCGACGGCTCTGGCAGCTGCGGTGGCTTATTAGGAACCCACAGTTACACCTTCCATTTTAGTAGGAGCCGGAGTAACCTCCAGGGTTGTGGGAGTGCCGTGCTTAGTGCCGGCTTTGCGGAATGAGCATCTGCCGAAGGATTTTAAAGGTCCTTGCAAGGTGCCCAATTATACTGCTGACTTGCCTCCAGAAGCTTGGATTGAAAGCTATGAGCTGGCCACGGATATGTTAGATGTTAGCGATGTAGTATGTGCCAAGTACTTCATCATGATGCTGGAAGGGCCAGCTCGCACGTGGTTGAAGGGTTTCCCACCCAACACCATTAATTCCTGGGCCGAGTTAAAAGCGAAGTTCATCAAAAAATTCTAGGGAACGTGGAAGCAACCTACGACGATTGTGGATTTGGATCATTGTGTGCAGCGTGAGGACGAGTCGGCTCATCATTGGGTCCGGTGGGTCTCAACTCTCATCCACTATTCTGATAACATTACGATGACTCAAGCGGTCTTAATTCTGGAGAAGAATTGCCACTTCATGCCTTTGAAGCAGAAGCTTAGCTGGCTGAAGCGCTCATGCAAAGACATGGGGGATCTCATGGCGGTTCTCACCAAGTATGCAAACTCTAACAACACGAAGGACCCTGACTCTGATGATGACAAATTGGCCAAGGGTAAGAAGAATAGCAATGGCAAGGGTCAATTGCAAAACGGGGGAGGAAACAACAATAATGGCAAAGGCGGAAAGCAAAAACACGAGGATGACAGGTCAGATTTAGTGGCCAACACCAATACTGGGAATAACCATGGCAAGGGTAACGGCAAACCACCTTTTAAACATACCGACATGGAGGCGATATTGAATGCTCCTTGCCCGAAACATAGCCTTCCAGATCAGCTGTCTACTCATGCTTGGAGGGATTGTTGGATCATGCGCGAGTATCGAAATTACAGCGGTAACCAGCATCAAAGTGGTGGCGGTGGACCATCCACCGGGCCAGGATCCGGTCCTTCCGAGTCTGGCTTTGGTCTGGGCGGCTCAGGCTCAGGCCATCAGGGCCAGGGAAACCATGGAGGTAATAATCAACAGTCTGGCGGTGGAGGTCAGCATGAAAATAACCAGTCCGGGTATCACAGTAATCCCAAGCAGCTTAATGGAGGGCAGTACCATGTTTTTACAACCAGCCTTGACCAACGGGACCAGAAGGTGCGCAAGCGGGCGGTTAATGCAGCCATGCCGACTCTCCCGCAATATTTGAAGTGGTCTGAGTATGACATAACTTGGAGCAAGGAGGATCACCCATCGCGTGTGGATAACCCGGGGCAATTGGCTTTGGTAGTACCCCCCCAAGTGGGAGGATCTGTTTTCACCAAAGTACTTATGGATGGTGGCAGCGGAATTAACATCCTGTATTATGACACTTGCCGCTGGATGAATTTGCTCGACAAAGATCTTAAGCCTTCGTCAACAGTTTTTCATGGTGTGGTGCCTAGGAAGTTGGCTTATCCAGTGGGAAAGATTTCTTTGGAGGTAGATTTTGGTGATGAATTTAATTACATGGTGCAATCTTTGTGGTTTGAAGTAGTCAAGATTAAGAGCCCATACCATGCTTTGTTTGGACGACCGGATTACGCCAAGTTTATGGCTAGGCCCTGCTATGTCTACTTACAACTCAAGATGCCCGGATTAAATGGGACGATCACTGTGCATGGTGATTGGAAGACGACTATTGAGTGTGAGGAAGGTGATGCAGCATATGCAGAATCAAGTTGTGCCGAGGCAGAGCTCAAGTTTTATAAGGAAAATGTTGACCCAGAAGATATGACCCCGCTAAAGAAGCCTAACACAGAATCTGAGCTGCCCCTCAAGTTTGTGGTAGAAGATACCAATTTAGTGTACTTTACGCCTGGCGACTCGTCACAGCAGTTCACCATTGGGGCTAATATGGATCCCAAATAGGAAAGTGCACTCATCAAATTCATCCGTGAGAATCGGGACATTTTCGCATGGAAGCCTTCTTACATTCTGGGTGTACCGAGAGAATTCGCTGAGCACCACCTTAATGTGGATCCTAAGTTTAAACTGGTCAAGTAGTTCCTACACCCATTCAATGAGGAGAGGCAGAAAGCAATTGGAGAAGAGGTGGCCCGACTCTTGGTAGCAGGGTTCATCATTGAAGTTTTCACCCGGAGTGGCTCGCTAACCCGGTGTTGGTACTCAAGAAGAACGACACGTGGAGTATGTGTGTGTATTACACGAATCTTATGAAAGCACATTTTCTCCCTTGGTAGTTTTTGTAATTTATAACAACATATAAGTCATTGAACTAATGTTTCCACCAAGTATATTTCAGGAAATGTTCAATGATAGGATTGACAAAAGGATTGTGGAGATTCTGATATACCCGAAGATGCAAGTAAATATGTTGGCAAAGCTTCAAGCAAGAGGACTCTACATTTTATATTTCTGAGAAATCACTTTGAGTCCATAGGAATGCCAATACTATTAAAAGGGGTAGGGTTTTGTTGGTGAACAAAATGCTCATACGTGCACAAGTGATAGTCACCAAAAACACCCACAAACTCTCCCACCAAAGTCTGTCCAAAGCCAAATACTCAAAATTGGTGCAACCAACATTCTACACTCGGTGCCACCGATTCCAAACCCTAGACAGACGCAACCAAACCCTAGCTTTTCGGTGCAACTGATACTGGATTTGGTGCCATTGAGTTGGGTTGCCAACTTTCTGTTACGCAAGTTCACAGTTTCGGTCCTTCCAAGCTTGTCGAATCGGCGTCACCGGGATTGGGCATTCTGACCGTTGGTCACCTTATCGATGCAACCGAGATTACTATATCGGTCTCACCGAGATTCAAAAGATGCTAACTTTAAGTCACTTCAGTACGACTGAGATTCACACATCGGTTCCATTGTGTCTAACTTATTGTGTGTAATGGTTGGATTTTTGGAGATGCCTATATATACCCCTTCACCACCACCTACTCGAAAGAGAAGCACTCAGAACTATTCCATACTTGCCCCATCCAATTTTCTGAGAGAGAACCACCTACCCTTGTGTTGAGGTCAAGATCTTCCACTCCAACCATATGGATCTTGATTTCTAGCCTTCCCAAGTTGCTTTCCACCAACCCCATCTCTTCCACCAAGCCAAACTTGTGAGAGAGTGATTGTGTGTTGAGGAGTTTATCATCTTGAAGCACAAGAGCAAGGATTTCATCGTCATTACCGAGCCTATTACCTTTTGGAGGGTGGTGCCTCCTAGATTGGTTAGGTGTCGCTTGGGACCCTCCTACTTCGAGTTGTGGAGTTGAACCAAGAAGTTTGTATGGGCAAGGAGATCGCCCACTTCGTGAAGATCTACCCATATTGAGTCTAGTCCTTTGTGGACGGAAGTCGTTATGGAATAGTCAAGGTTGCTACTTTGTGGACCCTTATGGGTGGAGCCCTCCATGGACTCTCATGACCGTTACCCTCCGTGGTTTGAAGACTCCATAAACATGGATGTACAATAGCACCACCTATCAGAACCACGGGAAAAATCATCATGTCTACAATTGCGTTTGATCTTCCTACCATATCCCTGCTACTCATGCTTGTTGTTATTTTCCGCTGCTATACTCTTAGACATGCATGTGTAGGGTGTACTTGACTTGCCATGAATGCTAAAACTACAAACACTAAAATTTGGGAAAAGGCAAAAAAATCATTTGGTCAAGTTGTCTAATCATCCCCTCTAGCACTACTTTCGATTCTACAAGTGGTATCAGAGCTTTGGTCTCCATTGCATTGGTCTCACAACCTAGGAGAGTATGGCGTCTAGTGAGGGAAGTTATCACCGTATAGGTCCATACTTTGATGGCACTAATTTTGCTAGTTGGAAGCACAAAATGAAATGCATATTCTTGGTCATAACCCTTCTGTTTGGGCTGTTGTTCGTGTTGGTATGCAAGGTGAATTCTGTGCGGAAGGAAGGGAACCCGATCGCGAAGCGACTGCGGATGAATTGAAGATGTTGCAACTCAATGCTCAAGCATGTGACATTCTCTTCAACTTCCTATGCCCCAAAGAATTCAACAAAATCATCCGTCTTGAGAATGCAAAAGAGATTTGGGATACTTTGATTGATATGCATGAAGGTACATAATCTGTGAGAGAATCCAAGTTGGATGTTCTTCAAAGTTAACTTGACAAGTTCAAGATGAAGGATGGTGAAGGAGTCATTGAGATGTACTCTAGGCTAGCTCTCATCACCAATGATTTTGCCAGCTTAGGAAGCGAAGAAATGATTGACAAATTCATCATCAAGAAGATACTTTGAGCTTTGGACGATCAATATGACACCATTTGCACATTGATCCAAATGATCCCAACTAAAAAGATCTCAAGCTAACAGAAGTGATTGGTAGAATTGTTGCTCATGAGATGACACTCAAAGACAAGGAAGAGCTTCACTACAAGTCTAGCAGTGCTTACAAAGCCACAAGTGATGCTCCCGCTACCTCAAGTGACAACCTTGTCACAAATGAAGAGACGAGCCTCATGGTCAAGAAATTCAACAAGTTCTACAAGAATAGAAGCGAAGATCGAAGATCCAACTCAAGATATGAAGAGAAGTGTTCGTCAAGTCGTGACTGAAACTGCTACAATTGTGGGAAGCCCGGACACTACTCCAATGAGTGCACGGCTCGTTACAAGAGGAAAGAAGAGTCACCAAGAAGATGAAGCTCAAGAGACGAGTCACCTTGAAGAGAGAGAAGGAGTAGAGATGATCATTATGAACGAAGACCCTCAAGGAGAAGTAGGGTCTTGGATAAGAAGGACAAGTACACTAAGAGCTACTCAAAAAAGAAACATCAAGCTCATGTTGGTGAATGGGTTTCCGGCTCTGAATCCGACAACCACTCTAAGAGAAGCTATCACTCGAACTCCGACTATAGTCAAGATGAAGGTGTTTCCGGAATTGCTTTAGTGACTACCAACTCCTATGATCTATTTGATTCACCAAACAAAGGGAGTGGAAGTTTCTTCTTGGCTAATGGCCCCAAGGTATCACACCCCGAGTATCTTGATTTCAATGGTGATGAAGATGATTTGCTTTGTGATAATGACTTGCTTTGTGATAAAACTAGTGATGTTGATCAAAATGAACTTGATAATTCTCATGCTAGTCAAGATAAGTTAATTGACGATGATAAGATGAAAATAGATGAACTAACTAAAGAACTAAACACTCTTAAGTTAGCTCATGAATCTACTCTCGAAGATCATAGAGAGCTTGTGAGAACTCATGAGAAGCTATTCTTCAAGAATCTCAACTTGGAGCAAGAGCATGAGTTTCTTAAAGCTATTAATGACGATCTCTGAAAGAATACTTCATCTTATCTAGCCAAATGACTACTCTTTTATACATTCATGCCTCAAGTTAAAACTAAGAAATCTAGTAACAAAGGCAAGAAATGTTCTTCATCTAGTAGCAACAATAAAAATGCTAAACCCAATGATGTTTCTTCTAGTAGTTCTATTGATTCCACTAATGATGATCCTCTTAGCCAAGTAAAACTTAAGCAAGAAAATGCTTTATTGAAAGGAATTATAGAAAAAGGTATCTACAGAGTCTTGTAGGGTGTAAGCAATTTGAGGAAATTGTACGGAAGCACGGAGGATACCGGAAGAATCGTGGTGTTGGCTACTTCAATGCAAATGGAGTTGAATGGGAAGAAGGTCAATACCCCGAACCCAAGTTTGTTCCTCAAAAGGAGAAGTATGAAAATACTATTCCCAAGGGGACAAACACTCAAGATGACCTTCCACCACAAGACCACAAGCTCAAGGTCAAGAACAAGCTTCAAGAGGACATTGACTCATATGAAGATGAATCCATAGCTTTGGTGGAGTGGGTTCCCAAGGCTACTTGAAGCTCAACTTCTACAAAGGCTACTACAACACCAAGGATCCCCATCAACTTGATGTGGGTCCCCAATAAGAACTAGAGAGTTCTTGAGGGGTGACTCCGCCAATGAAATTCACTCATATTCATTATTGGCAAGAACTATTTGCAAACAACATCAACTCTATGCAATAGTTCAAGGAGTCACACATTCCCTCAAAGGTAAGCAAAGGACAAGGTAATCAACAAATCAATGGACATCATAACATATGCTTTGCACTCCATGTCCATAGATATCCTTGTATTTGTCTCTTGTATGTTGGGACTAACCCATGTAGTTGAGTAGAGTATGGAAACAACAACGATGCTCCCAACTCTTGGTGATCTTCATCAACCTTGAGCATCCACAACTACCTGACCAACATGAAGTCTTCATCTACAAAACCCAAGGTTAGTTTATCCAAATTATGGGGGGATGTCACATCAAGGGGGAGCTTTACTCTAAAACTTGAGTTACAACATCTCTTAGTATGTGACAACATTAAATGCTTTATGTAAAAGTGGTAACCCCACTTGTACTTAAACGATGAGTATGACCTATGAACAAGTATTCTTACTTGGATCCTTAGTCAAATACTCATATATAGATGACTTTGTCATTACCCAAGTGCTTGTTAAATGATAGTGTGTGTGTGCATGTTTGTCATGATTTCATTTGACATCATATTTTGTGACATGTTGGTCTGCATTTATTTTCTCATTCGAGGACATCCAATTGTTTCTATTTGGATCTTATCTTTTGCCAATTGGATGGACAAGAATGCCTAGGACTACTCTTTAGCTATCTATGCTTTCTCACCTCATACTCTATTCATGTTGCATCACAAAATTTGAACAAGTGCTTTTCGATCCCTCTGTGTGTGGAGCACTCGAAGTTCCGTATCATCAAGGATTGACCATTAAAACCTCCTAAGTGCATCTCGGTGGAACCAACCCCAAAATCTCGGTCTCGCCGAATGCCTAGGGTTGATATGGTTTTCTATCTCGGTACTACCGATTACATATTCTCGGTTACACAGAGTTTCCCTATCAGCTGACAGTTGAGAAACTCGGTGACACCGAAAATTTAGAATCAGTATCACTGACAATGAAGGGTATATAAGCTATGGTCCCGACAGTTCGAAATTTCAATCTTCAATCATTGCGCCCCAGACCCTAAGCTGCCATAGAAGGACCCCCTGGTCATCGCCTTGCCTCCCCGTGCGTCTCCGCCACTAGGAATCTCATCGTCGACGGGCATCTTCGCTGCCGTCGCCACCATATTGGATCCGTCACTGAGCTAGGGTACGGATTCAATCTTTCTTGTGCTCCCCATCTGATTCTTGCACAATAAAGTTGATTTTCTCTATAAGCCACAGTTTGCACAACGTTCTATCCACGAGAAAACTCTATAGATTAGAGAACCATCGATTTTATAGGGTTGGCCTTCCGCCCGACGGAACTCGGTAGAACCGAAGTGAACAAATGGGTATCACTGATTTGCCTGTCTGTGTTGCTGAGAACTGTCTCGGTGAAACCGAGTACTTCTTTTCGGTCCCACCGAAAAGAGTGCCAAGTTTCTGTTAATGGGATAGTCAGTCTTGGTAGCATCGAAGTTTTTGCTTCGGCTGTACCAATTTTCATGTGACACAATGTAAAATCTTGAAAATCTTGTGTTCAAACTTTCAAAAATCAGCCTCATTTTGTGATGACTCATCTTCTTCTGCTCCTCTACACTGTATTCATAGGGTCAGAGATGTCTCCTTCAGATGAAAGTGAGAACAACTTCAGAGAACAGAGTGTTGAGATGGATTCGGGCACTAGTCCGGAGCCTAGTTCATTTTCAGATGCAGGCACCCCTAGTTCTCATGGGTTGCCTAAAGCTGCTACAAGGACCAGGAAGAGACTGAATTCAGATGAAGAAGATTCAGACTTTGTGCTAGATGAGGTTCTTGCCAAGAAGCAAGAGAAGGCTGCTAAGAAGTCAGCCAATGAGGCCACCTCTTCTAGGAGGGTGGTTGGCAAAACATATGCACCTCCTGAATCTATGAGAGCACCTGAGAGTGCCAGAGCTACAATGATCGTTGAGCCCCCAAAGAAGTCTATGCCTAAGAAGGCAGAGGAGAAGAAGAAGGCCAGAAAGAGGATAGTCCTTGTTATTGGCAAGCCTACATCTATGTTTGAAGATCTAGAGGAGGCAGCTGCTGCTGAAGAGGAGGTAGAACCAGCTGCTAAGTCCCCTCCCAAGAAGAAGCCAAAGCTTATGGCAGATGCTATGCCTAAGGCTGCAACCACCACGAGCACCAAATCCAAGAAAACTACTACTACTACTGAGAAATCCAAGAGGTCATCCAGATAGATTCCTGCTTCTGAGAAGAACAAAGGGTCTACCTTTAGAGAAGAAGAGGATGATGACTTGACTGCCTTAGTGAAGCTTAGGCCACACCTTGCAGTATGTAATGCCAGCTATCCACTTGCTAAAGATATGAAGAAGAGGAAGGACTTTGGCTTGAGGGCATGGAGAGCTGCTGATCCATATGCCCAAAGGAAGAAGACAAGTGTGGACAAGAGATTCTGTACCAAAGAGCAACATGATTTCTATACCAAAGAGTCCTGCTATGAGTGATATGAGGTATGTGGACTGGAAATTCATCAAGGAGAACGAGGACTACTTTCCAAGTGTCCAAGATAATTTTCACTGCAATGAATTGGATGAGTTTGTTGGCAGAGAGTTTACTGCTTGGAATGATGAGATGATCATGCAATTATACTCCACTGAACATTTCTACGGAGATGGTAGGATTGTATGGATGACTGAAGGTGCAAGATATGAGTCCAATGTTGATGAATGGGCTTCCATCTTAGGAGTTCTAGAAGCTCAAGATGGAGATTTGGATGTCTACTTAGAATCCAAGGAGAGCCACAATGCTATGGCTAACATGTACAAGGAGATCCCTGCTGCTAACGTGAAGTCTCACATGCTAGGATCTATTTACTTTCTCTAGGATGGCCTCCGCATCGTGAACACCATTTTGAGGCATAATTTGATGCCCAAGTCAGTAGATGACAAGATGATTCAAGGATACTCCATCAACATGTTGATACGCCTTGACAGACACACCAGGATCAGAGTCATGGACTTAATTGTTAAGACAATCAAGAGGGTTGCTGCTGATTAGAAGCGCTCTTGCTGCTATGCACCCTATATCCAGATGCTCATCAACTCCAAGTTGGAGAATCACATATTTGCTCTAGATCATCCCCATTTGCCCCTACAGCCAGATCTCGAGGACAATGTTGTGGTGATGGATGCTGAACATCCCACATCTGCTGCAGCCTAGGCAGAGGCAGAGGCAGTTAGAGCCACTAGTGCTCAAGTCCCTAGATCCAGAAATGAGCAAATGGATCTGTTGATATCATCAGTTCTGGGTATGCAGAAGGACATTAAGGGGATTCTAGACAACCAGAACAGTCTTGTGAGGATATTTGAAAATAGGATCAAGACCCTTAATGATAAGGTGGATGGGCTGACTAAGACAGTCAATGAGCTCATGAAGGAAGTTGACTCAGTGCCTCTTCCTCGGACTTCTTCAGATGATGATGATGATGATGATGAGGATGGATCACCTCTCAGGACAGACACACAGTTTCCCACTCAGGCCAGATCAGCCACTATGCCAGCTCAGGACTTGAGGCCCTCTACTGCTGTCACCTCAGCTCCTGCTCCATCAGTTTGAGTTCCTCCAGCTTCCACTCCAACTCCATCCATGACATCTGTAGAGATATTCGCTGACGCTGTTCTCTCGACTCCTTCATCAACAACTGAAGGAGATTCGCCCAAGAACGCTTAGATATATGCCTTTGAACTTTTTGGTAACTTGTTGCCAAAGAAGGAGAAGTGTATATAGATCTTTAGGCTTCGCGTGAGAGAGCGTTTTGGTATTTATTGCTTTTCCAAAAACAATTGTCTTTTGGTTTCTTGTGATACATGTTCTTTGTGTTTGATCATACAATTTCTGTGTGATGCTACTACTTCCTATCATCTTAATGCTTAATTAGATGATCTTTCACCATTTCTTGATTGTGTTATGCTATGATGTTCTCCCTAATTATTCTCGCACACCACCAAGTTGTATGTGACATGGAAGAAGTGCCCCATGTACCTAATCAATTGTGCATTTGCATTCAAACGCAAATTCAAAATGATGCAAAAATTTAGGGGGAGCTCTTGCTTATCACATACTTCTCAAAGTGACGATTATATTCATTGATTATATCATATGTCGAAGCTTTGATCTATATGTTGTCATCAATTACCAAAAAGGGGGAGATTGAAAGCACATTTGCTCCCTTGTTGGTTTTGGTAATTTATAACAACATATAAGTCATTGAACTAATGTTTCCACCAAGTATATTTCAGGAAATGTTCAATGATTGGATTGGCAAAAGGATTGTGGAGATTGTGGAATACCCCAAGATGCAAGGAAATAGGTTGGCAAAGCTTTAGGCAAGAGGACTCTACATTTTATATTTGTGATAAATCACTTTGAGTCCATAGGAAAGCCAATACTATTAAAAGGGGTAAGGTTTTGTTGGTGAACAAAATGCTCATACGTGCACAAGTGATAGTCACCAAAAACACCCAAAAACTCACCCACCAAAGTCTGTCCAAAGCCAAATACTCAAAATCGGTGCAACCAACATTCTACACTCGGTGCCACCGATTCCAAACCCTAGACAGACTCAGCCAAACCCTAGCTTTTCGGTGCAACCGATACTGCATTGTGTGCCACCGAGTTGGGCTGCCAACTTTCTGTTACGCAAGTTCACAGTTTCGGTCCCTCCGAGAATGTCGAATTGGCGTCACCGAGATTGGGCATTTTGACCATTGGTCAATTTATCGGGGCAACCGAGATTCCTATATCGGTCTCATCGAGATTCAAAAGTTGCTAACTTTAAGTCACTTTGGTACAACCGAGATTCACACATCAGTTCCATTGAGTCTGACTTATTGTGTGTAACGGTTGTATTTTTGGAGATGCCTATATATACCCCTTCACCACCACCTACTCGAAAGAGAAGCACTCAAAACTATTCCATACTTGCCCCATCCAATTTTTTGAGAGAGAACCACCTACCCTTGTGTTGAGGTCAAGATCTTGCACTCCAAACATATGGATCTTGATTTCTAGCCTCCCCAAGTTGCTTTCCACCAATCCCATCTCTTCCACCAAGCCAAATCTGTGAGAGAGTGATTGTGTGTTGAGGAGTCTATCATCATGAAGCACAAGAGCAAGGAGTTCATCGTCATTACCGAGCCTATTACCTTTTGGAGGGTGGTGCCTCCTAGATTCATTAGGTGTCGCTTGGGAGCCTCCTACTTTGTGTTGTGGAGTTGAACCAAGAAGTTTGTATGGGAAAGGAGATCGCCTACTTCGTGAAGATCTACCCATAGTGAGGCTAGTCCTTCATGGATGGAAGCCATTATGGAATAGTCAAGGTTGCTACTTCGTGGACCTCTATGGGTGGAGCCCTCCGTGGACTCTCGCGACCATTAGACTCCATAAACGTGGATGTACGATAGCACCACCTATCGGAACCACGGGAAAAATCATCGTGTCTACAATTGCGTTTGATCTTCCTACCCTATCCCTTCTACTCATGCTTGTTGTTATTTTCACTCTTAGACATGCATGTGTAGGGTGTACTTGACTTGCCATGAATGCTAAAACTGCAAACACTAAAATTTGGGAAAAGGAATTTTTTTACTTGGTCAAGTAGTCTAATCACCCCCTCTAGCATTACTTTTGATCCTACATCTTAACGAGGCGTGTCCGATTGACCCGTTTGTTCTCCCCCGTATTGACCAAATCATTGATGCGACGGCGGGTTGTGAGAGTCTGTGTTTTCTGGATGCTTATTCAGGTTATCATCAGATCAATATGGAAGTTAAGGACCAAGAGAAGACGACTTTTATTATGCCTTTTGGTGCTTTCTGCTATGTGTCTATGCCTTTTGGGCTCAAGTGTGCCGAGGCAACTTACCAGCGTTATGTGCAGAACTGTCTTCATGGTCAAATTGGGCTCAATGTTCATGCTTACGTAGATGATATTGTGATCAAGTCAAGGAAGAAGGAAAATTCTGTTGGATGATTTGAAGGAAACCTTTGACAATTTGCGAGTCTACAAGATGATGCTTAACCCGAGAAAGTGTGTTTTCAATGTACCTGCAGGCAATCTCTTGGTTTTTTTAGTCTCTATGGGTGGCATTAAAACTAACCCAGACAAGATAAAGGCTATCACTTCCTTGTCTAAGCCGGCATGCATCAATGATGTTAAACGCCTCGCGGGTCATATTGCTGCACTAAGCCGGTTCATAAGCTGCTTGGGCGAGAAAGCTATTCCTCTATGTCAGATGATGAAAAAGTCGGATGACTTTGTCTGGAGCAAGGCTGCGGACGAGTCGCTTGAGTCGCTTGAGGCACTCAAGAGGCAGTTAGCTGAGCCACCGGTCTTGGCTGCTCTGGCTAAGAAAGAACCTTTGCTCTTATACGTGGCGGCTAATAGCAGGGCAGTGAGTGCCGCGTTTGTTGTGGAGCGTAAGGAGGCAGGGAAAGAGTGAACTGTCTAGCAACCGGTTTACTATGTCAACGAGGTCTTGATAGAATCCAAGCAAAGATACCCGCATTGGCAGAAATTGATCTATGGGGTGTTCATGGCAAACCTCAAGTTGAAGCATTATTTTCTTGGAAACCAGATCATAGTGGTTAGCTCTGCCCCGTTGAGAGATATCATCCAAAATAGAGAAGCTACTGGCAGGATTACTAAGTGGGCACTAGAGCTTGCACCCCTTAATTTGAAGTATGTGCCTCGTACGACTGTCAAGTCTCAAGCCTTGGTGGATTTCATAAATGATTGGAAAAAAAGTAAATTGCCCGAATCCAAAGAACACATACTAGACGATTCACTTCGACAGATCTAGGCAATTGGAAGGATTGGGGGCTGGGGTTGTCTTGACTTCCCCTAGAGGGGAAAAGTTTTGTTATGTGTTAAGGTTAATGTTTCCTTGTACTAACAATGTAGATGAGTATGAAGCTTTGCTTCATGGGCTCTATATGGCTAAGGAGATGAATCTGAGCCGGGTTAGATGCTTGGGCGACTCAGACCTCGTGGCCCAGCAAGTCTCAGGCACGTGGGATTCCAAAGACCCACGGATGGCGTCTTATCATCAGGTGGTGGATATCATTGCTGGCCACTTCAAAGGTTATCAGGTGGATCATAATGACCATCGCAAGAACGAGGCGACCGATGCATTATCCAGGCTGGGGTCTCAGAGTAAGCCAGTACCGCCTAATGTGTTCTTGGACGTCTTGCATCACCCGTCAGTCAAGTTACCGTCGGAGGAGGACTTGGCTGTACCTGACTCGGAAGGGCAATTGGTGGCGGCTCTCCATGCGATCCCTGATTGGATGTTGCCTTATCTGGCATACTTAACCCACGGCGAGTTACCCCAAGATGAGACTCTAGCACGACAAATCACAAGGCGGTCTAAGTCTATGATTATTAACAACGACGAGTTGCATCGGCACAGTATGACTGATATTTTTCAGCGTTGTGTTTCTCCTGGTGATGGCCGTGAGATCTTGCAAGAAATCCATCCTGGTGATTGTGGTCATCACGCCGGGTCAAAATCATTGGTGGCCAAGGCTTTCTGCCATGGTTTCTACTGGTTAACATCTCGTAAAGATGCAGAAGATTTGGTCAGTAAGTGTGACAGGTGTCAGAAATTTGGGCGAAGTGCCCACATGTCGGCTCAAGAGCTACGGATGATTCCAATCACCTGGCCATTTGCAGTCTGGGGATTTGATATGGTAGGACCCTTCAAGAGGTCTAAAGATAAGAAGACCCATTGAGGGAGTCCTGTATTAGGGGGTCCTTGGATAGCTGACTTGTTGTATGGGCCGGACTGTGTGGGCCACTCGCTGAACACCAGATGACTTGAAGGCCTAATTACCAGGATGGAATCTTCGAGGACCATGGCTTGCGCTTCACGTATGATGTAGTGAATAGGCATATTTATCTCTTCAGCATGTAACCGACCATGTGTAAACCCTAGGCCTCCTCGGCATCTATATAAGCCGGAGGGTTTTAGGGTATAGAGAAAGGACAACTCATCTAGGGTTAGACATATGATCTCGAGGTAGATCAACCCTGTAACCCATTATAACATCAATACAATCAAGCATGACATAGGATATTACCTCCATAGGAGGGCCCGAACCTGGGTAAACTCGTGTCCCCTTCATCTCCTATCACCGTTGATCCTAGTCTCATAGTTCGGGACCCCCTACCCAATATCCGCCGGTTTGTACACCGACATTAGTGCTTTCATTGAGAGTTCCTCTCTGAGCAAGATGGGATCGACGCCTCGCCTTTTCATCAACGAAGAGGTCCGCAACATGGACGTTTTTGTCCCCCGGCAGATCTTCGCCTTCGGCAATGTTGTGATACATGCTAGTTCCACCGGTCATCTAGGCTGCGTTGAGAGCTTCGCCCCCGATCAGGATGTCAGATTTGGAAACGTAGAGTTTTCTGTCGACCCTCGAGGTGACTTGTCACTAGTCGGGCTCACGGCCTCGCCCGTAGCCCTCGAGGACTTTGAGGCCTTAACCTCGAACCCCTCTGTCGGACACGCCAATAGGGTCACCCGTGGCGGCAGTCCGATCTCTAACCCCGGCACGACCATCAAACGAATGACCGGACCTGTGTTCCTACCGAACATCCCAAGGGGTGGGCTTCATGGGGGTCGACTCCACGCGTTCTGGCAGCTGGATCCAATCAGGCCCTTAGCGGTCGACAAGGCCTTGGAGCAATTCTCATTGTTGAAAATCACTGACAATCCAGCCCCGATCTGTATCCATCCCGGTTACAGTTCGGGCAGGGACGGATTTTTCGACCCACTCACCACCCACTTGATAGCCACCGTCGAAGATTTAACCGACGTGCTAGACTATGCCTCCAAGGAGGTAGAATACATGGACGAAGAGGACCATGCTCACACCCCCATGAACACCGGGAGTTGGACCGCCACTTATACGTACGACGTTTACATGGTGGATACTCTTTCCACCAACGGCGACAACACGCCTCACAACGATGGTGGCAAATCAGGCAACGCACCATCAAGACATTGAAAATCGCATAAGCGGTCCAAAAGCAAAAAGGGAAGACAAACTATTATCAACAGCAGGGATGGTAACACCCCTGTCGATCATGATCATCCCGATGTGCCCGAGCACTTGTTCGAGGGTCCGGACGAACCTATAGACCAAAACGACCCCGATATCGCCAAGGACCCTGAGGGCGACGATTACCTTCCCCCCATCGAGGAGGAAGACCTACCAGATGCCGATGACTTGTACATCCCTGATAACCTCGAGGATCAGGAAGAAATTAGGCAGCGGCTCATAGCAACGACTCACAGACTGAAGGCCAAAGAGCGGCAACTTAAAGCTGAACAGGCAGACCTCACTAATCGATGTACGAAAGTCCTCTCAGTCGAAGAAGCATACGACACTAGTTTGTAAAATAATCCCAAAAGCTACCCTAAAAGGCGGCTTCTACCACAATTCAACCATGAGCTCACGAACACTCCGTCTCCGCATCGTACCGCATTTGACAAGCCAGACCGCCCTCCTCATAGGCGTGACAGAGCGTCCAACGACACCGGTTACATTCCGGCAATGCCCCGAAGACGGGGTAAGGAGCCGTTCAAAACCGATGATAGGTTCGACCTGCGCGATGACTTAGATCATAGAGCAGTCCGTACTAGATCCACCTATGGATCTAGGGATTACTAACCGGATAGACAGGGAGAGTATAGACCATGGTTCGACCAAAACCACAGAGCCCGGAAGCACAACCACCTCCATACATACATCGACTACAGGCATGACATCGCTCAGGTCAGGGGCGCTGCTCACCCACTATGCTTCACGAACGAGGTAATGCGGCAGCAGTTCCCCAAAGGGTTTAAACCCGTCAATATAGAACAGTATGATGGGACCACTGACCCAACCGTCTGGATCGAGGATTTCCTCCTCCATATCCATATGGAACATGGAGATGATCTCGACACCATTAAATACCTACCTCTCAAGCTTAAAGTGCCAGCTTGGCACTGGTTAAAAAGCCTCCCGGAAAACTCCATAGGATGCTAGGAAGACCTGGAAGATGCATTTCGCTCTAACTTCTAGGGGACCTATGTCCGCCAGCCAGACTCTTCCGATCTCAGCAACGTCGTCCAGAAGCCCGGCGAGTCTGCCCGGCAATTTTCGAATTGGTTCTTAACTAAGAAGAACCAAATCGTCGACTGTCTGCGTGCCAAGGCTATTGCCTCTTTGTGGCACAATATTCGGGATGAATGGCTGGCCCACTAGCTAGGTTAGCACGCCTTTCATGAATTTCGGCACACCCCTCTCAGACATGATGGCCTTGATGGTGATTAGACACCCGACGTATAACTGTTCTGTTAAGGTGTACAGGGACTTGAGCTTAATCAGGTTATTGTTTGATAGTTGGCGGCTCCGTTCACCTACATTCAAGGAAAAAAATTATAAGTCACCGGAAAGGACTTTCGACCAAGTTTGACAGTGAATGCTTACCAAAGATAGCTCCAGTCATGCGAGAGATGTGTCCCTTCAAAGTGTTCAGCTCGTCAGTCGCTGTTTTAAGCCGGCTATCTCCCTCTTCAGTGCGCTTGGTCAGGGAAGCTTGGCTAGATTCAGCAGTCTGTTTGAAGGTTTCAAACTCTATTTTGATGTTCTCGAGATCTATGGAGCAGAGCCGCCATTTTTCTCCCGTCTCTGCTCAGCCACTTTGCTGCAAAGCCAGACTCTTCTTCAGGTCTGCCACGGCTAATTCAACACCAATCAAGGATTCCTACACAAAGAAAGGTTGTCAGTTTTAAGCCGTCGGTCTGGCTCATACAGTTTACGTCAAAATTTGGTACAATATTTGAGTCCCAACAGATTGCAAGCAATTTACTTGACACTTGGGGCCTAATGTATCTCAGCTCTTTCTTATATAGCCGATTCATTACTTAGGTAATGAGCCGGCCCTTGGGGGCTACAATTGGCGCTTAATATATGATTGAGTGATGACTCATTACTTAGGTAATGACCCGGCCCTTGGGGGCTACATTTGGCGCATAATATATGGTTGAGTGCCGGCTCATTACTTAGGTAATGACCCGACCCTTGGGGGCTACACTTGTCTCTTTAGCTATGCTTGTATGCCGGCTCATTACTTAGGTAATGACCCGTCCCTTGGGTGCTACAGGGCGATTTTATGAAAAATTGCTAAATGAATGGAAGACCCATCCGACCTTTGAAAAAGTCAACCGGATCTTGGGGGCTGCATAAGTATATATATGAAGAGGCAAGATAAGTTCAGTACCTCATATTTTTCTTCATCCTGGTGACCAGGCAGGCCTCCATGTCTCGGCTGGCAAACAGACGGCTCAAATAACCACTATGGAGTTCGTCAGCAGTAAGTTTCTCCAAGTTTGAAAGATCAGATGGAGTCTTTTCTTCCTTTGAGGGATCTGCCTCATCTTCTTTGATATGCTAGGATAGTGCATGCGAGGAACTGGAGTTTTGTAAGCCGCCCCTATGATAAAGACCTCTTCATTAGAATTCATGTGTTCAGTTGACAGCCGGGGGCTGGGCGGCTTAGGAGCAGAATCTGGATGGGCTTCAGGAGCCTCAATGTCCATGGCAGCCATCTCAACCTGTGGAGGAACCTCTTCAGGGGCATTTTTGGCCGCCTCAGAAGGCTCAGTATGAGAGTCAGGAATATTGGGTGTTGGGATCTCCGGGCCTTGGACATCAGGAATTGCGGATGAACCGACCCCTTTCTTTCATTTGGCTTGAGCCCTGTGAGCAAAGGCAATATTGGATATGTCATGATAAGGTATGAGATATTAAATGCTTTTGGGGGCATAGAAATGCTTACCCCGAGTTAATAATAAGAGGAGGCAGCTTTGAGGCGGTTGAATCGCCAAAAGAAGGAGGCGAGTCCTGAAGAAAGTTAGCATTGTTAACACAATTAATAATATGTAAAGATAGTATCCAAGCAAAATAATCTCAACACAAGGAAGTACTTCTGCATACTGTTTTCGAGGAACTGGTTCATTTGGTAAGCCAGTTAAAAGGTGTCCAGAGCCGGTGCTCCAGGTCTGTCGTCTACTATCATCTTGTTGTTTCTTCAAAAGAAAGTTATGACTCAAGTAAGCAAAAGGATGGAACTATTTACCTTCTGTACAGCCCGCCGTACTCTCTTTATGGGTGAAAGATCCAAGTCAGAGGGGACAATGGTTACCTCAGTAACGTCGGCATGGCTTGTTTCAGCTTCTTCCTGTGAGTGATCGCCATCAATAAGTTGTATAAAGAGAATTCCAAGGGAGTCAAGTTCTACCTCTGAGTCGTCTAAATCAAACACTTCTTCAGTTGACTGTTTCCTCTTGCAGGACGGCGCCTTAGGCTTTGAGGCCTTTGGGACTTTGTTCTTCTTCTTGAGAGTTCGGGGCAACCGTTTTTTCGAGAATGAGGAGCCGGCCTACAAAGGACAAAGCATATCAGTAGAAAAGGGTTAATAAGATATGGAGTTAAATGAATGGATGAAGGTTAGGAGGAAAAGACTTACATCCGAAGCCGGGTTAAGTGCAAAGAAGGGGTGTAAGTTGGTCTTGCTGCAGGCGGATAATGTTCCCCCCAACAGAGACTTGACGATGGTATTAACATCCTGGTCCTTCAGAGGTGTCCGGGTGAAGCATTGAGGGTCATCTGTTTTACCAGTATACTAACACATCAAAGTGCCTCGGTGGCTTAGCGACATAATCCTCCAGGAGACCCAGCAGCGGGTTAGATCCACACCCGTCAACCCATTGGCTAACAGGGCCCTGACTTTGGAGAAGGTGGAGGTATATTGAGCACGTCTGGTGGTTGACATCCGGCATGGAAGTTCTGTATCTGTGCTATGCCGGTAAGAACGATAACCCGACAGTGGGTTCTCCCCCTCTGGTGAAGTGCCTTGGCAATAGAACCAAGTCTTTTCCTACTCTTTGGGATGACTTGGCAGGATCACTGTTGGGAAATGTATGTCTCTCCGTCTCTGAAGAGTTACACCCCCGAGCTCAAGACTTAACCCGTCTACCATTTCAGTTTGGCGATTGACGTAAAAATACTCCTTGAACAGATCAACAGATGGTTCCTCTTGAAGATAGGCTTCACAGAAGGTCTGGAATTGGCACATGTTGGTGACAGAGTTTGGGCCAATATCTTGGGGGTGCAAATTGAAAGCGTGTAAGGCATCCTGGAAAAACTTTGGCCCGGGCGGAGCGAAACCCCGAAGAAGATGGTCTATGAATATAATTATCTCCCCATCTTTGGGCTTAGGGGTGGTCTCGCTGCCTGGAACCCGCCAATGGATGACATCCCTAGCTGGCAGAACCCCCAAGGTGACGAATTCCTTGAAAGACTCTTCGGTCACTCCAGACTTTACCCAGTTGCAAGTGGATGGAGTATTTGACATGGTGGTGGCTTAGGATGCTGCGGGAAGGCATGAATATTTGGCAGCTTAAAAATACATTTTGACCGAGGTTGCTATAGCTATAAATGGTTATAGCATTGGGCGGGTCAATAAAAATTGTGAGCTACCAAAGCTACTTGAATTGAGATAAAGTGAGCCGACATATTTTTTGGCGGGTCAAGTTTATCCATGCAGGTTGAAAAATTGCTAAGTTTTGAGAAACTAATTCCGCAGCTACAGCTATGGATTTAATATCTATGAGCAAGAGAAAAACAAAAACATTCTAACCCTAAGGTTCGTTGTTCCGAAGCACCACTTGATGATCGGGTGTGATAGGTTCTAATGTTTGCATACAACGGGTGTAAGCCAGATTTACACACGCAATACACTTAGGTTGACTTGACGAGCCTATCATGTATAGACATGGCCTTGGAACACGGGAGGCCGAAAGGTCAAACATGAGTCATATAGAAGATACGATCAACATGGAGATGTTCACCATTGATGACTAGTCCGTATCACGTGACGATCGGACTCGGTCTAGTTGACGTGGATCATGTGTCACTTGGATGACTAGAGAGATGTCTATCTAAGTGGGAGTTCATTCAATAATTTGATTATGTGAACTTAATTATCATGTACTTAGTCTAAAGTTGTATTTACAATCTATATTGTAGATCCAATGGCCCACGCTAATGTTGCCCTCAACTTCAACGCGTTCCTAGAGAAAATCAAGCTGAAAGATGATGGAAGCAACTATACGGACTGGGTCCGTAGCTTGAGGATCATCCTCATAGTTCCAAGAAATTATATGTCCTTGATGCACCGCTAGGTGCCGCACCCGTTTTGCCAGTAACTCAAGACGTTATGAATGCCTGGCAGTCGCGTAGTGATGATTACTCACTGGTTCAGTGCAACATGCTTTACATCTTAGAACCGGGGCTCCAAAAGCGTTTTGAGCAACACGGAGCATATGAGATGTTCCAAGAGCTGAGAATGGTTTTTCAATCTCGTGCACAGGTCGAGAGATATGATGTCTCCGACAAGTTCTTCAGTTGTAAGATGGAGGAAAATAGTTCTGTCAGCGAGCACATACTCAAAATGTCTGGGTTGCACAACCGCTTGTCTCAGCTGGGAGTTAATCTTCCGGATGACTCGGTTATTGACAGAATCTTCCAGTCGCTTCCACCTAGCTACAAGAGCTTTGTGATGAACTACAATATGCAAGGGATGGAGAAGTCCATTCCTGAGTTATATTCGATGCTGAAATCAGTAGAGGTGGAAATCAAAAAGGAACATCAAGTGTTGATGGTCAATAAGACCACTAGTTTCAAGAAGGCAGGGGTAAGAAGAACTTCAAGAAGGACAGCAAAGCAGTTTCCACGCCCGGTAAGCAAGTTGCCGGGAAGAAGAACAAGAATGGACCCAAGCCTGAGACTGAGTGCTTTTATTGCAAGGGTACCGGTCACTGGCAGTGGAACTACCCCAAGTACTTAGCGGATAAGAAGGCTGGGAACGTTAAAGGTATATGTGATATACTTGTTATTGATGTGTACCTTACCATCGCTCGTAGTAGCTCCCGGGTATTTGATACCGGTGCAGTTGCTCACATATGTAACTCCAAGCAGAAGCTACGGAATAAGCGGAGACTGGCAAAGGACGAGGTGACGATGCACGTCGGGAATGGTTCCAAGGTCGATGTGATAGCCGTCGGCACGCTACCTCTACATCTACCTTCGGGATTAGTTTTAAACCTTAATAATTGTTATATAGTACCAGCTTTGAGCATGAACATTGTATCTGGATCTCGTTTGATGCGAGATGGCTACTCATTTAAATCTGAGAATAATGGTTGTTCTATTTATATGAGAGAATTTTTTTATGGTCATGCCCCGCTGGTCAATGGTTTATTTTTGATGAATCTCGAACGTGATGTTACACATGTTCATAGTTTGAGTACCAAAAGATGTAAGATTGATAACGATAGTCCCACTTACATGTGGCACTGCCGCCTTGGTCATATTGGTATCAAACGCATGAAGAAACTCCATGCTGATGGACTTTTGGAGTCTCTTGATTTTGAATCATTTGACACGTGCGAACCATGCCTCATGGGCAAGATGACCAAGACTTCGTTCTCCGGAACAATGGAGAAAGCAACTGACTTGTTGGAGATAATACATACCGATGTATGCGGTCCAATGAGCGTTGAGGCTCGCGGTGGCTACCGTTATGTTCTCACCCTCACTGATGACTTAAGCAGATATGGGTATGTCTACTTAATGAAACACAAGTCTGAAACCTTTGAAAAGTTCAAGGAATTTCAGAGTGATGTAGAGAATCAACGTGACAGGAAAATAAAGTGCCTATGATCTCATCATCGTGGAGAATATTTGAGTCACGAGTTTCGCACGCACCTAAGGAAATGTGGAATTGTTTCACAACTCACGCCGGTTGGCACACCTCAGAGAAACGGTGTGTCTGAACATCGTAATCGCACTCTATTGGATATGGTGCGATCTATGATGTCTCTTTCCAACTTACCGCTATCATATTGGGGATATGCATTAGAGACTGCCACATTCACTTTAAATAGGGCACCGTCTAAATCCGTTGAGGCGACACCGTATGAATTATTGTTTGGAAAGAAACCTAAGCTGTCGTTTCTGAAAGTTCAGGGATGCGATGCTTATGTGAAGAAACTTCAACCTAAGAAGCTCGAACCCAAAGAGGAAAAGTGCGTCTTCATAGGATACCCCAAAGAAACTATTGGGTATACCTTCTACCTCAGATCCGAAGGCAAAGTCTTTGTTGCCAAGAATGGATCCTTTCTAGAGAAAGAGTTTCTCTCGAAAGAAGTAAGTGGGAGGAAAATAGAACTTGATGAGGTAATTGTACCTCCACTCGAACCGGAGAGTAGAGCAGCACGGGAAGTTGTTTCTGTGGAGCCTACACCGGCTAGAGAGGAAGTTAATGATGATGATCATGAAACTTCAGATCAAGTTGCTATTGAACCTCGAAGGTCCACAAGGACACGTTCCGCACCAGAGTGGTATGGCAACCCTGTCCTGGAGATCATGTTGTTGGACAACGGTGAACCTTCGAACTATGAAGAAGCGATGGCGGGCCCAGACTCCAACAAATGGCTTGAAGCCATGAAATCCAAGATAGGATCCCTGTTTGAGAACAAAGTATGGACTTTGGTGGACTTGCCCAATAATAAGTGATCCATAGAAAATAAATGGATCTTTAAGAAGACTGACGTGGATGGTAATGTGACCGTCTATAAGGCTCGGCTTATCGCTAAGGGTTATCGACAGGTTCAAGGAGTTGACTATGATGAGACTTTCTCACCCGTAGCGATGCTGAAGTCCGTCCAAATCATGTTAGCAATTGCCGCATTTTATGATTATGAGATCTGGCAAATGGACGTCAAAATGGAAGTCCTTGATGGTTTCCTTTAGGAAGAACTGTATATGATGCAGCCAGAAGGTTTTGTTGATCCTAAAGATGCTAACAAAGTATGCAAGCTTCAACGCTCCATCTATGGGCTGGTGCAAGCATCTCGGAGTTGGAACATTCGCTTTAATGAGGTGATTAAAGTGTTTGGGTTTATACAGCTTGATGCGAGATGGCTACTCATTTAAATCTGAGAATAATGGTTGTTCTATTTATATGAGAGAAATGTTTTATGGTCATGCCCCGCTAGTCAATGGTTTATTTTTGATGAATCTCGAACGTGATGTTACACATGTTCATAGTGTGAGTACCAAAAGATGTAAGGTTGATAACGATAGTCCCACTTACATGTGGCACTACCGCCTTGGTCATATTGGTGTCAAACGCATGAAGAAACTCCATGCTGATGGACTTTTGGAGTCTCTTGATTTTGAATCATTTGACACGTGCGAACCATGCCTCATGGGCAAGATGACCAAGACTCCATTCTCCGGTACAATGGAGCGAGCAACTGACTTGTTGGAGATAATACATACCGATGTATGCGGTGCAATGAGCGTTGAGACTCGCGGTGGCTACCATTATGTTCTCACCCTCACTAATGACTTGAGCAGATATGGGTATGTCTTCTTAATGAAACAAAAGTCTGAAACCTTTGAAAAGTTCAAGGAATTTCAGAGTGAGGTAGAGAATCAACATGACAGGAAATTAAAGTGTCTACAATCTGATCGTTGCAGAGAATATTTGAGTCACGAGTTTGGCACGCACCTAAGGAAATGTGGAATTGTTTCACAACTCACGCCGCCTGGCACACCTCAGCGAAATGGTGTGTCTAAATGTCGTAATCACACTCTGTTGGATATGGTGCGACCTATGATGTCTCTTACCGACTTACCGCTATCATTTTGGGGATATGCATTAGAGACTGCCGCATTCACTTTAAATAGGGCACCGTCTAAGTCCGTTGAGACGACACCGTATGAATTATGGTTTGGAAAGAAACCTAAGTTGCGTTTCTGAAAGTTTGGGGATGCGATGCTTTTGTGAAGAAACTTCAACCTGAGAAGCTCGAACCCAAAGCGGAAAAGTGCTTCTTCATAGGTTACCCCAAAGAAACTGTTGGGTATACCTTCTACCTCAGATCTGAAGGCAAAGTCTTTGTTGCCAAGAATGGATCCTTTCTAGAGAAAGAGTTTCTCTCGAAATAAGCAAGTGGGAGGAAAATAGAACTTGATGAGGTAATTGTACCTCCACTCGAACCGGAGAGTAGCGCAACATAGGAAGTTGTTTCTATGGAGCCTGCACTGGCTAGAGAGGAAGTTAATGATGATGATCATGATACTTCAGATCAAGTTGCTATTGAACCTCGAAGGTCCACAAGGACACGTTCCGCACCATAGTGGTACGACAACCCTGTCCTGGAGATCATGTTGTTGGATAACGGTGAACCTTCGAACTATGAAGAAGCGATGGCGGGCCCGGATTCCAACAAATGTCTTGAAGCCATGAAATCCGAGATAGGATCCATGTATGAGAACAAAGTATGGACTTTGGTGGAGTTGCCCGATGATCGACAAGCCATAGAAAATAAATGGATCTTTAAGAAGAAGACTGACGCGAATGGTAATGTGACCGTCTATAAGGCTCAACTTGTTGCTAAGGGTTATCGACAAGTTCAAGGAGTTGACGACGATGAGACTTTCTCACCCATAGCGATGCTAAAGTCTGTCCGAATCATGTTAGCAATTGCCGAATTTTATGATTATGAGATCTGGCAAATGGACGTCAAAATGGCATTCCTTAATGGTTTCCTTAAGGAAGAACTGTATATGATGCAGCCGGAAGGTTTTGTCGATCCTAAAGATGCTAACAAAGTATGCAAGCTTCAATGCTCCATCTATGGGCTAGTGCAAGCATCTCGGAGTTGGAACATTCGCTTTAATGAGGTGACTAAGGCGTTTGGATTTATACAGGTTTATGGAGAACCCTATATTTACAAGAAAGTGAGTGGGAGCTGTGTAGCGTTTCTCATATTATATGTGGATGACATATTGTTGATGGGAAATGATATAGAATTTTTGGAAAGCATAAAGGCCTACTGGAATAAGTGTTTTTCAATGGACCTTGGAGAAGCTGCTTACATATTAGGCATCAAGATCTATAGAGATAGATCGAGACACCTCATAGGTGTTTCACAAAGCACATACCTTTACAAGATATTGAAGAAGTTCAATATGGATCAGTCCAAGAAGGGGTTCTTGCCTATGTTATAGGGTGTGAGATTGAGTACGACTCAATGCTCAACCACGACAGAGGATGGAGAAAAGATGAGTGTCATCCCCTATGCTTAAGCCATAGGCTCTATTATATATGCTATGCTGTGTACCAGACCTGATGTGAGCCTTGCCATAAGTTTGGTAGGGAGGTACCATAGTGATCCCGGAGCGGAACACTGGACAGTGGTCAAGAATATCCTAAAGTACCTGAAAAGGACCAAGGACATGTTTCTCGTATATGGATGTGCCGAAGAGCTCGTCGTAAAGGGTTGCGTCGATGCTAGCTTCGACACAGATCCGGATGACTCCAAGTCACAAACTGGATACGTGTATATTTTGAATGGAGGGGCAGTCAGCTGGTGCAGCAGCAAGCAAAGCATCATGGTGGCATCTACATGTGAAGCGGACTACATAGCTGCTTCGGAAGCAACACAGGAAGGAGTCTGGATGAAGGAGTTCATCACCGACCTAGGAGTGATTCCCAATGCGCTGGGCCCGATGACTCTACTCTGTGACAACACTGGAGATGTTGCCCTAGCCAAGGAGCCTAGGTTTCACAAGAAGACAAGACACATCAAGCGCTGCTTCAACTCCATTTGTGGATATGTCCAGGATGGAGATATAAACATTTGTAAAGTACATACAGATTTGAACGTCGCAGATCCGTTGACTAAACCTCTCTCACGAGCAAAACATGATCAACACCAGAACTCTATGGGTGTTCAATACATCACAATGTAACTAGATTATTGACTCTAGTGCAAGTGGGAGACTGTTGGAAATATGCCCTAGAGGCAATAATAAAGTGATTATTATATTTCCTTGTTCATGATAATTGTCTTTGTCCATGCTATAATTGTATTAACCGGAAACCGTAATACATGTGTGAATACATAGACCACAACGTGTCCCTAGTGAGCCTCTAGTTGGATACCTCGTTGATCAATAGATGGTCATGGTTTCATGACCATGGACATTGGATGGTGTTGATAATGGGATCACATCATTAGGAGAATGATGTGATGGACAAGACCCAATCCTAAGCATAGCACAAGATCGTGTAGTTCGTCTACTAAAGCTTTTCTAATGTCAAGTATCATTTCCTTAGACCATGAGATTGTGCAACTCCCGGATACTGTATACTTTGGGCGTGCCGAACTTCACAACGTAACTGGGTGGCTATAAAGGTACACTACGGGTATCCCCGAAAGTATCTGTTGGGTTGGCACGAATCGAGACTGGGATTTGTCACTCCGTGTGACGGAGAGGTATCTCTGGGCCCACTCGGTAAGACATCATCATAATGAGCTCAATGTGACTAAGGAGTTAGCCACGGGATGATGTGTTACGAAACGATTAAAGAGACTTGCCGGTAACGAGATTGAACAAGGTATAGGGATAGAAACGATCGAATCTCGGGCAAGTAACATACCGACGGACAAAGGGAATTGTATACAGGATTGATTGAATCCCCGACATCGTGGTTCAACCGATGAGATCATCGTGGAATATGTGGGAGACAATATGCGTATCCAGATCCCGCTATTGGTTATTGGCCGGAGAGGTGTCTCGGTCATGTCTGCATGCTTCCCGAACCCGTAGGGTCTACACACTTAAGGTTCGATGACGCTATGGTTATATGTGAATAGTGTATGTGGTTGTGGAAGGTTGTTCGGAGTCTCGGATGAGATCCCGGATGTCACGAGGAGTTTCGTAATGGTCCGGAGGTTAAGATTGATATATAGGAAGTGATGATTCGGTCATCGGAAGTGTTTCGGGCATCACTGGTAATGTACCGGGACCACCGGAAGTGTTCCGGGGGTCCATGGGGAGGGGCCACCGGCCCTAGAAGGCTACATGGGCCAAGAGTGGGAGGGAACCAGACCCTAGGTGGGATGGTGTGCCTCCCACCTTAGCCCAAGGCGCAGTAAAGGCTAGAGGGGGGCAAACCCTAGGCGTGAAGAGGCCCTAGGCCCACCCTAGGGCACCGCCCCTCCTCCCCACCTCGGCCGTCGGCCCTCCTGGCCATCTAGGGCTGCCGCACCCCCTAGGGTGGGAACCCTAGAGGGGGCGCACCCGCCTCCTTCTATTATCAAGAGTGGAGGGTTTTGGGGCTACCGACATACAGATCTCTCTCTCTATCGGCGCAGCCCTACCCCTTCTCCTCCTCGTTCTCCGTAGCGCTTGGCGAAGCCCTGCCGGAGTACCACGTAGCTCCACCATCACCACTCCATCGTGCTACCGAAGCTCTCCCTCAACCTCTCCTTCCTCCTTGTTGGATCAAGGCGTAGGAGACATCACCGGGCTGCACGTGTGTTGAATGCGGAGGCGCCGTTGTTCGGTGCTTAGATCGGAATCCACCGCGATCTAAATCGCTGCGAGTACGAATCCACCAACCACGTTCTAGTAACGCTTCCGCTTTGCGATATTCAAAGGTATGAAGATGCACTCCCCCATTTCTCGTTGCTGGTTTCTCCATAGATTGATCTTGGTGACACGTAGGATTTTTTTTGATTTACTACTACGTTCCCCAACAGATATGATAGGGGGCAAAGTTAGAATCTTGAGAGTGTAGAGAATGCGCGGGAGCTCTGGATCATTTCAGGTTGATGCAGTGGCCAGTGTCGATGAAGACGGCGATGACCGAGCGACGCATCTGGCTTCGGCGGTGTGGGCGTTTAGAGGAAGAAGAAGAAGATGTCGGCGGGAAAAAAACGAAAGTGATGGCCCCGTGCTTATTCATAAGGACATAATGGTCTTTCAAATGGTCCGGTGTGAGGACCGAGAAAGCATGGTGATGATTACATTAAGAAGACGCCTTGATTTTCGGGTTGGTCATATTAATGTCGAAAGATCCGTTCTGACGTCAGAGAAATCTTTTTCGATTTTTTTGATGACGTCACGGCGGGTCATGAAAGCTTGTCAGACGCAATGATCGCCCATTTTCCAGGGGGTCATGAAAGCTTTTCAGACTCAACGATCACCCATTTTCCGGCGGGTCATGAAGATTATAAGAGAAGGCAAGACTCGCCAACCAGAAGACTTGAAGATTGACATGAACTGGTTCAAATCAATGTGGGGCCTAATGTTGGGGATATAACCTCAGGGTGAGACCCACCTAGGTGGGGCCGGGTCATGTGGTTGGCAGTTTAAGAGAACTTCAGGAGTAAACGTAATCAGTGGGCCAGAAGGCCTAGAGCCAGAAGACACGATGTAACCCGACGGGCTTGGGCCGCCGGGGGCGACTTGTTAGATAAGGCATGTATAGTTAGAGGTGAGGTGAGTTGTCAAGTATAACTCAGCCCGAACTCTTGTAAGCCCAGGGCCTTGACCCGTGTATATAAGGGCGGGTTACCTGGGCAGCTTAGGCCACGAAACAACTCATCGATAGCTAGGTCAAGAAAACTCACTCCCTTGTAATCGATACCTAATCAATACAACACAGAGCAGGACGTAGGCTTTTACCTCTTCTCGAGGGGCCAAACCTGGGTAACCCTTGTCTCTCGATTTCGATCAATCCCTTTGATCTCACAACCTTAGCGATGGACTCGAACCTAAGTCCTTTCATGAGGACATCTGCCGTGACAAAACCACGACACCACCGGTCCCTCACTATGGCGAAATAGGACTCTCGGCACCTTCGACGGAAGAATGCCAAGGCGCCCCGAGCAGTCGGAATGCCAGGCAAAGGAGGGAGCAAAGGAGAAGGCCCTGGTTGCTAAGATGAAGTGGGAGCAGGACAGGGCAGTCCATCAGATGGTGGGCCTCATCATCCTCTTCGACTTCGACTCCGACGACGGCGGCATCTGCACCTCCTCCTTTGACAACCCTCCACTATCCATGGATGGCTACAGCCACGTAGACGACCCAAAGGGCAAAGGACGGGCAAGGAAGTTGTGAACTGACCCCCTCCGCATTGCTTAGTTTTTAGTTGTACAAATTTAAGAACTATGTCCGGTGAACAAGATGATCTTCTGGGTGATGTCTCATGTCCGTTTGCCACCAATCTTGTGTTCATTTGCTTCCGATTTTGCTTTCCGATGTTTGATAACATAGAGTAGTTCATCATTGCATGTGTAGTATGGATGTAGGGTGTCCGATATGAGATACATGTATGTGGAGAAGGAAATATGAGGGATGCCCGGTTAGTGCCCGCAGACGTGCCCGGGCGCGTCCGTGAGCGTTTGAGGAGCCGAATTAGCCCATCGCCGGTGTAGATTGTCTTAGTTGTGTCCCGCTTGGCAGGTTGCCCCTAGTTTCAGAAAACCATCGATCTTGCCCAACTCACTTTGGTTTTCTTATGCTTTTGCCCTTCAGTCATGGTTCCATCCATTCATCGCCATGTTACTGCTACCGCCGCTAGGTTTTGGACACAAGTAGCTCTCGGTTGATCTGACCAGCCTGTTCCCATCTCTTGTTCCCTATTCACACTCTCTTCTCCCTGTTGAAACCCTAGTGCTTCGGTGGCTCACCAGCAGATCCACAAACCCTTCCTCGCACCACCACATCCATTTCCAGGCGATGGGGGAGAATGGAGAAACCCTAGGCGATAGCAACCTCCACAAGAAGGCCACCACATCGGCTCGGGAGGGCGGTCGCTTCACGCTTGGGCATACCGTGTCCCAATCACATCGGCTCGAGAGGGCAGTGGTGTCGTCCAAGGCGTCAAGAGCTCAACAATGACTTGGGGGAGCATTGAAGGCTGCTGTGGTGGCAGTCAGGGCGACAAGGGCACCTCATATGCATGTCAGATCCCCATAGGGTAAGTGTCAGTCTTAGATCTGCTCTTGCTTAGTATTGTAGGCTGGATTCAACGAAGTTTTAGGGTAGGTTTGGTTAAATTTCTCACGGGAGAAGCTATGTTCATTATCGTAGGATGAATCCTGCGGTTGCATTCGTTCTACGCGTTATAATGGAGACCAAAGTTATAGTCACCAAAGGAAAACAAAATGGCTTTTCGATTAGTTGTAGGTAGCAGTAATAGTTCATTTCATGATTTCAGGGCTGCTATTTTTGCCAAGTATCCATGGGGATTTTTCGGTACTGTTGAAATGAGATACTGAGATAGTTGAAAGGACTGTTGGAACCCTTTATAGTGTGATGATGAGTTGGATGTGATGTTTGCAAGTAATGTAGAAACAAGTTCATGCAATCTGGAAATCACTGTAATCCAAATAAAGAGAGGACAAAGGTGTGAAACAACACCCTCATCCAAGACAACTGTTGGAGGGACAAGGGGTAGGCCATGTGCATCCAGGACAGCTGCTAGTAGTACTCCTAGTGCTCCTGGAACTAGTGCAACAAGTGCAAGTAGCACCCCAACTGTTCCAAGTAGCATTGAAAGACAAGAGGACCAACCTGATCCACTTGTGGAGGAGGCACTCCTTGATGCACCTATTTTATGTGATGAGGAGGATGAGAAACTTTATCCAGGTTATGTCTGTTGGGGAACGTTGCATGGGAAACAAAAATTTCCTATGAACACCCAAGATCCATCTATGGAGAGAAACAGCTACAAGAGGGAGAGTGGATCTACATACCCTTGTAGATCGCTAAGCGGGAAGCGTTAAGAAACATAGTTGATGTAGTCTAACGTCTTCACGATCCAAATCGTAATCCGTCTCGTGAACCAATCACGATCCGTCCCGATCTAGCGCCGAACGGACGTCACCTCCGCGATCAGCACACGTATAGCTCGATGACGTCTCCACCTTCTTGATCTAGCAAGCAATGGTGGAGAGGTAGATGAGTTCTCCAACAGCACAACGGCATGGTGGAGTTGGTGGTGGAGCAATCTCAGCAAAGCTTTGCCAAGCGTTGTTGCAGATGTGTTTTCGATGGAGAAACAGATCTAGGGAGAGAGGGAGGGTTCCGCCTATGCCTTAGGGGGTTAATGCCCTCCCTATCCCTCTCCATATATAGGAGGAGGGGTAGATGGGGCGCAGCCCTAGCCCTTCATCCAAGGAAGTGGGCGGCGGCCAGGAAGGAGAAGTCCTCCCTCCCCAAGGCACCTACTAGGTGCCTTCCCCTTTAGGGTTTCCTACTCCCTATCCGCATGGGCCCTTGGGTGCTGGCCCAACAAGGCTTGGACGCTCCCTTACAGCCCATGCATGTCCTAGGGGCTAGAGGGACTCTTCCGGACTCCTCCGGAACCCTCTAGAACCTTCCAGAACCTTCCAAAACCTTCCGGAAGCTTCCTTGTACAATACCAGAAAAACCCTAAACTTTTCCGGTAGCCAAAATATGACTTCCCATATATAAATATTTACCTCCGGACTATTCCGGAGCTCCTAGTGATGTCCGAGATCTGATCGGGGACCCCGAACAACCTTCGGTCACCAACATACATAACTCAACAATACCAAATCATCACCGAACGTTAAGTGTGTAGACCGTGCGGGTTCGGGAACTATGTAGAAATGACCGACACAACTCCAAAGGTCAATAACCAATAGCGGGACCTAGATGCCCATATTGGTTCCTTTATCGGCCGAACCACAATGTCAAGGATTCAGACAATCCCGTATGTAGTTCCCTTTGTCCTTCAGTATGTTACTTTCTCGGGATTCGATTGTCGGTATCTCCATACCTAATTCAATCTCGTTACCGGCAAGTCTCTTTACTTGTTCCATAACACAAGCTCTCGTAACTAAATCCTTAGTCACATTGATTGCAAGCTTCTTGTGATGTTGTATTACCGAGTGGGCTCAGAGATACCTCTCGATCATACAGAGTGACAAATCCCAGTCTCGATCCATGCCAACCCAATAGACACCCTCAGAGATACGTGTAGAGCACCTTTATAGTCACCCAGTTACGGTGTGACATTTTATACACACAAGGCACTCCTCCAGTGTTAGTGAGTAGCATGATCTCATGGTCATAGGAACAAATACTTGACATCCAAAAAACAATAGCAATAAACTGACACGATCATATGCTAGATTCATAGTTTGGGTCTTGTCCATCACATCATTCTCCTGATGATGTGATCTCGTTATCGAATGAAAACTCATGTCTATGGCCAGGAAACCTTGACCATATTTGATCAACGAGCTAGTCTATTAGAGGCTCACTAGGGACACACTGTTGTCTATGTACCCACACATGTATTTGAGTTTCCAATCAATACAATTCTAGCATGGATAATAAACAATTATCATGAACAAGGAAATATGATAATAACCAATTTATTATTTCCTCTAGGGCATATTTCCAATAGTCTCCCACTTGCACTGGAGTCAATAATCTAGCTCACATCACTATCTGATTTACATTGTAATGAATCTAACACCCATACAGTTCTGGTGTTGATAATGTTTTGCTCGTGGAAGAGGTTTAGTCAACTGGTCTGTGACATTAAGATCCACATGTACTTTGCAAATCTCTATGTCATAATGTAGATGCTGCTACCATGCTCCACTTGGAGCTATTCCAAATGACTACTCCACTATATGTATCTGGGTAGCTACTTAGAGTCATCCGGATTGGTGTCAAAGCTTGCATCGACGTAACCCTTTATGATGAACTCTTTATCACCTCCATAGTTGTCGGGGATATTCCCCATGGGTTGACCTAGCTAGGAGTATGACCGAGCCAGGAGGTATGACCCGACCCATCATATGGCGGCTCACAGGTCACCTCTATTACTCGGTTGCACGACGACCAAGCCTAAGGCCTAGTGTGCAAGCCGGCGGAAGGCGCCTCATAGACAGGCCTGGAGGGCCGGCTCACAAAGAAGGCACAAGGAAAGGAAAGACTCCCTCACAAAGGAAACACGACCCGGATTAGTATTCAAGAGAGACTAGTCCTAATCCCACTCCCAGTAGGACTCTACATGTAAACCTACCCCTTCAACCTATATAAGGAGGGATAAGGCGCCCCAACAGGGAAAAGTTCAAGTCATTAGAGAAGAAACCCTCGAGACCAGTCCACACCCTTGTAATTGAGATCATCCTGATCATCAATACACACAAAGCAGGACATGGGCTTTTACCTACATAGGAGGGTCCAAACCTGGGTAAACTCGCGTCTCTTGATTCCGGCCAACCCCTCTCAACCCGCCACCTAGTTTTGATGGCCTCACACCTAAGTTCTCTCACAAGAACATCTTCTCGTGACAAAACTGCAACATTTGGCACCCATCGTGGGGCTCGAGCACAGTGGTGTTGTGTTCTTGGAGGGAGCTCTTCGAGGAATAGGGAAGCTCGCGATTGGTTTCATGAAGAAGAGCCGACATTTAGAGCCGACAAACTCATCTCTTTGTGATCAAAATCATGACTAACTTTGAAACTAACGACATAGAGTTTTGACTTTAAAATAAATTAGGGCTGGAAGGAGTGCGCCACCATCGCTGCAAGATGAATCTAAAAAGAGATCAGTTTTTCACTATTGTTGCCGCGCGTCGCTAAGACTAACATGAGTTCCAACGCATCGATGGGTAAGCTATTCTGCTCGATTTGCCATTGCTGCTCCCTAGGAGATAAGACGTCAATCTAAGCCGTCGCAGCTCAAAGATAGAAGGCGAGTGAGCCGAGCAAGTACACCTTGTTCGGCAGTGAGTTTGATTCAAGCCATTCAACTATAAGGAGAGGGCGGAATCCCTGTGTGGATCACCACCGTGGTGAAGCTGCGGGTGCGACTACTGCTCAATGGATGTCCCCTTCAAAGGGTTTATGGAACAACAAGACAATAGTGATAGAGTATGTCATGTCGATGGATGCCGTTGGGACCCCGATCCTAAGTCATAAGAATCTAGTCTGTAACACCTCACATCACTTTGCGGCCTCACGCACGGTAAGCCCATGGCTACAGCCTTACCTTAGCCGGGATGGTTTGTGCCTTTTGGCTCACGTATGTGAATATGTCGCTAGCATTCAAACGATAGAGAACCCAGGGCGACATGACTAGTCATAGAACCCAAGTGGCACATCCGTACGGAAACAGGCATACGTAACCCAGCACTGCAGGTGTCGGCCTCAAGCGTGTGTAGACGAGTCATAGCGAGCTACAAGGACTCCATTACCTCGTGGGACATAAATGTCATCACTGCACGTAGACGAGTCATAGCAGGCTACAGGAACTCGATTACACTGCAAGACATTTCCCCGAAGGGACAGACACAACAACAAAGAAGGATACATGCCGTTCAATCAATGTGTCTAGAGCAGTAGCAAGCTACCAAGGCTCGGTGGACGCAGGAAGAGGCAGTTTCCCGTAAAGAGTACTACTAAAGGCACATGACTATGTGTTAGATCCCATACATACCGTTGCACGTCACACATACACATGACATGCCCGATATGCAAAGATACAACTATGGCATCACAACATAACCATACAACAACACAACTTTTATTTAAGAGGCTCAAAAGAGCCTTGCCTAATATGTTCTTATAGGTAGGAATCACATGAACCGACACTCAAGTCATACAAGCAAGTTCATACAAACCAAGCAGTAGCATAAAGTTGTCTGAGTACAGACAGTTGAAAGGGTAAAAAGGCACATGGCTTGACTATCTACAGCCCGCCACAGGGCATAAGGTCGTAGCTGGGGCACCAGCTATTCAGCATCGTCGACATCTAGATAGAACCCACCTGATGGGTCCCGAGTCTCATCTGCAACATTTATTAAGCAAACATGATTACAAACGTACTCAACAAGTCTTTAAAGCAGACCTAGACTATTCATGCTCATGTATCAACAAGGGGAGTGGTGGAGTTTATGCAGCAATGCCAGCTTTGACTCATGGCTAGCCTATACTACACAATTTTAACTCTTTGTTCAAATTTTAGATATCGCACACGAGTCCACTAACTCCACGTCAATACACCGCCATGGATTCACTTCCGTCCCCTACGAGAGTGCCATCCGCGGTCCTCACACTTGTCTTGAGATTTTTTTGAGTATCCATTAAATTACCTATGAACAACATAAGTTATCCAAGTAGTCCATATCCGAGGACGCGGCTATTCGAACAGATTCATACCCTACAGGGGTGTACTTCTTCACACACGATCTCGCCACTTATCGCTGTGTGCTCATAAAACCATGCACCTCGGCAACCTTCAAGCGGAAGCCCAACGAGGGAGTCGGCTATGACCGTTAATCACACAAGGCCTCTAGTCCAGGCTATCGCCTATTTGAGACTGAACCCGCATGGATGTCCGGCCGAAGTTTCCGCTATGTCCCAAACGATGTGCGCAGGGTTCTCAAGCCCACCATTCGGGTGACCCTTGGTACACCGTGCCACTGCCTACCGCGTTTTAACCCATCCCTAGGGTCAGTACTATGCACGGCCTCTAGCATGCTATAAACACCATGAACTACTTGCAACACCTGGACCAGGACCTAAGCAATTGATAAGTCGAGAGGGTCAATTAAGGATCCCAACGTGTGGTAGTAACTAGCCTTGGATCACAAACACGGAACTCAGTTCCTAAGAACGGTCCCAATGAGACAACCCGCTATGTACTCCTACATAGCCTCTCATCGCTACCTTTAGCAAATCGGGTTCATCATTAAGCTTATCACATCAGAACAATATTGTTTCACTCCAGTTCATCACCCAGATGAATCAGACCTGACACAACTCTAAGCATAGCAAGCATAGCAGGCAAAGTAGGTAAAGCACCACATGGCTCAAGCATCTACCAAGTATGCTAGGTTGCAAGGTTTAGCTATTTACTGTGACAATGACAGGTCATGCAAAGGAATGGGTTCGTCTACCGTTCATGACAGACAATTAAACGTTTGTAATAATGCAATAAACAAGAGCAGGAGCGAGAGAATGGGATGTTATCGGAATGATCAATGGGGTTGCTTGCCTTGCTAGGAAACGGGAAGGTATTCTCCTTCGTTGGAATACTCGGGGGTATCCTCAGAAGCAGGGCCTACTACAATGCAGATAAATAACAATCAATACACGACAAGTGCAACAATATGATGCACGACCATGACATGGCAGCATTTATGGATGAGCTAATGCAACTACTATCCAAGTTAAATGAAGTAATTTTGAAAATATGTTCAAAATCATTTTCCATTTCATATTTCATATGTTAACCTATTAGTAAATGTCAATGTTCATCTACATAGGTTTCCCTAACATGCATGATAACAACACCATTGGATTTATTGGATTTTTCTGATAATTTTTCATATATAAATTATTTCAATCTAACTTATAGATTAATTTATATGATTTTTCTAAGTTTCAAATAGTTTCTGGAATTAATTTAATTCGGGAAATTCTTTATTGCATCAGCATGACATCATCATGACGTCAGATGGTCGATAGACCGTTGACAGGTCAAACCTAACCAGTGGGGTCCACTGGTCAATGACCTAGCCTCTAACAGAAATTATTTAAAACACTAATTACTAATTAATTAGGATAGGTCCCACTCTCAGTGGGTCATTTACTTAATTAAATTAATTAATTAATTATTTTAAACTAATTCTAACTAACCATGACCCGGCCCCACTTGCCAGTGACCAAGGGGTCAAATCCCCGTGGTCAACGCCGACTAGACTCACCGGCGTTGAGCCGCCGGTGACTCCAGAGATGGCAGAGGGGTCGGGTTTCCTCTTTCGGTGACCATTTTGCCAGCGGAAGGCACTAGGAGAGCCTAGGCTCACGCGCGCGTCCATCCTGACACCTCTCAGTGGCTGAGACGGCTGGGATCGACGCCGCCGACGAGTTCGGCGACTGCCGGAGCTCGGGCAAGCACGAGCTACTCGAACTAAGGCGCAACATGGCCGGAGCTTGGCACCTATGGACTCTACATGGCCCCACGAGCTCGGTGGTGGCCTCGGAAGGTCCATTTGGTCACCGGAGCAACGCCGGCGACGAGCTCGTGCAGCGGGGCATTTCGGGCATCGACGGAACTGGGGCCTACAGAGGGGGAAAAGGTTGGGGAAGAGAAGGGCAAGGAACGGGGGCTCACTGCGGGCTCGGAGCCGACGAGAGCTTGCTCGGGGAGGACTCGGAGGCGACGAATCGACGGCGGCAGAGCTCGGACCCGAGGAGTAAGAAGGGGTCGAGGTCGTCGCTCCAGGGCTTCTGGCAGCGCATGGCTCGACGCAGAGGTCGGGGACAACGAGGCGGAGCTTCTGGCGGGCTCAGGAAGGCGCGGGAGCGGCTGCAACTATGACGGCGAGCGGGGGCATCGGCCATGGCGGAGCAGAGGAGAGGGAAGAGGCAGAGGGGAGAATGAGCGAGCGAGCGAGAGAGCGATGGGGATGGCAGTGCGTCCTCATCCGCTCGCCAGCACGACAGGGGATGCATGCACGCAGGGAGCTGTGTGGCAGCTCCACCGCACACGCACGGCGGGCACGCGCTCGTCCTCCTGGCCGCCAGGAGGACGACGACGGTGCTAGGCCACATGGGTTGGCCTAGGTGGGCTTCCTGCTTTTTAAAAAATTCCAGTTTCTGTTTTCTTTCTGACATTTGTTTATCTTTTTTTATTTAGGCACAAATACGAGGCAAAGAATATCCAAAATATTTTATAGAGCTTAGTTTGAATATTTCAAACCTCTATAATAAGTTTCAGAATATTTTGAATACTAAATTAATTATATTGCTTTATTTGGCATTTTCAACAGCTTTAATATTTATTTTTGAAATGCTTCAAAGATTCAAATATTTAGAATGTCCCCTAATATATTAATGTCCACATTTATCAGACATAGGGACATTTTTATGGGCATTTTGGATTTATTGGTTTTTCACAACTATTAAATTTGTTTGATTGAAGTGAGGTGTTTGAGGTTTCTGTTAATCCCCATTTCAAGTTGATGCAAAGGTGAAAACATGATCACACACATGCTGACCTAAGTAAACCAACTAGGGATGTGACAACTCACCCCCACTCAAAAGAATCTCGTCCCGAGATTGGGAAGTCGTCGGAAAGAGCGCGGGGTACTCTAGTCAAAGATGATCCTCTCTTTCCCAGCTGGCTTCCTTCTCGGAATGGTGTGACCACTGAACCTTGACAAACTTGATGTTCTGATGCCTAGTGGTATGCTAAGCTTGATGAAGAATACGAACATGGTATTCTTGATATGTAAGGTTATCTTGGAGATCAAGCACTTCGTGGTCTACTTCGCGGATAGGGTCCAAGAAGCAACGCCTGAGTTGCAAGACGTGGAAGACATCATGAACCTTGGAAAGATGCGGCGGGAGTTCCAATTGGTAGGCAACCACTCCTCGTTTAGCAAGAATGCGAAAAGGTCCAATGTACCGAGGAGGCAACTTGCCCTTGATACCGAATCGATGGGTACCCTTCAGAGGTGTAACCCGAAGATAAGCCTTCTTGTCAACATCATAGGTCACAGCCTTATGATGGCGATCATATTGACTCTTTTGACGAGATTCGGCTGTTTTCAACTTTTCATGAATAATGCGAACTTGCTCCTCTACATCCTGGATCATATCCAGGCCAAAGAGTTGCCTCTCTCCAGTTTCTGACCAGTTAAGAGGTGTTCGACACCTTGGTCCATAGAGAACTTCAAAGGGGCTTTGCCCAAGCTTGATTGATGACTATTGTTATAAGCAAATTCGACAAATGGAAGACATTTCTCCCAATTCATATTGAAGGATATAAGACAAGCTCGGAGCATGTCTTCGAGGATTTGATTGACTCGCTCAACTTGACCACTTGACTGCGGATGGAAAGCAGTGCTAAAGGATAGATGAGTCCCCATAGCGGTTTGGAAACTTTCCCAAAATCGAAAAGTAAAGATACTTCCACGGTCCGAGTTAATCTCCAAAGGAACACCATGAAGAGAAACTATTCGAGAAATGTATAACTCCGCTAGCTGGCTAGCAGTTATACTCTCCCGAACAGGAAGAAAATGAGCCACTTTGGAAAGACGGTCTATGACCACAAAGATAGCATTATTCCCTCTCTTAGTCCTGGGAAGTCCGGTAATGAAATCCATACCGACCTTATCCCATTTCCATTCAGGAATAGCTAAATGTTGAACGGTGCCAGCAGGCCGTTGATGTTCTGCCTTAACGCGACAACAGACGTCGCAGTTGGCAACGAACTGAGCAATTTCTCTCTTCATCCTAGTCCACCAAAACCTCTGGCGTAGGTCTTGATACATATTGGTACTACCAGGATGAATCGTGAGAGGAGAATCATGAGCCTCCTTAAGGATCAACTGTCTTAAGCATCTGCTCTTAGGAACCACCAACCAGTTCTGAAAGAACACAACACCCTGATCATCTTTGGAGAAATCTTTAGCGTTTCCGCTAGCAATATTCTCCTTGATCCTAGATATACCCTTATCATACCTCTGGACAACTACTATTTGATCCCTAAGAGTAGGTTTCGCCACCAGGTTGGAAAGGAATCCTTGAGGAACAATGTGAAGATTCAACTTCCGAAATTCCTCATGGAGAAGTGGTTGACTTTGTTGTAACATCAGGTTGTTACAATAAGACTTACAACTTAGTGCATCAGCCATGACATTGGCCTTCCCCGGGGTGTAAGTTATCCCTAAGTCACAATCTGTAATCAACTCAACCGACCGTCTTTGCCTGAGATTGAAATCCAGCTGGGTGAAAATATATTTCAAACTTTGGTGATCAGTGTAAATTTCGCAACGATTACCCAGAAGGTAATGTCACCAAGTTTACAGTGCATGGACTACAACTGCAAGCTCAAGATCATGTGATGGATAATTATCCTCACGTGGACGTAACTGTCGAGATGCGTATGCAATCACATGACGATCTTGCATGAGAATGCAACCTAATCCTTGTCGCGAGGCGTCGCAATAGATAACAAAGTCCTTAGAGAAGTCTGGTGGCACCAGAACGGGAGCAGAGGTCAGGCGTCTTTTCAGTTCCTGAAAACTGTGCTCGCATTGTGGGGTCCGCTCGAACTTTTTATCCTTCTTGAGGAGTCAGAGGTTTTGCAACCTTGGAGAAGTTCTCGACCAAGCAGCGACAATAGCTCGCTAGGCCAAGGAAACTCCGAACTTGCTTAACCGATTCAGGTTGAGTCCAATCAAGGACGGCCTGAACTCTCTCAGGATTGACAGCAATACCTTTACCAGAGATCACGTGGCCTAGATAGGTCACTTCTGGTAACCAAAATTCACACTTGGAGAATTTGGCATACGGACGATGCTCTCGAAGTTTCATCAATACCAGCCTTAGATGCTCGGCATGTTCCTGTTTGTTCTTCGAGTAGATGGGTATATCGTCGAGGTAAACCATGACGAATTTATCCAGATACTCCATGAAGATCGAATTCATCAAGCGAGAGAAGGTGGCTGGGCATTGGTTAAACCGAAGGACATGACGATGTACTCGTATTGGCAATAACGAGTAACAAAAGCCGTTTTTGGAATGTCCCTGTTTCTAATTCTGATTTGATGGTATCCCAACCACAAATCCATCTTGGAAAAGACATAGGATCCAGTGAGTTGATCATACAAATCGTTGATCCTTGGAAGCGGATACTTGTTCTTTATGGTGACCAGTTTCACTGGCCGGTAATCCACAACCATCTGATCCGATCCATCCTTCTTCTTGACGAAGAGGACAAGTCAAGCCCAATGAGAAGAACTAGGACGAATGAAACCTTTCTTCAAAGCCTCATCGAGTTATTTCTTAAGTTCGACAAGTTCTAAGGGCGCCATCTTATAGGGTCTTCTGGCTATTGGGACAGTCCTTGGAATGAGCTCTATCACAAACTCCACATCTCTGACAGGTGGAATTCCTGGCAGTTCTTCTGGAAAGACATCCGGAAAGTCTCGGACTACCGGAATATCTTCTAATTCTGGAAGAGGGCTAGCATTGAGAGAATAGATTTGGTGCTTGGCTGCTCGATTGGAGACATTAACTATCTCACCCGACGGATGTGTAAGCTGAACATTCCTAGCATGAGTATCAATCTTAGCATAGTGGGCTTTCATCCAATCCATGCCTAAGATGATATTGATGTCCGAAGACTTGAGGGCTATCAAAGATGCTAGAAAGATTAGCCTATCCACAAGAATCTCATCGTCATGGCTCACTCTGGAAGTTTGCCATTTTGAACCAGGAGTTTGAACTACTAAAGGAGTAGGCATATCACAAAAAGACATGTTATGCAACTGTGCATAACTTTCTGAGATGAATGAATGAGATGCTCCAGTATCAAACAGAACATATGTTGGATGACTATTGACAAGGAGCGTACCTAGGATAACATCAGGATCCTCAAGGGCTTCTTTAGCAGAAACACAATTCACTCGACCACGAGCAGGAGCTGGCTTCACATAGAAAGCTTTTCCCGGCTTCCCACGTCCAGTCAGATTGGCATTGTTCTGGGGACACTCACGGGAATAGTGTCTTGGTTCTCCACATTTGTAGCAGACAACGGTAGCATGGGGACCAGCATTGGCAGGGGGACCTCCAAATGTCTTGGCTGGAGGGTTGGGCTGAGCTGGGCAAGGCGCCTGGAAGGATGGCCTCACGGTGTACCTTGGTGGCAGAGCTATATTGGGCACCCACACACGGCGTTTGTTGGGGCTTGAGCCAGATGCGGGGCTAAAGTCACGGGTGTGCTTCTTAGTTGCCTCGTAAACAGTCTGTCCTGTTTCGGCATTAATAGTCTTGTTAACGAGGGCCTGGAAGGTTGTGCACTCATGCAGGCACAGATCTCGACGGAGCTCAGGATTAAGTCCCTTGTGGAACCTAGCCTGTTTCTTGGCATCGGTTGACACTTCCTCCGAAGCATAACGAGCAAGATGGCCGAACTTATGGCTATAGGCATCCACTGTCAGTCTGCCCTGGGTGAAAGCACAGAACTCCTCTCTCTTGCGATCCATCAGCCCTTCCGGGATGTGATGGGTACAGAATGCCTCACTAAAATCTTCCGAAGTTCCCACGGGGCCTGCGGGATGCATGACTTCATAATTTTCCCACCACAGATTGGCGGGTCCTTCCAGAAAGTATGCAGCAAAAGTCACCTTGCTGGCCTCAGATACATTGGTAGCTTGGATTTTGAGGGACATGCTAGTCAGCCAGTCATCAGCGTCGAGCGGGTCGACCGAATGATGAAACTTAGGTGGGCACAACTTGATGAAGTCATTGAGAGACACACAATCATTACGATCATTGCGGGGAGGGCGTGTTGTATTCTGCTCAATACGTTCCAATAGCCTGTTGGTCTCCCTTTTATTCCGTTCAGTTTCGAGCATCACTTCTGCAAGAGAGGGCGCCTACAGCAGGTTCTCTTGTCTTGGCTGGCTTCCCTCGCCCTGCTCGAAGGTAGGTACGGGGTTATTCCTAGTGGACACCATCCTGGGAAAACAAACCCATAGGTTAGACATTGAAGACAAAAACTCTAAGACATAAGATGAGGAATGTACTGGATAACATGGCATGCAAGGGTAAACACCCGATCAACATGGTAAAACAAACTGCCATATGAACACCATGATTCATACACACCATGACATAGTTCAGTACAACCTACGGAAAGATGATACAACTAATCGGAGGCATTACAAGCTTCCTATACATTATCTATCTACACCTCTGGAACTCAACTCTCAACCTCATTCATATCCCACAAGACACGCAGGACAGTGGCAATACGACAACTACCATACTAGAACTAACATCCACGTACTCAAGCATCTCCGTAGAACACCTCATATAGATTATCCCCGTGACCCGAGAGCTGAACCTGAGGATCTAGAAACACACTGGCCCGCGATCCCTGGAAACCGTAAGGACACAGATGTGGCCTCGGTCCCCTCGCTGGTGGCAACAACGGTCCTCGAAGAGGAGTGATGCCTCCAACATCGGGCCAGTCTACGCGAGCTGGCAGATGAGTCCATGATGCATTCAGCATCTCCAAATCTCCATAGCCTGTCTGCACGACAGGTGCTAGCTATGTCAGGGCTGTCCAAAGACATGCACGGGTAGCTATAGCTCCATGCGCAGGGCACGTGCATCACGGTCCCTGTTCTCCAACATCTGAGCAGTCACCTGCAGCTTGGGGTCCTCATGGGAATGATCATAATAGGTTGCGCTAAGATAACCATCCTCTCCGCATAGAGTAGCAGGAACATAGCAGAACTCAGTGTTCTGAAGCAGTCCATGGTGAGATCTCATAATAGTCAACATGGTATAGGCGGCCTCTTGAACTGCCATGTCTATGGTGACACCTGACCCATATGACCAATGCAGCGGCTCTACAGCTCCAGGATATGATGTATATATCCTAACAGTACACAAATACTGACTCTGGTAGAAATCTTGATACTGCTCCTCCAATGTGTACTCTAGGTACCAGCGGTAACCAGCCTCCATCATAACTCTAACCAACATGGCCGTATGACCTGGTACATCGATGCACCTGTTGGAAATATGCCCTAGAGGCAATAATAAATTAGTTATTATCATATTTCCTTGTTCATGATAATCGTTTACTATCCATTCTATAATTGTATTGATCGGAGACTTAAATGCATGTGTGGATACATAGACAAAACCATGTCCCTAGTATGCATCTAATGGACTAGCTCGTTGATCAAAGGATGGTTAAGGTTTCCTAGCCATGGACATGAGATGTCATTTGATAACGGGATCACATCATTAGGAGAATGATGTGATGGACAAGACCCAAACTGCAAACATAGCATATGATCGTGTCAGTTTATTGCTACTGTTTTCCGCATGTCAAGTATGTGTTCCTATGACCATGAGATCATGCAACTCACAGATATCGGAGGAGTGCCTTGTGTGTATCAAACGCCTCACATACTGGGTGACTATAAAGGTGCTCTACAGGTATCTTCGATGGTGTCTGTTGAGTTGGCATGGATCGAGACTGGGATTTGTTACTCCGTGTGATGGAGAGGTATCTCGGGGCCCACTCGGTAATGCAACATCACAATAAGCCTTGCAAGCAATGTGACTGATTGTTAGTTGCGGTATCTTGTATTACGGAACGAGTAAAGAGACTTGCCGGTAACGAGGTTGAACTAGGTATGGAGATATCGACGATCGAATCTCGGGCAAGTAACATACCGAAGAACAAAGGGAACGATATACGGGATTAACTGAATCCTTGACATAGAGGTTCGACCGATAAAGATCTTCGTAGAATATGTAGGAACCAATGTGGACGTCCAGGTCCCACCATTGGTTATTGACCGTAGAGGTGTCTCGGTCAGGTCTACATAGTTCTCGAACCCGCAGGGTCTGCACACTTAAGGTTCGGTGATGTTTCGGTAGTGTAGAGTTATGTATGGTGGTGACCGAAGTTTGTTCGGAGTCTCAGATGAGATCCCGGACGTCACAAGGACCTCCGGAATGGTCCGGAGGTAAAGATTCATATATAGGAAGTCCCAGTTTGGTTTCCGGAAAAGTTTCGGGCTCATCGGTAGTGTACCGGGAGTGCCGGTAGTGTACCGGGAGTGCCGGTAGTGTACCGTGAGGCCTCCGGGAGGGGTATTTCGACCCCAAGAGGTCCATGGGCTGTGGGAGAATAATAACCAGCCCTTAGTGGGCTGGGAAAACAGCCACAAAGGCCCATGGCGCAGGAGAGAAAGTCCTAAAGCAAAAAGTGGAAAATCAGCCAATAGGAGGCAATCCTACTCCAACTAGGATTGGAGGTGAAGTAGGATTGCTTCCCACCTCCTATTTCGGCCGACCCAAAGGCCTTGGCTGCCTCTCCTCTCCTCTCCTCCTATATATACTAGTGGATTGGGTGGTTTTTGGACAGAATTTCCGGCCACGTGCTACCCGTTTCACCGGTGCACAGTTTCTCCTCTAGATCGGTTTTCCACAGCGCTTAGGCGAAGCCCTGCCGGAATCACTCCACCACCATCACCGGAGCACCGTCATGCTACCGGTGAACTCTCTCTCCTCTCCACCTCCTCTTGCTGGATCAAGACGGTGGAGATCGCCATCAAGCTGCACGTGTGCTAAACGCGGAGGTGCCGTCCGTTCGGCGCTAGATCGGAAGGACCGTGATCGAGATCGCGAGACGGTTCGTGATGAGATCGCGGAACGGATCGTGATGAGTTCGCGGGACAGATCATGATCAAGATCGTGGGACGGATCGTGATGAGATCGCGGGACAGATCATGATGAGTTCACGGGATGGATCGTGATTGGATCGCGGGGATCGTGATGAGATCGTGGGACGCTCGGCGATTTGGATCGCGAAGATGTTCGACTACACCAACCGCATTTCTTAACGATTCCCGCTTAGCGATCTACAAGGGTATGTAGATCCACTTTCCCTCTCGTAGATGCTCATCACCATAGATAGGTTTAAGTGTTCATAGGAATTTTTTTGTTTCCCATGCGACGTTCCCCAACAGCTCCTAGTCAGACGGACCACCTGACGAGAAGGACGAGGGGGCATCTAAAACAGAGAATGATGCAAAGACATTAGGCATCCTAGCATAAATTGGACAGCATAACGGTTGTAATTGCTCAAAAAGGTTTCTGAGACAATTGCAAAGATTGGATAGCATAACCACTCAACTTTCTAGACTCAAGTTTCTAGTCCAACTGATTGTCACACCAGACAATAATCTAGAACCGAAGTTCACTTGCAAACAAGCTAGCTAATAGTCCATGGTTAGCAACTCGTCATCCTAAGAAATAGATGAGAAGCCTAGTTCTTAACCCAGTAGAAAAGATGAGGATGACTCAAAATGGAATAACTTGAGAAGAAGAGTAAAAAGAGACTTACGTTCCCTTCCACAATCAATTCCCTTACTTTTCTATAGTGTTTATAGACTCAACTTCGATCGGTTTGGCTTGGTAGTCCTACAGTCAGTCAAGCTCTGATACCAACGCTGTCGGGACCCCGATCCTAAGTCATAAGAATCTAGTCTATAACACATCACATCACTTTGCGGCCTCACGCATAGTAACCCCATGGCTGTAGCCTTACCTTAGCCGGGACCATTTGCGCCTTTTGACTCACGTATGTGAATGTTTCGCTAACATTCAAACGATAGAGAACCCGGGCCGACATGACTCGTCATAGAACCCAAGTGGCACATCCGTACGGAAACAGGCATACGCAACCCAACAAGGCAGGTGTTGGCCTCAAGCGTGTGTAGACGAGTCATAGCAAGCTACAAGGACTCCATTACATCGTAGGACATAAATGTCATCACTGCAGGTAGATGAGTCGTAGCAGGCTACAGGGACTCCATTACACTGAGAGACATTTCCCCGAAGGGATAGACACAGCAACAAATAAGGATACATGTCGGTCAATCAATGTGTCCGGAGCAGTAGCAAGCTACCAAGGCTCGGTGGAAGCACAAAGAGGTAGTTTCCCGTAAAGAGTACTACTAAAGGCACATGACTAATTGTCGGATCCCATACATACCATTGCACGTCACACATACGCACGACATGCCTGATATGCATAGGTATAACTATGGCATCACAACATAACCATACAACAACACAACTTTTATTTAAGAGGCTCAGAAGATACTTGCATAATATGTTCTTACAGGAAGTGGTCACATGATCCGACACTCAAGTCATACAAGCAAGTTCATACAAACCAAGCGGAAGCATAATGTTGTCTGAGTACAGACAGTTGAAAAGGTAAAAGGCACATGGCCTGACTATCTATAGCCCGTCATAGGGCATAAGGTCGTAGCTGGGACACCAGCTATTCAACGTCGTCAACATCTAGATAGAACCCACCTGATGGGTCCTGAGTCTCATCTGCAACAATTATAAAGCAAACATGAGTACAAACGTACTCAACAAGTCTTTAAAGTAGACCTAGACTATTCTCATGTATCAACAAGGGGAGTGGGGGAGTTTATGCAGCAATGCCAGCTTTGACTCATGGCTAACCTATACTACACAATTTTAACTCTTTGTTCAAATTTTAGATATCGCACACGAGTCCACTAACTCCACATCAATACACCACCATGGATTCCCTTTCGTCTCCTACAAGAGTGCCATCCATGGTACTCACACTTGTCTTGAGATTTTTGGGAGTATCCATTAAATTACCTATGAACATCATAAGTTCTCCAAGTAGCCCATATCCGAGGACGCGGCTATTCGAACAGATTCATACCCTACAGGGGTGTACTTCTTCACACACACTCTTGCCACTTATTGCTGTGTGCTCATAAAACCATGCACCTTGGCAACCTTCAAGCGGAAGCCCAACGAGGGATTCGGCCACGACCATCAATCACACAAGACCTCTAGTCCAGGCTATCACCTATTTGAGACTGAACCCGCACGAAAGTCTGACCGTTCATGACAGACAATTAAACGTTTGTAATAATGCAATAAACAAGAGCAGGAGCGAGAGAATGGGATGTTATCGGAATGATCAATGGGGTTGCTTGCCTTGCTAGGAAACATGAAGGTATTCTCCTTCATTGGAATACTCGGGGGTATCCTTAGAAGTAAGGCCTACAGCAATGCAGATAAATAACAATCAATACACGACAAGTGCAGCAATATGATGCATGATCATGACATGGCATCATGTATGGATGAGCTAATGCAACTACTATCCAAGTTAAATGAAGTAATTTTGAATATAGGTTCAAAATTGTTCTCCATTTCATATTTCATATGTTAACCTATTAGTAACTGTCAATGTTCATCCACATAGGTTGCTCTAACATGCATGATAACAGCACCATTAGATTCATTGGATTTTTCTGATAAATTTTCATATATAAATTATTTCAATATGAGTTATAGATTAATTTATATGAATTTTCTAAGTTTTAAATAGTTTCTGGAATTAATTTAATTCAGGAAATTCTTTATTGCATCAGCATGACATCATCATGACGTCAGATGGTGGACAGACCGTTGACAGGTCAAACCTGACCAGTGGGGTCCATTGGTCAGTGACCCAGCCTCTAACAGAAATTATTTAAAACAATAATTACTAATTAATTAGGATAGAGACCACTGTCAGTGGGTCATTAACTTAATTAAATTAATTAATTAATTATATTGAACTAATCCTAACTAACCCTGACCCGGCCCCACTTGCCAGTGACCCAGGCGTCAAACCCCCGTGGTCAATGCCGGCCAGACTCACCGGCGTTGAGCCGTCGGTGACTCCAGAGACGGCGGAGGGGTCGGGTTTCCTCCTCCGGTGACCATTTCGCCGACGGAAGGCACCAGGCGAGCCTAGGCTGACGTGCGCGTCCATCCCGACAGCTCTCAGAGACTGAGATGGCCGGGATCGACGCCGGTGACGAGCTCGGCGGTTGTCGGAGCTCGGGCGAGCACGGGCTACTCGAACTAAGGCGCAACATGGCTGGAGCTTGGCACCTACGGACTCTATGCGGCCCCACGAGCTCAATGGTGGCCTTGGAAGGACCAGTTGGTCACCGGAGCAATGCTAGCGACGAGCTCATGCGACGGGGCATTTCAGGCATCAACAGAACCAGGGCCTATAGAGGGGAAAAGGCCGGGGAAGAGAGGGGAAAGGACCGGGGGTCACTGCGGGTTGGGAGCAAACGAGAGCTTGCTCGAGGAGGGCTCGGAGGCGAAGAATCGACGACGGTGGAGCTTGGACCCGAGAAGGAAGAAGGGGTCAAGGTCGTCGCTCTAGGTCTTCTGGCGGCGCGTGGCTCGATGCAGAGGTCGGGGACGACGAGGCGGAGCTTCTGGCGGGCTCAGGGAGGCGCGGGAGCGGCTGGAACTACAGCGGCGAGCGAGCGGGGGTGTCGGCCATGGCGGATCAGAGGAGAGGGAAGAGGCAGAGGGGATAATTAGCGAGAGAGAGAGCGATGAGGACGGCAACACGTCCTCATCCGCTCGCCAGCGCGACGGGGGATGCAGGCGCGTAGGGAGCTGCGTGGCAGCTCCGGCGCGCGTGCATGGCAGGCACGCGCTCGTCCTCCTGGCCATCAGGAGGACGACGATGGTGCTGGGCCAGATTGGCTGGCCTAGGTGGGCTTCCTCCTTTTTTAAAAATTTCAGTTTCTGTTTTCTTTCTGACATTTGTTTATCTTTTTTTATTTAGGCACAAATGCCAGACACAGAATATCCCAAATATTTATAGAGCTTAGTTTGAATATTCCAAACCTCTATAATAAGTTTCAGAATATTTTGAATACTAAATTAATTATATTGCTTTATTTGGCATTTTCAACAGCTTTAATATTTATTTATGAAATGCTTTAAAGATTCAAATATTTAGAATGGCCCTTGATATATTAATGTCCACATTTATCAGACATAGGGGACATTTTTGGTTGGCATTTTGGATTTGTTGGTTTTTCACAACTATTAAATTTGTTTGATTCAAGTGAGGTGTTTGGGGTTTCTGTTAATCCCCATTTCAAGTTGATGGAAGGTGAAAACATGATGCACAGACATGCTGACCTAAGTAAACCAACTAGGGATGTGACAGACGCGGACTCAATAGGCGCAAAAACCTGACCTAAGTAAACCAACTAGGGATGTGACAGACGCGGACTCAATAAGCGCAAAGACGGAGATATAAAGGCGATGACGTACACAACCACACCGGAGTCAGGGGTGTAGTCTCACACAATGAAGACAGACAACAATGTGCCATGATTTACACCTGAGGAGATACTACATCTACTGGAGTTGGAGCCAGAACTCATAGACAAGGAGAAGGCTCTCCACATCGTGCTCTGTCTCCACCGGCGGCCGGATGCCCCTGCACCTACCGGGATTGCCCTGCCGGGCTGGCTCTACTTCCCTGGCCCCGCTCCTGCCATGGATCTCGCCCCCACTTCTGCCGCCCGCCGGGCTGACTCGCCCACATGGATAGAAATAGAACGATAAGGGCGGAGTTGACCCAATGGGATAAAGGAGGGGTGCGGGTAAAGAAAAGAAAAGAAAAAAGGGGTGTATGTTATCATCAATCCCGCAACGGATAAATTCCGACAAAAATATCACACCTTGTGATTTGCCTCATGACTAAGTTATCATGGCTCAAAACTGAGGGCCAATTAAAACTTTTGTGTGCTTGTTATGCTTGACCTGATTGTTGATTGTCTGATTGCTTGCTAGTGCTCTATATTCATAAAACCCCTCCTACTCTCAAAACACCTTTCCTTGATCCCCACTCTTGTCCAATTATCATGCCATGTGAATAGGACTTAATTATATTTTTACAAAATATTATTTTGTCCAAATAGGTTTTATTCAAATTAGGTTTGAAAACCCCCCTCATTTGAGATTTGCACTTCAAGTCCCCAAATTGGGTGGATCTTTTTTCCCCAAATGCTTTATTTGGAACCTACTATATATATAACTTCCCAAAACCACAAAATATTATTTTAAAAGATTATTTTCATATTTTATTTAAAGGCTTTTTCTTTAGACCATAAATGGTCTTTTATAGGGAAAAAATATTTAAATGCTCTAAAAATATTTGGGAAAATTTTATAAAACCTCAGTGGACATATATTGTCCATATATATGAGTTTCAAGGCATGGTCATGTTCTAAGTATTGGACAAAGCCCTTGAAAACCATTTCTGCCTATTCCAAGCATTTGAAATATTTCTATAAGAAATATTATCAAATAAATCCAGGAAAATTCTAGCATGTCACATATGATACATGTGGTCACCTTTCCAAGTTTCATCTCAATCCCAATTATTTTGGTTCACCAAAATATCCTAAAGCCATTCCTGTCTAGAGCCAAATTTGACCAACTTTACATTGTGAAGTATCTCCTATTGATCCCAAACTCTGGGCATTCTCTATTACCCAAATGATGATGCTACATTAGGTGGTGCATCATGGGGAATAGAATTGCATGATCAGATCTATAGAAATCCATTTCTGTCCATTTCTAGGGTTTACCAAGTTTACATTATCAACTTTCTTCAAATCATCTCAAAACATGTGATTAGGACCAAATGGACTTACCATTTACCCTTGGTAAATCTCAAGGTCATAGGATTCCCCTTCCTAGCCCAATCACAACACAAACACCTTCAGCCATACACTTGTGGACAAGCAAAGTGGTCCCAAAAAGATTCCCCTTGCCCCCAAAATTTTACCACATCATATTTTAACCCTCTTCTACCTCCAATAACTTTGCCTTGGCCTCTGCTCAAATATTTGGGGGGTAACTCTCTCTTATTCCCTCTCTTTTTACCATGAAAACACCTCTCCTTCCCTTCTGATCATGCTAATGACCCCAAACTTTTCCACAACCTCACTTGCATATCCATGCATCAAACCAAACTCAAATATGGCATGCTCATGTCGAATGAATGGGCAAACCATCTGAACTAGGTTTAGGGCAGTAATTGTAGCCTTGAACTACAAGTACCTTGTGCATTGATCTCCTTGAACTGAAAATTGGTGGTGACGTAGTCCTTCCATAACCAAAACCACTAGACAAGGTTTTACCGATAATGTCTTATAGAAAAATCTCATTAGATGAGCTCCAAGTTTGCTACTGCAAACTTCCCAGCAGTGAAAACCCATTTCAACCGGCTCCATTTTCCTTGAGAATTTACCAGTGACCTATACCATGCATGCCTTGCATGCCAGACATAGTTACCCGACCAAAAGCTTCCTCTAGACATGAGTTGGCATGGTGGCCACGCATCCGGCATGCAAAAACCGGCGCTGTACCGACAGGAGCTGTCCTGTAGCTCGTGGCCGCCTGCGGAAGGGTATCCACGCACACCAAGCATCTCCCACCGGCATCCCACGCCCCTTCCCGACGCTAAAAAGGCTCCAAGGGGGATCTGGCTTGCGTGCTCTCCGTGCCTGAGGCCCTCCAGCGACCACCCGAACCCCTCTCGGTTGCCCCCTTCTTCTACCCCCTCCCCAACTACCTCTCGTGCCCCTTGGCGCTCTCCTCTATCCGAGAGACCCCCCAACCGAGCCGTTGGAGCTCCCAAGGCCCTCTCTCCTCCCATGGCCGACATGGCACCACCTTGGCCTCGGGCAAGTCCGGGCAGCTCCGGCCCCTCCTCTCTCTCCTAGACTTCGCCAGCCTCCACCCATAGTTGTTGCGCACCTCCCCGACCTTCGTCCCTTGCTCAAGGCAGCCAGTGCGCTGCTCCCGTGGTCACCATTGCTGGCCCCCACGGTGGCCGAATCCCTGCCCGCTCCGCCGCTTCCCCGCAGGAATGGGGCGACCGGGCGGACGCGGGACTTCCTCCCGAGGACTCCGGTGGTCGGGCAGCCACTGAGGTGGCATGTGCTGCCGGGGCGGCGCCTGAAAGAGCTCGGGTCCCCATCCCCTGCCTCCCCTCTGTTCGGGCGATAGGTGGGAGATGGACCTGACCCGCGGCCCCCCTGTAGGTGGAGGCGGGCCCAGCTTTAAGTGGAGGCGGGATCCACTTGAGGCCGCCTTCCCCATGGGAAGGCATATGCCCGCAGGGTGCCTTCGACATGGCCTACTCCCCCGCCAGGCGGTGCCATCGGGCCGGCCCAAAAGCTATCTTATGCCCACGGGCGCATTTTAGCCATTTCCTTTCGGGTAATTATTAGCCCTTTTCTTTTTCCAGAGTATTGTAAATTTCATAAAAAAATCATTATAGATCCAAATTCAGTGATTCAAAATCCTAGATATTCCTAAAATCATTTCCTATCTAAATTTGTGCATTGCACATTTTTCCATAAATCTTTTCTAATAGTTAGAACCCCCCCCCCCCCACTTTGCAAAATCCTAGGGAATTATTAGTAACTCCAAATGGGGTGATTCAAGTTCCTATATGCATCTAAATTCATGCAGTAAGTGGTGAGCATTTTTCCTTACACTTATTCTGCCATGTCAATTATTGGGCCATTTATTCATAGGTGACCCACTTTGCAAATTCATAGGAAAATCATACCAACTCCAAATCCAGGAAATCCACTTCCCACATGTTTCTAAAATCATGCCCTATTTTATGAGTGCCTACACTCATTTTTATGAAAATATCTCCTGTTGACATCTTAAAGGAATATCATTTCCATCATTCCCACCATTCAAAAACTTCTCCTTGATCCACATCCAATGAAACCTTCCTGATTATTTTTCTTGTGACCCAAGGTGTCTAAGAAAAATAAAAGTCCTAATTATAAAGCACTTTTATTTCTCTGCTTGCTGTGTGGCTTATTGTGGTTGTTTTTGGCAATAGTTGATGAAGTAGACGAAATGCTCGGGGTGGACGAGAAGCGGGTGAAGACCTCGAAGACTTTGATAAGCCAGGCAAGTAGCCCTTTGACCATGTTAAGAACCCTTTTTATTGCATGTCATATATCACTTTACCTTTGTCAAACTTGATCATGTGGAGTAGTGACCACTACGGTGGGTTGCTTCTGATACTTGTGCCGTTGACACTTGCATCGTGCATGACCCTACCACCTTATGAGGGTTATGCGGGTGGGTGTAGATAGGATGCTTGTAGATGCTACGCAAGTGGGTTCGGGATTATGCATGGTGAGGAAAACAAAGAGGTATTTTCAAAGACTTTCTGAAAACCCCGTCGGGTGCCACTAATGCTCGAGGGAGATGATGATGAGCTGGGTAGCCACTTGATAAATAAGTGGTGTACCAGAGCAAGTGAGTGTATGTGGTTTTAGAAAACGGATTAGATTTAAGATTTGTTAACCGTCCCAACCTTACATGCGCAACCACGATACCCCTTATGGGACAGGGCTTTGTTGATTACTGTGGTTGGTGCTACCAAGGAGCCCGCATTACTAGTGGCAAGAGTGAAGTGGTCACTCTTGAGACGGGGTCGTCTCGGAAGTGGAAGGCCATGCGATGTCTTTACAGGCACCGGACACACCGTTGCGTGCCCTCATGGATGATACGTGTGATGTATATGATGAGGGATGTCACCAACGAGTGGACTCTTTGTTTAGTATCACTATGGGAAAGGCATTGTTCGGGTGCTTACCTCGGTATGTTATATACCGCGAGGCGTGGATGACACGAAAGTTCCCCGAATCTTGTGGGTAAAGTGTGCAACCTCTACAGAGTGTAAAACTATTTGAATAGTCGTGTCCACGGTCAAGGACAGTTGGGTGGTGCTGCTTAGACTATGTCTACTTGTTTTTGGAAACTTGGTGTGTGTGTGTGGTGATAAGTATGATATTTGAGTCGAGTCGGATGACTTGGCATGATGACTGAACACGAGATGTTTAGACGGTAGATAAGACAAGTCTGAGGACTTGGTGTGATGGTTGAACATCAGACGTCCAACCCCCCTGCTTATGAAGATGACTATAAAGTGTTCTTATGAACACCTGTCTATGGTTGATGCATGCTTACTTAAGTTAATTGATCATGTCATTGCACTCAAAATTAGCTTTCTGCAAAATTTACCTATTAGTGCTATATCATGCATTGTTATTGCCTTGTTCCAATATGGGTTGCTTGCGAGTACATTGAAAGTACCGATTCGCTTGCCACTGGTTATTTTATTGGCCAGGCATGAAAGATCAGGTTATGATGAAGAATACCTTTGTGACGGACGTGCGAGCTAGGATGCTTCCTAGTCAGAATGCATGTAGGATTAAGGAAGATGGAATGGGTTCACGATATAATTGAAGATTTCCGCTGCAATCATATGAAGATTTGGCCATGAAGGCCATGTTTGAGTAAACAGGTATGTAATGGATGTAAGACTCTTGTTATTCAGTTTCTATGTGTTCAGTGAGCATTGATCTCTGGATCATTGTGCACGTACATTCAGTGATCACGACTTATGACTCGGGGTCCCCACAGAGCTGGTATCCGAGCCATCCTGACTGTACGAAGCCCTTAGTTAGCGTGGACGTTAGTTAGGACAAAATTGTTTTCCCAGACCCATCAAAGCACTTCCAAAGGCTACCATATTTCTTAACTCCTCTAAGCTTTCAAATAAATTGAAGGATTGTGCCTAGCACTTCCACCATTTTGCCTTTTGGCTCTCCTCGTCTACTTTTCAAAACTTTGCAAATGGTCGCTACTACCTTCGTGCCCCTGACCACGGGATTCCTTGTAATCCTCGTGGGTAACCTAGAGGGAAGCCACCTTGTCAGATGATTTCCGACATATCTTGGACCCAAGTTGGTGACACTACAAAAGGAGCTACCCACAGAAGATACCTTCTCGAAGAATGAGGATGTCAGGACCTAGATGATAGTAACACCCTTGACACAGACCCAGGATGATTCCACCTTGGCCTTTGATGACCAGGGCACAAGATAGGCAATGTCATGATATGCATCGCTAATGGAGCAACCCTGTCGTTTTCGTTGTTGTGTCGGCAACCACCGGTGGATGAGAACCTCGCCATTTGGTCCGCCTCACTATAGTGAGCAGGAAAAATGGTTCTCTTCATCCCCCGCTCTCGATGACGATATTATCAACATGACCCGCAGGATACAACTCTACCATGCCTTGTTAATGACATTGCATAGAAGGCTGCCTAACTGGAATGCTCGACGTCTCAAGAGACAAGAAGGCATTGTCACGATCATGAGGACACCAAAAGACCTTGTCAACAACAACCATGAAGAATCACCTTCGTCGTCAACTCAACAGACCTGAAGTTGTCAAGGACTCTTCAGGCCCAACCAGGATCATCTTGATGAACACCAACCAAAGACATAGCAACACCTAAAGAAGACCCAGAAGGCTAAGTGGACTCCTCTCCAAGACACGAAGCAAGCACGACTTCTGAGTCCGAGGACCCCTAGGGTAGGATAGGTCATGTGTCCCCTATGCGAAGTCGAGTCCGTATGATGGTTCAAATAGAACCATGATGTGTGTTGCTTGTTTTTCCTGTTTGTGCTTTGGTGTAAGTCACACTTTTTCCCTAGGCAACAAGTGCACGACTATATCACCTACCTTACCTTGATGTTTGTGTTTGGCCTTCTCGGCACTTGTTTAATTGCACTTGCACTATACCACCCCCTTAGGCAGTCCTCTCCATGCTACTTCCCCTCTTCCCCCTCTCGTCAACTGAAGACTAGCAATACAAGATGCACCAAGAATCCACCTCAACAAGAAACCGATACCGAAGACTTCGACTACAACGTACTCAACGGAACACAACCCCGTAGGGATTAGGCTCTTCCCTCAAGATTGGAAAACCCCTCCCTTGCCCAAACTATACCTCACGAGCTCCTCCAGCACAAGCCTCTGATCACGTGTTTAACACATGGATTTGCCAGAGCACTTATTGAGCTTCTATAACCCCTGCTTTGCACTGGGTTCACTATGGAGCTAGTGATCACCGTGAACAAACATGCTTCATTCTCATGCTAGCACTAGGGCCTTGATGCCATCAAGAAGGATCATTCTAAGGATGTACTATTTGCGGGCAATGATTTGATTTAGGCATAATAGATGTCTTGAGCAAGCAGTTCAGACCCTTTGGTGGATTACGAGGCTTAATGTTGGTGGACGAACTTGGTGGATCAAGATTGATAGAGTAGCATAACTTACTTGTCCCTTGAGCAATTTGGATTAGTAGGACAAATATGATGCCAGGCTGAAATTCTTGCTGGATTAATGACTTGACTTTGGCAAGTAATGTAGATAGTGGAGTGATGGTGACTCGCATAACTAGTAGGAAGCTCTTACTAGGTGTAAAGCTTGGATTTAAATAGGTGACCCTACTAGGTGCTCGAGATCAATTAAACCACATGGTTCGGAGTAACTTGGATTTAGTCCAATGATCTTGGTCATGATACTATGTTTCTCGATGGATGATAGTAGAAGCAATCGGATGATGTTAGGGATAAATTAGGGATCTATATAAGCTCGACCTTGGAGTTCATGGATATGTTGTGATAATAGTCCTTGCAATGACATGTGGATTATATGAACTCAAGGAGATTATGTTGGACACCATTGATGCTGGATTTGTAGTAGTAATGGATTAAGTAATAGTAGGATGATATGTGTGGATCAATTAAATTGGATTCGTAGGAAGGAAACAAGATCTTGGAGTGGTTTATTACATGTTTCCTTAGCATAGTAATGCAATACTTTAGACCTTGGATAGGTCAGAAGGATACTTGGATTGGTAGTGTCGTGATCAAGCTTAGCGGCTTGGAAATTATCCCGAGGATTTTTATATAGGGATATATCTTAGTTAGCTATAGTATACATATGAGATTTTTGGTCCTTCTCTCAAACTTTGGAGTTGAATAGCATGTGTAATATTGGAGTTGACTTATATAAAATGATACTTTCAAGGATATAGGGTGATTTTGTTTGGAGTAATAGGCAGTACTATTGGCATCTAAGAACTGTGCTCGAGAATAAGGTGGTAGACATTCACTCACATCCTAAGCTCATTGAAACCCCAAAGCTTTTCAAAACCATGCCATGGTCGGAAAAGACCATAGGCTCTAGCTCTAAGTCAAAGGCCATGGTCGATACCCCATCGTGACCACCACCCACCCTTTCCATAAGGAACGTGGACACAAAGAATGGATCATGATGGACCACAGACCCTTGGACTAGTGACCATCCGAGACAAATGCCCGCTCCTGTCACATATCCCATGAGCAATGTGTTTATGAGATACTTCGGGAAAGAAGTTGTTGTCCTCCGAGATAACATACTTATTTACCCAATAAGAGGAGGAACACCTTCGTCCTATTTGGACCAGCGCCAGGAACACCCATTATCGTGCCTCTCGAGTATAATGTCTCACCTAGAAGGAGGTGAATTCCGCAAAGCACCCTCCCTACAAAAGAAGACTTTCTTGCCCAAGCAAGATGAAGAATCACTATGATTGCGGAACCACGACAACGACAAAGAAGAAGTCAACCACCACTCCTCTGCCGGCCTCCTCAACTAGACTATATCCAGAAGCACCGATGTTCAAGTCCGAGAAGTCCTTGGACATCAAGAGGATTAAAGAGCCCCTCGCTTTAAATGGTCATCTATCAGTTCCTGACTAGGATGGAACTGAGAAGTTGAAATCACCCTCACTCAACCACCTCGACGGAGTACGTTGAGCATGACATCCCTACTCCCTTTAGATGCCTAGAACGGGGTGGAACGACTATTATGACCTCAATGCTAGCCCCTTTTTTGTCCAATCAGGGACGTGAAACTGACTCGATCATGGTATACCCCTATCAAAGATAGTTCACCCCTCTTGCCAAGCCTCAGACCCTGGGGATTGGATGGCTGGTCTATACTTTTGGGTAGCCAGCTCATCTAGGACCCCCCTCAAAACATTCCCATATAGTAGAACCCGTTTTGACACCAAGTCTCTAAGCTCAGTCTTAGTGACGAGACTCAGCGTAGACTTTGCCACGGAGTGTCGTCGTTTTCTCACGACAGATGCCATGGGGTGGCTTATCGTAAGTGGTTGGGGCCGGAGGACGCCGACGGGCTCCGGGTGCGAGATTGGGCACAAGCGGTGGTGACACACGACGTACCCAGGTTCAGGGCCCTCCGTGGGAGGTAACACCCCTAGTCCTGCTTGGTCTAGTTGGATTGATGGGTATGTGTACAAGGATGCTCCTAGAGCCGTGTCTAGAGAAGGAAGAAGGAGCAGCCGGCTCGTCTTCCTCTGCTACTAGAGAAGGGAATGAGAGTTCCGTGGGACTGTGTGAGCGACCATTTTTCTATCCCCGTTGCATGGGGGCTCGGCGGGTTTTATAGGCCAACCCCCGGCTCTTACAATATGTCACAAGTACAATGGTGGGGGGACCCGGCTGGTAGTCTCTCCGGCTGGCCAGAGGGTCCCGCCGCTCGCGCCGTCTTATCGTGGGCGGGGCCCGCCCGCCGAGCGGTCCCATATCCAGTTGGGGCCCGCTAGCCGGCTCTGTGATTGGTCCTCTCCCACCTACCGCGGCACGGGCCGCCCGGGGGGCGTCATCTAGCGCCAGCCGGCCAAAGTCCCCGGTATGACCGGCAACACTGTAGCCACGCCGGGGCAGGTAGTTGAGTGGCGAGGGCGTGTCGGCACTGTTCCCCTGCCTGGTCGCGCTCATCGAGGTCAACGGCCAGGACGGCTGGACTGTAGCCACCCGCTGCGGTGCATAAGCAGCCATTGTAGCCACAGGGCCGCCCGTCGTGCCGGTCACGTCGCGGCGTCGCACCTGCCCGTAGAGGGACGAGACGGGGCATGTCCGTCCCAATGTCAACGAAAGAGCCGGCCCATGGGCAGCCGGCCGCGCCCAACCGGCTGGGGGCCCAACTGGCTCCTTGACCAGTCGGTCGGGGCGCCAGCCAGCACTGGCTTGTGCTGGATGTCCTCCAGCTGGCCACGTAGTTTTTCTTCGAAGCGAAAGGGGGAAGACCCCATTGCTTTGGCCTACCTAGGGGTATAAACCCCGTCAGTAGTCCCCGAAGCCGACGAGGACCCGCGTCTGGCAGACGGTGGGGAGCCGGCGGCTTCCCCTCAACACCAGCCGCCCCCGGCTCGAAGGCGAAGGGGCAGCCGGGTCGACCGTTGGATCCGACGCCTCAGGTTCCGACGCGCTGCCCCGGGACCCGTGCTGACACACGGCACGCCACGCGGTGAGTAATGATGTCGCGGGTCTCGCGTACGCGGGGAGACGGGACGTCGCCCAGGCCTAGGCCGGTAGGATCCAGGCGTAGCCCTCGTAGGCCTCGGGGCGTAGGACAGGATCCTTTGAGCCCCGAAGCGGCCGTTACGGCCCGGGGCCACCCACGCGCGTGGAATTTCCGGGAGGAGTGGGCGCAGACGATCCCATGTCCCCCGGTCGTGGCCTCCCCTATAAAAGGGGAGGAAGGGCAGGAGGCGGAGGTACCCATGCCCCACTTGCCTCCTTGCTGCCCTTCTTCGTCGTCGCTTCTTTCCTTCCCTCGCACGCCGTCGCACCCGAGCCCACGCCCGCGCCCGCGCCCGCACACCGCACCGCCGCCGTAATGGCCGATGGACATGGAGGCAGTTGGGCTAGTTCCTTCATGGTTGAGGCAGACATCGCCGAGCACGTATGTTACCGTCGGCGAAGCAGGTGGCCGCACGCGTGCCGGGCGACAAGATAGCATCGGCGCCGCAGCCAGGGGAACACGTCATGTTCCCCTGGTACTTCTCCCGGAGCTTCGGGCTCCCGGTGAGTCTCTTTTTCCATCTTCTTCTTGACACTTTCGAGACCTCCAGCCACACAACCTCGGGCCGAATTCGATCTTGTACCTCTCCGTCTTCGTAACGTTGTGCGAGGGGTACCTCGGCATCCTCCCCTTCATCGAGTTCTTCAATGCCCTCTTCTATCTCAAGCCTTTCAAGAGCGACGCATGCGGGGGCACGGTGGTGTGCTGCCGCGGTGTCGCTCGCTTTCCCCCTCTCTCTCTGATCGACTCCATCAAGGGGTGGCACCGAACGTTCTTCTACGTGAAGAACGTCGACCCAAGGACGGATTACATCTGGCTGCGCCATTCGAGGGCAGGTAGCCCTCTTAGCAGAATTGGCAGGGACCTGCCCTGTGCGGCGTCGCCTTGGGGCTCACGCAGCTGAAGAGCGCCGAGGGGCTGGTTGCCACCGACCTGGTGGCGGCCTTTGTATCGCGCCGGGTGTCGCCCCTCCTGATGAGGCCACACCGGATCTGCGACATGTCCGGCCGGCACGACCCCTGCCGGCAGACCACTGTCGAGTTGGCGCCGACTCAGGTGGCGAAGCGGGTGAACGCCCTGATGACGTTCAAGATGAAGCCTGTCTTGTGGTCCTTCGGCATGAAGCCGTACGACCACATAAACCGGCCTCCCCTGGTGAGCTTTTTCGTCGAGGCGGTTCTTTCTCGTTTGGTATTCCCCAGCCGGCAGCCGGCTAGAGAACTTACGTTGAAGTGCTGACCGCAGCTGCTGGTGCGACAGAACATGCCAGACGGCCTGCACCCGCAGATCTTCGAGGCGGAGCACGAGGACTCTGACTCTCAAGACTTCTAGAAGGGAGGCACCCCAGAGGAAGGACTGGACTCCTCGGGGGGGGGGCGACGAGCCAGTAGATCCGCGAGGCGGTGTTCCTGGCAGGGCCGAAGAGTCCGGTGCAGCCGGGGAACCCAACGGAGCGGGTGAGTTCCCTCTTGCCCCCTCCATCTAGGACTGGATAGACGATGATAATGCTGATGCTGATTTGATGATTCTAGACGGACCTCCTCCCGTGGCGCGCCAGGACCGTAGGAGAGAGGAGCGACCGCCTCGAGGCCGGGCGGCCGAAGTGGCCGGCCGGGGGAAGAGGCCGGCTCACGGGGGGCCGGTGGCCTCGCCGTCCGGCCCGAAGCGGGTGAAACTGGCCGCGCGAAAGCCGCCGCCACGCGCCAAGCGGGCCCTGCCCTTTGTTATCGCGTAAGTTCTTCATCTTTGTGCGAGTTTTGCTTTCGCCTTGTGAGCTAGTTAACGACCGGTTCTTGGATGCTGTAGTGACCCCATCGAGCTCCAAGATGAGGGACCGGCGGGGCAGACGACGGATGCCGCCAGCCAGCTGGCCCGCGAGCATGCGGCCACCCAGTGGGAGGAAAAGAGGAGGCTCGCGGAGCTACGAGCCTCCCGGTCCGGCACGAAAGGAGGGGCCGCGCACTCTGGGACCTCGAGCGGCCGGAGGCGGAGGGGCTCGGTGGACCCCCCACGGGCGTTAGACTCGGCAGCAGAGTCCAGCCGCATGTCGAGGCCTCCGTCAAGCGAGCCATGGGGGGCAGCCATGGGCTCGCCAGCGCCTCCGCCCGCGCAAGAAACGTCCTAGGCGAGGGAGGCAATGACGGAGCCGGCTCCCGAGGCGACCCGGCCTAAGGTGCCGGAGGTGACTCCGCCTGCGGCCAAGCCGACCCAGGTCGAGATGCCGGAGGTTCTGGCGGTCCCAAAGGTGGCGTCGAAGGCGCCGCCGGAGATGGCAGCCATGGAGGTGGAGGTGCCTTCGGGCACGACCGACACGCCGGAGCAGCCGGGAGAGGGGGCGGCTTCGGCATCGGGTGGGGGGCCGGCGGGAGGCGACTCCCGGCCCCTTGTCGTCATCAACCCGCCCCCGGTGGCTGGAGCCGCAGCGAGCCTGGGTGGCAGCGGCTACCGAGACCGGAGGGCCCTACGGTCAATGCAGTAGGTCGTCTGGGACTGGGAAGCGCTGGCGAGCGCGCCGGCCCTGCCGGCCCCCAGGCAGGGGGCCCGGTCCCGTCCTTCGCGGACTTGGGCAGTGTCTTGGACCGGTGCCGGCAGGAGCTGGCCTGGTTTGCGAAGGTGGTGGACACCGCCCTTCAGTGTGCAGAGGTAAGCCGACACTTTTGCCTTAGAGTTTTCAGTGGGGGCGCACGAGCGCACCCACTGGGTGTAGCCCCCGAGATGCAGGCCGGCTGACCGGCTGACAGGTAGGCGGGCCGGATCTCCTTTGAGCATGTCTTGACCTTTGCCCCCCTTTCTTGCGATAGGAGGGAACCTCTCTGCGGCAGAAGCTGTTTGCGGAAGCGGTCGTAATCCACGACCACGACAAACATGGCTTCTACTACCTGGAGGAGGAGCTGGTGCACGTGCAAGGTGGGTTGCACTTTGTAGGAGCGGCATATAGCCCCCAGGAATCGGCTGACGTTGGTTGCGTCTTGCAGACGAGCTGGCCGCCCTCCGAGGGGAGAAGACCGGGCTTGTCGCCGAACAGAACCAGCTGACGCGGGACGTCCAGGTGGCCGCGTAGGAGACGGACCGGCTGGCCGTGCTGCTGGTCGACGGGGAGGTGGCCCGGGACCGGCTCAAGGCCGAGGCGGCAAAGAGGTGGTGGCCGTCAAGGAGGCGGCTGATGCCGCCCTGAGGACCGCCGCCCTTCAAGGCGAGGTGACCCGCCTTGAGAAGACGCTCGAGGAGGTCAAGGGTTCCCTCACCACCTCGGGGGCGGTCTGGAAGTCGGAGCGCGAGGCGACGCTCCACTTCGCCATTGGGGTGGACGACGCGATCGAAGGTAGGTGTCAATTTCTCTCTTTCCCCAGCCGGTTGCTCTTCCCTTTGGAGCGTCTCGTGTTTCATCTTGCTTTTTCTTTCCTTCTCTTCTCCTTCCTTCTGGGGTGTTTCCCGGAAACTCATCGCCGCGCTGCGCGTGCCATTGAGGAGCACTGGGAATACCTTCGGGAGTGTGGTCGCCCCATCGAGGAGCACACCGCGTGGGACATGGACGAGATTGGGATCGCTGTCGAGATACAGATGACCCATCTCGAGCGGAGCGTTGAGCGGCTCAAGACCGCCGGCAAGGAGGTCATCACCGCGTTGTGGCCATGCTGCGGGGGAGCTACGACGCACCACGTGGCTCAGTGGCTGGAGCAGGCCATCCTCTGCCTCGAGGCCTGGAAGGCATCGACCGCCCGAGCCGAGGCGCAGATGGCGCTCCGGTTCGTGACATCTTGGTACCATGGCGTGGACATGGGCCGGCTGGCGACCATGCTGGACATGCCGGCCGTAGAGCGAGAGCCTCGCGAGCCGGCCCTTGTCCAGCGGGCCAACAAGCTCGCGTCATACGTTAACGCGGACGAATTCCTGCCGGCCCTTGGTGTGGATGGCGAGCCGTTGCCCGAGGACTCCTTCGGCATCCATCAAGGCCCGGCAGATGACGAAGTCGCCGAGAAGACCACCGACTCGAGCGGCGAGACGACCGAGACCGAGGAGCCCTTCTCGAAGGCCAAGGAGGCCGACCGAAAGACTGCGACCACCTCCGAGGCGAGGACCGAGCCGCCTCGCGATGCGCCGGCTGGGGGCACGCCGGCTGGCGACGCGCCGGTGGCCTAAGCCCCCGGGCATCTTTTTTATCTTTTTTTCCTGCATGTAAAAACTTGAATGCACCCACTAGGGGTGTTTGTGTAATGAACCGAATCCCGGCCATGGGCCACTTTTGCCTTAATGTTTATGCCATGAATATTCTGTTGTGTTTGCCTTGTGACTCATGCCGCCTCGTCCTTATCCCTTTTCTCCTGCCTCGACTCTTTCCGTTTCTACTCCTTTTCCCCTTTGGTTTTGTCCCTGCCAGCCCGACAGCCGGGAGCCGGTCTATAGCTGGGTCAGGGCGTCCGCCTCAGGGGAGCCAGTTCAAAACTTAGGAATCGTGAGGGTTTTTTGGGATAAGTAGAGTGGTAGAGACGCGGCGAGGGTCTGGCTGGGCCCCAAAGGGGTCTCCCTTTGTTTCGACCTTTCGTGTGAGCCAAACCTTGCCACCCCGGGGCCCCGTCAGCCGGATAGCCGAGGGCCGATTCTGTAGCTGGTAAGGGTGGGGAAGTTTGGCTGGCTGACGCTACTTAGCTGTTTTCTCAGAGAGGTGCTTCTAGGCCCAGCCGGCTAGCCCCCAGGCCCAGGAACCAGGCCGGGGAGCCGGTGAGTGAGGAACACTTTTGAAAGAAACGAAACGGGGCGCGCCCCAAGAGCCGGCCTGGGGTGCCCATTGCATTCATAAGCCCAAAAGGACGGGGATACATACATACATTGATTTTCCTGAGCACTAAAACGGGCGCAAGAGCCCTGCGTTCCATGGCTCTCTGTTTCTTCACCGGAAGCATCTCTTTTGCGCTTTTGCGGCTTCTGGGTGTCTATCAGGTAGTACACGTTGTTGCGTAGCGCCTTGCTGATGATGAACGGGCCCTCCCATGGGGAGGACAGCTTGTGCTGTCCAGCGGTTCGCTGGATCCGTTTGAGGACCAGGTCCCCCTCGCGGAACGAGAGTGGCCGGATCCGCTTGCTATGGTAGTGCTGGAGTTTCTACAGGTAGATCGCCGTCTGGCTCAAGGCCAGTTCGTGAGCTTCCTCGAGTAGATCGACGCTGTCTTCTCTTGCCTCCTTTGCGTCCTTCTCCGTGTACAGGGTGACCCGAGGCGAATCGAACTCGATGTCGTTGGGGTTGATCGCCTCGGACCCATACATGAGGAAGAAGGGAGCGTAGCCGGTTGATCGGTTTGGGGTGGTCCTGAGACTCCAAAGGACAGTCGGTAGCTCGTCGATCTAGTAGTCGGCCGACCTTACCAGCGGCGTCACGAGCCGGGGCTTGATGCTGGATAGGATGAGGGCGTTTGCCCTCTCGACCTGGCCGTTGGACTGCGGATGAGCGACGGAGGCCAGGTCGAGCTGGATTCCTTGCTTGGAGCAGAAACACGCGAGTGCGCCCTTGGCGAAGTTGGTGTCATTTTCGGTGATGATGCTGTGGGGAACGTCGTATCGTACCGTGATGTCGTCGATGAACCGAACGACCGTGGGGTCGTCCAGCTTCTTGATTGGTCGTGCCTCGATCCACTTGGTGAATTTGTCGATGGCCACCAGTAAGTGTGTCATGCCGCCTCGAGCGGTCTTGAATGGGCCCACCATGTCCAACCCCCAAACGGCGAAAGGCCACGAGAGGGGGATGGTTTGGAGGGCCGTCGCCGGCAGGTGGCTTTGCGCGCTGAAGTGGTTGCATCCCTCGCACTCGTCGACCAATTTCTTGGCCGCATTGAGAACCGTCGGCCAGAAGAAGTCATGGCGGAAAGCCTTAGCCACTAGGTTCCGGGAGGCGACATGATGCCCGCACTCGCCCTGATGAATGTCGAGGAGGATCTCCAGACCCTTTTCCAGCTTGACGCATCGCTGGAAGACGTCGGTGATGCTGCGGTGGACGAGCTCGTTGTTGATGATGCCGTAGGCCGTGGCCCAGTGCTGGATTTGCCAAGCCAGAGCCTCGTTCAGAGGCAGCTCGCCCCGCAAAAGGAATGCTAAGATGGGTTGGGCCCACGAGGGGGCCGCGATGGCGGCCGGCTCGGGAGCCCCGGGGACTAGTTTATCAGTCCCCGGGACCGGTTTGCCAGCTCCTGGGACCGGCTCAGGAGCCCCCAAGGCTGGTTGGCCAGCCCTTGGGTTTGGCTCGCCGGCCCCCAGGGCCGGTTGGTTGGTGAGCACCATGACGGCCGTGCCGCTGGGGCTGGCCGCCTCGGGCGCCGTTGGCTCGATCGGAGCCGGCTGGGCGGCCGACGATTCGAGAGCTGGCGGTGAAGTTGCCGGAGAGGCGGCCGGGGCCATCGATGGGGCGGCGACACCAGCCGGCACGAAGATTGACTCCGATTTTGGGGAAGGCTTGATCGATGGCTTGAGCAGATGTTCGAGGGAGACGCCGGCTGGGATGGCCTGCAGGGTGGAGTCAATCTTCGCCAACGCATCCGCCGCCTCGTTGTCCGCCCGTGGGACGTGATGAAACTCGCAGCCCTCGAAGGAGCCGGTGAGCTATTGTACGAGGAAGCGGTAGCTGGACATGTTGGTGTCCCTAGCGTCCCATTCACCAGAGACTTGCTGCACCACGAGGTCGGAGTCGCCGAAGCAGAGGATGCGCCTGATGCGGATCTCCTTGTCGAGTCAGAGGCCATGGACGATGGCCTCGTACTCAGCCACGTTGTTGGAGGCGGCAAAGTGGATCTATAGGGCATATTTGAGCTGATCACCTTTCGGGGAGGAGAGGACTATGCCGGCACCCAGGGTGGTCCTCATTTTCGAGCCATCGAAGTGCATGCGCCAATGCGTGGAGTCTGGGGGAGGCGGGGCGAACTCCGTCTCTGCCCAGTCGACGAGGAAATCCACCAACGCTTGTGACTTGATGGCGGTTCTTGGCTCGTATCGGATCTCATGGTCGGCAAGGGCGATGACCCACTTGGCGATCTGGCCAGTGGAGTCCCGACCGCTCATGATCTCGCCAAGCGGGGCCATGCTCACCACGGTAATGGTATGCTCTTGGAAGTATTGCTTGACCTTCTTAGCGGCAAAGTATACGCTGTAGCACATCTTTTGATAGTGGGGGTAGTTCTGCTTGGACATGGAGAGGACCTCGCTGAGGTAGTAGACGGGTCGCTGGACCGGCAGGGACTTGCCCTTCTCCGGCCGCTCGACCACCAGAATGACGCTGATGACACAGGTGGTCGCCGCGATGTAGGCGAGCAGCGGTTCCTTCTCGGCTGGCGCGGCCAGGATGGGCGCGTGGGTGAGAGCCTTCTTGAGGCTACCGAAGGCCTCGTCCACCTCGTCAGGCCAATCAAAGGCGCCGACCTCTTGGTTTGACCGAGCTCGATCAGAGCCGTCTTGCGAAGGAGCCCGTAGAGGGGCAGGGCCTTCTCTCCCAGCCGGCTGATGAACCGGCTGAGTGAGGCGAGGCAGCCAGTGAACTTATGGATGTCGCGGAGCTGGGTCGGTTTCGGCATGTGTTCGATCATGCTGATCTTCTTGGGGTTAGCTTCGATGCCGCGGGCGGACACGAAGAAACCCAAGAGTTGTCCGGCGGGGACGCCGAAGACACACTTCTCTGGGTTGAGCTTGATCTTGTACTCGCGTAGGTTCGTGAAGGACTCCCGAAGGTCGTCGAGGAGGCTGAAGTGCTTCTTGGTTTTGACGATGATGTCGTCGACGTAGACGTGGACGTTCCTGCTTATCTAAGGCAGGAGGCACTTCTGCATGCAACATTGGAAGGTGGCGCCAACATTCTTCAGGCCAAAGGACATGGTGATGTAGCAATAGGCCCCAAAGGGCGCGATGAAGGAGGTCTCAAGACGGTCTTCCGAGTCCAGCTTGAACTGGTGGTAGCCTGAGTAGGTGTCCCGGAAGGACAGCAAGTCGCAGCTGGCCGTGGAGTCGATGACTTGATCGATCCGTGGCAGGGCGAACGGGTCCTTTGGACATGCCTTGTTCAGGCTAGTGTAGTAGATGCACATGCGCCAGGTCTTGTTTTCTTTAGTACCATTACTGGGTTGGCCAGCCAGTCCAGGTGGAATACTTCCATGATTAACCCGGCTGCGAGCAGCCGGGCAATCTCTTCGCCTATAGTATGCCGCTTCTCCTTGGAGAAGCAGCGCAGGGGTTGCTTGACCGACTTGACGTCCGGCCGGATGTGGAGTTTGTGCTCGATGAACTTCCTCGGAACACCCGACATGTCCTTGGGGGACCATGCAAAGATGTCCGGATTCTCACGGAGGAAGTCAACGAGCTCGCCTTCCTATTTGCTGTTTAGGTGGAAGCCGATGGTGAAGCACTAAGCCGGGTTGGCCGGGTCGAGCGGGATTTGCTTGGTGTCCTTAGACGGCTGGAAGGAGGCCTCGCCGGTGGATTGCAAGGGTGGAGCCGGCACGGCTGGCTGGCTGGCAGCAAGGGCCACGAGCCGGTCGAGCTGTCATTTCTCCTCGGCGATCTCTAGGGCATTGGCCAGCGGGTTGCCGTCTCGAGCGCATTCGAGCGACATCTTGTAGTCGCCCTTGATGGTGATGATCCCCTTTTGGTCTGACATCTTGAGCTTGAGGTAAGCATAATGGGGGACCGCCATGAAGCTGACAAGAGCTGGCCGGCCCAACAACGCGTGGTAGGGGCTTTTGAGGTCCACGACCTCGAATAGCACTGGCTCGGAGCGGAAATGGCCTGGTCTGCCGAAGAGGACGTCAAGCATGATATTGCCGACAGGGGAGCAAGACTTCGTAGGCACAATGCCATGGAAAACCATCCGTATCACTTGTAGGTCTTCTATCTTCAGCCCCAGCTTATGCATCGTGTCGAGGTAGAGAATCTTGATGTTGCTACCGCCATCTATCAGCACCTGCAAGAAGCAGTAGGCTTGCTCCTTGGTGGCGATGGTGGGGTCAAGGACCAAGGCGTAACTGCCGGGATTTTGCATCACGACAGGGAGATCGTCCTAGTTCCAAGTGAATGGCTTCTCCGACCAGTGCATGAACTGGGGAGTTGCCGGCATGGTGGCGTTCACCTCACAGCGGAGCAGGCGCTGAGCGTGTTTGCCCGTTTCTTCACTGCTGAAGACGATGTAGCAACCATCCTGGTTGGGGAACTGGTCGATCAGACGACTGTCATGCAGAGATGTTGCCAGCGCCGGGGCGGTCGCTTGGGTCGGGGCCGGCGTGCGGGCTGGCGGTGCGGGAAGAGCCGGAAGGTCATCCCCCCGGGCCAATCGCCGTGAGAAGCTGCATTGCCGGAGCGTGTGCGTAGAGGGCTTGGCCCCTGGATGGTTCTTGCAGAGGAGATCAAGCATTTGCTCAAAGGTGAGCATCGGCTGCCGGCAGCCTTGCCGGTGCGCTGGCGCTGGCTGGAAGGCTGGGCAGCCGGCTCCTGATCCTCGACGATATTGACCTGCCGGTTGGTCGTTCTTGCGCTTGTTGTTCTGCGGCTGTCGGTTATCGGCAGCCGGCCGGGTCATGGCCGGCATCGTCGTTGCCTTGGCGGGCGGGGTCGTCTTGACCCGGATGACCGAATCGGCCATGGCGTATTTGTCCGCCTTGGTCATGAGCTCGGCGAGCGTGGCCGGCTCGGAGCACAGGAGCTTGTGCTTGAGAGGGGTGCCGTCTCGGCAGCCCTCGATAAAGTAATGCACGGCTTGGACCTCGTGCACCCCCTCGTAGGAGTTGTGGAGCTCGGCCCACCAGGTGAGGTAGTCGCGGAGGGATTCGTCCGGCCCCTGAACGCACATGGCGGGGACGGCCAGGCCGCTTGTAGGTGCCGGTGAAGTTGCGGACAAAGGCCTCCTTGAAGTCTGTCCAAGTGTTGACGCTACCGGGCGCCAGGTTGTTGAGCCAGGTGCGAGCCGAGCCAATCAGCATAAGGGGGGCGTAGCGAATAGCTACGCACTTATTCCCCCTGGCGATGCCCACCGCGGTGGTGTAGTCGATCAGCCAGTCTTTGGGTTTGGCGGCCCCGTTATATTTCGGGTTGTCCCTAGGGAGCGTGAAGCCGGTTGGGAACAGCTCGGTGTGAATCCGGGGGCCGAAGCAGGCCGGACCAATCGATCCCTCCACCTCGAGAAGGGTGGATTGCGCGAGTTTGTCGATGCGGTTGCGGGCATCGTTCTCGCTGCGGGGGACGTGCGGTCCAAGCTGGGCCAAGAGTTCGGGGTGGACGGTGGGTGGCGCCAACTGCCGCGACTCGCGTCGCGGAGGCGGCGTGTGCCCCTGGGTGCGCCGGCTGCCGGATGTCGGTGCTTCGTGGTGGCGGCCGCTCCGAGGCAGCTCGTTGGTGCGTCGGCTGCTAATAGCCGGCTGCTCACTCCCCGACGTCTGAGAGGGACGGGGGTTGTTCGCTTCAGCACGGAGGTTGGAAATGCGAGGGGAGCAGGAGTACTGGGGCGCCTGGCGGCCGACAGTTCACGTGCCCTCGTGCTCGGTGCGGGGGCCTTCTGTGGCGGCACCGCCTGTTGCGAGCAGATCCTGCTGTGCGTCAGCAGCATCGATGAGCTACTTGATGTGGTGCTCATGGGCGGCACGCTCTTCGCCCTCCAAGGTAGCCAATTCCTCGTAGGCCACCTTAAGAGCCCGCAGGTTAGCCGCAGGGGTGTCATAGACAGGCATTTGCCGCCGAGGATTTCGGTGACCATGCGGCCGCGGTCACGCACAGTCCCACGCCGGTTGGGCTCGGTGCGAGCCGGAGTGAGTCCATAGGCGGAAGCGTACTCCCGCTGTGCCGCCTCCATGCGGCGCTGCGTGGCAATGAGGGCGGTGGCATCCTCAAACAGGATGCGGCAAGTTGCCTCGAGATCGGTCGTGGGAGTGTCGGGGTTCGCCGTCGGGGCGATTGAAGTGCTCAAGCCCCAGAGGACCGCACCGAGCGGGTCGGACATGCCGACGCGGGCGGCGGCCGCGGTAGCCGCGACCCGTGCCCATCCAGATGTGGTGAAGGAAGTGATGGCCATCACTCCCATGCAATCATGGGACCCGCTGGGCTGAACCGCAATGAGTGCACCTACTGTTGTGGGTGGACCAGTGCAGACGAGCACCCCCGCGGGGTACTCGTCAGCTCCCGAAGCCTCGGCGAGGCTGAGCCTGCCGAAGCGCTTGGTGAGCGTGTCAATGTCGACCGTGAGGCCGACGGAGTTTCCCGTAGGGCGTGCTGAGGCAAGCCCCACAAACTCCCCAAGGTCTCACCGGGACGAGCGGCGATGGCGGGGAATGGCGAGGGGTCCCGCCCGGAGCATGAATCCGGCCAGCGCCGCGTATGGCCCCATGGTGGGCGCCAACTGTTGTTGTTTTCTCATGACAGATGCCATGGGGTGGCTTATCGTAAGTGGTTGGGGTCAGAGGACGTTGACGGGCTCCAGGTGCGAGATTGGGCACAAGCGGTGGTGACACACGATGTACCCAGGTTCAGGGCCCTCCCTGGAAGGTAACACCCCTAGTCCTGCTTGTTCTAGTTGGATGGATGGGTATGTGTACAAGGATGCTCCTGGAGCCGTGTCTAGAGGAGGAAGAAGGAGCAGCCGGCTCGTCTTCCTCTGCTACTAGAGAAGGGAATGAGAGTTCCGTGGGAGTGTGTGAGCGACCATTTTTCCATCCCCGTTGCATGGGGGGCTCAGGGGTTTTTATAGGCCAACTCCGGCTCTTACAATATGTCATAAGTACAATGGTGGGGGGACCCGACTGGTAGTCTCTCCGGCTGGCCAGAGGGTCCCGCCACTCGCGTCGTCTTATCATGGGCGGGGCCTGCCGGCCGAGTGGTCCCATCTCCTGTTGGGGCCCGCCAGCCGGCTCTGTGATTGGTCCTCGCCCACCTACCGTGGCATGGGCCTCCCGGGGGGCGTCGTCTAGCGCCAGTCGGCCGAAGTCTCAAGTACGGCTGGTGGCACTGTAGCCACGCTGGGGCAGGTAATCGAGTGGTGAGGGTGTGTCGGCACTGTTCCCCCACCCGGTCACGCTCACCGAGGTCAGCAGCCAGGACGGTTGGACTGTAGCCACGCGTTGCGGTGCGTAAGCGGCCACTGTAGCCGCAGGGCCGCCCATCGTGCCGGTCATTTTGCGTCGTCGCACCTGCGCACAAAGGGACGGGACAGGGCATGTGCGTCCCGATGTCAACGGAAGAGCCGGCCCGTGGGCAGCCGGCCACGCCCAGCTGACCGGGGGCCCAACCGGCTCCTGGACCAGCGGGCGGGGCGCTAGTCAGCACTGGCTTGCGCTGGACGTCCTCCAATCGGCCACGACCAGCCAGCCACGTAGTTTTTCTTCGAAGCGAAAGGGGGAAGACCCCGTTGCTTTGGCCTACCTAGGGGTATAAACCCCATCATGGAGAGACGAGTAGACCAAACACTCAAGGACCCTCGAGAAACATGCATCCATGACGATGAAGAAAAACGACCAAAGAAGAATGAAGAACCTACCTGGGCAACTTACTCAAGCAGAAGATTTCGACGAGAAGCCCACGATGACACACGTCAGCACTCTCAAGGATGCAGACCTCCTACGACTGAAGACCTCCTGCTTTGAGGAAGATAAGGACTTCCCTGTCAATGAGAAGCTACACCGAGACTCGACCCTTCTATTCTAATGTGAGACATATAGATGTCACTAACCAACGTGAGCAACCCCGGGACTAGAATAATGACATTACTTGCCCATGTATCCTGACTTTGGAATACACACGCAAGCCAGACCTTGCCAAGACCTCATCCACCAAACCCTTAACCATTAGGCAAGCCTAGTAGGTTGCTGGAACCCTGTTCCCCCTTAGTCAAAGTCAACAATGCACTCGAAGACATATCATCGGGAACTCCAAGATCCAGAAGGACAACCACGCAGGAGCAGAAGCCACATGGGAACATGAAGACTACCTCACCTTTGAATTTCCGCATCGTTCCCATGCTTAGCCTAGGAATCTCGGGGACGAGATTCTTGTAAGGGGGGTAGGTCTGTCACACCCTGTGATTTGCCTCATGAGTAAGTTATCATGACTCAAGAATTAGGGCCAATTAAAACTTTTGTGTGCTTGTTATGCTTGACCTGATTGCTGATTGTCTGATTGCTTGCTAGTGCTCTATATTCATAAAATCCCTCCTACTCTCAAAACTCTTTTCCTTGATACCCACTCTTGTCCAATGATCATGCCATGTGAATAGGACTTAATTGTATTATTCCAAAATATTATTTTCGCCAAATAGGTTTTATTCAAATTAGGTTTGCAAAACCCCCCGATTTGAGATTTGCATTGCAAGTCCCCAAATTGGCTGGATCCTTTTCCCCCAAATGCTTTATTTGGAACCAACTATATATAACTTCCCAAAACCACAAAGTATTATTTTCATATTTTATTTAAAGGCTTTTTCTTAAGACCAGAAATGGTCATTTATAGGAAAAAGTTATTTAAATGCTTTAAAACTATTTGGGAAAATTTTAGGAAAGCTCAGTGGACATATATTGTCCATATATAAGAGTTTCAAGGCATGGTCATGTTCAAAGTATTGGACAAAACCCTTCAAAACCATTTCTACCTATTCCAAGAATTTGAAATATTTCTATAAGAAATATCCTCAAATAAATCCAGGAAAATTCTAGCATGTCACATATGATATATGTGGTCACCTTGCCAAGTTTCATCTCAATCCCAATTATTTTGGTTCACCAAAATATCTAAAGTCGTTCCTGTCCAGAGCCAAATTTGATCAACTTTACATTGTGAAGTATCTCCTATTGATCCCAAACTTTGTGGGCATTCTCTGTTACCCAAATGATGACGCTTAACAGGTGGTATAGAAATCCATTTTTGTCCATTTCTAGGGTTTACCAAGTTTACATTATCAACTTTCTTCAAATCATCTCAAAATTTGTGATCAGGACCAAATGGACTTACCATTTACCCCTGGTAAATCTCAAGGTCATAGGATTCCCCTGCCTAGCCCAATCACAGCACAAACACCTTCAGCCATAAACTTGGGGACAAGCAAAGCGGGCCCAAAAAGATTCCCCTTGCCACCAACTTTTCCCATAGCATATTTTAACCCTCTTCTACCTCCAGTAACGTTGCCTTGGCCTCTGGTCAATTATTTGGGGGGGGGGGGTAACTCTCTCTTATTCCCTCTCTTTTTACCATGACATCACCTCTCCTTCCCTTCTGATCATGCTAATGACCCCAAACTTTTCCACAACCTCACTTGCATACCTATGCATCAAACCAAACTCAAATATGGCATGCTCATGTGGAATGAATGGGCAAACCATCTAAACTAGGTTTAGGGCAGTAATTGTAGCCCTGAACTACAAGTACCTTGTGAATTGATCTCCCTGAGCTGAAAATTGGTGGTGATGTAGTCCTTCCATAACCAAAACCACTAGACAAGGTTTTACCCATAATGTCTTATAGGAAAATCTCATTAGATGAGCTCCAAGTTTGCTGCTGCAAACTTCCTAGCAGTGAAAACCCATTTCAACCAACTCCATTTCCCTTGAAATTTAAAATAGTGACCTATATCATGCATGCCTTGCATGCCAGACATAGTTACCCGACCAAAAGCTTCCTCTAGACATGAGTTGGCGTGGTGACCACGCACACGACATGCAAAACGGTGCTCTACCGATAGGAGCAGTCCTGTAACTTGTGGCCGGCTACGGAAGGGTATCCACGCATGCCAGTCATCTCCCCTTGGCATCCCATGCCCCTCCCCGACGCTCGCAAGGCTCCAAGGGGGCTCTGGCTCGCGTGCTCTCCGCGCCCGAGGCCCTCCGGCGGCCACCCGAACCCCTCTCGATCGCCCCCTTCTTCTACCCCCTCCCCAACTCCCTGTCGGGCCCCTTTGTGCTCTCCTCTATCTGAGAGACCCCCTGGACCGAGCCAATGGAGCTCCCGAGGCCTTGTCTCCTCCCATGGCCGGCATGGTGCCGCCTCGGCCTCGGGCAAGTCCGGGCAGCTCCGGCGCCTCCTCTCTCTCCTAGACTTCGCCAGCCTCCACCCATAGTTATCGCGCTCCCCCTGACCTTCGTCCCTTTCTCAAGGCAGCCAGCGCACTGCTCCCGTGGTCGTCGTCGCTGGCCCGTGCGGCGGCCGAAGCCCTGCCCGCTCTGCCGCTTCCCCGCAGGAATGGAGCGACCGGGCGGACGTGGGACTTCCTCTTGAGGACTCCGGTGGTCGGGTAGCCGCCAAAGGTGGCATGTGCCGCTGGGGCGGCGCTGGAAAGCGCTCGGTTCCCCATCTCCTGCCTCCCCTCCGTTCAGGCAGGAGGAGGGAGATGGACTTGACCCGCACCCCCCCGTAGGTGGCACAAGGGCTGGGCCCAGCTTTAAGTGGAGGCGGGATCCACTTGAGGCCGCCTTCCCCATGGGAAGTTGTATGCCCGCGGGGCACCTTCGACGTGGCCTCCTCCCCCGCCCGGCCACGCCATCGGGCCGGCCCAGAAGCTAACTTGATCCCACGGGCGCATTTTAGCCATTTCCTTTCGGGTAATTCTTAGCCCTTTTCTTTTTCCAGAGTATTTTAAATTTCATAAAAAATCATTATCGCTCCAAATTCAGTGATTCAAAATCCTAGATATTCCTAAAATCATTTCCTATCCAAATTTCTGCATTGCACAGTTTTCCATAAATCTTTTCTGATAGTTCAAATTCAAATTTGAATTTGAACCATATAGAACCCCCCACTTTGCAAATTCCTAGGGAATTATTAGTAACTCCAAATGGGGTGATTCAAGTTCCTAGATGCATCTAAATTCATGCACTAAGTGGTGAGCATTTTTCCTTACACTTATTTTGCCATGTCAATTATTGGGCCATTTATTCATAGGTGACCCAGTTTGCAAATTCATAGGAAAATCATACCAACTCCAAATCATGCCCTATTTTATGAATGCCTCCACTCAAAATTTTATGAAAATATCTCCTGTTGACATCCTAAAGGAATATCATTTCCATCATTCCCACCATTCAAAAACTTCTCCTTGATCCACATCCAATGAAACCTTCCTGATTATTTTTCTTGTGACCCAAGGTGTCCAAGAAAAATAAAACTCCTAATTATAAAGCACTTTTATTTCTCTGCTTGTTGTGTTGCTTATTGCAGTTGTTTCCGGCGATAGTTGACGAAGTAGACGAAATGCTCGGGGTGGACTAGAAGCGGGTGAAGACCTCGAAGACTTTAATAAGCCAGGTATGCAGCCCTTTGACCATGTTAAGAACCCTTTTTATTGCATGTCATATAGCACTTTACCTTTGTCAAACTTGATCATGTGGAGTAGTGACCACTCCGGTGGGTTGCTTCTGATACTTGTGTCGTTGACACTTGCATCATGCATGACCCTACCACCTTATGAGGGTTATGCGGGTGGGTGTAGATAGGATGCTAGTAGATGCTATGCAAGTGGGTTCGGGATTATGCATGGTGAGGGAAACAAAGAAGTGTTTTCAAAGACTTTCTGAAAACTCCATTGGGTGCCACTAATGCCCGAGGGAGATGATGATGAGCTAGGTAGCCACTTGATAAAGAAGTGGTGTACCGGAGCAAGTGAGTGTATGTGGTTTTCGAAAACGGATTTAAGATTTGTCGACCGTCCCAACCTTACATGCCCAACCACGATACCCCTTGTGGGACGGGGCTTTGTTGATTACTATGGTTGGTGCTAGCAAAGAGCCCGCATTACTAGTGGCAAGAGTGAAGTGGTCACTCTTGAGAAGGGGTCGTCTCCGAAGTGGAAGGCCATGCGTTGTCTTTATAGGCACCGGGCACACCGTTGCGTGCCCTCATGGATGATACGTGTGATGTATATCATGAGGGGTGGCACCAACGAGTGGACTCTTTGTTTAGTATCACTATGGGAAAGGCATTGTTCGGGTGCTTACCTAAGGTATGTTATATACCGCGAGTCGTGGATGACACGGAAGTTACCAGAATCTTGTGGGTAAAGTGTGCAACCTCTGTAGAGTGTAAAACTATTTGAATAGTCGTGTCCACAGTCAAGGACAGTTGGGTGGTGCTGCTTAGACTATGTCCAGATGTTTTCGCAAACTTGGTGTGTGTGTGTGGTGACAAGGATGATATTAGAGTCGAGTCGGATGACTTGGCATGATGACTGAACACGAGATGTTCAGACGGTACATAAGACAAGTCTGAGGACTTGGTGTGATGGTTGAACATGAGACGTCCAACCCCCCTGCTTATGAAGATGACTATGAAGTGTTCTTATGAACACCTTTTTATGGTTGATGCATGCTTACTTAAGTTACGTGATCAAGTCATTACACTCAAAATTAGCTTTCTGCAAAATTTACGTATTAGTGCTATATCATGCATTGTTATTGCCTTGTTCCAACATGGGTTGCTTGTGAGTACATTCAAAGTACTCATTGGCTTGCCACTGGTTATTTTATTGGCCAGGCATGAAAGATCAGGTTATGATGAAGAATACCTTGGTGACGGACGTGCGAGCTAGGACACTTCCCAGTCAGAATTCCTGTAGGGTTAAGGCACATGGCATGGGTTCAGGATATCGTTGAAGATTTCCTCTGCAATCATATGAAGATTTGGCCATGAAGGCCATGTTTGAGTAAACCGGTATGTAATGGGTGTAAGACTCTTGTTATTCAGTTTCTATGTGTTCAGTGAGCATTGATCTCTGGGATCACTATGCATGTACATTCGGTGATCACGACTTATGAGTCGGGGTCCCCACCAAAACATACTAGGTGAAGTGCGTCTGGTATATTCTTATTGATATAATTTTTATTTTTCCAAAAACAATTACTCTGCCTAGCGATATTTTTACACAGGGCAATTATTTATTACCAAAGTGGCACGATACCGTGGAGATGGAGGCGCACCAATGTCAATCTGGACCGGTGTTTGTCTCTGTCGCACTACACCGGTTTCCAACGTTGCGGCCAACTCTCACGTCCGCGCGACCAAGACGGCTTACAATGTCGCGACCGACTATTGCGTTCGTACCAAGTCACCGGACAGCTCTCGCATTCAACTCCACACGCCGGTGTCGTGGCCGCCCGTATGAGCCGCCTAACAGACATGCGTGAGACACCATCCTTGCGTTCCAATCGAAATCAACATGCGACTGACTCATTCGTCCACGCCCGCGACCGACTCGCCCGCCCGTGCCACATTCGACTCTCTCGTCTGCGCCAGCTTGCAAAGATGTGGTCGACTCTCCCGCCCGTGCCATATTTTAATGATGCGGTCAACTCTCTCATCTGTGCTGGATTCAAAATGCCGCGGTCGACCCCCATATCTACATCAACATACTGGAGCCGCGTCCATCCGCACAAGCTGCTCAGCACGCGTGCACAAAGTCGCCGCCCCTACGGACGGTCTACGACAATGATGTTGGAGCAAAGGAGAAACATATAGATATTATCATCTTCTGCTTGCATCAGATGGCTCAATGGATAGGCGCACAAGTCACTGCCACTGCGGTTTGGTTAATTTCAACAACCAGCCGGGTCGAACGATCGACCGAGTTACTGACAAAACTCATATGAGATCATTTATAACCTGCCATCTCAACCTTCCAGGGGTTCATGTTGCATTATCAACGCCAAGGACATACAATGAGTGTCACGGAGATCATCAACTAGCCACACGCTTTTGGCTTCAAAAATTTCAGTTATTAAACGTCAACTGTATGCCGACTTATGCCATGGCCAAGTGTGAAGAATCTCAAGCCAACTCCTCGAGTCATCCTAAGACTCGGGGGCTACACAGATATGACTCGGCAGATTTGGCCGGTTTCAACAAATACTATAATGCCGGGTCATTGCGAGGAAGACAACCCGGTCCCGGGGGTGTTGCCTTATTGGCGAAAGATTTAAAGTCGCCCAAGAGGACGAGCAACCATGATGCGACCGTGCAAACATGGATGCCCTGATTTATTGGATCGTCATAAAGTCACTTGGGGGGCTTCCAACTCAATGAGTTTACTTGGGGCGCTTCCAACTCAATGAGTTTAGCTTTCATACCCTTTTGACTGGCCTCCATGCAATATGTGAGTTAACCTGCCTGTTTGCAACTTGCTAATCCACCAGGTGACCCGCCGAACTCTTGACAGCTTGTCAAGGTTAAAACTCTTGACAGTTAATCTTTCAATAAGACCCTGAAGTTATTAAGGTTAAAACTCTTGACATTCAATCTTTCCATAATACCCTGAACTTGTTAAGGTTATGTGGGGACCCCGACTCATAAGTCGTAATCACCGAATGCATGTGTACAGTGATCCCATAGATCAATGCTCACTGAACACACAGAAGTGGAATAACAAGAATCTTACATCCATATTTAGTGTCTTACACAAATAAAGACCTTGAAGGTCTAGTCTTACATAGATAGGGCCACAAGGGCCAAATACTTAAACAAAACAAACAGCGGAAATCTTGGTCAAAAGCGTGAACCCATTGCCATCTGCCTTAACCTACAGGCATTCTGACTGGGAAGCGTCCTAGTTTGCATGTTTGTCACCAACGAACTCTTCACCGTACTCATGTTCTTCCATGCCTGGCCAATTAAATAACCAGTGGCAATCCAATGAGTACTTTGAATGTACTCACAAGCAACCCATGTTGTGGAACAAGGTATAACAATGCATGATATAGCACTAATAGGTATTTTGTAGCAAGCTAATTTTGAATGCAATGACATGATCAAGTAACTAGATAAGCATGCATTATCAGTTGGTACATATCCATATGAACAAGTTATAGATATCTTCATGATTAGGGGGTTGAACATCTCATGCTTAATCATCACGTTAGGTCATATGACTTATCTCAAGTGTCATCTTTGTGTCGTCCATACACACACACACCAAGTTTGCGAAAACATTTCGACGTAGTCTAAGCAGCACCACCCAACTATCCTTGACCGTGGACATGGCTATTCGAATAGTTTTACACTCTGCAGAGGTTGCACACTTTACCCAAATGACTCGGGGAACTTCCGTGTCATCCACGACTCGCGGTATTTAACATACCCGAGGTAAGCACCCGGACATCGCCTTTTCCCTAGCGATACTAAAAAAGAGTCCACTTGTTTGTGCCATCCCTCATGATATACATCACACGTATCATCCATGAGGGCACGCAATAGTGTGCCCGGTGCCTATGAAGACAACGCATGATCGTCCATACCGGCATGACCCCGTATCGAGACTGACCAGGCCACTCCTGCCACTAGTAATGCGGCTCCTTGCTAGTACCCACCAAGGTAATCAACAAAGCCCCGTTCCAAAAGGGGTATCATGGTTGCGCATGTAAGGTTGGGACGGTCGAAAAATCATAAATCTAATCCTTTTTCCAAAACACCCTCAACTTGCTCCAGCACACCACTTCTTTCTCAAGTGGTCACCCATCTCGTCATCATCTCCCTCGGGCATTAGTGGCACCCGTGGGGTTTTCGAAAAGTCTTTGAAATCACCTCTCTTTTCCATCACCATGCATAATCCCGAACCCACTTGCATAGCATCTACTAGCATCCTATCTACACCCACTCGCATAACCCTCATAAGGTCGTAGGGTCATGCACGATGCAAATGTCATCGGCAAAAGTATTGGAAGCAACCCACCGAAGTGGTTTCTACTCCATATGATCAAATGTAATGAAAGTAAAGTGCTATATGCCATGCAAATAAAAATGGTTTCTTAACATGGTTAAAGGGCTACTTGCGTGGCTCAACAAAGTCTTCGGGGTCTTCAAAGTCTTCGGGTCCAACTCCCTCGTCAACAGCGCAATCTATCGTCGCAATAAATAGCGATAAAAATAAGCAGCACACAAAAACAAAGCACACAAAGCAACTATTAAAATGCTACTCTATTCTGGTAAATACTAAAAACTATAATAAAAATATTTGTCTAAGGTTCTATTGTGAAAAGATTTTTGAAAACTAATAAACAGAGGCAAAAGGATGCCAAAAAATAGATTTTAAAATAAAACATTGTATAAAAAATTTACAACATTGTTCACAAATGGCACTATTAAATTCTATGGACTATTCTAGGATTTTAGGTGGAAAAATAATTGTCATAGGATTTATTTTCTGGTCTGTGGGATTTTTGGAAAACAGGGAGGAAAAGGAAAAGAAAATAGCACTGTGCCCTGGGCCAGAGCTAGCCAGCTGCTGGGCCGGCCTAGTGGCCAACCAGGCCAGGCGCGCTGGCGCCCCCGCGCGCGTCGGATTCAAACCTGATGGGCCGGACCCAGTGTCCAGGGAGAGAGAGAGCAGGAGGGGGGACATGAGAGGCCGCAGGTGGGCCCCCTATAGGATCCTTCTCCCACCTCGGGATAGAGAGGAGAGGCCCTCACCGGCGGCGGTGTGGGGCATGGCGACGACGGGCATGCACGGGGTTGGGCTCGGGGTCGAACCACCGATCCCCTAGAGGTCGAGGGAGCGCCGGAGGTGGCCGGAGTTGCTGGTGGCGAGCACCCGCGGCGGAGGCGCTTTGGGTGGAGGACGCGCCAGTGACCCTGTGCATCAAATGGAGGGGAAGAAGGAGGGGAATAGGTCAGGGCATTGAGGGGAACCCAATGGGACAGAAATGGCGGCCGGAGAGGGGATGTTCCTGGAGATCGACGATGGTGTCGCTGCGACAGAGCTTCGGTTGATCTTGTGCACGGGCCTCGGGGGGACAAGATGGTGGTCTAGTGTTAGTTTAGTGGAGAACGGGGGTCAGCAGAGGGGAGGAGAGGTATCGGGGTGTCTTAGATAGCCAGCCCCCGGTCCACCATGGACGTGTGCGCCGACAACAATGCGGGCGAGGCTGGAGGCCACGGAGGCTTGCGGAATGGGTCAATGGTGCTCCCGGGCATTGCCTAGGACTGGTGGAAGGGAGAGAGGGAGCGGAGGAGGGCCCTAGCGCCCGCGCGTGTCAGCTCAACCGTTGGCCGGCTCTGGCGGCGTCGGGCACACGCGACCAGGGGGTGAGAGAGAGCCAGGGAGGAGGGGGATGACACCTTGGAGGGTTGCGGACGTCAAGGGCATCTCGGGGGACAGTTTCCCCCATCCCAAGGCTGTCGGGGCCATCGGGATGCTCCTGCTACAATGCGGGGATGCACTGTAGCATGCTCCCGAGCATGCCTTTGGCATGCCATGGCATGCTTGCATGCTCTGGACGCGCCCCTGCATGTCTACTAGCTCCAGGACGATCTGAAGATTCTCTAGGAGCTAGGGGGAGCTAGGGAGAAAAGAAATGGAGTGGAGGAGAGGGTAGAAATGCTCCTACCAAAGTGAAGCAGAGGGTAAAATGGGGGTTTTACCCCACCCATTATTGAGCTTAGGCCTCACATGTTTGACTGGAAGTAGCTGGTAACCCTGAGAGGTTGTGGTAAAAATTTGAGAGCAAGGGAAAGAGTAGAAGTGGTGAAAACAATAGTTTTTAGAAATGGCCAGAAGGTATTTGTTGGAGATTAGGGCAATCAAAAGGACTTTGCTTGCCATAGGAATTGACAGAGTCAAATGGTGGTTAGAAATAGTCCTGGTCACCAAGTTTGAGCTTGATTGATGAAAGTTCACAATGTAACTTTGTGGAACCCTAGAAATCAACAGAATCTGGTTTACGTGGATCTAGTCATTTTAAGCTAATCCCCTTGAGGCACCACTTAGTGTAGCACCATCATTTGGTGGTTAGAACATGTCCACAAAGTTTGGGGTCAAGGGAAGAAACTTCACAATGTAAAGTTGTTCAAATTTGAATCTTGATAGGGAGGGCTTTGGAGTAGTTTTATGAATCAAATCAACTTGGATTGAGATGAAACTTTGCAAGATCATCACCTATGGTAGTGTTGACTTGCTGGAATTTTCTTGGAATTTATTGAGAATATTTCTTACAAAAATATTCCAAAAGCTTGATTTGGAAAGAAAGTGTTTTGAGGGGTTTTGCCCATTATTTTGAACATGACCATGTGTTGAAACTCATATATATGGAAAATATATGTCCATTGAGTTTCCCTAAATTTTCTCAAATATTTTGAAAGCATTTAAATAATATTTCCCTATGAAATACCATTTGTGTCCTTAAGAAAAAGCCTTTAAATAAAATATTAAAATAATCTTTAAAATTAATATTTGGTGGTTTTGGAAAGTAATATATATAGTAGGTTTTAAGTAAAGCCTTTGGGGAAAAGGATCCACCCAATTTGAGGACTTGAAGTGCAAACCTCAACTCAGGGGTTTTTGAAAACCTAATTTGAATAAATCCTTTTTGGTCAAAATAATATTTTATAAAAATATTTTTGTGCACTATTCACATGGCATGATCATTGGGCAAGAGATTTTGGTCAAGGAAGATGAAAATGGAGAGGGATAGAATCTAAGAGTGCCATACACCACAACCAAACAAGCAAACAAGCAACAATTCTAACAAGCATAAACACTGAAAAAATTTTAATTGGTTGCAAATTTAATAAATCCAAGCATAACAAGGTGATACAAACACAGGGTGTCGTGGTTTTATCACGGCAGATGTCCGGGTGAACGGACTTTGGTTCAAGGCCATCGCCAATGAGGTGGACTCAAAGGGGTTAGTCGGGACAAAAGACACGGGTTTACCCAGGTTCGGCCCCTCAAGTCAAGGTAAAAGCCTACGTCCTGCTTGTGCTTGTATTACTTGTGTATCGATTACAAGGAGCTAAAAGCTTGACCTAGTTCTTGATTGCGTGTCCTCTAAGTCGCCCCGGGTCTGCCTTTATATAAGAGGTCAGAATATCCGGGTCGTTACAATTGCTAACCGAGTCTCTCTCTATCTTCTTGCCCAAGCCGTGTGTGAGTCGGCTTGCACGCCCGGGTCTTCTCAGTCCGGGCCGTTGTATGGCCCACACCGTGAGCCGCCTATCTTCCAGGGCCACTTAATATTACAACTCACCTTTGGGCCGGTTCACGAGCCAATAACATGACCCGGAGCCTCTTCGGCGGGTCATATCCCCAACATTAGGCCCCAGGTTGAACTGAGCTTGCTCACTTCATCCTTCTCTTCCACTTTTGGCAAGTCGCCCGGAAATGAACCGGCATGAGGTCATGAGATCTGCTGACGTGTCACCAAATCTTTAACTTAACTGTCATCCCGAGAATCGAGGCGTCCGCCTCGGTCGAACGATGTCATCGCTTGGATTTTCGTGCCTTCCTTAACCCCCTTTTAAATATGACCCGTGCGGGTCGGGGTTTCCATTCTGCCACCCGTGGCTCTGTTTCTTCGTCTTCTTCCTGTCGCCGCCCCAACGCCTTCGAGCTCTGTGTCGACACCGTCCGTACATCGTCCCCGACCTTGGCTCCTGCATCACCCTGAACGTACCAGAGATCCATCCGCCTCCGCCGCGCCGTCTCCGGTAAGTTTTCCTGCTCCCTAGATGGTCGCCGTCGTAGTAGGGTTTTCACCGGTGCTCCGCCGCCGTCGTTTGGGCTCCAGCACCGTTATCGCCAGTGCATCTCGACGCCGCTAACGTCTTTAGGATGCGCTTTTGCTCCGCCGCCGCACGCGGGCCGGTCGCACGTAATGCACGGGCCTCGATGGCCCCAGACCGTTTTCTTTTTCCTCCGCTGTTCATCGCTAGGTCAGAAATAAAATTCATTTTCTCTGCTTTTGTAGATCCGTAGATATAGTGACATCTTGCGGAATCTGTTTTTAGGACTTAGTCAATATTTCGATCTTCCTTTTCCCTGTTGAGTCGCCAAACTCCTCTGGCTCTTATCAGCCGGGTCTTCAGCTTTATCCGTAGAGCCCTTAAACTTTTAAGCCGTCAAAAATATTTGCTTGTGCTTCGACTCATCGTGCCTTTTATCTTGCACAACACTTAAGCCGCCAACATGTCTCGTGCGTCCAACTCATGCAACCGGGTTGTGTCATGCATTACGGAGGACTTTTTGTCGGATTTTGTTCACGCGGGTACTCTTCCTCCTAAGGAAGTCATTAGCTGGTGGGTCCCAGGTGATGAGACGCGGCCCAAACCTCAAGAAGGTGAACTGGTGGTGTTCTCTGACCATATTGAATGAGGGTTCGTGCCTCCCGGCTCCAAATTCTTTTGGGACGTCCTTCACTGTTATAAGCTTCACCCGCAAGACTTGGCCCCCAATTCCGTCTCAAACATATGCAATTTCCAAGTGCTCTGTGAAGCTTACCTTCAAATCAAGCTGTCGGTGGGACTCTTTCGGGAATTCTTTTATGCTAACCGGCAAACTGAAGTGAAAGCCGGCCCGAGCTTAGAACTTGGAGGCATATCCATCCAACGGCGTAGGGATATCATCTTTCCAGCTACACAGATGCCGAGTCACCCCAAGGACTGGAACAGGACCTGGTTCTATTGCAAGGACACCTCTCCTGAGAACAAGCGTCCTTTGCCAGGTTATCGTCCTTCCCGGCTCACAACAACATCAGAGCTTCCTGGCTGGCTACCAGCTTCAGAACACACAAGATATGAGCCGGCTCATGCCAAAATCAAGGCTCTCATGGCCAACGGCTTAATTGGGCTGGACCTGATCCGCTGCTGGATTTCATGGCGGATTATGCCTTTGAGCCATAGAAGCCGGCTCATGTGAGAATATAAAGGCAAGTATGACAGCTCATTATGCTTCAGCCGATCTTCATTGACAGAGAACGACATTACCCTCGCCATCCGGAGCCTTGTCCATGAAGCTTCCGGATCATTAGAACGAAATTGTTAGAACGAAATTGGCCTGGCGCCTTTCAGTGCTAACAATCCGGCTCCCGATGTAAGTTTAATCTCTTCCCTTCCGTCTCTTAGATGTTGTTTGCATTTTCCTAATTTGATATTAACTCACCGGGTCATCCTTATAGGCCGACTCAGAATTCTAGAAGAGGGAATATGTTGCCCCTCCGAAAAAATCCAGAAAGAAGGTCCCAACCAAGAAGGCTAAAAAACATGTCCCGCAAGATAATTTGTTTGACCCGCCACCATCATCCAGCTCAGAGGTAAAGTTTCAACTCTCTTGCTTGATCTTTTACCTTCCTATTTTAACACTTACTTTACTCACAGTATGAAGTGGAGACCAGCCGTGCCAATGCTCCTGAGGTAAATTACTTTTCTTCCGGCTCAGAATGTTTCATCCCCCGAAAGCCGCGGTGGGTTATCAGAAAAGTTCCTATTTCTCACCCTCTTGTTTATCTGGCTCCCATTTCCTCTCAAAAAAGCAATAGCAAATCGAGCATCGATAGACTCGAAGCACCAGCTCTACCGAGCTCATGTCCGGGTTGCCAAATTCTCCGGCTCCCAAGAAACGCCCTGCCGAGGTTTGAACCCCTTCTTTTCCTTTATCTTTCCCTTTGTAAACTTGATACTCTCTTCACCTTTGTGTTTTATTTTTGCAGAAATCTCCTTCCTCCGGCGACTCTTCGGAGTCAATCATACCACCGCCTAAGATTAATCCACTGTAAGCATCTTGATAGCCGGTTGTTACTATGATTAGCAATATCTTCAACCGCTGATTCTTCTTCTTTTTTGCAGTGCTCAAGCTAAACGTCGCAAGGACAACAAGCCCTCCTCCGGCCCAGTTATTGAGGAACAGGAGCCCAAGCAGCCAGAAGAAACTCAACCGGAGGAAAACCCGCCGGCTACCTCTGTTGAACCGGCCGTTGAAGATGTCATCATGGAGAGCCCTCCAAGGGCTCCTTCTAAGCCGGCAACTCCTGCCAAGACCCCTAACACCCCGGATGTTGTTATCACCGGGTTTGATCATCAAACGCCTGCGGCTCATGTGTTGACCAAACATACAGAGCCGGCTGAAGCTTCAAAGAAACTAAACTTCGATTCTTCATACGAGAAGATGACCGTTGAAGAGCTACACGATGGGTACATAAACCGGGTTACCACCAGCCGGGACTTTGAACTTCGGTTGATCTCTTCCATGAAGACAAAATATGAGGTACTTTTCCTTCTTTACTATATCCTTTCTTAGCCCCCAAGATCCGGCTTAACGTATCGAATCGTTGAGCCGGGTCTTTCTGTGACCTCTTGCACAAATTGTCATGTCAAACTCCTTTAAAATTGCTTTAACTTTGTACTGTAACTAAAGTGAACTGCCAATCGTAGCCCCCAAGGGCCGTCTCAGATTACATTTGAGACGGCCCTGTAATGTAGACAACTTGAAGATGTAATCATAGCCCCCAAGGGTCGGCTCAATCTTGCTCAAGTTGAGTCGGTACTTCCATTATTAGCATATTGAAGAGCCATTATATAGCCCCCAAGTTCCGGATCAACTTCGAAGAAAATGAACCGGAACTAAACACTTGCAAGATTAAATAGACATTAGCACCCAAGTGTCAAATATATTGCTTGCAATCTGTTTGAGACTTGTATTTGCTTTTAACACCCGTCCTGCATTTTGGCGGCTTATCTTGTATTTTGATGTTTTATAGGAAGCTTTGAATGAAGCTGGGTCTCAGCTGGCGGATTTGAAGGCCAACTTGGCAGCTCAGCAAGAAGCGCGAAGTATCGCGGATGAAAAATGCCGGCTTCTCGCAGAAGAACTGGCCAGTGTTACCGCCGAGCTCACCTCTTTAAAAGAGACGGCTGAATCTGAAAATGCCGCCTTAATCAAACGGGCGGACGATGTTGAACAGCGGCTTACAGTCGTGGCAGATGAACCAAGGTCTAAAACAGCATATTGCAAAGATGTCAGCCACCCTATTTGGTAAGCTTCCTTGTTCACTTTGTCCTTTTTAGCACTGCTAGTAAGAAAACTGGCTGCTCATTAATTTTATCCGACTCATCCAGGTCCCAGGAGCCGGCAGTTATCTTCTGATAGCCTACTGCCACTGAAGGCCATTTATACTTTTCATAGCAGTTATACTATGGCGCCATCTTCACAATTAAGAGCGTGCAGTACAAGGAGAAGATCCCCACTGCTCTGAAAGGGGTCTTGGAACTCTTCTCTACAATGCCGAAGCAGATTGAAGAGCTCAAGAAGTCCGCCTTCCGCCAAGGAGCCGTTGCCGGTTTGAGTCGGGCTCTTGCCTTTGCTCCCGAGCTAATGCCGGGTGAAATGATGGGTGGCTATCCGTCTAAAAGAGATGACGGCTCAGATTTCACCAAGGAAGATTATACCCGGTGTGTCAAAGAGTCGCGCTATTTAGCCTCTGTTTTGGCGGATGAAGCTGATTTGAAGACCTATCAGGCGGCTTACGACGCAGAAGAGAAGAGAATCCGCGGGCCACTCTATGAGTGGAAAGATCTGACACCCGCCCACAGTAAGGATCTCTTTCCTTGTGAGCTTGACGCGTCTCCATTCCTTGAGGGTTCATTTGCTACTCTGGCTGACTGTAACTGGGACTTGGGCAATCTTCACATAAAGCCAGCAGAAGACCCGGAGCGGGATGAGCTGCCAACAACTGAATTGTAATCTCTTAGCCTTTCTGAGCACAGACTTTATGTAATGACCCGTCGTGGGCGGCTGACAATGCTTTTGCTCTTTCTGAGAGTATGTTTTGTAATAGAGTAACCATGACTCTGCCACTTGATGGCCATATATATTTGCACCTCTCTGTGTTTTGATGTGTTGCCGGCTCTACCTTTGAAATTTTCTGATGAGGGGTCTGTCCTTTAAGACGCCATTCCTTTCTCCAGAATATTACAGCCGGACAATCTCTTTGAGACCTTCAATTTTGTTGACCGAAGCCACATGGCTCCGGCTTTCATCAAATGGAGTTATTAAAGATCCGGTTGTCTTTAGGATAATGTAAGCTATACCTGATGGTAAGAAGCCTCTATCGACAACTGCGGCTATTGATGAACTGGAACCTTTGAGGAGAGTTTGGCTGTGTAGCCCCCAAGTGCCGGGTAGTTTCGCCCGCGACAACCCGGGACTTACAATTTCCCGGCTTTGATAAGCCGGCATGATACCATATGCGATGATGATCTTTCCTTCCTCAAAAACTTATATGACGGCTCTTCTGCGTGGATCCGAACGGTTAACCTCATACCAGTTTAGGGTCTCTATCGAGATTGGCCGTCAATTATTTGAACCGGCTCAGGGTCTCTAGGCAAGATTGGTTGTCAATTTCTTGAACCATCTCAGGGTCTCTAGGCGAGATTGGCCGTCAATTTGTTGAGCTGGCTCAGGGTCTCTAAGCGAGATTGACTGGTAAGAGTATAGTGAACACTGGTTGTCAATGGGAGATGTAAGCTATACCTCAAGGCAAGAAGCCTCCATCGACAATCGCAGCTAATAATTAGCCTCAGACGGCATAAAGCCGGCTGTTCGAAAGGAGAAGTAAGCTATACCTGAAGGTAAGAAGCCTCTTTCAACAACTATAGTTGATAAGCAACTGAATTTTGGCGTAAACGCCGGTTGTTAGGGTGAGATAAGCGAACCCGTCGGTAAGAAGCCCCCTTTCACAACCGTGGTTAATAAGTAACCGGAAGTGGCATAAAGCCGGCCATTAGGGTGAGATAAGCGATACCCGTCGGTAAGAAGCCCCCTTCGATGGCCGCAGTTGATAAGCAACTGGAATTTGGTATACATGCTGTTGTCTTAGGGAACTGTAAGCTATACCAAAAGATAAGAAGCCTCCGTTAACAATCAGCACTTAATGTATCCAAACTACGCATAAAGCCAACTGTGCAAGGGAGAAGTAAGCTATACCCGGAGGCAAGAAGCCTCCTTGCAACAGTTTAATGGTAGCTGGCTGTGCAAAGGAGAAGTAAGATATACCCGAAGGCAAGAAGCCTCTTTGCAACAGCGTTTAATAAGGCGTAAAGCCGAAAGGTAGATCAGCCATTTTGATGGCGAACAACCCTCTTCAACTCAAACTTTTTGTACCGGAAGATTTTATGTTGATCGTACAAAGGTATACATAAGAGCAGAGGCCTCAGTCTTATGCGAGGATGCTAGATTTTACTCATGTGCTCATGATATATACAATGATAGCAGCTTTCAACCCCTGTTAAGTAAAGTATGGTCGCAGATGTGCGACATTCCAGGGCCGCAACGTCTCTTGTCTTGCGGTTTCCGACTCATCTCTGACATCCATGAGGTAATATGACCCGTTGTTAAGGTTCCTGCTGACCACAAAAGGCCCCTCCCATGGTGGAGATAACTTATGCATTCCAGATTAGTCTTGAATCAACCGGAGCACCAGGTCACCTTCCTGGAACGTCCGGGTCTTTACCCTACGGCTATGATAGCGTCGCAGGTCTTGTTGATAAATTGTCGATCTGGCTGCTGCTAACTCTCGTGCTTCATCCAAGGCGTCCAACGCATCTTGGCAGGCTACCTCATTGTCCGTCTCAACATAAGCCGCCACCCTTGGTGAGTCGTTCCGGATGTCACTGGGTAGAACCGCCTCACCACCGTACACCATGAAGAAAGGTGTAAAACCTGTAGATCTGTTAGGTGTAGTTCTGATGCTCCATAAGATGGAAGGCAACTCCTAAACCCAACACCCGGGTGTCCGTTTCAAAGGAACCATGAGCCGTGGCTTGACACCTCTCAAAATTTCCTGATTGGCTCGCTCTGCCTGACCATTAGACTGTGGATGTGCCACGGCTGAAACATCAAGCCGGATATGCTCCTTCTCACAGAACGTTTTCATAGCTCCTTTGGATAAATTTGTCCCATTGTCTGTAATAATACTGTGTGGGTAACCAAAGCGATAAATCAGCTTCTTAATAAATTGAACCGCTGTAGCTGTGTCACATTTACTGACCGGTTCTACCTCTACCCACTTAGTAAATTTATCAACCGCCACTAGAAGGTGCCTTTTCTTATCCTTAGATCGCTTGAAAGGTCCCACCATATCAAGCCCCCAGACCGCAAACGGCCAAGTGATTGGTATCATCCTCAACTCTTGAGCCAGAACGTAAGCACGTCGGCCGAATTTCTGACAGCCGTCACATTTGTGAACTAAGTCCTTTGCATCCTTGTGAGCCGTCAACCAGAAAAACCCATGTCGAAAAGCTTTAGACACCAAAGACATTGACCTGGCGTGATGCCCACAGTCGCCAGCATGAATTTCACTTAATATTTGGCGGCCCTCCTCTGGTGAGATGCTGCGCTGAAAGACACCCGTCACACTACACTTATATAACTCACCATTGATAATCGTCATAGAGTTAGAATGGCGAGTGATCTTCCTGGCCAGATCCTCCTCTTGAGGTAACTCGCCGTGTGTTAGATACGCCAAATAAGGAATAGTCCAATCTGGGGTAGCATGCAGAGCCGCCACCAGTTCCGCCTCCGGGTCAGGAATAGCTAGATCCTCCTCAGAAGGTATCTTGACAGTCGGATGATACAATACATCCAGAAAAACATTAGGTGGTACCGACTTACGTTGAGAACCTAACCGTGACAAGGCATCAGTCGCCTCATTCCTGCAACAATCAATGTGATCCACCTGGTACCCCTTGAAGTGACCAGCAATGATATCCACCGCCTGCCGGTAAGCCGCCATCCGCGGATCCTTGGAATCCCAAGTGCCTGAAACTTGCTGAGCCACCAGATCTGAGTCGGCTAAACACCTGACCCAGCTTAAGTTCATCTCTTTAGCGACTCTAAGACCAAGGAGCAGTGCTTCATACTCAGCTGCATTATTAGTACAAGAGAACATTAACCGGAGCACATAACAAAACTTGTCACCCTTGGGGGAGGTGAGAACAACTCCTGCCCCGGACCCTTCTAGCTGCTTGGATCCATCAAAGTGTATAGTCCAATACGTGTTATCCGGCTTCTCTTCGGGGGCTTGACATTCAGTCCAATCATTTATGAAATCCACCAAAGCTTGAGACTTAATTGCTATACGAGGAACATACTTGATGCCAAAAGGACTCAACTCTAAGACCCACTTGGCAATCCTCCCTGTAGCCTCTCTATTTTGAATGATATCCCCCAACGGGGCAGAACTGACCACTGTTATTTGGTGCCCCAAAAAGTAATGCTTTAACTTGCGATTGGCCATGAAAACTCCGTATACTAACTTCTGCCAATGCGGATACCTCTGTTTAGACTCTGCCAAAACTTCACTGATGTAATAAGCCGGCCTTTGCATAGGGTACTATTTCCCTGCCTCCTTGCGCTCAACCACAATTGCCACACTGACCGCTCTGTTGTTAGCCGCCACGTACAGGAGCAAAGGCTCTTTCTCAACCGGAGCGGCTAACACTGGCGGCTCAGTCAACTGCTTTTTAAGAACTTCAAGCACTTCAGCCGCTGTTGCGCTCCATTTAAACTGGTTTGTTTTCTTCATCATCTGGTATAAAGGAATAGCTTTCTCCCCAAGCCGGCTTATGAAGCGGCTCAACGCAGCAATCCGCCCTGCAAGGCGCTGAACGTCATTAATACACGTCGGCTCACCCAAAGAAGTGTTGGCTTTAATCTTATCTGGGTTAGCCTCAATGCCCCGCTCAGAGACCAAGAAACCCAAAAGCTTTCCTGCTGGAACACCAAAGACACACTTTGTCGGGTTAAGCATCATCTTGTAGACCCGGAGATTGTCAAAGGTTTCTTTCAAATCCTCTAAAAGAGTTTCCTTCTTTCTGGATTTAACCACGATGTCGTCTACATAAGCATGGACATTTCGGCCAATCTGACTGTGGAGGCAATTCTGCACACAACGTTGGTAAGTCGCCTGGGCACTCTTGAGCCCAAAAGGCATGGAGACATAGCAGAACACCCCAAAAGGTGTAATAAATCCCGTCTTCTCCTGATCCTTTATTGCCATCTTGATTTGATGATACCCTGAATAGGCGTCCAGGAAGCATAAACTTTCGCATCCGGCTGTTGCATCAATAATTTGATCGATACGAGGGAGCGCAAAAGGGTCAGCCGGGCAAGCCTTGTTAAGGTCCGTGTAATCTATGCACATACGCCACGTGCGTTCTTTTTTAATACTAGCACCGGGTTAGCCAACCACTCCGGGTGAAAAACTTCCACTATAAAGCCTGCGGCCAAGAGACGAGCCACTTCCTCCCCAATAGTTTTACGTCTCTCTTCGTTGAACCGCCGTAGAAACTGTTTGATCGGCTTAAACTTTGGATCCACATTGAGATTGTGCTCAGCGAACTCTCTCGGTACACCCGGCATGTCAGAAGGCTTCCATGCAAAGATGTCCCAATTCTCACAGATGAATTCGATGAGCGCGCTTTCCTATTTGGAATCCATGTGAGCCCCAATGATGAACTGCTTGGATGAATCACCCGGATTGAAATCTACTGCCTTGGTATCATCCGCTGAAAACATGAGTGGCGGCTCAACTTCTGTTGTAGGCTTCTTGAGCGGGGTCATATCCTCCGGATCAACGTTCTCTTTGTAAAACTTCAGCTCCTCCTGAGCACAACTAGACTCTGCATAAGCCGCATCTCCTTCTTCACACTCAAGAGCCGTTTTCCTATTACCATGAACAGTAATTGTGCCATTTAAGCCGGGCATTTTAAGCTGCAGATAAACATAACAAGGCCTAGCCATAAATTTAGCATAAGCTGGCCTCCCAAATAGCGCATTATAGGGACTTTTGATTTGACCACCTCAAACCAAAAAGACTCCACCCTGTAATTATGCTCATCACCAAAAGCTACTTCCAATGATATTCGGCCCAGCAGGTATGCTGATTTACCCAGGACCACACCATGAAAGACAGTGGAGGAGGGTTTAAGATCCTTGTCAAGCAACTTCATCCGTCAGAAAGTGTCATAGTAAAGGATATTGATGCTACTACCTCCGTCCATGAGCACTTTATTCACCATATAGCCATTCACCTGAGGGGCCACAACTAGAGCCAGCTGGCCCGGGTCATCCACCCGCGGCAGGTGGTCCTCCCTGCTCCACATTATATCAGATTCAGACCACGGCAAATATCGTGGGAGAGCCGGAGCAATCGTATTAACCGCTCGCCTCCGCAACTTCTCATCTCGTTTACTGTGACCGGTCGTGAATACATGATACTGCCCAGCACTGAGCTGCTTCGGGTTACTTTGAAACCCAGATTGATTGCGCTGCTGCTGATTGTTGTTATTGCCGTTGTTGCCAGGATGTTGTTGGTGCCCCCCTTGGTTATTCTGACCCGGATGCCCGTTTCCTAAACCGTCGGCGCCGAATCCAGCCCCTGACCCGTCGTGCCCTGAGCCACCGGGCGGGCCACCGCCCTGGTTATTAGGCGGTTGGGAATGCTGGTTTTTGAACCTCTGCATGATAAAGCAATCACCCCACACATGTAATGCTGGCTTGTCGGGCATGCTATGCTCCGGACAAGGCTTCCTAAGCGCCTCCTCTAAATTAAAGGGGCCCCTATTCCTTGGCCTGAATCTTCCACCCCCCTTGGGATGATTATGTCTTGTGTTGGTATTCGCCACCAGCTCGGATCCGCCATCAGCGTTCTTCCGCTTATTCTGATTCCCATTGTTCGCAAAACCCTTTCCTTGATTGTATTTCTTCACTTGATTGGCCTTCTCATCATCCGAACCCGGATCCTTTGTGTTATCTAAGTCGGCATACTTCGTCAAGGCCGTCATGAGCTCTCCCATATCCTGACACGTGCGCTTGGGCCGACCGAGCTTCTGCTTCAATGGAACAAAATGATAATTCTTCTGTAAGATAAGCATCGCTTGGGCCGCCGTGATCTGCTCTGAAGAGTGAATAATGGTCGACACCCGCCGGAACCAATGATGGGCCGACTCGTTCTCCTGTTGAACACAGTGGTCCAGATCGACAATAGTCATAGGCTGCTTACAGGTCCCCTGGAAATTCTTAATAAACTTTGCTCTCACCTCCGCCCATGAGCTTATCGTGTTAGGCGGCAGACCTTTCAGCCATGTACGGGCCAGACCCTCAAGTATCATGATGAAGTATTTTGCGCATACCGCCTCACTGACATCCAGCATCTCCATGGCCAGTTCATAACTTTCAACCCACGCCTCCGGGGGTAGATCAGCTGTGTAGTTCGGAACCTTTCGAGGCCCCTTAAAGTCTTTGGGCAGCCGTTCACTCCTCAGAGCCAGAGTTAAACATGGCACACCTACAACTCTGGTACTAACTACTCCCATTGACACGGAAAGCGTCGGCTCTGGACGGGCTGTAGCTACCTCCGCCTCTCGCCTGTCTCCCACCTGGCCCATGATGGCTTGCGCATCCTGAGCCGCCCTATTATCCTCTGGTGGTCCGCAGCGCGGGTGACTGCTGGAACACGCCGGCGACTCATAACGTCGGCTGAAACTTCGACTGGGGAGGGGGGTAGAGTGAACCCGGCTCCGGCTGTGAGTATACTTCTCCTGTTGGGCCATGGCCGTCTGTAAATATCCAATGGCGTTCCGCACCTCCTCCGCAAAGGGCGCCTCATCTGGGATGGGGATCGTCTCAAGTCGGGTGGCCGTTGCTACCAAGTTCTTGGTCGGGTTAGAATAATGACCCGCCGGTGTTGGAAAAGCCCTGGGAGAGATTTGTTATGCTGGGGTGGATGAGTCGCTGGGTGCTCCATCGGGCGGCTCTCTGGCGCACCCATAACCCGCCCCGCACCAGGGGTGTTAAAAAGGTTCCTCGCTTTGTAACGTTCTGGTAGACAGGATTGATTCCTCCTTCGGTGCACCGCGGCCGCTGACCTTTGCTCTAGCTCCAGTCGGAAAGCGTCTGCCTTGATACGCTCCGCCTCTTCCTCCATCTGGGCTTTCAGCTCGTCCATCCTTTGTCGTTCCTCTACCATCCGGCCCTTGATCCGTGCCACCTCTAGATTCCTGGCTGCTTGATTATCCAGGGTTACCTCTGTGGCCATGAGAGCTGTAAGTTCGTCCATCAATTCCACTAGAACCTGAGCCGGCGGCGGCAGGCTATCGCCTACTGCGACGGCTCCCGCAGCCGTGTCACCGGCGGCTAAAGCTGATCCTGCCATGAATACCGCCGCGTGAACTGGGGGGCTCATAGCATCTGTCTCAACGCCTTCTACCTCAGAATAGTCGTCGTAGTAGCCCCCAAGGCCATCGTTGCTGAGCCGATACACTGATTCTGTCTCCCCACTAGAAGACTCATCTTCCGAGCAAACGAGAGTTCCCTGTGACCCGGACGCTTCCAGATCCAAGCCTTGAGTGAAGCCCACAAGAACGTGCTTCTAACCCAGACAGGCACGGGCAGACTGTGTAACACGCGCAGATTGGAGACGCCGAGCCGGGTCGACGATGTTGGTGCAGACGTCCGGCCCGGGTGTAGATCCATAAACCTTTCTGATGAAAACCTGGATCCCGCCGAACAGAACCCGGAATCCATACTCCACGGAACGAGCATCAAGCCCCCAGCCGGCGTCATTGATGTAGAGCCAGCCGCGACGACTCTTGCTCATCCTTCCAACCACGTATCCTTCGAGCCTGGGAGAGAGCCCTTTGAGAACTCAACACCACCAAGCGCTAGCCCCACGGTGGACGCCAACTGTCGTGGTTTTATCACGGCAGATGTCCGGGTGAACGGACTTTGGTTCGAGGCCATCGCCAATGAGGTGGACTCAAAGGGGTTAGTCGGGACGAAAGACACGGGTTACCCAGGTTCGGCCCCTCAAATCGAGGTAACAGCCTACATCCTGCTTGTGCTTGTATTACTTGCGTATCGATTACAAGGAGCTAAAATCTTGACCTAGTTCTCGATTGACTGTCCTCTAAGTCGCCCCGGGTCTGCCTTTATATAAGAGGTCAGAACATCCGGGTCGTTACAATTGCTAACCGAGTCTCTCTCTATCTTCTTGCCCAAGCCGTTTGTGAGTCGGCTTGCACACCCGGGTCTTCTCAGTCCAGGCCGTCGTACGGCCCATACCGTGAGTCGCCTATCTTCCTGGGCCACTTAATATTACAACTCACCTTTGGGCCGGTTCACGAGCCAATAACATGACCCGGATCCTCTTGGCCGGGTCATATCCCCAACACAGGGTGTGATAGACCTACCCCCCTTACAAGAATCTCGTCCCCGAGATTCCTAGACTAAGTGCTAAAAAGATAAGGGAACTCAGATCTAAGATAGTCTTCATGCTCCCAGGTTGCTTCGGCTTGAGAGTGGTAGCTCCACTGGACCTTGAAGTACTTGATGGTGCGGCTTCGGGTGCAACGTTCTGCCTCATCCAGAATGCGAACTGGCCTCTCACGATAAGTAAGGTCTGACTGAAAATCGATGGCTTGATGGTCGATGTCCTTGTAGAGGTTGGGGCGGTTGGGAACATGGAGACACTTTCGAAGTTGTGACACGTGCAAGACGTTGTGCACATCTGATAGCTCGGAAGGTAGATCTAGTTGATAGGCAACTTCTCCTCGTCTTGGAGTGACTTTGAAGGGGCCTATGTACCTGGGTGCAAGCTTTCCTTTGACATGGAAATTCTTGGTTCCTTTAAGAGGTGTGACTCGAAGGTAGACATGATATCCGTTGTCGAAGCTCACTTCTCGGCGGCGAGAGTTGGCATGGCTCTTCTGTCTTGCCTTGGTGGTCTCAAGTCAGTCTCGGACGAGTTGAACTTGCTCTTCTGCCTTGCGGAGGATGTCTGGTCCAAAGACTAACCCTTCTCTGGTCTCTGACCAGTTGAGGGGAGTATGACACTTGAGTCCATACAACACCTCAAATAGTGCCATCTGAAGAGTCGACTGATAGTGGTTGTTGTGGGAAAACTCGGCTAATGGTAGGCAATCTTCCCACTTGGCTCCATATGCCAAAACACAAGCATGGAGCATATCTTCGAGTATCTGATTTACTCATTCTGTTTGCCCACCGGTCTAGGGGTGAAAAGCAGTGGTGAAGGAGAGCTTAGTTCCCATTGCTTCTTGAAACTTCTTCCAGAATCTTGAGATGAACTGGGTGCCTCGGTCCGACACAATTTCCTTTGGAACACCGTGAAGACTTACGATGCAGTTGATGTAGAGGTTTGCGAGTTGGCTCCCATCATAGGTGGTCTTGACGGGGACGAAATGGGCTACCTTGGTCAGGTGGTCGACAATGACCCAAATAGAATCATGTCCTTTGCTTGACCTTGGTAATCCGGTGATGAAATCCATCGCGACTTTGTCCCACTTCCATCTAGTCACTTTGAGAGGTTGCAATAGCCCAGTGGGTCGTTGGTGCTCAGCTTTAACTTTCTGGCATATATCACACTTGGCGACAAAGGTTCCTATCTACTGTTTCATGCCATGCCACCAGAATCTTGCCTTGAGGTCTTGATACATCTTGGTTCCTCCAGGATGGATGGAGTATGGAGTGTCATGAGCTTGTTGCAAGATCAAGTTCTTGAGCTCCTCTTTGTTGGGTATGCAGATGTGATTCCTGAACCATACAACTCGTTGTTCATCCAGTGATAATCCTAGGGCCATGCCTGCCTTGATCTTCCTCTTGATGGCTTCAATGCTCTTGTGTCCCGTCTGAGCTTCTTTGATATCATCCATCAAGGCAGGCCTTGCTTCGAGGTTGCTGAGGAATCCAGGTGCAACTAGTTCCAAGCCGAAGATTTCAAGCTCTTCATATAGGGCGAGTAGCCTTTCCTTAATCATGGAATTCAAGGAACAAGCCTTTCTGCTTAAGGCATCTGCTACCACGTTGGCTTTTCCGGGGTGGTATTGAACACTAAGGTCATAATCCTTGATCAATTCCAACCATCTTCGCTGCCTCATGTTCAATTCCCTCTAAGTGAAAATATACTTCAAACTCTTGTGGTCTATGTATATCTCACATCGCTTCCCCAGAAGGTAATGTCGCCATGTCTTCAAGGCATGAACCATGGCTGCCAACTCAAGATCATGAGTAGCACAGTTCTCTTCATGAGGACGTAGCTGTCTGGATAGATATGGTACAACTCTGCCTTCTTCCATCAGAAAACCTCCAAGCCCGGTTCTCGATGCATCACAATATATCACAAACTCCTTGTTAATATCGGGGGTGGCCAAGACTTGGGTTGTGGTCAATCTCTTCTTGAGCTCCTGGAAGCTTTCCTTGCACTTGGCTGTCCATTAGAACTTCTTGTCCATCTTCAAAAGCTGGGTCATGGGTCGGGTAATGCTCGAGAACCCTTCCATGAACTTGCGGTAATATATCGCGAGTCCGAGGAAGCTCCTGACTTCCTTCATGGTGGTTGGGGATTGCCATTCAGTCACTGCTTCAATCTTGGCAGGATCCACTGACAATCCTTCTGCAGTCAACACATGACCCAAGAATCCAACTTCATGTAGCCAGAATTCACACTAGCTGAATTTGGCGTAAAGCTGGTGATCTTGAAGCTTGTCTAGTACCAATCTCAAGTGTTGCTCATGCTCTTCTTCATACTTGGAGAAGACAAGAATGTCATCAATGATGACGACAACAAACTTGTCCAGGTACTCCATGAAGACTTAGTCATGAGGTACATGAAGTAAGTAGGGGATTTTGTTAACCAAAATGACATGACCGTGTATTCATACAGGCCATACTGTGTTACAAATGTCGTCTTCGGAATGTCTTGGGGTCTGATCTTTAGCTGATAGTACCCTGACCTGAGGTCGATCTTGGAAAACACCTTGGCTCCGTTCAAATGATCGAACAGGGCTTCAATCTTGGGGAGTGGGTACTTGTTCTTTATTGTGACTTCATTGAGAGAATAGTAATCGACACAGAGTCTGATAGTTCCGTCCCTCTTTGACGCAAATAGAACAGGTGATCCCCAAGGAGAGGCACTCGGGCGAATGAATCCTTTTCTGAGCTGCTCGGCTAGTTGCTTCTTCAATTCTGCCAACTCTTCGGATCCCATCCTATAGGGCTTCTTATAGATGGGCCTGGATCCGGGCATTAGCTCAATGATGAACTCAATGTCGTGGTTAGGAGGCATTCCGGGCAGCTCATCAGGAAATACATCCGGGTATTCACATACCACTGGCACTTGATCCAGCTCAATTCCCGGTAGATAGTTAGCCTGACGGACTTGAGCGGAGGCAGGGTTGTGGAACATACTTGACTTCCACTCCTTGGCTATTGGTCATGGTAACAATTCTCTTGGCACAGTCTAACAAGCCTTGGTGCTTGGTTAACCAGTCCATGCCTAGGATCACATCCAAGCCTTCTGACTTCAGGATGATAAGGTCTGCTAGGAAATCTACCCCGTTGATGTTAATCTCAACTCCCTTACAACCTATACCATACTTCATAAGTGATCCCGGGGTTTGAATCAACATGCGACTACCTAGGGGTGTAGGTTTCATGCCACTTTCTAGTGCAAACTTTTGGGTGAAAAAAGAATGCAAAGCTCCACAATCAAACAGTGTTGTTGTTGGGGTTGAGTTGACGAGGAACATACCCAGTATGACGTCCGGGTCTTCCTAGGCTTCCTCTGTGGTGACATGATTCACACGACCCTTGCCATTGTTGGGCTGGTTGCGGGGAGCAGGGTTCCTTGGTGGAGCTGGGTTGTGTGGACGGGATTGACCTTGGTTCGGCGCACTGGGGCGCGGGGCATCTGCCTTCTTGTTGGGGCATTGCTTAGAGATGTGTCCAGACTGACCACATCCAAAACAAGCGACTTGCCTAGGGTTGTTGTTGTAGTTCCTACCACCGTTGTTGTTATCGGGGTTGTTATAAGATGGCCTGGGATTGGCATACTGATGAGGCTGGTAGCTCGGACGAGGCATAGGAGGTTGGCTTGGCTGGGGCTGGCTGCCAGGGGCGAGGCTTCTGGTTGCTAGAGCTACCCTTTCTGATCATCTTGCGCTTGCGAGTGTCGTGTATGGCACGACGCTTGTCTTCCAGCATGAGGGCCTAGTTCACCATGTCGAAGAAGGTATGACAATCGCAGACGATGAGCTGATACTGCAGGGTCTGTTGAAGTCCTTCCATGAAGTGTTCCTTCTTGGCAGCCTCTGTGTTGACATCTTCAGGTGCATACCTTGACAGCAGGTTGAACTTCTGCAAGTACTCCTTGACAGAGTCACTTCCTTGCTTCAGTGCTTGGAATTTTATCTTCTTGATGGCCATAATCCCAGAAGGAATGTGGGCGGTGCGAAATCCTTCCTTGAAGTCATTCCAAGTGATCACACCCTCAACTTGCATGACCTTGAATCCATCCCACAAGGCTCGGGCGTTACCTCCGAGGCAGTGCGAGGCATAAAGTACCTTCTCACGGCCCTCATTGCAATTGACCAGTGCAAGGAGGTCCTCGATGGTGCGGATCCAATCGTCAGCATCCAAGGGCTCGGCAGTCTCCGTGAAGGTTGGGGGCAAATTCCTCATGAACTCAGACAGAGTGGAGCAGCCATTGCCGTTCCTGCCTTGCTGCTGGTTGTTCACAAGGGCATGGGCCATCTGTTGAATAGCAGCATTGTTGGCTTCGTGTTCCTCCCGGAGAACTTGGAGAAATTGAGCTATGGTCATGTTCTTCGGTGGAGGTGGTGGCGGGGGAATGTCGCCTTGTGGCTGCTCCTGGTGTCCTCCAACGTGAGCAGTCCCACTAGGTACCTGTTGCTGGCTTGAGTTGCCAGCTTCGGGGTTGGCAAAGGTGCTGTTGCGGGTAGCAGTCACCATCCTGTTTGGAGCAGCCAAGTCAAACAACTAGGATAGACAAGAGGAAAAAGCAACAATGGAAAAGCACGCCTAAGGGGGTTGGTTGAGTGCAAGTGTGTGGAAACAAAGGTCGAAGGACCAACACATACATTAAGATAAGATAGATGATGGAGTCGCTTACACGTTGCCTAAGGCAAAAGCGCGACTTGCATCGGAACACAAACAACAAAATAATCAACAAGCACACATGGCTTCATATGAAACATTACACGGACTCGACTTCGCATGAGGGGTACATGACTGATCCTACCCTAGGGGTTTTCGGACTCAGGTGGTGGAGTGCTCGGTCTCGTAGTCACGCTCCTCTAGGTCTTCCTCCTATTCATCAACTAAATGGGCACCATTCCCGATCAAAGGGGTCAGGGAATGAGGAGGTCCATCCCGACGACGCTTCATCGGCGGGTCGGTGAAGAGCTCATGGTACTCCTTCGCATTCATGCGATGACGACGTGTAGGTGCATCTCTAGCTGGGGGTACTCCTCCTCTATAAGCGACAGCTGGTCGTCCCTCAGGGGATCCATCCTTCTTGATCCTGCCTGGCTTCGTCTTGGCTTGTCGAAGTAGCTCTCGGGTGCGATGAAGCTCCTCAAGGAGCTTCACGGACTCCTATCGGCAGAGAGGCTGAAGTAGGTCTGGAACCTGAGTGGTGTGCCATCCTCCTTAGACGGAACCAACATCTAACTCTCGCCAAGATCATCCTTCCTGAAGCAAAGGTAGCGAGTAGTCGGCTCTTCAGCCATCTCTGGAATGATATCCCGAAGGTGTAGGAGTGCCTTGCGTGCAACTAACTCGACTGCGAGTACAATGGTCTCCATTTGTGGTCCTTCAAAGAACCAACTAGTCGGGGAGTCATTTACCTTCATGACCACATCCACGTGGTACTCCTTCGTGACGGCATCGACCCAGTGCTCGTGGTAGGGGGAAACGGGTGGTTGGCGAAACAGGCACTTCTCTAGGCTATCCCCAAGGAGTAAGGAAAAGCCGGATGTCAGGAAGGCTTCGGGTACGACGGCCATCTACAAAGGTTTGAAGGGAGGAGACTCAGCGGAATATTGTGTGAAGAATAGAAGAGGTAAATAGTACATAATTCCTAAGTATAGGTGCTAGGTGTAGTTTTGAAAGCGGTTTTATCCTAACTAACGTCCATGCTAACTAAGGGCTTCCTATAGTCAGGAACGCTCTGATACCAGCTCTGTGGGGACCCCGACTCATAAGTCGTGATCACCGAATGCACATGTATAGTGATCCCAGAGATCAATGCTCACTGAACACACAGAAGTTGAATAACAAGAGTCTTACATCCATATTTAGCATCTTACACAAATAAAGACCTTGAAGGTCTAGTCTTACATAGATAGGGCCACAAGTGCCAAATACTTAAACAGAACAAACAGCAGAAATCTTGGTCGAAAGCGTGAACCCATTGCCATCTACCTTAACCTACAGGCATTCTGACTAGGAAGCGTCCTAGTTTGCATGTTTGTCACCAACGAACTCTTCACCGTACTCCTGTTCTTCCATGCCTGGACAATTAAATAACTAGTGGCAAGCCAATGAGTACTTTGAATGTAATCGCAAGCAACCCATGTTGTGGAACAATGTATAAAAATGCATGATATAGCACTAATAGGTATTTTGCAGAAAGCTAATTCTGAATGCAATGACATGATCAAGTAACTAGATAAGCATGCATTATCAGTTGGTAGATATCCATATGAACAAGTTATAGATATCTTGATGATCAGGGGGTTGAACATCTCATGCCTAATTATCACGTCAGGTCATCTGACTTATCTCAAATGTCATCTCTGTGTCATCCATACACACACACCAAGTTTGCGAAAACATCTGGACATAGTCTAAGCAGCACCACCCAACTGTCCTTGACCGTGGACACGACTATTCGAATAGTTTTACACTCTGCAGAGGTTGCACACTTAACCCACAAGACTAGGGGAACTTCCGTGTCATCCATGACTCGCGATATTTAACATACCCGAGGTAAGCACCCGAACATTGCCTTTCCCCTAGCGATACTAAACAAAGAGTCCACTCATTGGTGCCATCCCTCATGATATACATCACACATATCATCCATGATGGCATGCAACGGTGTGCTCGGTTCCTATGAAGAAAGTGCATGATCGTCCATACCGACACGACCCCGTGTCGAGAGTGACCACGCCACTCCTGCTAGTAGTAATGCGGGCTCCTTGCCAATACCCACCAAGGTAATCAACAAAGCCCCACCCATAAGGGGTATCTTGGTTGCGCATGTAAGGTTGGGACGGTCGACAAATCTTAAATCTAATCCATTTTTGAAAACACCCTCAACTTGCTCCGACACACCACTTCTTTCTCAAGTGGTCACCCATCTCGTCATCATCTCCCTCGAGCATTAGTGGCACCCGACGGGGTTTTCAAATATTCTTTGAAATCACCTCTTTATTCCATCACCATGCATAATCCTGAACCCACTTGCATAGCATCTACTAGCATCCTATCTACACCCACGCGCTTAACCCTCATAAGGTGGTAGGGTCATACACGATGCAAGTGTCATCAGCAAATGTATTGGAAGCAACCCACTGAAGTGGTCACTACTCCATATGATCAAATATAACGCAAGTAAAGTGCTATATGCCATGCAAATAAAAATTGTTTCTTAACATGGTCAAAGGGCTGCTTTCCTGGCTCAACAAAGTCTTCGGGGTCTTCAAAGTCTTCGGGTCCAACTCCCTCATCAACAGCGCGATCTATCGTCGCGATAAATAGTGATAAAAATAAGCATCACACAAAAACAGAGCACACAAAGATACTATTAAAATGCTACCCTATTCTGATAAATACTAAAAATTATAATAAAAATATTTGTCTAAGGTTCTGTTGTGAAAACATTTTTGAAAACTAATAAACATAGGCAAAAAGATGCCAAACTAGATTTTAAAATAAAGCAGTGTATAAAAAGTTTACAACATTTTTCACAAATGGCACTATTAAATTATATGGAATATTCTAGGATTTATGTGGAAAAATAATTGTCATAGGATTTACTTTCTGGTCTGTGGGATTTTTGGAAAATAGGGAGGAAAAGGAAACAGAAAATGGCACTGTGCCCTGGGCCAGAGCCAGCCAGCTACTGGGCCGGCCCAGTGGACAACCAGGCCAGGCTTGCTAGCGCCCCCGCGCGCGTCAAGATTCAAACCTGATGGGAGGGACCTAGTGTCCAGGGGGAGAGAGTATGGGAGGGGGAGGTGAGAGCCCAATAGTTGGGCCCCTCTATCGGATCCTTCTCCCACCTCAGGACAGAGAGGAGAGGCCCTCATTGGCGGTGGTGTGGGGCACGATGACAACGGGTGAGCGCGGGGTTGGGTTCGGGGTCGAGCCGCCGATCCCCTAGAGGTCAAAGGAGCGCCGGAGGTGGCTGGAGTCGCCGGTGGCAAGCACCCGTGGCGGAGGAGCTTCAGGTCGAGGACGCGTCGGTCACCCTGTGCATCAAACGGAGGGGAAGAAGGAGGGGAACGGGTCAGGGCATTGAGGGGAACCCAATGGGACAGAAATGGGGACCGGAGAGGGGATGTACCCGGTGGTCAACAGTGGTGTCGCCGCGACGGAGCTTCGGTTGATCTCGCGCATGGGCCTTGGGGGACGAGTTGGTGGTGCAGGGCTGGTTTGGTGGAGAAGGAGGGTCAGCAGAGGGGAGGAGAGGACTGGGGGTGGCTTAAATAGCCAGCCCCTGGTCCACCATGGGCTTGTGCACCGGCAATGATGCAGGCAAGGCTTCAGGCCACGGGGGCTTGCAGGGATGGGTCAAGGGTGCTCCTGCGCGTTGCCTAGGACCGGTGGAAGGGAGAGAGGGAGCGGAGGAGGGCCCTAGCACCCGCGTGTGTGAGCTCAACCGTTGGCCGGCTTGGGCGACGTCGGGCACGCACGACCAGGGGCGAGAGAGAGCCAGGGAGGAGGGGGCCGACTCCTTGGACGGTTGCGGACGTTGAGAGCATCTCGGGGGACAGCTTCCCCCATCCCAAGGCTGTTGGGGGCCCTCGAGATGCTCCTTCTACAATGTGGGCATGCACTATAGCATGCTCCAGAGCATGCCTTTGGCATACCATGGCATGCTCGCGTGCTCTGGACGCACCCCTACATGTCTACTAGCTCCTGGACGATCTGAAGATGCTCTAGGAGCTAGGGGAGCTAGGGAGAAAAGAAATGGAGTGGGGAGAGGGTAGAAATGCTCCTACCATGGTAAAACATAGGGTAAAATGGGTGTTTTACCCCACCCACTATTGAGCTGAGGCCTCACAAGTTTTACTGGAAGTAGCTGGTAACCCTGAGAGGTTGTGGTAAAAAATTGAGGGCAAGGGAAAGAGTAGAAGTGGTGAAAACATTAGTTTTTAGAAATAGCCATAAGGTGTTTGATGTAGATTAGGGCAATCAAAAGGAATTTTCTTGCCATAGGAATTGACAGAGTCAAATGGTGGTTAGAAATAGGCCTGGTCACCAAGTTTGATCTTGATTGATGAAAGTTCACAATGTAACTTTGTGGAACCCTAGAAATCAAAAAAATCTGGTTTCTGTAGATCTAGTCATGTTATGCTAATCCTCTTGATGCACCACTTAGTGTAGCACCATTATTTGGTGATTAGAACATGTCCACAAAGTTTGGGGTCAAGTAAAGAAACTTCACAATGTAAAGTTGTTCAAATTTGAATCTGGATAGGGAGGGCTTTGGAGTAGTTTGATGAATCAAATCAACTTGGATTGTGATGAAACTTTGCAAGATCATCACCTATGATTGTGATGAAACTTTGCAATGTAAAGTTATTTGCTGGAATTTTCTTGGAATTTATTGAGAATATTTCTTACAAAAATATTCCAAAAGCTTGATTTGGAAAGAAAGGGTTTTGAGGGGTTTTGCCCATTATTTTGAACATGACCATGTGTTGACACTCATATATATGGATAATATATGTCCACTGAGTTTCCCTAAATTTTCTCAAATATTTTGAAAGCATTTAAATAATATTTCCCTATGAAAGACCATTTCTAGCCTTAAGAAAAAGCCTTTAAATAAAATATTAAAATAATATTTAAAATTAATATTTGGTGGTTTTTGAAAGTAATATATATATTAGGTTTGAAGTAGAGCCTTTGGGGAAAAAGGATCCACCCAATTTGAGGACTTGAAGTACAAACCTCAATTCAGTGGTTTTTGAAAACCTAATTTGAATAAATCCTTTTTGGTCAAAATAATATTTGATAAAAATAGTTTTGGGCACTATTCACATGGCATGATCATTGGGCAACAGGTTTGGGCCAAGGAAGATGAAAATGGAGAGGGATAGAATCTAAGAGTGCCATACACCACAACCAAACAAGCAAACAAGCAACAATTCAAACAAGCACAAGCATTGAAAAAGTTTTAATTGGTTCCAAATTTTATAAATCCAAGCATAACAAGATGATACAAACACAGGGTGTGACAGGTTAAAACGTCGGTTTATGTCATGAGAGAGCCGGCTTACAAAGAGCTAGGATAAACTCACCTGTCTTTTGTGGTCTCTCCTCTATGTGGACCGTTCATAATCTTAACAGCCAATCCTTTTAAGACCCTGAACTTTTTAAGGTTAAAACAACGGATTTATGTCACGTGAGAGCCAGCCTACGGGATTAAAAAGTTTGAGTTTTTCAAAAATAAGAACAAGAGTTGATCTCTTCTGGTTGTGCCTTTAAAGCCGACTTACAAATATTTGAGATATACATGTATATATTCTTTGTTAGTTGTTTCTATCATATACATACATCATCCTGCATTGCATAATCATATCATGCATCATCATACATGCATATCCATATATTTTTATGCTGCGGAAATCTGGTCATCAAACCGGATTACATCATAACCTATACAGGAACAAATAGATCTTTAATAGCCAAAATGGCTGGATCTTCATCACGGTTTATCATAATAAATATTAAATGATTGGGGTTTTTAAGCCAGCTCGGAAGAATTGATTATTACCGAAGATCCTCCCTATCACATATAATGTCGGGTCATTTAGTTGACCAACTCTTGGATTTTTCTAACTTGTTCGTTGTAGTAAACTACAAAACTTATGGATTTCTCAAACATATCTTTGCCAGGTTGCACGGCAACCATGGGCAGGGATTTTCATTTCAAGGACAAAGGCATTATTCCAGGATATTCGTACCGGATTACACTACAACTATGGTTATGGACTCATTCAAAGCCGATCAATACTGGCTCAAGAGAACTTCTAAAGTGCATTATGTTGGGTTATATTATTCTGACATAGTCCCAAGTCACCGCAGGCATACGACGTGGCACTTGGGGGGCTATATCATATGATGTTTTTCTTTTCAAAGTAGAAGTGCATATGAGTCCCGAGCCGCCGCAGGCAAACAACCCGACACTTGGGGGCTACACTACTCATATCAAATTTTCTAAAGTCCCAAGTCGTTGCACGCATGCGACCTGGCACTTGGGGGCTACAGTATGCACCTGTTCAAACATATTATAAGGTCCAAATTGAAGACCCGACCCATCACATACTAACGAGTCGGCCCTTGGGGGATACACATGTGAAATTCAAGACATTCAATCCATATCTGGCGACTCAAATGACAACTCGGATTTCCCCAAAGATATCTATCATTAACATTCAAAATCAAGTTCAAAAGTCCCAAGTTATTGTAAGCAAAACAACTCGGCCCTTGGGGGCTACACCAGCTGAAGCTTTAAAAAGTATACGACACTCACAAGTCCCAGGCTACTGCAGACAAGACAACCCGACACTTGGGGCTACACGGTCAAAGATATTATTACGAAGCACCAAGTCATCATGGATAAACTTGGAGCTTGGGGGTTACAAGTAATATGGAGAAAAAAATAGCAGAATATTTTCAAGCTATCGAATTTGAGTGATCTAGGTCTCATGTCTTGGTCGAAATGAACCATTGAAAGCCGGCTCAACATTACACGAATTTCTTTATTCCCAAGAATTTTATTAAGCCAGATGGAGTCCGCTTGTTTTGACCTGGCAGCACCAACGATCATGACCCGGCATCATCAATCATTATGACCCGGCAGAGTTTATATGTGCAACCCGTCTTTGCAAGCTAGCAAGTTCTACATCCATAAATCAGCAATATTTTTATCCTAAGTTGGCATCCTCTATATCGGATGACCCGGCAAGATCATCGTATCCTATAAAGTGGTTTAACACTGGATGAATTTCTATTCCCAATATTTCTATCAAGCCGAAGCAGTGGAAGCCGGCTCAACTTCATATGGTTTTCTTGTCTCCAATAATTTTATCAAGTCAAAAGCATTGGAGGCTAACTCAACGACATATGGGTGTTGTATTCCCAATATTTTAATTCAAAGGACACTGACAAGCAAGACGATTGTGAAGACGAATCGTTGATATGAAGATGAAACCCAAATTTTTAAGGATCCACTTCATTAAATTAAGCCGGCCAGTGGAGCAAGCTCGTCCCTTAAAAAATTTGTTATTCTTATTTTAGGAGCTTACCATGAATAAATTCATGCTAACCTTGGGGCTAATGTCAGGGATATTCCCCATGGTTTGACCTAGACAGGAGTATGACCCGGCCAGGAATATGACCTGTCCAGGAGGTATGACCCGGCCGATCATATGGCAGCTCATAGGTCACCTCCATTACTGGGTCACAGGTCGACCAGGCCTAAGGCCTAGTGTGCAAGCCGTCTAAAGGCGTCTCACGGACGGACCTGGAGAGCCGGCTCACAAAGAAGGCCCAAGGAAAGGAAAGACTCCCTCACAAAGGAAACAAGACCTGGTTTAGGATTCAAGAGAGACTAGTCCTAATCCTACTCTCAGTAGGACTCTACATGTAAACCTACCCCTTCAACCTACATAAGGAGGGGTAAGGCGCCCCAAGAGGGACAAGTTCAAGTCATTAGAGATAGACAGATTAGAAACCCTCGAGACCAGAGGTAGCGATTCCGCACCCTTGTAATTGAGATCATCCTCATCATCAATACACACAAAGCAGGAGGTAGGCTTTTACCTCCATCGGAGGGGCCGAACCTGGTTAAACTCGCGTTTGTCGATTCTGACCAACCCCTCTCAAGCCGCCTCCTAATTGCGATGGCCTCATACCTAAGTTCTCTCGCGAGGACATCTTGCCGTGATAAAACCGCGACAATAGTCAAGAAACATTTCCTTAGTACTCTAGTTACTAAGGATAATTTTGACCATTGTCCAGTGATCCACTCTTGGACCACTCTTGTACCCCTTGACAGACTCACGACAAGGCACACACCAGGTGCAGTACACAACATTGCATACTATATAGAGCCTACGAATAAGGCATAGGGGACGACCTTCTTCCTTTCTCTTTCTTGTACTGTGGTCGAGCTTTGAGTCTTACTCAACTTCACACCTTACAAATCAGACAAGAACTCCTCTGTCTGATCCATTTCGAACTCTTTCAAAATGTTGTCAAGGTATGTACTCATTGAAAGTCTTATCAGGCATCTTGATCTATATCTATAGATCTTGATGCCCAATATTTAAGTACCTTTATCCAGGTCTTCCTTTGAAAATATCCTTTCAAACTACCCTTTATGCTTTCTAGAAATTCTACATTATCTCTGATCAACAATATGTCATCCACATATACTTATCAGAAATTCTATAGTGCTCCCACTCACTTTATTGTAAATAAAAGTTTCTTATAAACTTTGTATAAACCCAAAAGCTTTGATTACATCATCAAAGTGTTTACTCCAACTCTTAGATGTTTGCTTCGGTCCATAGAAGGATCGCTGGAGCCTGCATACCTTTTAGCATCGTTAGGACCGACAAAACCTTTTTGGTTGTATCACACACAACCTTTCCTCACGGAAACCATTAAGGAAATTCTGTTTTGAAATCCATCTGCGAGATCTCACAATAGAAAAATGCAGCAACTGCTAACATAATTCCAATAGACTTTAGCATCGCTATGGGTGAGATAGTCTCATTGTAGTCAACTCCTTGAACTTATCGGAAACTTATTTGTGACAAGTCAAGCTTCATAAATGGTAACATTTACCATCAGCATTTGTCTTCTTCTTAAAGGTCCATTTGTGCTCAACGGCCTGCCGTTCATCGGGCAAGTCTACCAAAGTCCACACTTGGTTTTCATATGGATCATTTCTCGAATTTCACGGCTCCTAGCCATTTGTTGGAATTCGGGCCTGCCAATTCTTCTTCATAGCTCGTAGGTTCACTGTTGTCCAACAACATGACCTCTAAGACAGGATTGTCGTACCACTCAGGGGCGGAACGAGTCCTTGTGGACCTACGAGGTTCGGTCATGACTTGATCCGAAGCTTCATGATCATCATCATTTTCTTCCTCATCACTTTGTGTAGGCTATGCAGAAACATCTTTCTGTGTCGTGCTACCTCCAACTGAAGTGACGGTTCAACAACCTCATCAAGTTCTAGTTTCCTCCCACTCAATTCTTTGGAGAGATACTCTTTCTCGAGAAAGGATCCGTTTTTAGCAACAAACACTTTGCCCTTGGATCTGAGATAGAAGACGTACCCAACTGTTTCCTTAGGGTATCCTATGAAGATGCACTTTTCCGCTTTGGGTTCAAGCTTATCAGACATAAGTGTCGCATTCCCAAGCTCTAAGAAATGACAGCTTAGGTTTCTGCAAAACCATAATTCATATGGTGTCATATCAACGGATTTAGATGGTGCCCTATTTAAAGTAAATGTAGTTGTCTCTAATGCATAAACCCAAAAATGATAGTGGCAAACGATAAGAAAGATCATAGTATGCGCCATATCCAATAGAGCACGACTACGACATTCGAACACACTATCACACTATGGTATTCCAGGTGGCGTGAGTTGTGAAACAATTCCCACATTGTCTTAAGTTGCATACCAAACTCGTAACTCAGATATTAACCTCCACGATCATATCATAGACATTTTATCTTCTTGTCACGATGTCTTAAACTTCACTTTGAAATTGCTTGAACTTTCCAAACGTTTCATACTTGTGTTTCATTAAGTAAATATACACATATCTACTCAAATCATCAGTGAACGTAAGAAAATAACGATATCCACCGCACGCTTCAACACTCATTGGACCACATACATCAACATGTATTATTTCCAATAAGTCACTTGCCCGATCCATCATATCGAAAACGGGGTCTAATTCATCTTGCCCATGAGGCATGGTACACATGTCTCAACCGATTCGAAATCAAGTGCGTCCAAAGATTCATCAGTATGGAGTTTCTTCATGCACTTTACACCAATATGACCATAAGTATGTGGTACTATCATTATTAACTTTGCATCTTTTGGCATCAATATTATGGACATGTGTATCACTACGATCGACATTCAATAAACCATTCACATTGGGTGCATGACCATTGAAGGTATTATTCATGTAAACAGACTAACCATTATTCTTTGACTTAAATGAATAACCATATTGCGATAAACACGATCTAATCATGTTGATGCTCTATGCAAACACCAAATAACATTTATTCAAGTTTAACACTAATCCCGAAGGTAGAGGGAGCGTGTGATGGTGATCACATCAACCTTGGAAACACTTCCAACACACATCGTCACCTCACCCTTAGCTAGTCTCCGTTTATTCCGTAGCTTTTATTTCGAGTTACGAACAATAGCAAATTAACCGATATCTAATACCCATGTGCTGCTAAGAGTGCTAGTAAGGTACACATCAATAACACGTAGATCAAATATACTTTTGTTGACGTTGCAAGCCTTCTTAACTAGCAAGTATCTAGGCTTGTTCCACTTTAGTGACCGTTCTCCTCAAAATAGAAGCACTTAGTCTCAGGTTTGGGTTCAACCTTGGGTTTCTTCACTGGAGTAGCAACTGGCTTGCCATTCATGAAGTTTCCCTTCTCGCCCTTCTCAAAACTAGTGGTTTTACTAACCATCAACATTTGATGCTCCTTCTTGATTTCTACCTTCGCGGTGTCAAACTTGTGAATAGCTTAGGGATCGATTTTCCATCGCTGACATGTTTATAGTTCATCACGAAGCTCTAGTAGCTTTGTGGCAGTGACTTGGAGAACTATATCAATCAGTATTTTATCTGGAAGATCAACTCCCACTTGATTCAAGCAATTCTAGCACCGAGACAATCTGAGCACACGCTCACCAATTGAGCTATTATCCTTCATCTTGTAGGCAAAGAATCTTGTTGGAGGTCTCATACCTCTCAACATGGGAACAAGCCTGAAATCCATTTTAGCTCATGGAACATATTGTATGCTCTCTGACGTTCAAAACCTCTTTGAAGCCTCAGTTCTAAGCCATAAAGCATGACGCACTGAACTGTCAAGTAGTCATCAAAAATGTGTGTGTCTGAGTTCTCAACACCCACAAACAATGCTTGAGGGGTTGGTGCACCGAGCGGTGCATCAATGACATAAGCGTTCTGTGCAGCAACAAGGACGATCCTCGGATCACGGACCGAGTCCGCATAATTGCTACCATCATCTTTCAACTTCTTTTTTCTCTAGGAACGTATCAAAATTCAAGGGAGCTACAACGCGAGATATTGATCTATAACATAATTTGCAAAGAAATTTTGACTATGTTCATGATAATAAGTTCAATTAATCATATTACTTAAGAACTTCGACTCAAATCAACATCCCTCAGGTTGTCTAAGTGTGACACGATCCAAATCCACCAACCCAAGTCCGATCATCACGTGAGATGAGGTGGTTTCAATGGTGAACATCCCCATGTTGATCATATCTACTATATGACTCATGTTCGACCTTTTGGTCTCCTGTGTTCCGAGCCGATGTCTGTACATGCTAGGCTCATCAAGTTTAACCTGAGTGTTCCGCATGTGCAAAACTGGCTTGCACCCGTTGTATGTGAACGTAGAGTCTATCACACCCGATCATCACGTGGTGCTTCGAAACGACAAACTTTCGCAACGGTGCACACTTGGGGAGAACACAATTTTAGATGGAAATTTAAGTGGGGGATCACCTTATAATGCTAACGTCGTCCCTAGCTAAATAAGATGCATAAAAGTATTAACATCACATGCAAATCATAAGTGACATGATATGGCCATGAACTTGTGATTTTGATCTCCATCTCCAAAGCACCAACAAGATCTCCATTGTCACCAATATGACACCATGATCTCCATCATTATGTTTCCATCGGGGTTGTCATGCCAACCATGCTTCTACTACTATTGCTAATATTTAGGGATAAAGTAAAGCATTACATAGCGCTTAATGATTGACACACAGGTCATACAATAATTAAAGACAACCCTATGGATCTTGCCGGTTGCCTTTCTCATCGACATGCAAGTCCTGATAACTATTACAAAACATGATCATCTCATACATCGACATATATCAAATCACGTCTTGACCATATCACATCACAACATGCCCTGAAAAACAAGTTAGATGTCCTCTACTTTGTTGTTTCATGTTTTAGATGGCTGCTATGGGCAACTAGTAAGAACCGTTCTTACCTACGCAAAGCCACAATGCTGATTATCGAGTTGCTTGTTAACCTTCTACAAGGACCGCCTATGTCGAATCCAATTCAACTAAAGTGGGAGAGACAGACACCCGTCACCCATCTTTATGCAACAAGTTGCATGTCAGTCGATGGAACCGGTCTCTCGTACTTGGACGAGTAAGGTTTGTCTGAGCCGCTTCATCCCACAATACCGTCGAATCAAGATAAGACTAAGGAGGTAAGCAATGTGAACATAAACACCCACAAACTCTTTTGTGTTCTACTCGTGCATATTAACTACGCATAGACCTAGCTCTGATACCATTGTTGGGGAACATTGCATAGGAAACAAAAAAATCCTACGAACACCCAAGATCTATCTATGGAGATCAACAATTATGAGAGGGAGAGTGGATCTACATACCCGTGTAGATCGCTAAGCGGGAAGCATTAAGAAACGCGGTTGATCTAGTCGATGGTCTTCGCGATCCAAATCGCAATCCGTCCCGCGATCCAATCACAATCCGAACAGACGACACCTCCATGTTCAACACACATACAACTAGATTATGTTTCTGCCTTCTTGATCTAGCAATCTAGAGTGGAGAGTTAGATGAGTTCTCCAGCAGCACGACGACATGGTGGTGGTGGTGGTGTAGCAATCTCAGCAGAGCTTCGCCAAGCGCTGCCGCATATGCGTTTCGGTGGAGAAATAGATCTAGGGAGAGAGGGAGGGTTGCACCTATGCCTTAGGGGCTAGCTGCCCTCCCTCCCCCTCTCTATATATAGGAGGAGGGGTATATGGGGCACAGCCCTAGCCCTTTCTCCAAGTAAGTGGGCGACGGACAGGAGGGAGGAGTCCTCCCTCCCCAAGGCACCTGCTAGGTGCCTTCCCCTTTAGGGTTTCCTACCCCCTAGCCGCATGGGCCCTTGGGAGCTGTCCCAACAAGGATTGGACACCCCCTTACAACCCATGCAAGTACTAGGGGCTGGAGGGACCCTTGTGGACTCCTCCGGAACCCTCTGGAACCTTCCAAAACCTTCCGAAAGCTTCCCGGTACAATACCAGAAAAAACTGGAACTTTCCCGATAGCCAAAATATGACTTCCCATATATAAATATTTACCTCTGAACCATTCCGGATCTCTTCGTGTCGTCCGGGATCTCACCCGAGACTACGAACAACCTTCGATCACCAACATACATAACTCAACAATACCAAATCGTCACCGAACATTAAGTGTGTAGACCCCACGGGTTTGAGAACTATGTAGACATGACCGAGACAACTCCACGGTCAATAACCAATAGCGGGACCTGGATGCCCATATTGGTTCCTACATATTCTACGAAGATCTTTATCGGTCGAATCATGATGTCATGGATTGAGACAATCCCGTATGCAGTTCCCTATGTCCATCAGTATGTTCCTTGCCCGAGATTCGATCGTCGGTATCTCCATACCTAGTTCCATCTCATTACTGGAAAGTCTCTTTACTCGTTCCGTAACACAAGATCCCGTGACTAATTCCTTAGTCACATTGCTTGCAAGCTTCTTGTGATGTTGTATTACCAAGTGGGCCCAGAGATACCTCTCCATCATACGGAGTGACAAATCCCAGTCTCGATCCATGCCAACCCAACAGACACCCTCGGAGATACATATAGAGCACCTTTGTAGTCACCCAGTTATGTTGTGACATTTCATACACACAAGATACTCCTCCATTGTCAGTGAGTTGCATGATCTCATGGTCATGGGAACAGATACTTGACATGCAGAAAACAATAGCAATAAACTGACACGATCATATGCTACGTTCATAGTTTGGGTCTTGTCCATCACATCATTCTCCTGATGGTGTGGTCTCGTTATCAAATGACAATTCATGTCTACGTCCAGGAAACCTTGACCATCATTGATCAACGACCTAGTCTACTAGAGGCTCACTAGGGACACACTATTATCTATGTACCCACACATGTATTTTAGTTTCCAATCAATACAATTATAGCATTGATAATAAAAAATTATCATGAACAAGGAAATGTGATAATAACCAATTTATTATCGCCTCTAGGGCATATTTCCAACAATGTCCAACGTAACAATGAGAAAGATACAAGAAATGAAGAGTACATTCGTGCAGAATTTTCAAATACAGATGATGATGAGAGGCAAGGCGATCATGACATGGGAGCTTCTGAGGATGCAGATCATGGCAGACATGTCATGATCTATGATAGATATAATACCTCTATTGAGTAAGGCATGGTCTTTTGTTGTGTAGTTGATTGCCAAAATGTAGTTGAAACTTTCTCAATTAAGTCTGAAACTGAGTACATTACATTAAAGAGGACTGATATGTCTTCAACGTATCTATAATTTTTGATTGTGCCATGCTATTATATTATCATTCAAGGATCTTTTGGAGTAATTATTTACCAATTTATATTTTTTTGAGCACTAACCTATTGACCCAGTGTCCAGTGCCAGTTGTTGTTTTCTACGTGTTTTTACAGCACGAAATGAAGTCCAATTGCCTCGAAAGTTTTGTTATGATTTTTTCTAGACCAGAAGAAGACCTCGAAGCTTCGGGAGAAGACCAGAGACCGCACAAGAAGGCCACAAGCCAACATGGTAAGCCCAGGGGGATGATTGCGCCCTGATGGCTTGTGCCTCACTAGCGGCCCCTCTGACCTCGTTTTCTGGCCTATAAATTCAGATATATTCCAAAAAAACAAATGGCATCCCAAAACACTATTTCCACCGCCGCAAGTCTCTGTTGCGTCGTGATCTCATCTGGAGCTCCGTTCTGGCACCCTACCAGAGGGGGGATCGATCATGGAGGGTTTCTTCATGAACCTTGCTACCCTCATGGTGATGTGTGAGTAGTTCAACACAGACCTATGGTTTTGTAGTTAGTATCTAGATGACTCTCCCTCTCTCTCTATCTATCTTACAATGACCACCGCATCTTCGCTTTGATTAGTCCGATGTAACTCTTTTTACGCGGTGTGTTTGTTGGGATCCGATGGATTGTGGGTTTATGTTTAGATTATTCATGAAAAGTATTTGAGTCTTCTCTAAAACTATTATGATTCTTAATTGCATGATCATTATAGCTTAGCAATTCTCTCTGATCTATTGATTTGCTTTGGGCGAGTAGATTGATCTTTCTTTAGTGAGAGAGGTGCGTTGTAATGGGTTCAACCTGACGATTTTCTCCCAATGACATAAGGGGACAAGTTGCATCTTTATTTTGTTGCCACTAAGGATAAAATTATGCGGTTTATTCATATTACTTGATTTTACTTTTTCTACATCATGTCATCGTTCTCCATGCATTACTCTGTTTGTCATGAACTTAATACGTAGACAGGCAAGCATAGAAGCGCTCTTGAAGTGGAGTAATAGTAAGGTGGAGGCAGGAGTCGGCCTGTTTTTCTTGGACGATATGCCTATATAGACATGATCATTTCCATGAACATCGCATAACTATCCGCTTTTTATCAATTGCCCAACAGTAATGTGTTTACCCACAGTATGCCTACTTTCACGAGAGATGCTGCTAGAGAAAACTATGCCCCGAGTCTATTCACTTATATATTTACAAACTTATAAATACATTGTTGTTCTTATTTACCTTTTATTTTATTTTTCACTTTACAATTATCAACTATTATCTGCACACTTCACTTGCTTGCAAATAACGAGATCAAGGGGATTGACAACCCTCTTGCCCACGTTGGGTCCAAGTTGTTTGCTCGTTTGTGTGGAGCCGCTGAAGACGGTTGTGTATTGATATTCCTGTTGGTTTGATAAACCGTGGTTTCATAACTGAAGAAAATAATTACCCGTATTGTGCTGCAATTACCCATTCCTCTTCATGGAAAACCCAACGCAGATCACAAGTATCAGGAAGGATTTCTAGCGCCATTGCCAGGGAATATCATCACCAACTATCAAGTAACTTCACATAAATCATCATTCACTTGTTCTTATTTTTATTTTCTATTATATTTAGTTTGTACAATAAAAATTAAAACTAAAAAATATTATCTATGCTAGTTACTTGTTTGCTTGCAATAATCATGTTATCACACAAAAATAGAAAGTAAAGACTTATGGATCCACATAAAGTTTTCTACTTGGGTCATCTTGGATTCATTTGTGCTCGTGCGGAAGCCCAAACTATCTTAGTTGAGGAAAAATCATTAGATGAGGATGCTTATTTTGTGCGTTACCAGTTGTCTCAAAAGGGGGGACTTTTATGCCATCAAATAAAATGTTTGATGTGCTATGCTTGGAATCTGTGTGAAATTTATTATTCTACTTGTTGCTCTGGGTACCCTAAGAAACACCTTCCCTACCTATGTGAGTTTAATGATAATGAAATCTTATTTTTTTATGCAAAGGGTGTTTATTGTTATTATGACATTGAACAAATTGAATAATTTGTTGCTTTTAGGGGTGCTTATGAAGTTGCTTCTTTGATTGAAAATATGATGCTACTCTCTACAAATCTGGAAATTTGGCGATACTTAAATATTTCTATTAAAACTATGATTCTAATTCTTATGTTAAAGAATTCATTTAGTGGATTTCTATTGTGTTAGAAGAAAAATATGATTCCATTGATTCGATTGAAATATCCCCTCTTGATGAACGTGATGCTTGCTATTCTTATGGCCATGATGCCAATATTAATGATTCCTATGGAGATGAGCTTGTTATAGTTCCTTATGTTGAAAATGAAATTATTACTATTTCACCCAAAAAGCATGATTGCAATGATGTTACTATAAATTGTATTAATGCCAATTGTGCTAGCAATATGCAAAGCTACAAGCTTATGGATGATAATTTTGTTATGTCCAATACTTATTGCAATGGTCATTATGGGGGTGATGATGTTTATTTTGATATTGAAAATTTATTTAAGCATCATGATGAATATGTTATGGATAATAATGTTTGCAATAATATTGGAAGTGGGTTTGGAGAGGTCATGACTTTAGTTAATGTTGATCCCACTACCTTGGAAGATTTTAAACCTTTTGTGCATATGGATCATGGAGATAACATTTTATATGAGAGATATATTGTTGAATTTGAACATGATCCTACATGTAATTATTATGGGAGAGGAGAATATGGTTAGAGAAATTTTTATGTTACTCTCTTACTTTTCTTTATGTTACAATTATTATTGCTTCATTCTTCCTACATGAATATGCTAGATACTCGTTGTCTTTATAATTTGTTTAATTATAAAATGCCTATGCATAGGAAGTATGTTATACTTAAATGTGTTTTTCACATGCTACATGATGCTCTCTTTATGTTTTCATTATTAATTTCATGAGAGCATCATAATTATTACAAGCCTATCTTAGTGGCTATAAAAAAGATCTTGTCGGGAGGCCACCCAATACTTTATGTTATTTTTTGATAACATGATTATTGCCTTTGTAATGATTGTGTTTTTATTTTTGAATTAGTGTTTGTGCCAAGTAAAGCCTTTTGGATGACTCACAAGATGAGTAGAATTGATACAACGCAAAAATAGAAACTTTAGCGTCCAATACAGAATTTATCTGATTTTAGTGGAAAGTCTTTTTGATCTGAATTTTCTAGGCAGTATTGCTATAGAAATTATTATGGTTTCCTAATTTTTCAGAATTGTTAGAGTTACAGAAGTATCGGTTCTCTACAGATCATTACAGACTACTTTGTTTTACACAGATCATGTTTTTGCTTGCATAGTTTGCTTGTTTTGATGATGCTATGGATTGTATCGGGGGACATAAACCATGGAGAAGTTAGAATACAGTACATATTATGCAATAATTAAATATGAATCAATTTATTACAGTACCTAAAGTATTTGATATGTTGCTTATACTAACGGATCTCAAGAAGTTTTGTTGAGTTTTGTGTGATTGAAGTTTTCAAGTTTTGGGTGTTATCACGATGGACAATGGAATAAGGAGCGACAAAATCCTAAGATTGGGGATGCCCAAGGAACCCGAAGGTAATATTATGGGAAAACTCAAGCATCTAAGCTTGGGGATTCCCGGAAGCCATCCCCTCTTTCATCTCAATCCATCGGTATGTCACTTGGAGCTATATTTTTATTCGTCACATGATATGAGTTTTGCTTGGAGTGTTATTTGCTTTTGTTTTCTTTTACTTTTATTTTGCCACTGTTGGACACACCTATTAGAGAGACACACCTTCATCATAATTTTCTAGAATACTTATATGCTTCACTTATACCTTTTGAGCTTAGCAGTTGCTCTAGTACTTGACTTATATCTTTTCGAGCACGATGGCGTATAGATTTTATAGAAATAATTGCACTCTCGCTCTTCACTTATATTTGTTTGAGAGTTAATAAATAGTGACTATAATTTGCATGGGTCATAATACTAGTCAGAAAATAATAGCTATTCAAAGAGTGATAATCAAAACCATCATGTATCACATAAAAGAGAAATTGTGGGTTAATGATATTGATGTGGTAATATGAAAAGGTGTGAGTGAATTATTGTTGATTTGTAGAAGTGTCAGTATTAAGAGGTTTTAACTTCTTGTTTGTCTAAAATTTAAAAAGGAATGGTGAGGATGCGTGAGCATTTCTATTCCTCGTTAAAATCCTAGTGTTGTTTCGGATGGTAAACTCCTACCAACCAGCCCCCTCGGAACATGCGAGTAGTGCTTTGATTTGTCATAAAACTAATAAAACTTTGCAATAAGTATATAAGTTCTTTATGACTTATGTGAAACCATGGACATACGCAATCTTGCCTTCTCATATTTTGCTAGCCTCTTTAGTACCATGCCTTTCCCATTCTCACCTCGAGGATCGGTGCAACCTTCGTTGGTGCATCCAAATCCCGTGACATGATATGCTCTGTCACACATAAGCTTCATTATATCTTCCTCAAAATAGCCACCATACCTACCTATTATGGCATTTCCATAGCCATTCTGAGATATATTGCCATGCAAATTCCATCGTCACATCATATGACTAGTTCATTCATCATCATAATGCTTTGCATGATCATATAGAGCTGACATAGTATTTGTGGCAAAGCCACAGTCATCATATTTTTACATGTAATTCTATATCATTACACATCCTGGTACACTGCTAGAGGCATTCATATTGATCCATATTTTTCTATAGCTCTTCACATCGAGTTTTCATATTGAGTTGTAAGTAAAAAAAAAGTGTGATGACCATCATCATTAGAGCATTTTCCCAGTGAGGAAATAAAAATGGGGGAGGCCAAATGAGCCCACCATATAAAAATGAAAAAGAGAGAAAAATAGAGAAGGGACTTTGCTACTATCCTTTACCACACTTGTGCCTCAAAGTGGCATCTTGTTTTTCATATAGAGAGTCTCATGTTATGACATTTTCATATGCTAGTGGGAATCACTTTTTTATTATTATAAACTTGGCTTGTATATTTCGATGAAGGGCTACATCAAATGCCTGAGGTCTTCATGACCAAGCAAGTTGGACGCACACCCCACTTAGCTTCAAATGAGCATTCATACACTTATAGATCTAGTGCATAATTTGCATGGCAATGCCTACTCCTTGCATTGACAACTATCGATGTGCATCTCCATAGCCTGTTGGTACGCCTAGTATATGTAGGAGGAAGAGAGGAGAGGAGGCAACCTTGGCTTCCCAAGCCAAGGGCTTCAGCCAAACCAAGGGTGGAGGTGGAGTCCACCTCCAATCCTAGTAGGACTAGGATTCACCCTCTTTTTTGCCTTTTTCCACTTTTTCTCTTCGGACTCTTTTCTTCCAGACGCATGGGCATCTTGTGGTTGTTCCACCAGACCACTAAGGGCTGGTTTCCACTCTCCCACAGCCTATGTAGCCTCTTGGGTCAAAATACTCCTCCCGGAGGCCTCCTGGTACACTACCAGCACTCCCGGTACACTACCGATGAGCCCGAAACTTCTCCGGTGACCAAAACAGGACTTCCTATTTATCAATATTTACCTCCGGACCATCCCGGAGCTCCTCATGATGTCCGGGATCTCATCCGGGACTCCGAACAAACTTCGGTCACCACCATACATAACTCTATACTACCGAAACGTCACCAAACCTTAAGTGTGCAGACCCTGCGGGTTCGAGAACTATGTAGACATGACCGAGACACCTCTACGATCAATAACCAATGGCGGGACCTGGATGTCCACATTGGTTCCTACATATTCTACGAAGATCTTTATCGTTTGAACCTCTATGTCAAGGATTCAGTTAATCCCGTATGATGTTCCCTTTGCTCTTCGGTATGTTACTTGCCCAAGATTCGATCGTCGGTATCTCCATACCTAGTTCAACCTCGTTACCGACAAGTCTCTTTACTCATTCTGTAATACAAGATCCCTTGACTAACAATTAGTCACATTTATTGCAAGGCTTATTGTGATGTTGTATTACCGAGTGGGCCCTGAGACACCTCTCCGTCACACGGAGTAACAAATCCCAGTCTTGATCCATGCCAACTCAACAGACACCCTCGGAGATACCTGTAGAGCACCTTTATAGTCACCCAGTTACGTTGGGACGTTTGATACACACAAGGCACTCCTCCAATGTCCGTGAGTTGCATGATCTCATGGTCATAGGAACATATACATGACATGCAGAAAATAGTAGCAATAAACTGACACGATCATATGCTACGTTTGTAGTTTGGGTCTTCTCCATCACATCATTCTCCTAATGATGTGATCCCATTATCAAATGACATCACATGTCAATGGCTAGGAAACCTTGACCATCTTTGATCAACGTGCTAGTTCACTAGAGGCATACTAGGGACAGAGTGTTGTTTATTTACCCACACATGTAATGTGTTTCCAATCAATACAATTATAGCATGGATAATAAACGATTATCATGAACAAGGAAATATAATAATAAACACTTTATTTATTGCCTCTAGGGAATATTTCCAACAGTCTCTCACTTGCACTAGAGTCAATAATCTAGTTCACATCACTATGTGATTTACATTGTAATGAATCGAACACCCATGCAGTTCTGGTGTTGATCATGTTTAGCCCTTGGAAGAGGTTTAGTCAATGGGTCTGCAACATTCAGATCCGTGTGCACTTTGCAAATATTTATGTCCTTCTCCTTGATGTAATCACGGATGGATTTGAAGCGTCACTTTATGTGTCTAGTCCTCTTGTGAAACCTTGGTTCCTTGGCCAGAGCAATGGCACCAGTGTTGTCACAGAACAGGTTCATTGGATTTGGTGCACTGGGCACTACTCCAAGATCTGTCATGAATTGCTTCATCCAGACACCTTCCATTTCCGCCTCCGAGGTTGCGATGTACTCCGCTTCGCACGTAGAATCAGCTACCACGCTTTGCTTGGAACTGCACCAGCTTACCGCTCCCCCGTTGAGAATAAATACGTATCCAGTTTGCGACTTAGAGTCGTCCAGATCAGTGTCAAAGCTTGCATCGACGTAACCCTTTATGACGAGCTCTTCATCACCTCCATAAACGAGAAATATTTCCTTAGTCCTTTTCAGGTACTTAAGGATATTCTTGACCGCTTGCCAGTGCTCCATTCCAGGATCACTTTGAAACCTTCCGGCCATACTTATGGCAAGGCTGACATCGGGTCTTGTGCACAGCATTGCATACATGATAGAGCCTATGGCTGAAGCATAGGGGATGACACTCATCTTTTCTCTATCTTCTGAAGTCACTTGGTATTGAGTCTTACTCAACTTCACACCTTGTAACATAGGCAAGAACCCCTTCTTGGACTGATCCATTTTGAACTTCTTCAAAACTTTATCAAGGTATGTGCTCTGTGCAAGTGCTATTAAGCGTCTCGATCTATATCTATAGATCTTAATGCCTAATATGAAAGCAGCTTCTCCTAGGTCCTTCATTGAAAAACTCTTGTTCAAATATTCCTTCACGCTTTCCAGCATTTCTATATTGTTTCCAATCAGAATATGTCATCCACATATAATATCAGAAACGCTATAGAGCTCCCACTCACTTTCTTGTGAATACAAGCTTCTCCATAAACTTGTATAAACTCAAACGCTTTGATTACCTCATCAAAACGCTTATTCCAACTCCGAGATGCTTGCACCAGCCCATAAATGGATCGTTGGAGTTTGCAAACTTTGTCAGCATTCTCTGGATCGACAAAACCTTCAGGTTACATCATATACAACTCTTCCTTAAGGAAACCGAGGAGGAACGCTGTTTTGACATCCATCTGCCAAATTTCATAGTCGAAATAAGCAGCAATTGCCAACATGATTCTGACAGACTTAAGCATCGCTACGGGTGAGAAAGTCTCATCGTAGTCAACTCCTTGAACTTGTGAAAAACCCTTTGCCACAAGTCGAGCTTTATAGACGGTGACATTACCGTTCGCGTCTGTCTTCTTCTTAAAGATCCATTTGTTCTGAATGGCCTTTCGCCCTTCAGGTAATACTTCCAAAGTCCATACTTTGTTTTCATAGATGGATCCCATCTCGGATTTCATGGCGTCTAACCATTTCTTGTAATCCGGTCCCATCACTGCTCCTCCATAGCTCCTAGGTTCATTGTTGTCCAACAACATGACCTCCAAGACAGGGTTGCCGTACCACTCAGGGGTAGTACGTGGCCTTGTTGACCTACGAGGTTCAATAGCAGCTTGATCTGAAGCTTCATGATCATCATCATTAACTTCCTCTTCTACCGTCATAGGTTCCACAAAAACATCTTTCTACGATGCGCTACTTTCTGGTTGAAGTAAAGGTTCAATAACCTCATCAAGCTCTATTTTCCTCCCACTCAATTCTTTCGAGAGAAACTCTTTCTCAAGAAATGTTCCATTCTTAGCGACAAACACTTTGCCTTCGGATCTGAGATAGAAGGTATACCCGACTGTCTCTTTTGGGTATCCTATGAAGACGCATTTCTCCGCTTTGGGTTCCAACTTTTCAGGCTGAAGCTTTTTGACATAAGCATCACATCCCCAAACTTTAAGAAACGACAACTTTGGCTTCTTGCCAAACCACAGTTCATATGGCGTCGTCTCAACAGATTTTGATGGTGCCCTATTTAAAGTGAATGCAGCTGTCTCTAATGCATAACCCCAAAACGATAGTGGCAAATCAGCAAGAGACATCATAGAACGCACCATATCTAATAAGGTTCGATTACGACGTTCGGACACACCATTACGCTGTGGTGTTCCGGGCGGTGTCAACTGTGAAACAATTCCACACTGTCTTAAGTGACTGCCAAACTCATAACTCAGATATTCACCTCCTCGATCAGATCACAGGAACTTAATCTTCTTGTTACGATGATTCTCAACTTCACTCTGAAATTGCTTGAACTTTTCAAACGTTTCAGACTTGTGTTTCATTAAGTAAATATACCCATATCTACTTAAGTCATCAGTGAAGGTGAGAAAATAATGATATCCACCACGTGCTGTAACATTCATTGGACCGCACACATCAGTATGTATGATTTCCAATAAGTCACTCGCCCGTTCCATTGTACCAGAGAACGGCGTTTTAGTCATCTTGCCCATGAGGCATGGTTCACATGTGTCAAGTGATTCAAAATCAAGTGACTCCAAAAGTCCATCAACATGGAGCTTCCTCATGCGTTTTACACCAATATGACCTAAATGGCAGTGCCACAAGAAAGTGGTACTATCATTATCAACTCTACCTCTTTTGGCATCAATGTTATGAACATGTGTGTCATCACTATCAAGATTCAATATGAATAAACCTCTTACATTGGGTGCATGACCATAAAATATATTACTCATATAAATAGAACAACCTTTATTCTCTGATTTAAATGAGTAACCGTCTCGCAATAAACAAGATCCAGATATAATGTTCATGCTTAACGCAGGCACTAAATAACAATTATTCAGGTTCATCACTAATCCCGATGGTAATCGAAGAGAGAGCGTGCCGACGGCGATCACATCAACCTTGGAACCATTTCCCACGCGCATCGTCACTTCGTCCTTTGCCAGCCTTCGTTTATTCCGTAGTTCCTGCTTTGAGTTGCAAATGTGAGCAACCGAACCGGTATCAAATACCCAGGCACTACTACGAGAGCTAGTAAGGTACACATCAATAACATGTATATCATATATACCTTGTTTGTCGTTGGCCGGCTTCTTGTCAGCCAGGTACTTGGGGCAGTTCCGCTTCTAGTGACCAGTTCCCTTGCAATGAAAGCACTCAGTTTTTGGCTTGGGTCCATGCTTGGGCTTCTTTACACGAGTAGCAACTACTTTTCCATCCTTCTTGGTTTTACCCTTCTTGCCCTTGCCCTTGACCTTGCGATTTTTCTTGAAACTAGTGGTTTGATTGACCATCAACACTTGATGTTCTTTCTGGATTTCAGACTCAGCGACCTTTAGCATCACAAACAGCTCGGCGACTGACTTGTTCATCCCATGCATGTTATAGTTCATCACAAAGCTCTTGTAACTTGGTGGCAGTGATTGAAGAACTTTGTCAGTGATCGCCTCTGGCAGAAGGGCAATTCCCAACTCCGCTAGACGAGTTGAATACCCAGACATTCTGAGTATATGTTCACTGATAGACCCGTTCTCCTCCATCTTGCAAGCATAGAACTTATCAGAGGTTTCATACCTCTCGATCCGGGCGTTCTTCTGAAAAACAAATTTCAACTCCTGGAACATCTCATATGCTCCATGACGTTCAAAACGTCTTTGAAGTCCCGGTTCTAAGCCACACAATATTGCACACTGAACTATTGAGTAATCTCTAGTACTTGCCTCCCAAACGTTCTAAACGTCTTTGGAGGTCATGTCTTCTGGTTGGTCACCAAGCGGTGCATCAAGGACATATGATTTCTAGGAAGCCGTGAGGATAATCCTCAGATTACGGGCCCAGTCAACAAAGTTACTTCCATCATCTTTCAACTTAGCTTTCTCTAGGAACGCATTAAAATTCAGGGGTGCTACTGCGCGAGCCATTGATCTACAACATAAATATGCAAAGTTTACTTAGACTATTGTTCAAGATAATGAGTTTAGTTAATCAAATTACTAAAGCTCCCACTCAAATCGACATCCCTCAGGTCATCTGAGTGTCACATGATCCAAATCCACCAAGTCAAGTCCGATCATCATGTGAGTTGAGGTGGCTTCAATGGTGAACATCATTATGTTGATCATATCTACAATATGACTCATGCTCGACCTTTCGGTCTCTTGTGTTCCGAGGCCATGTCTGTACATGCTAGGCTCGTTAAGTTTAACCCGAGTGTTCTGCGTGTGCAACACTAGCTTTCACCCGTTGTATGTGAACGTAGAATCTATCACACCCGATCATCATGTGGTGTCTCGACACGACGAACTTTCGCAACGGTGCATACTCGGGGAGAACACAATTCATCTTGAAATTTAAGTGAGGGATCACCTTATAATGCTACCGTCATACTAAGCAAAACAAGCTGCATAAAAGGATTAACATCACATGCAATTCATAAGTGACATGATATGGGCATGAACTTGTGCTTTAGATCTCCATGTTGAAAGCACCGGCATGATCTCCATCGTCACCAGCAAGACACCATGATCTCCATCATCTTGATCTCCATCAGCGTGTCACCATCGGGGTTGTCGCTCCCAACATGCTTCTACTACTATTGCTACCGTTTAGCGATAAAGCAAAGCATTACATAGCACTTCATTATTGACACGCAGGTCATACAATAATTAAAGACAACCCTATGGCTCCTGCCGGTTGCCGTACTCATCGACATGCAAGCCGTGATAATATTTACATCACATGATCATCTCATACATCACATATATCACATCATATAATTGGCCATATCACATCACAACATACCCTGCAAAAACAAGTTAGACGTCCTCTAATTGTTGTTGCATGTTTTACATGGCTGCTACGGGTATCTAGCAAGAACAATTCTCATCTACGCAAAAACCACAACGGTGATACACTAGTTGCTTTTCAACCTTCTCAAGGACCGCCTTTGTCGAATCCGATCCAACTAAAGTGAGAAAAATTGGCACCCGCAAGCCATCTATGCAACATGTTGCGGTCGAGGGAACCGGTCTCTTGTAAGCGTACGAGTAATGTTGGTTCGGGCAGCTTCATCTCACAATACCGCTGAACCAAAATCCGACCAAGGGAGGAAGCAATCTAAGCATCAATGCCCACAAACCTTTTGTGTTCTACTCGAGATATCATCTACACATAGACCTAGCTCTGATACCACTGTTGGGGAACGTTGCATGGGAAACAAAAATGTTCCTACGCACATGCAGATCTATCCATGGTGATGAGCATCTACGAGAGGGAGAGTGGATCTACAAACCCTTGTAGATCGCTAAGCGGGAAGCGTTAAGAAACGAGGTTGGTGTAGTCGAACGTCTTCGCGATCCAAATCGCCGTGTGTCCCACTATCCAATCATGATCTGTCCTGCGATCCGATCATGATCCATCCCACGAACCTGATCACGGTCCGTCCCACGAACTTGATCATGATCCTTCCGATCTAGCGCCGAATGGACGGCACATCCGCGTTCAGCACACGTACAGCTTGATGATGATCTCCACCGTCTTGATCTAGCAAGAATGAGTGGAGAGCAAGAAGAGTTCCCCGGGAGCCTGACGGCTCTCCGGCGATGGTGGTGGAGCAATTCCAGAAGGGCTTCGCCTAAGCACTGCAGAAATCCGATCTAGAGGAGAAACTATGCACTTGAGGAACGGGTAGCACGTGGCTGAAATTCAAGTGCAAAAACCCTCAATACCACCAGTATATATAGGAGGAAGAGAGGAGAGGAGGCAGCCTTGGCTTCCCAAGACAAGGGCTTCGGCCGAACCAAGGGTGGAGGTGGAGTCCACCTCCAATTCTAGTAGGACTAGGATTCACCCTCTTTTTTGCCTTTTTCCACTTTTTCTCTTAGGACTGTTTTCTTCCAGACGCATGGGCCTCTTGTGGTTGTTCCACCAGCCCACTAAGGGCTGGTTTCCACTCTCCCACAGCCCATGTAGCCTCTTGGTTCGAAATACTCCTCCCGGAGGCCTCCCGGTACACTACCGACACTCCCGCTACACTGCCGATGAGCCCGAAACTTTTCCGGTGACCAAAATAGGACATCCTATATATGAATCTTTACCTATGGACCATTCCGAAGCACCTCATGACGTCCGGAATCTCATCTAGGACTCAGAACAAACTTCGGTCACCATCATACATAACTCTATACTACCGAAATGCCACCAAACCTTAAGTGTGCAGACCCTGCGGGTTCGAGAACTATGTAGACATGACCGAGACACCTCTACGGTCAATAATCAATGGCGGGACCTGGATGTCCACATTGGTTCATACATATTCTACAAAGATCTTTATCAGTTTAACCTCCATGTTAAGGATTCAATTAATCTCGTATGATGTTCCCTTTGTTCTTCGGTATGTTACTTGCCCGAGATTCGATCGTCGGTATCTCCATACCTAGTTCTACCTCGTTACTGGCAAGTCTCTTTACTCGTTCCACAATACAAGATCCTGTAACTAACACTTAGTCACATTGCTTGCAAGGCTTATTGTGATGTTGTATTACCGAGTGGGCCCTGAGATACCTCTCCGTCACACGGAGTAACGAATCCTAGTATTGATCCATGCCAACTCAACAGACACCCTCGGAGATACCTGTAGAGCACCTTTATAGTCACCCAGTTACGTTGCGACGTTTGATACACACAAGGCACTCCTTCGGTATCCATGAGTTGCATGATCTCATGGTCATAGGAACATATACTTGACATGCAGAAAACAGTAGCAATAAACTGACACGATCATATGCTACGTTTGTAGTTTGGGTCTTGTCCATCACATCATTCTCCTAATGATGTGATCCCGTAATCAAATGACATCACATGTAAATGGCTAGGAAACCTTGACCATCTTTGATCAACGAGCTAGTTCACTAGAGGCATACTAGGGACAATGTGTTGTCTATTTACCCACACATGTAATGTGTTTCCAATCAATACAGTTATAGCATGGATAATAAACGATTATCATAAACAAGGAAATATAATAATAAACACTTTATTTATTGCCTCTCGGGCATATTTCCAACATGAGGATCCTATACTATGAAAGACTTATGATTTTCTTGCTTATGCTTATAAGCATTACTATGTTAGTGTTTGTTAATTCATCATTTATCAATGGGCATACATGCAAAAGATTACATATTGGGTAGCATGTCACACTAAATTTTTTGTTTTTATCATTTACCTACTCGAGGACGAGCAAGAATTAAGCTTGGGGTTGCTTGATACGTCTCCAACATATCTATAATTTTTGATGGTTCCATGATATTATATTATCATTGTTGGATACTTTTTGTGTAATTATTTACCAATTTATATTATTGTTGAGCAGTAACCTATTGACCCAGTGCCTAGTGCTAGTTGCTATTTTTCACGTGTTTTTTTACTTTTCAGGTATACAGTACCAAACGAAGTCCAATTGCCCTGAAACTTTATTATTATTATTATTATTATTGGACTAAAAGAAGCCTCGAAGCTTCGGGAGAACACGAGAGACCGCATGAGGGGGCCACAAGACAACAGGGCGCGCCTAGGGGGTGGTTACGCCCTGATGGCTTGTGCCTCCATGGCGGCCCCTCTGACCCCGTTCTCTGGACTATAAATTCACATATATTCCAAAAAAACTAGAGGGCATCCCAAAAAACTTTTTCCACCACCGCAAGTCTCTATTCTGCCGCGGTCTCATCTGGAGCTCCGTTTCGGCACCCTGGCGGAGGGGGGATCGATCACGGAGATCCTCGTCATCAACCTTGCTGCCCTCATGGTGATGTGTGAGTAGTTCAGCATAGACCTATGGGTTAGTATTTAGTACCTAGATGGTTATCTTTCTATCTTTTGATCTTCAATACAATGATCATCGTGTCTTCGCTTTGATCAATGCGATGTAACTCTTTTGTGCGGTGCGTTTGTTGGGATCCAATGATTTGGGGGTTTATTTTCAAATTATTCATGAAAATTATTTGAGTCTTTTATGAAATTATTATGATTCTTAATTGCATGATCATTATAGATTTGTAATTCTTTCCGATCTAGTGATTTTCTTTGGCCGAGTAGATTGATCTTTGTTCAGGATAGAGGTGTGTTGTAATGGGTTCAACCTGACGAGTTTCTATATCCTAGTGCTAGAAGGGGACACGTTGCATCTTTTTTTGTTGCCACTAAGGATAAAATGATGGGGTTTATTCATATTGCTTGAGTTTACCTTGTCTACATCACGTCATCGTTCTCCATGAATTACTCTATTTATAATGAACTTAACACATAGAGAGGGGAGCATAGAAGCGCTCATGAAGTGGAGTAATAGTACTTGGTGCAAGCAGGAGTCGGTCTATTTGTCTTGGACCTGGTACCTATATAGACATGATTATTTCCCTAAACATCACATAACTATCCTCTTTTATATCAATTCCCAAACAATAATTTGTTTACCCACCGTATGCCTACTTTCATGAGAGATGCTGCTAGGGAAAACTATGGCCCCTGGGTTTATTTACTTATATATTTACAAAATTACCAATATATTGCTATTCTTATTTACCTTTTATTTTATTTTATAATGTACAATTATCTACACACTTCACTTGCTTGCAAATAACGAGATCAAGGGGATTGACAACCCTTTTGCCTGCATTGGGTGCAAGCTATTTGCTCTTTTCTATGCAGCCGCTGAAGACGGTTGTGGATTGATATTCCTATTGGTTCGATAAACCATAGTTTCATAAGTGAGGGAAATACTTACCCGTAATGTGTTGCAATCACGCGTTCCTCTTCGCGGAAAACCTAACGCAGATCACAACTATCAGTGACCCAACAAGGTTACTATAAAATGTGCCTATGACAGGTGTAAGTGGTGGTTACATGCATCTTTGGTGAGGATAACACTACTACAGAATGGTCCAAAGACGACACATCAATTAGAGACCCTTCGACAAAACCATGTGCGATGACCAAATCGCAAATGGTATAGTTATAGCTCTATCGCTAATGACGTAAACTAGGTGCGATGGCGTATCCATCAAACACGATCTAAAATATAGTTGCGTGTGAGATGTTTGGCAAATAGTTGGCCTAGATAAACTGTTTGTGATTGGATAATATAACGCATACTCTTACAAAAATACAATTGTGTGCGATGTACGACACACAGTTCACCCTGATGAATTATTTGCGCTGATCAAGCACAACACAAACGATTGTCCAGATGATCACGTGTGCGATAGAAGGCATACATGTCACTCAGATGAACTATTTTTGATGAGTTAAAATAACATAAATGGTTACATAGATCAAGATGTGCGTGATAGACAACATACAGTTCACTGGGATGAACTGTGTGCGATAAGCGAAAATAACACAAATGGTTTCTCAGATCAAGATTTGTGTGATGTACACATGCCACTCAAATGTGTTGCGGGCAAATTCTTCCACATAAAGAATTGTCAAGGACTGATGAAATCATCACCGACGGTTTTGGTTGTTTATTCCATATGCGATGTGATTTGCTCAATATGCCTACAAACATCTATGCTCTCTTTAGAAGAAAATGATTGCATAACCAAATTAAGCATCCAATACACACATAACATTGGCACATACCTTAATAAACTACTACATGCATAATAAACTTATCCCTCTAAAACTACGAACATTTCTGCATAGAGGGAGTATGAGAATTGAGAAACGATCACCAAATCATCTACTTCTTGTGACGCTTGATGTTAGCGCTCTGCTAGTGGCTCGATACCTTGTTGTCTTTAGGTAGGAGGCAGTTCCTCATGTCAACGATCTGCCTCAACATCTCATAGCATATGTATGCTTCCTTGGCCGCGGTCTGGAGGTGATACTCTTCTAGTTTGTTCACCCAGGACATGTGCCAGACAGGCTTGTTCTTGTTGCACTCAGCCTTCATGTCAGCATAGTAGGGGTCGATGATGGCCTCGGACAGGTCAACATGGGAGTCCATGTTCTTATTGCTGCCCCAGACCCTGTAGTGGTTGCGGATGTTGACAAGCTTCTGGCAGGCCAAGCCCGAAGTCTTGAGCACCTTTGGATCGTTGGCACTATCCACTACGGCGAACTTGTAGTCGGGGTTGTTGACAAACCTGGTGAAACAATCACAGGGCACTATGGCCAGGCAGTAGTGGTAGAGGAGGATGTGATGGCCCATGCACGACTGGGCAATGACAACCTTCTGATCATGCCCAGCACGACCGCCGGTGTAAGGGAGGTTGAAGCCGACCAGTTTTTACTTGTCATCTGCATCAAGCAGCCGCTCCATGGTGTCGATGGTGTCCGCCACCATGCTTGGGTCGTTGGTGTACACCACCGTGAGGTCCGTCTTCCTGATGTGGGTCTCCACATGATGCACGTCGAACTCCATTGGAGCACCACTAGACATCCTCTTTGTATGCGTCATCCAGGGTGTGCTTATTGTGTTGTGGGGCGTGATCGAAAGTGTGAAGAGACTATGGTTAATGGCCATGGGTATAAATGTGGGGCAGACATCCTAGAAAATCGGCACGTCCGGATGGCAGTTTTTGCAGCACATTATTAAGTCTTGGAGCACGTAACTGTATGGGGCGACGCGCGTGATGAAACTGCATGCATATGGAGCCCTGAACGTGATCGTGAGATGGACCCAACCATTGACAGAGTGCGCGCGGAGGGGCGCAAGAGCAACCACGCGTAGGGGCATGAGAGCAGAGCGCGCACGCAGGGCGCGAGAGGAGAGCACACGCAGGGACACGAGAGGAGAGCACGCGGTGGGATGCGAGGTTGAATCAGACCACTCTGTACTTGTCCTTGTCAAGTAACATTTCCATGACGTTCGAGTTCTCCATCCAGCTGGATGTTTGGTGTACACCATGAACCGACAGGGCGTGTCCACTACGGCATGCATGGTGAACTTGAGCTCATCGTTGGCAGCCACTATGAGCGCCATTGGAGCCGCTGATACGTCTCTGTTGTATCTATAATTTTTGATTGTTTCATGCCAATATTCTACAACTTACATATACTTTTGGTAACTTTTTATACTATTTTTGGGACTAACATATTGATCCCATGCCAAGTGCTAGTTCCTGTTTCTTACATGTTTTTTGTTTCACGAGAATTCAATATCAAACGAAGTCCAAACGCGATAAAAACTTACGGAGATTTTTTTTGGAATATATTTGATTTTTGGGAAAAAGAATCAACGCGAGATGATGCCCGAGGAGGTCATAAGCCTGTCAGGTGCGACCTACACCCTGGTCGCGCCCTTAGCCCTTGTGACAAGCCCTTAGCTTGGTTGGAGCTGTACTTTCGCCGCAGGAAATATAATTTTTGGATAAATATCCCCTCAAAATTTCAACCCGATCAGAGTTATGTATCTCCGAATATTTAAGGAACGGTGAAAGGCCTGAATATGGGAGCACAGAAACAGAAGGAAACATAGTGAGAGATCCAATCTCGGAGGGGCTCTCGCCCCTCTGCCACAATGGAGGGCATGGACCAGAGGGGAAACCCTTTTCCCATCTAGGGGGAAGGTCAAGGAAGAAGAATAAGGAGGGGGGCTCTCCCCCCCCCCCTCTCCCAGTGGCGCCGGAACGCCGCCGGGGCCATCATCGTGACGGCGATCTACTCCAACAACTCCGTCGTCTTCACCAACACCTCCATCACCTTCCCCCATCTATCTACATTGGTCCACTCTCCTGCAACCCACAGTACCCTCTACTTGAACATGGTGCTTTATGCTGCATATTATTACCCAATGATGTGTTGCCATCCTATGATGTTTGGGTAGATTTTAGTTGTCCTATGGGTTGATTGATGATCATGATTGGTTTGAGTTGCATGTTTTATTATTGGTGCTATCCTATGGTGCTCTCCATGTCACGCAAGCGTGAGGGATCCTCCCTATAGGGTGTTGCAATGTTTTCATGATTTGCCTATGGTGGGTGGCTTGAGTGACAAAAGCATAAACCCGAGTAGGTGGGTTGTTGCATATGGGAGTAAAGAGGACTTGATACCTTATAATGCTATGGTTGGGTTTTAGCTTAATGATCTTTAGTAGTTGCGGATGCTTTCTAGAGTTCCAATCATAAGTGCATATGATCCAAGTATAGAAAGTATGTTATCTTATGCCTACCCCTCATATAATATTGCAATAATGATTACCGGTCTAGTTATCGATTGCCTAGGGACAATTCCGCAACTCCTAGCACCACTTTTCCACACTCGTTAAACTAACTTAATTGTTACTTTATCTTAGCAGCCCATAGGTGTTATTTGTGTGCTCTTTATTATCTTGCAAACCTATCCTGTTACACCCACAAAGTATTTCTAGTTTCATAGTTGTTCTAGGTAAAGCGAACGTTAAGCATGCGTAGAGTTGTATCGGTGGTCGATAGAACTTGAGGGACTATTTGTTCTACCTTTAGCTCCTCTTTGGGTTTGAAACGCTTACTTATCGAGAAAGGCTACAATTGATCGCCTATACTTGTGGGTTATCAGCCGCGAAGGATACCCTCGGTCGTGGTTTTACTTCTTAAGGTCCGGATATTAATCGTCAATTGCATATTGATGTCTAGATATTAATCGGTCATTGCATACTGAGGAAAATATAGTACTACCAAAATAAGATCTCCCTCATAAGATGTCATTTGCATGGCTATATGTGATACCCGACAAACATGCCGTTTGGACGAACTGTTTATGTTGATCAAAAGTAACACAAATGATTCTACGTAATAAGATGTATGTGAAAGTGATACCCGGCAAACAGGTCATTTGGACGGAATGTTTGTGTTGATCGAAAGTAACATAAACGATTCTGCGTAACAAGATGTGTGTGATAGTGATACCCGGCAAACAGGTTAGTACTCGGAATTGTCTGGGAAGACCGATAAAAAGACAGATGATTCCTGATAATAAGCCGTGTGTGATGCGGCATATGGGAAAACACATGCTCGCACCCAATTGTCTGTGATTGTTGAAATCATCACCGATGTGTTCCTTTCTATAATCATAAGCGATGTGATCTGCTATGTCTGCACATAGCATCTATGCTCTGTCTATAGAACAACATCATGATTGCATAACCTAAATAAACATCCAATTACATTACTAACTACAGATAACATTTGGACACATCAATTAACAAGTACAAGCATACTAAACTAGTAGTGAAGATCATCAAATCATTCATCTATACTTCTTGTGACGAGAGGTGCCGATCGGCGCAAGACGGAAGCACTTCCTCATGTCAACGACCCGCCTGCAAATTTGTAGCTTATGTACGCGTCCTTGACCACATACTTGACATGATCTTCATCCAGTCTTCGGACCCAGGCGCGGTGCCAAGCAACCTTCTTCTTCTTGGAGACATCCTTCATGCCTCTATAGTAGGGGTCGATGATGGCCATGGCGAGGTCAACCAGGGAGTCCTTATGCTTCTCCTCACCGCCCAAGATCTTGTGCAAGCATTGGATGTCCACAAGATTCCGGCAGGCCAAGACAATCGTCTTGAGCACCTTTTCATCGTTGGTGGTGTCCATCGTACCAAATATGTAGTTGGGGCTATTGATAAACCTGACAAATCCATCGCAAGGACTTGTGGCCAGGCAGTAGTGGTAGACGAGGACGTAATGGACCACACATAGCTAGGCGAAGGCAACCTTCTGATCATGCCCGACACGACCACTGGTGTACTCTAGGTCGAAGCAGACCACTTTGTACTTGTCATAGACAAGTAACTGCTCCATGGTGTGGATGGAGTTCTCCACCCAGATCGGGTCGTTGGTGTACACCACCATGAGGTTCTTGAACCTTCCGTGGGTGTCCACATAGGCACAAATGGTGAATTGCCGCTCATCGTCGACAGCCGCTGGGAGCTCCGCCATTGGAGCCGAGCAGGATATCCTCTATGTATTTAGAGTGTGGGTGTGCTTCTTGCGTTGTGGGGGAAGGTTGAAGAGAGACAAGGTTAAATGAGCGGTGGAGTAAATGGGGGTTGGACGGGCTGTAATTGGCACGTCTTGTCTCTGTGTTCCCGGTGGAGGATTGCGGTGCAAGCTTGACCAGCGCACAAACAAGCATTTCTGGCGGTTCGCTTGGTCACATGGCGGCTCGATGTGTTGCCAATGTATCATTGGTGAGCCTATTCCCACGCACAAACGCGCACAATCTCCCGCCCAGCTCGGTTGGCCATGTGTCGGCCGGAAGAAGCTCCCATTATTGGGGGCATTAAATGGCAAACGGTTCACAAAAACAATGCATGTGCAATGACTTAAAGCAGCGTACAAGTTCAGCACTAAGCAGCAGTGTGGAATATGCAGTGCAGGTGCGACTAGGAAGGACGGTGCGGGTTTGGGTAAGCGGGGACGATGGTGAGAGTTTTCTCGGCCGGAATAATAATGTGCTTCGGAGGCGACGGTTCAATAGACACACCCGTTTGCGATAACTGTCACTACGGTGTAAATGAACTGCCATGGTCCGTGTAAGTCCTACTGTCGCAGACGCTCAATGCGTGGGAATGCGTTCTGGACAATCAGGACAAACACATGTCATAGTACAATGTTAGTCCTCGCACCCGGTTACAGTCCGGGAAAATAACCAAGTTTTGGGGTTCCAAATTTCATCTTTTCGTGTGACACCTGAATTTTTTATCGTATTCAACAAGTTTGCAGGTAAGTCAAGCATTTTTACCGTAATGTGCATAGTGTAAAAAACACTGCCAACACTAAAACGTAGATGTGCGTGCTAGGGGCAAATAGTTTCTAGTAGTAAATTGTGTGGGGACTCTAAGATAAGCATAAATATTCCATCAACCAAACTGTTTGCAGCTCAAGACTGCAATTTAAATTATCTACGTATTAGTTCATAATAAAACAGAGTCTCACCCACATCTAGATCAGCACATAATAAAGATAATCAAGTAGAGATATAAGACGCACAAACTATATATAGCTAGGGTAGTGCTGACATCATGACATATTGACATGTATATATAACTCAATCCTAATTGTACCCACCAACAACATATACTTTCTCCAGGTACTTCGTGTATGCGGCGTGTGCCACCCTCCGAGAATACTTCTGCTTGAAAGAGCCAACGGCTCGTCCTCTAGCATGCGCCAGAACACTTGCAAACACGGGGCTAAGCCTTTGGGCACGGAACGGGCATCTGAAGCCCCCATTCTGGGTCCTGATACGATGATTATGCGTTCCCGCATAGAGCTCCCTGAGCTTTTGTTTCTTGTACCTTCTCTGGTCGTACTTATCACTTCCAACGTCGTCAGATAGCACCTATACATATAATAAAAAAATCATGACATTGATGAATAATATGCATAAAATGGTATCATAAACAACTTAGTTAAAAAAATTATTAACTAATGACTTTAAATGCATGAACCAATTATTTTCAAACAAACACGGAACTTTGAAGTAAGTACTACTCCATATTACCACTAAAGTAGTGATCTACATGCTCTTATACAGTGTTTATTTACAAATGGGTACATGTACAATCATCTATGTAGATGGATTATTAGCAAAAGGATCATTTGTACAGGTCAACCATTAAATCACTGTAAAACCTTAGACATACTACTAGCATAATCGTATGTACAGTTGTTACTTATCCAAGTCACTTATCATTTACCTGCCAAACAATCAATACGTACACACTAACACGGATCTATCGAATCTTACTCTGATTACATGGATTGAAATAACATGAACCCCGAACGAATTCCAAAAAGGTGTAAAACAGAAATAATCAGAGATACCCTATGATATACTCCAAAATAAGGAGGGGGGCTAACATGTTCTCTGGAGCTATCACCGTCACCATCAGAGTCATCAGAGTTGGTGGAGTGGTCATCACAGAGGTCGTAGTAGTCTCTATGCAGCACCGCCTCCTGCTGGGGAGGCACAATGGGGCTTACACGTCATTGTCGTGCTTCTATCCGCGTGAGACCTCATCGGCCGGGAGGGCAACCTCGTCGCCCAGCGTCAAGAGATGCTTAGTTGCTTCGCCGGCCCGGCTTCGACCCGCGCGTCACCACTCCCTCCGATGGTGCACTTGGTCGCCATCTGATACACTTCGAAGAGTGTTTACGACTCGGAACGATGTCAAGGATACAGGCGCGGTGTGTGGAGAGGGGAGTGCGGCCGCCTGCTATAATCAGTGGCATAGGCACGATTAATATAAAGTGGTTGGGAGCTAGGAAAAGGCGAGTAAATGGCTCGCCTCCCGGTGAGCCTGCGCAGCCGTCTTCTCGTATGCCTCACCCCTGCTCGCACGTCTCCCATCTAGCCCGCGCAAAGGACTGCTCGCATGTCTTCCGGTTAGCCTGGGCAGAGGACTGCTCACACGCGTCCTGTCAATTCACACACCAGCTTGCACATCTCTCGGTGAGACAGAGCGGCCTGCTCGCATGTGTCCCGTCAATTTACACACCTGCTCGCTGAAAGTGCGTTATATCGACTAGAGGGGGTGAATATGCGATTTTTACAAATTCATCACATGCAGAATTTCAACTTGAGGAATTTGAAATGTTATGAATAACTAGCAGCAGAATAAGTAATCAAGTGCATGAGAAACATAGCAGTAGCATAGTCATCATGATGAAATAAAGCATGCATAGACTACAAGTAGCGTGATACAAGATAAGCAGGTGAGGAACAAGGTAACTTGTAGAATTTGAGGTGAGGAAATTGTGAAAGTCTTCAGTCAAATTCTTCAAACAGTAAAGATCAATTTCATCAACAAGTATATGAGGAAATGAAAGGGTTGAGGAAATAGAACCAGGTAGCTCGATGAAGACAATGTTTGATGACCCAGTTCCAACTGTTGTGATAGTCGTACGTTTGGTTTGGAGCAGCCTGGTATTTAAACCAGAGGATACACAGTCCCAGGACACACAGTCCTTACCGTATTCTCCTTGAGCTAAGGTCACAAAGTCCTCGCCCAACACTCGTGGTTAGTCTTCAGGGTAGACTTCCAAAACACTCACAAATTGGTCACCCGGCGATCCACAATTGACTGCTAGATGCTCTAGACCAAGGTCACTCTGTGATCCCCAATTGACTACAGGATGCACTAGACCATGACGCCTAACCATCTGGAAGATACACAGTCTTCAAAGGTAACAAGCATCGGTTCCACACAGGAACAATCTCTTCAGTGATGCTCAAGCACTTTGGTTTTGGTGGTTTGGATTTGGGTTTTCCTTGTCAGGGAACATTGCATGGGAAACAAAAAAATTCCTACGCACACGCAAATCTATCCATGGTGATGACCATCTACGAGAGGGAGAGTGGATCTACGTACCCTTGTAGATCGCTAAGCGGGAAGCGTTAAGAAACGCGGTTGGTGTAGTCGAACGTCTTCGCGATCCAAATCGCCGAGCGTCCCGTGATCCAATCATGATCCATCCCGCGATCTAATAATGATCCGTCCCAAGAACTTGATCACGATCCATCCCACGAACTTGATCACGATCCGTCCCACGAGCTTGATCACGATCCTTCCGATCTAGCGCCGAACGGACGACACCTCCGCGTTCAGCACACGTACAGCTTGATGACGATCTCCACCGTCTTGATCTAGCAAGAAGGAGCAAAGAGGAAGAAGAGTTCTCCGGCAGCGTGACGGCGCTCCGGCGATGGTGGTGGAGCTATTCCGGCAGGGCTTCGCCTAAGCGCTGTAGAAATCCGATCTAGAGGAGAAACTATGCACTAGAGGAACGGGTAGCACGTGGCTGAAAAAACTAGTGCAAAACCCTAAAACCCACCAGTATATATAGGAGGAGAGGAGGAGAGCCTTGGCGCAAGGGCCAAGGCTCCTATGGTTTGGCCGAACCCACTAGGAGAGGCGGACTTCTCCTCCAATCCTAGTAGGACTAGGATTGCTCCTTTTTTGCCTTTTTTCCCACCTTTTCCTATTGGGTTTTCTTCTCCAGCCACATGGGCCTTGTGTGGGAGTTTCCATCAGCCCACTAAGGTCTGATATTCACTCTCCCACAGCCCATGAAGCCTCTTGGGTCGAAATACCCCTCCCGGAGGCCTTCCGATACACTACCGGCACTCCCGGTACACTACCGATGAGCCCGAAACTTTTCCGGCGACCAAAACAGGACTTCCTACATATCAATCTTTACCTCCGGACCATTCCGGAGCTCCTCGTGATGTCCGGGATCTCATACGGGACTCTGAACAACTTTCGGTCACCACCATACATAACTCTATACTACTGAAACGTCACCAAACCTTAAGTGTGCAGACCCTGCGGGTTCGAGAACTATGTAGACATGATCGAGACACCTCTATGGTCAATAACCAATAGCGGGACCTGGATGCCCATATTGATTCCTACATATTCTACGAAGATCTTTATCGGTCGAACCTCTATGTCAAGGATTCAGTTAATCCCGTATGATGTTCCCTTTGCTCTTCGGTATGTTACTTGCCCAAGATTCGATCGTCGGTATCTCCATACCTAGTTCAACCTCGTTACCGGCAAGTCTCTTTACTCACTCCGTAATACAAGATCCCTTGACTAACACTTAGTCACATTTCTTGCAAGGCTTATTGTGATGTTGTATTACCGAGTGGGCCCTGAGATACCTCTCCGTCACACGGAGTAACAAATCCCAGTCTTGATCCATGCCAACTCAACAGACACCCTCGGAGATACCTGTAGAGCACCTTTATAGTCACCCAGTTACGTTGGGACGTTTGATACACACAAGGCACTCCTCCGATGTCCGTGAGTTGCATGATCTCATGGTCATAGGAACATATACATGACATGTAGAAAATAGTAGCAATAAACTGACACGATCATATGCTACGTTTGTAGTTTGGGTCTTCTCCATCACATCATTCTCCTAATGATGTGATCCCATTATCAAATGACATCACATGTCAATGGCTAGGAAGCCTTGACCATCTTTGATCAACGAGCTAGTTCACTAGAGGCATACTAGGGACAGAGTGTTGTTTATTTACCCACACATGTAATGTGTTTCCAATCAATACAATTATAGCATGGATAATAAACGATTATCATGAACAAGGAAATATAATAATAAACACTTTATTTATTGCCTATAGGGCATATTTCCAACAGTCTCTCACTTGCACTAGAGTCAATAATGTAGTTCACATCACTATGTGATTTACATTGTAATGAATCGAACACCCATGCAGTTCTGGTGTTGATCATGTTTAGCCCTTGGAAGAGGTTTAGTCAATGGGTCTGCAACATTCAGATCCGTGTGCACTTTGCAAATATTTATGTCCTTCTCCTTGATGTAATCACGGATGGATTTGAAGCGTCACTTTATGTGTCTGGTCCTCTTGTGAAACCTTGGTTCCTTGGCCAGAGCAATGGCACCAGTCTTGTCATAGAACAGGTTCATTGGATTCAGTGCACTGGGCACTACTCCAAGATCTGTCATGAACTGCTTCATCCAGACACCTTCTTTCGCCGCCTCCAAGGCTGCGATGTACTCCGCTTCGCACGTAGAATCGGCTACCACGCTTTGCTTGGAACTGCACCAGCTTACTGCTCCCCCGTTGAGAATAAATATGTATCCAGTTTGCGACTTAGAGTCATCCGGATCAGTGTCAAAGCTTGCATCGACGTAACCCTTTACGACGAGCTCTTCATCACCTCCATAAATGAGAAACATTTCCTTAGTCCTTTTCAAGTACTTAAGGATATTCTTGACCGCTGCCCGGTGCTCGATTCCAGGATCACTTTGAAACCTTCCGGCCATACTTATGGCAAGGCTGACATCGGGTCTTGTGCACAACATTGCATAGATGATAGAGCCTATGGCTGAAGCATAGGGGATGACACTCATCTTTTCTCTATCTTCTGCAGTCACTGGGCATTGAGTCTTACTCAACTTCACACCTTGTAACATAGGTAAGAACCCCTTCTAGGACTGATCCATTTTGAACTTCTTCAAAACTTTATCAAGGTATGTGCTCTGTGAAAGTGCTATTAAGCGTCTCGATCTATCTCTATAGATCTTAATGCCTAATATGAAAGCAGCTTCTCCTAGGTCCTTCATTGAAAAACTCTTGTCAAATATTCCTTCACGCTTTCCAGCATTTCTATATTGTTTCCAATCAGCAATATGTCATCCACATATAATATCAGAAACGCTATAGAGCTCCCACTCACTTTCTTGTAAATACAAGCTTCTCCATAAACTTGTATAAACTCAAACGCTTTGATTACCTCATCAAAACACTTATTCCAACTCTGAGATGCTTGCACCAGCCCATAAATGGATCGCTGGAGTTTGCAAACTTTGTCAGCATTCTCTGGATCGACAAAACCTTCGGGTTGCATCATATACAACTCTTCCTCAAGGAAACCGATGAGGAACGCTGTTTTGACATCCATCTCCCAAATTTCATAGTCTAAATAAGCAGCTATTGCCAACATGATTCTGACAGACTTAAGCATCGCTACGGGTGAGAAAGTCTCATCGTAGTCAACTCCTTAAACTTGTGAAAAACCCTTTGCCACAAGTCGAGCTTTATAGACGGTGGCATTACCGTCCGCGTCTGTCTTCTTCTTAAAGATCCATTTGTTCTGAATGGCCTTTCGCCCTTCAGGTAATACTTCCAAAGTCCATACTTTGTTTTCATACATGGATCCCATCTCGGATTTCATGGCCTCTAACCATTTCTTGGAATCCGGGCCCATCACTGCTCCTCCATAGCTCGTAGGTTCATTGTTGTCAAACAACATGACCTCCAAGACAGGGTTGCCGTACCACTCAGGAGTAGTACGCGGCCTTGTCGAACTACGAGGTTCAATAGTAGCTTGATCCGAAGCTTCATGATCATCATCATTAACTTCCTCTTCTACCGGCGTAGGTTCCATAGAAACATCTTTCTGCGCTGCGCTACTTTCTGGTTGAAGTAAAGGTTCAATAACCTCATCAAGCTCTATTTTCCTCCCACTCAATTCTTTTGAGAGAAACTCTTTCTCAAGAAATGTTCCGTTCTTAGCGACAAACACTTTGCCTTCGGATCTGAGATAGAAGGTATACCCGACTGTCTCTTTCGGGTATCCTATGAAGACGCATTTTTCCGCTTTGGGTTCCAGCTTTTCAGGCTGAAGCTTTTTGACATAAGCATCACATCCCCAAACTTTAAGAAATGACAACTTTGGCCTCTTGCCAAACCATAGTTCATATGGCGTCGTCTCAACGGATTTCGATGGTGCCCTATTTAAAGTGAATGCAGCTGTCTCTAATGCATAACCCCAAAACGATAGTGGCAAATCAGCAAGAGACATCATAGAACACACCATATCTAATAAGGTTCGATTACGACATTCGGACACACCATTACGCTGTGGTGTTTCGGGTGGTGTCAACTGTGAAACAATTCCACGCTATCTTAAGTGACTGCCAAACTCATAACTCAGATATTCACCCCCTCGATCAGATCGCAGGAATTTAATCTTCTTGTTACGATGATTCTCAACTTCACCCTGAAATTGCTTGAACTTTTCAAACGTTTCAAACTTGTGTTTCATCAAGTAAATATACCCATATCTACTTAAGTCATCAGTGAAGGTGAGAAAACAACGATATCCACCATGCGTTGTAACATTCATTGGACCTCACACATCAGTATGTATGATTTCCAATAAGTCACTTGCCCGTTCCATTGTTCCAGAGAACGACATTTTAGTCATCTTGCCCATGAGGCATGGTTCACATGTGTCAAGTGATTCAAAATCAAGTGACTCCAAAAGTCCATCAGCATGGAGCTTCCTCATGCGTTTTACACCAATATGACCTAAACGGCAGTGCCACAAGAAAGTGGTACTATCATTATCAACTCTACATCTATTGGCATCAATGTTATGAACATGTGTGTCATCACCATCAAGATTCAATATGAATAAACCCCTAACATTGGGTGGATGACCATAAAAGATATTACTCATATAAATAGAACAACCTTTATTCTCTGATTTAAATGAGTAACCGTCTCACAATAAACAAGATCAAGATATAATGTTCATGCTTAACGCAGGCACTAAATAACAATTATTTAGGTTCATCACTAATCCCGATGGTAATCGAAGAGAGAGTGTGCCGACGGCGATCACATTAACCTTGGAACCATTTCCCACGTGCATCGTCACTTCGTCCTTCGCCAGCCTTCGTTTATTCCGTAGTTCCTGCTTTGAGTTGCAAATGTGAGCAACCGAACCGGTATCAAATACCCAGGAACTACTACGAGAGCTAGTAAGGTACACATCAATAACATGTATATCATATATACCTTGTTTGTCGTTGGCCGCCTTCTTGTCAGCCAGGTACTTGGGGCAATTCCGCTTCCAGTGACCAGTTCCCTTGCAATGAAAGCACTCAGTTTCTGGCTTGGGTCCATGCTTGGGCTTCTTTACAGGAGTAGCAACTGCTTTGCCATCTTTCTTGGTTTTACCCTTCTTGCCCTTGCCCTTGACCTTGCCATTTTTCTTGAAACTAGTGGTTTTATTCACCATCAACACTTGATGTTCTTTCTGGATTTCAGACTCAGCGACTTTTAGCATCGCAAACACCTCGGCGACTGACTTGTTCATCCCGTGCATGTTATAGTTCATCACAAAGCTCTTGTAACTAGGTGGCAGTGGTTGAAGAACTCTGTCGGTGATCGCCTCTGGCGGAAGGGCAATTCCCAACTCCGCTAGACGAGTTGAATACCCAGACATTTTGAGTATATGTTCAATGATAGACCTGTTCTCCTCCATCTTGCAAGCATAGAACTTATCGGAGGTTTCATACCTCTCGATCCGGGCATTCTTGTGAAAGATAACCTTCAACTCCTGGAACATCTCATATGCTCCATGACGTTCCAAACGTCTTTGAAGTCCCGGTTCTAAGCCATAAAATATTGCACACTGAACTATTGAGTAATCTCCAGTGCGTGCCTCCCAAGCGTTCTTAACGTCTTCAGAGGTCATGTCCTCTGGTTGGTCACCAAGCGGTGCATCAAGGACATATGATTTCTGGGAAGCCGTGAGGATAATCCTCAGATTACGGGCCCAGTCAACAAAGTTACTTCCATCATCTTTCAACTTAGCTTTCTCTAGGAACGCATTAAAATTCAGGGGTGCTACTGCGCGAGCCATTGATCTACAACATAAATATGCAAAGTTTACTTAGACTATTGTTCAAGATAATGAGTTTAGTTAATCAAATTACTAAAGCTCCCACTCAAATCGACATCCCTCAGGTCATCTGAGTGTCACATGATCTAAATCCACCAACTCAAGTCCGATCATCACGTGAGTTGAGGTGGCTTCAATGGTGAACATCATTATGTTGATCATATCTACTATATGACTCATGCTCGACCTTTCGGTCTCTTGTGTTCCGAGGCCATGTCTGTACATGCTAGGCTCGTCAAGTTTAACCCAAGTGTTCTGCACGTGCAACACTAGCTTGCACCTGTTGTATGTGAACATAGAGTCTATCACACCCGATCATCACGTGGTGTCTCAACACAACGAACTTTCGCAATGGTGCACACTCGGGGAGAACACATTTTATCTTGAAATTAAGTGAGGGATCACCTTATAATGCTACCGTCGTCCTAAGCAAAACAAGTTGCATAAAAGGATTAACATCACATGCAAATCATAAGTGACATGATATGGCCATGAACTTGTGCTTTTGATCTCCATCTTGAAAGCACCAGCATGATCTCCATCGTCACCGGCAAGACACCATGATCTCCATCATCTTGATCTCCATCAACGTGTAGCCATCGGGCTTGTCGCGCCCAGCATGATTCTACTACTATTGCTACCGTTTAGCGAGAAAGTAAAGCATTACATAGCGCTTAATGATTGACACGCAGGTCATACAGTAATTAAAGACAACCCTATGGCTCCTGCCGGTTGCCGTACTCATCAACATGCAAGTCGTGATAATCTATACATCACATGATCATATCATACATCACATATATCACATCATGTAATTGGCCATATCACATCACAACATACCCTACAAAAACAAGTTAGACGTCCTCTAATTGTTGTTGCATGTTTTACGTGGCTGCTACGGGTATCTAGCAAGAACAATTCTCATCTACGCAAAAACCACAACCGTGATTCACCAGTTGCTTTTCAACCTTCTCAAGGACCGCCTTTGTCGAATCCGATCCAACTAAAGTGAGAGAAACTGGCACCCGCAAGCCATCTATGCAACAAGTTGTGGTCGAGGGAACCGGTCTCTCGTAAGCATACGAGTAATGTTGGTCCGGGGCGCTTCATCTCACAATACCGCTGAACCAAAATCCGACCAAGGGAGGAAGCAATGTAAGCATCAACGCCCACAAACCTTTTGTGTTCTACTCGAGATCTCATCTACACATAGACCTAGCTCTAATACCACTGTCAGGGAATGTTGCATGGGAAACAAACAATTTCCTACGCACACGCAAATCTATCCATGGTGATGAGCATCTACAAGAGGGAGAGTGGATCTACGTACCCTTGTAGATCGCTAAGCGGGAAGCGTTAAGAAACGCGGTTGGTGTAGTCGAACGTCTTCGCGATCCAAATCGCCGAGCGTCCCGCAATCCAATCACGATCCGTACCGTGATCTAATCATGATCCGTCCCACGAACTTGATCACAATCCGTCCCACGAACTTGATCACGATCCTTCCGATCTAGCGCCAAACGGATGGCACCTCCGCGTTCAGCACACGTACAGCTTGATGACGATCTCCACCGTCTTGATCTAGCAAGAAGGAGCAAAGAGGAAGAAGAGTTCTCCGGCAGCGTGACGGCGCTCCGGCGATGGTGGTGGAGCTATTCCGGCAGGGCTTCGCCTAAGCGCTGTAGAAATCCGATCTAGAGGAGAAACTATGCACTAGAGGAACGGGTAGCATGTGGCTGAAAAAACTAGTGCAAAACCCTAAAACCCACCAGTATATATAGGAGGAGAGGAGGAGAGCCTTGGCGCAAGGGCCAAGGCTCCTATGGTTCGGCCGAACCCACTAGGAGAGGCGGACTTCTCCTCCAATCCTAGTAGGACTAGGATTGCTCCTTTTTTGCCTTTTTTCCCACCTTTTCCTATTGGGTTTTCTTCTCCAGCCACATGGGCCTTGTGTGGGAGTTTCCATCAGCCCACTAAGGGCTGATATTCACTCTCCCACAGCCCATGAAGCCTCTTGGGTCGAAATACCCCTCCCGGAGGCCTTCCGACACACTACCGGCACTCTCGGTACACTACCGATGAGCCCGAAACTTTTCCGGCGACCAAAACAGGACTTCCTACATATCAATCTTTACCTCCGGACCATTCCGGAGCTCCTCATGACATCCGAGATCTCATACGGGACTCCGAAAAACTTTCGGTCACCACCATACATAACTCTATACTACCGAAACGTCACCAAACCTTAAGTGTGCAGACCCTACGGGTTCGAGAACTATGTAGACATGACCGAGACACCTCTATGGTCAATAACCAATAGCGGGACCTGGATGCCCATATTGGTTACTACATATTCTATGAAGATCTTTATCGGTCGAACCTCTATGTCAAGGATTCAGTTAATCCCGTATGATGTTCCCTTTGCTCTTCGGTATGTTACTTGCCCGAGATTCGATCATCGGTGTCTCCATACCTAGTTCAACCTCATTACCGGCAAGTCTCTTTACTCGTTCCGTAATACAAGATCCCGTGACTAACACTTAGTCACATTGCTTGCAAGGCTTATTGTGATGTTCTATTATCGAGTGGGCCCTGAGATACCTCTCCGTCACACGGAGTAACAAATCCCAGTCTTGATCCATGCCAGCTCAACAGACACCCTCGAAGATACCTGTAGAGCACCTTTATAGTCACCCAGTTACATTGCGACATTTGATACACACAAGGCACTCCTCCGATGTCCGTGAGTTGCATGATCTCATGGTCATAGGAACATATACTTGACATGCAGAAAACAGTAGCAATAAACTGACACGATCATATGCTACGTTTGTAGTTTGGGTCTTCTCCATCACATCATTCTCCTAATGATGTGATCCCGTTATCAAATGACATCACATGTCAATGGCTAGGAAACCTTGACCATCTTTGATCAACAAGCTAGTGCACTAGAGGCATACTAGGGACAGAGTGTTGTTTATTTACCCACACATGTAATGTGTTTCCAATCAATACAATTATAGCATGGATAATAAACGATTGTCATGAACAAGGAAATATAATAATAAACACTTTATTTATTGCCTCTGGGGCATATTTCCAACATTCCTCACTGATGATTTCCTCTCAAAGTCCTTGGAGGATGGGTTGCTCTCAAATGACAAGTGTCAGTTCTCTCTTGGAGCAGCCAACCAACTAGTGGTTGTGGGGGGTGGCTACTTATAGTCAGGGTGCAACCTGACATGACAAGACATAAATGCCCCCAATGATATGGCCGTTATGTGGATAAGATGATTGGGGGCAGCTGGTGCTAAGCACAACAACGGTCGGAATTTCGAACTATGAAAGTCCTCAGGCTTATCATGTTCCTCACTTGTAGGCAATTCGCACTGGCGAAATCCTAACTCCTCAGTCAGACAAATTTTCTCAAAGACCAGAAAAACTTCGTCTCTGTCACTGAAGAACTTGACTGAACTGCAAGAGACTTCCAAAGGCTTCACTCGAAGGATTGGATAGGTTGAGGCTTTTGAATTGAGCATCAGTTGGAAATTTTCCTTAGTATTACCTCGGCCCCCTTTAATAGTACGGTGTTTGCTATGACTCAAAGAAAGGAAATGAAACAACGAAAACAAAAGTCTTCACACTTCATAGTCCTCGTTCATATCTTCAAGGTCACACCAATTTCTTCATATTTAAAGTCTTCAGGGAATATCAAAGTCTTCAGCAAAGTCTTCAACAAAGTCTTTAACAAAGTCTTCAGTTGAAGACATACATTTTTAGGGATCGATAATCTTCGAATATATTAAACTCCTCAGCGACTTATAGAACCTGTGTACAGTCACAAATACATTAGTTCCTTAACCTATAAGTCTTTAATACACCAAAACCACTAAAGGTCACTAGATGCACTTACACTCACACGCCTCACAGTTAGCCTGAGCCCCGAACTGTTCGCATCATGTGTCCCGTCGACTCACGTCCGCCCAAACGGCACACAGGGCTCGTGGTGATACGTAATATTTCGTTGGGACCAACTCACATGGTTGAATAATGTAATCGTTCATGATGATAACGTGACAAGTATGTGTACCAAGCACCAACCTTTAATAAGCTTCCGTTTGTAAGAAAAGTATATCAAAAAATTATCTCTAATTAGGCCAGAAATCAGCACACACACTACTGCGGTAACCGAACCGCATATAAATAAGAAAAAAAACTACTCTGCATTAGAGCATCTCCAACGGTGGCACAAATTTTTTGCGGCCAATAAATTTTTTAGTGCGCCACTGTAGCTTTTTTATTGTGCGCAGACCAACATTGTTTTAGTAGCTATCAAAAAAGGACGTCCAAAAAGCACGCAGGGTAAATTATGAAGCGCGCGCAAGCCGACGCCCAAAATATGCTGCGCGCGATAGCGTTTTTCTACACGTGTCCAAAAAATTTAACACGTGCAGTGTTTTGCAACATCCGTTGAAGCTATCCAGTGTGTAAAAAAGAAATTTTTTAGCACGTGAGCAGTTTTGGGGAGCTTGTTGGAGATGCTCTTGTCTCCACGAACACACGGACCACCAGCCGCACAAAATCAAAGCTCCCCCCGTCCACGTTCTACAGGCCGCCGGCGCGCAGCTCCTTCCCTGGCCACCGCCGCGCCGCTCCTTCCCCGGCCGCCGCCCCTCCCCTCCCCAGCCCAGGCCCCGCCGCGCCGTTCCACCCCAGCCCCCGCCCGCCAGTCCTCTACCGCAACCCAGTCCCGCGGCGCCCCACCGCAGCCCACTCCTGCGGCGGCCCACCAGCCCCACCCCTCCCGCCGCCCCACAACCTCCCACGCCCCGCGACGCCCCACCATGCCCACCCCTGCCTCCGTCCTCCATCACAGGCGGTTTGGGCCGGCGCGCCCCCAACCCCCTCCAACCTAGGTGCACCCCTCGGCCATGGCCGGATTCGGCCGCCATCGGCCCCCGACGAGGCCTCCTCCACATGAACCGTCCCGGCGACCCCCCTCCCCACCATCTCCGGCGCGACAAGCCCACCCCAGCCGTGGCCCCACACTCCACCCCAAGCAGAGCCGTCGCCCCACCCTCCTCACCTCCACTGGGTCGGACGCGCACTGCCATGGTGCTCTGGATCGGGGAGGAGCTCCTCCGTAGGGCTTGTGCCGGAGAGATGGGGGTAGGAGACCTACCAGTGACGGATCGAGGCGTCCCTGATCTGATCCTGCCACCACATTCCCACGTTCTCCCCCTCCCCACGCCAAACCCACCTTCTCTCCTTCCAACCAGCGGGCAACCACCAGCACCGCCCCGACATCTTCTTGTTGCGCCGCGATGGCTGAATCGACCGCTCTCCCGCCCCCGCGACCTCCTAATGCGCCGCCATGGCAGGATCCAGCCGACCTCCCGCCGGTGCCTCGATCCCGCGTAGCCCGGAGATGGCGGCCGCAGCCCCTATGCAGTTTGCACGGAGCGCCCGTGCGGTGCAGTGTGTGTGCGCGCAGTCCGTTAGCTGTGAGCAGCATGGACGCATATCGAGCATGTGTTTGGGAGAAAAAACATTAGTGTGTGGTTTGGTGTTTTTTGCTGCAGTTCGTTATTCTCATTGGTACACTTTGGACTCACGTTTCTGTTTTTTTGTATGGATAATCTTGAGAGAACTGCAAAAAGAGAATGGCTAAGCTCGGGGTTCAAAATCTCTTCGATGGTCTCCGTCGAGCAGTTCCTTCCCTTGTGATGAGCAGCTTAGGCAGCGTTGCCACGGAGGGCGTTGACTCCAGCAACATGGCGAGATCCTCCTCACCACCGTGCTGGTGTAGTTTAGTACTCGATGGCGTGCAGCTCGTCCCTTGCGGCGTTTGTGAAGTTTTCCTTTTATATTATCTTTTTGTAGGTTTGTTTTCTAAAAAGAAATGATGAAACATGATGTACAAAAATTATGAAAATTATGCAGTCCACTCGGTTAGTTACGGTCCACTCGACTGGTCTACGACTGTAACAAATAATAAGTATGGAAAAAAGACGTTCACTTATGCCCTGTGTGAAGGATAAAAATGTTAGGATAATAAAAAAAGGTATTGTGGTTCACTTTTTAATCATCTGAGGTTCACTTGCCCTCGAATCAAAGTTTACAAAAGGGTTGAAAAAACAAAGAAACATGCAGTCCGTCGTTCATCTATGGTAGCAGTGCAGTGCTTCATCTGTTCGTGTGTTTTTCTGCGGTTGTGGCCGTGCATCAGTTTTTTGTGTATATGCTTGCAATGCAATGTCTATATGTGTGTAGTACACCCCATCGATCATGTGTGTATTTTTTGAGAAAACAATTTGTATTGTCTGCATGTGGCGGTTTCACTTGTTTTTTGTGTGCTTGCAGTGTGATGTATGTATGTTTGAAGTGCAGTCCCGTGGTTTCCTTTGTAAAAACAATAAAAAATGACAGAAGAAGTTCATTTCTTTTTGGATCTAGTCCACTAGTTTCTGTCCCGAGGATCACTTTCACCAACGAAAAAATGCAGTTATCTAGTCTCGACCACGTTGTTCACTAACTTTGACCATGTGGTTCACATAAGCCAAAAAAACTTTAAAAAAAGACAAAAAAAATTGTGCATTTTGCTTGCCCCTCAGATGCAGTGCGGTTTTCTATCTGAAGCAGTGCGTTTTTCTGTCCGATGCAGTCCCCTCATAGATTCTGTGTGTCGCGAAAAACAGTCTCCGCGTTTCGATAAAATCAAAACTGCTATTAAACCGTAAGGAATTAGAGCGAGTCTTCTAAATGAAAAAGTTGCGCCTCGTCGATATCTTTCCAACGCCTTGTCATTTGCATCGTTCCGACGAGCGGTTTAGAAAATTTTACGAAAATACCCTTGCTGCCACTCGTATGCAGCCGCATCATTTTCGAAATTTGTTTAAAACCGTGTGAAATCTCAACAAATGACCAACATATGGAAGTTGCGCCTATTACATAGCTTTAAAATGCTGTATCACACGCCTCGTTATGACAAACGGTTGAAAAACTTCAACTAAAACCATACCAAAAAGAAAAAAAAATAGAATTCTGTGTTTCGGTAAATTTGAAACTTCTCTTAAACCGTAAGGAATTAGCGAGTGTAATCTACATAAAAATGTTGTGGCTCGACGATATCTTTTCAACGCCGTATTGTTTGCTTCATTTCGATGAACGGTTTAGAAAAAAAATGCAAAAAATATGCTCGCTATCACCCGCCGGGCGCCCACCATTTTTGAAACTGCTCTTAAACCATGAGGAATCGCGAAAAGTGTTCAACATGGCGAATTTGAAAATTTTCCGTAGCTATCCAACAGCATATTATATGTCTGGTTCTGACAAAAGGTTTAAAAACTGGAGCGAAACAGTGTTAAAAACCCGTGCAGTTTTTTGCGACGGGAAGTGCGCTCGCATCATTACTGCGGTGTTGTTGCTTCAAACAATGACGTGCACTCCCGTTGAGCGTGCTGTCCGGAAGTGTTAGCAGAATAACTAGGCTGCTAATATTAGCATAATAGACCTATATATATATATCATGAAATGGAATCCCAAGTTTCATGATTTTCAGTTGATTTTTGGATTCACTTCAATTTAAAATGATTTTTTGATGTTTGATGCCGAGATGTCTAAAAACCAAAAATTTCAATGTTTTCCATGACGCCAAGATGTTTGAGATTCCATAACATTTATTGCATGGAGACTAAGCACATGAACCCAAGGGGATATATGATTTCCCCCAATGAATTCCGGGAAAATCAATTATTGCATATTTTTCGAATGATATATGGACATTTTATAATTATAACACGGACTGATGTGTCATGTGTTTTCTGCATAAATAGTTTGAGGCGCCTCGAAGTGGTGTATCCGGTGATGGCCGTGCGGGGGTTGGGGGCCTCTTTCCGTTTCAGTTAGCTTGCACTAGCCTCAATATGTGGGATTGTCCGTTTTGTGAGGTAGTTGCCACCCCAAATTATCAAAATTATGAATTGAAATGTTTAAAACAAGGCACATCATGCATGTGTTTAGGACACATGCACACGATGGTGGTGGTCCCTCGGACAATAATCCTTCGTGCGTTATTAGTGATCCGCACATTCATGGGTCCATGTGGTCTATCACTTTTGAGCCGCATCGATAGGGGTTTGACCAAGCTGAGTTAAGATAATTTGCTTTGTGTTGCTATAGACCATGGTGAGATTCCATACCAAATATTGACGTGATGTACTCATGAGTACCTCCTACCACTCAAAGTTTAGGGGGTGCATGGGAGGAGACATACATATTGCACACAGTTTTCTTTAGCGTGGGGAATTCTCAATTTGTGAAGCACGCACTGTATCAAAGTCGTGGAGTTGGCATTTTGAATCAAAAAACATACGCATGCATAAGCTTGTGTCACATATAATCTATCGTGGTCCTAAGTGTGGCTCCCTCACATGGTAATCGGTGGCACATCACTCTATGGGGTCCATGTGTGGCACCTATATTATATATTGTTTTGACCAATGTGTATCCTTTTTGGTATGCGTGCGTGTGGTGCTGTTTTGGATACTCTAACTTTAGCTAGAGGTTGGAGTTAGTTTGTCACACCCTATGTTTGTAGCACATTGTTATGTTTGGGTTTATAATTTGGAGCCAACTAAAACTTTTTCTATGTGCTTGTGCTTGCTTGCTATGTTGTTTGCTTGCTTGTTGATTGTGTTTTATGGCACTACTAGATTCTATTCCACTTCATATTCATCTTCCATGTCCAAAACCCCCTTGCCCAATGATCATGACATGTAAATAGTGCCCAAAACTATTTTTTATCAAATATTGCTTTAACTAAAAATGATTTATTTGATTTAAGTTTCCAAAACCCCCTGAAATGATGTTTGCACTTCAAGTCCTCAAATCAGGTGGACCCTTCTTTCCCAAAGGATTTATTTTAAACCTACTATATGTATGAATTCCCAAAACCACCAAATATTATTTTTAAAGATTATTTTCATAATTTATTTAAAGGTTTTTCCTTAAGGCCAGAAATGGTTTTTCCTAGGGAAAAAATATTTAAATGCTTTGAAAATAATTGAGAAAATTTAGAGAAACTCAGTGGACATATATTTTCCATATATAAAAGTTTCAACACAAGGGTATGATCAAATCATAGGCAAAACCCCTTAAAACCATTTCTGTTCAGATCAAACTTTTGAAATATTTCTATAAAAAATATTCTCAATAAATTCCAGGAAAATTCCAGCAAGTCAACACTATCTTGGGTGATGATCTTGCAAAGTTTCATCTCAATCCAAGTTGGTTTGGTTCATCAAACCATCCCAAAACCATTCATGTCCAGAGTCAAATTTGAACAACTTTACATTGTGAAGTGTCTCCCCTTGGCCTCAAACTTTGTGGGAATGCTCTAATGGCCAAATAGTGATGATACACTAAGTGGTGAATCAAGGGTTAAGGCCTGGAATCATTGGATCTACAAAAATCTGATTCTGCTAATTTCTAGGGTTTATCAAATCTCCATTGTCAACTTCTTCCTATTGAGCTAAAATTTGGTAAATCCCCTCATTTATACCTATCCTTTGACCCTGGTAAATATCTCAGTAAGCTGGTAAATATTTCTTGCCCAAAACACCACCAAACACCTTCTGGTGATTTGGTAAAACCATATTTTCCCCACCTTATCCTTTTACCCTTGGCCCCAGATTTTTACCACAACCCCTCTGAGTTACTAGATACCTCCAGTAACTCTTCCTGGCCAAAGCTCCATGGGTAAGTGGGGTAAAACCCCTATTTCTACCCTGGCAACATCTTTTTCTATCCTCCACTGCCCATTTCTTTTCTCCCCTAGCTCTCCTTCGCCTCTAAGGCATCCAAGAGCATCTCTAGCCCCCCCCCCCCCGAGCTGGTGGACAAGGTGGGCACCCCAGAGCGTGCAGGCAGCAGCAAAGCTGGCCAAACGCATGCTCTGGAGCGCGCTACAATGCACTCCCGCACTGTAGTCGCTGGCCAACAGGCAGCCCCGACCACCTCGGGCCGCCGCAGCATGTCCCCTCTGCCCCCCGGCATCCGCAGCACGCCGCCAGGCCGCCCCCTCTCTCCCCTCTCCCTCTCGTGCGCGCACGGCACCGCCCGAACCGGCCAGTGGCCGCGCTCGCACGCGCGCACCTCCGCCCCCCCTCCTAGCTGCCTTCCCTCCTCCCGCGCGTAGACCGCGTCCAGGTAGCCCCCAGACACGGCCTCACCCGTCCCCGTGGCCTATGGTGAGCGCCCCGTGCTTGCCGGCGCACCGCGCCCACGATGGACCGACAGCCGCCTATAAATGGGCCTCCCCGCTTCCCCTAAACCTCTCTCCTCGCTCTCCATCTCCCTCCGCATCCTCCGCGTTCCCATAGCGCACTTCCTCACGGTCGGGAGCCTTCTCCCGACCCAAACCCTCGTCGCCGCCGTTGGGTTTCCCCCTCACTGGTGTTCCCCTCTCTCCCCGGTGACCCTGCGACCTCCCTCCGACGCGCGACGCCCCCAGGAGCACGCCGGTGCCCCCCACTCCGGCCGTCGCGGCTCGTAGCCTTCGGTGAGCTCCTCCTCTGCCCCTGTCGCGAGGAGAGGGATGACAGGTGGGCCCACCTGTCATCCCCTCGCCTCTCCCCCTCTTGCTGGTAGGCCGGGCCCGCGGGCTGGTTTAAAACAAAACCTACCGTGTGCGTCTCCTCGCCTGGGTCGGCTTCCTTCTTGGGCCGGTTCCGACTGGGTGGTTCTGGCCCATTAGGGCACATGACCCCCTTTTCCCCTTTTTCTTTTATTCTTTTATATTCCAAAAATACCATAGGTTTGAATATTAGTCCAATGACAATATTTCTTCCACCAAAAATCTTAGAATATTCTATAGAATTTAATAGTGCCATTTGTAAAAATGTTTGAAACTATTTTTAGTACTGTTTTATTTTAAAACCTATATGTAGGCACCTTTTTGCCTCTGTTATTTAACTTCTAAAATGTTTTTCACAACAAAACTCTAGGAGAATATTTTTAGTATGACATTTAGTATTTAACAGAGTAGGTTAACATTTTTGGTAGTAGATTGTGTGCTCTGTTTTGTGTGATTGCTTATTTTTTATCGCTTTATTTCGCGACGATAGATTGCGCGGTTGACGAAGAAGTTAGACCCGAAGACATCGAAGACCATGGAGACTTTGTTGAGCCAAGCAAGCAGCCCCTTTGACCATAATGAGAAACCGTTTTTATTGCATGTCATATAACACTTTACTTTCATCATATTTGATCATGAGATGTGGTGTTCCCCTTTCGGTGGAATGCCTCCAGTACTTCTCCATTGCCACTTGCATCGTGCATGACCCTACCACCTTATGAGGGTTGTGCGCGTGGGAGTAGTTAGGTTGCTAATAGATGCTACGCAAATGGGATGGGACTTATGCATGGTGATGGAAAGAAATGATTTTAAAGACTCTTTCGAAAACCTCGTCGGGTGCCACTAATGCCCGAGGGAGATGATGATGAGTTGGGTAACCACTTGAGAAAGAAGTGGTATGCCGGAGCAAGTGAGTGTGTGTTTTCGAAAACGGAGAGTTCTAAGGTCTGCTGACCATCCCAACCTTACATGCGCAACCACGATACCCCTTATGGGACGGGGCTTTGTTGATTACTATTGTTGGTACTAGCAAGGAGCCCGCATTACTAGTGGCAAGAGTGAAGTGGTCACTCTTGAGACGGGGTCGTCCCAGAGTGGAAGGTCTTGTGCTGTCTTTATAGGCACCGGGCACACCATTGCGTGCCCTCATGGATGATACGAGTGATGTATATCATGAGGGATGGCACCAACGAGTGTACTCTTTGTTTAGTATCACCATGGGAAAGACATTGTTTGGGTGCTTACCTCGGGTATGTTATATACCGTGAGTCGTGGATGACACGGAAGTTCCCCGAGTCTTATGGGTAAAGTGTGCAACCTCTGCAGAGTGTAAAACTATTCGAATAGCCGCGTCCACGGTCATGGACAGTTGGAGGTCCTTCATAGACTACGTCCGGATGTTTTCATAAAACTTGGTGTGAGTATGGGTGTGGTGGTGACAAGAGGTCACATGAACTAAGTCCGATGAATTAAGGTGATGAACGAACATGAGATGTTCAACCAATACTTATGATGATATCTGCATTTTGATCACATGGATACCTACTAGTTGTTGATGCATTCTCACTAGTTACTTGATCATTTCATTGGCATACAAAATTAGCTTTCCGCAAATTTACCTACTTAGTGCTATATAATGCATCATTGTTACTTTGTTCCACAACTTGGGTTTCTTGCGAGTACATTCAAAGTACTCATTGGCTTGCCACTGGTTATTTAATTGGCCAGGCATGGAAGAACATGAGTATGTTGAAGAGTTCGTTGGAGACGAACATGCGAATTAGGATGCTTCCCGGTCAGAATGCCTGTAGGTTAAGGCAGATGGCATGGGTCCACGCTTTCGACCAAGATTTCCGCTGCTTGTTCTAGTTTAAGTGTTTGGCCCGTGTGGCCCTATCTATGTAAAACTAAGACCTTCGTGGTCATTATTTGTGTAAGACGTTAAGTGTGGATGTAAGACTCTTCTTATTCAGCTTCTGTGTGTTCAGTGAGCATTGATCTCTGGGATCACTGTACACGTGCATTCGGCGATCATGACTTATGAGTCGGAGTCCCCACAGAGCTGGTATCAGAGCCATCCTAGTTGTAGTAAGCCCTTAGTTAGCATGGACGTTAGCCAGGATAAAGCCGAATTCAAAACTACACCTAACATTTGTACATAGGAATTCTGCACTATTTACCTCTCCTATTCTTCACACAACACCTTGCTGACTCTCCTCCTTTCAAACCTTTGTAGATGGCCGTCGTACCCAAAGCCTTCTTGACATTCGGCTTTCCCTAACTCCTTGGGGATAGCCTGGAGAAGTACCAGTTTCGCCAACAACCCATTTTCCTCTACCACGAGCACTGGGTCAATGCCGTCACGAAGGAGTAGCACGTGGATGTGGTCGTGAAGGCAAACGACTCCCCGATTAGTTGGTTCTTTGAAGGACCACGGATGGAGACCATGATACTCGTAGTCGAGACAGCTACACGCAAGGCACTCCTACACCTTCAAGACATCATTCCGGAGATGGCTGACGAGCCATCTACTCGCTACCTTCCCTTTAGGAAGGATGACTTTGGCAAGAGTTGGACGCTGATTCCGACCAAGGAAGATGGCACACCACTCAGGTTCCAGACCTACTTCAGCCTCTCTGCCAATAATCTGGTTCACAACTTGACGAAGGAGTCTGTGAAGCTCCGCGAGGAACTTCACCACACCCAAGAGCTACTTCGACAAGCCAAGACGAAGCCAGACAAGATCAAGAAGGATGGAGCCCCCGAGGGACGACCAGCTGTCGCTTATCGAGGAGGGGAACCCCCAGCTAGTGATGCACCAATGCGTAATCATCGCATGAGTGCGAAGGAGTACTGTGAGCTGTTCACCGACCCGCCTGCAAAGCGTCGTCGGGATGGACCTCCTCGTTCCCCGCCCGATCAGATGATAAACAAGAGGAAGACCCAGAGGAGCGTAACTATGAGACCGAGCACTCCACCACCTGAGTTCGAGAACCCCTAGGGTAGGATCAATCATGTATCCCTCATGCGAGTCGAGTCCGTGTAATGGTTCATATGAAATCATGTGTGCTTGTTGTTTGTTTTGTTGTTTGTGGTCTGATGCAAGTCGTGCTTTGCCTTAGGCAACATGTAAGCGACTCCATCGTCTATCTTAATATATGTTGTTGGTCTTTCAACCTTTGTTTCAACACACTTGCACTTGACCGACCCCCTTAGGCGCGCTTTGTAGTTATTGCTTATCCTCTTGTCATCCCAGTTGCTTGACTTGGCTTCTCCAAACAGGATGGTTACCGCTACCCGCAATAGCTCCTTCACCAACCCTGAAGCTGTCAACTCGAGCCAGCAATAGGGAGCTGGTGGGGCTGCTCATGCTGGAGGACACCAGGAGCAGCCACAAGGCGACATTCCTCCGCCACCACCTCCACCGGAGAACATGACCATAGCTCAGTTTCTTCAAGTTCTCCGGGAGGAGCGCCAAGCCAACGATGCTGCAATCCAGCAGATGGCTCAGGCCCTTGTGAACAACTAGCAGCAAGGCAAGAACGGCAATGGCCGATCCATGCTGTCTGAATTCATGAGGAACTTGTGCCCAATCTTCACCGAGACTGCTGAACCATTGGATGCTGATGACTGGATCCGCATCATCGAGGACCTCCTTGCACTGGTCAATTGCAATGAGGATCGTGAGAATGTGCTTTATGCCTCTCACTGCCTCGGAGGTACCGCTCGAGCTTGGTGGGATGGATTCAAGGTCATGCAAGGAGAACGTGTGATCACGTGGAACGACTTCAAGGAAGGATTCCGCACTGCCCATATTCCTTCTGGGATCATGGCTATCAAGAAGAGAGAATTCCAAGCGTTGAAGCAAGGAAGTGGCTCTGTCAAGGAGTACCTACGGAAGTTCAACCTGTTGTCAAGGTATGCACCTGAAGATGTCAGCACGGAGGCTGCCAAGAAGGAGGGCTTCATGGAAGGACTTCAACAGGTCCTACAGTATCAGATCATTGTCTGCGACTGCCAAACCTTCTTAGACTTGGTGAACAAGGCCCTCATGCTGGAAGACAAGCATCATGCCATAGACGACACTCGCAAGCGCAAGATGATCAGCAAGGGAATCTCAAGAAACCAGAAGCCTCACCCCTGGTAGCCAGCCCTAGCCAAGCCAACCTATCAGCCACAGCAGGCTAGACCTCTTGCACCTCGTCCGAGCTACGAGCCTCAGTAGTATGCCAATCCCAGGCCAGCCTACAACAACAACCCTAATAACAACAACGGTGTCAGAAACTTCAACAACAACCCTGGGCAGGTCACTTGGTTTGGATGTGGTCAGTCTGAACACATCTCTAAGCTTTGCCCCAACAGGAAGCCAGATGCACCGCGCCCCAATGCGCCAAACCAAGGTCAAGCCCGTGGAGCACCACCAAGGAACCCAGCTCCCCGCAACCAGCCCAACAATGGCAAGGGTCGTGTGAATCACGTCACCGCAGATGAAGCCCAGGAAGACCCGAACGTCATACTGCGTACGTTCCTCGTCAACTCAACCCTAGTAACAGTATTGTTTGATTGTGGAGCTTCGCATTATTTTGTCACCCAAAAGTTTGCACTGGAGAGTGGCATGAAACCTACACCCTTGGGTAGTCGTATGTTGATACAAACCCCCAGTTCAGTTATGAAGTCTGGGTTAGGGTGTAAGGGAGTGAAGATTGACATCAACGGGGTAGACTTCCTAGCAGAACTTATAGTTCTGGATTCACCAGGCTTGGACGTCATCCTTGGCATGAATTGGTTGACTAAGCACCAAGGCATGTTAGACTGTGCCAAGAGAATTGTCACCATGACCAATAGCCAAGGAGTGGAAGTCAAGTATGTACCCACCCCTGCCTCCACTCAAGCACCTCAGGCTAACTGCCTATCGGGAGTTGAGTTGGATCAAGGGCCAGTGGTATGTGAGTACCCGGATGTGTTTCCTGATGAGCTGCCTGGAATGCCTCCTGACCGCGACATTGAGTTTATCATTGAGCTTATGCCCGGATCAAGTCCCATCTATAAGAAGGCTTACATGATGGGATCCGAAGAGTTGGCTGAGTTGAAGAAGCAACTGGTGGAGCAGCTCAGAAAGGGATTTATTCGCCCTAGTGCCTCTCCTTGGGGATCGCCTGTTCTATTTGTGTCAAAGAGGGACGGAACTATCAGACTTTGTGTCGATTACCGTTCTCTCAATGAGGTCACGATAAAGAACAAGTACCCACTCCCCAAGAATGAAGACCTGTTTGATCAGTTGAACGGAGCCAAGGTGTTCTCCAAGATCGACCTCAGGTATAGGTACTACCAGCTGAAGATCAGACCATAAGACATTTTAAAGACGGCATTCGTAACCCGGTATGGCATGTATGAATACACGGTCATGTCATTCGGGTTAACTAATGCCCCTTCCTACTTCATGTACCTCATGAATAAAGTCTTCATGGAGTATTTGGACAAGTTTGTTGTCGTCTTCATTGATGACATACTTCTCTTCTCCAAGTCTGAAGAAGAACATGAGGAACACTTGAGATTGGTCCTAGAAAAGCTTCGAGAGCACCAGCTTTATGGCAAGTTCAGTAAGTGTGAATTCTGGGTGCACGAAGTTGGATTCTTGGGTCATGTGCTGACTACAGAAGGATTATCAGTGGATCCTGCCAAGATTGAAGCCATGACGGAATGGCAAACACCAACCACAGTAAAGGAAGTCAGGAGCTTCCTCGGACTCGCGGGTTATTACCGCAAGTTCGTGGAAGGGTTCTCAAGCATTGCCCGACCCATGACCCAACTTTTGAAGAAGGACAAGAAGTTCGAGTGGACAGCTAAGTGCGAGGAAAGCCTCCAGGAGATCAAGAAGAGATTGACCACGACCCCAGTTTCGGCCACCCCTGATATTCACAAGGAGTTTGTGATTTATTGTGATGCATCAACAACCGGTCTTGGAGGAGTTCTGATGCAAGAAGGCAGAGTCGTAGCATATCTATCCAGACAGCTACGTCCTCATGAAGAGAACTACGCCACTCATGATCTCGAGTTGGCAGCCGTGGTTCATGCCTTGAAGACCTGGCGACATTACCTTCTGGGGAAGCGATGTGAGATATTCACAGACCACAAGAGTTTGAAGTATATCTTCACTCAAAGGGAGTTGAACATGAGGCATCGAAGATGGTTGGAATTGATCAACGATTATGACCTCAGTGTTCAATACCACCCCGGAAAGGCCAACGTGGTAGCAGATGCCTTAAGCAGAAAGGCTTGTTCCTTGAATGCTATGATTAAGGAAAGGCTACCCGCCCTGTATGAAGAGCTTGAGAGCTTCGGTTTGGAACTGGTCGCACCAGGTTTCCTTGCCAACCTTGAAGCAAAGCCTACCTTGATGGATGAGATTAAGGAAGCTCAGAAGGGACACGAGAGCATTGAAGGCATCAAGAGGAAGATCAAGGCAGGCAAGGCCCCTGGATTCTTGGTGGATGAACAAGGAGTTGTATGGTTTTGGGCTCGCATTTGCGTACCCAACAAGGAATATCTCAAGAACCTGATCTTGCAAGAAGCTCATGACACTCCATACTCCATCCATCGTGGAGGAACCAAGATGTATCGAGACCTCAAGGCAAGATTTTGGTGGAATGGCATGAAACGGGAGATATGCACGTTTGTTGCTAAGTGTGACAAATGCTAGAGGGTCAAGGCTGAGCATCAGCAACCCGTTGGGCTATTGCAACCTCTCAAAGTGCGTGAATGGAAGTGGGACAAAGTCGGGATGGATTTCATCATCGGTTTACCAAGGTCGAGTAAAGGACATGATTCTATTTGGGTCATTGTCGACCACCTGACCAAGGTAACCCATTTCATTCCCGTCAAGACCACCTATGACGGTAATAAGTTAGCCAGCCTCTACATCGAGCGTATCGTGAGCCTTCACGGAGTTCCAAAGGAGATCGTGTCGGATCGAGGCACCCAGTTCACCTCAAGATTCTGTAAGATGTTTAAAGAAGCCATGGGAACCAAGCTCTCCTTCAGCATTGCTTTTCACCCCCATTCCGGCGGGCTGGCGGAATGAGTAAATCAAGTACTCGAAGATATGCTCCGTGCTTGTGTTTGGGCGTACAGAGCCAAGTGGGAGGATTGCCTGCCCTTCGCCGAGTTCTAATACAACAACAACTGTCAATCGAGTCTTCAGATGGCACCATTTGAGGTGTTGTATGGACACAAGGGTCGTACTCCCATCAACTGGTTAGAGACCAGAGAAGGATTAATTTTTGGACCAGACATCCTTTGCGAAGCCGAAGAGCAAGTTCAACTTATCCGAGAGCGCCTCAAGACCGCTAAGTCAAGACGGAAGAGCCACGCCGACTCTCACCGCCGAGAAGTGAACTTCTGTGTCGGTGACCATGTCTACCTCCGGGTCACGCCTCTCAAGGGAACCAAGCGCTTCCACGTCAAACGAAAGCTCGCACCAAGGTACATCGGCCCCTTCAAGATCACCGCTACTCGTGGAGAAGTTGCATATCAGCTAGAGTTACCTTCCGAGCTGTCAGATGTGCACAACGTCTTTCATGTGTCACAACTCCGGAAGTGTGTGCAAGTTCCCAACCGCCCCGACCTCTACAAGGACATCGACCATCAAGCCATCGATCTTCAGCTAGACCTCACTTATCGTGTGCGGCCAGTTTGCATTCTGGATGAAGCCGAGCACTGCACCCAAAGCCGCACCATCAAGTACTTCAAGGTCCAGTGGAGCAACCACACTGAAGCAGAAGCAACCTGGGAGCGTGAAGATTATCTTAGATCGGAGTTCCCTTATCTTTTTAGCGCTTAGCCTAGGAATCTCGGGGACGAGATCGTTGTAAGGGGGGAGGGTCTGTCACACCCTGTGTTTGTAGCACATTGTTATGTTTGGTTTTATAATTTGGAGCCAACTAAAACTTTTTCTATGTGCTTGTGCTTGCTTGCTATGTTGTTTGCTTGCTTTTTGATTGAGTTTTATAGCACTACTAGATTCTATTCCACTTCATTTTCATCTTCCATGTCCAAACCCCCTTGCCCAATGATCATGCCATGTGAATAGTGCCCAAAACTATTTTTTTATCACATATTGCTTTAACTAAAAATGATTTATTTGAGTTAAGTTTCCAAAAAACCCTGAAATGATGTTTGCACTTCAAATCCTCAAATAAGGTGGACCCTTCTTTCCCAAAGGCTTTATTTCAAACCTACTATATGTATGACTTCCCAAAACCAGCAAATATTATTTCTAACGATTATTTTCATAATTTATTTCAAGGCTTTTTCTTAAGGCCAGAAATGGTTTTTCCTAGGGAAAATTATTTAAATGCTTTGAAAATATTTGAGAAAATTTAGAGAAACTCAGTGGACATATATTTTCCATATAAAAGAGTTTCAACACAAGGGTATGATCAAATCATAGGCAAAACCCCTCAAAGCCCTTTCTGTTCAGATCAAACTTTTGAAATATTTCTATAAGAAATATTCTCAATAAATTCCTGGAAAATTCCAGCAAGTCCACACTATCGTGGGCGATGATCTTGAAAAGTTTCATCTCAATCCAAGTTGGTTTGGTTCATCAAACCATCCCAAAACCATTCCTGTCCAGAATCAAATTTGAGAAACTTTACATTGTGAAGTGTCTCCCCTTGGCCTCAAACTTTGTGGGCATGCTCTAATGGCCAAATAGTGATGATACACTAAGTGGTGCATCAAGGATTAAGGCCTAGCATCATTGGATCTACAGAAATGTGATTCTGCTAATTTCTAGGGTTTATCAAATCTCCATTGTCAACTTCTTCCTATTGAACTCAAATTTGGTGAATCCCCTCATTTCTACCTAGCCTTTGACCCTGGTAAATATCTCAGTAAGCTGGTAAATATTTCTTGCCCGCAACAACAAAACACCTTCTGGTGATTTGGTAAAACCATCTTTTCCCCACCTTATCCTTTTACCCTGGGCCCCAGATTTTTACCACGGCCCCTCTGAGTTACTAACTACCTCTAGTAACTCTTCTGGCCAAAGCTCCATGGGTTAGTGGGGTAAAACCCCTATTTCCAACCTAGCAGCATCTTTTTCTATCCTCCCCTGCCCATTTCTTTTCTCCCCTAGCTCTCCTTAGCCTCTAAGGCATCCAAGAGCATCTCCAGGCCCCCCAGGAGCTAGTGGACAAGGTGGGCACCCCAAAGCGAGCAGGCAGCAGCAAAGCCGGCCAAACACATGCTCTGGAGCACGCTACAGTGCACTCCCGCACTGTAGCCGCGGGCCAACGGGCAGCCCCTACCACCTCGGGCCGCCCCAGCATGTCCCTTCTGCCCCCTCGGCGTCCAAAGCATGCCGCCCGGTTGCCCCCTCTCTCCCCTCTCCCTCTCGCGCGTGCACGGCACCGCCCGAACCGGCTAGTGGCCGCGCTCGCACGCGCGCACCTCCGCCCCCCCTCCTGGTTGCCTTCCCTCCTCCCGCGCGCGGACTGCTTCTAGGTAGCCCCCAGACACGGCCTCGCCCGCCCCCGTGGTCTGTGGTTAGCGCCCCGTGCTCGCCGGCGCACCGCGCCCACGGTGGACTGGTGGCCACCTATAAATAGGCCTCCCCACTCCCCTAACCCTCTCTCCTCGCTCTCCCTTTCCCTCTACGTCCTCCCCATGCCCAGAAGGCTCTTCCCCACGGTCGGGAGCCCTCTCCCGACCCAAACCCTCGCCTCCGCCGTCGGGTTTCCCCCTCATCGGCGTTCCCCTCTCTCCCCGGCAACCCCGCGACCTCCCTCCAACGCGCGACGCCCCTAGGAGCACGCCTGTGCCCTCCACTCCGTTCGCCGCGGCTCGTAGCCTCCGGTGAGCTCCTCCTCTGCCCCTGTCGTGAGGAGAGGGATGACAGGTGGGGCCCACCTATCATCCCCTCGCCCCTTCCCCTCTCGCTGGTAGGCTAGGCCCGCGGGCAGGTTCAAAACTAAACCTGCCGTGCACGGCTCCTCGCCTGAGCCGACTTCCTTCTTGGGCCGGTTCCGGCTGGGTGGTTCTGGCCCATTAGGGCACATACCCCTTTTTTCCTTTTTCTTTTATTCTGTTATATTCCAAAAATCCCACAGGTTTGAATATTAGTCCAATGACAATATTTCTTCCACCAAAAATCTTACAATATTCTATAGAATTTAATAGTCCATTTGTAAAAATGTTTGAAACTATTTTTAGTACTGTTTTATTATAAAACCTATATGTAGGCACCTTTTTGCCTCTGTTATTTAATTTCTAAAATATTTTTCACAACAAAACTCTAGGAGAATATTTTTAGTATGACATTTAGTATTTATGAGAGTAGGTTAACATTTTTCATAGTTGATTGTGTGCTCTGTATTGTGTGATTGCTTATTTGTTTATCGCTTTATTTCGCGACGATGGATTGCGCGGTAGACGAAGAAGTTGGACCCGAAGACTTCGAAGACCCCGGAGACTTTGTTGAGCCTGGCAAGCAGCCCCTTTGACCATAATGAGAAACCATTTTTATTGCATGTCATATAGCACTTTACTTTCATCATATTTGATCATGAGATGTGGTGTTCCCCTTTCGGTGGAATGCCTCTGGTACTTCTCCATTGACACTTGCATCGTGCATGACCCTACCACCTTATGAGGGTTGTGCGGGTGGGAGTAGTTAGGTTGCTAATAGATGCTACGCAAATGGGATGAGACTTATGCATGGTGATGGAAAGAAATGATTTCAAAGACTCTTTCAAAAAACCCGTCGGGTGCCACTAATGCCCGAGGGAGATGATGATGAGTTGGGTAACCACTTGAGAAAGAAGTGGTATGCCGGAGAAAGTGATTGTGTGTTTTCGAAAAGGGAGAGTTCTAAGGTCTGCTGACCATCCCAACCTTACATGTGCAACCACGATATCCCTTATGGGACGATGCTTTGTTGATTACTATGGTTGGTACTAGCAAGATCCCGCATTACTAGTGGCAAGAGTGAAGTGGTCACTCTTGAGACGGGGTCGTCCCAGACTGGAAGGTCATGCGCTGTCTTTACAGGCATCGGGCACACCGTTGCGTGCCCTCATGGATGATACGAGTGATATATATCATGAGGGATGGAACCAACGAGTGGACTCTTTGTTTAGTATCACCATGGAAAAGACATTATTCTGGTGCTTACCTCGGGTATGTTATATACTGCGAGTCGTGGATGACATGGAAGTTCCCCGAGTCTTGTGGGTAAAGTGTGCAACCTCTGCAGAGTGTAAAACTATTCGAATAGCCGTGTCCGCGGTCATGGACAGTTGGAGGTCCTTCATCGACTACGTCCGGATGTTTTCATAAAACTTGGTGTGAGTATGGGTGTGGTGGTGACAAGAGGTCACATGAACTAAGTCCGATGACCTAACATGATGAACGAACATGAGATGTTAAACCAATACTTATGTTGATATCTGCATTTTGATCACATGGATACCTACTAGTTGTTGATGCATGCTCACTACTTACTTGATCATGTCATTGGCATACAAAATTAGCTTTCCGCAAATTTACCTACTTAGTGCTATATCATGCATCATTGTTACTTTGTTCCACAACTTGGGTTGCTTGCGAGTACATTCAAAGTACTCATTGGCTTGCCATTGGTTATTTAATTGGCCAGGCATGGAAGAACATGAGTATGTTGAAGAGTTTGTTGGAGATGACCATGCGAATTAGGACGCTTCCCAGTCAGAATGCCTGTAGGTTAAGGCAGATGGCATGGGTCCATGCTTTCGACCAAGATTTCCGTTGCTTGTTCTAGTTTAAGTGTTTGGCCCGTGTGGCCCTATCTATGTAAAACTAAGACCTTCGTGGTCATTATTTGTGTAAGATGTTATGTGTGGATATAAGACTCTTGTTATTTAGCTTTTATGTGTTCAATGAGCATTGATCTCTGGGATCACTGTACACGTCTATTCGGTGATCACGACTTATGAGTCGGGGTCCTCATAAGTTTCTAGCTCATGACTAACTCTAAACTAACTCTAGCCAAATAGGTGTTTGGATGAAAGGGTTAGATGGACAATAGATGCACTTGATGGAGAGAGAAAAGTGATTTTTCAGTGAGACCCACAAGAACTAGCTCCAATTAGCACCTCTTGGCTGGTGGGATAGAGAGGTCCTCATGAGAACTAGCTCCAATCAGCTCCTCTTGGGTGGGATAGTTTTTGTGTGTGGGTTAGATGCAACTAGCTACAATCTAACCCTCATGTTTGAATACTTTAGGGCTATTTGAGACCCCAACTAGCTCAAACTAACTCTAACCCATGGACCCAAGCAGGGCCTACGTGCGTTGTGATCGATCCTCTTCGTAAGTCGACTTATAGTTTCTAAGGCAAGTAACATTAAAGTTCCATTGGTTACTAACTAAACCAACACTTAATTACATATATACATATATGTGTGGGAAAAATGCAGTGGGCGTTTGTTTTGTCAAACACGCTCACGTGGTTATCGGCATCATCACACCGACACAACCATGTCCATGTGGATCGTCACTTTGACAGGTGTGTGTAGAGATGTTTATTTGACCAAGGTGGATTCTTCTTGTTGGTATGTGTGTATATATTATATGTAGTTGATATATGCATCGACATTTCAATTCTAACAAAAAATCAAACGCATCGTACACATTGAATCCCTCCTATTGGATCGAACTGTGGGCGTGCTTGGGGCTATATATGCATGGGTCGTTAACCTTAGTATGCGGCCATTCTAGTTTGAGACACACACATGTGGCGGCGAAAGTTGTGCGTTAGTATTTGAAAACGTCGCACAACGCTTTCATACATATGTGCCTGGGGCCATGCATGTGCGTTGGTGTTGTCTACACACACTCCCTCGCGTGGTTATATATGGACGACCTGCCAAATTTTTGGACCCGTGTGGTCTATCACTTAAACTGGTCGATATATACTGCAGGTTAATTTGACCAACGTAGATATAGTCCTCTCATTATTTGTTACGATATAGTTCATGGTGAGATACAAGACAGAAGTTTGAGCGCATACATGTATATAGGTCATGGTGTTTGTTCGAAGCATGTGTGTGCATGGGGCGGGGCAGGGTGGGGCCGGGGCGGGGCATCACAATAGTACTACGTACGTATACACGAAACCTATTTATGAGGTCAGGTACTACATACAGTTCAACTTTTGAGCCACATCAAAAGGTTTTGCACGCACAAAATATCACACCACCTTAAGTAATTAGTTGAGCCACACACGTGTGGTTGCGGTCTCACCCATCTTGTGAAGTTTTCGAGACACGCCCATCAGTGTGCCCATGCAATCTACCCCCAGAACAAAACCACGGGGGATGGGGGTGATCATGATGGATTTCTATTGGTTTTGTGTTATGGTAGGGTGAATTTGCAGTTGTAGTATAAGTTTGTAAGTTCATATATATATACCGAGATAGCATCCCCTAGCCGACTCGAAGGCGCGCGCGTGTGTATCAGGGGGGATAGGGGGGCATTAGCCAACATTGCCGTGTGCTCTGCAGGACATTGTGTGTCACATGAATGTTGTGCATTCCGTATTTGAAAACCACAACAACCTTTCCTTACATACATTTGGTCCACAAGCAGGTCTGCTTGTGCGATGACCCTAGATTTATCGTGTTTAATTTCCAATGCTATTATATAAATGGTAGGGTATTCTTTTTTTGAAACTTAAATAGCAGACGAGTCGAAGGAGACAACTGTGTACGATTGTGTATGCAGTAGAGTAGTAGACACGGTCCCCGCATGCTAATTGTGTGCCACGCCGGCCCGTGGTTGTCACGTAACTACAGACTACCTTGCACCAACCCGCGTACACTACTGGAATTCAACTATTTGCCATGTGCTAAGCCTTTGCCGTCTGCTGACACATGGCAAAGTTGCTCTTTGCCGTCTGCTGTCACAAAGAAGATGACAAAGAACTAGCACATGGCAAAGGCATTGTTTGCCATGTACCAGTTCTTTGTCGTCTGCCCCCAGACGGCAAAGAGAGCCAGGCCAGACGTCAAAGAGCTAAGGTGGGTCCCACTGGACCTTGGGCCTGGCCAGGTCCAAACGGACGGGATCTTTGCCTTCTGGGGCTCCTTTGCCATCTACCCTGGCTCTCTTGGTCGTTTGGGGGCAGCCGGAAAAGGAGATGCCCTACTAATGGCCGTCCCCGCCCCCACTCCTCTCTCTCACTCCCTCCCTCCCTCACTCCACCCTCCCTCCTCCTGCGACCGCCGCCGCCAGCCACCTCCCCCGCGGCGCACCTCCCTCGGTCGGCCCTGCCCCGGCCGCCCCTCCCTCGATTGGCCCCACCCTCGGCCGCCCCTCCCCCGCGTCGCACCTCCCCCGGACGGCCCCACCCCGGCCGGCCCTCCCCCTGCCAACCCCGCCCCCGGCCGGCCCTCCCCTGGCCATCCCTCCCCCAGCCGCCCCCGCCCTCGGCCGCCCCTCCCCCGTCCGCCCCTCCCCTAGCCGGCCCCACCCCCGGCCGCCCCTCCCCCGGCCACCCTCGGCCGGCCCCATCCACACCCCCACTCTGGTGTCGTCCTCCTCCACCTCCACCAACGCCGGCCTCCACCTCCTCCACTCCGGTGAGCCCCCTCCCCCTCTCAGTTTTTTCATTTTTTCTTCTTTGTTTTAGTAAATTTTATGTTTTTTTTTAGTATTAGTTAGTTGTAGTTAGTTAATTAGTTGTAGTTAGTTCTAGAAGATGTAAAAATGTAGTTTAGTTGTAGTTAGTAAGATTTTAGGAATTAGGGTTACTTACCTTATTTAGTTAGGTCTAGCATTAGTTAAATTTTAGTCCTACTATTAGTTAAATTTAGTTTAGTGTTAATTTTGTTTAGGTTTAGGTTTAAGTTTAGATAATTAGATAATTAGAAGAGGGAAAATGATAAGCGGGGAAAGAAGAGGAAAAAGTAAAAGAAGAAGAAGAAGAAGAAAGAAGAAGAAAAATAGGAGAAAGAAGAAGAGGAGGAGAAGAGGAAAAACAGAAGAAGAGGAGAAAGAAGAAGAAAAAGAGGAGGATAAGAAGAGAAGAAAGAAGAAGAAACAGAGGAGATAAAGAAGAGAAGAAGAAGAGGAAAAACAGAAGAAGAGGAGAAAGAAGAAGAAAAAGGGGAGAAGAACATAAGAAGAAGAAAAATAGGAGAAAGAGAAGAAGATATAAACGAGAAAAGAACAAAATAGATGTGGAGAATAGATGTGAAAAAGAACAATATAGATTATTCTATCGGGATTGACTTGTTGATCATGTAGATTTAAATGTGCAGTGATTTCGTGGAGGATAAGGAGAAGATGATGGGTGATCGTGCTTGGATGTACACTGGTCACCCTAGTTAGAAAGACAGGACCAATGAATGGTTAACAAAAACCATGGGGTTTGTGAGATCCGCATTTGCAAATGGCCAGCAAAAAACATGGTGCCCCTGTCCCAAATGCGACAACTTTAAAAAGCGAATAGAGTTTGAAATGGGTAAACACCTACGGCAGTGGGGTTTTACGCCTAATTATACGATGTGGACTTTTCATGGTGAGTCTGACCAACGTGCCAGAGCTAAGGTGGTTCATCGTTGCACCGACGAGCATGGTACCGGGATAGAAGACATGGTGCAAGACTTTGATGATGCTCGGGATTTGGACGATGAGATGGAGGAATCTGCAAAGGCCTTCTATGAAATGTTGAAGTCTTCAAAACTTCCTCTCCACGAGCACACTGAGCTTTGTCAGCTGGATGCCATCGCGCAAGTAATGTCTCTGAAGGCCCAATTCAACCTAGGCAGAGAATGCTACGACGCGATGATGATGATATTTGGACGCTTTCTACCCAAAGGCCATGTATTACCTGCAAACCTGTACCAGTCAGACAATATCCTCCATGTACTTAAGATGCCCTATGAGAAGATACATGCCCGTGAGAAAGGATGTGCCTTATTTAGGCTTGAGTATGTGGCCTTGAACTATTTCCCTATTTGCAATTCTTCCAGGTATATTGTGGTAGACAATGGTATGGGTGCGAAGATTCATACCAAAGTCCCCATTAATGTTCTTCGGTATCTTCCAATTGTACCAAGACTTCAACTTCTTTTCATGGTCGAAGAGACGGCCAGACAGATGACATGGCACAAATTGGGCAAAAGAACCGAACTAGATGCGGATGGGAACAATATGTTGGTACACACTTCAGATGCTTTTGTGTGGAAGCACTCTGATGAATTACATAAGGATAAATCGGAAGATCCAAGGCATCCTCAAGTTGCCATCAGCACGGATAGGTTCAATGTGTATGGTATGACGTCAGCACAATACAGTTGTTGGCCTATATTTGTCATTCCACTCAATCTCCCCCAGAGAGATTATGAAAAGAAAGAACATTTTCCTGACGTTGATAATTCTAGGGCCCAAATATCTAGGCAAGAATATGAATGTGTACATGTAGCCGCTTAAGGATGAATTGCAAGAAGCCTGGGATAATGGGATCAGGACATACGACGCCGCTACCAAAAAACTTCAAAATGCATGTGTGGTACATGTACTCGACGCATGACTATCTGGCGTATGCGCTATTTGTTGGCTGGTGTGTGCATGGAAGGTTCCCGTGCCCCACATGCAAGGCAGCTCTTCAGTTCCGTTGGCTGCACGCGGGTCACAAGTTTCCTTGCTTTGACATGCATAGAGAGTTCCTGGATCCTGAGCATAAGTTTAGAAAAGGCAAGAATAATTTCATCAAAGGTAGAGTTGTCAAATACACTGCACCACCTGCGTTGACAGGCCAACAGACCCTTGATTAGTTAAACGCTCTTGAGCCTGATCCTTTGCGTCCAGGGTATTTCAAAGCGTATAATACGGAACACGCCTGGACTCACAAGTCATGCTTATGGGATCTGCCTTACTTCAAAGACCTCATTTGCCCACACAACATTGACATGATGCACATTGAAAATAATATGGCGGAGGCCATTTTTGGTACATTGTTTGGCATAGAGGGGAAGTCAAACGATAATCCTAAGGATAGAATCGACCAGGAGGCTCTATGTGATAGACCGTTACTAAACTTGCGACAACGGAAAGGAAAGCAAAGCGTAGCAAAGCCAAAGGCATGGTTCAATCTTGGAAGGCAAGCTATGAGGGAAATGCTATTGTGGGTGAAAATGCGGTTGATGTTCCCTGATGGGTATGCTGCGAATCTAAAGAGGGGAGCGAGTCTTGAAAAATTGAAAATATTTGGTCTCAAGAGTCATGATTAGAACATATGGCTTTAGCGGGTAATGCGGGTGATGTTGTGTGGCTTTATCCCTGAGGATGAATGGCTAGTACTGGCAGACCTGAGCTATTTCTTACGTTCCCTTTGTGCGAAAGAACTATCGCCTGGCATGCTAGATGAAATGGAAGAGTTGGCATTGGAGTTGATCTGCAAATTAGAAAGGATCTTTCCACCGGGCTTCTTTAATCCAGTGCAGCATTTGATTTTGCATCTCCCAACCGAGGCAAGATTGGGGGGGCGTTCAAAATCGATGGTGCTTCTCAACTGAGAGGATGCAGAAGACGCTTCGAGCTAAATGTAAAAATAAACATAGAACTGAAGCATCGATGGCCGAGGCAAAGCATGGAGGCGACTATCCCAGTTTCATCTCTTGGTTCAAACAAAGGGTAATTAATTACCATTAATGGACCATTTGATTTCTTGGTCTAATTTGCGGCTAATGCATCCATTCTTCCATATTAAACTTGTAGGCTGATGCAGAGTCTATGGACGCTGAGTTGAGACAAGTCGCTAATGGTTTTGACTATAAGGTTTGTTCATTTGACAAATACGACATCAATGAGTATCGCTTTTGTACCTTTGGCAAAGAGCTATCTATGCCCGACCTAAAGACTACGAATTGTTGTGTCTCTGCTATCGGCGAAGGAGGTACCAAGTATTATGGGAGAGTTGAAGCAATTTATGAACTTCTATTCTATGTTGAAAACCCACCAACCGTCGTAGTCTTCAACTGTTATTGGTTTCAGCCAAAGGAGACTAGAAGGACTCATGAACATATAGGGATAGTCGAAATCAACCAAAGCACCCATTTAGATGTTCCTGATGTCTATATTACGGCTCAACAAGCGACACAAGTTTTCTATCTACCGTGGGCCTGCCAAACTAATCCAAATATGAAAGGTTGGGATGTCATTTATGAAGTGCCCCCAAGTTTTAGACCACCTACCCTCAATGAAGAGGATTACGAACACTTGTAGGACCGAAAGTATGTCTAGAGGGTGGTTGATTAGACTACTTGACCAAATAAAAGTTTTGCCTACACCAAGTTTTAGGGTTGACAATTTTTAGCATTTCATGGCAAGTCAAGTACACCCTACACATGCAAGTCTAAGAGTATATAGCAGCGGAAAGTAACAACAAGCATGTATAGAAGGGATAGGGTAGGAAGATCAAATGCAGTTGTAGACACTATGATTTTTCCCATCGTTCCGATAGGTGGCGCTATCGTACATCCACTTTTATGGAGTCTTCAACCCACAGAGGGTAACGGTCGCGAGAGTCCACTGAGGGCTCCACCCAAAAGGGTCCACGAAGTAGCAACCTTGACTATTCCATAACGGCTTCCGTCCACGAAGGACTAGCCTCACTATGGGTAGATCTTCATGAAGTAGGCGATCTCCTTGCCCTTACAAACTTCTTGGTTCAATCCACAACATGAAGTAGGAGGCTCCCAAGCGACACCTAACCAATCTAGGAGGCACCACCCTCCAAAAGGTAATAGGCTCGGTAATGACGATGAACTCCTTGCTCTTGTGATTCAAGATGATAGACTCCTCAGCACCCAATCACTCTCTCACGGATTTGGCATGATGGAAGAGATGGGATTGGTGGGAAGCTACTTGGGGAGGCTAGAAATCAAGATCCATATGATTGGAGTGGAAGATCTTGACCTCAACACAAGGGTAGGTGGTTCTCTCTCAGAAAATATGATAGGATAGTTAAGGAATAGTTCTGAGCTCTTCTCTCTCGAGTAGGTGGTGGTGAAGGGGTATATATAGGCATCCCCAAAAATCCAACCGTTACACACAAAATGACCAACTCGGTGACACCGATGTGTTAATCTCGGTGGTACCGAAGTGACCAAAAGGTGGCAACTTTTGAATCTCGATGAGACCGATATAGGAAACTCGGTTGCACCGATAAGGTAACCAACAGTCAGATTTCCAATCTCGGTGACGTTGATCCAACATTCTCGGTGGGACCGAAAATGTGAATTTTCGTAATAGAAAGTTGGCAACCTAAACTCGGTGGCACCGGTATGGAATCGGTTGCACCGAAGTGGCTAGGGTTTGGCAGAGTCTGTCTAGGTTCTGGAATCGGTGGCACCGGTATGGGAAAGTTGGTTGCACCAATTTTGAGTGTTAGATATAGAATAGACTTTGGTGGGAGAGTTTGTGGATGTTTTTGGCGACTATCACTTGTGCACGTTTGAGCATATTGTTCACCAACAAAACCATCCCCCTTTAAATAGTATTGGCTCTCCTATGGACTCAAAGTGATTTCTCACAAATATAAAATATAGAGTCCTCTTGCTTGAAGCTTCGCCAACCTATTTCCTTGCATCTTGGGGTATGTCCACAATCTCCTTTTGCCAATCCTATCATTGAACATTTCCTGAAATATACTTGGTGGAAACATTAGTTCAATGACTTATATGTTGTTATTAATTACCAAAACCACCAAGGGAGCAAATGTGCTTTCAATCTCCCCCTTTTTGGTAATTGATGACAACATATAGATCAAAGCTTCGACATATGATAAAATCAATGAATATAATCGTCGCTTTGAGAGGTATGTGATAAGCAAGAGCTCCCCCTAAATTCGTGCATTATTTTGAATTTGCGTTTGAATGCAAATGCACAATCGATTAGGTATATGGGGAACTTCTTCCATGTCACATACAACTTGGTGGTGTGCGCGAATAATTAGAATGAATAACAACAAACAACACAATCAAGAAAAGGTGAAATATCATCTCATAAGCATTAAGATGATAGGAAATAGTTGCATCACACATAACAACGTATGATCACACATAAACACAGAAGTATCTCACGTCAAACCAAAAGAACCAAATGTTTTGAAAAGCAACAAACACCAAAATGCTCTCTCGCTCGAAGCCTAAAGATCTATATACACTTCTCCCCCTTTGGCAACAAATTACCAAAAAGTTTAAAGGCATACATCTAAACGTTCTTGGGCTGATCTCCTCCGGTTGTTGATGAAGGAGTCGAGATAACAACGTCGGGGAATATCTCTACAGATGTCGTGGATGGAGTTGGAGTGGCAGCTGGAGGAACTAGAGCAGATGGAGCAGGAGCTGTGCTGACAGTAGCAGGAGCTGATGAAGAGGGCCTCAAGTCTTGTGCAGGCACTATGGCTGATCTAGTTTGAGTGGTGAACTGAGTGCCCGACCTTAGAGGTGATTCATCCTCCTCATCATCATCATCGTCGTCATCTGAAGTAGAAGAGACCCGAGGGATGTGCACGGAGTCAACTTCCTTCTGAAGCTCTGTGACTGTCTTAGTCAGCCTGTCCACCTTATCATTAAGGGTCTTGATCCTAGTTTCAAAGATCCTGACAAGACTGTTCTAGTTGTCCAGAATCCCCTTAATGTCCTTCTGCATACCCTAAACTGATGATATTAACAGATCCATTTGCTCATTCCTGGATCGAGGGGCTTGAGCACTAGTGGCTCTAACTGCCTCTGCCTCTGCCTAAGCTGCAGCTGAAGTGGGATGATCAGCATCCATCACCACAACATTATCCTCGAGATCTGGCTGTAGGGGTAAATGAGGATGATCTAGCGCAAAGATGTGCTTCTCCAATTTTGAATTCATAAGCATCTGGATGTAGGGTGCATAACAGCAAGAGCGCTTCTGGTCAGTAGCAACCCTCTTGATTGTCTCAACAATCAAATCCATGACTCTGATCCTCGTATGTCTGTCAAGGTGGATCAACATATTGATGGAGTGGCCTCGGATCATCTTGTCATCTCCTGACTTGGGCATCAAAGTATGCCTCACAATGGTGTTCATCGTGCAGAGGCTAGCCTGAAGAAGGTAGATAGATCCTAGCCTGTGAGACTTCACATTGGCAGCAGGGATCTCCTTGTACATATTAGCCATAGCATTGTGGCTAGCCTTGGATTCTGAGTATACATCCAAGTCACCATCCCGTGCTTCAGGAACTCCTAAGATAGAAGCCCATTCTTCAATAGTTGATTCATACCTTGCACCTTCAGTCATCCATAAATTCTACCATCTCCGTAGAAATGTGCAGTGGAGTAGAATTGCATGATCATCTCATCATTCCAAGCTGTGAATTCTCTGCCAACAAACTCATCCAAGCCTATGCAATGTGACGAGGATATGTACCTAGGGTAGGGTCCTAGACAAGGCCTACATACCCTACCTAAGGACACTACATGGGAGGACTTGAAGATCAAGCATGAACTTCCGAGTGTATTCCTGGAGATGTTCAAAGTCACCCGACAGATATCCACTCAGAGACTCCTTCCTTCACTCGGCAGTCGCGTGTCACTCGGAAGACCTCACGCTCACTCGACACCAGAAAACCAGGAGCCATCATCAAGAGCCCAATGGGCAAACGTTGGTTCAATGGTCATTAGTAGCTTTTATTACGTACGTTACCTGTAACGGCAGACTTTAACCCCACGATCGGACCCTTAGATGATGGACAATTATGAGGGGCAGCGAACTCTATATAAGCAGCCCCTCCCCTCCTGCACAAGGGTTCGCAACCATTTTAATCCATATATTCCACACGACATAAGCTCCCGAGCACTGAGACGTAGGGTTGTTACCTCCACGAGAGGGGCCTAAACTCATACATCCGTGTGTACATCCTCGCCGTAGCTAGGACTCTGCTCTCTCCTTTCGTACCCCTACCATCTACTGTCAGGCTCGTTCCCACGACAGTTGGCGCCCACCATGGGGCTCGCATCTAAGCGACTTCCGGCGAGGTTGCATTTTTCATCCTTTGACATGTCTTCCGGCGGTGTTTTTTGCTCTGGGCCACGAGATCTGTTTCGGTGCGCTCACCTTCATCGCCGACGATTCGGCATGGCTCCAGGAAGCGCCTCTCGATGTCGAGGTGCTCCCGGTCCGCAGGGCCGCGCACTTCCGCGCGAGTTCCTGCGGCATGTTGCTGCATCAGCCTTCGACTCCCTACACGTCGACTTCCCTCGCTGTTTGCGGTCGCAAGCGGTCCGGCTGCTCACGACTTCAGCGATGGGTTAAACACACAGCGGCGCGTCAAACTTCTCCACAGATTGCAGCACTCGAGCCCGCCGTGTCCCTTCACAGCGTGTTCAAGTCGGATTCTGATCCGTCCGACGTGCCTTCGGAGTGCGAAAGCTACGATCCCATAGCGGAGGTATTGATGTCGGGCTCTCATCAGAGTTTGCCGCCTGGCTTTGGTCATGGCAGACGCGAGGCTGGAGGTCCGTCAAAAGAGCATCCGCGCCGTGAAGAGGAGGTTCTTCATACTCTCATCGTCGGTGCGACTGACGAGGCCCAAGCTTTGGAGGCCGCATACATTCGTCTGGAAGAACTCCAGGCAGAGATTCACGAGCGCGCTCGCCAGCGCCCGCCATGCCCCAGTCGACGTCATTAACAGTTGTTTCCGACTGGATCTCACGACGACGTTGAGGTATATCGAACTCCTGTGCTAAATGTTGCTGCTACTGCTAGGATAGCAGATTCCATTCAGCCGTCCCGGTCAGAGGCTGGAAGAGGGCTGATGCAGATCAGAGCACTTTTAGATGCAACGCAGCGTCATAATTCAGTAGTTTCTCAGTCCCGCAACAGGATACACAACAATTCACCCAGGGCGGAGACCGTTCAGTCGGCACATAGCCCTGGATCACCCTTATGCCATCAGGGCGGCGGTTTCCATGAAGGGCAAGACAGAGATCAGTTTCACCACGAAGACCACCGTCGAGTGCCCATCCCTCTGTGGAGTGGTCCGTACGCGCCCCGGCGCCAGGACGACAGGCGCTCCTTCGGTGATTAGCGGGATGCGGGATTTGACGCCCGTGCCTACCTTGTTCAGAAGCGAATTGATAGGGGCGGAGCCTACAGAGAAGGACACGACAGAGATGTTCCGAGTGGAAGCTCAGCCGTGGTGTCTGGTCCTGGGTGTTTCGGCAGAGCCATACGTTCTGCAGAGATCCCCCCAACTTCAGAATGGCAGCCGGAATCAGAAAGTTTTCTGGCGAAACAAAGCCAGAGACTTGTTTAGATGATTATCGAGTGGCTATGCAAATTGGTGGTGGAAATGACAATGTTGCAATGAAACACCTGCCCCTGATGTTGGATGGTTCAACTCGAGCTTGGCTGAATCGCCTGGCTCCTTCCAGTATACATTGCTGGGAGGATCTTGCCCGAGTGTTTGTCCGAACCTTTGAGGGAACTTGCAAGCATCCGACAGGTCTAGTCGACTTACAGCACTGTGTCCAGAAGCCCAATGAAACTTTAAGGGATTATATTTAGCGATGGTCCACTCTGCATCATACAGTGGAGAATGTGTTGGAACACCAGGCTGTTTGTGCTTTCAAGGCCGGTGTGAGATACAGAGAACTATACCTAAAGTTTGGGCGGACGGGTGATATTTCACTCGGCAAGATGATGGAAATCGTCACTCGGTACGCCAATGGCAAGGAAGAAGACCGCCTCTGTAGCGGCAAAGGAAAGGCAATTGTCAATGAGGTTGGCGGCAGCAACAATCGGAAATAGAAGCGAAAGGCTGAAGATCCGGTTCAGGTAGAAGCGGCAACACTGGTGACTCAGCCGAAGAACAAGTGCAAAGCTAAAGCACAATATGCCCCCAAGAAAGGGAAAATTAGTCAGTAACTGATATCATGGAGCAGCCATGTGTAATACACACGAGGAAAGATGCAGAAGGCAATCTGATTTTGCCCAAGCACACCACTCGACAGTGTCAAACCCTTATCCAGCAATTCAAGGGAGACTAGTCGAGTGAGAAATCTCCTGAGAAGGGAGATGAAGATGAGGAAAAGGAAACATTCCCGGATGTCACTTCTACACTCGTAATCTTTGCTGATGTCAAGAGCTAGAGCCGCCTGAAAGTCATCAACAGAGAAATCAACATGGCTGTGCCCGATACCCCCACCTACATCAGATGGTCCCAATATGCTATCACATTCGACCAGACAGACCATCCTGCTCATGTGGCCACTCCCGGTCGGCAGGCTCTGGTAGTTGATCTGGTGGTGCAGGGGACTCGACTTAGAAAGGTCCTCATGGACGACGACAGCGGCCTGAACATTCTTTATGCGGATACCCTGAAAGGGATGGGCATTCTGATGTCCCGTCTAAGTGAGAGAAGCATGCAGTTTCACGGGGTCATCCCATGAAAGAAAGCCAAGTCACTCGGCTAGATAGCATTGGATCTGGCATTTGGAGATGACAAAAATTTCCGAATAGAAAAGTTGACATTTGAAGTCATGGATTTCAAGAGTGCTTACCACGCCATTCTGGGTCGACCCGCTTATGCACGTTTCATGGCCCGACCATGTTATGTGTATCTCAAGTTGAAAATGCCAGGCCCTAAGGGCATGATCACGGTCATGGGCAATTCACAGCGGGCTGAAGAATGCCTCCAGCAAGGCTCCAAGATCGCCGATCAATAGATGGCTATGGTAGAGTTGGAGGAGTACAAGAAAACCGCCGACCCTGCCGATTTGCTCCGTGCAAAGACGCCAGCTTACGAGTTGGCATTTCAGTTAGCAGGGGAAGTGAAGAAGGTACACATCCACCCGACAGATCCAACCGCTACCCTGACGAATATCTCAACAACACTCGACAGCAAATAGGAAGCCGAGCTCATCCAGTTCCTTTGTGAGAACTGGGATATCTTTGCATGGAAGCCTACTGACATGCCGGGGATTCCCAGGGAGCTGGCTGAGCACCGTCTGCGAGTGGATCCGAAGGCCAAACCCGTCACGGAGCATTTGCGTTGCTCAGCGGCGGAGAAGCGCAAGGCAATCAGAGAAGAAGTGGCCAGTCTCTTGCAAGCCAAGTTCATTCGGGAGATTTACGACTCCGAGTGGCTCTCGAATGTTGTGATGGTGCCAAAGAAAGATAAGTCGTTGCGCATGTGCATTGACTTCAAACACCTCAACAAGGTGTGCCCAAAAGATCATTTTCCGCTCCCCGCATAGATCAAATTGTTGACTCGACAACGGGGTGTGAGCGTTTATCGTTTTTGGATGCTTATTCTGGGTACCATCAGATCCGTCTGTATGGCCCGGATGAAATAAAGACAGCCTTCATCACCCCATTCGGGTGTTTTTGTTACATCACCATGCCTTTTGGTCTCAAGAATGCCGACACTACTTTTATGCGCATAATTCAGACATGTTTACTTGACCAGATCCCCCAGAATGTCGAGGCATACATGGATGATATAGTGGTCAAGTCCCGCAAAGGTTCTGACCAGCTGGCTGACTTGGCCGAGACATTCGCCAATCTGAGGCGATTCGACATAAAGCTGAATCCGGCCAAATGTACTTTCGATGTCCCTAGCGGCAAGTTGCTCGGTTTTCTCGTTTCCGAGCGACGGATTGATGTCAACCCTGAGAAAATCAGCGCCATCACTCGTATGAAGACTCCCGTGCGAGTGCACGACGTTCAGAAGCTCACAGGTTGCTTGGCAACATTGAGTCGATTCATTTCTCGTCTTGGTGAGAAGGCTCTGCCCTTATATCAGTTGATGAAGAAGTCTGACACGTTCGACTGGACTCCTGAAGCCGAAGCAGCGTTTGTTGAGCTCAAAGCCCTGCTCTCCACCCAGCTGGTGCTTACCGCTCCTGCCAGCAAAGAGCCCTTGCTCCTGTACATCGCGGCCACAAATCAAGTCGTCAGTACAGTACTAACTATCGAGTGAGAAGAGGAGGGTAAAGCTTATAAAGTTCAGCGGCCAGTTTATTATGTCTCGGAAGTATTGTCCCCCTCAAAGCAAAGATATCCACACTATCAGAATCAGGTTTATGGTATTTACCTATCAGCAAAGAAGGTGGCGCATTATTTCCAAGACTACTCGATTTCAGTCATCAGTGATGCTCCCTTGTCCGAAATTTTCAATAATCAAGACGCATCAGGTCAAGTGGCTAAATGGGCAATCGAGCTTGGACACTTTGACATCAGATTCGAAGCCAAGAAAGCAATCAACTCCCAAGCATTGGCAGATTTCACGGCCGAGTGGATTGAGCAGCAATAGCCTATCCAAGTTCAATCGATTCATTGGACAATGTTCTTTGATGGCTCCAAAATGTTGAATGGGTCCGGTGCTGGGGTTGTCTTGATATCTCCCAGGGGTGACAAGCTCATCTATGTCTTGCAAATTCACTTTGATTCCTCCAACAATGAGGCAGAGTATGAAGCACTTTTGTATGGGTTGCGCATGGCTATCTCACTCGGCGTCAAGCGCCTGATGGTTTATGGCAACTCGGATTTGGTGGTGAATCAAGTGATGGAAGAGTGGGATGTTCGAAACCCCGCTATGACTGGATACTACAATGCACTCCGGAAGTTAGAGAAGAAATTTGAAGGCCTGGAACTTCATCATGTTCCCCGATTGAAAAATCAAGCGACTGATGAGCTGTCCAAGATTGGTTCCACTCGACGGCCTGTCCCCAGTGGTGTGTTCTTGGAGCACTTGCACACTCCTTCGGTTCAATAAGATCCATTCACCAAAGATCCCCCACAAGCTTTGAGTTCTACTGACTCGACTGAAGTCGATGTCCCTGCAGTGATTGACCTGGTCATGGAAATTCTGGTTATCATTTCCAATTGGACTGTGCCTTATATTGCCTATATCCTCAGACAAGAGCTCCCTGAAGATGAAACAGAGGCTCGACAGATTGTGCGCAGGTCCAAGGCTTTCACTGTAATGGGAGATCAACTGTTTAGAGAAAGTGCGACTGGTTTCACCCAGCGCTGCATTTTCCTCGAGGAAGGTCGAATGATTCTAGACAAGATTCACTCGGGAACTTGTGGCCACCATGCGTCTTCAAGGATGATTGTCGCTAAAGCATATCGAGCTAGTTTTTACTGGCCACAAGCTAATGAGATGGCTAAAGACATCGTTGATCATTGTGATGGTTGCTAGTTCTATGTGAACCTGTCACACAAGCCGGCGTCCGCTCTGAAGACAATTCCTCTCGCCTAGCTGTTTGCGGTTTGGGGACTTGACATGGTTGTCCCCTTTCAACCCGGAAAAGGAGGATTCACTCACTTGTTGGTAGCAGTTGACAAATTCACCAAGTGGATAGAAGCCAAGCCAATCAAGAAGCTGAAGTCCCGTATGGCGGTCACGTTCATGAGAGAGATCATTATTCGATACGGCATTCCGCACAGCATCATCACGGACAACGACACTAATTTTGACTCGGAAGAATTCAGGAACTTTTGTAACTCCCAAGGCACCCAAGTGGATTATGCATCTGTTGCACATCCTCAAACCAATGGGCAAGTCGAGCGGGCTAATGGTCTCATCCTGCAAGGTCTGAAGCGATTTGGATCATGTCGCCGGAGCCTGGGTAACTGACATGCCGTCTGTTTTGTGGGGTCTGAGGACAACGCCTAATCGGTCGACTGGACGAACTCCTTTCTTCCTTGTCTATGGTGCTGAAGCCACATTGCCGAGTGACTTGGCCCACAACTCTCCTTGAGTGGAGCTGTATTCTGAGGCTGAAGCTGAACAGGCCAGACAGGATGGTGTAGATCTTCTGGAGGAGGAGAGAGAGATGGTTTTAATCCGGACTACTGCCTATCAGCAAGACCTGCGGCGCTTTCATGCGAAGAATGTCAAGAGTCGGGCGTTTCATGAGGGAGACTTAGTGCTCCGAGTGAATCAACACCGACCTCACAAGCTTGCTCCTACATGGGAAGGCCCTTTTGTCGTCACTAAGGTGCTACACAATGGAGCCTATCACCTGTACAATCTCATGAAGCGGATAGACGAGCCACGGGCCTGGAATGCAGATCTACTCCGGCGTTTTTATACTTGAGACAAGAATCTTCTGATGTAATAAGAATACTTCATCAATGCAATTCACATTTCTGCAATATATATCGCCGGTTCCAATCGTACAGTTACATTCTTGGGGATACTCCGAGTGAAGAGCAATCCTCACACTCGGGGGCTTAGCCGCAAACATGTTTCACCTAAGTTAAAAACCCTGTCGGGTGAATAGCAGTCCATTCACTCAACAACTTAGCTGTGAATCAACATTCGCCTAAGTTTGAAAATACTCCGAGTGATGAGCAATCCTCACACTTGGGGGCTTAGCTGCGAAACACGTTTTCGCCTAGGTTAAAAACCTCGTCGGGTGGATAGTAATCCATTCACTCGACAACTTAGCTGCGAACCGACATTTGCCTAAGTTCGAAAATACTCCGAGTGATGAGCAATCCTCACACTCGGGGGCTTAGTTGCGAAACACGTTTTGCCTAGTAAAAAAGCTCGTCGGGTGGATAGTAATCCATTCACTCGACAGCTTAGCTGCGAATCGACATTCGCCTAAGTTCGAAAATACTTCGAGTGATGAGCAATCTTCACACTCGGGGGCTTAGCTGTGAAACACGTTTCGCCTAAGTTAAAAACCTCGTCGGGTGGATAGTAATCCATTCACTCGACAGCTTAGCTGCGAATCGACATTCGCCTAAGTTCGAAAATACTCCGAGTGATGAGCAATCTTCACACTCGGGGGCTTAGCTGCGAAACACGTTTCGCTTAAGTAAAAAACCTCGTCGGGTGGATAGTAATCCATTCACTCGATAACTTAGCCGCGAATCGACATTCGCCTAAGTTCAAAAATACTCTGAGTGATGAGCAATCCTCACACTCAGGGGCTTAGCTGCGAACACGCTTTGCCTAAGTTAAAAACAAACTCAGTCGAACAGACGATTGAAAGCCAAATACGAATAAAATCCAAAGGGTAAACCACGGATAAACGTTTCATACGGAAGAAAATGTGCTCAGGCCTAAGGCCTGAATGAAGTTTTAAGGGATACAATTCCACTCGGCATACCAAGGCAAATATAAGTGTTTCTTCCAAAGACCAAGTTTTTTAAACAAGTGACGGGCTGGCGGGCTCGACAAAAGTGTCCAAGTCGATGCCGTCGGCGATTTTGGTGGCTGCCTCGATGAAGGTTTCCATGAAGTCCTCAAACTAGAGTTTCTTCGTGTTTACCACCTGGAGCTCCTTCAGCTTCTCCTCCCTCACGTCCCTGCAATGGACCCTGACAAGTGACAACACCACGTCGGCCCCGCAGCGAGCAGCGGATTTCTTCCAAGCCTGCACTCGACTGGGAAGTTCATTCAGGCAAACCATTATAGAGTTGAGGTCGAGCTGAAGAGTGTCCTCAGGCCATAGCTCCTTGTCGATTCTCTCCATGGCAGATTTCAGTCGGGCGATATAGGCCTGGACGCCTTGGAGTCGGAAGTTGAGTCGCAACATGTTCATCGCCACTGCATCAGCAACTGGTGACTTGGTGGGATCCAGATTGGGCTCAAACTCCTTTGTCTCCTTCTCAAAGTTTGGGCAGAATTCTATTGAAGAATGGGGAATGGGAGGAGAACCGGTGAACTGCGACCCTCAAAGATTTTACAAAGCTCAGTCGACAAGAAACACTCACCGTCGAGCAGAATATACATCTTCCTCGAGAATTCGCCCAAATGCTTCTCCAGGCCATTACTCCTCTTGGTCAGTTGCTCGGCCTTCTTGACGAGGTCCGCACGCTCCTGCTTCAGCTTGGTGTTCTCATCCTCCAGCTTCTTGGCGGCCGCCAACTTCTGATCTACAGCTTCAGTCTTGTCGTTGGCCACTCGTTGAGCGTCAGCAAGCGCCTTGTCCTTCTCCTCCAGCGCCTTCTTCATGGAATCTAAAGAAACAACATTGTTGAGTCGTGCTTGGAGTCAATGGTTTTCATTGCGTACGTCTGTTCGAGTGAGAGCACTTGGTTCGAAACATGAAGAGTGAAGAGGAGAATGCGGAAAGTCAGCATTAATTACCTCTCAAAGACTTCATCTCACCACGCGCTCGCTCCAGAGCATTGTTGGAGACCGCCAGATCCACTCGCAGCCGGTTCCTTTCATCCTCCATGTCCTTGTACTACGTCCCAAGTTTGCAAGCCCTCTGGAACCAACAAAAGATAGGAATTCAATCGGCAAGTGGTGCCTGGGACAGTCGACTGAGTTATGAACACTGGCGAATGACTATTTTACAACCTTGGAACAACCTAAGAAGAATTCAAGCAAAAATCCACTCGACATGTCGAGTGGCCCTGGCGCTCCGCGTGCCGTAAACAAATTTAAAGCTGTCTTTATTAAGACCCCTGCCGATGCAAGCACTCGACAGTGGTCTTGGGGACTACACCCAGTGGGTGCACTAAGAGTGCCCCCATTGAGACGGTTAACTCTCGATCCGTCGAGTAACTCGTCAGAAAAATGCACTCGACATGTCGAGTGACTCTAGCACCACGCGTACGACAAGTTTTCGAGCCTACTGCTTATCTTCTGCGATTAACAGTAGCCTCGGGAACTACACCTAGTGGGTGCACTTAGCATGTCCCCACTGGTTATTAAAACATTCGACAAGGTCAACCCTATCAGAACACTCAACCCGTCGAGTGACACGCCTCCTTGCTCTGTGAAGTTCAATCTATCCTTATGCAGCGTCATATCATGGTTTGTCAATAATATCCATGAAACCTGCAAGGTAGCTGCGGAGTGACGCGATCCAAGGCGAAACGTATCCTGTATACAATAGACTCTAAGACCCCCGCCGGTGCAAGCACTCGACAGCGGTCTCGGGGACTACACCTAGTGGGTGCACTTAGCGTGCCCCCACTGGATGTTCCGATTCTCGATCAGTCGAGCGGCGAAAACATCCATCATTGGAATGTCCATCACTCTGAGAAGTGCAGTCTATCCTTATGCAGCATCATATCATGGTTTGTCAATAATATCCATGAAACCTACAGAATAACTATGGAGTGGTGGGTAAGACAAGCTCTAAGACCCCTGCCAATGCAAGCACTCGACAGCGGTCTCGGGGACTACACCCAGTGGGTGCACTAAGAGTGCCCACATTGAGATGGTTAACTCTTGATCCGCCGAGTAACTTGTCAAAGAAAAAAAACACTCGACATGTCGAGTGACTCTAATACCATGCGTACTATCGATCCCAATCCTACTCGACTACGATCCAATCTATTCGAGTGGAGAAATTTCAAACATTCTACAGAAATCACCCAGTGGGTGTACAGCAGCCAAGAAAAGATAGGAATTCAATTGGAAATGTACTTACAATCGAACTTACTCGGACATTGGTGCGGAGGGCTGCGCTGACGTCGTAAGCCAGCTTGCTGCCCTCGTACGCCTCCTTGGTTCTCAGCATGATCTGCTCCGCCTAGATCATGGCCTCCTTCGTAGCTCCGGTCTGATCTTTCGGAACGCAATTCAGAGTGAAGACCGTCACAGGAGGGGTCGACGTGGTTGTTGGAGCAGCTGAGGCAGTTTGAGTGGGTCTGGTTGGAGTCGACGTCACAATGGTCGAGACAGCTGGAGGAGCATGCGACAAAGGTACTGCAGGTTCAACTCTGAGTTGCGTCGAGTCGCCTATCCCCTGTTAGACTCCGCAGTCGAGCGCTGAGGTGCCTGCGCTGATGAGGCTCTTCGAATGCGAGTGCGTGAAGTGTCCAAGTGCTCCTCATAGTCTTCCACTTGAATGACCTCTTCAACAACAACCAACAATGTTAACGTTTGCATATGTCGAGTTCCGTTCGGACAAATCAACAACTTACTAACCTCTATGAGAAGTGGCCGCATCAGCAGTGTCGATATCCATCGCCTCCCCTCCATCTTGATGAGGTGAGGTTACGGACGTAGCAGCTCTGACGGATTGAACAACTTTCGGTCGGATACAACTCAAGACTTCAATCGACAAAAAGAATTCAGAAATAAATACTTACATGGAGATGACAATGACAGGTATGGCCATCCTCATGCGAGGCAAAGCCTTGCGAGCTTTGGTCGTGACTTGCTTTGGCTGCTTGGCCAGTCTCTCACTCGACTCAATAGTTGAAGGGCGACTCTGCTTCGGGTTCGTCGCTAGGGCCTGGAGCCCTGTCCTCAATAGCTGCCGGGTCCTGAAGGAAACTGGTGCGGCCTTCGCGCTGGGGAGGTGACTCGACTTCTTCCTATTCATCGGAGTCTGCGTATTCATCTCCAGATTCAGAGGGACCGTCGCCGTCCACACTGCCATCCTCGCTCACCACGCCATCCTCAACGTGGTTCCCGTTGGGAACAGGCGAGTGCATGTTCGTCCACTCATGCATGATTCAAGCGAGGAAGTTAGTTTATAAGTCAATATATCAATCGACAGTACAAGTATATCAGTCGACACAACACAACTCACCAGATTCTTCGGCGGGTTTTTGGCCGAGTAAGGTCGGATCCTCTTGGCTCCTGAAGGATTGTCGCAAGCTCTAGTGATGCTACGAAGCCACTGCTCGACAGTTTTCTGCGGAACTTCTTCGGGATGCATCCTGGTCGAGTCCTTAGGGCCCGTGTAGTGCCACATGGTGTGGTCTTTGGCTTGGAGCGGCTGAATACGTCGACCGAGAAATGTTTCCAACAGGTCCATACAAGTCACTCCACCCCGGATCAGCTGCACCACCGCTTCAACTAAGATACCCACTTGGACATGCTCCTCTTCGGTCACCCTCAGAGATTTGGGGACAGCTGGACGGTCGAGTGTATAGGGGGGAAGGCCAGTCGACATATTGGGCGATGATGCATCTTTGCAGTAGAACCAGGTCGACTGCCAACCTCAGACAGACTCAGGAAAAGTCATGGCAGGGAAGGAACTACATGCTCTTTTCTGAACTCCTAAACCCCCACACAACTGAAGCACATGAGTCTTCCTGTCAGCGGGGAGAGCTTTCTTCATGGTCTAAGATCTGACCATAAAGAGGTGCTTGAACAACCCCCAATGGGGAGAGCAGCCCAGAAAGCACTCGCACAAAGTGCCGAATGTAGACAAATATGCAACGGTATTTGGCGAGAGGTGATGCAGTTGGGCACCGAAGAAATTCAGAAATCCCCTAAAGAACGGGTGGGGTGGCATGGAGAAACCTCTTTTAACGTGGGAGAGAAGGAGGATCCGCTCCCCGTCACGCGGCTCTGGCTCTTGCTCCTCCCCCGGCAGCCTCCAGGCACCGTCCGCCACGAGCCCGTCGACGACAAGGCCCTCCATGTCCTCGCGAGTGACTTCGGAGGGGAGAAAGTCCCCCTACATCCATCCCGCCGGCGTGGTGAATCGAGAAGTCGAGGGCTTCTTGCCCTTGAGCTTCGTTGCCCCCTTCTTAGCTCGCTCCAGCTTTTCCGTGGTGCCTTTCGTCATCTCAGCGGCAGCTCTCATCGGAGAAGAAAAAGATGGGGCGCTGGAGGCAGGGGAGGCGGAGGAAGAGAGGAAGAATGGGCAGAAATACTGTGCAAGCCGTGGCGCGTGAGACTTTATACTCCGCCGAGTGTCCCACTGATCAGTCGGCCCGCGAGATCACCGCGCACGCCAATCGCTGATGACGCCCAGTACGTGGCGATATGACCGGCACGAGAATCGAGGCGTCGTGCCTCCACTTGCCCTGATCGTGGCATCATCATCGCGCGCGCGCTTCCCAAATTTTCGTATCCCGCAAAATCTGGGTCTGTCAGACCGACCCGTCACCTTCCAAGATACCTTCAGTTCACTCGGAGCAAAATAAGCGTTGAACATCCACTCGGGCACTTTTAAGGCTGAATGGATCCGGACGAACGGAGAAGAATTCAATCGATGCAAGTTTCGTTAAAGCCCCGAATATCATTCGGAAGACTTTGCGTGCCGATCCTGAATGGACGTTAATACTCAGAGTCCAGTCGACGCAAGTTTTATTGAAACCCCAAATATCATTCGGAGGATTTGATGCCCTAACTCAAGGTTGACGTTGATACCTCATTTCACCACTCGAACCCCGACCCATTCGGGGGCTAATGACGAGGATATGTACCTAGGGTAGGGTCCTAGACAAGGCCTACATACCCTACCTAAGGGCATGGGAGGACTTGAAGATCAAGCATGAACTTCCGAGTGTATTCCTGGAGACGTTCAAAGTCACTCGACAGATATCCACTCGGAGACTCCTTCCTTCACTCGGCAGTCACGTGTCACTAGGAAGACCTCATGCTCACTCGACACCAGAAGACCAAGAGCCATCATCAAGAGCCCAACGGGCAGACGTTGGTTCCATGGTCATTAGTAGCTTTTATTACGTACGTTACCAGTAACGACAGACTTTAACCCCACGATCGGACCCTTAGATGCTGGTCAATTATGAGGGGCAGCGAACTCTATATAAGCCGCCCTCCCCTCCTGCACAAGGATTCGCAACCATTGTAATCTATATATTCCACACGATATAAGCTCCCGAACACTGAGACATAGGGTTGTTACCTCCACGAGAGGGGTCTGAACTCATACATCCGTATGTATATCGTCGCTGTAGCTAAGACTCTGCCCTCTCCTTTCGTACCCCTACCATCTACTGTCAAGCTCGTTCCCATGACATAATAGAAATTGTCTTGAACACTTAGAAAGTAGTCCTCATTCTCCTTGATGAATTTCCAATCAACATACCGCATGTCACTTACAACTGGACTCTTGTCAAAGAACACAGTCTCATGAAAACCCTGTTGCTCCTTGGTATAGAATCTGTAGTCCACATGGTATAGAATCTGTAGTCCACAGTTGTCTTCTTCCTCTGAGCATAAAAATCTATAGCTCTCAATCCTAAATCTTTCCTCTTCTTATATCTTCAGCTAATGGTAGCTGGCATTGTGTACTGAAAAATGTGGTCTGAGCTTTAGACATTAAAAAATAAAAATCGACCTGTTTCACTTTAGACATACATTTCATAATACTTACATACATGCGTTTCATTATACTTACATGCTACGCATACAGTCAATCATACATATCTCACATAAATAATTAGTACATATATATACAATATAAGCTATGCATACAGGTCGTCGGCATCGACGCCTCCACAAGCCCATGTTGATGTCGCCGTCGTCGTCGCCGCAGCCCCGTGTCGATGTGGATGTCCTCGTCGCCACCGTCGCAACCCCATGTCGATGTCAATGTCGCCGTCGTCATCGCCACAGCCCCGTGTCGATGTGGATGTCGTCGTCACCGCCGTCGCTACCCCGTGTCGATGTCGATGTCGTCATCGTCACCGCCGCAGCCCCGTGTCGATGTCGATGTCTTCATCGTCGCCGCCACAGCCCCGTGTCGATGTCGTCGTCATCGTCGCCATCCCATGCATGTCCATGTATTCCCTCTTAGTTTTGTACAACTTACTAGACATGATACTTGGGAAAAGGCATGATCACTAAACACCAAATACCCCGATGTAAAATGATCTATGCTCCTCTTTTTTTCCTCAACCAGAAACAGCTCCTAGTTGCTTTATGAGCAGTAGTCAATTGTTACCTAGCTAATTCTGAAACTCTTGACTACAAATTTTACAATGTAAGTGTAGCACAGTTACTGATTATGGGGAAAGTCCTGTTTTTGCACTTCCATTCAACCTATAACCACATCTTCTCCTACCGAGTACAAATCGAACATTAATCATGTGGATGAAAGCAAGCATAAGAATAGGGTTAATCGTGTTGTCTACAAGTACTGGCATCAAAGAATCTAAGGCTACCCATTAATCGTGTTGTCTGATGACACCTATATCCGGTAGGAATCTAAGGCTACCCATTAATCGTGTTGTCTGATGACACCTATATCCGGTAGGAATCTAAGGCTACCCATCCTTGTGATATGCTCCAGAATGCAATACCAACGTTCGTTGTTTACTGCAGCGACACGACAGCTACCAATTGGGCCGTTACCCACCACAAGCACAATTCCACAGACATTGCTGATGGAAACTAAACCGATTCCAACTTGACCATTAAATTAATATACAGTCCATGCATCACTACTGGAAGTAAACGGATTTCAACTTAGAGTCCAACTCAGGACTGGGCACAATCAATGGAGATGAAATGCACAATCGACAGCTATTCCCCTCCCCCCGACAGAGCAAACGGACCTGGTGTGGATGAGCTTGACGTTGGTCTTCATGCCGGGCCTGGAAAAGTTATAGGTGATGGACCCCGCGCGATCCCCATGAGCCACAGCGTCCTTGCCAATCCCACACGACTAGAAAGGGGATCAGATTCAATTCAATCACAGCAAGGGACGACGCCGAACAGAGGATGGATCTCAAATCAAGCACCAACAAAATCTATATGTCCTTGACCCTCTTCCTGAGCTTCCGGATCTCTGCCACGAACCTGGATCGGTTGCCGGTGACCGCCTTCTTGATGCGGTGGAGGACGGAGGCTGCTTCCCCCCCCCCCCCCCCCCCCCCCCCCCCCCCAGGCAGCTCAGGGGAGGAACCGGTCGATGCAATCCTCGATGTCATGTGCCAGATCACGCATTTCCTCCATGGACACAAGCTGCGGCGCCGCGTCGGATCCCGGAGGTGGTGCTCGTCCATGTCGCACATGATCCACCTACGGCCCACAACTTGTGGTCCACGACCCACCCCCTCATCTCGTACAACATCCCCTTCTGCTTCGCCATTAGAGGAGAGGAGAGGAGGTGGAAGGGAGGTGGACGGCAGAGGAGATGAGAGGAGGTGGAAGGGAGGCCGGCGTTGGAGGGGATCTCGATCTGGAGTGGGACGGTTGGTGGGCCTGCGTGCGAGTGGGACGGTTGGTGGGGGTGGGTGGTGGGGATTGGATTGACATGCTTAGTGATAGCGCTGTTCTCTCACCCGCGTTACAGCTATGCAGTTACTAGTAGCGCAGGTTTTACAGCACGCGCTACTACTACTGTCTATCCGCGGGGCATGGTTATAAATATTTACTAGTAGCGTATGTTTTTCAGTCACGCGCTATAAGTAATATTTATTAGTAGCGTGGGTTTATAAAGTGTGCTACTAGTAAATAATAGTAACGCGGGTCAATATAAAGCGCTACTAGTAAGCTATTGTCTATAAGCTTTTTTTCTAGTAGTGGAACCTCACATTGACCCAGGCACATATGAAGGAAAATTTCTTCCAGAAACATGTATATCTAAAAAACGTTTCAAAAATCGCTCTACTTCACCCTAGAACATTGAAGTAGACAGCGACAGTGAATCCATCTTAACCCCTGAACCGGAACAGGAAGAGCCGGAAGAAGAAGGGGTTACTACTGCGGATGACCTGTCACTTCTTGACCAATTATATAATGGAGGCCTTCCACATGTTCTTCCTCATAGTGATGATGATGTTGCATTTATTGATGATAGTGATGATCATGATGCATTTATTGATCCCAAATCATATATAGACGATCAAGATTATTATTAGTTCATGTTAGGTATTCAACTATTATTATATACATACATAAATTTTTAGTTCATGTTAGCTATTCAATTTTTATTACTCGTGTTGGTATTTACGATGATGATACACTTAAATTATATACATTTTATTACTCATGTTGGTATTTATGTTGTACTAATTTCATTTACTCTTTGTCATGGCAGGTGTTGAAAGATGGTGGGAAAGTGTCGAGAGCACTCCGAGACTCCTTCTTAGTCGGCGGGTGGTGGGATGGGTACTCCCATTCCTGCCTCGCCTCTCCGGAGAGCGTTGCTCTCTACTTTGCATGGAGTGGTCGCTTCTTCGATGACCGCGGCCCCCGTGAGAGGAGGTCGACCCCCCGCGAAGAAGAGAGCTACTAAAGGTACACGTGGCCGCGGGAGAGGTAGGGTGGCTGCCACGCCTTCCTCGCCGCCACCCCTAGTTGATTCACCTGAGCACATGACTGCTAGGGTGGACCCGTCTGAGGTGGAGGCGACACGGACTTCGGTTCACGAGCCTCAGGTAGACGAGCCTTTGACCCACGAGACTCGTGTCACAGAGGCTTCATTCCAGGAGACTCTGGAGCAAAGCAGGGATGAGGGTATGTCCCAAGAGGCCCAGTGGGATACCTGGCCTGATCTGGGTCAGCCGGAGTCAAGTGGCCATGCTGATAGCGATGAGGAGTAGGGTGAGGGGGCCACCGTCTACCAGCATGGTAGTACGGGGCTCCCACCCGTGCCGGCGACCCGCAAGCAGAGGTGGTCGATTCAACCAAATGGGGACAAGTAAGTTCATTTACTCTTATTTAACCTTTTGCCTTCATGTTTTCTCAAATATCTAATGTGTTGGCTTTAATTTCTCATATTGTAGGGGTTGGATTGTTGCCAAGGGTGTCCGCAAGCCTAATAGCGTCCTTGGTGTGCTTTGCCGGCAAAACTTCCTGGGGTTTGTTATGTTGCCCAGTCGAGGTCGAGAGGTAGGAATGACCTGGGAGCACTACTTGGGTGCCCTGGCCTCGCCGGAGGTGGAGATCGACGGTGTTTTTTGCCACACGAGGGTCGACATGGTGATCAGACAGTTCTGGGTAATTTCTCCTTTACACAATTAAAAATCAACAATAGCTAGTTATTGTACTAATCAGTGTTGTATCGTTTGCAGACATTCTACAGGTGTGAGGAGGGATACGAGGAGGCCGCGGCAAAGGTTATCAAAATCAAATGCCGCTGCCTACTTCAAAACTGGCGGCACGAGGCTCGGGTGCAGGCTGTTCGAGACTACTATGCCTCGCGGCGTATTAGGAAGGAAAAGACGAAATGCCGCGATTTTAAGATGGAGAAGGAGCATTACATGAAGGTAATTACATATTATTAAGGCCATGTAGTGAGTTTCCTTGATTTGATTCTTACGCGTAGCGCTCAAATTTCTCTTTATTAACTTAGGTGCCCCCGAGATGGTGTGTGGATAAGATGGATTATTGGGAGGCCTTGGTGGACTAGTGGTGCTCCAAAAAGTGGGAGGCCAGCCACAACAATGCCAAGGAGAGGCGTGGAAAAATGGTTGGTGTGCCACACCATCAAGGGAGCGTCAACTTAAATGAGTTTGGTGAGAACTGGGTATGTGGTTTGCTTCATGACTCATGCAATTCATTCTTAATGCTAGCTTGAGCCCTTTACTAATACTTTTTTCCTCTATCTCTCTTTTAGGCGCGTCACAAGAAGATGAAGGTGCTAGAGAGGTACGACCTCTATGCGATGGCCCATACTACCTCGTACAAGAAGGTCAAGGCATTCTCTGAGTCTGACCTCGATCATCCCGAAAACTTCACCAACATCTCCTCCCACCACAATCTCGTGAAGTATAGAGATCACGGGAAGGCGAGGAAAGGGGAGGACTTTAACCCGAGCTAGGGGCCTTTTGATCCAGAGCTGGTGATGATAGCTGGCAACACGAGGCCCCATGACTCGATCGCCATTGGAGACGGCCTTATACGTTGTCCTAGCACTCTCCGGTAGATAAAGGCACGCCAAACGAGCACTTGTCCTGAGATAACACCTCGTCCACGGCTAGTCGAGCTCACCATCGAGGTTAGTTTAATGTACTCAACTATCTTTCCACATTACGTTGTGTGTGCGAACCAATATGATTACAATGCTAACAATGAGTTGTGTTGCAGGCTGCTATTCTGAAAGAGAGAGAGGCAACGCAGGCGCTTTTGGCGGCGAAGGATAAGGAGATGAAGGAGAGGACGGTTGCGATGTTGGAGGCGGAGAGGGAACAGAACGATGTGTCCAATAGGGCCATGTACGAGCTCTTCGTGGTAAGTTTGTTCTTCATATTTGTCAACTCTTGCATTTTAATGTTCGTTTCAATAATAACTAAAAAGTTTGACTTGTCGAAACCAAATGTACAGTCTATGTGCGAGAAGACCAGCCATGTCCCTCCGGCGATGCCAGTCATTAACATGGCGGGGACGGTGAGTTTCATTTCAATGTAGTGATCTTTTGAGTGTGATCATGCTAACGACACATTGCAAATGATGTTTGGTGCAGAATATCTCCCGAAACGCATCGCACGACCCTTCTACAGGGCAGCCTTCTCCAGGTGAAACAAGCCAAAGCCACCATGCTTCACCCCCGTGCTGACGAGAATGGTATGTTTTTTTGGTGTTTTGCTTAACAACCGCATAATGATGGTTACTTACCTTTCCTTAGCTCCAAAATGAAAAATTTACCCAACTTAGCTCTAGAATGACCTATACTTAGCTTAGTTTCCTCCTAAATGACATAATAAGCTTAGGTAGCTCCAAACTTGCATAATAAGCTTAGTTAGCTCCAAAATGACCTATTTTACCCAAGTTATCTATAAAATGATCTATAATTAGCTTAGTTAGCTCCAAAATGGGATAATAAGCTTAGCTACCTCCAAAATGACCTATTTTACCAAAGTTAGCTATTAAATGACCTACAATCAGCTTAGTTAGCTCCAAAATGGCACAATAAGCATAGTTAGCTCCTAAATGACCTATTTTTACCTAAGTTAGCTCTAAAATGACATATATCTAGCTTAGTTTCCTCCTAAATGACATAGTAAGCTAAATTAGCTCCAAAATGGCCTATTTTATAAAAAATGGCATATACTTAGCTTAGTTTCCTCCTAAATAACATAGTAAGCTAAATTAGCTCAAAAATGGCCTATTTTATCAAAAATGACCTATACTTAGCTTAGTTCTTTCCTAAATGACATAATAAGCTTACCTAGCTCCAAAATGACCTATTGTACCTAGCTTAGCTATTAAATGACCTACACTTACTTAGTTAGCTCCAAAATGGCATAATAAGCATAGTTAGCTCCTAAATGACCTAATTTTACCTAAGTTAGCTCTGAAATGACATATAGTTAGCTTAGTTTCCTCCTAAATGACTTAGTAAGCTAAATTAGCTCCAAAATGGCTTATTTTATCAAAAATGACCTATACTTCACTTAGTTAGCTCCAAAATGGCATAATAAGCTTAGCTAGCTCCAAAATGACCTATTTGACCAAAGTTAGCTATTAAATGACCTATAATTAGCTTAGTTAGCTTCAAAATGGCATAATAAGCATAGTTAGCTCCTAAATGACCTATTTTTACCTAAGTTAGCTCTAAAATGACATATAGTTAGCTTAGTTTCCTCCTAAATGACATAGTAAGCTAAATTATCTCAAAAATGGCCCATTTTATCTAAAATGACCTATACTTAGCTAAGTTCTCTCATAAATGACATAATAAGCTTACTTAGTTCTCTTCTTCATCTAGTCTTCTTCTTCTAATTTTCTTATTTCCCATTTTGCAGATTACATTCACTTCACGGAAGTTTGCATTAATGGAGTGCTTGGGTTACTTGTATTTTTTTATTTTGTATTGATGAACAATGTGACACTTGCTACATATGGATATGAAACTATGTATGTATGGATGAAACTATTGTAATATGGTTTAGTACGGATGAAACTTCCATAATATGTATGTATGTATGGATGAAACTTATTTTAATATGGTTATCAGAATGGCAACAACATTATTTTTGTGAAATATATATATATATACATATATATCATATATTGCTGTTAAATTTTTTTATAATAAAAAATAAAATAAAAGGGACATTTGGGTTACTCTTTGCCGTTTGCCCACGGACAACAAAAGGGGCCCTAAGTGTAACAACCCAAGTGCTACCCTTGCCATTTATGGTCATGTAACTATTGTGAACCTCTATGTTGTCATGTGCTTTGAATAATTTACCATTTGCTTCATTGCCATTTTCCATATCATGCATCATGCATCATGCCATCATGCTCATCATGTCAATTGCATAAATATTGTTGCGTTGCTTGTGCTTGTGAAGTGTTGTGATGTGAGTTGTGATGTGATTAATGGATGTGTGCCTTGTTGGGGTGTTCCTCTAGTTCCTCCCCTTTCCACCCTTTTCCTCTCTCTCTTATTCTATTCAAATTTCCTACTTGTCAAATAATTGCTTGTTATTTTCCTTCTTAAAAATTGTTGATCATCTTCCAAATTTTCTACTAGGATTTCAAAAATTAATCTTGCTGTTATGATTGGAGTTTTCACCCTTTCAAATAATTTTGCAATCTCTCTAGTTTTACATTAAGCAAAATATTTGTTAGATCTAAAAATTTCCCTAACCATTTTATTTAAATAGCCTGCATTTTTGTGAGTTAAAAGGTATTTTCTATTTTGGAGAAACCCCCCTCCTTTTTTGTTGTGGAATTATCTTGTCTGGGCTTTATTTAAAAATAAAACCCTCCTTCTGTTTCTCTAAGAGAGAGAGAGACTGGGTGAGTGGGCCTTCCCTCCCTCGCGGCCCAGCTAGCCAGCCCAACCCAGCCGAGCCAACGATCATCTGCTCCGTTGCTGCTCCATCAGGTTCAGAGAGTGAGCGCAGAGAGAGAGAGCTCGAGGCCGACGCCATAAGAGGAGCTCAAGGATGTCGAGTCTGGCTCCTTTAAAAAGGGTGCGGATCCCTAGGGTTCCCTGTTCCTTCTTGCCGCTGCCGCTCCTCCTTTCTACCTCCTTTCTCCCTTCTTCTCCCTTCCTTCTCCTCAGGTGAGATCAAAGAGCGAGAGTGAAGTTCAGAGAGCCTCCGCCGGTCCTCCTCATCGTCGTCTACGCGTCTCCGTCAAGCCCCTTCTTGTCAAGCATGGCGTGGAGGCCGGGGACCGTCCCCGCGGCTCGTTCCCGTCGCTAGGAGGGGCTGGGCTCCCCCTCATCGATGGCCTAGTCCGTGCTGGAGCCTCGGATAGGGTGCTCTCACGCCTCTTCTTCCTCTGCTTCGAGCCTGCGTTGCTGTCATCCTTCTTCCTCCTCTTCTCTGTGAGCTGAGCCGTCGTCGTCCCACCCTTTGTGAGCAACGCCGCGTCCCCTTCCCTCCTATCTATTGTTTTTTTATTTTGTTTAGTGTTTCATTATGTTAGGTAAACTATTTCCTTTTCTGGTATTTACTAAACCTGTACATGAGCATATTTAGACATGAGCATTTTTAGTAAGTTTTAACTTATGGGAATGTCATATTGTTTTTCGGGCTTGTTCTTGTGAGTTTTACAAAAGCTTATATATGAGTATGATATATGGTGTTGGGGTAGAATCACCCAAGGAATGCATTGGTGCTATTAGATTTAACTTTTGAGCTAGTTGGACAAAATGTCATTTTGTCCCAAAGTGCCATTTTGTCATTTTAGTTGCAATTAATCCAAGCATGCTATGATAATCGTGTCAACATGGAAGTGATAGTATTTCATGAGTATAATGCCATGGTATTTTCTTTTGACATGATAATCTTGCATATGTGTGGGAACCATGCTCCAAAGTGGCTATCAAAATGTTGCTCTTTTCAACACGCTAAATATTTCTAAGTCTGATAATCTGCTAATATTTTTATGCCATGATAAGTGGATGCTACCAAGTGATATGTTGTGTTTTAGCTCAAGCTCAGTGTTAGTGTTTTGGAGTAGATGTTGTACTCTGCCATCCTGTTAATTTTCATGCCATGAGGTGGTCTCTAGCACCATTAGTTATTGCTGTCAACTTGCTACCAGCTTAACTCAGATTCCAGAAAACTATGATTTTCACTATGTCCCTAGAATCTGTTTCATCACACCAACTTGTGAGCTTCATGCTTATTGATATGTGCTTCCTTTCCAGTTTGTGTAGTTGGATGATTTTATAAGCATGTTATGTAATTTCTGTGAATGCCTTGTTTGAGGTTGGAAAGTTCCTGTAGCTCTAGATATTTGCTGTGAAAGTTGCTATGTTGCTGTTTGGGACAGATTGTGTGTTTTAGTGTTTTGTGACTTGTGGGAGTTATGCTCCATGGTTTTTCTTGATATTTGGCTCTATTATGGTTGGTTTTTCATTGCCTAACCAGTTACTACCTTGGAATGCCAAGGAATAGCCCATGGCCTTCATTGTCTTCTATTTTGCCTTCGTACCTTGCCGTGAGCGTAGCATGAGAACCGTAACTCCGTTTCCGACGTTCTACATATGCATTTGCATCGTTTTTGCATGAAGCATGCATATTTGCCATGATCATGCATGTTCAAAAAACTTAACATGAGGTTCTTTCCAGAATTGTAAATAACATAACTATAGCATGTGAAACATGACTAGTTTAGGAATTGCCATGCTAAATACTTCAAATGAATCATGCATCATCTTGTTTGTGCATTGCACCTTGGTTTGTTGTTTATTGTTGCTGTATATCTTGGGTAGACGCGAGTGTTGAACCTGAGTACGAGGATGTGATGAGTACCACTACGAGGACCCCGCTCTTTGTCCCTCTGAAGAACCAACAGTCAAGATGATCGTACCCGGTTCCCGACACTATTTTTGCTTTGCTAGATGCCTCGCTCTTATCGTTACATATGCGTTACCTACCACTTGAATGTCAAGACTCGTACATTTCCATGATAGCCTCTAACCCCTCCACATCCTAGCAAACCTTGTTTGGCTAAGTTACCGCTGCTCAGCCCCTCTTATAGCATTCTTAGTTGTAGGTGCAGGTTGTTTCCATGTGATAACATGGATATCTCGAGATATCACAATATTTACTACTATTTAATTGAATGCACATATATATCTTGGTATGGTGGAAGTCTTTGCCTTTTTCTCGATGTTTTGTTCCACTTTTACCGCCATAGTTTCTTGTTAGTTTTGTTATGTTTCCATACTTTGCACTCCTAACATGCTCGGGGTTGTTATGGGGACCCATTTGATTATTCGGTTGGGATTAAAACTTGTCTGGCAAGACCCAACATTGGTACTATTTTCTATAACAACTTAATAAAAACTGCATAGGGCTTTCCAACCCCGTGGATAATTAATCAACAACCCGGGCCAGTGCTCCTCATGAGTGTTGGTCCAAACTAGAGCACTGTGCGGGGCCAACCCGGGGAAACTCGGGAGATTTCTATCAGGCCTCTGTATGCGTCGCTTATCCCTCGTCTCCTGAGAACGAGACACGCGGCTCTAATCGGGTTCGTCGACACGTCGGGTGGTCTTGCTGGACTTGTTTTACCTTTCTCGAGTGGCTTGAGTGAGGAACTCTGATTTTCTTCGGGCTATCTCGAGGTGTCGGAATTCTTTCGGAGTTGCCTAGGATGATCATGAGATCCATGGTCAAGGTTATTCCCGCGGAGTGTGGTTAATTTATGATGGACTAGTTGGAGCACCCCTACAGGGTTAACTCTTTCGGAAAGCCGTGCCTGTGGTTATGTGGCAACTTGGATATTTGTTTAACACCCGGTTATAGTTAACTTGAAGTAAACTACAATAAAATACACCAACTGTGTGAGTAACCGTGATCGTCTCTGCTCTTGAACATGAACCGAGAGAGAACACAGTGGGGTTATGTTTGGCGTAAGTAGGTGTTCAGGATCGCTTAGCGATCATGCTAGTTCTCGATCGTTTATCGTAGAACACATATTTACATTCATGTTCTCGTAAGTTAGCCACCATAAAATGCTTAGTTGCTGCTGCAAACTAAACACTTATCCCCCATCTAACCTAATAAGGTTGAATAGTCCTAGTATCCGGTCGCGAGATTGCTGAGTCCCCATGGCTCACAGATTACTACAACAAATACAAGTGAAGGTGCATATGAGACTTTCCAGATGATGTGACACAGCTCCAGTGGGAGTATGACGAGGAACGTGGCAGGATGTACATCACTTATCCAGACGAGTAGAGAGGCCTTGGTCGTGATCTTTGGGGCTAGCAAGACAGTTTCATTACATCTTTTCTCGTTTGTTTTCGTCCGTAGACGGACCGTGTCTTATGAATGATGTTTTGAATAAACTGTGTGGATTGTAATTTAGCATGTGGCGAGTGTAAGCCAACTCATATACTCCTCTCTTTATAAATGTATGTGATGATACTGTACTTGCGAAACGACTAGATGCGCCTCTATCCCTATCGAGGCCCCCGTGCCTAAATATGGATAGGCGCGCATCTTGGGCGTTACAAGTTGGTATTCAGAGCCATATGACCATAGGAGCCCTTTGCTTGATCGAACTTGGCCGAGTGGAGTCTAGTAAAACTATTTTGAGTCTAGTTATATCAGAGAGTAGGTTTCTTTTTACTCCTCTTCTATACTCTGGTGAGGTATTTGACTTAGGAATTTTGATTCTACTCCTCTTCCCGCTCAAAAAAATTTTAGGATCGCGCAGGTATTTTGGAAACTATATGATACCAACGTGACGGAGTTCTGTCTTGGTGCCTCCTGTCTGACTTGATTTCTTTCGGGGAGTTGAGCTCCAGGGAATTCTTGACACATCATTATCATTCAGCTTCCTTAATATCTCAGGACGGAGGATGTTTGGAATTGCTTCAATACTTGTCGTGCTGAGATAAGGTCAAAGTCACCCAGTACTGGGGAGGCGTCCGGGGTACCACCATGGTTAGTGTTGTTGTGCTTTCGAGGATCTGAGTTAGATGGACTTGCGAAAGCCTCTGGTTATGTGTTTAAGGATGGATACAATTGGGGTGTAGGTTTGTTAGTTGTGTGAGATATTTCCTCCTTGTATCCCCAACACCGGATTGCATAACCAGAAAGTTTTCGGAAGTTCTTACGTGGGAACTCATGTAGATATCTAGGATCATCTTCTTCAGATGTATGAGGGCATATAAATTTGTTCCGAGCAACATTAGATTAATAATTTTGTGTTATTGCAAGTGGCTTCTAATATCTGATGATGTTATCGCAAACCCGAAGAAGGCGTTCTTACTAATTTTCAGTAGGAAGGATGTTTGTGGTATTCGTTCAATTTCTTTCAAGTCATTTGATTCAGCTGATTGCTATCATCTTTGTCAATGAGGTGCTGATGTTCTTGTCCATCTCCAGGATGGCTCCAACAACTCGCGGTAGTTCGGAACGTGATGCGGAGCAGTCTGATCCTCCACCACCCCCACCACCGCCTCCTCCTCCAAAAGCTTGGCAAGCTGTGATGGCCGCAACCAATGCGAATACTCAGATGTTGCTCAGGCTGTTGCAAGAAAGAGATCAGGGTCAGCAAGACTTTCAAGGGAATTTTCAGAATCAGCCTCAGTTCGCGATGCTCAACTTGTTTCTTGCCAACCAGCCCAAGTCTTTCACCTGTTGTGAGGAGCCTTTTGATGCTGATGATTGGCTCCATGACATGAGTAAGCATTTTGAGTACAACAATGTCAGACCATAGGACTTTGTCAGATTCGCATCATTCCAGCTCAAGGGTCAGGCAGCAGAATGGTGGCAGCAATACAAGGACTCCAGGGCGATTGTGTTGTCACTTGGGGCGATTTCTGTCGTGACTTCAAGGCCCATTACGTTCCGACAAGCTTTGTCGAGGAGATGCGTGAGAAGTTCAGGCACCTGAAGCAGGGAAGCAAGTCTGTCTATCAGTACAACATTGAGTTCCAGAATCTAGCCCGCTATGCTAAGCAAGATGTTCCAGATGACAAGTCCATGATTTATCTGTTCAGAGGTGGTCTCAAGGATGAGCTTATGCCAGGTCTGGTCCTTCAAGAGCCTCGTGAGTTTGATCAGTTCTAGAACATGGCTTTGAAGGTCGAGGCAACGCAGCTCAAGTTAGAACTCAAGGAAGCGTTCTAGGGATTCCTATTCTTCTTCTTCGAGCTCTCAAATGGTCCCTAAGAGGCAGAAATATTGGTTCCTCCTCCTCCGTTTCGTCCTCCTCAGCAGTAGAGACAGTTCGGTGGTCGTGGTTCTTCCCACCCACCCAACCCAGGATATCAGCAAAGGCCCCAAGCACCCAAGTCAGCTTATGTTCCTCCTCGAGGCAACTTCCATCCACTATCTGAAGTTACTTGCACAAGTGTGGTCAGAAGGGTCACTACTCAAACAAGTGCAACCAGCAGCGTCTTCCGCCTCCTCCTCCAGTCAGACCTCCAGGCAATTCTATGGTGAAGCATAATCCCAGGTCAGCAAGGGTGAACATGGTGAACGTAGCAGAGGTAGAGGATTCTTCTCAAGTGATCATGGGTAATCTCTCAGTTAATTCTATTCCTACAAAAGTGTTGTTTGATACTGGTGCATCGCATTCATTCATGTCTAAAGCATTCTTCGCCAAGCATGATTTCGATTCTGAATATTTGAGCAAGGCTTTGCGTGTTGTTTCGCCCGGCACTCTCATGAGCGCTAACAGGGTGGTTCCAGATGTTTCTATCAAGATGGGCAATTATTCTTTCTTGGCCTCTCCAATTGTTCTCGGTAGTTCCGATATTGATCTCATTCTGGGCATGGACTTTCTGGCTATGAACAAGGCATATGTTGATTGTCAAGCCAAAGAAGTCAAGTTGACTCATCCTTCAGAAGATGTGATTATTTTTTCGCAGCTTGCGATGACACAATCCATCTCTTTGCAATGAGAAGGGTGAAATCTCGGCTATTTCTCAAATTCTGGTGGTTTGTGAGTATGAAGATGTTTTTCCCGAAGAATTGCCAGGAATGCCTTCACACCGGCCAGTCGAGTTTGTGATTGACCTCGAGCCCGGAACTGAATCGGTTTGCAAGCATCCTTATAAACTTGGCCCTGAAGAGCTGAAAGAGTTGAAGAAACAGCTAGATGAACAAGAATGTCTGGGTCTGATTAGACCAAGTTCTTCTCCATGGGGTTGTGGTGTTTTGTTTGTCAAGAAGAAGGATGGCATGGACCGACTTTGTGTCGATTACTGTCCATTCAATAAAAAGACAATCAGAAACAAGTACCTACTTCCAAACATCAATGAGTTGTTTGAACAACTGAAAGGTGCCAAGGTTTTCTCGAAGCTTGATCTTCGCATGGGCTATCATCAGATTCGCATTCCCGAAGAAGACATTCCAAAGACCGCTTTAAGGACTAGTTTTGGCTCTTATGAGTACACTGTCATGTCGTTTGGTCTCGCTAATGCTCCTCCAAACTTCTCAAGAATGATGAACTTCATATACTCTCCTTTCAAGAATGAGTTTGTCTTGGTCTATCTGGATGATATCCTTGTGTTCTCGGAGACTGAAGAAGAGCATGCAGAGCATCTCCGGCTTGTGCTTGACAAGTTAAGAGGGTATCGATTCTATGATAAGTTTTCCAAGTGGGAGTTTTGGCTCAATGAAGTGGTGTACCTTGGACATGTGATCTCTGTAGAGGGCATTAAAGTGCACCCTGAGAAAGTTGAGGCAATCTTGAAGTGGGAGCCTCCTCAGAATGTGAAGCAGCTTCGTAGCTTCCTCGGGATTGCTAGTTATTGCGTAAGATTCATGGAGAACTTCTCTCAAATTGCCGAGCCTCTATCTAATCTCCTCCAGAAGAATGTCAAGTATGTTTGGTCTACTGAGTGTGATGTGGCGTTCAATACGCTCAAGCAGAGACTAACTTCAGCTCCAGTTATTGTTCCTCCCGAGCAATCAAAGCCTTTCCAAGTTTTCTGTGATGCTTCGCTCCAAGGTCTTGGTGGTGTTCTCATGCAAGATAAGAAGATAGTTGCTTATACCTCACGTCAGTTGAAGGCTGCCGAGAAGAACTACCCCACTCATGATCTCGAGTTGGCGGCAGTTGTGCATGATCTGATGACTTGGAGGAATTTGTTGTTGGGTAGGCCAGTTGAGGTGTACACCGATCACAAGAGCTTGAAGCACATTTTCACTCAACCCAATCTCAATCTTCGGCAGTCTCGTTGGGTGGAAATGCTTGAGGACTTCAATCCAAGCATTGAGTAAACTCCTGGAAAAGCAAATGTCATTGCAGACGCGCTCAGCCGAAAGGTGTACTGCAATAGTCTTATTCTGAAGCCTCTTCAACCCGAGCTTTGTGAAGCCTTCCGCAAGCTCAATCTTCAAATGATTCCGCAAGGATTTCTTGCCAATCTTCAAGTCTCTCCGACTCTGGAAGATCAAGTTCACCAAGCTCAACTTCTTGATGCAATGGTGAAGAAAGTGAAGAAAGGTGTGGCCAAGGGCATTCCAAAGTATAAGTGCTTTAGCTTTGATGAAAAAGATACCTTGTTCTTTGAGGACCGTCTGGTGGTTCCAAAAGGTGATCTTAGGAAGGTTATCATCGACGACGCACACAATTCTATTCTATCCATTCATCTAGGCAGTTCCAAGATGTATCAGGATCTCAAGCAAACCTTCTCGTGGACTCGCATGAAACGTGAAATTGCTCAGTTCTTAACGAGTGTGATGTTTGTCGCAGAGTGAAGGCGGAACATCAACGTCCAGCAGGTCTCCTTCAGCCTTTGCCTATTCCAGAGTGGAAATTCGATCATGTGGAGATGGATTTCGTCACTGGGTTTCCCAAGTCCAAGAGGGGCAATGATGCCATCTTTCTGGTTATCGACAAGCTGACCAAAGTCTCTCATTTCCTTCCGGTCAAAGTGTCTATCTCGACAGCTCAGCTAGTAGAGTTGTATACATCAAGGATAGTTTCTTTGCACGGTATTCCTCAACTCATCTCATCTGACCGTGGAAGCCTCTTCACTTCCAATTTTGGGAGTCCTTCCAGACTGCTATGGGTACCAAGATCTGTTTCAGCACTGCGTTCCATCCGCAGACAAGTGGTCAAGTTGAGAGAGTTAATCAAGTCCTTGAAGACATGCTGAGATCCTATGTGATTTCATTCGGCATGAAATAAGAAGACTACCTTCCTTACGCTGAATTTTCATACAACAACAGCTTTCAGGCTAGCTCAGGCAAGGCCCCTTTCAAGATTCTCTACGACAGGAAGTGCTGTACTACGCTCAATTGGTCTGAAACCGGTGAGCACCAAATTTTGGGCAATGACATGATCACCGAAGCAGAAGATGTGCCGTGTCATTCGTGAGAACCTCAAAGCAGCCCAATCCCGACAGAAGAGTTATTATGAGAACAAACATCGGGATGTCTCCTTTCAAGTTGATGATCTAGTCTATCTCAAAGTCTCTCCCATGAAGGGCACTCAGTAGTTTGGAATTAAAGGGAAGCTAGCTCCTCGTTTTGTGGGTCCTTTCAAAGTTGTTGGCAAGAGAGGTGACCTTGCCTATCAACTCGAGCTTGCTCCAAACTTCGCAAATTTGCATGATGTCTTCCATGTCTTCTAGCTCCGGAGGTGCTTCAAGACTCCACAACGTACCATTGACCTCCAAGACATTGATCTCCAAGAAGACTTGTCTTATCATGAGCATCCAGTTGCTATTCTCAATGAAACTGAGCGTAAGACTCGCAACAAATCAATCAAGTTTCTCAAGGTGAAGTGGTCTCATCATTCCGAAAAAGAAGCTACTTGGGAACGTGAGGATCTTCTCCATTCCGAATATCCATAGTTCTTTCATTCCTAGATCTCGGGTCGAGATCCTCTTGTAGTGTGGGAGAGTTGTAATAGCCCAAGTGCCACCCTTGCCATTTATGGTCATGTAACTCTTGTGAACCTCTATGTTGTCATGTGCATGGAATGATTTACCATTTGCTTCATTGCCATTTTCCATCTCATGCATCATGCATCATGCCATCATGCTCATCATGTCAATTGCATAAATATTGTTGCCTTGGTTGTGCTTGTGAAGTGTTGTGATGTGAGGTGTGATGTGGTTAATGGATGTGTGCCTTGTTGGGGTGTTACTCTAGTTCCTCCCCTTTCCAAGCTTTTCCTCTCTCTCTCTCTCTCTCTCTCTCTCTTATTCTATTCAAATTTCCTACTTGTCAAATAATTGCTTGTTATTTTCCTTCTTAAAAATTGTTGATCATCTTCCAAATTTTCTACTAGGATTTCAAAAATTAATCCTGTTGTTATGAGTGGAGTTTTCACCCTTTCAAATAATTTTGCAATCTCTCTAGTTTTATATTAAGCAAAATATTTGTTAGATATAAAAATTGCCCTAACCATTTTATTTAAATAGGCTGCATTTTTGTGAGTTAAAAGGTATTTTCTATTTTGGAGAAACCCCCCTCCTTTTCTGTGTGGAATTATCTTATCTGGGCTTTATTTAAAAAGAAAACCCTCCTTCTGTTTCTCTGAGAGAGAGAGACTGTGCGGGTGGGCCTTCCCTCCCTCGTGGTCCAGGTAGCTCCAAAATGACCTATTTTACCAAAGTTAGCTATTAAATGGCCTATAATTAGCTTAGTTAGCTTCAAAATGGCATAATAAGCATAATTAGCTCCTAAATGACCTATTTTTACCTAAGTTAGCTCTAAAATGACATATAGTTAGCTTAGTTTCCTCCTAAATGACGTAGTAAGCTAAATTAGCACCAAAATGGCCTAGTTTATCAAAAATGACCTATACTTAGCTAAGTTCTCTCATAAATGACATAATAAGCTTACTTAGTTCTCTTCTTCATCTAGTCTTCTTCTTCTAATTTTCTTATTTCCCATTTTGCAGATTACATTCACTTCACGGAAGTTTGCATTGATGGAGTACTTGCGTTACTTGTATTTTTTTATTTTGTATTGATGGACAATGTGACACTTGCTACATATGGATATGAAACTATGTATGTATGGATGAAACTATTTTAATATGGTTTAGTACGGATGAAACTTGCATAATATGTATGTATGTATGGATGAAACTTATTTTAATATGGTTATCAGTATGGAAACAACATTATTTCTGTGATATATATATATATCTCATATATTGCTGTGGAAATTGTTATAATAAAAATAAAAGAAAAGGGACATTTTGGTTACTCTTTGCTGTCTGCCCACGAACAACAAAGGGGGCCCTAAGTGTAATAGCCCAAGTGCCACCCTTGCCATTATGGTCATGTAACTCTTGTGAACCTCTATGTTGTCATGTGCTTGCAATGATTTACCATTTTCTTCATTGCCATTTTCCATCTCATGCATCATGCATCATGCCATCATGCTCATCATGTCAATTGCATAAATATTGTTTCCTTGGTTGTGCTTGTGAAGTGTTGTGATGTGAGGTGTGATGTGGTTAATGGATGTGTGCCTTGTTGGGGTGTTACTCTAGTTCCTCGCTTTCCAAGCTTTTCCTCCCTCTCTTATTCTATTCAAATTTCCTACTTGTCAAATAATTGCTTGTTATTTTCCTTCTTAAAAATTGTTGATCATCTTCCAAATTTTCTACTAGGATTTCAAAAATTAATCCTGCTGTTATGATTGGAGTTTTCACCCTTTCAAATAATTTTGCAACATGTCTAGTTTTGTATTAAGCAAAATATTTGTTAGATCAAAAAATGACCTAACCATTTTATTTAAATAGCCTGCATTTTTGTGAGTTAAAAGGTATTTTCTATTTTGGAGAAACCCGCCTCCTTTTCTGTTGTGGAATTATCTTGTATGGGCTTTATTTAAAAAAGAAAACCCTCCTTCTGTTTCTCTGAGAGAGAGAGAGAGACTGGGCGAGTGGGCCATCCCACCCTCGCGGCCCAGATAGCCAGCCCAACCCAGCCGAGCCGATGGTCACCTGCTCTGTTGCTGCTCCGTCAGGTTCAGAGAGTGAGCGCAGATAGAGAGAGTTCGACGCCGACGCCGTGAGAGGAGCTCACGGACATCGAGGCCAGCCCCTTTAAAAAGGGTGCAGATCCCTAGGGTTCCTTGTTCCTCCTCGCCACCGCCGCTCCTCCTTTCTCCCTTCTTCTACCTTCCTTCTCCTTAGGTAAGATCAGAGAGCGAGAGTCAAGTTCAGAGAGCCTCCGCCGGTCCTTCTCGCCATCGTCCACGCATCTCCGTGAAGCCCCTTCGCTTCAAGTATGTCGTGGAGGCCGGGGACCATCCCCGCAGCTCGTTCCCTTGCTAGGAGCGGTCAGGCTCCCCCACATCGACGACCTCGTCCGCGTCGGAGCCTCGGACAGGGTGCTCCCGCGCCTCTTCTTCCTCTGCCCCGAGCCCGCGTCGCCGTCGTCGTTCTTCCTCCTCTTCTATGCGAGCCGAGCCATCGTCGTCCTCCGCTCAGTGAGCAACGCCACGTCCCCTTCCCGTTGTCGTGCGTAGCGCGTAGGTTCATCGTGGTGCTCGAAGTTGCTGTCGGCCGGGCAAGGCATGTCCTTGAGGTCGTCACCACCGTCCCCCTCATCACAAGACGAGTAGGGGAACGGGTCCTCCAAGCTTCCTACTTCCCCCGCCGGGTTTCTTCCTCGCCTAAGAGCCCCTGTAGTTGTCGGATTGCACCGCCGCCGTGCCCTCTGTTGCTGCTGACATTTGTCTTCAGTTTTGTCAGTTATCTCTTTGGCATGTTAGTAGTATAGGTGCAGGTTCCCCACTTGTCCAGACAAGCGCCCATAGCGCAGTGGTCGCCCAACAGTTGCAGTAGCAGGAGGTCGCGGGTTCGACCCCCCCCCCCCCCGCGCCCGTTTTACTCATTTTGGTGTGTGTGTGTGTATGGCCGCCAGTGGGATCTAGAGTGGCCACACAAGATCTGGTGTGGCTGTGTGCGTGTGTGGTGTGTGCTTGTGTGTGTAGGATTTCCTGTGGCCAGCATGATCTACTGTGTGGTGTGTGTGGCTGTGTGTGTGTATGTGTGTTAGTGTGTGTATGACAAGTGGGCCCTGGCCCCACTTGTCATCCATTAGAGGGGCTTTGGAGTCTATGCCAGGTGGGACCCTCCTATATATTGTTTTTTTATTTTGTTTAGTGCTTTATTGTGTTAGGTAAATTATTTCCTTTTCTGGTATTTACAAAATCTGTACATGAGCACATTTAGACATGAGCATTTTTAGTAAGTTTTAACTTATGGGAGTGTCATATGTTTTTTCGGGCATGTTCTTGTGAGTTTTACAAAAGCTTATATATGAGTATGATATATGGTTTTGGGGTAGAATCACCCAAGGAATGCATTGGTGCTATTAGATTTCACTTTTGAGAAAGTTGGAGAAAATGTCATTTTGTCCCAAAGTGCTATTTTGTCATTTTAGTTGTAATTAATCCAAGTATGCTATGATAATTGTGTCAACATGGAAGTGGTAGTATTTCATGAGTAGAATGCCATGGTGTTTTATTTTGACATGATAATCTTGCATATGTGTGGGAACCATGCTCCAAAGTGGCTATCAAAATGTTGCTCTTTTCAACATGCTAAATATTTCCGTCTAAGAATCTGCTAATATTTTTAAGCCATGATAAGTGGATGCTATCAAGTGATATGTTGTGTTTTAGCTCAAGCTCAGTGTTAGTGTTTTGGAGTAGATGTTGTACTCTGCCATCCTGTTAATTTTCATGCCATGAGGTGGTATCTAGCACCATTATTTATTGCTGTCAACTTGCTACCAGCTTAACTCAGATTCCAGAAAACTGTGATTTTCACTAAGTCCCTAGAATCTGTTTCATCTTGCCAACTTGTGAGCTTCATGCTTATTGATATGTGCTTCCTTTCCAGTTTGTGTAGTTGGATGATTTGATAAGCATGTTATGTAATTTCTGCGAATGCCTTGTTTGAGGTTGGAAACTTCCTATAGCTCTAGATATTTGCTGTGAAAGTTGTTATGTTGCCATTTGGGACAAATTGTGTGTTTTAGTGTTTTGTGACTTGTGGGCGCTATGCTCCATGGTTTTGCTTGATCTTTGGCTCTATTGTGATTGATTTTTCATTGTGTAACCAGTGGATACCTTGGAATTCCAAGGAATAGCCCATGGCCTTCATTGTCTTGTATTTTGCCTTCCTACCTTGCCGTGAGCGTAGCGTGAGAACCGTAGCTTCGTTTCCTACGTTCTACACATGCATTTGCATTGTTTTTGCATGAAGCATCCATATTTGCCATGATCATGCATGTTCAAACAACTTAACACGAGGTTCTGTCCAGAATTGTAAATAACTTAACTATAGCATGTGAAACATGACTAGTTTAGGAATTGCCATGCTAAATACGTCAAATGAATCATGCATCATCTTGTTTGTGCATTTCACCTTAGTTGGTTGTTTATTGTTGCTGTTTCTATTGGGTAGACACGACTGTTGAACCTGAGTATGAGGATCCAGGAGAGTACCACTACGAGGGCCCTGCTCTTTGTCCCTCTAAAGAACCAACAAGCAAGATGATCGTACCCGGATCTCGACACTTTTTTTGCTTTGCTAGATATATCGCTCTTATCGTTACATATGCATTACCTACCACTTGAATGTCAAGCCTCCTACATTGCCATGATAGCCTTTAACCCCTCCACATCCTAGCAAACCTTGTTTGGCTAAGTTACCGTTGCTCAGCCCCTCTTATAGCGTTCTTAGTTGCAGGTGCAGGTTGTTTCCATGTGATAACATGGATATTTGGAGATATCACAATATTTACTGCTATTTAATTTAATGCACATATATATCTTGGTACGATGGAAAGCTTGGCCTTTTGCTCGGTGTTTTGTTCCACTTTAACCACCATAGTTTCTTGTTACCGGTGTTATGTTTCCATACTTTGCGCTCGTAACATGCTCGGGGTTGTTATGGGGATCACCTTGATTTTTGGGTTGAGATTAAAACTTGTCTGGCAAGACCCAACTTTGGTACTATTTGCTTAAACAACTTAATAAAAACTGCATAGGGCTTTGCAACCCCATGGATAATTAATCAACAACCCAGGCCAGTGCTCCTCATGAGTGTTGGTCCAAACTAGAGCATTGTGCGGGGCCAACCCATGGTAACTCGGGGGATTTCTATCAGGCCTCCGTACGCGTCGCTTACCCGTCATGTCCTAAGAATGAGATACGCGGCTCTAATCGGGTTCGTCGACACGTCGGGTGGTCTTGTTGGACTTGTTTTACGTTTCTCGAGTGGCTTGCATGAGGAACTCTGATTTTCTTCGGGCTATGTCGAGGTGTCGGAATTCCTTTGGAGTTGCCTAGGATGATCATGAGATCCGTGGTTGAGGTTATTCCTGCGGAGTGTGGTTAATTTATGATGGACTAGTTAGAGCACCCCTGCAGGGTTAAATCTTTCGGAAAGCCGTGCCCGTGGTTATGTGGCAACTTGGATATTTGTTTAACACCCGGTTATAGTTAACTTGAAATAAACTCCAATTAAATACACCAACTATGTGAGTAACCGTGATCGTCTCTGCTCATGAAAATGAACTGAGAGAGAACACGGCGGGGTTATGTTTGGCGTAAGTAGGTGTTCAGGATCGCTTAGCGATCATGCTAGTTCTCGATCGTTTATCGTAGACCACATATTTACATTCATGTTCTCATAAGTTAGCCACCATAAAATGCTTAGTGTTGCTGCAAACTAAACACTTATCCCCCATCCAACCTAATAAGATTGAATAGTCTCGATACCCGGTCGCGAGATTGCTGAGTGCCCGTGGCTCACAGATTACTACAACAAATACAGGTGCAGGTGCAGATGAGAGCATGCCAGATAATGTGATGCAACTCCAGTGGGAGTATGACGAGGAACGTGGCAGGATGTTCGTCACTTATGCAGACGAGTAGAGAGGCCTTAGTCATGATTTTCGGGGCTAGCAAGAAAGTTTCATTGCATCTTTTCTCATTTGTTTTCGTCCGTAGACGGACCCTGTCTTTTGAATGATGTTTTGAATAATCTGTGTGGATTGTATGTTAGCATGTGGTGAGTGTAAGCCAACTTATATGCTCCTCTCTTCATAAATGTATGTGATGATATCATACTTGTGAAATGACTAGATGCGCCTCTATCCCTGTCGAGGCCCCCATGCCTAAATATGGATAGGCGCGCATCTTGGGTGTTACAGTAAGGCAGACGGCAAAGGGGGGACCCCAGGTGGGAAAGGGCCTTAAACCCCTGCTCCCTAAGGCTTCTTTGCCGTCAGCCTATGGACGACAAAGGGGGGCCTAAGGCAGACGACAAAGGGTGGACCCCAGGCGAACGACAAAGACTGTCGTTAACACTTGACGACCCTAACCTCGTGGGTCTGCTGTCCATGCTCTTTGCCATCTGCTCCCCACGACAAAGATTCTTTGTTGTCCGTGGGCACAAGGAGGACGAGAAAGGACCTCTTTACCGGATTATTCTTTACCGTAATGTTTGCCGTCTGCTGACGGACGGCAAGGCCTTTGTCGTCCAGGGTCCTGCCCTTTGCCGTCAGCCATGGCAGACGACAAATTCCCTGATTCCTGTAGTGATAGAGAAATCATAAAAATATTTACCCCCCTTGATAATTTAAAAATTGATGGTTCCACGGGTTTATCTCATTGAATTGCACACATCTATTATGTTCGGGCCGTGTGCGATGATATATTTTTGAATGTGTGTATGAATTACAAGATATAGGGGGAGTTCTCCATGTTTTTAACCTGCCATGTGCATTTGTAGTCCAAATAAAATTCCTCAAATATGCACATCTTCAGGGGGAGTTTTTGTATATCTTGTAGTCAAATTCCTCAAACACAGTACTTACACTTAATATGTTTATCCCCGTTGAAAACTTAACCTATTTGTCATCAATCACCAAAAAAAGGGGAGATTGTTAGTGCATCTAGTGCCCCTTAGTGATTTTGGTGTATTGAAGACTTATAGGTTAAGGGACTGATGCGTTTGTAAGTATACACAGTCACTATAAGTCGATGAGGAGTTTGATATATTCAGAGATCATCGACCCCTAAAAATGAATGTCTTCAACTGAAGACTTTGGTGAAGACTTTGGTATTCCCTGATATTGGAAGGGAGAAAGAGGGATTGGTGGGGAATGTTATGGTTGTATTATCGAGCCTCATGGCCGAGTATATATTGGGTACAAGACTTGGAGGGAGAGAAGCCTCTTCTAGAGATAAGGTAGGAGACATATTACAAATCCTAGACTACCAAATACATGGACTCCAAATATATCTCTAACCCCCCCCCCCCCCGCGCAGTCGTAGTGGTAGCGTCGCAAACAACAGGAGAGTCACGGATGGTCAGACTGGAGAGAATAACAATCGACGGGCTAACATCCCCCTGCAATCGCAACGGAAGCGTCGGGGACGGTGTCGCACCGCAGACGCGTGGACTATAGAGGAAGCCAATCAGTTGCCCAAGCGAGGTGATAGCCCTTTGGGCTGATGTTTAGGTAGCCGAGAGCGTAGGATGGTGTTGTTGGGAATATGCCCTAGAGGCAATGAATAAAGTGTTTATTATTATTATTTCCTTGTTCATGATAATCGTTTATTATCCATGCTATAATTGTATTGATTGGAAACACATTACATGTGTGGGTAAATAGACAACACACTGTCCCTAGTATGCCTCTAGTGAACTAGCTCGTTGATTAAAGATGGTCAAGGTTTCCTGGCCATTGACACGAGATGTCATTTGATAACGGGATCACATCATTGGGTGAATGATGTGATGGACAAGACCCAAACTACAAACATAGCATATGATCGTGTAAGTTTATTGCTACTGTTTTCTGCATGTCAAGTATATGTTCCTATGATCATGAGATCATGCAACTCACGAACATCGGAGGGGTGCCTTGTGTGTATCAAACGTCGCAACGTAACTGGGTGACTATAAAGGTGCTCTACAGGTATCTCCGAGGGTGTCTGTTGAGTTGGTATGGATCAAGACTGGGATTTGTTACTCCGTGTGACGGAGAGGTATCTCAGGGCCCACTCGGTAATACAACATCACAATAAGCCTTGCAAGCAATGTGACTAAGTGTTAGTTGCGGGATCTTGTATTACGGAATGAGTAAAGAGACTTGCCAATAACGAGGTTGAACTAGGTATGGAGATACCGACGATCGAATCTTGGGCAAGTAACATACCGAAGAACAAAGGGAACATCATACGGGATTAACTAAATCCTTGACATAGAGGTTCGACCGATAAAGATCTTCGTAGAATATGTAGGAACCAATATGGGCGATCCAGGTCACTTATGAATTGCATGTGATGTTAATCCTTTTATGCACCTTGTTTTTCTTAGGACGACGGTAGCATTATAAGGTGATCCCTCACTTAAATTTCAAGATGAGTTGTGTTCTCCACGAGTGTGCACCGTTGCGAAAGTTCGTTGTGTCGAGGCACCACGTGATGATCGGGTGTGATAGACTCTACATTCACATACAACGGGTGCAAGCTAGTGTTGCACACGCAAAACACTCGGGTTAAACTTGACGAGCCTAGCATGTACAGACTTGGCCTCGGAACACAAGAGACCGAAATGTCAAACTTGAGTCATATAGTAGATATGATCAACATAATGATGTTCACCATTGAAGCCACCTCAACTCAAGTGATGATTGGACTTGAGTTGGTGGATTTGGATCATGTGACACTCAGATGACCTGAGGGATGTCAATTTGAGTGGGAGCTTTCGTAATTTGATTAACAAAACTCATTATCTTGAACAATAGTCTAAGTAAACTTTGCATATTTATGTTGTAGATCAATGGTTCGCGCAGTAGCACCCCTGAATTTTAATGCGTTCCTAGAGAAAGCTAAGTTGAAAGGTGATGGAAGTAACTTTGTTAACTGGGCCCGTAATCTGAGGATTATCCTCACGGCTTCCCAGAAATCATATGTCCTTGATGCACCGCTTGGTGACCAACCAGAAGACATGACCTCCGAAGACGTTAAGAACGCTTGGGAGGCACGTATTGGAGATTACTCAATAGTTCAGTGTGCAATATTGTATGGCTTAGAACCGGGACTTCAAAGATGTTTTGACCGTCATGGAGCATATGAGATGTTCCAGGAGTTGAAGTTTATCTTTCAGAAGAATGCCCGAATCGAGAGGTATGAAACCTCCGATAAGTTCTATGCTTGCAAGATGGAGGAGAACGGGTCTATCAGTGAACATATACTCAGAATGTCTGGGTATTCAACAATTCTAGCGGAGTTGGGAATTGCCCTTCCGCCAGAGGTGATCACTGATAGAGTTCTTCAATCACTGCCACCTAGTTACAAGAGCTTTCTGATGAACTATAACATGCACGGGATGAGCAAGTTAGTCGTGGAGCTGTTTGCGATGCTAAAAGTTGTTGAGTCTGAAATCTAGAAAGAACATCAAGTGTTGATGGTCAATAAAACCACTAGTTTCAAGAAAAATGGCAAGGTCAAGGGCAAGCGCAAGAAGGGTAAAACCAAGAAGGATGGCAAAGCAGTTGCTACTCCTGTAAAGAAGCCCAAGCATGGACCCAAGCCAGAAACTGAGTGCTTCCATTGCAAGGGAACTGGTCACTGGAAGCGGAATTGCCCCAAGTACCTGGCTGACAAGAAGGCGGCCAACGACAAACACGGTATATATGATATACATGTTATTGATGTGTACCTTACTAGCTCTCGTAGTAGTTCCTGGGTATTTGATACCGGTTCGGTTGCTCACATTTGCAACTCAAAGCAGGAACTACGGAATAAACGAAGGCTGGCGAAGGACGAAGTGACGATGCGCGTGGGAAATGGTTCCAAGGTTGATGTGATCACCGTCGGCACACGCTCTCTTCGATTACCATCGGGATTACTGATGAACCTGAATAATTGTTATTTAGTGCCTGCGTTAAGCATGAACATTATATCTTGATCTTGTTTATTGCGAGATGGTTACTCATTTAAATCAGAGAATAAAGGTTGTTCTATTTATATGAGTAATATCTTTTATGGTCATGCACCCAATGTTAGGGGTTTATTCATATTGAATCTTGATGGTGATGACACACATGTTCATAACATTGATGCCAATAGATGTAGAGTTGATAATGATAGTACCACTTTCTTGTGGCACTGCCGTTTAGGTCATATTGGTGTAAAACGCATGAGGAAGCTCCATGCTGATGGACTTTTGGAGTCACTTGATTTTGAATCACTTGACACATGTGAACCATGCCTCATGGGCAAGATGACTAAAACACCGTTCTCTGGAACAATGGAACGGGCGAGTGACTTATTGGAAATCATACATACTGAGTGTGCGGTCCAATGAATGTTACAACGCGTGGTGCATATCGTTATTTTCTCACCTTCACTGATGACTTAAGTAGATATGGGTATATTTACTTGATGAAACACAAGTCTGAAACGTTTGAAAAGTTCAAGCAATTTCAGAGTGAAGTTGAGAATCATCGTAACAAGAAGATTAAATTCCTGCGATCTGATCGAGGAGGTGAATATCTGAGTTATGAGTTTGGCAGTCACTTAAGACAATGTGGAATTGTTTCACAGTTGACACCGCCCGGAACACCACAACGTAATGGTGTGTCCGAACATCGTAATCGAACCTTATTAGATATGGTGCGTTCTATGATGTCTCTTGCTGATTTGCCACTATCGTTTTGGGGTTATGCATTAGAGACTGCATTCACTTTAAATAGGGCACCATCGAAATCTGTTGAGATGACGCCATATGAACAGTGGTTTGGCAAGAGGCCAAAGTTGTCGTTTCTTAAAGTTTGGGGATGTGATGCTTATGTCAAAAAGCTTCAGCCTGAAAAGCTGGAACCCAAAGCGGAAAATGCGTCTTCATAGGATACCCGAAAGAGACAGTCGGGTATACCTTCTATCTCAGATCTGAAGGCAAAGTGTTTGTCGCTAAGAATGGAACATTTCTTGAGAAAGAGTTTCTCTCGAAAGAATTGAGTGGAAGGAAAATAGAGCTTGATGAGGTTATTGAACGTTCACTTCAACCAGAAAGTAGCGCAGCGTAGAAAGATGTTTCTGTGGAACCTGCGACGGTAGAAGAGGAAGTTAATGATGATGATTATGAAGCTTCGGATCAAGATACTATTGAACCTCATAGGTCGACAAGGCTGCATACTACTCCTGAATGGTACGACAACCCTGTCTTGGAGGTCATGTTGTTGGACAACAATGAACCTACGAGCTATGGAGGAGCAGTGATGGGCCCGGATTCCGAGAAATGGTTAGAGGCCATGAAATCCGAGATGGGATCCATGTATGAAAACAAAGTATGGACTTTGGAAGTATTACCTGAAGGGCGAAAGGCCATTCAGAACAAATGGATCTTTAAGAAGAAGACAGACGCGGACGGTAATGTCACCGTCTATAAAGCTCGAATTCTGGCAAAGGGTTTTTCACAAGTTCAAGGAGTTGACTACGATGAGACCTTCTCACCCGTAGCGATGCTTAAGTCTATCAGAATCATGTTGGCAATAGCTGCTTATTTCGACTATGAAATTTGGCAGATGGATGTCAAAATAGCGTTCCTCAACGGTTTCCTTGAGGAAGAGTTGTATATGATGCAACCAGAAGGTTTTGTTGATCCAGAGAATGCTGGCAAAGTTTGCAAACTCCAGCGATCCATTTATGGGCTGGTGCAAGCATCTCAGAGTTGGAATAAGTGTTTTGATGAGGTGATCAAAGCGTTTGAGTTTATACAAGTTTATGGAGAAGCTTGTATTTACAAGAAAGTGAGTGGGAGCTCTATAGTGTTTCTAATATTATATGTGGATGACATATTGCTGATTGGAAACAATATAGAAATGCTGGAAAGCGTCAAGGAATATTTGAACAAGAGTTTTTCAATGAAGGACCTAGGAGAAGCTACTTTCATATTAGGCATTAAGATATATAGAGATAGATCGAGACGCTTAATAGCACATTCACAGAGCACATACCTTGATAAAGTTTTGAAGAAGTTCAAAATGGATCAGTCCAAGAAGGGTTCTTGCCTGTGTTACAAGGTGTGAAGTTGAGTAAGACTCAATGCCCAGTGACTGCAGAGGATAGATAAAAGATGAGTGTCATCCCCTATGCTTCAGCCATGGGCTCTATCATGTATGCAATGCTGTGCACAAGACCGGATGTCAGCCTTGCCATAAGTATGACCGGAAGGTTTCAAAGTTATCCTGGAATGGAACGCTGGGTAGCAGTCAAGAATATCCTTTAGTACCTGAAAAGGACTAAGGAAATGTTTCTCGTTTATGGAGGTGATGAAGAGCTCGTCGTAAAGGGTTACGTCGATGCAAGCTTTGACACTGATTCGGATGACTCGAAGTCGCGAACCGGATACGTATTTATTCTCAATGGGGGAGCGGTAAGCTGGTGCAGTTCCAAGCAAAGCGTGGTAGCTGATTCTACATGTGAAGCGGAGTACATCGCAGCCTCGGAGGCGGCGAAGGAAGGTGCCTGGATGAAGCAGTTCATGACAGATCTTGGAGTAGTGCCTAGTGCACTGAATCCAATGAACTTGTTCTTTGACAACACTGGTGCCATTGCTCTGGCCAAGTAACCAAGGTTTCACAAGAGGACCAGACACATAAAGCGACACTTCAACTCCATCCGCGATTACATCGAGGAGAAGGACATAAATATTTGCAAAGTGCACAAGGACCTGAATGTTGTAGACCCATTGACTAAACCTCTTCCAAGGGCTAAACATGATCAACACCAGAACTGCATGGGTGTTCGATTCATTTCCATGTAAATCACATAGTGATGTGAACTAGATTATTGACTCTAGTGCAAGTGGGAGACTGTTGGGAATATGCCCTAGAGGCAATGAATAAAGTGTTTATTATTATTATTTCCCTGTTCATGATAGTCGTTTATTATCCATGCTATAATTGTATTGATTGGAAACACATTACATGTGTGGGTAAATAGACAACACACTGTCCCTAGTATGCCTCTAGTGAACTAGCTCGTTGATCAAAGATGGTCAAGGTTTCCTGGCGATTGACATGAGATGTCATTTGATAATGGGATCACATCATTGGGAGAATGATGTGATGGACAAGACCCAAACTACAAACGTAGCATATGATCGAGTCAGTTTATTGCTACTGTTTTCTGCATGTCAAGTATATGTTCCTATGACCATGAGGTCATGCAACTCACGAACATCGGAGGAGTGCCTTGTGTGTATCAAATGTCACAACGTAACTGGGTGACTATAAAGGTGCTCTACAGGTATCTCCGAGGGTGTCCGTTGAGTTGGCATGGATCAAGACTGGGATTTGTTACTCCGTGTGACGGAGAGGTATCTTAGGGCCCACTCGGTAATACTACATCACAATAAGCCTTGCAAATAATGTGACTAAGTGTTAGTTGCAAGATCTTGTATTACGGAACGAGTAAAGAGACTTGCAAATAACGAGGTTGAACTAGGTATGGAGACACCGACGATCGAATCTTGGGCAAGTAACATACGGAAGAACAAAGGGAACATCATACGGGATTAACTAAATCCTTGACATAGAGGTTCGACCGATAAAGATCTTCGTAGAACATGTAGGAACCAATATGGGCATCCAGGTCCCGCTATTCGTTATTGACCGTAGAGGTGTCTCGGTCATGTCTACATAGTTCTCGAACCCGCAGGGTCTGCACACTTAAGGTTCGGTGACGTTTTGGTAGTATAGAGTTATGTATGGTGGTGATCGAAGGTTGATCGGAGTCCTGGATGAGATCCCGGACGTCACAAGGAGCTCTGGAATGGTCCAGAGGTAAAGATTTATATATAGGAAGTCCTGTTTTGGTCGCCGGAAAAGTTTTGGGCTAATCGATAATGTACCGGGAGTGTCGGTAGTGTACCGGGAGACCACCGGGAAGGGTATTTTGACCCAAGAGGCTTCATGGGCTGTGGGAGAGTGAATATGAGCCCTTAGTGGGCTGGTGGAAGTCCCACACAAGGCCCATGCGGCTGGGAAGAAAAACCCAAAAGGAAAAAGGTGGAAAAAGGCAAAAAAGGCAAAATAAGGAAGGAGTCCTAATCCTACTAGGAGTGGAGGAGGTGGACTCCTCCCTCCTGGTTCGGCCAAGCCTCCTTGGCTTGGAAGCCAAGTATGCCTCCTCTCCTCCTCTCCTCCTATATATACTAGAGGCTTTTAGGGTTTTTGGACAAAATTTTCAGCCACGTGCAACCCTACCCTCTAGTGCATAGTTTCTCCTTTAGATCGGATTTCCGCAGTGCTTAGGTGAAGCCCTGCCGGAATAGCTCCACCACCATCGCCGGAGCACCATCACGCTGCTAGAGAACTCTTCTTCCTCTCCACTCCTTCTTGCTAGATCAAGACGGTGGAGATCATTATCAAGCTGTACGTGTGCTGAACGCGGAGGTGCCGTCCGTTCGACGCTAGATCGGAAGGATCGTGATCAAGTTCGTGGGACGGATCGTGATCAAGTTCGCGGGACAGATCGTGATTGGATCGCGGGACGGATCGTGATTGGATCATGGGACGCTCGGCGATTTGGATTGCGAAGACGTTTGACTACACCAACCGCGTTTCTTAACGCTTCCCGCTTAGCGATCTACAAGGGTACGTAGATTCACTCTCCCTCTCGTAGATGCATATCACCATGGATAGATCTGCATGTGCGTAGGAAATTTTTTGTTTCCCATGCAACGTTCCCCAATAGGTGTAGCCGTGGTCGAGGTGGCCGTGCGAAGAATGTCGTGATCGATGTCGAGTCGGGGTAGCTGGTGTCGAGGAAGTCACCGTGCAGCCGCGGACGCAAGGAGGCGACGAGTTTTTCATGGGCATATTGGTGACGAAATAGTGGTGCACCGGGAATAATACGTAGTTGAGACGCGTCACGCCAGGGTTGCCAAGCCTGGGGACACATCATGGTTGAAGGCACGCATCGATGTTGCCAGCACCATGCATGCGTAGACGGACGAAGTCGATGTTGATGATGTGTCGCTCTAGGCTTGCCAGGCCTGTGAACACACCGGGGACGAAGGCACGCGACGGTGTTGCCAACACCGGGCATGCGTTGATGGGGACATGCACACAACTTGTACACCATGTTGAGGAGGCTTGCAGAGAAGGACTCGAGGATGGTTGCGGCGCACATCGGCAAGGGCCGATGTCGCCCACGGTGGTCAGAGTAGATGAATTGGTTGGTGTCGGTGTCAAAACCGGCAGATCTCGGGTAGGGGATCCCGAGCTATGAGACCAGAATCAATGGTAACAGGAGACAAGGGAGACAATGTTTACCCAGGTGCGAGCCCTCCTATGTTGGTAATACCCTACGTCTTGCTTAATTGTATTGATGATGTATAGGTTACAGAGTCTATCTACCTCGAGATCAAATAGCTAAACCCTAGATGAGTTGTTTTCTCTACAACCTAAAACCCTCCGGCTTATATAGATGCCGAGGATACCTAGGGTTTACGTATGGTCGGTTGCACATCAAAGGAAAAACATGCCTATCTTCGGTCGACAACTTGGACGACACGCCACGGCTCCTTGAAGCTTCCACCCTGGTGACGGGGACCTTGATCATCCAATGCTCACCTTGCGGGCCATACAGTCCGGCCCATGAAATAGGTCGGCTATCTGAGGACCCCTTAATCCAGAACTCCATTAGTATCCCCCGGACTAGCCTTCAAGGTCGATATATATCCGTACAATCTTCGTGTGTCATAATCTTTGTCTTTCAAGGAGAGTCCCCTACCCCCTCTTGTTCGGCAACTGATCAGTCATAGGTGATATCCCAAGCGTCACGAGTGTCAGTGTCAACACCGGCGGATCTCGGGTAGGGGGTCCCGATCTGTTAGATTAGAATCGATGGTAATAGGAGACAAAGGGGACAAGGTTTTACCCAGGTTCGGTCCCTCCTATGGAGGTAATACCCAACGTCCTACTTGATTGTATTGATGATGTATAGGTTACAAAGTCGATCTACCTCGAGATCAAAGAGCTAAACCCCAGATGAGTTGTTCTATCTCTACAACCTAAAACCCTTCAGATTATATTGACGCCGGGGGTACCTAGGGTTTACACATGGTCGGTTACATGCCGAAGAGATAAACATGCCTATTCTCTACATCAAACGTGGAGGACAAGCCACGATTCCCGAAGCTTCCTTCCTGGAGATAGGGCCTTCGATCTATCAATGTTCGGCAAGCAACCCATACAGTCTGGCCGATAAGAAACAGGTCAGCCTCTAGAGGACCCCTTAATCCAGGACTCCCTCAGTAGCCCCAGAACTTGTCTCCAATGCCAAGGGTCTTAGCTTCAGTTGCTTTGTGCAATTAGAGTCTCCGGCTTGCGTGATGAGTTCTTCCCACGGAATTTAGTTCGGCCTCCGACGACTTGTAGTTTTAGGAATAGTGGCATGTCCGGACACCATGAATAGGTCGGCCCCGAAGGCCAAACGTCAAGGGGTAAAACAACGTCCCCTGACAACCTTTCTGACGAAAGGTCACGGCCCACCACGACCGCTGGGCTAGTTGCAAAAACTCGATTCGTGGTTCGAGGCCATTTCAATCAACACGATCTATCAATGCACATATCATGCCCCATTTTATACGAAATACGTTTAATCATGTGTGCACAATGGCACAAACGTCTTGGGAAGCGAATGGATCCACGACGCAACAGAGGGAGGCCAAATAGCGATAAGCCTCATAAAACGGAAAGAAAACCCCAGGGCCTAACCACACCTCTCATTCGCCTCCTCTGGTTCCTCATTCCTCCTAGTCTCCGAAGCGCAGATCTAGGTTTTCCATTCTGCCCCCTTTGAGCTCATCCATGGCGGGCTCCAATGGCAACTAGGAGGCCTCCAAGGTCACCGGGGACATCCAAGACCTCAAGAAGGCCACCTACCTTCCCGCAAACATCCCTCACCGCACGCCGGAGGTGGGCCAAGTGATCCTCACTCCCAAGCCAGGTGAAAGGGGGTGTCTTCATCCCCCACTTCATCCGGGGACTGAGCTTCCCGCTCCACCCCTTCGTTAGGGGGCTTATGTTCTACTACGACCTTGACTTCCATGACCTCCCGCCGAACTCCTTCATGCATATATCGGCTTTCATCCTAGTCTGCGAGGCGTTCCTGCGGGTCAAGCCACACTGTGGGCTCTGGCTCAAAGTGTTCAAGATCAAGCCAAAGTGCATCGGTGACAAACATGCGGACTGCAGCAGAGCTATCATCGGCAAGCTCACCCGCATTGTATGGCCATCTGATACCTTCATCGATACCATGAAGGTATGGTAGAGGGAGTGGTTTTACATCACTGGGCCACAGGAGGAAGGCCAGATTACCGCCGCCAAATTCAGATCCACCCCCACCAGATTAACTTCATGGCTCTGTAAGGGCCTCAGCTAGGGAACGAACAAGGAAGTGAGCAACCCGCAGAAGCGCATCAGCTCTATGATCGACAACCACATTGTGCTGTCCAACATGGTCCAGGTTATGCTCCGGCTATAACGCCCAAGATGCAATCCTATCCTTATTTTGGCACGAGGGCCTCGATAGGGATGGAAGCGCATCTCGTCGTTTCGCAAGAATGGATATCATTACAAGTACATGTATAGAAGAGATGAGTGTATGGAATTGGCTTACACTCGCCACAAGCTACATCAAGATCACATCAATATAACAACATATTCAAACATCATATAGAAGAGCAGGGTCCGACTACGGACAAAATCAAACAAGAAATGACATCCATCCTTGCTATCCCAGGCTGCCACGTAGAACCCATCCTAGATCGATGATGATGATGATGAAGAACTCCAAATAAAACAAGCATCGCTCTCACGTCAAAGCATTGCATTACATGTACCTGCAACTATTCTTCTAGTAATCTGTGAGCCACAAGGACTCAGCAATCTCATTTCCAAGGGTATCAAGACTAGCAAAGCTTAATGGGTGAGGTATGATTAAGTGGTGAGGCTGCATCATGGAACTAAGCATTTATTTGAGTGGCAAACTTACGAATACAAAAAGTAAAGTATGGCAGTCTATGGTTAACGTACGTGAACTAGTAATGATCAATAAGTGATCCTGAACATCTACTTACATCAAACACAACCTCACTGTGTTCTCTCTTGGATAAGGACTCATAGGAAGAGACAGTAACGGTTACTCACACAGTTGGTGTATTTTATTAGAGTTTACTTCATGTTTGCTATTACCGGGTGTTAAACAAAGTTTCCAAGTTTCCACATAACCGCAGGCATGGCTTTCCGAAAGATTTAACCCTACAGGGGTGCTCCAACTCATCCATCACAAATTAACCACGCGCCGCGTTGGAATTCCTCAACCGTGGAATCACCCATAGTATTTGCGTAATCCCGATGGAAAATCTCAACTTCCAGATAGCTTGAAGTGTCGTCGAAATCCCACGCACAAGACGTTCGAGAAAGGTAAAACAAATCCAGCAAGTCCGCTCGACGTGCCGATAACCCCGATAGGAGCCACGTATCTCGTTCTCAGGCCATGGCAGATAAGCTACGTGTACGGAGGCCTGATAGAAATCCCTCAAGTTGCCCCGAGGTGGCCCCGCACAGTGCTCTGTTTTGGACCAGCACCAGCAGTACTGGCCCCCTGTATTATGTTAAATTACTCCTCGGGTTCATGACGCCCTATGCTTTAGTAACGGTGTTCAGTATTATTATGTTGGACAAATGTAGTACCAATGTTGGGCCTTGCCAGACAAGTTTTATCCTAAAACGAAAATCAAAGGGGTCCCCATAACAACCCCGAGCATGTTAGGAGCGCTCAATTATGGAACATAACACCGGTTCACAAGTCACTAGGGCGGCAAGAGTGGAACAAAACACCGAGCAAAAGGCCAAACCTTCCACCCTTTACCAAGTACATACGTGCATTAAATTAAATAGAAATAATATCGCGATAACAAAATAATATCCATGTTGACACATGAAAGCAATTGCACCTGCAGCTAGAAACGCTATAAGAAGGGTTGAGCAAGTGGTAACATAGCCAAACAAAGGTTTGCTAGGATGTGAAGGAGTTAGAGGTTTATCATGGCAATCACTACAGGAATCAGGTAATTTGTCGTCAGCCATGGCTGACGACAAAGGGAAGGACCCCGGACGACAAAGGCCTTTGTCATCCTTCAACAGACGGCAAAAACTTCGGCAAAGAAAAACCAGGTAAAGCGGTCCTTTGCCGTCCACCTCAGGACGACGGACGAGAAATAATCTTTGTTGTGGGGGAGCGGACAGCAAAGAGTTTGGACGATAGACCTAGGGGCTACGACCGTCAAGTGTTAATGACAGTTCTTTGCCGTCTGCTCCCTTTGCCGTTGGCCTTATGCCCCCCTTTGTTGTCGGTGGGCGGACGACAAAGGGTAAGGCCATTTGCCCCTAGGGTCCACCTTTGCCATCGGCCTTAGCCACCCCCTTTGCCGTCGGTCTTGTGCCCCCGTTGCCGTCGGTGGGCCGACGACAAAGAGTAAGGCCATTTGCCCCCTGTGACCCCCCTTCGCCATCTGCCCAGGGCCCCCCTTTGTCGTTAGCCCACCGACGGCAAAGAGTATGGCCATTTTCCATTTTCCATTTTTTATAAAAACAACTTTCACAACAATATGATATATATATATATTTCACAGAAATAAATATGTTGCCATACTGATAACCATATTCAAATAAGTTTCATCCATACATATTATGAAAGTTTCATCCACACCCAACCATATTACAATAGTTTCATCCATACATACATAGGTTAATATATATATGTAGGAAGTGTCACATTGTTCATTGATACAAATTAAAAAATACAAGTAACCCAAGCACTCCATCAATGCAAACTTCCGTGAAGTGAATGTAATCTACAAAATGGGAAGCTCCAAAATTAGAAGAAGACTAGATGAAAAAGAGAAGGTAAAAATAGGTCATTTAGGAGCTAACTATGATTATTATGCCATTTTGAAGCTAAGTAAGCTAGTTATAAGTCATTTAATAGCTAACTTTAGTAAAATAGGTAATTTTGGAGCTAGCTAAGCTTATTATGCCATTTTGGAGCTAACTAAGCGAAGTATAGTTTATTTTTGATAAAATAGGCCATTTTGGAGCTAATTTAGCTTACTACGTCATTTAGGAGGAAACTAAGCTAACTATATGTCATTTTAGAGCTAAGTTAGATAAAAATAGGTCACTTAGGAGCTAACTATGCTTATTATGCCATTTTGAAGCTAACTAAGCTAATTATAGGTCATTTAATAGCTAAGCTAGGTAAAATAGGCCATTTTGGAGGTAGGTAAGATTATTATGTCATTTTGGAGCTAACTAAGCAAAGTATAGATCATTTTTGATAAAATAGGCCATTTTGGAGCTAATTTAGTTACTATGTCATTTAGGAGGAAACTAAGCTAACTATATGTCATTTTAGAGCTAACTTAGGTAAAAATAGGTCACTTAGGAGATAACTATGCTTATTATGCCATTTTGGAGCTCAGTAAGCTAAGTATAGTTCATTTAATAGAGAATCTAGGTAAAATAGGCCATTTTGGAGCTAGGTAAGCTTATTATGTCATTTAGGAGAGAACTAAGCTAAATATTGGACATTTTTGATAAAATAGGCCATTTAGGAGCTAATTGAGCTTACTACGTCATTTAGGAGGAAACTAAGCTAAATATATGTCATTTTATAGCTAACTTAGTTAAAAATAGGTCATTTAGGAGCTAAATATGGTTATTATGCCATTTTGAAGCTAAGTAAGCTAATTATAGGTCATTTAATAGCTAACTTTGGTAAAATAGGCCATTTTGGAGGTAGGTAAGCTTATTATGCCATTTTGGAGCTAACTAAGCGAAGTATAGGTCATTTTTGATAAAATAGGCCATTTTCGAGCTAATTTAGCTTACTACGTCATTTAGGAGGAAACTAAGCTAACTATATGTCATTTTAGAGCTAACTTAGGTAAAAATAGGTCACTTAGGAGCTAACTATGCTTATTATGCCATTTTGGAGCTAAGTAAGCTAAGTATAGGTCATTTAGTAGCTAATCTAGGTAAAATAGGCCATTTTGGAGCTAGGTAAGCTTATTATGTCATTTAGGATAGAACTAAGCTAAATATAGGACATTTTTGATAAAATAGGCTATTTAGGAGCTAATTCAGCTTACTATGTCATTTAGGAGGAAACTAAGCTAAATATATGTCATTTTAGAGCTAACTTAGGTAAAAATAGGCCACTTAGGAGCTAACTATGCTTATTATGCCATTTTGGAGCTAAGTAAGCTAAATATAGGTCATTTAATAGCTAACCTAGGTAAAATAGGCCATTTTGGAGGTAGGTAAGCTTATTATGTCATTTAGGAGAGAACTAAGGTAAGTATAGGACATATTTGATAAAATGGGCCATTTAGGAGCTAATTCAGCTTACTATGCCATTTAGGAGGAAACTAAGCTAAATATACGACATTTTAGAGCTAACTTGGGTAACATAGTTCATTTTGGAGCTAACTAAGCTTATTATGCAAGTTTGGAGCTACCTAAGCTTATTATGTCATTTAGGAGGAAACTAAGCTGAGTATAGGTCATTCTAGAGCTAACTTGGGTAAAGTATGTCATTTTGGAGCTAAGGTAAGGTAAGTAACCATCATTATGCGGTTGTTAAGAAAAACATTAGAAAAATATACCATTCTCGTCAGCATAGAGGTGAAGCACGGTGGTTCTGGCTTGTTTCACCTCGAGAAGGTTCCCCTGTAGAAGGGTCGTGCGATGTGTTTCGGGAGATATTCTGCACCAAACATCATTTACAATGTGTCATTAGCATGATGACACTCAGAAGAGCAGTGCATTGAAATAAAACTCACCGTCCGTGCCATGTTAACGACTGGCATCGCCGAAGGGACGTGGCCAGTCTTCTCGCACATAGACTGTACATTTGGTTTCGACAAGTCAAACATTTTATTTATTAATGAAATGAACATTAAAATGCAAGATTTGACCAATATGAAGAAGAAACTTACCACGAAGAGCTCGTACATGGCCCTGTTAGACGCATCGTTCCGTGCCCTCTCCACCTCCATCAACGCAACCGTCCTCTCCTCCAAGTCCTTCATCTCCTTATCCTTCGCCACCAAAAGCATCTATGTTGCCTCTCTCTCTTTTAGAATAGGAGCCTGCAAGACAACTCATTCTTGGCATTGTAATCATATTGATTCGCACACACAACGTAATGCGGAAAGATAGTTGAGTCCATTAAACTCACATTAATGGCGAGCTCGACTGACCGTGGACGAGGTGTTATCTCAGGACAGGAGGTCGTTTGGCGTGCCTTTATCTGCCAGACTGTGCTAGGACAACGTATAAGGCCGTCTCCAATGGCAATCGAGCCATGGGGCCTCCTGTTGCCAGCTATCATCACCAGCTCTAGATCAATAGGCCCCTGGCTCAGGTTAAAGTCCTCCCCTTTCCCCGCCTTCCCGTGATCTCTGTACTTCACGAGCTTGTGGTGGGAGGAGATGTTGGTGAAGTTTTCGAGATGATTGAGGTCAGACTCAGAGAATGCCTTGACCTTCTTGTACGAGGCAGTATGGGCCATCGCATAGAGGTCGTACATCTCTCGCACCTCCGTCTTATTGTGACGCGCCTAAAAGAGAGAGAGAGAGAGAGGAAAAAGTATTAGTAAAGGGATAAAGCTAGCATTAAGAATGAATTGCATGAGTCATGAAGCAAACCACATACATAGTTCTCACCACACTCATTTAAGTTGACGCTCCCTTGATGGTGTGGCACACCAACCATTTTGCCACGCCTATCCTTGGTAGTGTTGTGGCTGGCCTCCCACTTTTTGGAGCACCACTGATCCACCAAGGCCTCCCGACAATCCATCTTATCCACACACCATCTCGGGGGCACCTAAGTTAATAAAGGTAAATTTGAGCGCTACACATAAGAATCAAATCAAGGAAACTAACTATAAGGTCTTAATAATATGTAATTACCTTCATGTAATGGTCCTTCTCCATCTTAGAATCGCGACACTTCCCCTTGCCCTTCCTAATATGCCACGAGGCATAGTAGTCTCGAACGACCTGCACCCAAGCCTCGTGCCGCCAGTTTTTAAGTAGGCGACGACATTCAGTTTCGATAACCTTTGTCGTGGCCTCCTCGTATCCCTCCTCACACCTGTAGAAGGTTTGCAAACGAGAAAACATCGATTAGTACAATAACTGGCTATTGTTGATTTTTAATTGTGTAAAGGAGAAATTACCCAGAACTGTCTGATCACCATGTCGGCCCTCGTGTAGCACAAAACACCGTCGATCTTCACCTCCGGCGTGGCCGGGGCACCCAAGTAGTGCTCCCAGGTCATTCCTACTTCTCGACCCCGACCGGGAAACGTAACAAACCCTGGGAAGTTTTGACAGCAAAGCACACCAAGGATGCTGTTGGGCTTGCGGACACCCTTGGCAACAATCCAACCACTGCGGTATGACAAATTAAAGCCAACACATTAGATATTTTAGAAAACATGAAGGCAAAAGGTTAAACAAGAGTAAATGAACTTACTTGTCCCCACTTGGCTGAATCGACCACCTCTGCTCGCGGGTCGCCGGCATGAGCCAGAGCCCCGTACTACCACGCTGGTAAACAGTGGCCCCCTCACCCAGCTCCTCGTTGCTATCAGCATGGCCACTTGGCTCCGGATGACCCAGATCAGGCCAGGTATCCCACTGGGTCTCTTGGGACGTACCCTCATCCCTGCTTTGCTCTGGAGTCTCCTAGAATGAAGCCTCTGGGACACGAGTCTCGTCGACCTGAGGCTCGTCGACCCGAGGCTCGTGAACCGGAGTCCGTGTAGCCTCCACCTTAGACGGGTCCACCCTAGCAGTCCTGTGCTCAGGTGAATCAGCTGGGGGTGACGGCGAGGAAGGCATGGCATCCACCCTACCTCACCTGCAGCCACGTGTACCTTTAGTAGCTCTCTTCTTCGTGGGGGGTCGACCTCCTCTCACAGGGGTCGCGGTCGTCAAAGAAGCGGCCACTTCATGCAGGGTAGAGAGCAATGCTCCCCGAAGAGACGGGGCAGGAATGGGAGTAACCATCCCACCACCCGTCGACGAAGATGGAGCCTCAGAGTGCTCTCGACCCTTTCCCACCATTTTCAACACCTGCCATGACAAAGAGTAAATGAAACTAGTACAACATAAATACCAACATGAGTGATAAAATGTATATAATTTAAGTGTATCATCATCATAAATACCAACATGAGTAATAAATTATTTATATATGTATATAATAATAGTTGAATACGTGACATGAACTAATAATAATCTTGATCGTCCATATATGCTTCGGGATCAATAAATGCATCATGATCATCACTATCATCAATAAATGCAGCATCATCATCACTATCAGGAAGAACATGTGGTAGGCCTCCATTATGTAATCGGTCAAGAAGTGACAGATCTTCCGCAACAATAAGTTCTTCTTCCGGCTCTTCCTGTTCCGACTCAGGGGTTAAGACGGATTCACCGTCGCTGTCTAGTTCAATGTTCTGGATTGAAGTAGAGCGGTTCTTGAAACGTTTTTTGGACATACGTGTTTCTTGGAAGAATTTTCCTTCATATGTGTTTGGGTTAATGTGAGGTTCGTAATCCTCTTCATTGAGGGTAGGTGGTCTAAAACTTGGTGGCACTTCATAAACGACATCCCAACCTTCCAGATTTGGATCAGTTTGGCAAGCCCATGGTAGATAGATAACTTGTGTCGCCTGTTGAGCCGTAATATAGACATCAGGAACATCTAAATGGGTGCTTTGGTTGATTTTGACTAGCCCTATATATTCATGAGTCCTTCTAGTCTCCTTCGGCTGAAACCAATAACATTTGAAGACTATGACGGTCGGTGGGTTTTCACCATAGAATAGAAGTTCATAAATTGCTTCAACTCTTCCATAATACTCGGTACCTCCTTCGCCAATAGCAGAGACACAACAATTTGTAGTTTTTACGCTGGGCATAGATAGCTCTTTGTCAAAGGTATGAAAGTGATACCCGTTGATGTCGTATTTGTCAAATGAACGGACCCTATAGTCAAAACCATTAGCAACTTGTCTCAACTCGGCGTCCATAGACTTTGCATCAGCCTACAAGTTTAATACGGAAGAATGGATGCATTAGCCACAAATTAGAACAAGAAATCAAATGGTCCAGTAATGGTAATTAATTACCCTTTGTTTGAACCAAGAGATGAAACCGGGATAGTTGCCTCCATGCTTTGCTAAAAGCTCATACTCTTCGACGGAATCGTTTTCGATGACCGCTCCATCCGAGGATTCGACGACGTATCGAATATACCAAATATCCGGGAATAAGAGCAGTTCAAAGGAATTAGAAGGTGCGGAACAATAATTTACCGAGAACTTACTCGATGTACGGCTGCACTTCTGTTAGGTTGTTGAAGATATACAATGAAATGGTCCGCCATTCTTCGACATCCAACAATTTCCGTTTCGAGGCACCGGCTGGTGCGTGCTTCCCTTTGAATAGTATGAGGTTGGATCGACCTTTTTTGGGCTCGCCATCATTGTACCGAGGCTTCGGGTTATGCAAATGATGATTTTTGGCTTTGTAGTGTGCTGTCATGATCAACTCTACGTTTATTTTTACATTTAGCTTGAAGCGTCTTCTGCATCCTCTTAGTTGAGAAGCACCATCGATTTTGAACTGCCCCCCCCCCAATCTTGCCTCGGTCGGGAGATGCAAAATCAAATGCTCCATTGGATTAAAGAAGCCCGGTGGAAAGATCCTTTCTAATTTGCAGATCAACTCCGGCGCCAACTCTTACATTTCATCTAGCACGCCAGGGGATAGTTCTTTCGCACAAAGATAATGGAAGAAATAGCTCAGCTCTGCCTGTACTAGCCATTCATCCTCAGGGATAAAGCCATGCAACATCACCAGCATTACCCGCTCAAGCCATATGTGCCAATCATGATTCTTGAGACCAAATATTTTCAATTTTTCAAGACTTGCTCCCCTCTTTAGATTCGCAACATACCCATCAGGGAACATCAACCACATTTTCACCGACAATAGCATTTCCCTCATAGCTGGCCTTCCAAGATTGAACCATGCCTTTGGCTATGCTACGCTTTGCTTTCCTTTCCGTTGTCGCAAGTTTTGTAACGGTCTATCACATAGAGCCTCCTGGTCGATTCTAGCCTTAGGATTATGCTTTGACTTCCCCTCTATGCCGAAAAATACACCAAAAATGGCCTCCGCCATATTCTTTTCAGTGTGCACCATGTCGATGTTGTGTGGGCAAATGTGGTCTTTGAAGTAAGGCAGATCCCATAAGCATGACTTGTGAGTCCAGGCGTGTTCTGTATTATACCCTTGAAATACCCTGGACGCAAAGGATCGGGCTTGAGAGCATTTAACTGATCAAGGGTCTGTTGGCCTGTGAACGCAGGTGATGCAGTGTTTTTGACAACTCTACCTTTGTTGAAACTCTTCTTGTCTTTTCTGAACTTATGGTCAGGATCTAGGAAATGTCTATGCATGTCGAAGCAAGAAAACTTGTGACCCACCTACAACCAACGGAACTGAAGAGCTACCTTGCATGTGGGGCACGGGAACCTTCCATGCACACACCAACTAACGAATAGCGCATACCCCGGATAGTCATGCTCGAGTACATGTACCACACATGCATTTTGAAGTTCTTTTTGGTAGCGGCGTCGTATGTCTTGATCCCATTATCCCAGGCTTCTTGCAATTCATCCTTAAGCGGCTGCATGTACACATTCATAGTCTTCCCCAGATATTTGGGCCGTGGAATTATCAATGTCAGGAAAATGTTCTTTCTTTTCATAATCTCTTCGAGGGGGGGGGAGATTGAGTGGAATGACAAATACATGCCAACAACTGTATTGTGCTGCCGTCATACCATACACATTGAACCCATCCTGCTGATGGCAACTCGAGGATGCTTTGGATCTGCCGATTTATCCTTATGTAATGCATCGAAGTGCTTCCACGCAAAAGCATCTGAAGAGTGTACCAACATCTTGTTCCCATCCGCATGTAGTTCGGTTCTTTTGCCCAATTTGTGTCATGTCATCTGTCTGGCCGTCTCTTCGACCATGAAAAGACATTGAAGTCTTGGAACGATTGGAAGATACCGAAGAACATTAATGGGGATTTTGGTCTGAATCTTCTCACCCATACCGTTGTCTACCACAATATACCTGGAAGAATTGCAAATGGGGCAATAGTTCAAGGCCGCATACTCAAGCCTAAATAAGGCACATCCATTCTCACAGGCATGTATCTTCTCATAGGTCATCTTAAGTACACGGAGGATTTTGTCTGATTGGTACAGGTTTGCAGGCAGTACATGGCCTTTGGGTATAAAGTATCCAAATATCGTCATCATCGTGTCATAGCGTTCTCTGCCTAGGTTGAATTGAGCCTTCAGAACCATTACTTGCTCGATGGCATCCAGCTGACAAAGGTCAGTGTGCTCATGGAGAGGACGTTTTGAAGACTCCAAGATTTCATAGAAGGCCTTTGCAGATTCCTCCATCTCAGCGTTTGAATCCCAAGCATCATCAAAGTTTTGCACCATGTCTTCAATCCCGGTATCATGCTCATCGGTGCGACGACGAACCACCTCAGCTCTGGAACGTTGGTCAGACTCACCATGAAAAGTCCACACCGTATAATTAGGAGTAAAACCCCACTTCTGCAGGTGTTTACCCATTTCAAACTATGTGTGCCTTTTAATGTTGTCGCATTTGGGACAGGGGCACCATGTTTTTTGCTGGCCATTTGCAAATGCGGCTCTCAAAAACTTCTTGGTTTTTGTTAACCATTCATTGGTCATGTCTTTCTGACTAGGGTGACCAGTGTACATCCAAGCACGATCACTCATATTGCGTACCTACTAAACACACAAGAAATATATATATATATATATAATTCATCATCTATATTCATCCCGTAATCAAGTTTGTCAGTTTTATTACGTCCATGCAACCTACACGCTAATAGGTAGAGATAGGTCCTAATCTCACCCAAGTATGTGTAGATTGGGTTCGTTTTCCCATGCTCTGCTCCAGATCCGACGCAGAATTTTGGCAGCATCTCCATACTGTTCTCCTGATACATGTCTCGGCAATAAGCAGAGAGGATGTGTACCCGGAGAACAGCAGGGAGGCACTAACGAAATTCTGCATCGGATCCGGAGCAGAGCATATGGGAAAAGGAACCCAATCTACACATACTCGGGCTGTCCATGGATAACGTTGGACAATTCGAAAGAATCACGGTTATAAATATGCAAATGCATGCATATTTATAGACGTAACCCTTTTGAACGGGAGACACATACTGGTCATGCATACTGATGATTGAAGACACCTATAGCTAGCAAGTTTCATCGGCACGAAGACCGGAACAGAGCAATTTTTTAAGGGGACTGGGGGAGGAGATGCCATTTGTGCTCACCGACGAACATATCAGGGGAGCTCGTCAAATGGGTGGGGAGTTCATCGAACAACAGACCCTCGCAGCGACGAAACAACTGCACATTGCAATGAAACTCGATCAAAACAAATATGATGTTTTTCATAACAGCTAGAATCGGAATATATATATGACCTAACACATAATTTACATCAGGCGTCGGGGGTCAGTGGCATTGGGGGTTGGGGGTCAGTGGCATCGAGGGTCAGGGGTCAGTGGTGTCGGGGGTCGGGGTCAATGGCGTCGGGGGTCAGGGTCAGCGGCTTCTTTTTCCTCTTCTTCTTTTTTTCCTTTTCTTCTTCTTCTTCTACTTATCCTCCTCCTCCTCCTCCTCCTACCCTCTTCTTCTTCTTCTTCTTCTTCTTCTTCTTCTCTCTTTATTATTATTATATTATTATTATTATTATTATTTTTCCCTTTTTCCTATTCTTCTTCTCCTCTCTCTTCTTTTTCTTTTTCTTCTTCTTTTCTTCTTCTTGTTCTTGTTCTTGTTCTGTTCTTTTTCTTGTTCTTGTTCTTTCTTTTTTTTTTCTTCTTGTTCCCCTTTCTTCTTCTTTTCTTTCTTCTTCTTCTTCTTCTTCTTTTCTTTTTGTTCTTCTTCTTCTTTCTTCTTCTTCTTCTTCTTCTTCTTCTTTCTCTTCTTTCTTTTTTCTCTCCTCCTCCTCCTCTCCTCTCTTCTCTTCTCTTCTCTTCTTTCCTCTTCTCCTTCTTCTTCTCTTCTTCTTTTCCTTCTTCTTCTTCTTTTCTTCTTTTTAACCCTTTTCAATTTTGCCTTCTTATTTTCTTCTTTTTTCTTCTAACCTAACTAACTAACCTAATTAACCTAATAAATAACTTAATAAACTAATAACACTAACCTAATTATTCTAAAAAAACTAACCTAATAAACTAGTAAAACTAACCTAATAAACTAACTAAACTAACCAAAAAATGAAAAAATGAAAAAAGGGCGGCCCGCAGTGGTACTCACCGAAGGTGGGTGGCGGGGGCGACGGTGGACGGGGGCAGCACAGGGACGCTGGGGGCCACAGTGGCGGCATGGGGCGCGGCGGCGGCGGTGGCGGCCTGGTGACGAGGGGCAGGGGCGGCGGAGCAGGTCGCGGCAGCGGGGGGCGTCGGAGGCGGCGGCGGTGGGGGACAGGGGTACCGGGGGCATCGGGCGGCTAGGGAGCACCGGGGCAGCGGTGGCGGTCGGTCGGTGGTGGGAGGGGGATGGCGGCTACGGCCGCAGGGGAGGGAGAGGTTGGAGTCGAGGGAGAGAGAGTGAGAGAGATAGGAGTGTGGGGGGCGGGGGACGGACGTTATAGGCACCCCTCCTTTGTTGTCGGCCCCGAGACGGAAAAGATAACCACGACTGACGGCAAAAGCCTGGCGGACGGCAAAGAGCCCTTCCGTTGGACCAGGCCAGGCCCAAGGTCCAGTGGGACCCACCTTGCCTCTTTGCCGTCTATCCTTGGTCTCTTTACCGTTCGGGTGTAGACGGCAAAGGACTAGCAGATGGCAAATAGGGCCTTTGCCATGTGCCAATTCTTTGCTGTCTCCTTTGCGGCAGCTAGCGGCAAAGAGCATCTTTGCCATGTGCCAGCAGACGGCAAAGGCCTGGCACATGGAAAATGACTGGATTCCAATTGTGAATGTTGGGAGGCTTGACAAACAATTGGTAGGTAGCGAGACATAATGATGGAAGCGAGACAACTAACATACCAATGATAGTAGTGGTATCCAGGGAAATGAGTCATCTTTCCTGAGACCCCGCTTGGAAGAACATTGAATCCATCAAGTAGATGAACAACAGTAGTGTAACAATCCTGACACACCGAACGCTTTCAGAACTTATTGAGAAGAAGCAATCCGAAACAAACAATCAACACATGATACACCACAACATATGCATGACATGATGCGCAAACCAATATGATGCATGGCCATTTTAAATGTTGTTAACATGACAACATAATATATCAAGTTTAAATGAAGCCTTGGTCCACTTGTGGAATGGATCAAGTGGTACTTCATGTGCATTTAGGTAGATTATATAATCTGGTCAGAACATAAACATACTGATGATATGATGCATGCCATGGCAATATTAATGTTCTATGCTAGTTCTACCAAAAATGCATATGAAGAATGTCATGATCGGAGTCACGGTTCTACCAGAGCAAAGGAAATGATTACGGGTTGGAAAACATGGACAAAATCTTGGTAACCCAAGTATGCCATTGGATGGGATAGGAAGAGTAGTGCCAAATACATATAAAATTTGCAAGATTTGGATCTATGATGCATAGGACAAAAATAAATATGGGGCACCTATAGGATTTGATTCTATGGCCTCCTGATTATAACCCAATGCATTAACCAAATGGGCTACAAGAGAATTGTGGTCATCTATTGGTCTGGCGCTAGATGATTCTGAGTAACAAGTGAACCTGAACGAACACATAACAAAATGGCAAAAGAAAAATAGGGCACCTGGGATTTGAACCCCAGACCCTTGGTTCAGTGCCCGCGGCGATGACCAGCTAAGCGTGCAAGGAACTATGATAAAAAGTTGATGTTTCGCTAGATAAACCATGCACTCTCGTTGACTGAACAAAACTAAAAGCAAAACAGAGACTGGACGACAACTCGAGCAAACCTGATGAGAGAACACTTGGTTGTGCTCGCGGCGAGGTAGGGGATGCATGGGCTGGGCGGAGCTCCATAGCGGTGATGAGCTCCTGTCCATGGCCTTGGTATTACTTGACAAGAGGGATAGAGAGAGAAACAAGGTGAGAGAGGGAAAGACAGGCCAAGGAGGAGACGTAAAGGAGAGCAAGTGGAGAGGGGAACGGGAAGATGCACTTTGCTAGGGTTCTCACCGGCATGCGGTGCATGATGGAGGGAGTGGCTGGAAGCTCAACAGGGGACCGCTCATGATCTCGATCCCGATGGATCCGAGGAAGGGGAGGAACAGAGCTTCAACAACGGCAACCATGTCGCTTCTCGGGCGATATTGCTCCATGTGAAAGGCAGCCACACTCCTGTTGAGAGATGGCAAGACAAGATATTAGGGAAGAAAAAGACACTAGAAAGAGAGGGGAGTGAGAGGAAGGAGAGGGACGACAAGGTCGTCCTGGTCATGCTTCGGTGGCTGGAGGAGCTCCGGCTCATGTGGGGTTTCGGCGAGGCTGCATCGGGCGCAAAAAGAGGAGTGTTGTGGTTCCTACGGGCGCTGGACGTGACCGCTCGGGCAAAGGAGGATTGGGGCTGGTTCGGTCGCTGGAGGTTTGCTGGGTGAGGAGATCGAGGGAGATCGGGCGTGGGGATCCCAAGGCAGAAGGAGCCTGTAGCGGCATGGCTGAGGGGATGGTTGGGACAACTCCCCTAGATTTTAGGGTTTGGTCTAGGAAATGGTCTATATAGAGAAATAGATAGGATTTGGACCCTTAGATTTTCATCGGACGGTCTAGGTTCTAGGATCTGGAGTCCAAATAATAAACCACAGATGTTTGATGGTACTATGGAATTGACCTGGATGCAACGGTCACGACCGGACGATTCAGGGTCCGGGAGATATCAGGCGCATGCAAGGGTTTTGTGCACTATGTAGATGGGCTAGGCAGAGATGAGAGGTAAGAGGGGCATACCAGCAACAGGTTTCTATATACGAAAAACGTCCCAACGATTTGACGGGCTATAGACGTTATAGGTTTCACAGTTCGGGTATCAAACGGACTCTAGTTGCGACGAAATTTGGCAGGCGGTCTACCTACACTATAACAAGACCGCACGCCAACTTTCGATCCATTCAGATAATATTTTTCGTGCGCTTTTAAAAACATTTTTTGAGTGATGTCGCGGGCGCGTGCATGTGTGGTTGGTCTCAAAATGGTCAGCGACGAGAACGGAGACAACTGGCACTACGAATGGATGCAAGTTTTGAAAACGAGTGATGATGCGAATGATGCGATGATGAATGCGACAACCAAACGAATCACATGAAAACAATGGAATTAAAAGGAATCTTCTGGAGCATCGGTCCTGAGCTGTTACAACTCTCGTCCACTTACAAGAGATCTTGTCCCGAGATCTTAGAAAAAGAAGGGAAGATAAAGAGCAAGAGGAAGAGGTAAAACTTAGTTGCTTCTTTGACAAACGAGTGAAACCACATGAACTTGAAGGATTGCAAGAGATGAAGAATGACATGAGAAACAAGCAAGAATTCAAAAGAAATTTCGGCAACACTTTGGTAGGATAGAGGGACAAAATTTGATAAGATAGAAAGAACTTGAAAAGATAACACAACACTCCGGTTAAATGGAAGAGCAAGGAAATAACATGAACTTGACAAGATGCAATGATGGTCAAGGAGAGCAACATCACTAAGCCTCTGGAACAAAAGACTAGAAGCTACATCGATGGAAGGACATCACGGAGAAGAAGATGACCACTTCTATCCCAATTCAACTTGAAAAGAGTCCTTACAAAGAAGAGATTGAACGGAATTCTTGAAAATCAACAACAAAAAGAAAAACTTGTTGTGGGCTTATGGAAAACATCTCAACATTATGAGGTGACAACCGGCCACTAACGGAGGAAAGGATTGCTTGGGAGCAACAAGAGATGGAAAACTCCTTGCACCAAGAGGATACACTGAGAACACGGATCATTGATAACCATAATAGTAACAATCCTTAGGAAATGCTTTAGGTGAAATACAATCCAAGATAACTCCGAGAAGACATGATGGGTTTACTTATCTCATTCTTGAAATTTTTACTTCGAGACTCCTCATAATCAAGAATTTAATAACACCATCTCAAAAGTTAATGGAGAAGGAATTGAACATAGAAATCCAAGATAAAGAACACTTAAGTACCTCCAACAAGAATCTTCAAGAACACTTCGAGAAGAATTACATCCTTAACAAGCCAACATGAAGAACTTGTTAGGGAACACCGGGATGAAAGGACGATCAAAAGAATGAGGTTGAAAAGAATAGATTATGATGTTGCAAAGATTTAGATGAAGCTTCGGGAAGAGATGCTTGAGAAAAACTTGAACTCCGAAAACAAAAGATGAACAACTTATAACCAAGAATTTGATGCCAAGAACACTCTGGAAGAAGGATTGAAATCACATTGATGAAACTTGAATAAGAATTATGTTATGCTTATCCTTCATCAAGTTAAATTGATCACAGGCAACGAATTTGGCATACTACTTATTCTTCTTGAAATAATTGAAGAGAGATAGCATGAAGTTGAAGAACTCTTGAATGAACCACCGGTAAGAATTGAAATGAATGAGGACATCACGAATGAATGGAGATACCTAAGAACGAAGAGATCATGACCCGCCAGATGGAAGATTGAATGAAGCACCGAAATAATTAAGAGGCGAACGAAGAGACACAATTGAGAAGAATTTAAGAATGAAAGATGAAAGCTGAGAACGAAAAATCTTCGGAAATGATGGCCTTCGGATGATTGGGAAATGAAAACAACTCTGAATGCACCGGATAGATATGGGAGGAATCACTCATTATTGACAACAATCGAGAAGATAGAACGAAGTTGAGATAACAATCTTCAAGGAACGGATAAAGATTTACGAAAACCACTCCTTCGGACTTCGACGCTGCGGATGATGGCAAGAAACACCACCAAGAATTACCAAGACACTCTGGAACAAATGAATAAAGAAGGTTGAGTCGACAATGAAAATGATTTATAAGCTTTCTCGAGAAGGCATATGACTGATGAAATTCATTCTTACGTCATATTAGAAGAGAACTTGAGAACATCTCCCGAAAAGATTAGAAGATCTAGGTAAGATCCTGGGAAAAAACCTATGGGTTATGGGCCCATTCAAAAGAAACCATCATTGAGACAATTGATTACAAAGAGATATTGCACTGGTACAAATTGAAAACTTGATGAGGCGAGAACCTCAGAATGGTTTGAATGGAATTGAATGAAAACAAGAATCTTCTGAGATATGTTGAAAACTCTGGATAGTATAGAGAGATGAATAAGCAAGAGAGGTTTGGGTAATAATTCCAACATGGGAGAGCAATTAGAGAATGAAAATGATATGATAAGCACCGAACGCTTGAATTGAATCCATCGAGAATGAAGAACGATGAACTTAGCACTTGAGGATCTTCACAATGAATCACCGGGTACAATACGGAAGAAATGATAGCGGAAGCATCAGTGAAGAGAAAGACACTTGGAAGAGAATTTAATTATTGACGATAAAGGGCAGGAGGGTGGGGAAAAACAAGAAAACTTTGGACGGATGAGACGAACTCCGGGAAAGAAATATGAGGATTGATCTTGCAAATATTAGAGAGGATTGAATTATCTTGAAGAGAAGCACACCGGATGAAAAGATTTAATATGACAAGTTGGTTGAGCAAAAGAATTAGCAATCCCATAGAAATATGAGAACAATACTTCAGAAAGATATGAGATCACCACTTGACATCGAAGCAACTCGAATTACCATATTCAAAAACAAAACAAAGGATGAGGCTTATGAAACAAGCTAGAAACAAATACATAATAGAGTTTCCGTCCGATATTTTCGTGGTAAAATTCACACGGGCTCGATCGTACACTGGATTGTCATATTGAAATGACGCTCGAATATGCTCCCTAGGCGTAGCGAACTACAAGGCTTGACGAACCATATCGAGACTGTCATCTGTAAAAAAGACCGTGAACAAACAAACCACTAGACGTCAAACCCCAACCTCACATCATGATCTTTGGAAGATAGCCTAGGTAACTACCTGAATTCCCACCTAATAACTCCTGAAATCTTTGGTTATGCAATCGGGTGTTGGGGATATAGGGAGGCAAAATATCTCACACAACTAACAAGCACTACACTCCAACTGTATCCATCCGTCAACACATAACCAAGAAAACCTCGGAAATCGTGTACCTCAGACCTTCAAAAAGTATCCGATATACTAGTTGTGGCAATACATCTGATCGCTCTCCCCGGTATTGGGTGGCGCCAACTACTCTCACCACAAGGAGTATATTAGTGTTTTCGATGTCGGCGACCTCTGGTATTTCGGAACTGCCACGATACAAATGTGACGATAACACCTCGGAGCTCAACTCCCTGAGACAATGCCACAACTCCTAAATGTTAGGAGGCACTAAGAACAATGTTCTCGTCACAAAGATATCGGAACGATCCCAACAATACCAGTGTGATCCTAAAAATATTTGAGTGAAAAATAGAAGAGGAGTAGAATTAAAATTCCTATGTCGTAATTCCTCACCAGAGTATACAAGAGGAGTGAAAGAAACCTTTTATCCAATATAACTAAACTCAAAATATTTTTTTACTAGACTCGACTCGACCATGTTAGATCAATCAAGGGGGCTCTAAGGTCGGTACAGGCTCTGATACCAACTTGTAGCGCCCAAGATGCGATCCTATCCTTATTTTGGCACGAGGGTCTCGACGGGGATGGAAGCGCATCTCATCGTTTCGTAAGAATGGATATCATTACAAGTACATGTACAAAAGAGATGAGTATATGGTATTGGCTTACACTCGCCAGAAGCTCCATCAAGATCACATCAATAGAACAACATATTCAAACATCATACACAATAGCAAGGTCCGACTATGGACGAAATCAAATGATAAAATGGCATCCATCATGTCTATCCCAGATCGATGATGTTGAAGAAGAAGAACTCCAAATAAAACAATCATCGCTTTCACGTGAAAGCATCGCATTACATGTACATGCAACTGCTGTTGTAGTAATCTGTGAGCCACAGGGACTCAACAATTACATTTCTAGGGGTATCAAGACTAGCAAAGCTTAATGGGTGAGGTATGGTTAAGTGGCAAGGCTGCAACAAGCAACTAAGCATTTATTTGAGTGGCTAACTTACGAATATAGAAAGTAAAGTATGGTGGTCTACGCATAACGGACGTGAACTAGTAATGATCACTAAGTGATCCTGAACACCTACTTACGTCAAACATAACCCCACCATGTTCTCTCTCGGATAAGGACTCACGAGAAGAGACAGACACAGTTACTCACATAGTTGGTGTATTTTATTAGAGTTTACTTCATGTTTTCTATTACCGGGTGTTAAACAAAGTTTCCAAGTTGCCACATAACTGCGAGCATGGTTTTCCAAAAGATTTAACCCTGCAGGGGTGCTCCAACTCATCCATCACAAATGAACCACGCATCACGTTGAAATTCCTCAACCTCGGAATCACCCTAGTATTTGCGGATTCCCAATGGGAAATCTCAACTTCGAAATAGCTCAAAGTGTTGTGGAAATCCCACACACAAGACATTTGAGAAAGGTAAAATAAATCTAGCAAGGCTGCTCGACGTGCCAACAATCCCAATAGGAGCCGCGTATCTCATTCTCAGGCCACAGCGGATAAGCTATGCGTATAGAGGCCTGATAGAAATCCCACGAGTTGCCCCGAGGTGGCCCCGCACAGTGCTTTGTTTTGGACCAGCACCAGCAACACTGGCCCCCCTGTATTATGTTAATTTACTCCTCGGGTTCATGATGCCCTATGCTTTAGTAACGGTGTTCAGTATTATTATGTTGGGCAAATGTAGTACCAATGTTGGTCCTTGCCAGACAAGTTTTATCCTAAAACAAAAATCAAGGGGGTCCCCATAACAACCCCGAGCATGTTACGAGCGCTCAATTATGGAACATAACACCAGTTCACAAGTAACTAGGGGGGCAAGAGTGGAAAAAACACCGATCAAAAGGCCAAGCCTTCCACCCTTTACCAAGTATATATGTGCATTAAATCAAATAGCAATAATATGCATGACATGATGCGCAAACCAATATGATGCATGTCCATTTTAAATGTTGTTAACATTACAACATAATATGTCAAGTTTAAATGAAGCCTTGGTCTACTAGTGGAGTGGATCAAGTGGTACTTCATGTGCATTTAGGTAGATTATATAATCTGGTCAGAACATATACATAGTGATGATATGATGCATGACATGGCAATATTCATGTTCTACGCTCAGTTCTACCACAAATGCATATGAAGAACGTTATGATCGGAGTCACGGTTCTACCGGAGCAAAGGAAATGATTATGGGAGGGAAAACATTGGCAAAATCTTGGTAACCCAAGTATGCCATTAGATGGGATAGGATGAGTGGTGTCAAACAGATATAAAATTTATAAGATTCGGAGCTACGATGCAAAAGTTGTGCTCGGTGTAAGAAAAGAGATGTTTTGCACAAATCTTAAGCAAACATAAGGTTGGCTTGACCAAATCTAAGAACAAAACATCCCACTGAAAAGTTCACAAAATACTGATGAGAATAGACACCAAGATCATGCCAAAGTGTTTTGTAAAACTCAAACTATGACCATGCGAAGTTTTCTGTTAAATCTGCCCTCTTTAATGCAACATAACAGCAGGTTAATGGGTTTTAACATGGAAACAAATTACATATCCTGAAAGTAGACGTAAAACTGAACAACATTCAGTTATAACTTATCTCCAAACGATGCACGGTTGATTTTACATGGATTTTACAAAATGAATCGTTATTCTGAAATCTGCACAGTTTTTAATTGAAACAAATGAAAAAACAGCAAGCATAGGACAAAAATAAATATGGGGCTCCTATAGGATTTGATCCTGTGACCTCCTTATTAACCCAACACACTAACCAGATGGGCTACAAGAGAATTTTGGTCATGTTTTGGTCTTGTGCTAGATGATTCTGAGTAATAAGTGAACCTGAACCAACACATAACAAAATGGCAAAAGAAAAACAGGGCACCTGTGATTCGAACCCCAGACCCTTGGTTCTGTGTCGCGGCGATGACCAACTCTGCAAGCAAGAAACTATGATAAAAGGTTGACGTTTCGCTAGATAAACCATGCACGTTGACAGAACAAAACTGAAAACGAAAGAGAGACTGAATGACAGCTCGAGCGAACCTGACGAGAGAGCACTTGCCTGTGCTCGCGGCGAGGCAGGGGATGCACAGGCTGGTGGCGGAGCTCCTGTCCATGGCCTTGGTTGTTACCTTACAAGAGGGATAGAGAGAGAAACAAGGTGAGAGAGGGAGAGATGGACCGAGGAGGAGACGTCAAGGAGAGCAAGTGGAGAGGGGCACGGGAAGATGCATCTTGTTGGGTTTCTCACGGGCATGCGGTGCACGATGGACGGAGCGGCTGGAATATCAACAGGGGGCCGCTCATGAGCTCGATCCCGATGGATCCGAGGCACGGGAGGAATAGAGCTTCAACAGCGGCAGCCATGTCGCTTCTCGGGCGGCGTTGCTCCGTGTGAAAGGCGGCCACGCTTCTACTGAGAGACAGCGAGACAAGATATTAGAGAAGAAAAAGATACTAGAAAGAGAGGGAAGGGAGAGGAAGGAGAGGGACTGCAAGGTCGGCCTGGTCATGGTTTGGCGTCGGCTTGATCGACTGCTGGAGGAGCTCCGACTCACGTGGGGTTCCGGCAAGACTGCATCGGGCGTGGGCAAAGGAGCGTCGCGGTTCCTACAGGCACTGGACGTGTCGGCTCGGGCGGAGGAGGATTGGGGCTGGTTTGGTCGTTGGAGGTTGGCTGGGTGAGGAGATCGAGGGAGCTCGAGCGAGGGGATCCCGAGGAAGAAGGAGCGCGTGGCAACGCGGCTGAGGGGATGGTTGGGACATCTCCCCTAAATTTTAAGGTTTGGTGTAGAAGACGGTCTATATAGAAAAATAGATAGGATTTGGACCCTTTGATTTTGATCGGACGGTGGAGGTTTTAGGATCTGGAGTTCAAATAATAAACCATAGATGTTTGATGGTACTACGGAGTTGATCTGGACGCAACGGTGATGACCAGACGATTCGGGGTTAGGGAGATATCAGGTGCATGCAAGGGTTTTGTGCACTATGCAGACAGGCTAGACAGAGATGAGATGGAAGTGGGGCATCCCAGCAACAGGTTTCTATATACGAAAAATGTCCGACGATTTGACCGGCTATATACGTTATAGGTTTAATGGTTCGGGTATCAAACGGACTCTGCTTGCGACGAAATTTGGTAGGCGGTCTACCTACACTATAACAGGACCGCACACCAACTTTCGACCCATTCAGAAAATGTTTTTCGTGCACTTTTAAAAACATCTTTTACCGATGCCGCGAGCGCGTGCATGTGTGGTTGGTCTCGAAATGGTGAGCGACGAGAACAGAGATAACCGGCACTATGAACAAATGCATGTTTTGAAAATGAGTGACGATGCCATGCACATGATGCGAATGTTGCGATGATGAATGCGACAACTAAACGAATCACACGACAACAATGGAATTAAAGGGGAATCTTCTGGAGCGTCAGTCCCAGGCTGTTACACCGGCGGCGCATCCTCCCCTGCCATTGCCGGGATACTCCCCTATGGACTCGTTAGCTCGACGATGCGCCCACAATTCTGCACCTCTTCTGCACTACACGAGAGAAGCTGTGAAATGTGCTTTTCAAGTCGCAAGAGGATTGGTCATCCGAAGAGGAAGATTGGGGCATGCATGCTGCCAAACCCGCATCCAAGGTACAATATAATTTTGCTTGATCGGCTCTGTCCTTCATAGAGAAGATCTATAACATCTTTTCCGATCACTTCACAGAAATGGATGAGCAAAGCCACGGGTATTGACTGCCCGACGCCTCAGCCCGAAGACCCCAGGTGCGGGCTGTTAGCGGAGATGCTCATGGAGGCACCTTACGAGGCGCATGTGAAGAAAGAGAAGAAGAAGAAACCAAGTCGAGAAGGCTTGCGCATTAGGGACCAGCCAGAGGCTGCGTCCGAAGAAACCCATGCCTCCTCGAATCAAGAGGAGCATCAGGATGAGGACGAGGACGAGGGGGAGGGTGATTCCCCCTCGCAAGAAAGAGAGCGGTGTCATCGTACACCGTGGAGGTGGTACTTTCTCCCGCCCCGAAGAGGGCGCATCGGTCATAGGTAATCCTATCCAACGATAGTTCAGACTCGGATACCAAGTCTGATGACTTCGAGAGGGCTCCATGGAGGAGATTAAGGGTCAAGCCCCCCCTGCTCAAAGGTGAGAATCCAAGGACTCTTTTATTTGTCATGGAAGAGTTTATAGTTTAATAACGTGCGGGCATTTATTAACTTTGTAGCCCCCCCCGCATGCTCCCCACCGACCAAGTGTTGAACAGGGAGACCCCGCTCGCCAAACAAGTGGAGAGAGAGAATGCATCGCATCCCACCCCTTCGGGCGTCGCGAAGGGCTCCGCGGAGGTGTCGTCTCAGCATACTCCCATGGAGCTGGGCACTGGCGGTGGGGAAGACGACATCATGGCCGAGGCCCATGCCTCGGTCTCCGAGGACCGGGGGGAGGTTCCCCGCCCAGATACTGAGGAGGCAGGACGAGCGGCCACTCAGTCCCCTCAAAGGGCATCTCCAAAGCACACCATGCCTCCGGAGGCAACGGTTCAAACCCCGGTTGGTGATCGGTTTATCTGATCACCACCGGCACCACCAACCAATGGGTGGCCGGTCATGGAGGAGGCTTTGTCAAGCGCCTCCATCGACGAGGAGAACCACACCCTTATGGGTGTAGTATTGCAGAGCATTCAGTACGTTGATAACGGACTGAAGGAGGCCTTCAAGTGTCTCCTAACGGGTTTTCAAGTAAGTCACGTGACACTCTTGTCTGCAAAAATGTTTATTTATTTTTATGATTATTTACATGGCAGCCCCCAAGCCCTACATACAAAAATGGATCCGTTTCGGAACTACATACGAGAACATGTGTTCGGAACGTTCGAATAAGCCCTAAGAGGACCGGACATGTGATCAGAGTGACAATACTTTGGAAGTATTGAACCCATGTAACCTGACAAGGATTTGTGTATTGCAGGCTTCGTCATCGGCAGTGGCTGTGACTGTCGCCGAGATGGACGAGCTGAACCGGAAGCTCAAAAGCTCCAAAGATGAGCTTGATGCCCTCAATAAAAGAATCAACGAGGCACATGGTAAGTCTGAATCAACATTTGGACACCTTTGTCGGAATACTATCATTGCATTTTTTCATAGTATTAATGATCAAACAGCCTCGGCGAAGGAGGCGGAAAATCTCAAGACCGACCTGCAGCAGGCCAAGGATGAAGCGGCGGTTGAGAGGGCGGCGGCCGGATGAGGGGCCACCGCGCTTTCGGCTTTGAGAGCCACCAGTGACAAACACAACGCGTGAGTGCAGGAGATCCAGCACGAGCTTAAGGACGCCAGCCACAAGTGCGACGTCCTTTAGCAAAAAGGCAAGGAGCACACGGCCGAACTATCCACCCTGAAATCCAATCTCCAAAAGGAGCGGGTGGATAGAAGGTTCTTTGAGGAGCAGATCCGCCAAGCGAAGGACATAAGGAATGGTAAGCCATACTTATTGCAGTGTGTCTTCGAGGATAGCAAGTTCAAGCTGCTTACCTGGGTGTGGCGTTCCCCAGGCGCATGCAGAGACCTTCAGAAGAGCGTGGCGGACGCGAAGTAGCTCTATGCTTCGCGGGAAGAAGGAGATGAAGCGCGCATATTTTAGGCACAATTTGAAGCCCCCGAGCACTCTCCTTTTCTCTTCGAGTAGCAGATGGAGCTGCACCAAACGGCAGAGCCGGCCATGACGGACCTCTTCATCTGGTTATGTCCCAACGAGCCATTGCCTAGCAGCTACTTCGGCTTGGTGCAGAGGACGATTGATGTTGCGCCCCGCCTCGACGCTACAAAGGGCTCCTCCTGCATCGAGGGAGCTCGAATGGCCCTTTTAAAGGCCAAGGTGCGTTGGCCGGGGCTGGGTCCAGTGAAGATAGCTACCGCCGCGCCACCTACTGGGAAGGAACATAGGCGCCCCAAGCTATACTTGCTAGAGTGATGGAAAGTGCTCAGGTGATAGCGTCACAATGTTTGAATGATAACATACATCAATAAGTTGTAACGTGTCTGAAGACAGTTTTAAAGCTTTAATGTTATCATGCCTTAATGTTTTGCATTCGTTTATAACTCCCATGTGGCCGTTTGAAACTGAAAGATGCGAGTCGTCACCTTCAGCCCCATGTAGATACTACATGGGGTGTCTCTGCCAATGCACTATGTCCCTTAGCCGAGTGATCGAAACCCGAAGACAGTAGAGTGCGGTGGACTAGGTAATCAGACTATAGTGCTTTATTTCTTTCACTTAGCCGTAGGGGCGCAAAAAGGATTGACGGGGGCTGATGACTAGCCCTCGGAATGTTTGTGATGTTCGGATGAACCATGACTAAGGTCATCATCACATGGTTTGCATAAAGAACAAACCCATCTTATAACATGGAATATCCTCTAACGATGATGTAAGTATAACACTTGAAGCTCGGATTCACAAACCAAATCTCGCATACTATGACAGTCAGTTTTCAGCTTTCTCCCCTGAGGTGCTCAACCAGACTATCTGGAAACACAATCGCAGTGGTTGTCCCTTTGCCCTTTTAGCCGAACGAGCGTAACGTAAAGGTGCAAACACAGGAGCCGAGCAACCCAACTATTGACCCAAGACATAGTTCGGAGTCGATGCAAATAAAGTGAATTCCAAGATGTCGAATGCATAATAAGTTGTACATAAGGCGGTTGGTTTTAAACTCGAGCCCCTAGTATATTACCCGGTTGCGTTGTAACATACCGAACTGTTTCACGAGAAGAGGGAGAAAAAGGAAAATATGTGCCAAAAAAGGACAACACGACAAACATGTATAATGATGCTATATTTTTTATCAACAACTCTTATTACTCGGAGTGCCGAAGCAACTACTTATAGGTATGTGAAGAAAAAGAAGCTTTACAGGAGTGGTTGTACTGGGGGTCTTTAATTTGTGACCTTCAGTCTTCGGTGTGCCCCACCGCTTATGTACTCCTGCATCTTGGTTCATCTTAGTGAGTGATATTGTTCGGCGAACGGATCTTGCGAACAAGGTCTTGAAAAGTTGCCAAATTATGGATGAGCTTTAGGCCATTGGCAAGCCTTTCAATTATACATGCGTTGTGTCCTAAGACATGTTAATGGTAGTGGTTCGGTCTAGTCGGACACCCACCTTTGATTCCCCACCACTACCCATGGAATTTTAAGTGAAAAGTTGTGCCTTGTTGGCATGTACTTTGCTGGTCCTAGGGTTGTGCGATGGGGGAGAGTCCCTATTTGAGGGGAGAGGAAGGCTCCGAGAGTTCGGACTGAAGCCGATCTCGCTTCCCCATCTTTCGTGCGTTTACAATAGATGTCGGAGCTTCCCGATCATCTTTGTAGTTAAATTCGGCTACCAGGTCCAGCGCATGTTCCTCGGTTCATAGAGAGCGCTCCGTGTTGTCGTTAATAGTGATGACCCCCTTGGGGCCAGGCATCTTGAGCTTGAGGTATGCAGAATGCGGGACGGGGTTGAAGTGAGGGAACACTGTCCGGCCGAGCAGGGCATGATAGCTGCTTCGGAAGGGTACAATGTTGAAGATCAAGTTTACTATTTTGACCTATGGAGGGAATTTCTTTTGTCTGCCACCAATCGGACCCCGATGTTCATCCTCGTCCTTGCTACAAGGGCTCTTGCCTTGATCCTCGGGAGGGAGATTGCTCACCTGTTTAAACACCTAACAGTTACTGTGTGTGTGGTTGGCAGGCTTTTATTGGATCCCATGGATTTGGCAAGGCCTTTCCATGATCTTCTCCAGCGGGGTTGGTCCGTCACGATTGCCTTTATGAGGCTTCTTCCGCTGCCCAGGTCAGGAATTGCGGAAGCCGGCGTTAATAGCCGTATCATCGGCATCACTATTATTGTGCTGGTGCTTGTTCTTGTTGCGCTTGGGTTTCCCATTGCCGTCCCAAACTGTGGAGGTTCTGGGGTCTTCGGAGTTGTGGCTGCATCGTGCTAGACAATTATCTTTGCCCGCGCAAAAGCAGGTCATGAGGGAAGTAAGGGCGGACATAGTCCAAGGTTTATCCTGGCCGAGCTGGCAAGCTAGCCATTCATCCCGAATATTATGCAGAAAATAGGCTATTTCCTCAGCATCTGGGCAGTCGACAATCCGGTTCTTCTTGGTCAAGAACCGATTCCAGAATTGTCGCACAGACTCTCCAGGCTTCTGTACGACGTTGCTTAAGTCGGAGGAATCCGGAGGCCGAACATAGGTACCATGGAAGTTAGATCGGAATGCATCCTCTAATTCTTCCCAACATCTGGTGGAGTTTTCGGGGAGGCTGTTTAACCATTTCCGAGCTGGCCCCTTGAGTTTTAGGGGAAGATATTTTCTGGCGTGGAGATCATCTCCTCGTGCCATGTGGATGTGGAGGAGGAAGTCCTCAATCCATATGGTTGGATCAGCTGTCCCATCATACTGTTTGATATTCACGGGTTTAAACCCCTTTGGGAATTGATGCCACATCACCTCATCTGTGAATCACAAAGGGTGAGCGGCGCCTCGAACCCGAGCTATATCATGCCTGTATTCGGTGTCTGTTCTAGCCCGGTTGCATTCCCGGTCTCTATTATTTCTTTGGTCGAGCCATGGTCTGTACCCATCCCGTCTATCGGGCGAGTAGCCTCTGGATCCATAGATGGATCTTGTGTGACCTGCTCTGTAGTCTAGGTCGTCTCGTAGGTCAAACCTGTCATTAGCCTCTAGCGGCTCCTTTCCCTGTCTTCGGGGCGTAGCCGGTCTATAACCGGTGTGTTCAGCCATCCTATCATGCCCGCAAGGGGGCGGTCCAGCCTTTCGTATGGGGTATGTTTGGGAGACGGGGTATCGGTGAGCTCGTCGTCAAATTGCGGCAGCACCCTTCTGCGTGGATAACTCTTAGGCTGGTCCGACAGACCGATACCTTATCCCTCGTCAGCTGAGAGGACTCTTGTCTAATGATCGTTGAGGTCATCTCGCTCGGCTTTTAGTTGTTGTTCCTTTGCTTTTAGGCTACGTGACGTTGCTATGAGTTGTTGTCTGAACAGTTCCTGATCTTCAGAGTTATCAGGAATGTCTAGGTCATTGGCTGTAGGGATGTCCTCCTCCTCCTTGATAGGAGGGAGGTAATTGTCATCCTCGGAATCATTGAAGTCGTCGGGGTCGTTCTGGTCCTCGGGCCTTTCCTGACCCTCTAACGACTGTTCAGGGATATTGGGATCGCCACGGTCCTTAGGGGTATCTCCATCCCCGGTGCCGATAATAGGTTTCCTTCCCTTTTTGCCATTGGACCGCTTATGTGGTTTCCGGCGTCTAGATGGTGCATCGCCCAACTTGTCACCATCATTATTAGGCGTTTTGTCGCCACTAGCGGTAGGGGTGTCCACCATGTAGATGTCATATGTAGAAGTGGCGGCCCATCGCCCGATATTAACAGGGGTTGGAGCGCAGTCCTCTTCATCCATGTATTCTGTCTCGTCAGAGGCATACTCCAACATGTCGGTTAAGTCTTCAACTGTGGCTATGAAGTGGGTGGTGGGTGGGTCGAAAAATTCATTCAGACCCTCTTTATGGCCGATCCTAGCACAGATCGGGGTTGGATCGTTGGTATTTTTCATCAACAAGATCCGATCTAAGGTCTCGCAATGTCGAGAGAAAGATCGGGTCAAACCGCGCGGAGCTGTCGAAGTTGATCCCCGACGTGTCCAGATGAATGGAGTGTTCGGCAAGAACAGGTATCCGGTCCTCTGGCTCTATGACTGGACCCGGACTAAAAGTAGGGCCATCACGGGAGTTAACCTCGTGGGCATGACCGAAAATGGAGCTCGAGGTTAAAGCCTCAGAGTCTTCGGGTATGGCAGGCAAGACTACAAGCCCGGTTAGTGACAAGTCACCCCTAGGATCCATGGAGAACTCTAGGTTCCTGAATCTGATCTCTTCCCCAGGGGTGAAGCTTCCGACACAGCCTAGATGGCCGGTCTGGTCGGCTTGCAGCACAACGCTACCAAAGGTGAAGATCTGTCCGGGGACGAAAGTGTCCATGTTGCGAACCTCTTCGTTGATGACAACGAAATACATCGATTCCTTGGGTGCTCACAGCGAAACTCTTAGTGAAAGCACCAATGTCGGTGTCAAAATTGGCGGATCTCGGGTAGGGGGTCCCGAGTTGTGAGACTATAATCGATGGTAACAGGAGACGAAGGGGACAAGGTTTTACCCAGGTTCGGGCCCACCTATGTAATACCATACGTCCTGCTTGATTGTATTGATGATGTATATGTTACAGAGTCGATCTACCTTGAGATCAAAGAGCTAAACCCTAGATGAGTTGTTCTATATCTACAACATAAAACCCTCCGGCTTATATAGATGTCGGGGATACCTAGGCTTTACACGTGGTTGGTTATATGCCGAAGATATAAACATGCCTATTCGGTACATCAAACATGGAGGACAAGCCACGATTCCTGAAGTTTCCTTCCTGGAGACAGGGCCTTCGATCGATCAATGTTCGGCAAGTGGGCCATACAGTCTGTACGATAAGAAACAGGTCGGCCTCCCGAGGAGCCCTTAATCCAGGACTCCCTCAACGAGCTCGCCAGGTCCATTATAATAACCGTCAACGTTCCTCAATTTTCATGCGTCATAGGGATACAAGCGGTTAAGTGATTTTTTTACAAGACTAGCCCTCCGCAATAGAGGCACCACTCATTTAAACAAATAAGAATCATGGTATGAGCCACATCCTCCTGCTCCTCACCACCAGAAAAACTGTAAGCGGAAGAGCACCACGAAAAACATGGCGAGCGCCCCCAACTCTACCTCGCGCTCTTATGGCTCCCTCCCCGGGGATTGGACCAGGTGCTCCGTGTCACTCCTCCGACAGCGTAATCTGGAGAACCAGGGGTACGTCCCTTCTTCGGATCTGGAGGTGACCTGCACAGGCTTATCTTCATTCAACGATGAATTTTTTGTGGAGAATTTCCCTAATCCACAAAGGGGGAATACGTATGCTTCGTGCCCTTTCTTCTGTAGGGTCTCGGGCTTCTCATTCACCCGTTCTGGAGAGGGTTACTGGAACTTTACGAGATCCAGCTCCACCATCTTACCCTAGGGTCTATCTTGCACATCTCGGGCTTTGTTATCCTTTGCGATATGTTCTTGGACTCTGAGGCACATTTTGAGCTATGGAGGAAGTATTTCTGCCTCGTCCCGCAAACTCGGGACAAGACAATCTTGGAGTTCGACGGATCAGAAGTATGCCGCGTAGCAGGAACGAGGTATCCGGTGGGAACACCGAAGGCGTCCGAAGAATGGTGTTCGGAATGGTTTTATATCGAAGACATCCCCCTGTTCGATCCAACTGGGAGGGGTCTGCCCGAATACTCTGATGCCCACTTGAAGAAAAGGTACAACTAGCAGCTAAAGAGTTCGTCCCAAGAGGACAGCGTTGAAGTGCAATGCTTGGCAGCTCAGGTGAGGATACTACCCCACCACAATCTGTCCATGATCGATGTCATGGCCGCCGCCATCACCCGGTGTGTGCAGCGTCTTCAACAAAGGATAGACCTCTTGTGGTGTTACAACGAGACAGGCAACACCACATGCTCCTGAAGACTGGGCCCTGCCAATCAGGAAGCATTGGCTGCCGCACTTGCCGACCTATACAAAGGGGAGGAAGAAGACTTTATTCGGCGGTTGACGAAGGAGGGATATTCAAGCCACAACCCCATCGAATGGGTAAGCCTTTCAGCTCTATGAACACAGTTCGTTTTTGCATTTTGTCTCATTTTTGACCGAAGTCTTTAACTTCATGTGAATAGGGCTGGAGAAGCTTCGTCGAGATAGTTAACTGTCCGACTCCTCAACCCAAGGAATATTCCATGATGATGTCGGGATTTCACGAGGACCTGGATCTGTCCATTGAGTTTGAAGACGGGGTCTTCTACCATGAGGGTCTCGACTATTCCAAGGTGGCTATCATAGCCAATTACCCTGGATCATTCCCTTCTCCTGCAACAAATAAGAAGAAGAAAAGCTCGTCCCGCAAAAGGCCGGCATCCTCTAAAGCCCCGAATGCGCCGGCTCCTACTTCCAAGCGTCAACGATCCCCACGTCATACGTCGGCAACGGAAGTAGTGCTCGGACCGAAAAACAACAGGGATCCGACGAACGAGTCAGCCGTGAGGACGAATCCGTCTACTCGCTCAACCCAAAGGTATTTTGTTCTGCTTTTTATTTATTATCACAACTGATAGATCCTCATAGAAGATTTTATATCGAAATTCACATGCGAGTAACTCAGCCTTCCCCTGTCGAGGTGGTAGCCAGGGTGTCCAGGGAAGCTCAGAATTCCAGAGCTTCGACTCATGCTGAACCTGCTATAGAGGTTCCCATGGCCAACCCGTCCCCTGCAGATTCTGGTGACGCTATGTCCGTTACCAAATCCGAAGTAGGAAGCGCCACGAATCATCGGCGGCGACGAGAGGCCCTGCATCACCCAGTATTCTCTGAACAGGAGTTCGGTGCTCTACGCACAGTGGATGTGCACATCCGTGTTACCCGAGCTGGATATGGAGAAGCTATGAAATTAATATTGTCGAGCGTGCAGGTAAATAATCGGTTTTGTAGAGTCCGGACACTCATGTAAATCCAGTAGACCCCGAGCCTTAAATTGGTCGGAACGACCGAATTAAGGGTCCTTGTTTTGTTTTATTGCTAATGCAGGCCTTGAAGCAGTAGAGCGAGCAACTGGCCAAGGAACTAGAAGACAGCCGACCATAGGTGGAATCTGTGAAGGCCAAACTGGAGCAAGTGAAGAGCTTTACTCGGGAGGCACATGGTGAGTATATCTTTGCTGCTAATTTTAGTATATTCTCATGTTGATGGAAGGATACTATTTAGCAGCTGAATCAATAGGGCAAATGCAAAAAGATTTGGATGCATCCTGAGAATCTCAGCGATACGCCGAATCCTAGCACGAGGCCGGCTGTCGTGTTTTGAACCGTGTCCAGGTGGAGAATAAACAACACGCCGAAGAAATTGAGAATTTAAAAACTCAATTGACGCATGCCCAAGAAGAGAACAAGAAACTACATAGGGGCATGTTTGATAAGTGCAATTCTAACATCGGCAAGTACTTCTTATAGATGAAGTATAATAAGTATGCCTTTGCCTCATGTATAGGTCTCCTGTCTGGGCGACCTGAAGAAGAGATCGGATCAAACCGGGGGAATCTTATGAAGGAGCTTTCTACTCTTCATGAGCTTGCTCGGAAGGCTATGAAAAGCATGGTAAAGGCGTTATGGCGTGCCGAGGAACGTCCGAAGGGAATGACCAAACTAGTCGATCGATTCAAGGGAGCCCGAAGTAGGTTGAAGCTATGGAAGACATCGACTTGCCGGGAGGGAGCACGGGAGGCATGGGCGATGATCAAGACCCGCTATACCGGACATAACCCCGCACGTATGGCTCGGGTTGGGCTAGTAGGGTCAAATGGACAAGAAATGCCGCTCCACCTAGTGTATGACCAAGTTATGCCTACCGCCCGTCTTTCGCAAGAAGACTGCTCCCTCGACACTATAATCGACAATCTCGATCTGCAGCCGAATGTATTATTATATGTAATTATGTACGAATAATCGATTAGTTTCTCCATATGTGTTGTAAACTTTGTCTTAATTGACCAACCACTTCTGCCTCATGTGCTAAGAGCTCAGGAGTGTTCCTCTTAATTTAACACCCAAGAAGAGTCGATTATGTTCGGGGAAACAGGCAATCCGGCCATTTGGTACGAATGGACAGAAAGCACACATGGAGATATGTTATATTAATACTTAGCGTAAGAAACATCTTCCGAAGAAAATAGTATCTTTATCGATACCTTTCTTCAGGGTTCTACGAAAATCGTAGGTAAAAGGCTGCATACTGCTAGTATGCGGCTAAGGGCTATTGAGAGAGAAGAAGCCCAAGAAGTGGTGATAACAACCATAGTAGTATTAATCTCTTCCGTCACTGACCAATTGTCTACTTAAGATAGCTAGCTTTCGGCCTCACCCATCCGAGGTACGTGTCGGGATGACCTGGTCATAACAATCGCAGAGGTGCTCCCTTTACCCTCTAGCTGAACAATCGGGAACGTAGAGGGTAAGCACAGAAGCGAGGCAATCCGGCTTGGCAAAGTATTAGTTCAAATTGATACATATGATGGCTTAAGCGCGGCAAAGGAAACGTGCGTAAACAATAAGTGCGAATAAATGCTTATAATATAAAAGCATTGGCTTCGGAAAGAAGCCCCTAGGTGTTGTGTTCGGATTTGACACTTAAAGGTGTAAGCCGAGAATGTCAGTACAAGATCGGTTGAACCGAACATAGAAAGAAGAGGAAAAAATTCAATCCTTCCAAATAGCAGAGTGGGAGGGGAAACAGAAAGAGAAAGAAAAGTAATAACAAAAAGGGGAAAAAGTGTGACGTAACCCGTTTATCCATAGAAGCGCCGAAGATGAGTTGCGTTCCATGGGTTTGGTTCAAGGCGATTGTCCGATGGGTTCTGAAGATGGTAGGCTCCTCCCCTGAGTACTTAGTCAATTATGAAGGGGTACTCCCATTTTGGTTTGAGTTTGCGCTTCTGCTTCTCCGGCAGCCGTAAGATTAGTTCGCCCACGTTGTATGCTTTTGCCCTGACCTCCCTACTCCGGTAGCGTCGGGCCTGCTGTTGGTAAAAAGTAGAGCGAGCCCGAGCTATGTCGCGTTCTCCTTATAAGGTGTCCAGATCGTCGTGCCAATCTAACTCGACTTCCTTTTCCTCGTACATGTGCACCCTTGGTGCGTCATGAGTGATATCGCAGGGGAGGACTGTTTCTGCCCCATAGACCATGAAGAACGATGTGTATCTAGTTGACCTGTTCGGGATGGTGCGCAGGCCCCATAAAACGGAGTCGAGGTCCTCACCCAATGATAGCCGGACTCATGAAGATATCGTACCAAACATGGCTTAATGCCACTCATGATGAGACTATTTGATCGTTCGACTTGTCCATTGGTCTACGGATGATACTCTGATGCGTAATCGAGCTTGATGCCCATTTTTGCGCACCAGTCCTTGACCTCTTGGGCCGTGAAGTTGGATCCATTGTCTGTTATAATACCGTGCAGGACACCATAACGGTGTACCATGCCATATATGAAGTCGATTAGTGGTCCGTACTTGGCCGATTTAATGGGCTTTGCCTCTATCCATTTGGTGAACTTGTCAACCATGACCAGTAAATATTTATTTTTCTTGGTCCCCCCTTTAAGTGGTCCGACCATGTCCAGCCCCCAGACCGCAAAAGGCCAGGTGATCGGAATAGTCCGAAGATCAGTTGGGGGCATGTGACTTTGATTTGCGAAAAGTTGACACCCCACATAGTGTTTGACAAGTGATTGGGCGTCCGCCCAAGTAGTGTGCCAAAAGAAACTAGCTCGAAAGGCCTTGCTGACCAAGGCTCTTGCTGCGGCGCAATGACTGCCCATCCCAGGATGGACTTCAGCTAAGAGCTGCCGTCCCTCTTCCCCAGATATGCACCGCTGTAATATTCTGGTGGTGTTCTTCTTATATAACTCACCCTTGTGTACCTTGTAGGCTTTGGATCGCCAAATTATGCGTCGCGCCTCTGTTTGATCGTCGGGGAGTTCTTTGCGAAGAAGGTAGGCAAGAAAGGGCTCGGTCCATGGCGCGATTACTACCATGACCTCATGGGCTAAAGGTGTTTCATCCATTATGGAGCCGCCCATGATTTGGTCCTATGGTTCGTTTATAGGGGAAACAACCTCTTCCGCCGTATTTAGACTGGCGCCCTTTTCATCGTCCTGCCAAACCACGGATGGCTTAAAGAGCCATTCCAGGAAAGTGTTTTTTGGGACAGGATCACGCTTAGCCCCTATGTGGGCCAGTACGTCAGCGGCTTGGTTGTTGTTGTGAGCGACTTGGTGGAATTCCAACCCCTCGAATCGTGCATATATCTTTAGTACGACATTTCTATATGCCGCCATCTTTGGGTTTTTGGCGTCGAATTCGCCATTGATTTGGGAGATGGCCAAGTTGGAGTCTCCCCTCACCTCTAGCTATCGTATGCCCATTGATACTGCCATCCGAAGACCATGCAAGAGTGCTTAGTATTCGGCTGCATTGTTGGAGTCGGCATACATGATCTTTAACATGTATCGAACATTGTCGCCTGTCGGGGATGTGAGGATAACTCCAGCCCCCAATCCGGCCAAGGTTTTGGATCCATCGAAGTACATTGTCCAATAGGAGTATGTACTATATTCCCTGGGGAGCTCGGCCTCCGTCCACTCGGCCAAAAAATCTTCCAGTACCTGAGATTTTATGGAACTCGTGGCTTGTAGGTTATTTCAAAGGGAAGGAGCTCAATGGCCCATTTGGCTATGCCGCCGGTGGCGTCCCTGTTGTTGATTATGTCAGTCAGGGGTACTTCGGATGCCACTGTTACCGAACACTCTTGGAAATATTGTCTGAGTTTCCGTGATGCCATAAATACTGTGTAGGCTATATTCTAGTAGTGCAGGTATCTGGACTTGCATTGCGTTAGTACTTCTGACATGTAATAGACCGACTTTTGTGTCCGGAATTTGTGTCCCTCCTCTTCTCGTTCGACAACAAGCACTGCGCCGACGACTTGTTTGGTAGCTGATATGTATAATAACATGGGTTCACCAGCTCCTGGTCCTCTGAGTACGGGATTGCTTCCCAGAAGTGTTTTAATTTCTTCTGACGCGGCCGCTGCTTCGCTGGTCCACTCGAAATTGTTGGTCCATTTCAGCAACTTATAGAGCGGTAGAGCGTTTTCTCCGAGGCGAGAGATAAAGCGGCTTAGCGCCGCTAAGCAACCCGCCAACCTCTGGACATGCTTTAGCTCTATGGGAATTGCAAGTTCTGATAGAGTGCGGATCTTAGATAGATTCTCCTCTATTCCTCTATGGGAGACGATGAATCCGAGAAGTTTACCGACGGGAACTCCGAATACACATTTTTTTAGATTGAGTCATATGTTGTACTCATGCAGGCTGGCGAAGGTTTTCCGTAGGTCGTCGATCAACTGGCTGACGTGTTTAGTTTTGACTACCACATCGTCCACATATGCCTCTACTGTCTTACCGACTTGTTTCGCGAGACAAGTCTGGATCATGCCCTGGTACGTAGCCCCAGGGATTTTTTAGCCCAAAGGGCATCGTGTTGAAGCAGAATGGCCCGTAGTGGGTGATGAATGTGGTTGTAGATTAATCGGATTCCTTCATTTTAATCTGATGGCATCCGAAATAAGCGTCGAGGAAACACAACGAGTCGTGTCTAGCGTTGGCATCGATGATCTGGGCTATGCGCGGTAAGGGGAAAGGGTCCTTAGGGCAGGCCTTGTTGAGGTATTTGAAATCGACGGAAAGCCGCCAGGATTTGTTTTTCTTTGGAAACATCACCAGATTTACCAACCATTCGGGGTGCTTAATCTCCCAAATGAACCCAACCTCTAGCAATTTAGCTAATTCTTCACCCAGAGCTTGTCGTTTGGGTTCAAAAAAGCGGCGCAGAGTTTGCTTCACGGGCTTGAAGCCTGCCATGACGTTCAGACTATGTTCTGCCAGCCACCGTTGGATTCCAGGCATATCAGAAGGATGGCAGGCATAGATGTCCCAGTTTTCCCATAAAAATGTCCACAACACTTCGTCCACAATGGTATCAAGCTGAGCTCTGATGGATGTTGTCTTGTTGGGGTCCATCGGGTGCACTTGAAATTTAACGATTTCATCTGCGGGTTTAAAGGACGTGGTCTTGGGCCTTTTGCTAAGGATCACATTGTCCTTGTCAACTGTTGACCGAAGTGTGGTCAGTTCTTCTACAGCGATGGTCTCAGCTAGTGCCTCGAGGGCCAGGGCTGCTGTTTTGCTTTTGGCTCGGAGGGCTATGTTCGGATCACTGGCAATTGTGATTAATCCGTTTGGTCCTGGCATTTTGAGTTTCATATACCCATAATGGGGTATAGCCTGGAATTTTGCGAATGCGTCACGTGCCAATAGGGCGTGGTAGCCGCTGGGGAAGGGTACGATATGGAATAGGAGCTCTTCGGATCGGTAGTTTTCGGGCGTGCAGAACACTACGTCCAGGACAATACGTCCAGAACATCGCGCCTCCTTCCCCGGAATGATTCCCCGAAAAGTCGTGTTGCTCTGCTCGATGCGAGATCGGTCGAACTGCACTTTTTCCAGGATGTCTTCATAGATCAGGTTTAAACCATTGCCGCCATCCATTAGCACCTTGTGTAACCTGTAGCCCTCGATGATGGGGTTCAGGACTAGTGCGGCCGGTGAATGACCGGGAACAATGGCTGGTGGGTTAGTACTTCTGAAGGAAATGGGGATGTCTACCCATGCCCTTGTTGCTGCCACATGGTAGACCCGTTCGAGTTCTTTAAGAGCTCTTTTCCTTCTGTCCATGAGGGGAACGTTTTGTAGATCGTCAGGACTTTGGTGTTGTATTCGGGTGACAATGTGGAATGCCTATTTGGCGGTAGCACCTCAAGAATGGCCTCACACTTTTTGCGACCTGCCTGATGACCCAACAAGCTCTAAGGCTGTGAGCCGGGTTTGTATTAAGCAACACAGAACGTATAAGGCATGGTTTGCCCAACAGCCCCTCAAGGACAATACTGACCCCTGTAAGGGGCCTGTTCCTCTTTTCGGCGGGTTCAAATCTGGCTAGCCGCTTTGGAGGTATCCTCTTTTTTGGATCTCCTCTAGGGTGTTCGGTAAAGGTTGGTTCCGAAATTAACCGTTCGGCTTGCCAAGCTCTTTCCATGGAAAAATATTTCCGTACTAAGTCTGACAGCTCGGTGAAGTCACGAATATGTTGTCGAGCCAGGGCGTTAAGAATCCCTTCATCATGGCAATTGCGTTTGAACGTTGCCATTATCTCTTGGTCACTAAGACCTTTTTCTCTGCTTCTGGAGAGCAGGAGTGTCGGGGATATACCCCGCGGTATGACCCGCCCTAGCGACTCACAGGAGACCCGGCCGAAGACATGACATTCTATTAAAGACCCGGCAGGCGAGTCACAGGATGACCAATCCCAAGACCCGGCGGGTGAGCCGGTGCCAGGCGACTCACGGGTAAGACCCGGTGGGTGAGCCGGCGCCAGGCGGCTCATAAGAGAAGGCCCACAAGAGAAGGCCCGAAGAGAGAAGGATTCCATTAAAGGAAATAAGACCCGGAGTAGGATTCGTGATGAGTCCTAATCCTACTCCTAGTAGGACTCTATTTGTAAAACCTACCTCTCCACTTATATAAGGAGGGGTAGAGAACCCTTAGAGGGGGGAGATTCAAAAGGACACAAGTCCACAAGTTTAGACAACACATGATTAGAGATAGAAAGATTAGAGGCTCTCGTGATTAGAGGTAGCGATTAGCACCCTTGTAACCGAGAGATCTTCATCATCATCAATACCAGACAAGCAGGACGTAGGCTTTTACCTCGACTTGAGGGGGCGAACCTGGGTGAAACTCCGTGTCTTCTCGATTCCGATCAACCCCTTCAAGCCGCCACGTAGCTGCGTTTGCCCCGAACCTAAGTCCGTTGACCCGGACATCTGCCGTGACAAAACCACGACAGTTGGCGCCCACCGTGGGGCAAGCATGGTGGTATTCTGTTCTTGAAGGGATCTCCTCAGGGATCGAAAACTTCACGATTGTTCAGACTAAGAAAAGTTGTCACAGAAGAATCTACGTCGATTCCAAATTCTTCGGTTGAGAGCGAAAAAGTTTCAAGAGAAAAGCATCGGTGCGCGCCCACGCGCGGAATCCAACCGTTTGCTCACATGATCAAAACTAGAATAAATTAATTATTCGGTAGCATTATACATCAGATGGGATCTGATCAAGAAAGTATTAGGCGATGGAGTACATCAGAGGAACCCTGAAGTACCAAGAAATTTATTCATGAAGATAACACAAGGAGTAGACAAAAGCAGTCTGATTTCAAGCTCGGCGCCTCGATCCGATTGCTACTGCACCGGGAGCAGTTGTTCAATCCGCCGAGGTGTTGCTTCTCCACGTAGAGGAGTCCCGATCTACGAGTCCAGAAGGAAATCATCCGACCACTTTTGATGTGGAGGACAAATCAACTCTAAAGTACTGTCACTAGTACGTAACATGTTTATTGGAAAGAAAGAGAAAGGGAGCAGAGAAGGAAATCATGCATCCACCCGTCCGAGCCGAGCTCGCCTTGCTCCGTCGGTGCACGTCCGATCCACCGGCCATTTCCGCTTCACCCTGTTGCGTTCTGCCGCCACGCGTCCGAGCCAAGCTCACCTTGACCCAGGCGGCTCGCGCCTTCGCACGCTGTTGGCCCGTGCGGCCCTCGCCTCCACTACGCTCCTTACACCGCCGGTCTTTTCCCCAAGTTCCGGTGCCTTGGCGGCGGCCCGAGCGGCGACAAACTATGAATTCTCCCATGATGTGTTCGAGAGCTAGCTGCGCCGGGGAAGTCCAAACTACCTGAGTCACGGGAGCAATAGAAAACCAGCGCATCACGATTCCAACCCGGAGGTAGACATCGACACGGACTCATGCTTCCGTCGGTGCACTTCCGCTGCCATTCTTCGCCTAGCCGTTTCACGTGGACAGCCGATTCTGCTTCCACCACCATGGTTCGCGGCACCACCATGGCGTCGCCTCAGTTCAACCTCGCCTCGACTTGCCTTGAGCCGATGGCCGGCCCTCTGCTCGTCTCGCGCCCCGCCTATCCTCCATGCCGCACGAGCTGCCAGCCGCACCCTCCGCTCGCCCCTGGCCGGCTGAGCTCCTGCTCCAGCCGTGACATCGCCTCGTTCTGGCCCTCTCCGCAGCCATGGCCTCACCTCCGCCTTGCCCCGGCGAACAAACCGCCTCGCGAGCCGCCGTGGCCCGCCGTTTCGTCGAGCCGGACCGGTCGTCACCGCGCCGCTCCGTGTGTGGCACCGCGTCAGCCGGTGCTCGTCTCCCTTGCTCGGCGCCTGCCGCCGTCGCTGTGCCAGCCACCATGCTCGCCCCTGCCGAGCTGCTGCTCCCGGCTCTCCACCGCGCCACGGACGGCACCCGCCCGTGCGTGCCGCCCCTGGCCTTGCGCCGGCCGCCGCGCCTAGGCCGGCCTCATCCACCATGCCGCCCCTCTGCCCCTCCCGCCGAGCCGCCTCTACTCTCCCCCTCCCCGGCTGGCATGCCCCCGCAGCTCGCCCCTGCATGCCTAGTTCTCCCTGGCGGGGGTGCCCCTCCCTGTGCGGCCGGTTGGGAGATAGAAAAGGATAAGATAGAGGTGCGGTGTGTTAAAAAAAAAAGCTCAGGACAGCATCAATTGCCGCGCCCTGCACCTTCCTGTGATTTTCCTCGGAAGCTGAGCACCGGTATATGCATTTCGTCCGAATAGAAGGAATCAGGTGATATTTTTCTATCTATTGTTTAAAATAAAGGTGTTACTTCCGAGCTATGCTATTATGCAGGTTAATTAACTCAGCGTCAGAACACGGTCCTGTCTCGCGCGCCTTCATCGGATGCCGCATCAGCATATGCGCTATGACAAACTACCGGACGGATGTATACAACCTGCTGGTCAGACGATTGGATCTACATCAAATACGCTGGTGGACAATGCCATGGTTGCCTCTCACAACCGCATTGGCTTACAATGCCGTGGCCATCTCTCGACACCGTGCCGGCTTACAATACCGTGGCCGTCTCTCGCCACCACGCCGGCTTACAATGACGTGTCCGTCTCTCGCCATCCGCACCGCCTTACAACGCCGTGGTGTCTTACATAAACAACACCGGCTTACAACGCCGCGATTGGCCTCTACGTTTACATCAAACACGCCAAGGGGCGCATTTACCAGTACGAGCCGCCCAACAGGCGGTTCTGAATCGCCACCCAGTGGGCCAATTTATATTGACATATCGGTGCAGTGCTCGCCTATATGAGTTGCCCAACGGACGTGCGCAAGACGCCGCCCACAGTCTGATATACATCAACATATTGGTGCGGTGTTCATCGATATGAGCCACCCGATGGACAGGCGCACAAGTCCCCCCCATTACAGTTGGGTTCACTACACAAAACAGCCGGAACAAACCATCGACTAGATCATTGACGCAATTAGTACGGGATCATCTATAAACCACCATGACCAACCTCAACTTTCGAGGAAGATTCTCAAGCTACCTCTTCGAGTCAAACTTGAGACTCGGGGGCTACAGACATGGCAAAACACGTTTGGTCATTTTCAATGAGAAGCCCGGGTCTTGTGCCAGGATGAAAGTTTCCGGCTCAACAACTTTAAGTCGAAGTGGTTTGTGACCCGCCGAAAACTCTTACCAGTCAATCTCGCTTTAGAGACCCTGAGCCGGTTCACAGAGTTGACGGCCAATCTCGCTTTAGAGACCCTGAACTGCTGTAAGTTACACAATTAAGCTCTTATCAGTCAATCTCGCCTTAGAGACCCTGAGCCGGCTCACATAGTTGACGGCCAATCTCGCTTTAGAGACCCTAAACTGATATGATGCATAGTTTGAGTACATTAAGCGCTGTTGTTGATGGAGGCTTCTTACCTTTGGTATAGCCTAAAAAATTCCCCTAAGGCAACAGCGTGTACATCAAATTCCAGTTGCTTATCAACTGTGGCCATCGAAGGTGGCTTCTTACCGACGGGTATCGCTTATCTCACCGTAATGGTCGGCTTTATGCCACTTCCGGTTACTTATTAACCGAGGTTGTCGAAGGGGGCTTCTTACCGACGGGTTCGCTTATCTCACCCTAACAACCGGCATTTACGCCAAAAATAGTTGCGGAAGGAGGCTTCTTGCCCTTGGGTATAGTATACATAAACCCTTCACGCAGCCGGCTAGTACAATTACTAGTCGCGCCTGTCGAATGGATGCTTCTTACCATAAGGTATAGCTTACATAATACCATCGGCAGCCGGCCCTATACAACATTGGCTGATTGGAGGAGGCTTCTTGCCTTCGGGTATAGCTTACATCACCCTCCAACAATAGGCTTTTTGAGCTGCGGTTGTCAGTAGAGGCTTCTTACCTTTGGTATAGCTTACATAAACCTATTCACAACCGGTGTTGGAATACAATGGATAAGTATTTGTTGTTAAAAGGAGGCTTTTTACCATCATGGTACAGTTTACATCACCCTTCATGCAGCAGGCTGTAAGCCGCTTCAAGTTCATCAATAGTCGCCGATAGAGGCTTCCTACCGTCAGGTATAGCTTACATATATCCTAAGACAACCGGCTCTTAAAAGAAATTATTTGCAAGGGCGACTCATGTTACCCTGAAAAGTTGCTGGCTTTAGGCCTCTTCCGGCTCTTCATTAGCCGCGGTTGTCAATGGAGGCTTCTTACATTGGAGTACAACTCATATTACCCTATGACAACCGGTCATCAACAGAGCTCATAAAGACGTGGAGTCATGCTACTCCGGTTGACATCTCACAGGTGGATTATTCAAGGGGGGCTTCTCACCTCCAGATAAACATGCCGGCTTATAAAAGCCGGATCAGAGCGAGATTATGAGAAAGGAGCAATGTTATGAAAGGTATGAACATCTCCGGGTTGAGCTTCTTCAAGCCGCCCTCACAACAATGTATTCTGTCTTGTTTATTTTTTGCAGGTATTGTCTCTTAATATGAGCCGCCATTAAATATTTGGCAAGAGCAAATGGATCTTTTAATAGCCAACATGGCTGGATCTTCATAGTTATCATAAACAGTGTTAAATGATTAGGATTTTTAAGCCAGCTCGGGGAAATTCATTATTTTTCAAGAGCCGCCCTATCAGATATAATGCCGTGTCATCTACTTGACCGGCTCTCGGATTTCTTCAATTGTGCTCTGTAGTAATCTACAACACTCATGGATTTCTCAAAACTTATATTTGCCGGGTTGCACCGCAACCACAAGCAGGAATTTCATATGAAAGACAAAGGGATTATTCCAAGATATTCATTCCGGGTTATATTACAACCAGGGTCAAAGATTCATTCAAACAAATTGTGGTGAAGTCATATTACTCTCACATAGTCCCGAATCGCCGCAGGCAGACGACCCGGCACTTGGGGGCTACATTATTCAAGTCCAAGTCTATATCAATTATGCAAGTCCCATGTCGCTGCAAGCATGCACCACGGCACTTGGGGGCTAATGCAAGCCGGCTTTCAAATTATTACATTGTCAGCAAGACCATATTATCTCAAAGAGATGACCCGGCCCTTTTATATTTTCTCAAGAAGATGAGCCGGCCTTTCTATATTGTTCTAAGTCCCAGTCCAGTAAATTCTTACTGACCCGACACTTGGGGGCTATAGTATTCAGCCGTTTAAAACAGATTATAAGGTTCTAATTGAAGACCCGACACATCACATTCTGATGAGCCGACCCTTGGGGGCTACACCCGCCGAAGCTTTCTAATGAGCCGACCCTTGGGGGCTACACCCGCCGAAGCATTATAAGATATAAAGCAATTATAAGTCCCAGGTTGCTGCACGCAGGACAACCCGACACTTGGGGGCTACACAGTCAACAATGTTATTTGCAAAGCACCAAGTTATCATGGATAATCTTGGAGCTTGGGGGATACAGGTAACATGGACATATCAAAAACTTTTGAGGACAATTTTCAAGATTTTAATTATGAAGTTGAGCTATTAGACCCGGAGTCTTCAACACTTATGACCCGGTGTTATCAAAAGGTCATAACCCGTCAGATTTTATAAGCCGCCTTGTTTTACAACAATGGAAGTCCAGCTTTACATCAGATGGATTTTCATCTCAATATTTTTATCAAAGTCAGCTAGATTCTATTTATTATACCCAGAGTCACCAATGATAATGACCCGGTATCATCAATGATTATAACCCGGCGGAGATCACCCGCCAAAGAGCATTGGAAGCCAGCTCAATGGCATATGGGTATTCTATTCTCAATATTTTTCAAAAGGACATTGACAATCAAGATTATCAAGACGGTTCATTCATATATAGAGAAGACTCGGATTCCTGAGAAGCCAAAAGCCGGCCAAAGGAGCAAGCCGGCCACATAACATATTTGCTATTCCTATTTCAAGAGGTTACCATGAATAAATTCAAGCTAACCTGGGGGCTAATGTCGGGGATATACCCCGCGGTATGACCCGCCCTGGCGACTCACAAGAGACCCGGCCGAAGACATGACATTCTATTAAAGACCCGGCAGGCGAGTCACAGGATGACCAAGCCCAAGACCCGGTGGGTGAGCCGGCGCCAGGCGGCTCACGGGATAAGACCCGGTGGGTGAGCCGACGCTAGGCGGCTCACAAGAGAAGGCCCACAAGAGAAGGCCCGAAGAGAGAAGGATTCCATTATAGGAAATAAGACCCGGAGTAGGATTCGTGGTGAGTCCTAATCCTACTCCTAGTAGGACTCTATTTGTAAAACCTACCTCTCCACTTATATAAGGAGGGGTAGAGCACCCTTAGAGGGGGAAGATTCAAAAAGGACACAAGTCCACAAGTTTAGACAACACATGATTAGAGATAGAAAGATTAGAGGCTCTCGTGATTAGAGGTAGCGATTAGCACCCTTGTAACCGAGAGATCTTCATCATCATCAATACTAGACAAGCAGGACGTAGGCTTATACCTCGACTTGAGGGGCCGAACCTGGGTAAAACTCTGTGTCTTCTCGATTCCGATCAACCCCTTCAAGCTGCCATGTAGCTGCGTTTGCCCCGAACCTAAGTCCGTTGACCCGGACATCTACCGTGACAAAACCACGACAAGGAGTCTAGCCCAAAAATGATGAACGGAATGTCTTGGTAATTGTTTAATATCCCGTAAGTCCAAAGATTTGGGATTTGGTGCGATACTGGGATGATTGCCTTGGTTGGTGGGTGGTGAAAAATTTGCTTCCACGTCACATCGTGAGATTGGAATCATGGACTCTGAACTATGTGCCAGATCAGGGACTGACACTGGTCCATCTCTAGAGCAAACTCCGACGTCTGGATTATAGACGAGGTCTTGATGAGCGGAGACCGGGGTAGAAACCGTTTTTAATTCCGGTTGCTGGGGGGACGAACCCCCAGCCAGAAGCTCGACAGTGGTGACTAGGTGGGTGACCATGGGGACATGAATCTCCCTTTCGTCGGATCTAAGCCCGAGCCGGCCATAGACCGGGACCTGTTGATCAGGCATGGTCTCAATCCAACCGAACTGCTCATTTAAAAACGAGGCGATGGTAGGATGCATGTCGTTGAGGCGAGTGGAGTCGATATGCGGCGTTGCAGTTTCGGAGCCGCATGAGAGCGGATCCAGATCCTGATTAACCATGATAAATCCGGTCACAACAGCCGGATTGGGTGTTCTATACAACCCGGGGGTGACGACTTCGTCTGAAGAGGGTCCCAACGTCTTTGGCATCGAGAGTTGCGGGCTTCTTCATAATAGTCGAGGGTTCTAGCAAGAAGAGTTCTCCCCATGAATCAGCGACAAACTCTAGGGTTCCAAACTTGATTCTTTGATCGAGGGAAAAGTTTCCGATCCGTCCAAGGTGGCCGATCTGATCGGCTTGCGGCAAGATGCCGCCGTTCGTGAGAATCTGATCAGAGGTGAGAGTCCTCTGGCCATAGATCTCATTGCTTGTAGCGAGGCGAGCCATCGATTCCTTTGGCGATCATAACGGAACTCTCAATGAAAGCACCAATGTCGGTGTCAAAACCGGTGGATCTTGGGTAGGGGTTCCCAAGCCATGAGACTAGAATCAATGGTAACATGAGACAAGGGAGACGATGTTTACCCAGGTTCGGGCCCTTCTATGGAGGTAATACCCTACGTCCTGCTTGATTGTATTGATGATGTACAGGTTACAGAGTCGATCTACCTCGAGATCAAATAGCTAAACCCTAGATGAGTTGTTCTCCCTACAATCTAAAAACCGTCTGGCTTATATAGACACCGAGGATACCTAGGGTTTACACATGGTTGGTTACACGTCGAAATGATAAACATGCCTATTCGCTACATCAAATGTGGAGGACAAGCCACGATTCCCGGAGCTTCCTTCCTGAATTCAGGGCCTTCGATTGATCCAATGCTCGACAAGCGGCCCATATAGTCCTACCTATAAGAAACAGGTCGGCCTCCCAAGGAATCCTTAATCCAGGACTCGGTCAGTAGCCCCCGAACTTTCCTCGAATGCCAAGGGTCTCAACTTCAGTCGCTTTGTGTAATCAGAGTCTGTGGCTTGCGGCGCAAGTTCCTCCCTCCGATGACATGTAATTTTCCGATTAGAGGCCTATCCGAACACCAGGGATATGCCATCCCTAAAGTCCAAATGTCAAGGAGTAAAGCAACGTCCCTTGATGACCTTTGTGACGAAAGGTCACGACCCACCACGACTGCCAAACCAGTTGCAAAAACTCGATTCGTGGTTCGAGGCCATTTCCATCAATATGATCCATCAATGCATAGATCGTGCCCCATTTTACACATGATATGTTTAATCATGTGCGCACAATGGAAGGCACGTCTCGGGAAGCGATGGGATTCACGGCGCAGCAAGGGGAGGCTAAACAACGATAAGCCTCATAAAAGGGAAAGAAAACCCCAACGCTTAACCACGCTCCCCATTCGCACGCTCTACTTATCCATCCCTCTGAGCTTCCACAATGCAGATCTAGGTTTTCCACCACACCTCCTCCAAAATAATCCATGGTGGGTTCTGGCTCCAACGACAAGTGGGAGGCTTCCACAATCACCGACCGGGACATCCAGGACCTCAAGGCCGCCGGCTACCTCCCTGCCAACATCGGCCACCGCGTGTGTGAGAAGGGCCAGGTGATCCCTGTCGGTGTCAAAACTGGCGGATCTCGGGTAGGGGATCCCGAACTGAGAGATTAGAATCGATGGTGACAAGAGACGAAGGGGACAAGGTTTTACCCAGGTTCGGGCCCTCCTATGGAGGTAATACCCTATGTCCTACTTGATTGTATTGATGATACGAGGGTTACGGAGTTGATCTACCTCGAGATTGAATAGCTAACCCTACATGAGTTGTTCTATATCTAGAACCTAAAACCCCCTGGCTTATATAGATGCCGAGGGTATCTAGGGTTTACACATGGTCGGTTACACGCCGAAGAGGTAAACATGCCTATTCACTACATTAAACGTCGAGGACAAGCCATGATTCCCGAAGCTTCCTTCCTAGAGACAGGGCCTTCGATCGATCCAATTTTCGGGAAGCGACCCATACAGTCCGGCCCATAAGAAACAGGTCGGCCTCCCGAGGACCCCTTAATCCAGGACTACCTTAGTAACCCCCGAACTTGCCTCCAACCCCCAAGAGTCCTAGCTTCAATTGCTTCATATACTCAGAGTCTTTGGTTTGTGAGGTGAGTTCTTCTCGTCGAGTATAATTCAGCCTCCGATGACATGTATCTTTCCGAATAGAGGGGCGTCTGAACACCGTGAATAGGTCACCGGGCAGCTACTTTGGCCTGGTGCAGAAGCTGATCGACGTTGCGCCCTGCCTTGATGCTATGAAGCGCTCCTCCTACATCGAGGGATCTCGGATGGCCTTCGCAAAGGCCAAGGTGCACTGACCGAGGTTGGATCCGATGAAAATAGCAACCGCCCCGTCGCCTCCTAGGAAGGAACATAGGCGCCCCGAGCTGTACTTCGCCGCAGTAATGGAGGGTGCTCGGGCGATAGAGTCATAGTGCTGGAAAGAGAGCATGTATTATTAGGTTGTAATATGTCCGATGACATTTTAATGTTTTAATGTTGTAATTTTATCATGTGTTCAATGTTTTGCGTTCTTCTATAACTCCTGTGTGGCCGTTGAAAATGAAAGCTACGAGTCATCAGCTTCAGCCCCCATGTAGATACGACATGGGGTGTCTCTACCAATGCACATTGTCCCTTAGCCGAGTTATTGGAACACGAAGGTGGTAGAGTGCGGCGGACCAGGCAATCAGACCATCGTGCTTTATTGATTTCACTTAGCCGTAGGGGTGCAAAAAGAACTGCGGGGGGCTAATGACTAGCCCTAGAGTGTTGTGATGTTCGGATGAACTGTCGCTAAGGCCAGCATCACATGCTTTGCATGAAGAACAAACCCCCCATTATAACACGGAATATCCTTTGACGAGGATTTAAGTATAACACTTTAAGCTCAGATTCACAGACCGGTTCTCGCATACTATGACAGTCAGTTTTTGGCTTTATCCCCTGAGGTGCTTGACCAGACTATTTGGAAACACAATCACAGGGATTCTCCCTTTGCCCTTTTAGCCGAACAAGCGGAACATAAAGGGGCAAGCACAGGAGCCGGGCAACCCAACTATAGACCCAAGACATAGCTCGGAACCAATGCATATAAAGTGAATTCCAAGACACCAAATTCATTATAAGTTGTACATAAGGCGATTTTTTACTCGAGGCCCCGACCTATTAGCCGGTTGCATCGCAACATACCAGAAAGTTTCATGAGATGAGGGGGAAAGAAAATATGTGCCAAAAAGGACAACAAGACAAACATATATAATGATGCTATATTTTCTCAACAATTCTTATTGCTCGGATTGGCGAAGCAACTGCTTACAGGTATGTAAAAGAAAAAATTCTACAGGAGTGGTTGTACCAGGGGTCTTCGATTGGTGACCTTAAGTCCTCGATGTGCCTTGCCGCTTGTGTACTCCCGCGTCTTGGTGTACCTCAATGGGTGGTACTGTTCAGTGAACGGATCTTGCAAACAAGGTCTTGAGAAGTCGCCGAAGTTTCAATGAGCTTTATGCCTTGTGCATGCCCTTTGATAGTGCCTACATTTGGACCAAAGACATCGTAATGGTAATATTTCGGTCAAGCCGAATACTTACCCTCCCCTCGCCGCCCATGGAATTTTAAGCGCGAAGTTGTGCCTCCTTGGCACGTACTTTGCTAGTCCTAGGGTTGTGCGATGGGGGGCGAATCCCTATTTAAGGGGAGGGGAAGGTTCTGAGAGTTCCGGCTAAAACCATGTTGGCTTGCCCACCTTGCATGCCTTTACGACAGATGTTGGAGTTTGCCAATTATCGTTGTAATTAAATTCAGCCGCTAGGGCTAGTGCATGTTCCTCAGTTTGGAGAGAGTGCTCTGTGATGCCGTTAACAATGATGACCCCCTTGGGGCCGAGCATCTTGAGCTTGAAGTATGCGTAATGTGGAACAACGTTGAAGCGAGCGAACGTTGTTGGCCGAGCATGGCATGATATCGCTATAGAAGGGTACCATGTTGAAGATAAAGTCTTCTCTGTGAAAGTTATTGGGCAAGCCGAACACTACTTACAGGATGACGAAGCCTATGCACCGGGCCTCAACACCTGGGATCACTCCTTTAAAGGTAGTGTTGCTGGGTTTGATCCTTGACGGATCTGTTCCCATCTTTTTCACTTTGTCTGAGTAAATCAAGTTTAGGCTACTTCCTCCGTCCATTAGGACTTTTGTGAGGTGTTACCCATCTAAGATGTGGTCTAGGATGAGTGCGGCCAAACCCCCATGACGGATACTGTTTGGATGATCCCGTCGATCAAAGGTGATCGAATATGTCGACCATGGGTTATACTTCGGGCTACAGGCTCTACAGCGTAGACCTCTCAAAGGGCGCGCTTCCTCTCCTTTTTTGGTATATGTGTGGCGTATATCATGTTTACTATTTTGACCTCTTGAGGGAATTTCTTTTGTCCGCCATCACTCAGACCCCGAGGCTCATCCTCGTCCTTGCTGTGAGGGCTCTTTCCTTCATCTTCGGGCGGGAGCTTGCCGGCCTGTTTGAACACTCAAAAATTGCGGTGTGTATGATTGGCGGGCTTCTCTTGAGTCCCATGGATTTGGCAATGCCTTTCCATGATCCTCTCCAGCGGGGTCGGTCCATCTCGATTCCCTTTAGGGGGCTTCTTTTGCTGCCTAGGTCAGGAGTTGCGGAAGCCGACGTTGATGGCCATGACATTGGCATCACTAGTATTGTGCTAGCGTTTGCTTTTGTTGCGCTTTGGTTTCCTGTTGCCATCCCAAACTTTAGAGGTTCCGGGGTCTTTAGAGTTGTGATTGTGTCATGCTAGCCAATTATCTTCGCCCGTGCAAAAGCGGGTCATCAGGGATGTAATGGCGTACATAGTCCAAGGTTTATCCTTGCCGAGCTAACGAGCCAGCTATTCATCCCGAATATTATGCCGGAAGGAGGCTATTGCCTTAGCATCCGGGCAATCGACAATCTAATTCTTCTCTATCAAGAATCGATTCCAGAATTGCCACACAGACTCTCTGGGCATCTGAGCGATGTTACTTAGGTCGGAGGAAACAAGCGGCCGAACATAGGTGCCCTGGAATTTAGATCGAATGCATCCTCTAATTCTTCCGAGCATCCAATGGAGTTTTCGGGGAGGCTGTTTAACAAGTGCGGAGATGGCCCCTTTAGTTTTAGGGGAAGATATTTGATGGCATGGAGATCATATCCTCGAGCCATGTGGATGTGGAGGAGGAAGTATCGAATGCATACGGTTGGGTCAGTTGTCCCATCGTACTGCTCTATGTTCACGGGTTTAAACCCCTCTAGGAACTGATACTGCATCACCTCGTTTGTGAAACACAGTGGGAGAGCAGCGCCTCTGACCCGAGCTATGCCGCACCTGTATTCGGCGTTTGTTCTCACCCGGTTGCGTTCGCGGCCTCTGTTATTGCTATCAAGCCATGGTCTCTACCCTTCCCGTCTATCGGGTGAGTAACTGCTCGATCCTTGGATGGATTTTGTACAACCTGCTATCTAGTCCAGGTCGTCCCGCAGGTCGAACTTGTCATTGGGCTCTAGTGGCTGCTTTCCCCGTCTTTGGGGCATTGCCGGTCTATAACCGGTGTCATCAGCCGTCCTATCACACCCGCGAGGAGTGCGGTTCGGATTGTCGTATAGGGTATGTTTGGGAGACGGAGTATCAGTAAGCTCATCATCGAATTGTGGCAACAGCCTTCTGCATGGATAGCTTTTGGGTTGGTACGATAGACCGGTACCGTACCCTTCCTTAGCTGAGAGGACTCTCATCCATTGATCATTGAGGTCATCTTGTTGGGATTTAAGTTGCCGTTCTTTTGCTTTCAGGCTGCATGCCGCGGCTTTGATCTGTTGCTAGAACAGTTCCTGATACTCGAGATTGTTAGGGATGTCGAGGTCATTGGCTTCCGTGATATCCTCCTCTACGGGGGGGGGGGAGGTAGTTATCGTCATCGGTATTATTGAAGTCATTGGGGTTGCGCTGGTCTTTAGGCTTCTCCTTGCCCTCTAGCGGGTGTTCAGGGATATCGGGATCGCCTAGGTCCTCCTGGGTATCTCCGTCCCCGGTGTTGATGATGGATTTCCTTCCCTTTTTGCCTTTTGACCGCTTATGCGGTTTCTGGCACCTTGATGGCGCATCGCCGATTTGTTGCCATCGTTCTTAGGTGTGTTTTCACCATTAACCACAGGAGCGTCTACCATGTAGACATCGCATGTGGAGGTGGCCTCCCGTCGCCTGATGTTAACGGGGTGGGAGCGCAATCCTCTTCATCCATGTATTCTGCCTCCTCGGAGGCATAGTCCAACATGTTAGTTAAGTCTTTGACTGTGGCTACGAAGTGGGTGGTGGTTGGGTCGAAAAATTCATCCTTACCCGCTTTGTGGCCGGTCTGAGCATAGATAGGGGTTGGATCGTTGATAATTTGCATTGACGAGATCCGATCTAGGGCCTCGTTCAATGTTGAGAGCCCGATCGGATCGAACTGTGCGGATATGTCGGAGTTGATTTCTGATGTGTCCAGACAAGTGGAGTGTTCGGCAAGAACAAGTATCCAGTCCCCTGGTACTATGATTGGATCTGGAGTAAGAGTCAGACCCTCGCCGGGGTTAACCTCATAGGCGTGACCGAAAAGGGAGATTGAGGTTAAAGCCTTAGAGTCTTCGGGCATGGTAGGCGAGACTGTGAGCCCGATTAGTGACAAGTCACCCCTAGTATCCACAAAGAACTCTAGGTTCCAAAATCTGAGCTCTTGACTAGGGGCGAACCTTTGACACGGCCTAGATGGCCGGTCTGGTCGGCGTGCAACACAATGCTACCAGAGGCAAAGATCTGTCTAGGGATGAAAGTGTCCATGTTGCGGACCTCCTTGTTGATGACAAGGCGAGACATCGATTTCTTGGGTGATCACAGCGGAACTCTCAATGAAAGCACCAATGTCGGTGTCAAACTAGCGGATCTTGGGTAGGGGGTCCCGAACTATGAGATTAGAATCGTTGGTAACAGGAGAGCAAGGGGACAAGGTTTTACCCAGGTTCGGGCCCTCCTATGGAGGTAATACCCTACGTCCTACTTGATTGTATTGATGATAGGGGGGTTACAGAGTTGATCTACCTCGAGATCGAATAGCTAACCCTAGATGAGTTGTTCTAGACCTACAACCTAAAACCCTCCGACTTATACAGACACCGAGGGTATCTAGGGTTTCCACATGGTCGGTTACACGCCGAAGAGATAAACATGCCTATTCGCTACATTAAACGTGGAGGACAAGCCACGATTCTCGAAGCTTCCTTCCTGGATACAGGGCCTTCGATTGATCAAATGTTCGGCAAGCGGCCCATACAGTCTCGCCAATATGAAATAGGTCAGCCTCCCGAGGACCCCTTAATCCAGGACTCCCTCACTCCCCACCCCCAAGCCTAGAGAGAAGGTGGTCTTCATCCCCCACTTCATTCAGGGGATGAGCTTCCCACTTCATCCTTTCGTTAGGGGGGTTAATGTTCTTCTATGTCCTCGACTTCCACGACCTCCCTTCAAACTCCTTCATGCACATATCGGCATTCATCATCGTCTGCGAGGCCTTCTTGCGATTCAAGCCACACTTCGAACTTTGGAAGATATTTAATATCAAGCCTAAGTGTGTCGTAGGTGAACACACAGCCTACAGCGGGGCTGTCATCGGCAGCTCTCCTACGTCGGATGGCCATCTGACACCTTCATCGACACCATCAAACTATGGCAGAAAGAGTGGTTCTACATCACCGAGCCAAGGGAGGAAGGCCAAGCTACTCCAGCCGAATTCAGATCAGGTCCCCCCGTTAGATTAACTTCATGGCTCCGAAAGGGCCTCGATTGGGGATCGAACTAGGAGGTGGCCAATCTGCAGAAACACATCGCCTCCATGATCAGAAACGACATTACGCTGGCCAATATGGTCCAAATTATGTTTCGGCGGCATATCCTCCCCTGCCAGCGCCGGAGTTCTCCTATGTAGGCTTGTCGTCTTAACAACGAGCCTACTATTCGCCAGCTCTTCTGAACTACTCGGGAGAAGCTGTGGAAGGCGTTGTTCAAGGCGCAGAAGGACTGGCCAGCCGAGGAGGAGGATCAGGGTCTACACGCCGATAAGACTCCTACCGAGGTATAACATAGTTTTATCTGATTGGCTTTATTTTTCCCAATGGAAATCTAAACTTCCTTCTGATCACTCTTGTAGAAATGGCTGAGAAAGGTCACAGGCATCGACTGTCCGGCGCCTCAGCCCAAAGACATCAGGTCTAGGCTATTGTCGGAGGTGCTTGTCGAGGCGCCTTACGAGGCGCCCGCAAAGAAGGAGAAGAAGAAAAACAAGACCAAGAAGTCCTGCGTTTAAGGGACCTGCCGGACACTGTGTCGGGGTAAACCCATGCTTCCTCCAAACAGGAGGAAGAACTTGATGACGAGGGGAAAGGCGATTCCCCCCTCGCAAGAAAGAGGGCGGTGCCATCGGAAGCCACAAAGGAGGTACCCCCTCTTTCCCCGAAGAAAGCGCGTCGGACACAGGTAATTCTATCCGACGATAGTTCATACTTGGATATTGAGTCCGATGACTTCGAGAGGGTTCCATGAAGGAACCTAAGGGTCAAGCCCCTAGCTCAAAGGTAAGGGTTCAAAGACTTCACTTATCATTGACAATAAGTTTTAAAGGTTATTAACATGTGAGTTCTTATTGACTTTGCAGCCCACCTCGCGTTCTACCCACCGAATAGGTTTCGGAGAGGGAGACCCTGACCGCCAAACTAGCAGAGAGCAGGACTGTGTCGCGTGCGCCGCGAAGGATGCCACGGAGGTGTCATCCCAATAGACTCCTGCGAAGCCAGACACCAGTGGTGGGGGTGATGACGTCATGGTCGAGGCTAACACCTCGGCCACCAAATACCGGGGGGAAGAGCCGCGCCAGGACACTGAGGGAACTGGATGAGGGGACGTTCAGTCCCCTCCGAGGACATCTCCAGAGCGTGCAACTCCTCCGGAGGCACAGGTCCAGTGCCGAACCAATGGGTGTCCAGTTTTGGGGGAGGCTCTATCGAGCGCCCCCATCTCCGAGGAGCACCGCACCCTTATGGGTGCGGTATTGCAAAGCATTCAGTCCGTCGACAACGGACTGAAAGAGGCCTTCAATGGTCTCTTGCCGGGCATTCAGGTGAGCCACATAACGCTTTTATTTGTGAAATATTAATTTGTTTGTGTTATGATTATGTACATGGCAGCCCCCGAGACCTAGGTGAGTTTGAAAAAACTCTCCTAGGGATCCATCATAAAATATTATCCGAACTATGACTATATATGTTCGGAATGTCTTAACAACCCGTAATAAAGGACTGGACATTGGATCGCATGGACTACAGTTCGGAAGTTCTGAACCCATGTAACCTGATAGGGATTTGTTTTTTACAGGCTTCCTCGTCAGAGGTGGCTATGAATGCCGCTGAGCTAGATGAGATGAATCGGAAGCTTAAAAGCTCCGAAGACGAGCTTGATGCTCTTAACAAGAGATTCGACGAGGCACAAGGTAAGCCTTACTCAGTATCAGAAAATTTTCATCATCATACTATCAATGCAGTATTCATACTCTTGATGCTTACACAGCCTCGGCGAAGGAAATGGAGAAGCTCAAGGCCGAGCTACATAATGCGAAGCAGGAGGCTAGGGTCGAGAGGGCGACGGACGAACAAGCTGCTACTGCACTTTTAGCTTTAAGAGACACCAGTGACAAGCATGAAGCTCGGGTAGAGGATATCCAATAGGAGCTCAAGGACGCTGTCCACAAAGTGTGAGGCCCTTGAGAAGAAGGGCCAGGACCAGGCCGCCGAACTATCCACCAAGAAAACTGAACTCCAAAAGGAGCGGGTGGATAGGAGGTTCTTTGAAGAGCAAGTCCACCATGCGAAGGTTATAACAGATGGTAAGCCGTACACACTACAGTGTGTCTTCGGGGATAGCAAGTTCGAGTTGCTTACCCAGATGTGGCATTCCTTAGGCGCCTGCTCCGACCTCCAGAAGAGCGCAGTGGACACGAATCATTTCCATGCTTTGCGGGGAGAAGGAGATGAAGCTCGTCTATTCTGGGCGCAGTTTGAAGCGCCCGAGTGCTCTCCTCTCCTTGTTGATCAGCTGAAGCAGCTGATGGAGCTGCATCGGATGGCAGAGCCGGCCATGAAGGATCTTTGTGTCCGTCTATGGCCCAACGGGCCGCTACCGGGCAGCTACTTCGGCCTGGTGTAGAAGCTGAGCGACACCTCGCCTCGGATTGATGCACTACGGTGTTCCTCCTGCATCGAGGGAGCTCGGATGGCCTTCGCAAAGTCCAAGGTGCATTGGTGGGGTGTCTGTTGGAAATATGCCCTAGAGGCAATAATAAATTGGTTATTATCATATTTCCTTGTGTTGGGGAACGTCGCATGGGAAACAAAATTTTTCCTACGCACACGCAAACCTATCCATGGTGATGAGCATCTACGAGAGGGAGAGTGGATCTACATACCCTTGTAGATCGCTAAGCGGGAAGCGTTAAGAAACGCGGTTGGTGTAGTCGAACATCTTCGCGATCCAAATCGCCGAGCGTCCCGTGATCTCATCACGATCCGTCCCGCGATCCAATCACGATCCGTCCCGTGAACTCATCACGATCCGTCCTGCGATCTCATCACAATCCGTCTCACAATCTTGATCACGATCTGTCCCGCGAACTCATCACGATCCGTTCCGCGATCTCATCACGACCCGTCTCGTGATCTCAATCACGGTCCTTCCGATCTAGCGCCGAACGGACGGCACCTCTGCGTTCAGCACACGTGCAGCTTGATGACGATCTCCACCGTCTTGATCCAGCAAGAGGAGGTGGAGAGGAGAGAGAGTTCACCGGCAGCGTGACGGCGCTCCGGTGATGGTGGTGGAGTGATTCCGACAGGACTTCGCCTAAGCGCTGCAGAAAACCGATCTAGAGGAGAAACTATGCACCGGTGGAACGGGTAGCACGTGGCCGGAAATTCTGTCCAAAAACCACCCAATCCACTAGTATATATAGGAGGAGAGGAGAGGAGAGGCAGCCAAGGCCTTTGGGTCGGCCGAAATAGGAGGTGGGAGCAATTCTACTTCACCTCCAATCCTAGTTGGAGTAGGATTGCCTCCTATTGGCTGATTTTCCACTTTTTGCTTTAGGACTTTCTCTCCTGCGCCATGGGCCTTTGTGGCTATTTTCCCAGCCCACTAAGGGCTGGTTATTATTCTCCCACAGCCCATGAACCTCTTGGGGTCGAAATACCCCTCCCAGAGTGTAGGGGAACGCGACAGAAAACAAAAATTTTCGGTATAGCGAGCACGCCCAGGACCACTATGGAGAATGCATACAAGGTTTGATCTGATCCGTACCGACTCGTAGCGCAGCGGAAGAAGAGTCGGTGGAGATCGTTGGTGCAGATCCCCGCAGCTAGGATTTACAACCTCCCAACCGCGAGGATGTACTCCCTCGTCGGACAGCCCTTTGGGAGGCGGTCGGACAGTCCCCCGGACGATGTCGCGGACAGCCCTTCGGGAGGACCCTCGAAACTCGAACGGAGACTCGGACGGCCCTTCGGGAGGACTCTCGAAACTCGACCCGAGACTCGGACAGCCCTTCGGGAGGACACTCGAACAGCCCCTCGGGCAAAAGATCGAAACTACGAACTCTCTACGGGGTTGCACACATACGGTGTCATCTATCCGGCAGGGCTTCGCCGTCCAGAACTAGTTCCTGCCGGAACCCAGACAGCCTTTCGGCTCTACGAAAAACTCTTTTCGTGGGAGGGAGAGAGAGAGCTTGCAAAGCAAAGCATGTGTATGAGAGCAAAGGATGAGTGTGGAGAGTGCATCTCCACCTCTATTTATAGGAAAACCCAAGGGGTAGGGTGGCACTTGAAATACCCAAAATGCCCATGAGGTGAGCACACCACAAGGGCATAAAGGGAAAGCCTCCAAATAGTGTTGCCTGCATCACCATGCCTGCATCACCATGCCTGCATCATCCCCTAATAGTATTTCCACTATTCACAATAGTGTTTCCACTATTTACAATAGTGTTTCCACTATACATATATAGTGTTTCCACTATTTATATATATAGTGTTTCTACTATTCAAAATAGTGTTTTCACTATTCACGAAGACATTTTTCTGCGTCCGTTAAATCCCAAATTATTTCTGTGTGCCTAGAATAATTCCAGTACCCACTAAAACAATTTTGGACGCGTTCCGAAACAATTCCAGAACAATGTTTTTCTTCAGCGAAAAGCTACCATAGCGGTTCCGGCGGCTCCGGAACACTTCCCGTTTTTTCCTCCGAAAAATCCCAGAAGTCCCCAGAATCATTCTGGCACCCTCCAAGAATTTCCAGACGTGTGCCGAAACCATTTTGACTTAATGGTATACTCCGAAACAACTTTTCGGTTTTACCGGAACTATTCCAATGTTCTCTCTCCGGAACTCTTCCGTTGTCTCCGAAACTTTTTCGGTGATTTTCTCTCAGACTCCCTGTCTAGTATTCAGCAGATAGATGACCCTTAAGCGTGTGACCCTATAGGTTCGGTGAAGTATAGACATGACCCGGAACACCTTTCGATCAATGATCAGCATCGGAGCCGTGGACACCCATATCGATCCCTATACCCACACGAATAAATATTCGAGTGAACCTCCAGTTGCCGTGAGCTATTCTTGTTGCTTCGCGATATGTTACAATTACCCGAGGTGAGAAACATCGGCATCCTCGTGGATCAACACTTGTCCACAATGCCATTTACCTCGTTGCCGGTATTGTTCTCTTTTCTCGTTCCCATGTTTTGGCATCCCCGTGATCAAATCACAAAGTGTCTGTCCAGACGATGATGGATACCGTAACACCGAGAGGGCCCAGAGATATCTCTCCATCACCGAAGGAGCAAATCCCAATCTTGAGCTATCAAGTTACTTGACATACTTTTCCATGAACTCGTAAGCCGCCGTAATAGCCACCCATTTACGGATGACGTTTAACAAACCCCAAAGTTCATGAAGCAAGCATGAAGAAACTCGATACTCGCATGGTCTAAGGAATTATGCAAACATTAACTTCTCTGTGTTATTAACCATAAACTTATGACGAATGTATCTCATAGCATAACATCAATTCGGATCGATTCAACACAAGTGTTCTACCAACATCGTGCCCTCAAAATTGCCGGCATGGCCATGCCCATGATCAGGAAAACAGGATCATCATGCAATACTTGAGCCAGTCTTAGAGGCAAGACTAGGAATACAATTTACCATTTATTATACCACACGTGCACATGAGTTTCCCTCCAAGCCTCGTTTTATTTGCAGACTCGAGAATCATTGCAGTTATAGCATGGATCATAAACATTCATTACAAACTTGGAGATACAAAAGTAACTGATATTACTGCCTCTAGGGCATATCTCCTACACGGAGGTCCTCCGGTACACTACCGGCACTCCCGGTACAATACCGATACTCCCGGTACACTACCGATGAGCCCGAAACTTTTCCGGAAACCAAACTGGGACTTCCTATATATGAATCTTTACCTCCGGACCATTCCGGAGCTCCTCGTGACGTCCGGGATCTCATCCGGGACTACGAACAACCTTCGGTCACCACCATACATAACTCTACACTACCGAAACGTCACCGAACCTTAAGTGTGCAGACCCTGCGGGTTCGAGAACTATGTAGACATGACCGAGACACCTCTACGGTCAATAACCAATGGCGGGACCTGGACATCCACATTGGTTCCTACATATTCTACGAAGATCTTTATCGGTCGAACCTCTATGTCAAGGATTCAGTTAATCCCGTATATCGTTCCCTTTGTTCTTCGGTATGTTACTTGCCCGAGATTCGATCGTCGGTATCTCCATACCTAGTTCAACCTCGTTACCGGCAAGTCTCTTTACTCGTTCCGTAATACAAGATCCCGCAACTAACAATTAGTCACATTGCTTGCAAGGCTTATTGTGATGTTGCATTACCGAGTGGGCCCCGAGATACCTCTCCGTTACATGGAGTAACAAATCCCAGTCTCGATCCATGCCAACTCAAAAGACACCATCGGAGATACCTGTAGAGCACCTTTATAGTCACCCAGTTACGTTGTGACGTTTGATACACACAAGGCACTCCTCCGATATCCGTGAGTTGCATGATCTCATGGTCATAGGAACATATACTTGACATGCAGAAAACAGTAGCAATAAACTGACACGATCATATGCTATGTTTGTAGTTTGGGTCTTATCCATCACATCATTCTCCTAATGATGTGATCCCGTTATCAAATGACATCTCATGTCCATGGCTAGGAAACCTTAACCATCCTTTGATCAACGAGCTAGTCCATTAGAGGCATACTAGGGACATGGTTTTGTCTATGTATCCACACAAGCATTTAAGTCTCCGATCAATACAATTATAGCATGGATAATAAACGATTATCATGAACAAGGAAATATGATAATAACTAATTTATTATTGCCTCTAGGGCATATTTCCAACAGTCTCCCACTTGCACTAGAGTCAATAATCTAGTTCACATCACCATGTGATTCGCATTGTTATGAATCTAACACCCAATGAGTTCTGGGGCTCGATCATGCTTTGCATGTGAGAGAGGTCTTATAGTCAACGGGCCTGCGATATTCAGATCCGTGTGTACTTCGCATATCTCTATGTCAAACCGTAAACACTGCTACCACACTCCACTTGGTACTATTTCCAAATGGCTGCTCCACTATACATATCCAGATTGCTACTACTAGTCATCAGGATAGGTGTTAAAGCTTGCATCGACGTAACTCTTTACGACGAACTCTTTATCACCTCCATAATCAAGAAACATTTCCTTAGTCCTCTGGTTACTAAGGATAATTCCGACCGCTGTCCAGTGATCCACTCCTGGACCACTCTTGTACCCCTTGACAGACTCATGGCAAGGCACACATAGGTGCGGTACACAGCATGGCATAATATAGAGCCTATGGCTAAGGCATAGGGGACGACGTTCGTCCTTTCTCTTTCTTCTGCCGTTGTAGAGCTTTGAGTCTCACTCAACTTCACACCTTACAAATCAGACGAGAACTATTTCTCTGGCTGATCCATTTTGAACTCTTTCAAAATCTTGTGAAGGTATGCACTCATTGAAAGTCTCATCAAGCATCTTGATCTATCTCTATAGATTTTGATGCTCAACAATTAGGTAGCTTTATCCAGGTCTTCCTTTGAAAATCACTTTCCAAATAACCGTTTTATGCTTTCCAGAAACTCTACATTATTTCTGAACAACAATATGTCATCCACATATACTTATCAGAAATTCTATAGTGCTCCCACTCACTTTATTGCAAATACAAGTTTCTCATAAACTTTGTATAAACATCGAAACTTTGATCACCTCATCAAAGCGTATTTTCCAACTCCGAGATGCTTGCTTCAGTCCATGGAAGGATCACCGAAGCTTGCACACCTTTTAGCATCCTTAGGCCTGACAAAACCTTCTGGTTGTATCACATACAACCTTTCCTCAAGTAAACCATTAAGGAAACGATGTTTTGACATCCATCTGCCAGATTTCATAATTGAAAACACAGCAACTGCTAACATAATTCCAACAGACTTTTAGCATCGCTACGAGTGAGAAAGTCTCATCGTAGTCAACTCCTTGAACTTGTCACAAACATCTTTGCAACAAGTCGAGCTTTACAAATAGTGACATTCACCATCAGTGTCTGTCTTCATTTTAAAGATCCATTTGTACTCAACGACCTGCCGTCCAACGAGCAAGTCTACCAAAGTCTACACTTGGTTTTAATACATGGATCCTATTTCGGATTTCATGGCCTCCAACCATTTGTCGGAATCCGGGCCCATCATCGCTTCTCCATAGCTCGTAGGTTCATCGTTGTCCAACAACATGACCTCCAAGACAGAGTTGTCGTACCGCTCAGGAGCAGTACACATCCTTGTCGACCTACAAAGTTCGATAGTAACTTGATCCTGAAGCTTCATGATCATCATCATTAACTTCCTCTTCAACTAACGTAGGCTTCACAGAAACATCTTTCTGCGCTGCGCTACTCTCTGGTTGAACAAAGGTTTAACAACCTCATCAAGTTCTATCTTCCTCCCACTCAATTCTTTCGAGAGAAACTTTTTCTTGAGAAAGGACCCAGTTCTAGCAACAAACACTTTGCAGTCGGATCTGAGATAGAAGGCATACCCATCTATTCTTAGGGTATTCTATGAAGATACATTTGTCCGCTTTGGGTTCTAGCTTATTATGTGAAAACATTTTCCACACAAGCATCGCAGCCCCAAACATTAAGAAATGACAGCTTAGGTTTCTATCAAACCATAATTCACACGGTGTGATCTCAACGGATTTAGATGATGCCCTATTTAAAGTGAATGTAGTTGTCTCTAATGCATAACCCCAAAAATTATAGTAGTAAAACGATAAGAGACATCACAGTATGCACTATATCAATAGAGCATGACTATGATGTTCGGACACACCATCACACCATGGTGTTCCAGGTGGCGTTAGTTGTGAAACAAATTTCACGTTGTCTTAAGTTGTATGCCAAACTCGTAACTCAGATATTCACCTCCACGATCATATCGCGGTCATTTTTATCTTCTTGTCATGATGATCTTTAAACTTCACTCTGAATTTGCTTGAACCTTTCAAACGATTCAGACTTGTGTTTCATTAAGTAAATATACACTATATCTACTCAAATCATCAGTAAAGGTAAGAAAATAACGATATCCACTGCACGCTACAAGACTCACTAGATTGCATACATCAACATGTATCATTTCCAATGAATCACTTGCCCGCTCCATCCAACGGGGTCCTTTAGTCATCTTGCCCAAGAGGCATGGTTCGCATGTCTCAACCGATTCGAAATCGATGAGTCCAAATATCCATCAGCATGGAGTTTCCACATGCGCTTTATACCAATATGACATTTAGCGGCAGTGCCACAAGTATGTGGTACTATCATTATTAACTTTGTATCTTTTGACATCAATGTTATGAACATGTGTACTACTACGATCAAGATTTCAACAAACCATTCTCACTGGGTGCATGACCATTGAAGGTATTATTCATGTAACCAGAATAACTATTATTCTCTGACTTAAATGAATAACCGTATTGCAACAAACATGATCTAATCATGTTCATGCTCAACGCAAAACACCAAATAACATTTATTTAGGTTCGTCACTAATCCTGAAGGTAGAGAGAGCGTGCGATGTTGATCACATCAACCTTGGAAACATTTCCAACACACATCGTCACCTCACCCTTAGCTAGTTCTCCGTTTATTCCGTAGCTTTTATTTCGAGTTACTAACATTTAGCAATCGAACCGGTATCCAATACCCAGGTGCTACTAGGAGTACTAGCAAGGTACACATCAATAACTCGTATATCAAATATACTTCTGTCGATGTTGCCAGCCTTCTTATCTACCAAGTATCTAGGGTTGTTCCGCTTCAGCGACCTCTCACCTCATAATAGAAGCACTTAGTCTCGGGTTTGAGTTCAACTTTGGGTTGCTTCACTGGAGCAGCAACTGACTTGCTATCCATGAAGTTTCCCTCCTTGCTCTTGCCCTTTTCGAAACTAGTGGTTTGATTAACCATCAACACTTGACGCTCCTTCTTGATTTCTACCTTCGCGGTGTCAAACATCGCGAACAGCTGAGGGATCAATACTTCTATCCCTGGTGTATTATAGTTCATCACTAAGTTCTAGTAGCTTTAGTGACAGTGACTTGGAGAACTATATCAATCACTATCTTATCTGGAAGATCAACTCCCACTTGATTCAAGCGATTGTAGTACCCAGACAATCTGAGTACATGCTCAATGATTGAGCTATTCTCCTTCATCTTACAAGCAAAGAATCTTGTTGGAGATCTCATATCTCGCAACAAAGGCATGAGCCTGAGATCACAATCTCTGCTCCTAGAACATCTCATATGTTCCGTGACGTTCAAAACGTTTTGGAGCCTCAATTCTAAGCCGTAATGCATGACGCACTAAACTATCAAGTAGTCATCGAAACGTGCCTGTTAGATGTTCACAACATCTATAGACGACGCTAGAGGGGGTGGCGCACTGAGCGGTGCATTAAGGACATAAGCCTTCTGTGCAGCAATGAGGACAATCCTCAGATCACGGACCCAGTCCGCAATTTTGCTACCAACATCTTTCAATTCTATTTCTCTAGGAACATATATAAATACAAGGGAGCTACAGCGCGAGCTAGTAATCTACAACATAATTTGCAAAGACACTTTGACTATGTCCATGATAATGAGTTCAATTAATCATATTACTTAAGAACTCCCACTCAAATTGACATCCCTCCGATCATTCGAGTGATACATGATCCAAATTCACCAACTCAAGTCCGATCATCACGTGAGTTGAGGTGGCTGCAATGGTGAACATCATTATGTTGATCATATCTACTATATGACTCATGTTCGACCTTTCAGTCTCTCGTGTTCCGAGGCCATGTCTGTACATGCTAGGCTCGTCAAGTTTAACCCGAGTGTTCTGCGCGTGCAAATCTGGCTTGCACCCGTTGTATGTGAACGTAGAGTCTATCACACCCGATCATCACGAGGTGTCTCAACACGACGAACTTTCGCAACGGTGCACACTCGGGGAGAACACAGTTCATCTTGAAATTCCAGTGAGGGATCACCTTATAATGCTACCGCCGTAATAAGCAAAACAAGGTGCATAAAAGGATTAACATCTCATGCAATTCATAAGGGACATGATATGGCCATGAACTTGTGTTTAATATCTCCATCTTCGAAACACCGGCATGATCTCCATCGTCACCGGCACAACACCATGATCTCCATCATCTTGATCTCCATCAATGTGTTGCCATTGGGGTTGTCACGCCCTGCATGCTTCTACTACTATTGCTACCGTAGCGATAAAGTAAAGCATTACATAGCTCTTAATGATTGACACGCAGGTCATACAATAATAAAGACAACCCTATGGCTCCTGCCGGTTGCCGTACTCATCGACATGCAAGTCGTGATAATCTATACATCACATGATCATCTCATACATCACATATATCTCATCATGTAATTGGCCATATCACATCACAACATACCCTGCAAAAACAAGTTAGACGTCCTCTAATTGTTGTTGCATATTTTACGTGGCTGCTATGGGTATCTAGCAAGAACGATTCTCACCTACGCATAAACCACAACGGTGATACACTAGTTTGCTTTTAAACCTTCTCAAGGACCGCCTTTGTCGAATCCGATCCAACTAAAGTGAGAGAAACTGTCACCCGCAAGCCATCTAGGCAACAAGTTGCGTCGAGGGAACCGGTCTCTCGTAAGCGTACGAGTAATGTTGGTCCGGGCCGCTTCATCTCACAATCCCGCTGAACCAAAATACGACCAAGGGAGGAAGCAATCTAAGCATCAACGCCCACAAACCTTTTATGTTCTACTCGAGATCTCATCGAACCATCAACCTAGCTCATGATGCCACTGTTGGGGAACGTCGCATGGGAAACAAAATTTTTCCTACGCACACGCAAACCTATCCATGGTGATGAGCATCTACGAGAGGGAGAGTGGATCTACATACCCTTGTAGATCGCTAAGCGGGAAGCGTTAAGAAACGCGGTTGGTGTAGTCGAACATCTTCGCGATCCAAATCGCCGAGCGTCCCGCGATCTCATCACGATCCGTCCCGCGATCCAATCACGATCCGTCCCGTGAACTCATCACGATCCATCCTGCGATCTCATCACAATCCGTCTCACAATCTTGATCACGATCTGTCCCGCGAACTCATCACGATCCGTTTCGCGATCTCATCACGACCCGTCTCGTGATCTCAATCACGGTCCTTCCGATCTAGCGCCGAACGGACGGCACCTCCGCGTTCAGCACACGTGCAGCTTGATGACGATCTCCACCGTCTTGATCCAGCAAGAGGAGGTGGAGAGGAGAGAGAGTTCACCGGCAGCGTGACGGCGCTCCGGTGATGGTGGTGGAGTGATTCCGACAGGGCTTCGCCTAACCGCTGCAGAAAACCGATCTAGAGGAGAAACTATGCACCGGTGGAACGGGTAGCACGTGACCGGAAATTCTGTCCAAAAACCACCCAATCCACTAGTATATATAGGAGGGGAGGAGAGGAGAGGAAGCCAAGGGCTTTGGGTCGGCCGAAATAGGAGGTGGGAGCAATCCTACTTCACCTCCAATCCTAGTTGGAGTAGGATTGCCTCCTATTGGCTGATTTTCCACTTTTTGCTTTAGGACTTTCTCTCCTGCGCCATGGGCCTTTGTGGCTGTTTTCCCAGCCCACTAAGGGCTGGTTATTATTCTCCCACAGCCCATGGACCTCTTGGGGTCGAAATACCCCTCCCAGAGGTCCTCCGGTACACTACCGGCACTCCCGGTACAATACCGATACTCCCGGTACACTACCGATGAGCCCGAAACTTTTCCGGAAACCAAACTGGGACTTCCTATATATGAATCTTTACCTCCGGACCATTCCGGAGCTCCTCGTGACGTCCGGGATCTCATATGGGACTCCGAACAACCTTCGGTCACCACCATACATTACTCTACACTACCGAAACGTCACCGAACCTTAAGTGTGCAGACCCTGCGGGTTCGAGAACCATGTAGACATGACCGAGACACCTCTACGGTCAATAACCAATGGCGGGACCTGGACGTCCACATTGGTTCCTACATATTCTACGAAGATCTTTATCGGTCGAACCTCTATGTCAAGGATTCAGTTAATCCCGTATATCGTTCCCTTTGTTCTTCGGTATCTTACTTGCCCGAGATTCGATCGTCGGTATCTCCATACCTAGTTCAACCTCGTTACCGGCAAGTCTCTTTACTCGTTCCGTAATACAAGATCCCGCAACTAACAATTAGTCACATTGCTTGCAAGGCTTATTGTGATGTTGCATTACCGAGTGGGCCCCGAGATACCTCTCCGTTACACGGAGTAACAAATCCCAGTCTCGATCCATGCCAACTCAACAGACACCATCGGAGATACCTGTAGAGCACCTTTATAGTCACCCAGTTACGTTGCGACGTGGCAAGTCAGTTGCTGCTCCAGTGAAGCAACCCAAAGTTGAACCCAAACCCGAGACTAAGTGCTTCGATTATGAGGAGAGCGGTCGCTGAAGCAGAACAACCCTAGATAATTGGTAGATAAGAAGGCTGGCAACGTCGATAGAAGTATATTTGATATACGTGTTATTGATGTGTACCTTGCTAGTACCCCTAGTAGCACCTGGGTATTGGATACCGGTTCGGTTGCTAAATGTTAGTAACTCGAAATAAAAGCTACGGAATAAACGGAGAACTAGCTAAGGGTGAGGTGACAATGTGTGTTGGAAATGTTTCCAAGGTTGATGTGATCAACATCGCATGCTCTCTCTACCTTCGGGATTAGTGACGAACCTAAATAAATGTTGTTTGGTGTTTTGCGTTGAGCATGAACGTGATTAGATCGTGTTTATTGCAACACGGGTATTCATTTAAGTTAGAGAATAATGGTTATTCAGTTTACATGAATAATACCTTCAATGGTCATGCACCCAGTGAGAATGGTTTGTTGAATCTTGATCGTAGTAATACACATGTTCATGACATTGATGCCAAAAGATACAAACCACATACTTGTGGCACTGCCGCTAAATGTCATATTGGTATAAAGCGCATGAAGAAACTCCATGCTGATGGATCTTTGGACTCATTCGATTTTTAATCAGTTGAGACATGCGAACCATGCCTCTTGGTCAAGATGACTAAGGGCCCCGTTTTCCGTATTGATGAGCAGGCAAGTGATTTATTAGAAATGATACATGTTGATGTATGCAATCCAATAAGTCTTGTACCATGCGGTGGATATCGTTATTTTCTTACCTTCACTGATGATTTGAGTAGATATAGTGTATATTTACTTAATGAAACACAAGTCTGAATCGTTTTAAAGGTTCAAGAAAATTCAGAGTGAAGTTTCAGATCATCGTGACAAGAAGATAAAAATGTTTGCGATATGAACGTGGAGGTGAATATCTGAGTTACGAGTTTGGCATACAACTTTAGACAATGTGAAAGTTGTTTCACAACTCACGCCACCTGGAACACCATAGTGTGATGGTGTGTCCGAACGTCATAGTCGTGCTCTATTGGATATGGTGCATGCTATGATGTCTCTTATGGTTTTTTACTATAATTTTGGGGTTATGCATTAGAGACAACTACATTAACTTTAAATAGGGCACCATCTAAATCCGTTGAGATGACAGCGTGTGAATTATGGTTTGATAGAAACCTAAGCTGTCATTTCTTAATGTTTGGGGCTGTGACGCTTGTGTGGAAAATGTTTTCACCTAATGAGCTCGAACCCAAAGCGGACAAATGCATCTTCATAGAATACCCTAAGAACAGTTGGGTGAACCTTTTATCTTAGATCCAAGAATAAAATGTTTGTTGCTAAAACTGGGTCCTTTCTCGAGAAAAAGTTTCTCTCGAAAGAATTGAGTGGGAGGAAGATAGAAGTTGATGAGGTTATTGAACCTTTGTTTCAACAAGAGAGTAGCGCAGCACAGGAAGATGTTTTTGTGAAGCCTACATTAGTTGAAGAGGAAGTTAATGATGATGATCATAAAACTTAGGATCAAGTTACTATCGAACCTCGTAGGTTGACAAGGACATGTACTGCTCCTGAGTGGTACGGCAACCCTGTCTTAGAGGTCATGTTGTTGGACAACAATGAACCTACGAGCTATGGAGAAGCGATGATGGGCCCGGAATCTGACAAATGGTTAGAGGCCATGAAATCCGAGAAAGGATCCATGTATGAAAACCAAGTATAGACTTTGGTGGACTTGCTCGTTGGACGGTAGGTTGTTGAGTACAAATGGATCTTTACAATGAAGACAGACGCGATGGTGAATGTCACCATTTATAAAGCTCGACTTGTCGCAAAGAAGTTTCCGGCAAGTTCAAGGAGTTAACTACAATGAGACTTTCTCACTCGTAGCGATGCTAAAGTCTGTTGGAATTATGTTAGCAGTTGCTGCAATTTTCAATTATGAAATCTAGTAGATGGATGTCAAAACATCGTTTCCTTAACAGTTTACTTGAGGAAAGGTTGTATGTGATACAACCAGAAGGTTTTGTCAGTCCTAAGCTTGCTAAAAGGCGAGTAAGGTTCAGTGATCCTTCTATGGACTAAAGCAAGCATCTCAGAGTTGGAATATACACTTTGATGAGGTGATCAATGTTTTTGAGTCTATACAAAGTTTATGAGAAACTTGTATTAACAATAAAGTGAGTGGGAGCACTATAGAGTTTCTGATAAGCATATGTGGTTGACATATTATTGATCGGAAATGATGTAGAATTTCTAGAAAGCGTAAAGGGTTGTTTGAAAGGAGTTTTTCAAAGGAAGACCTGGATAAAGCTACCTAATTGTTGAGCATCAAGATCTATAGAGATAGATCAAGATGCTTGATGAGACTTTGAATGAGTACATACCTTGACAAGATTTTGAAAGAGTTCAAAATGGATCAGTCAGAGAGAAGTGTTCTCGCCTGCTTTGTAAGGTGTGAAGTTGAGTGAGACTCAAAGCTCGACCACAGTAGAAGAAAGAGAAAGGACAAACGCCATCCCCTATGCCTTAACCATAGGCTTTGTATAGTATACCACGTTGTGTACCGCACCTGTGTGTGCCTTGCCATGAGTCCATCAAGGGGTACAAGAGTGATCCAGGAGTGGATCACTAGACAGCAGTTAAGATTATCCTTAGTGATTGAAAGACTAAGGAAATGTTTCTCGATTATGGAGGTGATAAAGAGTTCGTCGTAAAGAGTTACGTCGATGCAAGCTTTAACACCAATCCGGATGACTCTTAGTAGCAATCCGGATACGTATAGTGGAGCAGCCATTTGGAATAGCTCCAAGTGGAGTGTGGTAGCAGTATTTATAGTTTAACATAGAGATTTGCAAAGTACACATGGATCTAAATGTCGCAGACCCGTTGACTAAAAGACCTCTCTCACATGCAAAGCATGATCGAGCCCAAGAACTCATTGGGTGTTAGATTCATAACAATGCGGATCACATGCTGATGTGAACTAGATTATTGACTCTAGTGCAAGTGGGAGACTGTTGGAAATATGCCCTAGAGGTAATAATAAATTGGTTATTATCAAATTTCCTTGCTCATGATAATCGTTTATTATCCATGCTATAATTGTATTGATCAGAAACTCAGATACATTTGTGGATACATAGACAACACCATGTCCCTAGTATGCCTCTAATAGACTAGCTCATTGATAAAAAATGTCTATGGTTTCCTAGTCATGGACATGAGATGTCATTTGATAATGGGATCACATCATTAGGGGAATGATGTGATGGACAAGACCCAAACTACAAACATAGCATATGATCGTGTCAGTTTATTGCTACTGTTTTCTGCATGTCAAGTATCTGTTCCTATGACCATGAGATCATGCAAATCACTGACGCCGTTGGAGTGCCTTGTGTGTATCAAATGTCGCAACATAACTGGGTTACTATAAAGGTGCTCTACAGGTATCTCCGATGGTGTCTGTTGGGTTGGCATGGATCAAGACTGGGATTTGTTACTCCATGTGATGGAGAGGTATCTCAGGGCCCACTCGGTAATACAAAATCACAATAAGCCTTGCAAGCAATGTGACTAAGTGTTAGTCACGGGATCTTGTACTACGGAACGAGTAAAGAGACTTGCCCGTAATGATATTGAACTAGGTATGGAGATACCGACGATCGAATCTCGGGCAAGTAACATACCGAAGAACAAAGGGAACATCATACGGGATTAACTGAATCCTTGACATAGAGGTTCGACCGATAAAGATCTTCATAGAATATGTAGGAACTAATATGGGCATCCAGGTCCCTCTATTGGTTATTGACCATAGAGGTGTCTCGGTCATGTCTACATAGTTCTCGAACCCGCACGGTTTGCACACTTAAGGTTCGTTGACGTTTCGGTTGTATAGAGTTATGTATGGTGGTGACCAAAGGTTGTTAGGAGTCCCGGATGAGATCTAGGATGTCTCGAGGAGCTCCGGAATGGTCCGGAGGTAAAGATTGATATATAGGAAGTCCTGTTTTGGTCGCTGAAAAAGTTTCGGGCTCATCGGTAGTGTACCAGGAGTGTCGGGAGGGTACTAGGGGACTATCGAGACGCGTGTCTCGACCCAAGAGGCTACATGGGCTCTGGGAGGAGGTAAAACAGCCCCTGGTGTGCTGGCCGAAGCCTCCTCTAAGGGCCCATGCGGCTAGAGTGGTTTGAGAAGGAAAAAATCCAAAGGTGGAGAGGTGGAAAGAGTTTCCAAGTGGAAAGGAGGAATCCTACTCCTAATAAGATTGGAGTAGGACTCCTCCACCTACCATTTTGGCAACGTTTGAGGCTGCCTCCCCCCTCCCTCCCTCCTATATATACTAGAGGATTTTGAGGGAAGAGCTAACCCTAATTGCCACGTGCTGCCCTCTTCTTCCATTAGATCGTTTTCTCCTCTAGATCGGTTTTCAGCGTTGCTTAGGCAAAGCCCTGCTGGAATTCCTCCACCACCATCGCCGCAACACCGTCGCGCTGCCGGAGAACTCATCTACATCTCCGCTCTCTCTTGCTGGATCAACAAGGTGGAGATCGTCATCGAGCCGTACGTGTGCTGAACGCGGAGGTGCCGTCCGTTCGGCGCTAGATCAGAAGGACCGTGATCAAGATCGCAAGACGGATCGTGATGAGATCGCGGGATGGATCGTGATGAGTTCACGTGATGGATCGTGATTGGATCGCGGGACGGATCCTGATGAGACTGCGGGACACTCGGCGATTTGGATCGCGAAGATGTTTGACTACACCAACCGTGTTTCTTAACGCTTCCCGCTTAGCGATCTACAAGGGTATGTAGATCCAATCTCCCTCTCATAGATGCTCATCACCATGGATAGATCTTGCGTGTGCGTAGGAAATTTTTTGTTTCCCATGCAACGTTTCCCAACAGTTTCACACCCTATGTTTGTATCACTTTGCTAAACTTGAATTTATAAAATTTGGAACCACTTAAAACTTTTTGAGTGCACGCTTGTCTGATTGTTTGGTTGATTTTATTTGGCACTCTTAGGTTCTACTCCTCTCCATATTCATCTTACTTGATCCAAACTTCTTGTCCAATGATCATGCCATGTGAATAGTACCCAAAACTATTTTTATCAAAATTTATTTTTTCCAACAAGCATTTATTCAAATTTGGTTTTCAAAAACCCCTGAGTTGAGGTTTGCACTTCAAGTCCTCAAATTAGGTAGATTCTATTCCCTCAAAGGATTTATTTGAAACGTACTATATATATGACTTCCCAAAATCACCAAATATTAATTTTAAAGATTATTTTACTATTTTATTTAAAGGCTTTTTCTTAAGGCACGAAATGTTTTTTCATAGGGAAAACTATTTTAATGGTTTGAAAATATTTTAAAAAGTTTAGGGAAACTCAGTGGACATATATTTTCCATATATATATATATGATTTTCAACACATGGTCATGTTTAGAATCATGGGCAAAACCCCTTAAGACCCTTTCTGTCGAAATCAAGGTTTTGAAATATTTCTATAAGAAATATTCCATAAATTCCAAGAAAATTTTAGCAATTCACTCATGTTATATGTGATGATCTTGCAAATTTTCATCTCAATCCCAATTTATTTGATTCACCAAAATATTCCAAAACCATTCCCGTCCAGAGCCAAATTTTAACAACTTTACATTGTGAAGTAACTCCTATTGACCCCAAACCTTGTGGGCATGTTCTATTACCCAAATAAGGATGCTACACAAAGTGGTGCATAAAGGAGAATGGAATAGCATGCTTGGATCTATAGAAATCTGATTCTGCCAAATTCGAGGGTTTTACAAAGTTACATTGTGAACTTCCTTCAAACTCTTCAAAATTGGTGATCCTCTCTATTTCTACCTATATTTTCATCCTGTTAAATCTCATGGCAAGCAAACCCCATTTGCTTAGCCAAATCACCATCAAACACTTTTGCATATTTTGTAAAGAGCCTTGTTTGACCCCTTGTGCTATTCTCCTTCACTTCAAATTTTTACCACAGCTTGCCAGCATTGCACTTCACCTCTAGTAACTTTCTATGGCCAAGTCTCAATGTTTAGGTGGAGCAAAAACCCATTTTTACTTTCTGGACAGCATGGCCAGCACCCATTTTACCTCCCCCTCCTCTCACCTCTACTCTCCCTAGCTTCTCCTAGCTCCTAGAGCATCTACAAATCGTCTAGGAGCTATGCGACATGCAAGGACGGGGTGAGAGCACGCAAGCCTTCCATGGCATGCCAAAGGCATGCTCTGGAGCGCGCTACAGTGCATGTCCGCTGAGGCCCCCCGACAACATTGGGATGGGGGAAACTATCCCATGAGATGCGCTTGACGCCCGTAAACCACCACCCTATTGGCCCCCTCCTCATTCTCTCTCCGGCGGCCTCCCTGCACGTAGTTGTCGCCCGACTTGATTAGTAGGCGAGCTCACACGCGCACACTCCCTCGCCTCTCTCTCCTCTCCCTCTAGCCGTGGACGTGCCCCAGCAACACGACAGACATGCCCTTGCACCTTCCCGTGACCCTTGGCCTTGACCCCGAGCTCGACGGCACACCCAAGCTCGGTGGACTGCTATACGCCTATAAAAGGGGCCTCCCTGACCCCTCTCCCTCTCTGGAACCTCCCTCCTCCTCCCAATAGTGTGACAACACAACCCAAGCGAGCCCCTGAGGCCCCTGTGCGCAGATCGACTCGGAGCTCCGCCGCGTTGAGTCTCCGTTGATCTATGGGTACAGGCCCTCTGTGGCACCCCATTCTTCTTCCATTGGATCCCCCTTGGTGCCCTGACTTGTTCCCCTCTTTTCCCACTATGTTTGTTGCACAGGGCGACCAGGGAAGCCTCCACCCGAATCCCTCCACCGCGGTACCTCGTCGCCAATGACCTAGGCCTTCTCCGTGGCCAACGCCGGTAGCGCTCGAACGGTGGAAACCCCCTGGTTCCATTCCCATCATCGTTGCACCCTGTCGTGCCTCCTACCGCCGCCGATGAGCCCGCCTCCCTCTGTCGAGACGAGGAAGAAGGGCCCGACAGGTGGCCCCCATCTGTCGACCTCTGCCTCGTCTCCCTCTCTCCCCTCACTGTCGTCGATAGCCGGGCCTCGCGCGTCAGGTTTGAACCTGGTTGCGCGCGTGGCTGGCTGGCTGGCGAGCTGGGCTGACCGAGATGCTGGCTGCCTCTGGCCCAGGCACAAAGGCTTTTCCCTTTCCCCTTTTTCATTTCCTTTTTCTGTGGGGTTTTCCAAAAATCCCACAGCTCCAGATAAAAATATTATTCCAAATATCTTTCCACCTAAATTCCTAGAATAATATGTAGTATTTAACAGTGCCACTTGTAAATTTGTTTGAAAATGTTTTATGTATTGATTCTATTTATAACCTAGTGTTTAATATTTTATTGCCTCTGTTTAAACAATTTTCAAAATGTTTTTCACCAGAAAACCTTAGACAAACATTTTTAGAACATCTTGTAGTATTAATCAGAATAGAGTAACCTTTTTAAAGTGGATTTTGTGCTCTGTTTTGTTGTGATGCTTATTTTTTTGCCCGTTTATTCTGCGATGATAGATTGCGCTGTTGACGAGGGAGTTGGACCCGAAGACTTTGAAGACCCCGAAGACTTTGTTGAGCCACGCAAGCAACCCTTTGACCATGAGTATGAACCCTTTTTGGCATATATCACTTATTTCCGTGATGTTGATCATGTTGATGTGGTGACCACTTCGGTGGGATTCTTCCGATACTTTCTTGATGATACTTGCATCGTGCATGACCCTACTTCCTTACGAGGGTTGTGCGGGTGGGAGTAGTTAGGTTGCTACTAGTTGCTACACAAGTGGGATGGGAATATGCATGGTGATGGAATCAAATGATTTCATAGACTTCTCGAAAACTCCATTGGGTGCCACTAATGCCCGAGGGATATGAAGATGATTTAGGTAGCCACTTGATAAAGAAGTGGTGTACTGGAGCAAGTGAGTGTGTGTGGTTTTGGAAAACGGATTGGTGTTAGTTGCGACTGTTATTCCAACCTTACATGTAAAACCATGATACCCCTTATGGGATGGGGCTTTGTTGATTACTTTGATAGGTACTAACATAGGGCCCACATTACTAGTGGCAAGAGTGGCATGGTAACTCTTGATACGGGGTCATGCCGGTAAGGAAGATCATGCGCTGTTTTCACAGGCATCGGGCACACCGTTAGTCCCTGCATGTTTGGTACTTGTGATGTGCAGCATGTGGGCTGGGTACCAACCGAGTGGACTCTTTGCTAGTATCGTTAGGGGAAAGGCAATGTTCGGGTACATACCTTGGGTATGAACAATACTGCGAGTCGTTGCTTGACACAGAAGTTTCCCGAGTCTTGTGGGTAAAGTGTGCAACCTCTGCGGAGTGTAAAACTATTCGAATAGACGTGTCCACGGTCAAGGACAGTTGGGTGACCGCTCTTGTGCTACGTCCAAATTTATACTAAACTTGGTGTGTGTGTGATGGAGACGAAGGTGATACTTGAGTTAAGTCAGATGACTTGATGAGATGACCGAACATGAGATGTTCAACCCCTTGCTATTGATGATATCTATAGTTGGTTCATAGGGATACCTGTCAACAGTTGACGCGTGCTTACTCAAGTTACTTGACCATATCATTGCACTTAAAACTAGCTTTCTGCAAAACTTTCCTACTTAGTGCTATATCATGCATTGTTGTACCTTGTTCCAGAACTTGGGTTGTTTGTGTGTACATTCGAAGTACTCATTGGCTTGCTACTGGTTATTTAATTGGCAAGCATGGAAGAGCAGGAATATGGTGAACAGTTTGTTGGTGACGAACATGCGAACTAGGACGGTTCCTAGCCAGAATGCCTGTATGTTTAAGGCAGATGGCATGGGTTCACGCTTTCGACCAAGATTTCCGCTGTTTGTTATGTTTAAGTGTTTGGCCCTTGTGGCCCTATCTATGTAATACTTGGCCTAGCTGGCATTTATTTGTGTAAGACGATATGTAAGGATGTAAGACTCTTGTTATTCAGCTTCTGTGTGTTCAGTGAGCATTGATCTCTGGGATCACTATACACGTGCATTTGGTGATCTCAACATATGAGTCAGGATCCCCACACCGGGGCTTGACCCGATGAAGATAGACACCGCCCTGCTGCCTCTTGGGAAGGAGAATAGGCGCCCTGAGATATACTTCTCCGGAGTAATGGAGGGTGCTCAGGCGATAGAATTGCAATGTCCAAAAGAGGACATGTACGATTGAATGCGTTGTAATATGTCCTAAGACCTTTGAACGCTTGTATATTTGTTATGCATGGTTTATCATGTTTTGAATGTTTTTCATTCCTTTATAACTCCTGTGTGGCTGTTTAAACTGAAAGCTGCGAGTTGTCAGCTTTAGTCCCCATGTAGATACTTAATGGGTGTCTATTGTTATGCACTATAACCCGTAGCCGAATTATCGGTACCCGAAGGCGGTAGAGTGCGGCAGACCAGGCAATGAGATAATAATGCTTTATTGCTTTCACTTAGCCATAGGGGCACGAAAAGGACTGCAGAAGGTTGGTGACTAGCCCCCGGTGACTTGTGATATTCGGATAAACCGCGGCTAAAGCCGATATCACATGGTTTGTACGAATACCAAACCCATCGTATAACACAGGGTGACCCCTGATAAGGTCATGAGTATAACACTTAGGCTCGGGTTCGCAGACTGGTTCTCGCATACCATGACAGTCGGTTTTCAGCTTTCTCCTCTCAGGTGTTTGACCAGGCTAGCCGGAAACACAATCGCAGAGGTTCTCCCTTTGCCCGTTTAACCGAACTAGTGGAACATAAAGGGGCAAGCACACGAGTCGGGCAACCCAACTATTGACACAAGATATAGTTCGGAACCAATGCATATAAAGTTAATTCCAAGATGCCGAACGCGTAAAACTTGTGCATAAGGCGATTTTTTTAAACTTGAGCCCCTGGTCTATTAGCCGGTTGAGTCGCAACATACCGAACAGTTTCACGAGAAGAGGGAGAAAATAGAATATGTGCTAGAAAAGGACAACGAGTAAACCATGTATAATGATTTTTTATTGTTCTCAACGACTCTTATTACTCGAATTCCCGAAGCAACTGTTTATAGGTATTTGAGAAGAAATAAATTTTATAGGAGTGGTTGTACCAGGGGTCTTCGATTGGTGACCTTACGTCCTCGATGTGCCTTGTCGCTTGTCTATTCTTGCGCCTCCTGGGGAGTGGTGCACCTGAATGGGTGGTACTGTTCGGCGAACGGATCTTGCAGACAAGGTCTTGAGAAGTCACCAAAGTGTGGATAAGCTTCATGCCTTTAGCAGGCCCTTGATGGTACATGTAGTCTGTCCGAAGACACTTGATGGTAGTAGTTCGGTTCAACCAAACACTTACCCTTTTCCCCCACCGCTGCCAATGGAGTTTTGAGCACAAATTTGTGCCTCCTTGGCACATACTTTGCTGGTCCTAGGGTTTCGCGATGGGGGCAAGTCCCTATTTATGTTGGGAAGAAGGTTTTGTGAGTTTAGGCTGAAGCCGATCTCGCTTCCCAACCTTTCGTGCCTTGACAGTGGGCGCCGGCGTTTGCCGATCATCACTATAATGGAATTCGGCCGGCAGGGCCAATGCATGTTCTTCAGTTCGTAGGGAGCGCTCTGTGTTGCTATTGACAGTGATAACCCCCTTGGGGCCGCACATCTTGAGCTAGACGTATGTGTGGTGTGGGATGGTGTTAAAGCGAGCGAACATTGTACGGCAAGCAGGGCGTGATAGCCGCTGCGGAAGGCCACAATGTCAAAGATCAAGGCTTCGCTTCGGAAGGTATCAGGCGATCCGAACATGACTTCCAGGCTTACGGAGCCTGTGCACTGGGCTTTGAAACCTAGGATCACTCCTTTAATGGTAGTGTTGCTGGGTTTGATCATTGACGGATCTATACCCATCTTTTTCACCGTACCTGAATAAATCAGATTTAGGCTACTTACTCCTTCCATGAGGACTTTAGTGAGGTGATACCTGTCCATGATTGGGTCTATATTAGCAACTGAACCAGTATTTAATACACAGGTGCTATTAGGAGTACTAGTAAGGTACACATCAATAACACGTATATCAAATATACTTCTGTTGACGTTACCAGCCTTCTTATCTACCAAGTATCTAGGGAAGTTCCGCCTCAGTGACCGTTCTCCTCATAATAGAAGCACTTAGTTTGGAGTTTGGGTTCAACCTTGGGTTTCTTCACTGGAGCAACAACTCGCTTGCCATTCATGAAGTTTCCCTTCTTGCCCTTGCCCTTCTCGAAACTAGTGGTTTTAATAACCATCAACATTTGATGCACCTTCTGATTTCTACCTTCGCGGTGTCGAACATCACGAATAGCCTAGCGATCATCTTTACCATCCTGGCATGTTTATAGTTCATCGTGAATCTCTAGCAGCACTGTGGCAGTGGCTTGGAGAACTATATCAATCACTATCTTATCTGGAAGATCAACTCCCACTTGATTCAAGCGATTGTAGCACCCAGACAATCTAAGCACATGCTCATCGATTGAGCTATTCTCCTTCATCTTGCAGGCAAATAATCTTTGTTTGAGGTCTCATACCTCTCAACATGGGCCTGAGCCTGAAATCCCAATTTCAGCTCTTGTAACATCTCATATGTTCCATGAGTTTCAAAATATTTTTGGAGCCTCAGTTCTAAGCTGTAATGCATGATGCACTAAACTATCAAGTAGTCATCAGAATGTGCCTATCAGTTGTTCATCAAGGACATAAGCCATCTACGTAGAACTGAGGACAATCGTTAGATCACGGACCCAGTCCACATTGTTGCTACCATCATCTTTCAACTCTATTTTTCTCTAGGAACGTATCAAAATATAGGGGAGCTATAGCGCGAGCTATTGATCTACATCATAATTTACAAAGACAACTTTGACTATATTCATGATAATGAGTTCAATTAATCAAAAATACTTAAGAACTCCCACTTAAATTGACATCCCTCTGGTCATCCAAGTGCTACATGATCCAAATTTACGAACCCAAGTCCGATCATCATGTAAGATGAGGTGGTTTCAATGGTGAACATCTCCATGTTGATCATATCTACTATATGACTCTTGTTCGACCATTCAGTCTCTTGTGTTCTGAGACCATGTATATACATGCTAGGCTCGTCAATTTTAACCCAAGTGTTATGCATGTGCAAACTAGCTTGAACCCATTGTATGAGAACATAGAGTCTATCACACCCGAGCATCATGTGGTGCTTCGAAACGACGAACTTTCGCAATGGTGCACACTCGAGGAGAACACAATTTTAGCTTGAAATTTTAGTGAGGGATCACCTTATAATTCTACCGTCATCCTAAGGAAAATAATATGCATAAAAGGATTAACATCATATGCAAATCATAAGTGACATGATATGGCCATGAACTTTTGCTTTTGATCTCCATCTCCAAAGCACCGGCATGATCTCCATCGTCACCAGCATAACACCATGATCTCCATTATCCCGATCTCCATCATCGTTTCTCCATCGGGGTTGCTACGCCAACCATGCTTCAACTACTATTGCTATCGCTTAGCGATAAAGTAAAGCATTACATAGTGCTTAATGATTGACATGCAGGTCATATAGTAATTACATACAACCCAATGGCTCCTGTAGGTTGCCGTATGCATCAAAATGCACGTCGGTATGAAATATTACAAAACATGATAAAATTATACATAAAATATATCTCATCATGTCTTTGGCCATATCATATCACAACATACCCTACGAAAAGAAGTTAGACGTCCTCTAATTTGTTGTTGCATGTTTCACGTGGCTGTTATGGGTATCTAGCAAGAATGATTATTACCTACGCAAAGCCGCAATGGTGACATTGAATTTGCCTTTTAACCTTCTACAAGGACTGCCTCTATCGAATCTGATTCGAATAAAGTGGGAGAGACTGACACGTGCCAACCATCTTTATGCTGGTCTCTCATCCATGGACGAGTAAGGTTGGTCCGAGCCACTTCATCCCACAATACCACTGAGTCAAGATAAGAATAAGCAGCTAAGTAATCTATAAATCAATAACCAAAAACTCTTTTGTGTTCTACTCGTGCATGTTATCTCCGCATAGACCAAGCTTATGATGCCACTGTTGGGTAACGTTTCATGGGGAACAAAATATTTCCTACGAACACCCAAGATCTATCTATGGAGATCAAAAAATACAAGAGGGAGAGTGGATCTACATACCCTTGTAGATCGCTCAAAGGGAAGCTTTAAGAAACACGGTTGCTGTAGTCGAACGTCTTTGCGATCCAAATCGCAATCCGTCTCGCGATCCAATCACGATCTATCCCGATCTAGCGCCGAACGGACGTCACCTCCACGTTCAGCACACGTACAGCTCGATGAAGTCTCTACCTCCTTGATCCAGCGAGTGAGGGCAGAGTAGTATATGAGTTCTCCGGCAGCACGACAGCATGGTGGCGGTGGTGGTGGAGAATTCTCAGCAGGGCTTCGCCAAGCGATGTCGCAGATGTGTTTTCGATGGAGAAACAGATCTTCGGAGAGAGGGAGGACTACACCTATGCCTTAGGGTGTCGCTGCCCTCTCCCTCCCTCTATATATATAGGAGGAGGGGGAAGACGCTTCACAGCCCTAGACTTTCCTCCAAGGAAGGGTGCGGCGGCCAGGAGGGAGGAATCCTCCCTCCCCAAGGCACCTCCTAGGTGCCTTCCCCTTTAGGGTTTCCTACCCGCTAGCTGAATGGGGCCTTAGGGGCTGGCCCAACAAGTCTTGGACGCCCCCTTACAGCCCATGCATGTCCTAGGGGATGGAGGGACCCTTCCGGACTCCTCCGGAACCCTTTGGAACACTCCGGAACCTTCCCGGTACAATACCGGAAAAACCCGAAACTTTTTTGGTAGCCAAAAGATGACTTCCCATATATAAATCTTTACCTCCGAACCATTCCGGAGCACCTCGTGACTTCCGGGATATCATCTGGGACTCTGAACAACCTTCAGTCACCAGCATATTAACTCAACAATGTTATATCGTCACCGAATGTTAAGTTTGCAGACCCTGTGGGTTCGAGAATCATGTTGACATGACCGAGACACCTCTCCGGTCAATAGCCAATAGCGGGACCTGGATGCCCATATTGGTTCCTACATATTAACTGAATATCTTTATTTCTTGAACCACGGTGCCAAGGATTAAATCAATCCCGTATGTCACTTGCCGAGATTCGATCGTTGGTATCTCCATACCTAGTTCAATCTCATTACCGACACGTCTCTTTAATCGTTTCGTAATAAAAGATCCCCTGAATAACTCCTTAGTCACATTGCTTGCAACCTTCTTGTGATGTTGTATTACCGAGTGGGCCCAGAGATACCTCTCCATCATATGGAGTGACAAATTCCAGTCTTGATCCACGCCAACCCAACAGACACCCTCGGAGATACCTATAGATAAGCTTTATAGTCACCTAGTTATGTTGCGATGTTTGATACACACAAGGTAATCCTCCGATGTCAGTGATTTGCATGATCTCATGGTCATAGGAAGAGATACTTGACATGCAAAAAACAATAGCAATAAACTGACATGATCATATGCTACGTTCATAGTTTGGTCTTCTCCATCACATCATTCACCTAATGATGTGATCTCATTATCAAATGACAACTCATATCTATGGCTAGGAAAACTTGACCATCTTTGATCAATGAGCTAGTCTATGGCTAGGAAACAGTGTTGTCTATATACCCAAACATATATTTGAGTTTCCGATCAATAAAATTCTAGCATGGATAATAGACGCTTATCATGAACAAGGAAATATGATAATAACTAATTTATTATTGCCTCTAGGGCATATTTCCAATATAGAATAGCATGTGCGATGGTAATGCCATCCCACACGAGTAGCAAGGATGGCCCGTATGAGAAATATGACATATCTCAAACGATTAACCGTAAACTCTTGCTTTGAATAGATGCGCGTATCGCATACACTTGCTTATGACAAACGTTCTCGTTATTGTTCCACATCACCAGCTATTTTTCCATATCGTGTGGGATGGACCCCCCTATCGCACACACATGCAAGGGGACAGTTTAATACTCTGTTGCGAAAAGGGGCTAAAAATTGTTTGTATAGCATGTCGCTACACTAGTGAGAGATTGACCACAAGGAACACAAGATTCACAATATTGGTGGACACATCATGGTGGGAGGACGCAAGAGGGGATGCTTCATCAACCCGGCTTCATCTGTTCAACTTGACGTAGAAGGCATAAACCCTAAAGCTAAAAGTAAAATTTTAACTGAGCAAGTCACGAAATACAAGTATGAAAATCATCGCCAACCAAAATGAAATGTGCGCATGTATTAGTCTCACATCATAGACTTGGAGGTTGCCAATAAGCTCCTTATATATGTACTCACCGGCATCACCAGAGTCCCATTAGAGGAAAACACTGGTACCAACAAAAAAGAGACTAAATGAATCCAACTGGCTTATCATGTTAATCTTGGGGGACTTTGAAGCCCTTTGTATCCCCTACTACTGAAAGCACATATGCTGCCTTGGTGGTTTTGGTAATTCATGACAATATACATTGTCTCTTGGACTAATAGTTTTACCTAGTTTATTTGAAGTAAAGTCCATAGAGAGGAATGTTTGGAAAGGTGAGGACAAGCCCCACGGAAGGAAAAGAATGGGATTGGCCAAGCTTAAATCTTCAAGACTCGATATTTTGCATTTTGTAAGAAATCACATTCGAGTCCATAGGAAATCCAATACTATTAAAAGGGGATGAGGTATCTATGATGATCTGGTTGCTCAAGTGCTTAGAGTTAGCCACCAAAACCCTCATGAATTCTCCCACAAATATATTGTTTCCAAACCCCAAAGTCCAAATTTGGTCCGAATCGGCCTTACTGAGTTTTACCCTAGACAGAATCCAGAGCCAACCCTACCTTCTCGGGGACACCAAGTCCCTCTTCAGTGCAACTGAAAGCAATGACCAACTTGCTGGTGTCCATTTGCTAAAAATCAGAATTTTTGATTTTGAAAATCAGTGCCACCAAGAATGGGTAACTTCCTAGGCCATCCAAATCGGACTCACCAAGATTTATATATCGATCTCACCAAAGTGCCAAAAGTTTCCACATTTTGCACTAGTAAGTGCGACCGAGTTTTGGCATCGGTTTCACCGAGTTGGGTAATAATGTTGTGATGGTTGGATTTTTGGAGAAGCCTATATATACCCCTCCACCTCCCTCTCATTCATAGAGAGAGCACTTAGAATAAAGAAACACTTGCCCCATCCATTTTTCGAGAGAGAACCACCTAATCATGTATTGAGATCAAGATCTCCCACTCTAACCATATGAATCTTGATTTCTAGCCTCCCCAAGGTGCTTTCCACCCAATCAATCTCTTCTACCAAGCCAAATCTATGAGAGACTGATTGAGTGCTAAGGAGACTATATTTTAAGCACAAGAGAAAGGAGTTCATCATGCATACTACATCTATTACCTTTTGGAGAGTGGTGTCTCCTATATTGGTTAGGTGTCGCTTGGGAGCCTCCGAATTCATGTGGAGTTGAACCAAGAAGTTTCTAAGTTCAAGAAGATCGCCTACTTCATGAAGATCTAACCTGAGAGAGGGTAGTCCTTCATGGATGTAGGCCATGATGGAATAGACTAGGTTGCTACTTTGTGGACCCTTCATGGGTGGATCCCTCCATGGACTCTCGCGACTATTACCCTCCGTGGGTTGAAGTCTCCATCAGCATGGACGTATGATATCACCATCTATCATAACCATGAGAAAAATCTTTGAGTCCCCATTGCATTTGATATTCCTATATCTAATCCTTACTTTCATGTCCATGTCTTTACTTTCCGCTACCATACTTGTTGACTTGCATGTGTAGGGTATACTAGACTTGATAGAATTGCTAAAAATTGCCAATCAATAAAATTGGGAAAAGTTTAGTTTTTATTTTGCTAAGTAGTCTATTCACCCCCCTCTAGATGTCCCTTCTTGATCCCACAATTGGTATCAGAGCTTTGGTCTCCATAGCTTTGGTATTATCACCATTGGAGGAAGATGGATGTGTCTCGTTTTGGGAGTCTCAATTGTAGAGTGCATATTCTCAATGGGGAGAACTATAGTTAATGGAAAGAAAAAATTCTTGATCTATTCGATGAATTCCATGTGAGAAAGTATGTTGAAAAACCCTATGTGCGTCCCATTGATCCCTTACTTCCTTCACGCGAGAAAGAAATTGATATCCTTCATAATCTTGGAACTGTTAATCTTATCATAGGATTGCCAAGAATTGTGTTTGATCAAATGAAAAACTTTGAGTTTTCTTATACTTTGTGTAAAGATTTTGAGAAAAGATATCCAAAGTACTCTTTGAAAAATCTTGATGTCATTCTCCATAAAACTATTGCCTTCCACACAATGAAGCCTAGTGATCCAAACTTTTATAAATGCTTGTCTGAGCTTGGTGACCTCATGCGTGCTAAAGGATATGTCATAACCATCAATAACATCATGGTTGAATACAATCACATTCACAAACCCGAACATTGTCATGGTAAAAGTTCTAACAAATCTATTGATTTTTGTGATGAGGATAGTCCCCTTGATGATGACAATGTGAATCATGGCTACTATGATGAAGATGAGAAGTTTGACATTGAATGTGAGAATACTATGAAGATTCTATGTCTCGTGGAATACATCAAAGACTACATGTCCCGAGGAAAAGAGTGTATCCTCGATAGTGGATGCACAGATCACATGACATGAGATAGGGATATGTTCTGTGAGATCACACGAAACCATGGAACACGGAGGTATGTGACTTTTGGAGAAAACTCCAAGGGTAAGGTACTAGGCCTTGGTAAGGTGGCCATATCTCATGATAGTTCCGTTCAAAATGTCATGCTTGTTGAATCCCTTGGCTACAATCTTCTATATGTGTCTAGAATAGATGATTTCAGTTTCAGTTTGTTATTTACTAAAGTAGATTGCAAAGTGTTTCGTCAAGATAATCATGACATGGTCTTTATCAGTATCCATAGAGGTGATCCATACGCTGTGGATTTATCTAAGAGAACCTAAACTCATACTTGTCTTATTGCAAAATCTTCTAAAGGTTGGCTATGGCATAGAAGGCTAGGACATGTTGGTATGCATAATCTTGACAAGCTCATCAAATGTGATCATATACTTGGTGTTAAAGATGTTATCTTTGACAAAGATAGATTTTGTAGTGCTTTTCAATCAGGAAAGCAAGTGGGTGCAAACCACTAGAGTTGCTTCATACGGATCTCTTTGGTACCAATGCATACAAGAGCCTCGGTAGAGATTTACGTGGGTATTATTTCTTGATGACAAGATGTGAGTTCAAAAGATCTTCAAGAACTTCGCTCGAAAAGCCCAAAATCAATTTAAAGTGAAAATCAAGAAAGTTTGGACCGACACCAGATCGGAATTCAAGAAAACTAATGTGGGTACCATTCTTGATAAAGAAGATATCTCACATGAGTTCTCGGCTATGTACACACCTCAACAAAATGGAGTTGTTGAGAGGAAGAACCGGTCTCTCATAGAGATGGCTAGAATGATGCTCGACGAATACAAGAAGCCAAGACACTTTTGGGCGGCAGACGTGGAAACAACTTGTCATGCTACAAACCGACTCTATCTACACAAGCTTCTCGGTAGAACGGCATACGTGTGATGTATACTACACAACTTTATTTTGGAGACTATGTTGAGCCTCCAAGCAGAGAGTTTTGTAGGACATTAGCAATTTTCCCTCAAGTGGATGACCTAAGGTTTATCAATCTATGGGAGGTGTAGGATGAAGATGGTCTCTCGCAAAAAAACCTGCGGTAAAATACAAGAATTCTCTTGTGTCCCCAACACACCCAATACAATGGAAAATTATATAGGTGCACTAGTTCGGCGAAGTGATGGTGATACAAGTGCAACATGGATGATAGAAATAGGTTTTTGTAATCTAAAAATAAATAAACAGCAAGGTAACAAGTCATAAACAACAAGCAAAATGGTATATTGATGCTTGGAAACAAGGCCTACGGTTCATACTTTCACTAGTGCAATCTCTCAACAATGCTAACATAATAGAATCATATGATCATCCCTCAACGTGCAACAAAGAATCGCTTCGAAGTTCATAAGTAGCAACAAATATAAGATGAAATTGGTGTAGGTAGTGAAACCACCTCAAAGTTATTCTTTCCAATCAATCTTTTCAGCTATTCCTATAAGTGTCACAAATAACCCTAGAGTTTGTACTAAAATAACACCAATGATACATAGCAATCAACCCTAATGTCACCTAGATACTCCAATCTCACCGCAAATATCCATGGGTAAGTTATGCGACATGCATCAAGAAATTTGAAATCTACCATATTGAATATAGTGAATGAAATTCAAGGAGTGCCCCAAGCATAGAATGTTGTATGAAAACATGTAATAAACCCCTATGCATATATTCCCAAGGTCACCGGAATCCGCAATTTGATGCCATAACATATATCAAGTTAATCAATAGAATACCCCAATGTCACTATGTGTAACCGCATGCAAGACATACATCAAGTGTTCTCAAACCCAAAGTATTCAATCCCACACAACAAGATCTCAAAGGGAAGATTCAATTCATCACAACAAGATAGCAAGGGACAAACACCATATGATCTGACTATATTAGCAAAGCCCATGATACATCAAGAATGGGACATCTCAAGAACCGGAGAGGCAGAGAGAGAGTGAACACAAAGGTACTAGCACATACCATTATTCCCGAGGGTGAACTACTCCCTCCTCATCATGCCCTTCGTCGGGATGATGAAGATGGCCACCAGAGATGATTTCCCCCTTCGACAGGGTACTGGAAAGGCTCCACATGGGTTTGTCGTCGATATAGAGAGTTGTGGCGGTGGAGCAGAAGGTCTCCGTTTATTGCTTAGAATTTCTTTATATATAGGATTTTTTGGCATTGGATTCATGCTAAACGGAGCCACATGGGCCCCACAAGCCATCATTGCGTGCCTAGGGGGTGAGTGTAACAATCCAATAGCATCCCTTGCCATAATTGTATGTGTCATGTATGAACCTTCATGTTCTGTCTCATGTGTCTTGAGTTAATAAAATTGTTTCATGTCATTGAGCATCATGGCATCATATCATCACATCATATTGTCATGTTTGCATCATGCTTCCTGATGTGGTGATGTTGTTGTGAGTGTGTGTGCGTGTTGTGGTGTGGTGTGCAGGACACATGTGTTGTTTTGGTGTAATAACCCCTCCACAATTTCTCTAAACTATGCCCACCTCTCTCATATAAAATAAATGCAACATGTGGTATTTTACTTTCCTATTAATTCCTATAAAAATGTTGCACTTCTTTCAAATATTCTGATAATAATTGTAAACTAGCTATCAATCTTGTTTCAATATGATTGCATTGTAATTCTTTGCAAAACACATGCATACGCTAATTACAAGTGAATTTATTTATTTGCCTAAAAATGCCAGATCTATTTTTATTAATTAGGGCATTATTCTACAAGTGCAAAACTATTTTTATTTTCTCAAGTCTCTTTGTAAAACTCCTTGGCTTTTACATTTTTGTGGCTGTTTTATTAAAAAGGGAAAACCCTTTTGTTTTCAAGTGAGAGAGAGCAGGCTACCTGCGCCTACTTCTCCCTCCCATGGGCCCAACAACAAGCAGCCAAGCTACCGAGCGCTTGCCGCCTAGCCCGCCATCCACAGGGTCATTGTCTTCCATGTACGGTAGCCATCCACCGAAGCCACGTTGGCCGCCCCGACGATTTGAGGGCCGTCCATTGCCCTAGAAGCCTATAAAGATGTCCAAGAGCTAGCCCTAGACCTCCTCCCTCCATTCCTCCCCTCTCCTTGTCGTGTCGCCGCCAGGTAAGGAGCCCACGCCATCGCCATCACCATGAACCTAGAGCTCTCGTGCTCGGACTCAGGCTGAACTTCGTCGTCTTCCTCCCTCATCTTCAGCCACAAGGAGCCCCGGATCGGCGTCCTCGATCTGCCTCGACCTGGATGCTTTGCCACGACCATGGGGACAATTTTCCTCAACATGTCTGCTACCTCTACTTCCTGCAACGTCACTGATAGAAGTTCGCCAAGATTTTGAGCTCCCTCCCTTCGCCGACGGCTCGTCCCGGCATCCAAACCTTGTCCAACGATAGCTTCGTGAGGAGCCACTCCTCCCTACTCCTTATTGTCCTCCTTTGCTTGTCGTAGGTGCCGCAACATTCATGTGTGGGGACCCTTAATCATAATTCATGATCACGGAATGCACGTGTATAGTGATCCCAGAGATCAATGCTCACCGAACACACAGAAGATGAATAACAAGAGTCTTACATCCACATTTAGCGTCTTACATAAATAAAGACCATGAAGGTGTAGTCTTACATAGATAGGGCCACATGGGCCAAACACTTAAATAGAACAAGCATGAGCAATCTTGATCGAAAGCGTGAACCCATGCCATCTGCCTTAAACCTACATGCATTCTCACTAGGAAGCTTCCTAGTTCGCATGTTCGTCACCTACGAACTATTCAACATACTCATGTTCTTCCATGCCTGGCCAATTAAATAACTAGTGGCAAGCCAATGAGTACTTTGAATGTACTCGCAAGCAACCCAAGTTGAGGAAGAAGGTAATAATGATGCATGATATAGCACTAAGTAGGTAATTTGCGAAAAGCTAATTTTTAATGCAATGATATGATCAAGTCCTAGGTAAGCATGCATCAACAGTTGGCAGATATCCATATGAACAAGTTATAGATATCATCATAAGAAGGGTTTGAACATCTCATGTTCATTCATCACATCAAGTCTTCAGACTTGACTCAAGAATCATTCCTTTGTCATCCGCACACACTTACACCAAGTTTTGCGTAAACATCTGGATGTAGTTTAAGAAGGACCTCCAACTGTCGATGACTGCAGACACGGCTATTCAAATAGTTTTACACTCTGCAGAGGTTGCACACTTTACCCACAAGACTCGGGGAACTTCCGTGTCATCCACGACTCGCGGTATATCACATACCCTAGGTAAGCACCCGAACAATGCCTTTCCCCTAGCGATACTAAACAAAGAGTCCACTCGATTGGTACCCAGCCCTCACGATGTACATCACACGAGCCTCGCTCCAAATCATATCATCCATGAGGGGACCAACGGTGTGCCTGGTACCTATGAAGACAGTGCATGATCGTCCATACCGCCATGACCCCGTATCGAGAGTGACCACGCCACTCCCGCCACTAGTAATGAGGGCTCCTTGCCAGTACCCACGAAGGTAATCAACAGAGCCCCGTCCCATAAGGGGTATCATGGTTGCGAATGTAAGGTTGGGATGGTCAACAGACCTTAAATCTAACGCGTTTCCAAAAACACACACTCACTTGCTCTCGTACACCACTTCTTTCTGAAATGGTCACCCAACTTATCATCATCTCCCTCGGGCATTAGTGGCACCCGACGGGTTTTTTGAAAAGTCTTTGAAATCATTTCTTCCTTCCCATCACTATGCATAAATCCCATCCCTCTTGCGCAACATCTATTAGCATCCTATCTACACCCACCCGCATAACCCTCATAAGGTGGTAGGGTCATGCATGATGCAAGTGCCAATGGTAAAAATATTGGAGGCAACCCACCGAAGGGGGAGCACCCCATCATGGTCAATCATTAAATAAACAAGTGCTATATGTCATGCATGAAAAAGTTTCTTAACATGGTCAAAGGGCTGCTTGCCTGGCTCAACAAAGTCTTCTGGGTCTTCAAAGTCTTCGGGTTCAACTCCCTCGTCAATAGCGCAATATATCATCGCGAATAAAAGCAATAAAAATAAGCATCACGCAAAAACAGAGCACCCAAAGCTAGATTTAAAATGCTACCCTACTCTGATAAATACTAAAAGCTATACTAAAAATATTTTCCTAGGGTTTTGTTGTGAAAAATATTTTTGAAATTATTAAACAAAGGCAAAAGGATGCCTAAATATAGGTTTTAAAATGAAACAGTGCATGAAATATTTTCCAAAATTTACACAAAAGGCACTATTAAATTCTAGGGAATATTCAAGGAATTTAGTTGGAAAAATTATTGGATTTGGAATTAATTTTAGATCCTTGGAATTTTTGGAAAATAGAGGAAAAAGAAAAAGGAAAAAAAGGCTTTGTGCCTCTCGAGCCAGAAGTACACAGCCGAGCCGGCCCAAAAGGGGAACCGGCCTAGGGTGAGATGCCACGCACGGCAGGTTTATTTTTAAACCCGCCCGAGAGAGGGGGAGGCTGAGGGTATGACAGGTGGGACCCACCTGGCATCCCTCACCTCGCGATAGGGAGCAACGGTGGCTCACCGGTGGGGTTCCAGGCCGCAGCGGCTCAAGCGGAGGGCATCGGCGCTCTCAGGGCTTACCGCGCATCGGTGGGTGGCCGAGGGGGTCGTCGGCGGGGAGAAAACCCGCATGACGGCAAGGGTTTGACTCGGGCTCGAGCTCTAGACCACGAGAACGGACTATGCACTGGGGAGCCACTGAGGGGAGGAGAGAGGGGAGAGCAGCAGGAGTTCGGGGGAGGGCTTTTTATAGGCGGGCGCCAGTGCACCGAGGGCATGGTGCGCCGGTAAGGATGGGGCACTCGCTGGAGGGCACGGGGGAGGGAGAGAGTGTGTCCGGGGCATTCCTGGCCGTGGTCCACGTCTAGGGGAAGGTAGAGAGTGTCACACCCCGTGTTTGTACCACCTTGATATGTTTGGGTTTATAAAATTTGGAGCCAACTAAAGCTTTTTCAAGTGTTTATGCTTCTTTCAAATGATATTTGTTTGCTTGGTGATTGTGGATGTGGCACTCCTAGATTCTATTCCACTTCATATTCATCTTCCTTGTACCAAACCTCTTACCCAATGATCATGCCATGTGAATAGTGCCCAAAACTATTTTTATCAAATTTTGTTTTAACCAACAATGATTTATTCAAATTAGGTTCTCAAAAAACCCTGAAATGAGGTTTCAACGGCAAGTCCTCAAATTGGGTGGATTCTTCTTCCCCAAAAGCTTGACTTCAAACCTACTATATATAAGACTTTCCAAAACCACCAAATATTAATTTTAAAGATTATTCTTAAATTTTATTTAAAGGCTTTTTCATAAGACCAGAAATGATTTTTCATAGGGAAAAATTATTTAAATGCTTTTAAAATATTGGAGAAAATTTAAGGAAACTCAGTGGACATATATTTTCCATATATATGAGTTTCAACACAAGGGAATGTTCAAATCATGGGCAAAACCCCTCAAAACCCTTTCTGTTAAAATCAATCTTTTGAAATATTTCTCTAAGAAACATTCTCAATAAATTCCAGGAAAATTCCAGCAAGTCAACACTATCATAGGAGATGATCTTGCAAAGCTTCATGTCAATACAAGTTGATTTAGTTCATCAAACCATCCCAAACCCCTTCCTGTCCAGATTCAAATTTGAGCAACTTTACATTGAGAAGTTTCTCCCCTTGACCCCAAACTTTGTGGGCATTATCTAATAACCAAATAGTGATGCCACACTAAGTGGTGCATCAAGGGTAAAAGCCTAGCATCACTAGATCTATAGAAACCTGATTTTGTTCGTTTCTAGGGTTTACCAAGTCTCCATTGTCAACTTCTTTCATTTGAGCTCAAACTTGGTGAATCATCTCATTTTTACCTAGTATTTGACACTAGTAATTATCTCAGTAAGTTGGTAGATTCTTCTTGCCCAAAACCCTATCAAACACCTTCTGGTCCATTCTTAAAACCACCATTTTCACCCCTTACTCTTTTACCCTTGCCCCCAAATTTTTACCACACCTTCTGGCAATACCCAAGCACCCTCAGTAAGAATCCCAAGTCACCAAGCCACTGGTAGGTGGGGTAAAACCCCCCATTGACCCCCTAGACAACACCATTTCCTCCCTCTCTCCCCTTTTCTTCTACCCTAAGGCACCCCAGATGCCTCCCTAAGTCCCCTAAGCTTTTTTTACCTCCCCTCGATCCGCTGGGCACAGGTGGCTGCACAGAAAATGCCAAGGGCATGCCTTGGCATGCAAGGTTCGCGCTCTGGAGTGCGCTACAGCGCTCACCCGCACTGTAGCCGCTGCCCAACGGGTGTTCCCGATAGCCTCGGGCGGCCCCACCTTGTCCCCCTTGTCCCCCTCTACGTCCACAACCCTCCAGGAGGTCGGCCCCCTCCTCCCTCTCTCTCCGATGACCCCCACGCGCGTGACCGGCGCCGCATGGCTCGGCCAACCAGATGGCTCGCACGCCCGAGCGCTCCCGTCTCTCTCTTCTCTTCCCCCAGGCCTAGACCACCCCCACGAACACCCTAGACGCGCTATCACCCTTCACCGTTGCCTGTGGCAAGCACCCCGTGCCCACCGGCGCATCGCGTCCATAGTGAGCCGGTGCCTGCCTATATAGAGGGCCTCCCCAAGACCCTTGCCCTCTCTCCTCGCTCTCTCCTCCCCTCCGCATCCTCCACGTGCCAAGACCGCTCGCCCCGTGGTCGGGAGCTCTCTCCCAAACGAAACCCTCGCTGCCGTTGGGCAGCTCCCCTCGCCGGCGATTCTCTTCACCCCGGCAACCCCCTCGGCCACCCACCGACACGCGGGAGCCCCCTGAGCGCACCAGTGCCCTCCGCCTGGACCGCCATGGCCAGAGACACCATCGATAAGATCCCTCCCTTCCCTGTCACGAGGAGAGGTATGACAGGTGGGGCCCACCTGTCATCCCCTCACTCCCCTCCTCTCTCGCTGGCAAGCAGGGCCCACGGGCAGGTTTGAAAACAAACCTGCCGCGTGCGACGCCTCAGCCTGGGCCGGATCTCCCCCTGGGCCTGCTCATCTCCGGTACTGTGGCCCGAGAGGGCACAATACCCCTTTTATTTTTCCTTTTCTCTTTAACTTCCAAAAATTCCACAGATTTATTTATTCATCTAAATCCAAATATTTTTCCGCCTAAATTCTTAGAATAATTCATAGAATTTATTAGTGCCACTTGTAAAAAAGTTTGAAAATATTTTTAGTACTGTTTTAATTTAAAACCTCTATTTAGCACTATAAGCTCCTGTTTTAAATAGTTTTGAAAATATTTTTAAGTTCAAAAACATAGACAAATATTTTTAGTATAGCTTGTGGTATTTATCAGAGTAGGGTAGCATTTTTGACAGTAGTTTGTGTGCTCTGTTTTTGTGTGTTGCTTATTTTTATCGCTTTTATTCGCGACGATAGATTGCGCGGTTGACGAAGAAGTTGGACCCGAAGACTTTGTTGAGCCAGGCAAGCAGCCCTTTGACCATGTTAAGGAACTTTTTCATGCATGTCATATAGCACTTGTTGTGTCGATGATCGATCATGATGTGGTGCACCCCCTTCGATGGGTTGCCTCCGATACTTTTACCAATGACACTTGCATCAAGCATGACCCTACCACCTTATGAGGGTTATGCAGGTGGGTGTAGATAGGATGCTAGTAGATTCTACACAAATGGTTTGGGTTTATGCATGATGATGGGAACACAAATGATTTCGAAGACTTTTTTTTTTGAAAACCCCGTCGGGTGCCACTAATGCCCGAGGGAGATGATGATAAGTTGGGTGACCACATGAGAAAGAAGAGGTGTGCCAGAGCAAGTGGGTGTGTGTGTTTTTGAAAACAAATTATATTTAAGGTCTGCTGACCGTCCCAACCTTACATGTGCAACTATGATACCCCTTATGGGACGGGGCTTTGTCGATTACTATGGTTGGAACTAGAAAGGAGCCCGCATTGCTAGTGGAAAGAGTGAAGTGGTCACTCTTGAGACAGGGTCATCCCAGAAGTGGAAGGTCATGTGCTGTCTTTACAGCCATCGGGCACACCGTTGCGTGCCCTCATGGATGATACGAGTGAATGTATATCATGAGGGATGGTACCAACAAGTGGGCTCTTTTTTTAGTATCATCATGGGAAAGGCATTGTTCGGGTGCTTACCTCGGGTATGTTATATACCGCGAGTCGTGGATGACATAGAAGTTCCCCGAGTCTTGTGGGTAAAGTGTGCAACCTCTGCAGAGTGTAAAACTATTCGAATAGCCGCGTCCGCGGTCATGGACAGTTGGAGGTCCTTCTTAAACTATGTCCGGATGTTTTCATGAAACTTTGTGTGAGTTTGGATGTGATAGTGACAAAGAGGTCACACGAGCTAAGTCCGATGACTTAGCACAGGAGTTTAACTAAGTCCGATGAGTTAGCTTGAGGAATGAACATGAGGTGTTCAACTCCTACTTATGATGATATATGTACCTTGTTCTTATGGATAATTGCCTATTGTTGATGCATGCTTACTAGTTAATTGATCATGTCATTGCATCCAAAATTAGCTTTCCACAAATTACCTACTTAGTGCTATATCATGCATCATTGTACATTGTTCCACAACTTGGGTTGCTTGCGAGTACATTCAAAGTAATCATTAGCATGCCACTGGTTATTTAATTTGCCAGGCATGGAAGAACAGGAGTATGTTGAAGAGTTTGTTGGTGACGAACATGCGAACTAGGACGCTTCCCAGTCAGAATGCATGTAGGTTAAGGCGGATGGCATGGGTTCACGCTTTCGACCAAGATTTCCACTGTTTGTTCTATTTAAGTGTTTGGCCCATGTGGCCCTATCTATGTAAGACTAGACCCTAATGGTCTTTGTTTGTGTAAGACGATAAATGTGGATGTAAGACTCTTCTATTCAGCTTTTGTGTGTTTAGTGACCATTGATCTCTAGGATCAGTGTACATGTGCATTAGGTGATCACGACTTATGAGTCAGGGTCCCCACAGAGAGAGAGAGAGCGGGGAAGGGCTCTAGCACCCACGCGTGCGAGCTCTTCCGTTGGCTGGCTCGGGCCGCACTGTGTGCGAGCAAAGGGGGGAAGCAAAGGGGGAGGGAGGAGGGGCCCGACCACCTGGTGCCTTGCGGACATCGAGGGGCGGCCAGGGGACATGCTCCTGCATCCCCAAGCGGCCGTGTGGCTCGGGATGGGTGCAGTTACAGTGCGGGCATGCACCATAGTGTGCTCCAGAGCATGCCTTTGGCATGCCGTGGCACGCCTGCATGCTATGGACGCGCCCTGCATGTCCACAAGCTTTTGGATGATTTGGAGATGCTCTAGGAGCTAGGGGAGGCTAGGAGAGAATAGAATTGGGGTAGGGAGAGGTAGAAAGGTAGATGCCAATGTTGTCCAGGGTGAAAAATGGGGTTTTTACCCCATCTCCCTGAGGCTTATGGACCTAAGACTTTTACTGGAGGGATATGGGGTGAGTGAGTAACTGTGGTAAAAGTTTGAGAGGAAGGGGGAGAGTGAAAGGGGTGAAAATAGTGACTTTACTCTTTCACCAGAAGGTGTTTGATGCGAGTTTGGGCAAGATAAATTCACCCACTTACTGTGATATTCAACAGGGTCAAATGTTAGGTGAAAATAGGCCTGATTACGAAGTTTGAGATCAAGTGGGCAAAGTTGACAATGGAATCTTTGTGAACCCTAGAATCTAACAGAATCAGGTTTCTGTAGATCTAGTTATGCTAACTTTATACCCTTGATTCACCACTTAGTGTAGCATCATTATTTCATGATTAGAGCATGTTCACAAAGTTTGGGGTCAAGGGGAGAAACTTCACAATGTAAAGTTGTTCAAATTTGAATCTGGATAGGGAGGGTTTTGGGATGGTTTGATAAACGAAATCAACTTGGATTGAGGTGAAACTTTGCAAGATCATCAGGTATGATGGTGTTGACTTGCTGGAATTTTCTTGGAATTCATTGAGAATATTTCTTATAGAAATATTTCGAAAGTTTGATTTGGACAAAAAGGGTTTTGAGGGGCTTTGCCCCTGATTTGAACATGCTCATGTGTTGAAACTCATATATATGGAAAATATATGTCCACTCAGTTTCCCTAAATTTTCTCAAAGATTTTGAAAGAATTAAAATAATATTTTCCCAACGAAAAAACATTCCTGGTCTTAAGAAAAAGCCTTTAAATAAAATAGTAAAATAATCTTTAAAATTAATATCTAGTGATTTTGGGAAGTCATAAATATCGTCGGTTTGAAATAAAGCCGTTGGGGAAGAAGGTTCCACCAAATTTGAGGACTTGCAGTGCAAACCTCAACATAGGGGTTTCTGAAAACCTAATCTGAATAAATCATTTTTGGTCAAAACAAAATTTGATAAAAATAGTTTTGGGAACTATTCACATGGCATGATCATTGGGCAAGAGGTTTGGGTCAAGGAAGATGAGTATGGAGAGGGATAGAATCTAAGAGTGCCATATACTACACTCAACAATCAAACAAGCAACAATTCAAACAAGCACAAGCATTGAAAAAGTTTTAATTGGCTCTAAATTTTATAAATCGAAGCGTAGCAAGTGATACAAACACAGGGTGTGACAGACCTACCCCCCTTACAAGAATCTCGTCCCCGAGATTCCTAGGCTAAGTGCTGAAAAGATAAGGGAACTCTAATCTAAGATAGTCTTCATGCTCCCAGGCCGCTTCAGCTTCAGAGTGGTCACTCCATTGAACCTTTAAGTACTTTATGGTGCGACTTCAGGTGCAGCGCTCGGCTTCATCCAGAATGCGAACTGGCCTCTCACGATAAGTGAGGTCTGGCTGAAGATCGATGGCTTGATGGTTGATGTCCTTGTAGAGGTCGGGGCGGTTGGGAACTTAAAGACACTTCCGGAGTTGTGACATGTGAAATACGTTGTGCACATCCGATATCTCGGAAGGTAGCTCTAGCTGGTAGGCACCTTATCCGCGCGTAGAAGTGATCTTGAAGGGGCCTATGTATCTTGGTGCAAGCTTCCCTTTGACATGGAAACGCTTGGTTCCATTGAGAGGCGTGACTCAGAGATAGACACGGTCACCGAAACAGAAGCTCACTTCTTGGCGGTGGGAGTCGGGGAAGCTCTTCTGTCTTGACTTGGCGGTCTCAAGGCACTCTCGGACGAGTTGAACTTGCTCTTCGTCTTCGGAGAGGACGTTTGGTCCAAAAATTAATCCTTCTCCGGTGTCTGACCAGTTGAGGGGAGTACGACACTTGCGTCTGTACAACACCTCAAATGGTGCCATCTGAATACTTGACTGATAGGTGTTGTTGTAGGAGAACTTGGCGAACGGTAGGCAATCTTCCCACTTGGCTCCATATGCCAAAACACAAGCGTGGAGCATATCTTCGAGTATCTGATTTACTCGTTCTGTTTGTCCGCTAGTCTGGGGGTGAAAAGCAGTGCTGAAGGAGAGCTTGGTGCCCATCACTCCTTGAAACGACTTCCAGAATCTTGAGGTGAACTGGGTGCCTCGGTCCGATACAATCTCCTTAGGAAGTCCGTGAAGGCTCACGATACGCTCCATGTAGAGGTTGGCTAGCTTCTTACCGTCATAGGTGGTCTTGACGAGAATGAAATGGGATACCTTGGTCAGGTGGTCGACTATGACCCAAATAGAATCATGTCCTTTACTTGACCTTGGTAAACTGGTGATGAAATCCATCCCGACTTTGTCCCACTTCCATTCAGCCACTTTGAGAGGTTGCATTAGCTCAGCGGGTCGCTGGTGCTCAGCCTTGACTCTTTGGCATTTGTCGCACTTAGCAACGAACGTGCCTATCTCCCGTTTCATGCCATGCCACCAGAATCTTGCCTTGAGGTCTTGGTACATCTTGGTTCCTCCAGGATGGATGGATTATGGAGTGTCATGAGCTTCTTGCAAGATCAAGTTCTTGAGCTCATCTTTGTTGGGCACGCAGATGCGCTTTCCAAACCATACAACTCCTTGCTCATCCATTGAGAATCCTGGGGCCTTGCCTGCCTTGGTCTTCCTCTTGATGCCTTCAATGCTCTCGTGTCCTTTTGAGCTTCTTTGATATCATCCCTCATGGCAGGCTTTTCTTAGATGTTGGCGAGGAATCTGGGTGCAACCAGTTCCAAGCCGAAGCTTTCAAGCTCTTCATATAGGGCGGATAGCCTTTCCTTAATCATAGCATTCAAGGAACAAGCCTTTCTTCTTAAGGCGTCTGCTACCACGTTGGCCTTTCTGGGGTGGTATTGAACACTAAGGTCATAGTACTTGATCAACTCCAGCCATCTTGGCTGCCTCATGTTCAATTCCCTTTGGGTGAAAATATACTTAAAACTCTTGTGGTTTGTGTATATCTCACATCGTTTGCCCAGAAGGTAATGTCGCCATGTCTTCAAGGCATGAACCACGGCTGCCAACTCGAGATCATGAGTTGCGCAGTTCTCTTCATGAGGACGTAGCTGTCTGGATAGATATTCTACGACTCTGACTTCTTGCATCAGAACACCTCGAAGCCCGGTTCTTGATGTATCACAATATATCACAAACTCCTTGTGAATATCAGGGGTGGCCAAAACGGGGGCTGTGGTCAATCTCTTCTTGAGCTCCTGGAAGCTTTCCTCACATTTAGCTATCCATTCGAACTTCTTGTCCTTCTTCAAAAGTTGGGTCATGGGTCGGGCAATGTTTAGGAACCCTTCCACGAACTTGTGGTAATATCCCGCGAGTCCGAGGAAGCTCCTGACTTCCTTCATGGTGGTTGGGCTTTGCCATTCAGTCACGGCTTCAATCTTGGTAGGATCCACTGATAATCCTTCTACAGTCAACACATGGCCCAAGAATCCAACTTCATGCAGCCAGAATTCACACTTGCTGAACTTGGCATAAAGCTGGTGCTCTCGAAGCTTTTCTAGGACCAATCTCAAGTGTTGCTCATGCTCTTCTTCAGACTTGGAGAAGACGAGTATGTCATCAATGAATACGACAACAAACTTGTCCAAGTACTTCATGAAGACTTTATTCATGAGGTACATGAAGTAGGCAGGGGTATTGGTTAACCCAAACGACATGACCGTGTACTCATACAGGCCATACCGAGTTACAAACGCCGTCGTTGGAATGTCTTAGGGTATGATCTTCAGCTGATAGTACCCAGACCTGAGGTCGATCTTGGAAAACACCTTGGCTCCATTCAACTGATCAAACAGGTCTTCAATCTTGGGGAGTGGGTACTTGTTCTTTATTGTGACTTCATTGAGAGAACGGTAATCGACACAAAGTCTGATAGTCTCGTCCCTCGTTGAGACAAATAGAACAGGTGATCCCCAAGGAGAGGCACTAGGGTGAATGAATCCTTTTCTAAGATGCTCTGCCAGTTTCTTCTTCAATTCAGCCAACTCTTCGGATCCCATCCCGTAGGCTTTCTTATAGATGGGCCTTGATTCGGGCATAAGCTCAATGATGAACTCAATGTCGTGGTCAGGAGGCATTCCAGGCAGCTCATCAGGAAACAGATCCAGGTATTCACATACCACTGGCACTTGATCCAATTCAATTCCCGATAGACAGTTAGCCTGGGGGACTTGAGTGGAGGCAGGGATTGGGACATACTTGGCTTCCACTCCTTGGCTATTGGTCATGGTGACAATCCTATTGGCACAGTCTAACAAGCCTTGGTGCTTGGTTAACCGGTCCATGACTAGGATCACATCCAAGCCCTCTGACTTCAGGATGATAAGGTCTGCTAGGAAATCTACCCCGTTGATGTTGATCTTAACTCCCTTACAACCTATCCCAGACTTCATAACTGATCCCGGGGTTTGTATCAACATACAATTACCCAGGGGTGTAGGCTTCATGCCACTCCCTAGTGCAAACTTTTGGGTGACAAAAGAATGCGAAGCTCCACAATCAAACAATACTGTTGCTAGGGTTGAGTTGACGAGGAACATACCCAGTATGACGTTCGAGTCTTCCTGGCCATCCTCTGTGGTGATGTGATTCACACGACCCTTGCCATTGTTGGGCTGGTTAATCCACGGCCTTGACCTTGGTTTGGCTCATTGGGGCACGGTGCATCTAGCTTCTTGTTGGGACACAGCCTAGAGATGTGTCTTGGCTGACCACATCCAAAACAAGTGATTTGCCTAGGTTGTTGTTGTAGTTCCTATCTCCATTGTTGTTATTGGGGTTGCTGTAAGCTGGCCTGGGATTGGCATACTGCCGAGGCTGGTAGCTCAGAAGAGGCGCAGGAGGTCTAGCCTGCTCCGGCTGATAGGTTGGCTTAGCTGGGGCTAGCTGCCAGGGGCGAGGCTTCTGGTTGCTGTAGCTACCCTTGCTAATCATCTTGCGCTTGCGAGTGTCATCCATGGCATGACATTTGTCTTCTAGCATGAGGGACTTGTTCACGAGGTCGAAGAAGGTACGTCAGTCACAGACGTTGAGATGATACTACAGGGTCTGTTGAAGTCCTTCCATGAAGCGTTCCTTCTTGGCAGCCTCCGTGTTGACATCTTAAGGTGCATAGCTTGATAGCAGGTTGAACTTCTGCAGGTACTCCTTAACAGAGCCACTTCCTTGCTTCACCACTCAGAATTCTCTGTTCTTGATAGCCATGATCCCAGAAGGAATGTGAGTGGTGCGGAATCCTTCCTTGAAGTCATTCCAATTGATCACACGCTCACCTTGCATGACCTTGAACCCATCCCACCATGCTCGGGCGGTACCTCCGAGGCAGTGAGATGCATAAAGCACCTTCTCACGGTCCTCATTGCAATTGACCAGTGCAAGGAGGTCCTCAATGGTGCGGATCCACTCATCAGCATCCAGAGGTTTAGCAGTCTCGGTGAAGGTTGTGGGCGACTTCCTCATGAACTCAGACAGTGTGGAGTGTCCATTGCCGTTCCTGCCTTGTTGTTGGTTGTTCACAAGGGCCTGAGCCATCTGCTGAATAGCAGCATTGTTGGCGTGGCGTTCCTCTCGGAAAACTTGGAGAAATTGAGCTATGGTCATGTTCTCCGGTGGAGGTGGTGGTGGGGGAATGTCGCCTTATGGCTGCTCCTGGTGTCCTCCAGCATCAGCAGCCCCACCAGCTCCCTGTTGCTTGCTTGAGTTGCCGGCTTCAGGGTTGGCGATGGAGCTGTTGCGGGTAGCAGTCACCATCCTGTTTGGAGCAGCCAAGTCAAACAACTGGGATAGACGAGAGGAAAAGCAACAATGCAAGAGTGCACCTAAGGGGGTTGGTCGAGTGCAAGTGTGATAAATCAAAGGTCGAAAGACCAACATATATAAGATAGATGATGGAGTCGCTTACATGCTGCCTAAGGCAAAAAAGCGACTTGCATCGGAACACAAACAACAAAACAAACAACAAGCACACATGGTTTCATATGAACCATTACATGGACTCGACTTCGCATGAGGGATACATGACTGATCCTACCCTAGGGGTTCTCGGACTGAGGTGGTGGATTGCTCGGTCTCGTAGTCATGCTCCTCTGGGTCTTCCTCCTGTTCGTCATCCGAATGGGCAGCATTCCTGGTTGAAGGGGTCGGGAACGAGGAGGTCCATCCCAATGACGCTTTGCTGGCGGGTCGGTGAGAGCTCACGGTACTCCTTCACACTCATGCAATGACGACGTGTGGTTGCATCACTAGATGGGGGTACTCCTCCTCTGTAAGCAACAACTGGTCATCCCTCGAGGGCTCCATCCTTCTTGATCTTGTATGGCTTCGTCTTGGCTTGCCGAAGTAGCTCTCGGGTGTGGTGAAGTTCCTCGTGGAGCTTCACAGACTCCTTAATCACGTTGTGAACCAGACTATCGGCGGAGAGGCTGAAGTAGGTCTGGAACCTGAGTGGTGTGCCATCCTCCTTGGATGGAATAAGTGTCCAACTCTCGCCAAGATCATCCTTCCTGAATGGAAGGTAGCGAGTAGGCGGCTCATTAGCCATCTCTGGAATGATCTCTCGAAGGTGTAGGAGTGCCTTGCATGCAGCTGACTCGACTGCGAGTATCATGGTCTCATCCGTGGTCCTTCAAAGAACCAACTAGTTCGGGAGTCGTTTGCCTTCACGACCACATCCATGTGGTACTCCTTCGTGACGGAAACGACCTAGTGCTCGTGGTAGAGGAAAACGGGTGGTTGACAGAACTGGCACTTCTCCAAGCTATCCCCAAGGAGTAAGGGAAAGCCGGATGTCAGGAAGGCTTCGGGTACGACGGCCATCTACAATATTTTGAAGGAGGAGAGTCAGCAAAGTGTTGTCTGAAGAATAGAAGAGGTAAATAGTACATAATTCCTAAGTATAGGTTCTAGGTGTAGTTTTGAAAACGGTTTTATCCTGACAAACGTCCATGCTAACTAAGGGATTCCTACAATCAGGATGGCTCTGATACCAGCTCTATGGGGACCCTGACTCATAAGTCGTGATCACCGAATGCACGTGTACAGTGATCCCATAGATCAATGCTCACAGAACACACAGAAGTTGAATAACAAGAGTCTTACATCCACATTTAGTGTCTTACACAAATAAAGACCATTAAGGTCTAGTCTTACATAGATAGGGACACAAGGGCCAAACACTTAAATAGAACAAGCAACGGAAATCTTTATCGAAAGTATGAACCCATGCCATCTTCCTTAAACCTACAGGCATTCTGACTGGGAAGCGTCCAAGTTCGCATGTTCATCACCAATGAACTCTTCAACATACTCCTATTCTTCCATGCTTGGCTAATTAAATAACCAGTGGCAAGCCAATGAGTACTTTGAATGTACTCGCAAGCAACCCAAGTTGAGGAACAAGGTAATAATGATGCATAATATAGCACTAAGTAGGTAATTTGTGGAAAGCTAATTTTTAATGCAATGATATGATCAAGTACTAGGTAAGCATGCATCAACACTTGGCAAATATCCATATGAACAACTTACAAATATCATCATAAGCAGGGTTTGAACATCTCATGTTCATTCATCACATCAAGTCTTCAGACTTGACTCAAGAATCATTCCTCTGTCACCCGCACACACTTACACCAAGTTTTCCAAAAACATCTGGACGTAGTTTAATAAGCACCACCCAACTGTCCTTAACTGTGGACATGGCTATTCGAATAGTTTTACACTCTGCAAAGGTTGCACACTTTACCCACAAGACTCGGGGAACTTCCGTGTCATCCACGACTCACGGTATATTTCATACCCGAGGTAAGCACCCACACAATGCCTTTCCCCTAGCGATACTAAACAAAGAGTCCACTCGTTGGTGCCATCCCTAATGATATACATCACACGTATCATCCATGAGAGCACGCAACGGTGTAACCGGGGCATGTAAAGACAGCGCATGATCGTCTATTCTGGTACGACCCCGTATCGAGAGTGACCATGCCACTCCCGCCACTAGTAATGCAGGATCTATGCTAGTACCCACTATAGTAATCAACAAAACCCCATCCCATAAGGGCTATCGTGGTTGTGAATGTAAGGCTAGGATGGTCGACAAATCTTAAATCTAATCCATTTTCGAAAACACACACTCACTTGTTCCGGCACACCACTTCTTTCTCAAGTGGTTACCCAACTCAACACCATCCCCCTCGGGCATTAGTGGCACCCGACGGGGTTTTCGAGGAAGTCTTTGAAATCATTTTGTTTCCATCACCATGCATATTCCCATCCCACTTGCATAGCAACTACTAGCATCCTAACTACTACCACCCGCATAACCCTCATAAGGAGGTAGGTTCATGCACGATGCACATATCAACAAGAAAGTATCAGAGGCATCCCACTGAAGGGAAATACCACATCATCATGATCAATACAACGGAATAAAGTGCTATATGACATGCAATAAAGTTTTCATAGTCATGGTCAAAGGGATGCTTGCGTGGCTCAACAAAGTCTTCGGGGTCTTTAAAGTCTTTGGGTCCAACTCCCTCATCAACAACGCAATCTATCATCGCGATAAATAACGATAATAATAAGCATCACACAAAAACAGAGCACAAAAATACATTAATAAAATGCTACCCTACTCTGATAAATACTAAAAACTATTCTAAGAATATTTGTCTCGGGTTTAGTATTTAAAAAGGTTTTTCAAACTATTTAAAACAAAGGCTAAAAATGCCTAAAAGAGGTTTTCAAAAATTTATACAAATGGTACTGTAAAATTCTACAGAATATTACAAGAATTGTGGTGAAAAACTATTTTGAATTGGACAACTATTTGGATCTGTGGAATTTTTTCAAAATCCCACAGAAAAGAAAAAGAAAAAGGAAAAGAAACACGCGAATAGCAGCTGGGCCGATCCTGTGGCCAGCCAAGCCACGCACGCTGGCGCCCCCGCATGCGCCAGGTTTGAACCTGAGGTGTGCGGCAGAGGCCAGTGACTAGGAGAGGGGAGAGAGAAGAGGCAGAGGCCGACAGGTGGGGGCACCTATCTGCTCCATCTCCCTCCTCTAACAGAGGGTGATGGGGCTCAAGCGATGAAGGCGGCACAGCGAGGCGAGCTGCAGGTAGGATTGGGCCCAGCGTCGAGCCGCAGTTCCTCTAGATGTGGAGGGGAGGCCGGAGGTGCCCTGGCTCGCCGACGATGAACACCCGCGGCAGAGGAGCTTCGGGAGGGGGTTGGAGTCAACGATTCTTGCAGCAAAACAAACGGAGGATAGGTGGGGAATGGCCATGAGCTAGTTGCAGGCTCAATGGAGGTGAGAGGAGTGCCGGAGTGGGCCTGTGTCCCGAGATCGATGGAGCTCCGCTGAGGCGGCGCCTGGATCGATCTCGAGCACTGGTGCTCAGGGGGCTCAAATGGGGGCTTGGGATGGCCGACTAGGAGTGCAAGGGGGCAGAGGAGAGAAGATGGGCTTGGGGGATGCCCTTTTATAGGCGGCCCGCGGTCCATCGAGCCCGGGTGCACTGGCGAGCTCGTGGCTAAGGCCAGAGGCCACGGGGGGAGGAGCTGGTGTGCCTGTGGTCCTCCTAGGACTCGACCACGACCAGGGGGAAGAGAGAAGGGAGGAGAGAGCGCGTGTGTGTGAGCCGCGGGGTTGGCCAAATTGGGCGGCGCCCGGCACGCCCGAGAGGAGGGAGAAGGAGGAGGATATTGGAGGGGGCCGACAGAGGGGGCGTATCCCGGACATCGAGGGAGCCAGGTGGCGAGAGGGTGAGGCCCGAGGCGTTCGGGGCCATGGAGTGGGCGGCAGCTACAATGCTTGTCGGCACTGTAGCGCACTCCAAAGCAGGCATATGGCATGCCAACGCCATCCTGGGCGTGGCCAACCCAATCTAGTGGGTCCAGGGGGGTCTAAACAATGAGGGGGAGGCTTTGGATGCTCTGGTGATCCACCAGGGTGAGAGAGGAGTGGAGAGAGAGAGATTCCTCCTATCTAGAAGGATAAATTGGGGTTTTACCCCACCTACCGTTGGCTTTAGGACTTGGAGTTTCTTCTTGGGGCAGAAGGAGTATCCTAGAGATAGTGGTAAAAGTTTGAGATCAAGGCAAATAGGGGAAGGGGTGAAACTTGGCTTTTACCAATCATCTAAAAGGTGTTTGTTCAAGGTTTTGGCTAGTAAATGGGGTTTGCTGGCCACGGGATTTGAGAGGATGAAATAGAAGGTAAAAACAGTGAGGATCACCAAGTTTGAGAGGATTTGAGGAAAGTTGACAAGGTAACTTTGTGAAACCCTAAAAATAAACAGAATCAGATTCTTGTAGATCTAGGTATGCATTTCCATTCTCCTTGATGCACCACTTGGTGTGGCATCCTTATTTGGGTAATGGAACATGGCCACAAAGTGTGAGGTCAAGGGAAGAAACTTCACAATGTAAAGTAGTTCAAATTTGAATCTGGACAGGTATGGTTTTCGAATACTTTGATTTGGCAGATCAATTAGGAATTAGATGTAACTTTGCAAGATCATCATCTATGACAATTGTGACTTGCTATAATTTTCCTTGAATTTATTGAGAATATTTCTTAGAAATATTTCAAAATCTTGGTTTGGACAGAAAGGGTTTTGAGGGGTTTTGCCCAAGATTTTGAACATGACCATGTCTTGAAACTCATATATATGGAAACTATATGTCCACTAAGTTTCCCTAAATTTTCTCAAATATTTTCAAAGTATTAAAATAATTTTTCCCTATGAAAAACCATTTCTGCACTTAAGAAAAAGGCTTTAAATAAAATAGTAAAATAATCTTTAAAATTAATGTTTGGTGGTTTTGGGAAGTCATATATATAGTAGGTTTCAAATAAAGATTTTGGGGAAAAGGATCCACCCAATTTGAGGACTTGTAGTGCAAACCACAACTCGGGATTTTTTGAAAACCTAATTTGAATAAATTCTTTTTGGTCAAAATAAGTTTTGATAAAAATAGTTTTGGTTACTATTCACATGGCATGCTCATTGGGCAAGAAGTTTGGATCCAGTAAGATGAATATGAATAGGAGTAGAATCTAAGAGTGCCAAACATACTCAACCAAACAATCAAACAAGCATGCACTCGAAAAGTTTTAATTGCCTCCAAATTTTGCAAATCCAAGCATAACAAAGTGATAAAAACACAGGGTATGACGGACCTACCTCCTTACAAGAATCTTGTCCCTGAGATTCCGAGGCTAAGCACTGAAAAGATAAGGGAACCCGGATCTAAGATAGTCTTCATGCTCCCAGGTTGCTTTAGCTTCAGTGTGGTTGCTCCATTGAACCTTGAAGTACTTCATGGTGCGGCTTTGAGTGCAATGCTCTACTTCATCCCAGAATATGAACTGGCCTCTAGCGATAAGTGAGGTCTGGCTGAAGGTCGAAGGGTTGATGGTCGATGTCCTTGTAGAGGTCGGGGCGGTGGGGCACTTGGAGACACTTCCGGAGTTGTGACACGTGGAACATGTTGTGCACATATGATAGCTCAAAAGGTAGCTCTAGCTGGTAGGAAACTTCTTCTCGTCTTGCGATGATCTTCAAGTGGCCGATGTATCTTGGTGCAACCTTCCCTTTGACATGGAAATGCTTGGTCCCTTTGAGAAGCGTGACTCGAAGGTAAACATAATCTCTGATGTTGAGGTTCAGTTCAAGGCGGTGAGAGTCGGCATAGCTCTTCTATCTTGTCTTGGCAGTCTCAAGGCGCTCTCGGACGAGTTGAACTTGCTCTTTTGCTTCGCGGAGGATGTCTGGAACAAAGACTAATCCTTCTCTGGTTTCTGACCAGGTTAGGGAAGTACGACACTTGCGTCCATACAACACCTCAAATGGCGCCATCTGGAGACTCGACTGATAACTGTTATTGTAGGAGAATTCGGCGAGTGGTAGGCTATCTTCCCACTTGGCTCCATATGCCAAAACACAAGCACGGAGCATATCTTTGAGTATTTGATTTACTCGTTCTGTTTTACCATCGGTGTGGGGGGTGAAAAGTGGTGTTGAAGGAGAGCTTGGTCCCCATTTCTTCCTGAAACTTCTTCCAAAACCTTGAGGTAAACTGGGTTCCTCGATCCGACACAATCTCCTTTGGAACTCCATGAAGACTTACGATGCGGTTGATGTAGAGGTTTGCAAGCTGGCTTCCATCATAGGTGGTTTTAACAGGGATGAAGTGGGCTACCTTGGTCAGATGGTCGACAATGACCCAAATAGAATCATGTCCTTTGCTTGAACTTGGTAATCTGGTGAGGAAATCCATCCCGACTTTGTCCCACTTCCATTCAGGCACTTTGAGAGGTTACAACAATCCAGCGGGTCGCTGATGCTCAGCTTTGACTCTCTGGCATATGTCACACTTAGCAACAAACATGCCTATTTCCCTCTTCATTCCATGCCACCAGAACCTTGCCTTGAGGTCTTGATACATCTTGGTTCCTCCAGGATGGATGGAGTACAGAGTGTCATGAGCTTATTGCAAGATCAAGTTCTTGAGCTCTTCTTTGTTGGGTACGCAGATGCGATTCCCGAACCATACAACTCCTTGTTCATCCTCTGAGAATCCTGGGGCCTTGCCTGCCTTGATCTTCCTCTTGATGCCTTCAATGCTCTCGTGTCCCTTCTGAGATTCCTTAATATCATCCATCAAGGTAGGCTTTGCTTCGAGGTTGGTGAGGAGTCCAGGTGCAACTAGTTCCAAGCTGAAGCTTTCAATCTCTTCATACATGACATGTAGCCTTTCCTTGATCATAGCATTCAAGGAGCAAGCCTTTCTGCTTCAGGCGTCTGCTACCACATTAGTCTTTCCAGGGTGGTATTGAACACTAAGGTCATAGTCCTTGATCAGTTCCAATCATCTCCATTTCCTCATGTTCAATTCCCTTTGAGTGAAAATATACTTCAAACTCTTGTGGTCTATGTATATCTCACATCGCTTGCGCAGAAGATAATGTCGCCATGTTTTCAAGGCATGAACCATGGCTACCAACTCAAGATCATGAGTAGCTTAGTTCTCTTCATGAGGACATAGCTATCTGGATAGATATGCTACGACTTTGCCTTCTTGCATCAGAAGACCTCCAAGCCCGGTTCTCGATGCATCACAATATATCACAAACTCCTTGCGAATATCGGGGGTGGCAAAAACTGGGGATGTTGTCAATCTCCTCTTGACCACTTGGAATCTTTCTTCATACTTCGGCGTCCATTCGAACTTCTTGTCCTTCTTGAAAAGCTGAGTCATGGGTCCGGCAATGCTCAAGAATCCTTCGACAAACTTGTAGTAATATCTCGCGAGTCCGAAGAAGCTTCTCACTTCCTTCACAGTGGTTGGGGATTGTCATTCAGTCACGGCTTCAATCTTGGCGGGATCCACTAACAGTCCTTCTGCCTTCAACACATGACCCAAGAATCTAACTTCATGCAACCAGAATTCACACTTGCTGAAGTTGGCGTAAAGCTGGTGCACTCAAAGTTTGTCTAGATCCAATCTCGGGTGTTTCTCATGCTCTTCTTCAGACTTGGAGAAGAAAAGTATGTCATCAATGAATATGACAACAAACTTGTCCAAATACTCCATGAAGACCTTGTTCATGAGGTACATGAAGTAGGAAGGGGCATTGGTCAACCCAAATGACATGACTGTGTATTCATATGGGCCATACCGGGTTACAAACGCTGTCTTTGGAGTGTCCTTGGGCCTGATCTTCAACTGGTAGTACCAAGACCTTAGGTCAATCTTGGAAAACACCTTACCTCCATTCAGTTGATCGAACAAGTCTTCAATCTTGGGAAGTGGGTACTTGTTCTTTATTGTGACTTCATTGAGAGAACGGTGATCGACACAGAGTCAGATAGTTCCGACCCTCTTTGACACAAATAGAATAGGTGATCCCCAAGGATAGGCACTAGGGCGAATGAATACTTTTCTAAGCTGCTCTACCAGTTGCTTCTTCAATTCAGCCAACTCTTTGGATCCCATTCTATAGGGCTTCTTATAGATGGGCCCTGAACCAGGCATTAGCTCAATTATGAACTCAATGTCGCGGTGAGGAGGCTTTACGGGCAGCTCATTAGGAAATACATCCGAGTATTCACATACCACCAGCACTTGATCCAACTCAACTCCCGACAGACTGTTAGCCTGAGGGGCTTGAGTGGAGGCTGGGTTGGGAACATACTTGACTTCTACTCCTTGGCTATTGGTTATGGTAACGATCCCCTTGGCATGGTCCAAATAGCCTTGGTTCTTGGTCAACCAATTCATGCCAAGGATGACGTCCAAGCCCAGTGAATCCAAAACTATGAGGTCTGCTAGGAAGTCTACCTCCTTGATGATAATCTCAACTCCTTTACATCCTATCTTGGAGTTCATAACCGAACCCAGGGTTTGTATCATCATATGACTACCCAGGGGTGTGGGATTCATACCACTCTCTAGTGCAAACTTCTGAGTGACAAAAGAATGTGAAGCTCCACAATCAAACAGTACTGTTGCTAGAGTTGAGTTGATGAGGAACATACCTAGTATGACATCCGGGTCTTCGTGGGTTTCCTCAGCAGTGACATGATTCATACGACCCTTGCCATTGTTAGCTGGTTGCGGGAAGCTGGGTTCCTTGGTGGCGCTCCATGACCTTGACCTTGGTTTGGCGCATTAAGGTGCGGGGCATCTGGCTTCTTGTTGGGGCACAGTTTGGAGATGTGTCCATGCTGACCACATCCAAAACAAGTGACTTGCCCAGGGTTATTGTTGTAGTTCCTTCTGCCGTTGTTGTTATTGGGGTTGTTGTAAACCAACCTAGGATTGGCATACTGCTGAGGCTGGTACTTCGGACGAGGCGCAGGAGGTCTAGCCTGCTGTGGCTGATAGGTTGGCTTGGCTGGGGCTGGCTGCCAGGGCGAGGCTTCTGGTTGCTGGAACTGCCCTTGCTAATCATCTTGTGCTTGCGAGTGTCGTCTATGGCATGACGCTTGTCCTCCAGCATGAGAGCCTTGTTCACCAGGTCGAAGAAGGTCTGACAGTTGTAGATGATGAGCTGATACTGCAGGGTCTGCTGAAGTCCTTCCATGAAGCGTTCCTTCTTGGCATCCTCCGTGTTGACATCTTCAGGTGCATACCTTGAAAGCAGGTTGAATTTCTGCAGGTACTCCTTGACAGAGCCACTTCCTTGCTTTAGCGCTCGGAATTCTCTCTTCTTGATAGCCATAATCCCAGAAGGAATGTGGGCGGTGCGAAATCCTTCCTTGAAGTTATCCTAAGTGATCACACGATCGCCTTGCATGACCTTGAATCCATCCCACCAAGCTTAGGTGGTACCTCCGAGGCAGTGAGAGGCATAAAGTACCTTCTCATGATCCTCATTGCAATTGACCAATGCAATGAGGTCCTCGATGGTGCAGATCCAATCGTCAGCATCCAAGGGTTCAGTAGTCTCAGTGAAGGTTGGGGGCGAATTCCTCGTGAACTCGCACAAGGTGGAGCGGCCATTGCCGTTCCTGCCTTGTTGCTGGTTGTTCACGAGGACTTGGGCCATCTTCTAAATAGAAGTAGTGTTGGCTTGGCGTTCCTCCCGGAGAACTTGGAGAAACTGAGCTATGGTCATGTTCTCCATGGAGGTGGTGGTGAGGGAATGTCGCCTTGTGGATGCTCCTGGTGTCCTCCAACCCGAGCAGTTCCACCAGCTCCCTGTTGGTGGCTAGAGTTGCCGGCTTCAGGGTTGGTGAAGGAGCTGTTGTGGGTAGTGGTCACCATCCTATTTGGAGCAGCCAAGTCAAACAACTGGGATAGAAGAAAGGAAAGGAAGCAATGGAAAAGCGTGCCTAAGGGGGTTGGTCGAGTGCAAGTGTCGTAAAACAAAGATCGATAGAACAACACATATATTAAGATAATATAGATGATGGAGTCGCTTACAGGTTGCCTAAGGCAAAAGCATGACTTGCATCAGAACACAAACAACAAAACAAACAATCAAGCACACGTGGTTTCATATGAAACATTACACAAAATTGACTTCGCATGAGGGTACATGATTGATCCTACCCTAGGGGTTCTCGGACTCAGGTAGTGAAGTGCCCTGCTTCCTGCCCAAGAGGAAGTAGGACTTGATTGCTTGCTTGGACTCCTTCTGGCATGATGCCCATGCTTTCCATACCCTAAATATGTGATGAAAATCCAGATGTTGTTGTTCATACTTGGTTCTAGATGTCAGTGGTTTGGCGGAATAGCTCTCGAATGTGTTGAAGTTCCTGGCGAAGCTTCGTAGATTCCTTAATCAGGTAGTGAACCAGACTATCGGCAAAGAGGCTGAAGTAGGTCTGGAATCTAAGGGGTATGCCATCCTCCTTGGATGGTACCGACGTCTGACTTTTGCCGATGTCGTCATTTCAGATGGGTAGATAACGAGTAGCGGGCTCATTGGCCATCTCTAGAATGATTCCTCGAAGGTGGATGAGTGCCTTCCATGCAGCTGTCTCGACTGCGAGTGCCAGGGTCTCGATCCGTGGTCCTTTAAAGAACCAATTGGTCGGGAAGTCATTTGCCTTCACAAACACTTCAACGTGATACTCCTTCGCGATGGCATCGACCCAGTGCTCGTGGTAGACGAAAACAGGTGGTTGGCGAAACTGGCACTTCTCCAGGCTATCCCCAAGGAGTAGGGGAAAATCGGATGCTAGGAGGGCCTCGGGTACAAGGGCCATCTACAAGGTTTTGAATGGAGGAGAGTTAGCAAGAGCTTGAAATAGACTAGAAGAGAGGAGAGGTATAAAATTCGTTGCACCTAGCAACTAGGCACAATTTTGAAAAAGTTTTTATCCTAACTAACGTCCATGCTAACTAAGGGCTTCCTACAGTCAGGATGGCTCTAATACCAGCTCTGTGGGGACCCCGACTCATAATTCATGATCACCGAATGCACATCTACATTGATCCCAGATATCAATGCTCACTGAACACATAGAAGCTGAATACCAAGAGTCTTACATCCTTACGTACCGTCTCACAAAAATAAAGACCATTGAGGTCATGTCTTACATAGATAGGGCCACAAGGGCCAAACACTTAAACATAACAAACATCAGAAATCTTGGTCGAAAGCATGAACCCATGCCATCTACCTTAAACCTACAAGCATTCTGACTAGGAAGCATCCTAGATTGAACGTTCATCGTCAACGAACTCTTCACCATACTCCTTCTCTTCCATGCCTGGCCAATTAAATAACTAGTGGCAACCCAAAGAGTACGTTGAATGTACTCGCAAGAAACCCAAGTTTTGGAACAAGGTACAACAATGCATGATATAGCACTAAGTAGGTAAATTTTTGCAGAAAGCTAATATTGAATGCAATGACATGATCAACTAACTATGTAAGCATGCATCAACAGTTGGCAAATATCCTTACGAACATGTTACAAATATCATCATAATGCTTATGAGATGATCATTCACCTTTGCTTGATTGTGTTGTGCGTTGTTATTCATTCTAATTATTCTCGCACACCACCAAGTTGTATGTAACATGGAAGAAGAGCCCCACATACCTAATCGATTGTGCATTTGCATTCAAACGCAAATTCAAAATAATGCACAAATTTAGGGGGAGATCTTGCTTATGACATACCTCTCAAAGTGACGATTATATTCATTGATTTTATCATATTCGAAGCTTTGATCTATATGTTGACATCAATTACCAAAAAGGGGGAGATTGAAAGCACATTTGCTCCCTTGGTGGTTTTGGTAATTAATAACAACATACAAGTCATTGAACTAATGTTTCCACCAACTATATTTCAGGAAATGTTCAAAGGTAGGATTGGCAAAAGGACATTGTGGACATACCCCAAGATGCAAGGAAATAGATTGGCCAAGCTTCAAGCAAGAGGACTCTACATTTTATGTTTGTGAGAAATCACTTTGAGTCCATAGGAAAGACAATACTATTAAAAGGGGGTAACCTTTTGTTGGTGAACAATATGCTCAAACGTGCACAAGTGATAGTCGCCAAAAGCATCCACAAACTCTCCCACCAAAGTCTGTTCTATACCTAACACTCAAAATCGGTGCAACCAACTTTCCCATACCGGTGCCACCGATTCCAGAACCTAGACAGACTTAGTCAAACCCTAGCCACTTTGGTGCAACCAATTCCATACCGGTGCCACCGAGTTTAGGTTGCCAACTTTCTGTTACGCAAATTCACAATTTCGTTCCCACCGAGAATGTTGGATTGGCGTCACCGAGATTGGAAATCTGACCGTTGGTCACCTTATCGGTGCAACCGAGTTTCCTATATCGGTCCCACCAAGATTCAAAAGTTGCCACCTTTTGGTCACTTTGGTACCACCGAGATTAACACATAGGTGTCACCGAGTTGGTCATTCTGTGTGTAACGGTTGGATTTTTGGGGATGCCTATATATACCCCTTCGCCACCACCTACTCGAGAGAGAAGCACTCGAGAAGCTCAACTTGGAGCGAGAGCATGAGTTTCTCAAAGCTATCAATGACGATCTCGGAAAGAAGACTTCATCTTATCTAGCCAAACGACTACTCTTATCTACTTTCATGCCTCAAGTTAAAACTAAGCAATCTAGTAACAAAGGCAAGAAAGGTTCTTCATCTAGTAGCAACAACAAAAATGCTAAATCCAATGATGTTGCTTCTAGTAGTTCTATTGATTCCACTAATGATGATTCTCTTAGCCAAGTTACACTTGAGCAAGAAAATGCTTTATTGAAAGGAATTATAGAAAAAGGTATCTACAAGAGTCTTGCCGGATGTAAGCAATTTGAGGAAATTGTATGCAAGCACGGAGGATACCGGAAGAATCATGGTGTTGGCTACTTCAACACAAATGGAGTTGAGTGGGAAGAAGGTCAATATCCCAAGCCCAAGTTTGTTCATCAAAAGGAGAAGTATGAAAATACTCTTCCCAAGGGGACAAACACAAAAGATGACCATCCACCACAAGACCACAAGCTCAAGGGCAATAACAAGCTTCAAGAGGACATTGACTCATATGAATATGAACCCCTAGCTTTGGTGGAGTGGGTTCCCAAGGCTACTTCAAGCTCAACTACTACAAAGGCTACTTCAACACCAAGGATCCCCATAAACTTGATGTGGGTCCCCAAGAAGAAGAACTAGTAAGTTCTTGATGGGTGACTCCGCCAATGAAATTCACTGACATTCATTATTGGCAAGGACTTTTTGCACTCAACATCAACTCAATGCAATAGTTCAAGGAGTCACACATTCCCTCAAAGGTAAGCAAGGGACAAGGTAATCAACTAATCAATGGACATCATAACATATGCTTTGCACTCCATGTCTATGAATATCCTTGTATTTGTCTCTTGTGTGTTGGGACTAACCCATGTAGGTGAGAGGAGTAAGGAAACAACAAGGATGCTACCAACTCTTGGTGATCTTCATCAACATTGAGCATCCACAACTACCTTACCAACATGAAGTCTTCATCAAAAAAAACCATGGTTAGTTTATCCCTCTTATGGGGGGATGTCACATCAAGGGGGAGCTTTACTCAAGACTTGAGTCAAATCATCTCTTAGCATGTGACAACATTAAATACTTTATGTGAAAGTGGTAACCCCACTTGTGCTCAAACGATTAGTATGACCTATGATCAAGTACTCTTACTTGGCTCCTAAGTCAAATACTCATATATAGTTGACTTCGTCATCGCCCAAGTGCTTGTTAGATGCTAGTGTGTTTGTGCATGTTTGTCATGATTTCTTTTGACATCTTATTGTGAGAGCATGTTGGTTTGCATTTATTTTCTCATTCGGGGACATCCAATTGTTGCTATTTGGTTATTGATTTTCTCTTTTGCCAATTGGATGGACAAGAATGACTAGGACCACTCTTTAGCTATCTATGCTTTCTCACCTCATATTCCATTCATGCTGCATCACAAAATTTGAACACGTGCTTTTTGATCCCTCTGTGTGTGGAGCACTCAGAGTACCGTATCGACAAGGACTGGCCATTAAAACCTCCCAAGTGCATCTCGGTGGAACCAACCCCACAATCTCGGTCTCACTAAATGCCCAGGGTTGATTTGTCTTTCAATCTCGGTACTGCCAATTTCATATTCTCGATAACACCAAGTTTCCCTGCCAGCTGACAGTTGTGGAACTCAGTGACACCAAAAACATAAAATAGGTATCACCGATAGTGGCGGGTATATATGTTATGGACCCCGATGCTTTGAAATTCTATCTTCAATTGTCGTGCCTCAGAACCCTAAGCTACCGCCTCGAGACCCCTGGTCGTCGCCCTTGTCTTCCTGCGCTCCTCTGTCGCTGAGAATCGCCACCGGCGATGAAATCTGCTCCATCGTCGCCGTCATAGCGGATCCGCACCAAGTTAGGGTACGGATTCGACCTCCTTTGCGCTCCCCTCTGATTCTTGTGCACTGGATCTACTTTTCTTCTTATGCCACTCATTGCACGTATTCCTATCCATCAAGAAATCCCATAGGCTAACGAACCATTGATTTTCTAGGTTTTGCCTTCCGCCCGACGCAACCCGGTAGAACCGAATCAAGAAAATTGGTACCATCAATTTTCGTTTCTGTGTTGCTGAGAAGTGTCTGGGTGAAACCAAGCACTCCTTTTCGGTCTCACCGAAAAGGGTGCCAAGTTTCTGCTAAAAGAGACAGTCAGTCTCGATGTCACCAAAAACTTTGCTTCGGCCTTACCAATTTCTTTTTGACAGAATGCAAAACTTTGGAAATCTTTTGTTCAAAATTTCAAAAACGAGCTGATAATTTTGTGATGAATCATCTACTTTTGCTCATCTATATTCCATTCACAAGGTCAGTATGTCAGATGTAGAGGACAGTCAGAACATGCCAAAGCAGGGTGCTGACATAAGTTCAGGCACAAGCCCAGAGTCCAGCTCATTTTCATATCCAAGCACCCCCAGCTCCCATGGGTTGCCCAAGGCTACTACAAGGACCAGAAAGAAGTTGAACTTAGATTAAGAGGATTCCGACTTTATCCCTGAGGACATTCTTGCTAATAAGCAAGAGAAAGCTGCTAAGAAGTTTGCTACTGAAGCCACTTCTTCCAGGAGAGTTGTCAGCAAGATCTATGCACCTGCTTCAACCTTCAAGGCTCATGAGACTGCCAGAGCAACTATTTCAGTTGAGGCCCCCAAGAAAGCTATGCCTAAGAAGGCAGGAGAGAAGAAAGCAAGAAAGAGGGTTATTCATGTTATTGGTAGAAAAACCTCCATGTATGAGGATCCAGAAAAAGCTGCTGGTGCTGATGCTGAAGAGGAGGAAGAGCATGTTGAGAAGGCCCCTCCCAAGAAAAGACAAAAGAAGATTATGGCTGATGCTATGCCAAAGACTAGCACATCAAAGAAGGTTGCTGCTGAGAAGCCTAAGACGACATCTAGGCAGATTCTAGCTTCTGAGAAGAACAAAGGGACTGCTTCCACAGCTGAAGATGATGATGACTTGACAACTTTGATGAAGGTTAGACCACATCTTCCAGTACACAATGCCAGCTACCCACTAGCTGAAGATATGAAGAAGAGGAAGGATTCAGGATTGAGAGCTTGGAGAGCTATAGATCCATATTCCCAGAGGAAGAACACAGTTGTGGACTACAGATTTTATACCAAAGAGCAACATGATTTCTATGAGACTGTGCTTTTTGACAAGAGTCCAGCTGTGAGTGATATGCGATATGTTGATTGGAAATTCATTAAGGAGAATGAGGACTACTTTCCAAGTGTCCAAGACAATTTCCACTACATAGGTTTAGATGAGTTTGTTGGCAGAGAATTCACTGCTTGGAACAATGAGATGATCATGCAGTTCTACTGCACTACACATTTCTATGGAGATGGTAGAATTGTATGGATGACTGAAGGTGCCAGGTATGAATCGACTGTTGAAGAATGGGCTTCTATCTTAGGAGTTCCTGAAGCATAGGATGGTGACTTGGATGTATACTCAGAATCCAAGGCGAGCCACAATGCTATGGCAAATATGTACAAGGAGATCCCTGCTGCCAATGTGAAGTCTCACAGGCTAGGATCTATCTAGTTTCTTCAGGCTGGCCTCCGCACAATGAACACCATTCCGAGGCATACTTTGATGCCCAAGTTAGGAGATGACAAGATGATCCGAGGACACTCCATCAATATGTTGATCCACCTTGACAAACACACCAGGATCAGAGTCATGGATTTGATTGTTGAGACAATCAAGAGGGTTGCTGCTGACCAGAAGCGCTATTGCTGTTATGCACCCTACATCCAGATGCTTATCAATTCAAAGTTGGAGAAGCACATTTTTTCTCTAGATCATCCACATTTACCCCTACAGCCAGATATCGAGGACAATGTTGTGGTGATGGATGTTGATCATCCCACTTCAGCTACAGCTCGGGCAAAAGTAGAGGCAGTTAGAGCCACTAGTGCTCAAGTCCCTAGATCCAGGAATGAGCAAATGGATTTGTTGATATCATCAGTTCAGGGTATGCGGAAGGACATTAAGGGGATTCTGGACAACCAGAAAAGTCTTGTCAGGATCTTTGAAACTAGGATCAAGACCCTTAATGATAAGGTGGACAGGCTGACTAAGACAGTCACTGAGCTCTAGAAGGAAGTTGACTCAGTGCCACTTCCTCACACCACTTCTTCAGATGATGATGATGATGATGATGAATCACCTCTCAGAACAGGCACATAGTTTCCTACCCAAGCCAGATCAGCCACTGTGCCAGCTTCAGACTTGAGGCCCTCTTCATCAGCTCCTGTTGCTGTCACCTCAGCTCCTACTCCATCTGCTCCAGTTCCTCCAGCTGCCACTCCAACTCCATCCACGACATCTGCTGAGATCTTCGCCGACGTTGTTCTCTCAACTCCTTCATCAACAACTGGAGGAGATCAACCCAAGAACGTTTAGATGTATGCGTTTTAACTTTTTGGTAACTTATTGCCAAAGGGGGAGAAGTGTATATAGATCTTTAGGCTTCGAGCGAGAGAGCGTTTTGGTGTTTGCTGCTTTTCAAAACATTTGTTTCTTTTGGTTTGACGTAAGATACTTTTGTGTTTATGTGTGATCATACATTGTTATGTGTGATGCTACTATTTCCTATCATCTTAATGCTTATGAGATGATCATTCACCTTTGCTTGATTGTGTTGTGCATTGTTATTTATTCCAATTATTCTCGCACACCACCAAGTTGTATGTGACATGGAAGAAGTGCCCCACATACCTAATCGATTGTGCATTTGCATTCAAACCCAAATTCAAAATAATGCACAAATTTAGTGGGAGCTCTTGCTTATCACATACCTCTCAAAGTGACGATTATATTCATTGATTTTATCATATGTTGAAGCTTTGATCTATATGTTGTCATCAACTAAAAAAAGGGGGAGATTGAAAGCACATTTGCTCCCTCGGTGGTTTTGGTAATCAATAACAACATATAAGTCATTGAACTAATGTTTCCACCAAGTATATTTCAGGAAATGTTCAATGATAGGATTGGCAAAAGGAGATTGTGGACATACCCCAAGATGCAAGGAAATAGATTGGCCAAGCTTCAAGCAAGAGGACTCTACATTTTATGTTTGTGAGAAATCACTTTGAGTCCATAGGAAAGCCAATACTATTAAAAGGGGGTAAGGTTTTGTTGGTGAACAATATGCTCAAATGTGCATAAGTGATAGTCGCCAAAAACATCCACAAACTCTCCCACCAAAGTCTGTTCTATACCTAACACTCAAAATTGGTGCAACCAACTTTCCCATACCGGTGCCACCGATTCCAGAACCTAGACAGACTCAGCCAAACCCTAGCCAGTTCAGTGCAACCGATTCCATACCGGTGCCACCGAGTATAGGTTCCCAACTTTCTGTTACGCAAATTCACATTTTCGGTCCCATCAAGAATGTTGGATCGGCGTCACCGAGATTGGAAATCAGACCATTGGTCACCTTATCAGTACAACCGAGTTTCCTTTATCGGTCCCACCGAGATTCAAAAGTTGCCACCTTTTGGTCACTTCGGTACAACCGAGATTAACACATCGGTGTCACCGAGTTGGTCATTTTGTGTGTAACGGTTGGATTTTTCGGGATGCCTATATATACCCCTTTCTACTCAAAACTATTCCATACCTATCCTTTCAAATTTTCTGAGAGAGAACCACCTACCCTTATGTTGAGGTCAAAATCTTCCACTTCAATCATATGGATCTTGATCTCTAGCCTCCCCAAGTAGCTTTCCACCAATCCCATCTCTTCCACCATGCCAAATCTGTGAGAGAGTGATTGGGTGCTAAGGAGTCTATCATCTTGAAGCACAAGAGCAAGGAGTTCATCGTCATTACCGAGCCTATTACCTTTTGGAGGGTGGTGCCTCCTAGATTGGTTAGGCGTCGCTTGGGAGCCTCCTAGTTCATGTTGTGGAGTGAAGTAGGAAGTTTGTAAGGGCAAGGAGATCACCTACTTCGTGAAGATCTACCCATAGTGAGGCTAGTCCTTCATGGACGGAAGCCGTTATGGAATAGTGAAGGTTGCTACTTCGTGGACCCTTTTGGGTGGATCCCTCCATGGACTCTCGCGACCGTTACCCTTCATGGGTTGAGGACTCCATAAACGTGGATGTACGATAGCGCCACCTATCAGAACCACGAGAAAAATCATTGTTTCCACAACAGCAATTGATTTTCCTACCCTATCCCTTCTATACATGCTTGTTGTTACTTTCCGCTGCTATATACTCTTAGACTTGCATGTGTAGGGTGTACTTGACTTGCCATGAAATGCTTAAAACTATCAAGCCTAAAAATTGGTATAGGCAAAACTTTTATTTGGTCAAGTAGTCTAATCACCCCCCCTCTAGACATACTTTCGGTCCTACATGCACTCACCAAGTTTTGTGAAAACAACTGGACATAGTTTAAGAAGCACCACCCAACTGTCCTTTATCGTGGACATGGCTATTCGAATAGTTTTACACTCTACAGATGTTGCATACTTTACCCACAAGACTCGAGGAACTTCCCTGTAATCCACGACCCGCGATACATTTCATTCCCGAGGTAAGCACTCGAACAATGCCTTTCCCCTAGCAATACTAAACAAAGACTCCACTTGTTGGTGCCATCCCTCATGATATACATCACATGTATCATCCATGAGGGCACGCAACGGTGTGCCCGGTGCCAATAAAGACAATGCATGATCGTCCATTTCGGTACGACCCTGTATCGAGAGTGACCATGCCACTCCAGTCGCTAGTAATGTGGTCTCTAGGCTAGTACCCACCCAAGTAATCAACAAAGCCCCATCCCATAAGGGGTATCGTGGTTTTGCCTGTAAGGTTGGGACAGTCGACAAATCTTAAATCTAATGCCTTTTCGAAAACACGCACTCACTTTTTCTGGTACACCACTTCTTTCTCAAGTGGTTACCCAACTCAACACCATCCCCCTCGGGCATTAGTGGCACCCGACGTTTTTTTAAGGAAGTCATTGAAATTATTTTTTTCCATCACCATGCACATTCCCATCCCACTTGCGTAGCAACTACTAGCATCCTAACTACTCCCACCTGCATAACCCTCATAAGGAGGTAGGGTCATGCACGATGCACGTATCAACAAGAAAGTATCGGAGGCATCCCACCGAAAGGGGAATACCAGATCATCGTGATCAATACAACCAAATAAAGTGCTATATGCCATGCAATAAAAGTTTTCTTGGTCATGGTCAAAGGGATGCTTGCCTGGATCAACAAAGTCTTTGGGGTCTTCAAAGTCTTTGGTTCCAACTCCCTCGTCAACAACGCAATATATCGTCACGATAAATAACGATAATAATAAGCATCACACAAAAACCGAGCACAAAAATCCACTACTAAAATGCTACCTACTCTCATAAATACTAAAAACTATTCTAAGGGTATTTGTCTCGGGTTTAGTATTTAAAAAGGTTTTTCAAACTATTTAAAACAGAGGCTAAAAATGCCTAAACGAGGTTTTAAAATAAAATAGTAGATATATGGTTTTCAAAAATTTATACAAATGGCACTCTACAATTCTACAGAATATTACAAGAATTGTGGTGGAAAAATATTTTGAATTTCACAACTATTTGGATCTGTGGAATTTTTGCAAAATCTCATAGAAAAGAAAAAGAAAAAGGAAAAGATACAGGCCACGTAGCCAACTGGGCCAGAGGCGACCAGCAGCTGGGCTGGCCCAGTGGCCAGCCAGGCCATGCGTTGGCGCCCCCACACGTGCCAGGTTTGAACCTGACATGCGGGGCCCAGAGGCCAGTGACTAGGAGAGGGGAGAGAGACGAGGTACAGGCCGACAGGTGGGGGGCACCTATCGGGTCCATCTCCCTCCTCTAGACAGAGGGCGTCGGGGATTACCGGCAACAAAGGCGGCACGAGGAGGCGAGCTGAGGGCAGGAATGGTCCCAGCGTCGAGCCACAATGCCTTTGGACGTGGAGGGGAGACCACAGGTGCCCTGGCTCACCGACGATGAACACCCGCGGTGGACGAGCTTTGGGAGGGGTTCGGAGTCGGTGATTCTTGTAGCAAAACGAATGGAGGAGAAGTGGGGAAGGGCCAGGAGCTAGGTGCGGGCTTGATGAAGGTGAGAGGAGCGCCAAAGCAGGCATGTGTCCCGAGATCGATGGAGCTCCGTTGCGTTGGCGCCTTGGTCGATCTCGAGCACTGGTGCTCGGGGGGTCAAATGGGGGCTTGGGATGGCCGACTGGGAGTGCAAGGGGGCCAGAGGAGAGAAGAGGGGCTTAAGGGAGGCCCTTTTATAGGCGGCCCATGGTCCACCAAGCTCAGGTGCACCGGCAAGCTCGTGGCTGAGGCCAGATGCCAATGGGGGAGGAGCTGGTGTGCCTGTGGTCCTCCTGGGACTCGTCCATGACCAGGGAGATAGAGAGAAGAGAGGTGAGAGCGCGCGCGTGTGAGGCTCGGGGTTGGCCAAACCGGGCGACGCTCGGCATGCGCGAGAGGAGGGAGAAGGAGGAGGAGAGAGGAGGGGGACGATAGGGGGGCGTGTCCCGGACATCGAGGGAGCCAGGTGTCGAGAGGGGGAGGCCCGAGCCGGTTGGGACCATGTAGTAGGCAGCGGCTACAGTGCTTGTCGACACTGTAGCGTGCTCTAGAGCGCGCGTATGGCATGCCAACGGCGTCCTGGGCGTGGCCAACCCTGTTCGGTGGGTCCGGGGGGTCTAAACATATGAGGGGTAGGCTCTGGATGCTCTGATGATCCACGAGGGTGAGAGAGGAGTAGAGAGAGAGAGAGATTCCTCCTGTCCAGAAGGGTAAATTGGGGTTTTACCCCACCTACCATTAGCTTTAGGACTTGGAATTTCTACTGGGGGGTAGAAGGAGTATGCTAGAGATAGTGGTAAAAGTTTGAGACCAAGGGAAATAGGGGAAGGGGGTCAAATTTGGCTTTTACCAATCAACCAAAAGGTGTTTCATCAAGGTATAGGCTAGTAAATGGGTTTGCTGGCATGGGATTTAAGAGGATGGAATAGAAGGTAAAAATAGTGAGAATCACCAAGTTTGAGAGGATTTGAGGAAAGTGGACAAGGTAACTTGGTGAAACCCTAAAAATCAATAGAATCAAATTAATGTAGATCTAGGTATGCATTTCCCTTCTCCTTGATGCACCACTTGGCGTGGATCCTTATTTGGGTAATGGAACATGCCCACAAAGTTAGGGGTCAAGGGAAGAAACTTCACAATGTAAAGTTGTTCAAATTTGAATCTGGACAGGTATTGTTTTGGAATACTTTCCTGAGGTAAATCAATTTGGATTGATATGAAACTTTGCAAGATCATCACCTATGACAATTGTGACCTGCTGGAATTTTCCTGGAATTTATTGTTTCAAAAGCTTGGTTGGGACAGAAAGGGTTTTGAGGGGTTTTTCCCAAGATTTTGAACATGACCATATGTTAAAACTCATAATATGGAAAATATATGTCTACGGAGTTTCACTAAATTTTCTCAAAAAATTTCGAAGTATTAAAATAAATTTTCCCTATGAAAAACCATTTTTGGCCTTAAGAAAAAGACTTTAAATAAAATAGTAAAGTAATCTTTAAAATTAATGCTTGGTGGTTTTGGAAGTCATATATATAGTAGGTTTCAAATAAAGCTTTTAGGGAAAAAGGATCCGCCCAATTTGAGGACTTGTAGTGCAAACCTCAACTCAGGAGTTTTTGAAAACCTAATTTGAATAAATTCTTTTTGGTCAACATAAATTTTGTTAAAAATAGTTTTGGTTACTATTGACATGGCATCATCACTAAGCAAGAAGTTTGGATCAAGTAAGATGAATATGGAGAGGAGTATAATCTAAGAGTGCCAAACATACTCAACCAAACAATCGAACAAGCATGCACTCAAAAAGTTTTAATTGGCTCCAAATTTTGTAAATCCAAGAATAACAAAGTGATAAAAACACAGCGTGTGACACGCCTGCTTCCACAATTCCCGAACTGTGCAGCAGAAGAAGCCACCTAAAGGCAATCGCGACGGACCGACCCTGCTGGAGAAGATCATGGAAAGGCCTTGCCAAATCCATGGCACTCAAGATCAGCCCGCCAACCACACGCACCGCAATTGCTTGTTGTTCAAACAGGCCGGCAAACTCACGCCCAAGTATAAGGCAAGAGCTCTCGCAACGAGGATGAGGATGTGTCTTAGTGTACGATTGGTGGCGAACAAAAGAAATTCCTTCCACTGGTCAAAATAGTAAACATGATGTACGCCACCCATATACGCAAGAAGGAGAGGAAGCGCGCCCTTCAAGAGATCTACACTATAGAGCCCATAGCCCCAAAGTATAACCCATGGTCAGCATATCCGGTCACCTTTGATCGACGTGATGACCCGACCAGTATCCATCATGGGGGTTCGGCCTCCCTCGTCCTAGACCCCATCATAGATGGGTATCATCTCACAAAAGTCTTAATGGATGGAGGAAGTAGCCTTAACCTGATTTACTCAGACACGGTGAAAAAGATGGGTATAGATCCATCAAGGATCAAACCCAACAACACTACCTTCAAAGGAGTAGTTCCAGGCGTCGATGCTTGGTTTACGAGCTCCGTCACCCTGGAAGTAGTGTTCGGATTTCCCGACAACTCTCGAAGCGAATACTTGATCTTCGGCATTGTACCCTTCCGCAACGGTTATCACGCCCTGCATGGCCGAACAACGTTCGCTCGCTTTAACGTCATACCGCACTACGCATACCTCAAGGTCAAGATGCCCAGCCTCAAGGGGGTCATTACTGTCAACGACAACACAGAGCGCCCTCTCCAGACTAAGGAACATGCGCTCACCCTGGCGGCCAAATTTAATTACAGCAATGATCGACGAGCTCTGACATCTGCCGTAAAGGCACGCAAGGTGGGGAAGTGAGCACAGCTTCAGTCCGAACTCATAGAACATTCCCCTCCTCTTAAATAGGGATTTGGAGCCCATCGCACAACCCTAGGACCAACAAAGTACGTGCCAAGGAAGCACTACTTCGCACTTAAAATTCGATGGGCGGCGGTCAAGAAGAAAGGGTAAGTGTTTGGCTGGACCGAACCATTACCATTACACTGTCTTCGGACACAATGCATGCACTATCAAAGGGCCTTCCAAAGGTGTAAAGCTCATTGACACTTCGGCGACTTCTCAAGACCTTATTTTGAAGATCCATTCGCCGAACAGTACCACCCATTGAGGAGCACCAAGACGCAGGAGTAAACAAGCGGCGGGGCACATCGAGGACGTAAGGTCACAAATGGAAGACCACTGGTTCAACCACTCATGTAGAATTTCTTCTTTGTCACATACCTGCAAGCAGTTGGTTCGACAATCCGAGCAATAAGAGCTGTTGAGAAAAATTCAACATCATTATACATGTTTCTCTCGTTGTCCTTTTTGGCACATATTTTCTTTCTCCCTCTTCTCGTAAAACTGTTCGGTATGATGCGATGCAACCGGCTAATAGACCGAGGGCTCGAGTTTAAAAAACAAAATCGCCTTATGAACATTTGCTTATGTGTTCGGCATCTTGGAATTCACTTTATATGCATTAGTTCCGAACTATATCTTGGTTCAATAGTTGGGTTACCCCGCTCTTGTGCTTGCCCCTTTACATTCTGCTACTTCAGCTAAAAGGGCAAAGGGAGAACCCCTGCGATTGTGTTTCCGGCTAGTCTGGTCAAGCACCTCAGGGGAGAAAACCGAAAATTGATTGTCATAGTATGCGAGAACCGGTATGTGAATCCGACCTTAGAGTCTTATATTCAAATCCTCATCAGGGGATATTCCGTGTCATACGAGGGGTAGTTTTTCATACAAACCATGTGGTATTGCTTCATCCATGGTTTATCCGAACATCACAAAACACCGGGGGCTAGTTATCAGCCCCCCGCAGCCCTTTTCACGCCCCTACGGCTAAGTGAAAGCAATAAAGCACTATGGTTTGATTGCCTAGTCTGCCGCACACTACCGCCTTTAGGTACCGATAGTTCGGCTAAGGGTTATAATGCGTAACTAGAGACACCCCACGTGGTATCTACATGGGGGCTAAAGCAAACGACTTGCGGCCTTTAGTTTAAACAGCCACAAAGGAGTTATAAAGGAATACAAAACATGATAAACATGATAAACCATACATAACAAATATACAAGCATTCAAAAGTCTTTGGACATATTAGAACGCATCTAATCGTACATGTTCTATTTTGAACAATGAGACTCTATCGCCTGAGCACCCTCCATTACTCATGAGAAGTAGAGCTTGGGGCGCCGATGTTCCTTTCTAGGAGGCAGAGGAGCGGTGGCTATCTTCATCGGATGAAGCCCCGGCCAGTGCACTTTAGCCTTTGCAAAGGCCATCCAAGCTCTTTCGATGTAGGAGGAGCACTTCAGTGCGGCGATCTGGGGCACGGCATCAACCAACTTCTGTACCAGTCTGAAGTAGTTGCCCGGTAGTGGCTCATTGGGCCATAGCCGGATGCGAGTTTCCTTCATGGCCGGTTCCGCCATCCGGTGCAGCTCCATTAGCTACTTCAACTGCTCAGTAAGGAGAGGAGAGCGCTCGGGGGCTTCAAAGTGAGCCCAGAATAGATGAGCTTCGTCTCCTTCTTCTCGCGAAGCATAGAGCTGATTCGCGTCTGTCGCGCTCTTCTGAAGGTCGGAGCAGGCGCCCGAGGAATGCCACACCCAGGAAATAAACTCGAACTTGCTATCCCCGAAGGCACACTGCAATAAGTATGGCTTACCATATGTTATAGCCTTCGCCTGGCGAACTTGCTCTTCGAAAAACCTCCTATCCACCCGCTCCTTTTGGAGTTCGATTTTCATGGTGGATAGTTCGACAGCTTGATCCTTGCCTTTCTGCTCAAGGGCCTCGAACTTGTGGCCGGCGTCCTTGAGCTCCTATTGGATCTCCTCCACCTGAGCCTCGTGCTTGTCACTGGTGGCCCTTAGGGCTGACAACGCGAAAGCCGCTAGTTCGGCCGCCGCCCTCTCAACCGAAGCCCCCTGCTTCACATTTTGTAGCTCGGCCCTGAGCTTCTACATTTCCTTCGCTGAGGCTATGTAAACATGAATACTGCATCAACTGTAGGATAACCACATTTATTTGGATACTGTGTAGGGCTTACCTTGTGCCTCGTCGAATCTTTTGTTAAGAGCATCAAGCTCGTCTTCGGAGCTTCCGATTCAGCTCGTCTAGCTCGACGACATTCACAGCCGCTACTGATGACGAAGCCTGCAAAAAGAAAATCCTTATCAGGTTACATGAGCTCAAAATTACTGAACTAACGTCAACCTAATTCTATGGCCAGTATTCTTAAGGGCTGGTTAGAACATTCCGAACATATAATTTGGTATATAGTTTGGATAATGTTCCATGATTGACCACTAGGTAAGTTTTTTCCAACTCACCTAGGGCTCGGGGGATGCCATGTATATACTAATAATAATAAAGAAACTAATATTTTACAAATAAAGTGTTGCGTGGCTCACCTGAAAGCCCGCCAGGAGACCCTTGAAGGCCTCCTTCAGTCCGTTGTTGACTGACTGGATGCTCTGCAATACCGCACCCATAAGGGTGCGGTGCTCCTCGAAGATGGAGGCGCTCGATAGAGCCTCCCCCAGACTAGCCACCCATAGGTTGATGGTGTCGGTGGTGATTGGACAACCCGATCACCGATCGGGGATTGAACTGGAGCCCATGGAGCCGTCGTGCGCTCCAGAGTGGTCCTTGGAGGATACTGAACGTCTACACGTCCAGTCTCCTCAACATCTAGGTGGGGTCCCGCCCCCCGGTCTTTGGTGGCCGAGGTGTTAGCCTCGACCATGATATCATCTCCCCCTCTGCTGGTGCCTGGCTCCATAGGAGCATGCTAGGACGATACCTCCGCGGTGTCCTTGGCGGCGCCCCATCCGAGCATTCCTGCTCTCTGCTAAATCGGCGAGCGAGGACTCCCCATCTAAAATCTGGTCGGTGGGGAGGATGCATGGTGGACTGCATAATGAGCAAATGCTCGCATGCCAGTAACCCTTAAAGCCTATCAATAACAGTCGAGGGAGTGTTCGGATCCTTACCTGCGAGCTAGGAGCTTGACCCTCAGGCTCCTTTGTGGAACCCTCTCGAAGTCAGCGGACTTGTTATCCGAGTCCGAACTATCGTCAGATAGGATTACCTAGGTCCGACGCGCTTTCTTTGGGGCAGGAGGGGGTACCCCCACTGCAGCGTCCGATGAGGCCGCCCTCTTTCTTGAGAGAGGGGAATCGCCCTCCCCCTCGCCATCGTCCTTGTCCTCATGCTCCTCTCAATTCGAGGAGGCATGGGTTTCTTTGGACATACCCTCTGGCTAGTCCCTGATGTGTAGACCTTCTTGGCCTGGTTTCTTCTTCCTCTCTTTCTTCACGAGCGCCTCATAAGGCGCCTCGATGAGCATCTCCGCTAACAGCCCGGACATGATGTCTTCGGGCTGAGGCACCGGGCAGACGATGCTCGTGGCTTTGTTCAGTCATTTATGCAAATAATGATCGGAAAAGGTTTTTGAGAAACTTCTTTAATGAGAGATAGACTCGATCAAACAGACTATGCTATACCTTGGAGGCAGGCTTGGCGGCATGTAGACCCCGGTCCTCCTCTTCGGCTGGCGAATCCTTCTGCGACTTGAAAAGCACCTTCCACAACTTCTCTCGGGTAGTGCAGAAGAGGTGTCGATTTGTGGGCTCGTCGTTGAGCTGACGATCCCACATGGCAGTATCCTGGCGCTGACAGGGGAGGATACGCCGCCTGAGCGTGACCTGGACCATGGTGGTCAGCGCGATGTCATTATCGATCATGGAGCTGATGCGCTTCTGTAGGTCGCTCACCTCCTTGCTCGACCCCCAGTTGAGTCCCTTTCGAAGGCACGAGGTTAGTATCGTGGGGGACCGGATCTGAATCCGGCTGGGACAGCTTGACCTTCCTCTCTCGGCTCGGTGATGTAAAACCACTCCTTCTGCCATACTTTGATGGTGTTGATGAAGGTGCTGGAGGGCTATACGACGCGGGTGAGCTTGCCAAAGACAGCCCCGCCGCAGTCTGCGTGTTTGCGCGCGACACACTTCGGCTCGATGTTAAACACCATGAGCAAAAGACCAAAGTGTGGCTCGACCCGCAGAAAAGCCTTGCAGACGAGGATGAAGGCCGATATGTTCCTGAAGGAGTTCGGCAGGAGGTCGTGGATGTCGAGTCCGTAGAAGAACATGAGCCCCCTGACAAAGGTGTGGAGCCGTAAGCTTAGTCCCCAGATGAAGTGGGGAATAAAGACCACCCTTTCACCTACCTTGGGGTTGGGGATCACCTGGTCCTTTCCGTAGCATAGTGGAAGATGTTGGCAGGGACTTAGCCAGTGGTCTTGAGGTCCCGGAAGTCTTGGTTGGTGACCGGGGAGGCCTCCCACTTGCCATTAGAGCTAGAACCCACCATGGATTAGCTCGGACAAGGTGTGGTGGAACACCTAGATCTGTGTTGTTGTCACACCCTGTGTTCATATCACCTTGACATGTTTGGGTTTATAAAAATTGGAGCCAACTAAAACTTTTTCAAGGTGCTTGTGCTTGTTTGCAGTGATGTTGTTTGATTGATGATTGTGTTATATGGCACTCCTAGATTTTGTTCCACTTCATATTCATCTTCCTTTTCCCAAATCTCTTGCCCAATGATCATGCCATGTGAATAGTGTCCAAAACTATATTTATCAAATTTTATTTTAACCAAAGATGATTTATTCAAATTAGGTTTTCAAAAGCCCCTGAAATGAGGTTTGCACTACAAGTCCTCAAATTGGGTGGATTCTTCTTCCCCAAAGGCTTTACGTCAAATCTACTATATTTATGACTTCCCAAAACTACCAAATATGAATTTTAAAGATTATCTTTATATTTTATTTAAAGTCTTTTCCATAAGGCTAGAAATGGTTTTTCATAGGAAAAAATTATTTAAATGCTTTGAAAATATTTGAGAAACTTTAGGGAAACTCAGTGGACATATATTTTCCATATATATGAGTTTCAACTCAAGGGCATGTTCAAATCATGGGCAAAACCCCTCAAAACCCTTTCTGTTCAAATCAAACTTTTGGAATATTTCTATAAAAAATATTCTCAATAAATTCCAGGAAAATTTCAGCATGTCAACACTATCACAAGTGATGGTCATGCAAATTTTCATCTCAATCCAAGTTGATTTGGTTCATCAAACCATCCTAAAACCCTTTCTGTCCAGATTCATATTTGAACAACTTTTCATTGTGAAGTGTCTCCCCTTGGCCTCAAACTTTGTGGGCATGCTCTAATGACCAAATAGTGATGATACACTAAGTGGTGCATCAAGGGTAAAAGCCTAGCATCAGTAGATCTATAGAAACCTGATTCTATTAATTTCTAGGGTTTATCCAATCTCCATTGTCAACTTTTTCCCCTTGGGCTCAAACTTGGTGAATACTCTCATCTTTATCTAGCATTTGACCCTGGTAAATATCTCATCAAGTTGGAAGACTTATCTTGCCCAAATCACTACCAAATACCTTCTGGTGAATTTGTAAAACCTCTGGTTTCACCCCTTTCCCTTTTACCCTTGCCCCCAACTTTTTACCACAGTCTTTTATAGTTATCGCTCACCTCCAGTAGAAGTCTGATGGTCATAGCTCAAGAGTAAGGTGGTGAAAAACTCCATTTCAGCCCCTGGATAGCACCATTTCTACCCCCTCTCCCCTTTTCCTTCCACCCTAAGGCATCACCAGAGCGTCCAATGCCTATTCCCCATTGTTAAACCCCCCTAGATCCTCAGGACACTAGTGGACGCGCCATTGTGCAAAGGAGATGCCCTGGTATGCAGAGCTCACACTCTGGAGCGTGCTACAGTGCGCACCCGCACTGTATTCGCTGGCCAATGGGCATCCCCGATAGCCTCGGGCCGCCCCACCTTGTTCCCTCTATCCCCCTCGGCGTCCGCAACACGCTGCATGGCCGTCCCCCTCCTCTCTCTCACTCTCTCTCTCTCTCTCTCTCTCTCACTCTCTCCGGCGGCTCCTGCGCGCGTGCCCGCTGCCGCGCGGCTAGGCCAACCAGCGAGCTCGCACGCACGCACGCCCCCGCCTCTCTCTCCTCTTCCCCCTGGCCTAGACCACCCCCACGAACACCCCGGGCACGTTCTTTCCCTTCCCCGCAGCCTCTTGGAAGCACCCCGAGCTCACTGGCGCACCGCGTCCAAGGTGAGCGGGCGCTCGCCTATATATAGGCCTCCCCGCTCCTCCTGCTCCTCTCTCCTCATTCGCCCCCTTCCTCTGCTTCCTTCCCGTGCTCAGCCTGCTCTCCCCTGTGGTCGAGAGCCCTCTCCCGACCCATACCCTCGCCGCCGCCGTCAGGCATCTCCCCTCGCTGGTGTTCCCCTCCTCCCCGGCGATGCTGCAACCTCTCATCGATGCGCGGGAGCTCCTCGAGCTCGCCAATGCCCTCTGTTCCGTCCGCCGCGGCCTGAAGCCCTCTAGTGAGCCCCTCCTGTGCTCCTGTCACGAGGAGAGGGATGACAGGTGGGTCCCACTTGTCATCCCCTCGGCCCCTCCTCTCTTGCTGGCAGGCAGGGCCTGCGGGCAGGTTCAAAACAAACCTGCCACGCATGGCGCCTCGCCTGGGCTGGTTTCCCCCTGTGGGCCAGTCCGGCTACTGTGTTTTCGCCCGAGGGCACAGTAGCTTTCTCCTTTTTCTTTTCTTCTACAACTTTCCATAAAATTCCACAGATCTAAATATCTATCCAATGCCCATATTTATTCCACCTTCAATCTTGAAATAATCCATATAATTTATTAGTGTCGTTCGTAAAATATTTGAAATTATTTTTGGTACTGTTTTTATTTGAAAATCCCTATTTGGCATTTTCTGACTCTGTTTAATAAATTTTTTAAATGATTTTTATAGCAAAATAATAACCAAATATTTTTAACATGTTCATTAGCATTTATCTGAATAGGGTAGCATTTTTTATTAGTAGTTTGAATGCCCTGCTTTTCTATGTTGCTTATTTTTATCGCTTTATTTCGCGACGATAGATTGCGCTATTGACGAAGAAGTTGGACCCGAAGACTTCGAAGACCCCGAAGACTTTGTTGATCCAGGCAACTAGCCCTTTGACCATGATAAGAAACCATTTTTATTGCATGTCATATAGCACTTTACTTTCATCATATTTGATCATGTGGAGTAGTGACCCCTTCGGTGGGTTGTTTCTGACACTCTTACCATTGACACTTGCATCGGGCATGACCCTACCACCTTATGAGGGTTATGCGGGTGGGTGTAGTTAGGATACTAGTAGATGCTACACAAGTGGGATCGAGATCTATGCATAGTGATGGAAGGAAAGAAATTATTTCAAAGAAATTTCGGAAACCTCGTTGGGTGCCACTAATGCCCGAGGGAGATGATGAGAAGATGGGTGACCACTTGAGAAATAAGTGGTGTGCCGGAGCAAGTTGAGAATGTGTTTTCGAAAACGGATTAGATTTACGATTTGTTGATCGTCCCAACTTTACATGCGCAACCACGATACCCCTTATGGGATGGGGCTTGGTTGATTACCTTGGTGGGTACTAGCAAGGAGCCGCATTACTAGTGGCGGGAGTGGCGTGGTCACTCTCGATACGGGGTCGTACCGGTATGTATGATCATGCGCTATCTTCACAGGCATCGGGCACACAGTTGGTCCCCTCATGGATGGTAGGATTAGAGCGAGGCTTGCGTGATGTACATCGTGAGGGCTGTGTACCAATCGAGTGGACTCTTTGTCTAGTATTGCTAAGGGAAAGGCATTGTTCGGGTGCTTACCTCGGGTATGTTGTATACCACGAGTGGTGGATGACACGGAAGTTCCCCGAGTCTTATGGGTAAATTGTGCAACCTCTGCAGAGTGTAAAACTATTTGAATAGCCCTGTCCATGGTCAAGGACAGTTGGGTGGTGCTGCTTAGACTATGTCTAGAAGTTTTCGGGAAACTTGGAGTGGGTATGGATGTGATGATGACAAGATGGTACTTGAGCTAAGTCCAATGACTTAGCATGGGAAGTGGTCTAAGTACGATGACTTAGCATGATGAATGAACATGAGGGTTCAACCTCAACTTATGATGATATCTGCATCTTGTTCATATGGATATCTGCCCAGTGTTGATGCATGCTTACTGGTTATTTGATCATATCATTGCATTTAAAACTAGCTTTCCGCAAAATTACCTATTAGTGCTATATCATGCATCATTGTTATCTTGTTCCACAACTTGGGTTGCTTGCGAGTACATTCAAAGTACTCATTGGCTTGGCACTGGTTATTTAATTGGCCAGGCATGGAAGAACAGGAGTATGTTGAAGAGTTCGTTGGAGACGAACATGCAAACTAGGACGCTTCCCAGTCAGAATGCCTGTAGGTTAAGGCTGATGGCATGGTTTCATGCTTTCGACCAATATTTCCGCTGCTTGTTCTATTTCAAGTGTTAGGCCCTCGTGGCCCTATCTATGTAAGACTAAGACCTTCATGGTCATTATTTGTGTAAGACATTAAGTACGGATGTAAGACTCTTGTTGTTCAGCTTCTGTGTGTTCAGTTAGCATTAATCTCTGGGATCACTATACACGTGCATTCGGCGATCACGACTTATGAGTCGGGGTCCCAATAGAGCTGGTATCAGAACTAGGTTGACTGTAGGAAGCCCTTAGTTAGCATGGACGTTAGTGAGGACAAAGCCATTTTCCAAACTACACCTAGCATTTGTACTTAGGAATTCTGCACTATTTACCTCTTCTATTCTTCACACAACACTTTGCTGACTCTCCTCCTTTCGAACCTTTGTAGATGCCCGTCGCACCCAAAGCCTTCCTGACATCCGGCTTTCCCTTACTCCTTGGGGATAGCCTGGAGAAGTGCCAGTTTCGTCGACATCCCATTTTCCTCTACCACGAGCACTGGGTCGATGCTGTCACAAACGAGTACCACGTGGATGTGGTCATGAAGGCAAATGACTCCTCGGCCAGTTGGTTCTTTGAAGGACCACGGATGGAGACCATGATACTCGGAGTCGAGACAGCTGCACGCAAGGCACTCCTACACCTTCGAGACATCATTCCAGAGATGGCTGATGAGCCAGCTACTCTCTACCTTCCCTTCAGGAAGGATGACCTTGGCGAGAGTTGGACACTGATTCCGACTAAGGAGGATGGAACACCACTCAGGTTCCAGACCTACTTCAGCCTCTCTACCGATAGTTTGGTCCATAACCTGATGATGGAGTCCGTGAAGCTCCGCGAGGAACTTCACCACATCCGAGAGCTACTTTGGCAAGCCAAGACAAAGCCAGACAAGATCAAGAAGGATGGAGCCCTCAAGGGACGACCAGCTGTCGCTTATCGAGGAGGAGTACCCCCAGCTAGTGATGCACCCACACGTCGTCATCGCATGAGTGCGAAGGAGTACAATGAGCTCTTCACCAAGCCGCCTACAAAGCATTGTCGGGATGGACCTCCTCGTTCCCCAACCCCTTCGACCGGGAATGATGCTTGTTCATAGGATGAACAGCAGGAAGACCCAGAGGAGCATGACTACGAGACCGAGCAGCCCACCGCCTGAGTCCGAGAACCCCTAGGGTAGGATCAGTCATGTATCCCTCATGCGAAATAGAGTTTGTGGAATGGTTCATATGAAACCATGAGTGTTTGTTGTTTGTTTTGTTGTTTGTGTTCCGATGCAAGTCGCGCTTTTGCCTTAGGCAACATGTAAGCGACTCCATCGTCTATCTTAATATATGTTTTTGGTCTTTCGACCCTTGTTTTATCACACTTGCACTTGACCAACCCCCTTAGGCGTGCTTTTCCGTTGTTGCTTTTCATTTCGTCTATCCTAGTTGTTTGACTTGACTGCTCGAAACAGGATGGTGACTGCTACCCGCAATAGCTCCTTCACCAACCCTGAAGCTGGCAACTCAAGCCAGCAATAGGGAGCTGGTGGGACTGCTCATGCTGGAGGACACCAGGAGCAGCCACACAGCAAAATTCCCCCGCCACCGCCTCCACCGGAGAACATGACCATAGCTCAGTTTCTCCAAGTTCTACGGGAGGAGCGCCAAGCCAACAATACATCTATCCAGCAGATGGCTCAGGCCCTTATGAACAACCAGCAACAAGGCAGGAACGGCAGTGACCGCTCCATGCTGTCTGAGTTCATGAGGAATTAGCCCCCAACCTTCACCGAGACTGCTGAACCTTTGGATGCTGATGGCTGGATCCGCATCATCGAGGACCTCCTTGCACTGGTCATTTGCAACGAGGATCGTGAGAAGGTGCGTTATGCCTCTTACTACCTTGGAGCTACCGCCTGAGCTTGGTGGGATGGATTCAAGGTCATGCAAGGAGAACGTGTGATCACATGGAATGACTTCAAGGAAGGATTCCGCACCGCCCACATTCCTTCTGGGATCATGGCTATCAAGAAGAGAGAGTTCTGAGCACTGAAGCAAGGAAGTGGCTCTGTCAAGGTGTACACTACAGGAATCAGCTACTTTGCCGTCAGCCATAGCGGACGGCAAAGGCATGCATGGAGGACGGCAAAGGCTTTGCCGTCTTCCAGCAGACGACCAACCATCCAGATGAATAAGCTACAGTAAAGGGCGCTTTGCCGTCTGCTAGCTGACGGCAAAGATGCTTAGGTCTTTGTCATCTACCAACGGACGGCAAAGACCGGGCATGACACACGAGGCAGCTTACGACTGTTAAGGGGTTAACGGCGTGCTTTGTCGTCGGCTGGCAGACGACAAAGATGCAAAGTTCTTTGCTGTCTGCCAGCGGATGGCAAAGCAACTGCTTCTTTGCTAGCCTATGTGGTTTCTTTTCCGTCGGCTAGCTGATGGCAAAGATGCAAAGTTCTTTGCCGTCCGCTAGCTGACGGCAAAGAAACCACATAGGCCAGCCTAGTGCCACCCCAGGTTGCACAGGTATCTGCCATGTGGCAGCTTTGCCGTCTGCTGGCTGATGGCAAAGCTCTTTGCCGTATGCTAGGTGACGGCAAAGAGCCTGTACAATCTCTATTTTTTCTGTTTTTTCTTAAATTCATTCAATTTCACAGAATTTCACGTATACACATATATACACATTTGAAAATACTTTCAACAAGCATAACAACACATATACATACCAAATCATATCCCTGCCATATGGATATGATCATCCAACACATATGTATATATATACCAAATGAAAAGTCCATATGCAACATATCCCACAACAAGCATACAATGGTTTCATCCATACATACATATATAGGTAGCAAGTTTCACATTGTTCATCCTACAAAATGAAAACAAAAAGGAAGCACAAGAAGAAGAGTAGACTCCATCAACGCAAGCTTCCTCATCGAAAGCAAATCTACAAATTGGGAAAGAAGAAAGTTAGAAGAAGAAGAAGACTAGCTAGAAGAACAAGAAGAAGAAGACTAGAAGAACAAGACTAGCTAGAAGAAGAAGAAGAAGAATTTTTCTTCTCTTTCTTTTTCTCCTCTCCTCTTCTTTATCTTCTTCTTCTAAGTAAGGTAGGTAAAAATGCCATTTTTTAGCTAAGCTAGGTAAAAATGCTAAGTGTAGGTCATTTTAGAGCTAAGCTAGGTAAGTAGGTCATTCTGGAGGTTAGTAAGGTTATTATGTCATTTTTCACCTAAGTAAGCTAATTATATCATTTTTGAGCTATCCAAGTTATAATCGGTCATTTTGGAGCTAGGTAAGGTTATTTTGTCATTTTGGAGGAAAATAAACTAATGATATGACAGTTGGGAGCTAAACCAAGGTTATTATGGCATTTTTAACCTAAGTAAGCTAATTATGTCATAAATGAACTAGCTAAGCTAAGTATAGATCATTATTGAGCTATCCTAGGTAGTTAGGCCATTTTGAGCTAACTAAGCATATTTACTCATTTGAAGGAGTATACGTCATTTTTGAGCTATCCTAGTTATAATTGGTCATTTTAGAGATAGGTAAGGTTATTTTGTCATTTTGGAGGAAAATAAACTAATGACATGACAGTTTGGAGCTAAACCAAGGTTATTATGCCATTTTTACCTAAGTAGGCTAAATATGTCATAAATGAACTGGCTAAGCTAAGTATAGATCATTACTGAGCTATCCTAGGTAGTTAGGCCATTTTAGAGCTAACTAAGCATATTTACTCATTTTGGAGGACAAAATGGCAAGCGTAGGTCATTTTTGAGCTATCCTAGTTATAATCGGTTATTTTGGAGGTAGGTAAGGTTATTTTGTCATTTTGGAGGAAAATAAGCTAAGTCTATGTCATTTTGGAGCTAAACGAAAGTTATCATGCCATTTTTTACCTAAGTATGCTTAGTATGTCATAATGAACTAAAGAAGCTAATTATAGGTCATTTTGGAGCTAAATTGGTCATTTCTGAAGCTAAGTATGCATTTGTTAACCAAACCACTTGGGAAAACTTACCATCATCACGGAGGTGAAGGGCCGGTTGGGTTTGCGCTAGGGTGAGACGGAGAAGGACCGATCGGGGTTGCGGCAGATACAGAAGGATCGGTCGATGTTTGTCGGGGTGCTGTGTTATGGTCGGGGGTGCCGTGCTGGGGTGTCGTGTCAGGAGTCGGGGTGTCGGTGGTGTCGTGTCGGTTATCCTCGACTCGGTTACATCGGCGCCGATGCACCACGTCGTCGATCCTCGACCCGGTTTTCCTTTTTCCTTTTCTTCTTCTCCTCTTCTCCTCCTTTTTTTCTTCTTCTCCTTCTCCTCTTCCTCCTCCTCCTCCTCCTCCTCCTCTTCTTCTTCTCCTTCATCTTTTCTTCTCCTCCTCCTCCTCCTCCTTTTCTTCTTCTTTTTCTTCTTCTTCTTCCTCTTCTTCTTCTTCTGCTTCTTCTTCTTCTTCTCCTTCTCCCCCTCTTCTTCTTCTTCTTTTCTTCTTCTTCTCTCTTCTTCTTCTTCTTCTTCTTCTTCATTTCCTCTCCTCCTACTAACTAACTAAATAACTTACTAACTTAACAGAAAAAACTAACTAAGTAACTTATTTTTTCTAACCTAATAAACTAAACTAAACTAATTAAACCTAAATTGAAAAAAAAACAGAAAAATCTAAAAAATAGAAAAAACAGAAAAAACTAAACCTAATTAAACTCACCGGTGGGGATCGGGGCGGCGGCGGGGTGCGGCTGCGGCGGTGAGTCGATGTCGGCGTGCGGGCGGCTTGGGCAGGGGGGTGGGGGGGGGCATGGGAGGGGAGGGCGGCGTGCCACAGGAAGGGGAGTGGCGAAGCGGGCGGTGGTGGAGGATGGGGAGAGGGGAGGGGGGCGGGGGGCGTGTGGTGGAGGAGGGGGGGGGAGGGGGCGGGGAGGGCCGATGGGGAGGGGCCAGGGGGCAGGGGAAGGGGCGGGGCGGGCGGTGGAGGAGGCTGGGGCAGGGAAGGGGGCGGGACGGTGGCGGTTGGGGTCCGGCGGCGGCGGGGGGGGAGGGGGGTGTGGGGGCGGAAGAAGAGAGGCGTTCGGTGGGGAGGGCGGCGGGCCGAGCGGCGCGGGTAGGGGCGGCGGTGGGGTGCTGTCGGGGCAACGAGTGTGCGTCGGAGAGAGAGAGAGAGAGAGAGAAGAGATCGAGAGAGATGAAGGGAGAGGAGAGAGAGAGAGAGAGGAGAGAGGAGGGGGTTAAGGGGCCGTTAGATAGCAAGTTCTTTGCCGTCAGCTAGCAGACGGCAAAGAGGTGGGGTGAGTCGTTGCCCTAAGCTAGTCTCCACTCGACCCCACCCCACCTCTTTGTCGTCTGCTAGCCGACCGCAAAGAATCTTTGCCATCAGCTGGCAGATGGCAAAGCCACCCTTTGCCGTATGTTATCTCTTTGACATTTGTTTTCTACTAGCTGATGGCAAAGCCACTCTTTGTCGTCCGCTAGTAGACGGTAAAGATGTGGCAGATGGCAAATCTTCAGATTCCAGTGGTGGTACCTGCAAAAGTTCAACCTGCTGTCAAGGTATGCACCTGAAGATGTCAGCACAGAGGCTGCTAAAAAGGAATGCTTCATGGAAGGACTTCAACACGTCCTGCAGTAACAGCTCATCGTCTGCAACTGTCGTACCTTCTTCGACTTCGTGAACAAGGACCTCATGCTGTAAGACAAGTGTCGTGCCATAGACTACACTCGTAAGCGCAAGTTGATCAACAAGGGTATCCCCAGCAACCAGAAGCCTCGCCCCTGGCAGCCAACCCCAGCCAAGCCAACCTATTAGCCGCAACAGGCTATACCTCTTGCACCACGTCCGAGCTACCAGCCTTAGCAGTATGCCAACCCCAGGCAGCTTACAAAAACAACACCAATAACAACAACGTTGGCAGGAACTTCAACAACACCCCTGTACAAGTCGCTTGCTTTGGATGTGGTCATCCATGACACATCTCTAGGTCGTGTCCCAACAAGAAGCCAGATGCACTGCGCCCCAATGCGCCAAACCAAGGTCAAGCCCATGGAGCACCCCCAAGGAATCCCGCTCCCCGCAACCAGCCTGACAATGGCAAGGGTCGTGTGAATCACGTCACCGCAGAGGAAGCCTAGGAAGACCCGGACGTCATACTAGGTACATTCCTTGTCAACTCAACCCCAGCAACAGTATTGTTTTATTGTGGAGCTTCGCATTCTTTTGTCACCCAAAAATTTGCACTAGAGAGTGACATGAAGCCTACACCCCTGGGTAATCATATGTTGATACAAACCCCAGGTTCAGTTATGAAGTCTGGGATAGGTTGTAAAGGAGTCGAGATTAACATCAACGAGGTAGACTTCCTAGCAGACCTTATCATCCTGAAGTCAGAAGGCTTGGATGTTATCCTAGGCATGGACTGGTTAACCAAGCACCAAGGCATGTTAGACTGTGCCAAGAGGATAGTCACCATGACCAATAGCCAAGGAGTGGAAGTCAAGTATGTACCGAACCCTGCCTCCACTCAAGCCCCGCAGGCTAACTGCCTATCGGGAGTTGAGTTGGATCAAGTGCCAGTGGTATGTGAGTACCCGAATGTGTTTCCTGATGAGCTGCCCAGAATGCCTCCTGACCGCGACATCGAGTTCATCATTGAGCTTATGCCCGGATCAAGGCCCATCTATAAGAAGGCCTACAGGATGGGATCCTAAGAGTTGGCTGAATTGAAGAAGCAACTGGTAGAGCAGCTCAGAAAAGGATTTATTCACCCTAGTGCCTCTCCTTGGGGATCACCTGTTTTGTTCGTGTCAAAGAGGGACGGAACTATCAGACTTTGTGTCGATTACCGTGCTCTCAATGAGGTCACTATAAAGAACAAGTACCCACTCCCCAAGATTGAAGACCTGTTTGATCAATTGAACGGAGCCAAGGTGTTCTCCAAGGTCGACCTCAGGTATGGGTACTACCAGCTGAAGATCAGACCCCAAGACATTCCAAGGACGGCGTTTGTAACCCGGTATGTCCTGTATGAATACATGGTCATGTCATTTGGGTTAACTAATGCCCCTGCCTACTTCATGTACCTCATGAATAAGGTCTTCATGGAGTACTTGGACAAGTTCGTTGTCGTCTTCATTGATGACATACTTGTTTTCTCCAAATCTGAAGAAGAGCATGAGGAACACTTGAGATTGGTCCTAGAAAAGCTTCAATAGCACCAGCTTTATGCCAAGTTCAGCAAGTGTGATTTTTGGCTACACGAAGTTAGATTCTTGGGTCATGTGTTGACTGCGGAAGGATTGTCAGTGGATCTTGCCAAGATTGAAGCTGTGACTGTATGGGAAACCCCAACCACCGTGAAGGAAGTCAGGAGCTTCCTCAGACTCGTGGGATATTACCGAAGTTCGTGGAAGGGTTCTCAAGCATGGCCCAACCCATGACCCAGCTTTTGAAGAAGGACAAGAAGTTTGAATGGACTGCTAAGTGCGAGGAAAGCTTCCAGGAGGTCAAGAAGAGATTGACCATAGCCCCTGTTTTGGCCACCCCCGATATTCACATGGAGTTTTTGATATATTGTGACGCATCAAGAACCGGAATTGATGGTGTTCTGATGCAAGAAGGCAGAGTCGTAACATATCTATCCAGACAGCTACATCCTCATAAAGAGAACTACGCAACTCATGATCCCGAGTTGGCAGTCGTGGTTCATGCCTTGAAGACATGGCGACATTACATTCTGGGGAAGTGATGTGAGATATTCACAGACCACAAGAGTTTGAAGTATGTCTTCGCTCAAAAGGAATTGAACATGAGGTAGTGAAGGTGGTTGGAGTTGATCAAGGATTATGACCTTAGTGTTCAACACCACCCCGGAAGGGCCAACTTGGTAGCAGATGCCTTAAGCAAAAAGGCTTGTTCCTTGAATGCTATGATTAAGGAAAGGCTACCCGCCTTGTATGAAGAACTTGAGAGCTTCGGCTTGGAACTGGTAGCACCAGGATTCCTTTCCAGCCTCGAAGCAAAGCCTACCTTGATGGATGATATCAAAGAAGCTCAGAAGGGACATGACTGCATTGAAGGCATAAAGAAGAAGCTCAAGGAAGGCAAGGCCCCAGGATTCTCGGTGGATGAACAAGGAGTCGTATGGTTCGGGAATCACATCTGCGTACCCAACAAAGAGGAGCTCAAGAACCTGATCTTGCAAGAAGACCATGACACTCCCTACTCCATCCATCCTGTAGGAACCAAGATGTATCAAGACCTCAAGGCAAGATTCTGGTGGCATGGCATGAAACGGGAAATAGGCATGTTCGTTGCTAAGTGTGACATATGCCAGAGATTCAAAGCTGAGCATCAGCGACCCGCTGGGCTATTGCAACCGCTTAGGGTGCCTGAATGGAAGTGGGTAAAGTCAGGATGGATTTCATCACCAGTTTACCAAGGTCGAGTAAGGGACATGATTCCATTTGGGTCATCGTCGACCAGCTGACCAAGGTGGCCCACTTCATTCCCGTCAGAACCACCTATGATGGAAGGCAGCTCGCGAACCTCTACATCAGCCACATCATGGGTCTTCACAGAGTTCCAAAGGAGATCGTGTCTGATCGAGGAACCCAATTCACCTCAACATTCTGGAACAAGTTTCAAGAAGCCATGGGAACTAAGCTCTCCTTCAGCACTACTTTTCACCCCCAGGCCGATGGGCAAACGGAACGAGTAAATAAGATACTCGAAGATATTCTCCGCACCTGTGTTTTGGCATATGGAACCAAGTGGGAAGATTGCCTACCATTCACCGAGTTCTCCTACAACAACAGCTATCAGTCGAGTCTTCAGATGGCACCATTTGAGGTGTTGTATGGGCGCAAGTGCCGTACTCCCCTCAACTGGTCAGAGACGGGAGAAGGATTAATTTTCGGACTAGACATCCTCCGCGAAGGTGAAGAGCAAGTTCAACTCGTCCAAGAGCTACTTGAGACTGCCAAGTCAAGACAGAAGAGTTGCGCCGACTCTCACCGCCGAGAACTAAGCTTCAACAACAGAGATCACGTCTATCTTCCAGTTACACCGCTTAAAGGAACCAAGCGTTTCCACGTCAAAGGGAAGATCACACCTAGATATATCAGCCCCTTCAAGATCACCGCAAGACGAGGAGAAGTTGCCTACCACCTAGAGCTACCTCCCGAGTTGTCGGATGTGCACAACGTCTTTCATGTGTCTCAACTCCGGAAGTGTCTGCAACTTCCCAACCGCCCCGACCTCTACAAGGACATCGGCCATCAAGCCATCAATCTTCAGCCAGACCTCACTTATCGTGAGAGGCCAGTTGGATGAAGCCGAGCATTGCACCCGAAGCCACATCATCAAGTACTTCAAGGTTCAATGGAGCAACCACACTGAAGCTGAAGCAACCTGGGAGCATGAAGACAATCTTAGATTTGATTTCCCTTATCTTTTTAGCACTTAGCCAAGGAATCTTGGGGACGAGATTCTTGTAAGGGGGAAAGGTCTGTCACACCCTGTGTTCGTATCACCTTGACATGTTTGGGTTTATAAAAATTGGAGCCAACTAAAACTTTTTCAAGGTGCTTGTGCTATTTTGCAGTGATGTTGTTTGATTGATGATTGTGTTATATGGCACTCCTAGATTTTATTCCACTTCATATTCATCTTCCTTGTCCCAAACCTCTTTCCCAATGATCACGCCATGTGAATAGTGCCCAAAACTATTTTCATCAAATTTTGTTTTAACCAAAGATGATTTATTCAAATTAGGTTTTCAAAACCCCCTAAAATGAGGTTTGCACTGCAAGTCCTCAAATTGGGTGGATTCTTCTTCCCCAAAGGATTTACTTCAAATTTACTATATTTATGACTTACCAAAACCACCAAATATTAATTTTAAAGATTATCTTTATATTTTATTTAAAGGCTTTTCCTTAAGGCCATAAATGTTTTTTCATAGCAAAAAAATATTTAAATGTTATGAAAATATTTGAGAAGATTTAGGGAAACTCAGTGGACATATATATTTCCATATATATGAGTTTCAACTCAAGGGCATGTTCAAATCATGGGAAAAACCCCTCAAAACCCTTTCTGTTCCAATCAAACTTTTGGAATATTTCTATAAGAAATATTCTCAATAAATTCCAGGATAATTCCAACATGTCAACACTATCACAAGTGATGATCATGCAAAGTTTCATCTCAATCCAAGTTGATTTGGTTCATCAAACCATCCCAAAACCCTTTCTGTCCAGATTCATATTTGAACAACTTTTCATTGTGAAGTGTCACCCCTTGGCCTCTAACTTTGTGAGCATACTCTAATGACCAAATAGTGATGATACACTAAGTGGTGCATCAAGGGTAAAAGCCTAGCATCAGTAGATCTACAGAAACCTGATTCTATAAATTTCTAGGGTTTATCAAATCTCCATTGTCAACTTTTTCCCCTTGGGCTCAAACTTGGTGAATCCTATCATATTTACCTAGCATTTGACCCTGGTAAATATCTCACCAAGTTGGAAGACTTATCTTGCCCAAATCACGAACAAACACCTTCTGGTTAATTGGTAAAACCTCTGGTTTCACCCCTTTCCCTTTTACCCTTTCCGCCAACTTTTACCACAGTCTTTTATGGTTACCTATCACCTCCAGTAGAAGTCTCATGGTCATAGCTCAAGAGTAAGGTGGTGAAAAACTCCATTTCTACCCCTAGACAGCACCATTTCTACCCCTCTCCGCTTTTCCTTCCACCCTAAGGCATCACCAGAGCATCCAATGCCTATTCCCCATTGTTAAACCCCCTAGATCTTAAGGACACTAGTGGACGCGCCATTATGCCAAGGAGATGCCCTAGCATGCAGAGCTTGCGCTCTGGAGAGCGCTACAGTGTGCACCCGAACTCTAGCCGCTGGCCAACGGGCATCCCTGACAGCCTAGGGCCGCCCACCTTGTGCCCTTTGTCCCCCTCGGTGTTCGCAACACGCCGCATGGTCGCCCCGTCGTCTATCTCTCTTCGGTGGCTCCTGCGTGCGTGCCCGGCGCCGTGCGGCTTGGACAACCAGCGGCCTCGCACGCACGCGCCCCCTGCCTCTCTCTCCTCTCCCCCTTGGCCTAGACCACCCCCACGAACAACCCGGGCACGTTCTTTCACTTCCCCGCGGCCAGTGGCGAGCACACCGAGCTCACCAGCGCACCGCGTCCACGGTGAGCTGGCGCTCGCCTATATATAGGCCTCCCCGCTCCTCCTGCTCCTCTCTCCTCGTTTGCCCCCTTCCTTCGCTTCCTCCCCGTGCTCAGCCCGCTCTGCCCCATGTCAGGAGCCCTCTCCCGACCCAAACCCTCACCACCACCGTCGGGCATCTCCCCTCGCTGGTGTTCCCCTCTCCCCCCGGCGACCCCACGACCTCCCGTCGATGCGCGGGAGCCCCTCGAGCTTGCCAGTGCCCTCTCTTCCGTACGCCACGGCCTGAAGCCCTCCGGCAAGCCGCTCCGCTCCTGTCGCGAGGAGAGGGATGACAGGTGGGGCCCACCTGTCATCCCCTTGCCCCTCCTCTCTGGCTGGCAGGCAGGGCTCGCAGGCAGGTTTAAAACAAACCTGCCGCGCGCGGCGGCTCGCCTGGGCCGGTTTCCCCCTTGTGGGACGGTTCGGCTACTGTGTTTTGGCCCGAGTCCATAGTAGCTTTCTCCTTTTTCTTTTCTTCTGCTACTTCCGAAAATTCCACAGATCTATATATTTATCCAATGCCCATATTTCTTCCACCTTAAATGTTGAAATAATCCATAGAATTTATTAGTGCCTTTTATAAAATATTTGAAATTATTTTTAGTACTATTTTTATTTAAAAACCCCTATTTGGCATTTTCTGCCTCTATTTAATAGTTTTTTAAATGATTTTTATAGAAAAATAATAAACAAACATTTTTAACATGGTCATTAGCATTTATCTGAATAGGGTAGCATTTTTATTAGTAGTTTGAATGCCCTATTTTTGTGTGTTGCTTATTTTTATCGCTTATTTTGTGATGATAGATTACGTTGTTGACGAAGAAGTTGGACCCGAAGACTTCGAAGACCCCGGAGACCTTTTTGAGCCAGGCAAGCATCCATTTGACCATGATAAGAAGCCATTTTTATTGCATGTCATATAGCACTTTACTTTCATCATATTTGATCATGTGGAGTAGTGACCTGTTCGGTGGGTTGTTCCGACACTCTTACCATTGACACTTGCATCGGGCATGATGCTACCACCTTATGAGGGTTATGCGGGTGGGTGTAGTTAGGATACTAGTAGATGCTATGCAAGTGGGATCAGGATCTATGCATAGTGATGGAAGGAAATAAATGATTTCAAAGAAATTTTGAAAACCCCGTCGGGTGCCACTAATGCCCGAGGGAGATGATGAGAAGATGGGTCACCACTTGAGAAAGAAGTGGTGTGCCGGAGATAGTTGAGAATGTGTTTTCGAAAACGGATTAGATTTAAGATTTGTCGACCGTCCCAACCTTACATGCGCAACCACGATACCCCTTATGGGACGTGGCTTTGTTGATTATCTTGGTGGGTACTGGCAAGGAGCCGCATTACTAGTGGCAGGAGTGGCATGGTCTCTCTCGATATGGGGTTGTACTGGTATGTACGATCATGCGCTGTCTTCACAGGCACCGGGCACACCGTTGGTCCCCTCATGGATGGTATGATTAGAGCGAGGATCGTGTGATGTACATCATGAGGGCTGGGTACCAATCAAGTGGACTCTTTGTCTAGTATCACTAAGGGAAAGGCATTGTTTGGGTGCTTATCTCGGGTATGTTGTATACCACGAGTCATGGATGACACGGAAGTTCCCAGAGTCTTGTGGGTAAAGTGTGCAACCTCTACAGAGTGTAAAACTATTCAAATAGCCATGTCCACGGTTAAGGATAGTTGGGTGGTGCTGCTTAGACTATGTCTGGATGTTTTTGAGAAACTTGGTGTGAGTATGGATGTGATGGTGACAAGATGGTACTTGAGCTAAGTCTGATGACTTAGCATGGGAAGTGATCTAAGTCCGATGACTTAGCATGATGAATGAACATGAAGGTTCAACCCCAACTTATGATAATATCGGTATCTTGTTCATATGGATATCTGCCTAGTGTTGATGCATGCTTACTGGTTGTTTGATCATATCATTGCATTTAAAACTAGCTTTCTGCAAAATTACCTATTAGTTCTATATCATGCATCATTGTTATCTTGTTCCACAACTTGGGTAGCTTGCGAGTACATTCAAAGTACTCATTGGCTTGCCACTAGTTATTTAATTGGCCAGGCATGGAAGAACAGGAGTATGTTGAAGAGTTCGTTGGAGACGAACATGCGAACTAGGAAGCTTCCCAATCAGAATGCCTGTAGGTTAAGGCTGATGGCATGGGTTCACGCTTTCGACCAAGATTTCCCCTGTTTGTTCTATTTCTAGTGTTAGGCCCTTGTGGCCCTATCTATGCAAGACTAAGACCTTCATGGTCATTATTTGTGTAACACATTAAGTATGGATGTAAGACTCTTGTTATTCAGCTTCTGTGTGTTAGTGAGCATTGATCTCTAGGATCATTGTACACGTGCATTCGATGATCACGACTTATGAGTCGGGGTCCCCATAGCTTTGGAAGCTCATAAGGATGGGGACGTAGAGGGTGCGAATGGGGAGTTTGGTTAAGCCTTGGGTTTTCTTTCCACCGTGAATACCTCCGCTTCCCAAGATGTGTGCGTGTCGTTGCACATGCATGATTAAACATATCCCGTATAAAACAGGACACAATCTGTGCATTGATATATCATGGTGATGAAAACGGCCTCGAACCGCAAATCGAGTTTTGCAACCAGCTTAGCGGTCATGGTGGGCCGTGACCTTCCGTCAGAAAGAACATCAGGGGACGTTATTTTACCCCTAGACATTTGGCCTTCAGGGCCGACCTATTCATGGTGTTCGAACGTGCCTCTATTCGGAAAACTACATGTCATCGGAGGCCGAACTAAACTGTAACGGAAGAACTCACCTCACAAGCTAAGACCCTTGGCGTTGGAGGAAATTTTGGGGGCTACTGAGGGAGTCCTTGATTAGGGTGTACTCAGGAAGCCGACCTGCTTCTTATGGGACAAATTGTATGGGCCTCTTACCGAACATTGAATCGATCGAAGGACCTGTCTCTAGGAAGGACGCTTCAAGAATCGTGGCTTGTCCTGCATGTTTAATGTAGCGAATAGGCATGTTTGTCCCTTCGACATGTAACCGACCATGTGTAAACCCTAGATACCATCGGCGTCTATATAAGCCGGAGGGTTTTAGGTTGTAGATAGAGAACAACTCATCTAGGGTTTAGCTATTCGATCTCGAGGTAGATCAACTCTGTAACCCACATATCATCAATACAATCAAGCAGGACGTAGGGTATTACCTCCATAGGAGGGCCCAAACCTGGGTAAACCTTTTCTCCCTCGTCTCATGTTATCATTGATCCTAGACTCACAGTTGGGACCCCCTACCCGAGATCCGCCTGTTTTGACAACGACACTTGGTTCTCTGAATTCATTTAGTTTTCATCAGAGTTCTAGGAAGCTATGGTTTATCTTCTACAAGTCCTTCACTTAGTCACAAAAGGAGGGCGTAGTGCACTCACTAGTGTCTCTGGCTTCCACCTGGCTCACTAGAGATCGAATCCCACCAGCGTCCTTTTTTATTTTGTTTTCATGACCTGGCCGTAGGCCCCGGTCCCACTTGTCACCCCCAGAGGGCCAAGGTGTCACTACCAAGTGGCCCCTCTATTTTATATATTTTGTTTCCTTGTCTTTTCTCTGTTTGAGTTATTTCCATTTAGGGAAATATTCCAGTTTTTTTTCTTTTTCCTAATTTGCCTATAATGTTAGTACATGCCAAATTTGGCATATAGGTGATATTAAGTGAATATGTCATTTTTGTGATTGCAATTGTGGGAGTTTTATCAATAGTGCTATATGCTTGTGATATATGATTTTGGGGTAGAAAAATTAAGTGAATCCAATGGAGGTGTGCGTTTAGTAATGTGAACACGTTTGTGAAAATGTTTTTTTGTGTTAAAATGTCATTTTTTCTTTTTCAGATGAATTAATTTTTGCATTGTATGATGAACTTGTCAACATGAAATATGGTCATCTGTGTGTATTCTAAGCCCTGGTATTTTTGCATGACATGAAAGATCTTTAAATGGGTGGCATTCTTGATGTCAACATGTCACTAAAATTTTATTTTCACATGCCCAAATAATACTAAATGTTGAAATCTGTTATTTTCTTGCCGTGTTCTCATGATGATTCCCATGAATCTAGTGCTCCATTGAGGTTGGCACAATGTTATGTTTTGCATTTGGTTTGCATGCAAGAGATGTGCATCATAGTTAGTTTTGCTGTTCAATATGTCAATCTATTAAAACTGCACTATCGCACCCCCTTGATTTTCTCTATGTCAGTGTTCTGGGAACGGGGGTACCCAGTCCTACCTGCCTGCGGCCCAGGACATAGCCCACTTTGTTAGCTAGGTGAGGCCTGGTGCGGCGTTACTCATGACAAGGCCCTCGCAAGGACCCTGGGCCTGCGAGGAAGAACGACATCAAGACTGGCAAGGATGGACAGGGCGCCGATGTACTCCTATCCCCCATCAGAATTGGCCGTTGTGGGATTCCTTCCCGCCATTGAGATAAGGGAAGAGGACCCGGGCCACCGCTATATATAGAAGCTAGGTCACACCACAGAGGGGATCCGTGACCCCGACCCCGATCCGATCTTACACTTACCACTCAACACACCACCGCAAGGCAGAGAGCCAAGAACACACCTTGAGAGCCCTCGCGAGGCTCGAGCTCGTTGTACTAGTTCATCCACCAAAACCTCCACGAGAGGCAATCCACCAAAGCAGCAGTAGGGTATTACACTTCACAGCGGACCAAACCTGGGTAAACTTTCGTGTTCATCTTCTTCCTCGTTATCGAACGAGTTCATCATTGTTTCCATCGAGTAGCAAGCTAGGTTGGGTGAGGACGCAAGGAAATGTTTGCACACACCCCTGTGTTCGAAACTTAAGGGTTTTGCAAGGCCCTAAATTCGACATTTGGCGCGCCTGGTAGGGGGCGTGTCGGAGTCCTCCTCAAGCCGGTCTCTCCTTCCGCCTCACCACTCCAATGGCCGACGCCCCACGAGCTTCTGCCGGCTGCGACGAACCGGCCACCGTCAACCTCAACGCTGCCATGGGAATCTACGTTCCAATGGCCTGGTACTGGACGGGTAGTATTAGGTCGCCAGCACCGCCTCTCTCATTGCCGCCCCTCGCGCCACCCAAGCGCATGACGGTCTGGTGGCGCCTTCAGCATCCGTGTGGCATCGCTCCTACGTGAGGGACCTAGACGCGCATGACACACTTCTGCTGGCAAGCGAGGTCCTCCGCCATCTTTCAATGCTAGGGGGCTTCGACGCGTGGGCCGATCATATTGCCGAGCTGCAGTCACGCGCCGAGCCGCGATCCCTCGGTCGTCATCAAGCGTTGGGGCCCGCCGAACGCTGTGCTCCTCCTCCTGCGAATCCCGGTAATTGATTTTGGGGCACAGCCCGACCACGGAGACCAAGCTCGTGAAGAAGACAACAGAGCGCCCCATGCATGTACCCGTGCTGTAACATCCCAAAATTTCATTTTAGAATGTTATGAATATAGTTATGCATCTATCATCATCATTGCTTGATTGTATGTAATAGTTGAAATGTCTTTTCTGACTTTCTGAAAGTCCCTTCTACTTTTCCCTATGCTGCTTTCCCTATTTGAAATTTTGGTTATATGTTCAAAATAAGAGAGGAGTAACATGACACTCCACACCAAGGTCAAATTGGTGAATTATTTGAACAAAAATGACCAGGAGTTATTTTGAAAATATTTGCAAAAAAGGATTCAAAAACACTTAGGCAATTTCTGAAAATAATATTTTTCTCAAAGTCTTCAAATGACAGAATAGAAATGTTCATTAAATAGAATTTATTATTCTGTTAATTTTGATATATAATACCCCTATATTTAGAGAAGATTTGAATGCTTTAAATGTATTTGAATGTCTCTGGAAATTTATATTAAAGAAAATCGGTAACGGTTGCATTTAAACGGGCCGGCCCACGGGCAATTAATCGCGCATTCACTACGAGCCGGCCGACCGCGCGCAACGGTCACTCTCTTCACTCACTGACACCGGGCCCCACCCCCGACCGACCGTTACACCGAACGGTCGTCTCCCTCCCCCGCACGCGCCGGAGATCCCGACGCCGACCGTTTCCCCTCGCCGGATCTCTCTCCCCATTACTCCCCCGCACCCCTCGAGCGCCCTATAAGTAGCCGGCAACCCCCGCATCCATTTCACCCCAAGTCCCCCTTCTCTCTCTCGCCGAGACACCGTCGATTTCTTGCCGGAGTAGCCACCACCACCGGACCTCCCGTCGAGCGTAGCCACCACCTCCGACCACCGTTCGCCTCGCCGTCGCCACCAATCAACTTCGGAGAACCATCATCGTCGCCCGGACCACTTCCCCGTCTTCCCCGACCACCGGAGCACCTCGCTGTCGCAATCACCGCTACCGGACTCGCCGGAGTACCCCGACGCCGACGACTTCTACCCCGTAAGCCCCCTCGACCATCGGATCCCGAACCCACGGTCCAGATTAGAACGGACTTAAGTCCGAACCGGTATCTTCTTCCGAATCGGTCGCCCGCTCTAATTCACCTACCGCACACACTCGCTAGCCAATCGGATCACGCCACGTAGCCACCTGACCGACGAATTTTTTTTTTTCATTTACTGTTTTGTTTTAATTAACAGAATGTTTTCCAAATTTGTTTTGCTTATATCTTTTAATCTATTTAGTGTTTTGAGTTGATTCTTTTTGCAATAGCTCACATTTTTCATGTAGTTTCACCCTGTACTTTTAAATTTCAAATTTGAACTATAAAATTTGAATGTAATCAAATTTGCTCAAAATCTTCAAATCTGAATAACTAGAGTTTGAAAATAGATTTTGACATGATTCTTTTTGCTACTGTTTGGTATTAGTTAGGACTATCTTCATGTATGGTTTGAGGATTTTCATGATATATTTGATTAATGTTTTAACCAAAAACATAATCTGCTTATTATTATAATATAGTTTTATAAACTTAATTTTAATTAGTTTGATTTAGATGTTGGTTTCATTTGTTTATTAGATTCTGTTAGTAAACATTTAGTGTTTTTACTCACTGTTAATAAAAATATAAATTTGCCTAATTTCATTTCATTTAACATAGGAATCACAACTTCTTTTCAAATAGGCATCATTTGATTAAAACAACTAACTAATGGTTTTGCTTCAAACAAAGTTTTATAATATTTAATTCTGTTTTCCTAAAATAAGTTTATTTGTAAATTATTTTCTGTTAAGAACATGTTTTGCTAATAAATAACAAGTTTAGTTTTCATTCTTTTGTTAGTACAACTATAGTTGATTCATATAGTGTTTATCAAAACTTTTATAAACTTTACTAAAGTTTTCCCAACAAACTTAAATTGATTTTCTTTGTTTAATAATAAAATATTCTATTGTTGTCTTGCTGTCAACAATTGTCTTGTTATTTCAAAATAGTTTTATTATGTAGAAGTGTTTTCATCGTCCCCTTTGGAAAACAAAACTTTGTGTGTTTTCTTACTTAAGATTTGTGCATTGTTTTGTCTTGATTGTTTACTAGTTCTTGGTTGATGTTTGTGAGTTACAATATTTTGTTGTATGCTTATTGAGTACTTGTCTGCTTCGTTAGATTATCCGGAGTGCGAAGCTTGTTACTTAGAGTCACTCACGTACGAAGATCATCAATCAGGCAAGTCACTTTGATCATGTTTTACCCATGTTTTATATGCATTAGTTCTACCATCTCCCCAGTTGCATGCAAGATAGGTTAGTTGGAAACTTGGTTACATTGTAGTAGTATCATGTGGTAGATACCCCTCTCAACCCTCTTTGACAACATTGGCCCCCGGGAAACGTTGTTTTACTTTTGCTATGCTAATAGTAGACGGGGTTGATTGTGTGATTCATGGGAGTTGAGAGAGTTAATAATTTCAAGACCTACATAATGAGCAAGATTTCAAGACTCCAAGTTTTCAACATACCTCTGGGTGGATGATGGTTGAACGGCGCCCTGGAGAAACCAGTGGTTAGCCTAGGTGATGCTGGAGATGGCCAGTATTCACGCGGAAAGGTCCACCCAGGCACAAAGAGATGGATGGATGCTTTAAAACCCAAGGCTTACCTGCACAGCCACAAGTCATTATGGGCTCTGGCTTGGTTGGATATCGTGGTGACCCTGGACAGGCGGTGCTATGAGAGGTAGAAGAACGGTAGGAAAGGATGGGCACCGTCAGAGTCGCAGGGAAACCCTTTGGAAGACCATGTTTTGGTCATCCGTTTCTCAAACACCCTGAAGTGCGAGAAATCAAACGGAGGCGACCAAATCTTGTGGGGAACGTGTGCAAAACTCTGCAGAGTACAAAACCTAATCGATTAGCCGTGTCCACGGTCATGGACAACTTGAGCCAAAGGAATTGGAATTTCCGGAACTCTCAACACAATTAATATGATGATGTGGGTATTAACAATTTTGGGTATGAGAATTGGTTGGTGGAACCATCTCATTAATCAACCAACTTAGTAATATTTTGCTTAACCCTTCTTTTGATGCAGGAAAAAAACTTGGCTTTACGCAAAAACTTACCACCCCACCTGCCATATATGCATATAGACTAGCTAATTATTTTCACACCTCTACTGTGACTTTGCCGACATATTCCATATGCTGACCTACACGGCTGCAACGTATCATGTTGCAGAGTACTTTTCCGACCAGGAGTGAGGACACGTTCTATGCTCAGTGAGATGCCCTTGGAGTCAGATGGACTCATCTACCTTCGACGCTTTCGCAAGATTTAGATATTCTCATGAGTTGGCTTTTAGCCACTTTATTGTAATTTTTATTGTAATAAAGGACTCGATATGAGATTTCGATTAATATAATGCTATGTGATTTACCTTTGATATATACATTGATGTACCGTGTGTGTACCAGCATGATCTTGGGATGGTACGGAAACACCGGAGACTTGACCTTCCAGGTCGGGTCGCTACACGTGCACGCCCCCGCGACCCAGTGGACCTCCAATAACCTGGACTGACCAGACACGAGTGCACCACCCTACGCAGGGAGCTAATGTTGCAGGTGTCCAGGCAAGCGAACAACAACGGCGAGGTCGCACCAGACCGTCGGGAAATCGACCCACGTCAGGAGACACGCGGCCTACAGGGCGGCAACAACAAAAGTAGTCAACTTCACTCTGAAGAGTCTGTGTGCTGCATGCGCAGGGCGGCGCCTCACCGCCGCCTGGAGGGGCTGTTCCACGGGCCACGTGGGACGGCTTGGGAGGAGGACCAGGTTCGCATGTGGAGCCCTACGTACCTTGCGGTAGGTAAATGTGTGGGCCAGGGACCCGTCGACATAGAGCTGCTTGAGTGTCGAAGGGGACTCCTGAGCAGCGCGTCTCAGGAGCCTCACCGGTCATATAGCCACTCGGCACCCTCGATGCATCCTTGGTAATCCGGTCGACATCGAGGGTGTCAGGGTCTCACCTCCTGGTTGCGACCTTGGCCAGTCGTATACTATGGCGGTAGAGAATTGCGCAGGACTGGGACCTACAGACACAGAGCACGGAAAAGGCCCCCAGTTCGCCTCGCCCGTAGCAAGGAGGAAGCGCCCCAGGTGGAGCAGCAGAGTATCGGGACAACCTGACCGCGCAGCAAGACCGTCGACGGCCCGCAAGCTAATTACACTATCGAATCAAGCATAAACTTCCTAATTTAACAATGGTTCAAGGGTGAGGTGAGTCTTGTGCATACTGATGTGAGGACGCAGGTACTACGGGACAACTCCGTGTGATTGCTAACACCCCAGGGATCTGGAGCGACAAGGGAGGTGACATGAGAATAGAGGCCCTGTGACGACGGGCTGCTAAGGCACGAGCCTGCACCGACGGCCACGGGCTCCCCCTCAGGATGAAGGGACTTCAAGAGGATCCGACTAGCCACCACCATCAGGCCATATCGACGGAGGCGCCAAGTAGGCATGAAGAAACTAAATCACACAACTACAAGCGGTCGACAACGAATCAAGGACAAGAAGCAAAACATAGGTAATGCACAAGAGGTGAACGCCCACTGTTGGGGAACGTTGCATGGGAAACAAAAATATTCCTACGCACACGCAAACCTATCCATGGTGATGAGCATATATAAGAGGGAGAGTAGATCTACGTACCCTTGTAGATCGCTAAGCGGGAAGCGTTAAGAAACGCGGTTGGTGTAGTCGTACTTCTTCGCGATCGAAATCGCCGAGCGTCCCGTGATCTAACCACGAACCGTCCCATGAATCAATCACGAACTGTCCCGCGATCTCGTCACGATCCGTCCTGCGATCCGATCACGAACGTCCCGTGGCCTTGATCACGATCCTTCCGATCTAGTACCGAACGGACGGCACCTTCGCGTTCAGCACACGTGTAGCTTGATGACGATCTCCACCGTCTTGATCCAGCAAGAGGAGGTGGAGAGGAGAGGGAGTTCACGGGCAGCGTGACGGCGCTCCGGTGATGGTGGTGGTGGAGCAATTCCGGTAGGGCTTCGCCTAAGCACTGCAGAAAACCGATCTAGAGGAGCACCGGTGGAACGGATAGCACGTGGCCGTAAGTTGTGTCCCGTGTGCTAGCCCTGCCCCTCTATTTATATGTTGAGCCCTGGGGTCTAAACTTGGAGCAAAAACCTCTACAAGGTCGATTTTGCCCGCACAAGGTCGGTTTGGCCCGCAAGAAAAGAGTCCAACTCGGATCCCTGCAGTCCCGCACACAAGCGGTTGTACCGCTTGAGCGGTAGTACCGCTTCACGAGCGGTAGTACCGCTTCACGAGCGGTAGTACCGCTTCACAAGCGGTAGTACTGCCTTACTGCTTAAGGCAACAACAAAACTTCCTTTTGCCCTTTCCAATACCTTGTGGGTTCTACCCCATTGGTCCATATAAAGTGTTGTTGTACCCGAACACTTCGGTAAACATCCGGAACCCCTTCCGGTTAATTCCGGAACTCTTCCAGAGATCAAAACACTATTATCACATATATCAATCTTTATCTCCAGACTCTTCCGGAGATCCTCGTCATGTCCGGGATCGTATCCGAGACTCCGAACATCCTTCGGTCACCACCATACATAACTCTCTACTACCAAAACGTCACCAAACCTTAAGTGTGCAGACCCTGCGGGTTCGAGAACTATGTAGACATGACTGAGACACCTCTACGGCCAATAACCAATGGCAGGACCTAGACGTCCACATTGGTTCCTACATATTCTACGAAGATCTATCGGTCGAACCTCTATGTCAAGGATTCAGTTAATCCCGTATATCGTTCCCTTTGTTCTTTAGTATGTTACTTGTCCGAGATTCAATCGTCGGTATCTCCATACCTAGTTCAATCTCGTTACCGGCAAGTCTCTTTACTCGTTCCGTAATACAAGATCCCGCAACTAACAATTAGTCACATTGCTTGCAAGGCTTATTGTGATGTTGCATTACCGAGTGGGCCCCGAGATACCTCTCCGTCACACGGAGTAACAAATCCCAGTCTCGATCCATGCCAACTCAACAGACATTATCGGAAATACCTGTAGAGCACCTTTATAGTCACCCAGTTACGTTGCGACGTTTGATACACACAAGGCACTCCTCCGATATCCGAGAGTTGCATGATCTGATGGTCATAGGAACATATACATTGACATGCAGAAAACAGTAGCAATAAACTGACACGATCATATGCTACGTTTGTAGTTTGGGTCTTGTGTTTCCAATCAATGCAATTATAGCATGGATAATAAACGATTATCATGAACAAGGAAATATAATAATAAACACTTTATATATTGCCTCTAGGGCATATTTCCAACAGTCTCCCACTTGCACTAGAGTCAATAATCTAGTTCACATCACTATGTGATTTACATGGTAATGAATCGAACACCCATACAGTTCTGGTGTTGATCATGTTTAGCCCTTGGAAGAGGTTTAGTCAACGGGTCTGCAACATTCAGATCCGTGTGCACTTTGCAAATATTTATGTCCTTCTCCTCGATGTAGAATCGGATGGAGTTGAAGCGTCGCTTTATGTCTCTGGTCCTCTTGTGAAACCTTGGTTCCTTGGCTAGAGCAATGGCACCAGTGTTGTCACAGAACAGATTTATTGGATTCAGTACACTAGGCACTACTCCAAGATCTGTCATGAACTGCTTCATCCAGACACCTTCCTTCGCTGCCTCCGAGGCTGCGATGTACTCCGCTTCGCACGTATAATCAGCTACCAAGCTTTGCTTGGAACTGCACCAGCTTACCGCTCCCCCGTTAAGAATAAATACGTATCCGGTTTGCGATTTAGAATCGTCAGGATCAGTGTCGAAACTTGCATCGACGTACCCCTTTACGACGAGCTCTTCATCACCTCCATAAACGAGAAACATATCCTTAGTCCCGTTAAGGTACTTAAGGATATTCTTGACCGCTTGCCAGTGCTCCATTCCAGGATCACTTTGAAACCTTCCAGCCATACTTATGGAAAGGCTCACATCGGGTCTTGTGCACAGCATTCCATACATGATAGAGCCTATGGCTGAAGCATAGGGGATGACGCTCATCTTTTCTTTATCTTGTGCAGTCACTAGGCATTGAGTCTTACTCAACTTCACACCTTGTAGCATAGGCAAGAACCCCTTCTTGGTCTGTTACATTTTGAACTTCTTCAAAACTTTATCAAGGTATGTGCTCTGTGAAAGTGCTATTAAGCGTCTTGACCTATCTCTATAGAACTTAATGCCTAATATGAAAACAACTTCTCCTAGGTCCTTCATTGAAAAACTCTTATTCAAATATTCCTTCACGCTTTCCAGCATTTCTATATCGTTTCAGAACAGCAATATGTCATCCACATATAACACTAGAAACGCTATAGAGCTCCCACTCACTTTCTTGTAAATACAAGCTTCTCCGCAAACCTGTATAAACCCAAACGCTTTGATCACCTCATCAAAGCGCTTATTCCTACTCCGAGATGCTTGCACCAGTCCATAAATGGATCGTTGGAGTTTGCAAACTTTGTTAGCATTCTCTGGATCGAAAAAACCTTCGGGTTGCATCATATACAACTCTTCCTCAAGGAAACCGTTGAGGAACGCCGTTTTGACATCCATCTGCCAAATTTCATAGTCGAAATAAGAAGCTATTGCCAACATGATTTTGACAGACTTAAGCATCGCTACGGGTGAGAAAGTCTCATCGTAGTCAACTCCTTGAACTTGTGAAAAACCCTTTGCCACAAGTCGAGCTTTATATACGGTGACATTACCGTCCGCGTCCGTCTTCTTCTTATAGATCCATTTATTCTGAATGGCCTTTTGCCCTTCAGGTAGTACTTCCAAAGTCCATACTTTGTTTTCATACATGGATCCCATCTCAGATTTCATGGCCTCTAACCATTTCTCAGAATCCGGGCCCATCACTGCTCCTTCATAGCTCGTAGGTTCATTGTTGTCCAACAACATGACCTCTAAGACAGGGTTGCCGTACCACTCGGGAGTAGTACGCGTCCTTGTCGACCTACGAGGTTCAAAAGCAGCTTCATCCGAAGCTTCATGATCATCATCATTAACTTCCTCTTCTGCCGTCGTAGGTTCCACAGAAACATCTTCCTGCGCAGCGCTACTCTCTGGTTGAAGTAAAGGTTCAATAACCTCATCAAGCTCTATTTTCCTCCCACTCAATTCTTTCGAGAGAAAATCTTTCTCAAGAAATGTTCCGTTTTTAGTGACAAACACTTTGCCTTCGGATCTAAGATAGAAGGTATACCCGACTGTCTCTTTCCGGTATCCTATAAAGACGCATTTTTCCGCTTTGGGTTCCAGCTTTTTAGGCTGAAGCTTTTTGACATATCCATCACATCCCCAAACTTTAAGAAACGACAACTTCGGCCTTTTGCCAAACCACAGTTCATATGGTGTCGTCTCATCGGATTTCGATGGTGCGCTATTCAAAGTGAATGCAGCTGTCTCTAATGCATAACCCCAAAACGATAGTGGCAAATCGGCAAGAGACATCATAGATCGCACCATATCTAATAAGGTTCGATTACGACGTTCAGACACACCATTACGCTGTGGTGTTCCGGGCGGTGTCAACTGTGAAACAATTCCACATTATCTTAAGTGACTGCCAAACTCATAACTCAGATATTCACCTCCTCGATCAGATCACAGAAATTTAATCTTCTTGTTACGATGATTCTCAACTTCACTCTGAAATTGCTTGAACTTTTCAAACGTTTCAGACTTGTGTTTCATAAAGTAAATATACCCATATCTACTCAAGTCATCAGTGAAGGTGAGAAAGTAACGATATCCACCGCGCGCTGCAACATTCATTGGACCGCACACATCAGTATGTATGATTTCCAATAAGTCACTTGCCCGTTCCATTGTTCCTAAGAACGGCATTTTAGTCATCTTGCCCATCAGGCGTGGTTCACATGTGTCAAGTGATTCAAAATCAAGTGACTCCAAAAGTCCATCAGCATGGAGCTTCCTCATGCGCTTTACACCAATATGACCTAAACAGCAATGCCACAAGAAAGTGGTACTATCATTAACTACTCTACATCTTTTGGCATCAATGTTATGAACATGTGTGTCATCACTATCAAGATTCAATATGAATAAACCCCTAACATTGGGTGCATGACCATAAAAGATATTACTCATATAAATATAACAACCTTTATTCTCTGATTTAAATGAGTAACCGTCTCGCAATAAACAAAATCCAGATATAATGTTCATGCTTAACACATGCACTAAATAACAATTATTCAGGTTCATCACTATTCCCGATGGTAATCAAAGAGAGAGCGTGCCGACGGTGATCACATCAACCTTGGAACCATTTCCCACGTGCATCGTCACTTCGTCCTTTGCCAGTCTTCGTTTATTCTGTAGTTCCTGCTTTGAGTTGCAAATGTGAGCAACCGAACCGGTATGAAATACCCAGGCACTACTACAAGAACTAGTAAGGTACACATCAATAACATGTATATCATATATACCTTGTTTGTCGTTAGCCACCTTCTTGTCAGCCAGGTACTTGGGGCAGTTCCGCTTCCAGTGACCAGTTCCCTTGCAATGAAAGCACTCAGTTTCTGGCTTAGGTCCATGCTTAGGCTTCTTTGTAGGAGTAGCAACTGCTTTGCCATCCTTCTTGGTTTTACCCTTCTTGCCTTTGCCCTTGCCATTTTTCTTGAAACTAGTGGTTTTATTGACCATCAACACTTGATGTTCTTTCTGGATTTCAGACTCAGCGACTTTCAGCATCGCAAACAACTCAGATTATGACTTGTTCATCCCGTGCATGTTATAGTTCATCACAAAACTTTTGTAACTAGGTGGCAGTGATTGAAGAACTCTATCAATGATCGCGTCTTGCGGAAGGGCAATTCCCAACTCAGCTAGACGGTTTGAGTACCCAGACATTCTGAGTATATGCTCACTGATAGACCCGTTCTCCTCCATCTTGCAAGCATAGAATTTATCGGAGGTCTCATACCTCTCGATCCGGGCATTCTTCTGAAAGATAAACTTCAACTCCTGGAACATCTCATATGCTCCATGACGTTCAAAACATCTTTGAAGTCCCGGTTCTAAGCCATACAATATTGCACATTGAACTATTCAGTAGTCTCCAGCATGAGCCTCCCAAGCGTTCTTAACGTCTACGGAGGTCATGTCTTCTGGTTGGTCACCAAGCGGTGCATCAAGGACATATTGTTTCTGGGAAGCCGTAAGGATAATCCTCAGATTACGGGCCCAATCAACAAAGTTTGTTCTGTCATCTTTCAACTTAGCTTTCTCTAGGAACGCATTAAAATTCAAGGGTACTACTGCGCGAGCCATTGATCTACAACATAAATATGCAAAGGTTATTTAGACTATTGTTCATGATAATGAGTTTAGTTAATCAAATTACTAAAGCTCCCACTCAAATTGACATCCCTCAGGTCATCTGAGTGTCACATGATCCAAATTCACCAACTCAAGTCCGATCATCATGTGAGTTAAGCTAGTTTCAATGGTGAACATCATTATGTTGATCATATCTACTATATGACTCATGTTCGACCTTTCGGTCTCTTGTGTTCTGAGGCCATGTCTGTACATGCTAGGCTCGTCAAGTTTAACCCGAGTATTCTGCACGTGCAAATCTGGCTTGCACCCGTTGTATGTGATGGTAGAGTCTATCACACCCGATCATCACGTGGTGTCTCGACACGACGAACTTTCGCAATGGTGCACACACGGGGAGAACACAGTTCATCTTGAAATTAAAGTGAGGGATCACCTTATAATGCTACCGCCGTACTAAGCAAAACAAGGTGCATAAAAGGATTAACATCTCATGCAATTCATAAGTGACATGATATGGCCATGAACTTGTGTTTAAGATCTCCATCTTCGAAACACCGGCATGATCTCCATCGTCACCGGCACAACACCATGATCTCCATCATCTTGATCTCCATCAATGTGTTGCCATTGGGGTTGTGGCGCCAGCCCTTCTTCTACTTCTATTGCTACCGCTTAGCGATAAAGTAAAGCATTACATAGCGCTTAATGATTGACACGCAGGTCATACAATAATTAAAGACAACCCTATGGCTCCTGCCGGTTGCCGTATTCACCGACGTGCAAGTCGTGAAAATCTATACATCACATGATCATCTCATACATCACATATATCTCATCATGTGATTGGCCATATCACATCACAACATACCCTGCAAAAACAAGTTAGACGTCCTCTAATTGTTGTTGCAAGTTTTATGTGGCTGCTACGGGTATTTAGCAAGAATGATTCTCACCTACGCTTAAACCACAATGGTGATACATAGATTGCTTTTCAACCTTCTCAAGGACCGCCTTTGTCGGATCCAATCCAACTAAAGTGAGAGAAACTGTCACCCGCAAGCCATCTAAGCAACAAGTTGCATCGAGGGAACCGGTCTCTTGTAAGCGTACGAGTAATGTTGGTCCGGGCCTCTTCATCTCACAATCCCGCCGAACTAAAATCCGACCAAGGGAGGAAGCAGTCTAAGCATCAGTGCCCACAAACCTTTTGTGTTCTACTCGAGATCTCATCGAACCATCAACCTAGCTCTGATACCACTGTTGGGGAACGTTGCATGGGAAACAAAAAAATTCCTACGCACACGCAAACCTATCCATGGTGATGAGCATCTACGAGAGGGAGAGTAGATTTACATACCCTTGTAGATCGCTAAGCGGGAAGCGTTAAGAAACGCGGTTGGTGTAGTCGTACTTCTTCGCGATCGAAATCGCCGAGCGTCCCGTGATCTAATCACGAACCGTCCCGTGAATCAATCATGAACCGTCCCGCGATCTCGTCACGATCCGTCCCGCGATCCGATCACGAACGTCCCGTGGCCTTGATCACGATCCTTCCGATCTAGTACCGAACGGACGGCGCCTCTGCGTTCAGCACACGTGCAGCTTGATGACGATCTCCACCGTTTTGATCCAGAAAGAGGAGGTGGAGAGGATAGGGAGTTCACCGGCAGCATGACGGCGCTCCGGTGATGGTGGTGGTGGAGCAATCCCGGCAGGGCTTCGCCTAAGCGCTGCAGAAAACCGATCTAGAGGAGCACCGATGGAACGGGTAGCACGTGGCCGTAAGTTGTGTCCCGTGTGCTAGCCCTGCCCCTCTATTTATATGTTGAGCCCTGGGGTCTAAACTTGGAGCAGAAACCTCTACAAGGTCGATTTTGCCCGCACAAGGTCGGTTTGGCCCGCAAGAAAAGAGTCCAACTCGGATCCCTGCAGTCCCGCGCACAAGCGGTAGTACCGCTTGAGCGGTAGTACCGCTTGAGCGGTAGTACCGCTTCACAAGCGGTAGTACTGCCTTACTGCTTAAGGCAACAACAAAACTTCCTTTTGCCCTTTCCAATACCTCGTGGGTTTTACCTCGTTGGTCCATATAAAGTGTTGCTGTACCCAAACTCTTCGGTAAACATCCAGAACCCCTTCCGGTTAATTCCGAAACTCTTCCAGAGATCAAAACACTATTATCACATATATCAATCTTTATCTCCAGACTCTTCCGGAGATCCTCGTCATGTCCGGGATCGTATCCGAGACTCCGAACATCCTTCGGTCACCACCATACATAACTCTATACTATCGAAACGTCACCAAACCTTAAGTGTGCAGACCCTGTGGGTTCAAGAACTATTTAGACATGACCGAGACACCTCTACGGCCAATAACCAATGGCGGGACCTGGACGTCCACATTGGTTCCTACATATTCTACGAAGATCTATCAGTCGAACCTCTATGTCAAGGATTCAGTTAATCCCGTATAACGTTCCCTTTGTTCTTCGGTATGTTACTTGCCCGAGATTCTATCGTCGGTATCTCCATACCTAGTTCAATCTCATTACCGGCAAGTCTCTTTACTCGTTCCGTAATACAAGATCCCGCAACTAACAATTAGTCACATTGCTTGCAAGGCTTATTGTGATGTTGCATTACCGAGTGGGCCCCGAGATACCTCTCCGTCACACGGAGTAACAAATCCCAGTCTTGATCCATGCCAACTCAACAGACATCATCGGAAATACATGTAGAGCACCTTTATAGTCACCCAGTTATGTTGCGTGTGATACACACAAGGCACTCCTCCGATATCCGTGAGTTGCATGATCTCATGGTCATAGGAGCATATACATTGACATGCAGAAAACAGTAGCAATAAACTGACACGATCATATGCTACGTTTGTAGTTTGGGTCTTGTCCATCACATAATTCTCCTAATGATGTGATCCCGTTATCAAATGACATCACATGTCAATGGCTAGGAAACCCTGACCATATTTGATCAACGAGCTAGTTCACTAGAGGCATACTAGGGACACAATGTTGTCTATTTACCCACACATGCAATGTGTTTCCAATCAATGCAATTATAGCATGGATAATAAACGATTATCATGAACAAGTAAATATAATAATAAACACTTTATATATTGCCTCTAGGGCATATTTCCAACACCCATAAGGGCCAAGTTCGCTTTAAGGTGTTACAGGTACCAGGAGGAAGAAGCAGGGGAATCTAGGCGGATGAGTCGTTGTCTCTGTCCAAGCCGAAGGCCGCCTTCTCCATCGGGAGGGGCGCCCAGATGAACTCGTGACCAGGGTGTCCGCGTGTGGGCGCACCTCGACCCGGAGAGGCCTTAGGATCCCCTCGGGCATGCGCTCCACCACATGCTGAAGGTCGAGCTGCGGGGCGAGGCGACACAAGTTGGAGAAGACGTGCGTCGACGCCAGCTCCAGGAGGTCCCGAGCGTACGCCTCACTGTCCTCATTCACGCGGGAGATGCCGGTCTCTAGTGCCTCCACCACCCAGTAGAAGAAGTATAGGTAGCCCACATTACCCTGCACATTGGGGAGGGAGGGGGCAGCCCTAAAGAACCGTTCCACTGTGCTAGCCACGCGGCGAGCAATGTTGAGGTACTGCTTGGCCCACTAGGACTCCGATATCCTGGCATAGGCCGCCTCATCGCACGCGGCCTGCACGACGTCATCCACTTCTTGGACCTGGGCTTTTAGAGCCGCCAGCTCTGCCTTTACCTCTGCCTCGGCCCTGAGAGCAGCCTGGAAGGCGGTGTCGGCAGTCGCCAGCTGGGCACGCAGCGCGTCCGCCTCCTCCTAAAGCTCGGCGTGCTTGCGCTTCTTGGCCGGGGGCACCCTAGAAGAAGGAGACAGTCAAGACCAGCGCATTGGATGTGTCAAGCGAAGAGAGAGGGAGGCGACGGAACATTTACTTCCCCACCATGGTCCAGCGCTGGCGGGCCCGTGCTACCTCTGATGGCCCCCTGTCGCTACCTCTGGAGGGGGTCAGGGGGCTGACGGCCCTGAATTCCCCCCTGCACCGGCGGTGCCTCCACCAGACGCCATGAAGAAAGGGAGAAGCTAAGGAGAGAAAGAGGGTTTTCTCTGAAGTTGCGGGAACAGGTTGAAGCTTCAAGGTGGTTGGGCTTCGTCGCGAGATGGCGGATTGATAGGTAAGATAAATACCATGAAGTGTCGTGGGAGAGGAGGTGGCGTGCTCCCCTCGGGCTCTGAAGGGGCCGGCTCGATCGACGCGCGGATCTGCTGCACGTTGCCTCGCCTGACGCTGTCGGGTAACATCCGCGTGGACCGAGAGCAGGAAGCACAAGGAATTGACAACATTCAAGGAAAGGTAATGATGGCCGGCGCTGGCATGGGTGTCACATCGGTTTCACTGGGGCAGTTCCTGATGCCTTCGAGGAGCGAAGGCGTCGCCGCATGGGTGGCTGACGCGTGTAGAGCCTGGATCGCGAGCGTTTGGGGCCCATGGCACTTCGGGCCGCCCTCAAGGCTTCGCCCTGAAGCAAGCTCAAGTGCGCCTTAGGCTGGGGGCTATTGTTGGCATTCTGGGAATGGGGGTACCCAATCCTGCCAGCGTCCCAGGACATGGCCCACTTCATAAGCTATGTGAGGCCTGGCGCGACATTACTCAAGACAAGGCCCTCGCGAGGACCCTGGGCCCGCATGGAAGAACGACATCAAGACCGGCAAGGATAGGACTCCTCAGGCCCCCTCCTAAGGGGCAAACATCTCTATGCAAGGCCCGGCCTCTGGAGTCAAGGGTGACGCAAGGAAGGATAGGCGGGCGCCAGTGTGCCAAGCGGCATAGTTTCCTCTTTGGTGCAAAGGGAGCAAGGACATATGCGGGTTCCCAAAGCGCCACCCAAAGGTTTCCCTTCTGGTGCAACAGTACCACGACCGCCAGCCCCATGGGGCGAATGTCATCGCCAAGCCCACCACTGCATCACCATCAGCTACTTTGTAGGCGAAGACCACCTTTGGACCGGACGCGGATGTACTCTTGTCCCCCATCAGAATTGGCTACTATGAGATTCCTTCCCGCCATTGACATAAGGGAAGAGGACCTGGGCCATCGCTATATATAGAACCTAGGTCACACCGTAGAGGGGATCCGCGACCCCGACCCCGATCCGATCGAACACTTAGCCACTCAACTCACCACCGCAAGGTAGATAGCCAAGAACACACCTTGAGAGCCCTCGCGAGGCTCGAGCTCATTGTAATAGTTCATCCACCAAAACCTCCACGAGAGGCAATCCACCAAAGTAGGAGTAGGGTATTACGCTTCACAGCGGCCCGAACATGGGTAAACTACCGTGCTCATCCTCTTCCTCGTCATCGAACGAGTTTGTCGTTGTGTCCACCAAGTAGCGAGATAGGTTGGGTGAGGCCGCAAGGAAATCTTCGCACAGGCCCCGGTGTTCAAACCTTAAGGATTTTGTGGAGCCTGAAATCCGACACGCTGTCTGGAAGTTTGGTTGTTTCATTATCCTAAGTTCAGATGATGCTAGCCATTGATGTATGCATATTATGATGTTGCCATGATATAATTAGTTGTATTGCATGATGTACTCTATCACCCTATTAATTTTGATGCCATGAAATGCCCACTACCATATATAATTGTTGCTATCAATATGCTATCATGTTAACTCAGAATCTGTTAAACTGGAATTTTCACTAAGTCCCTAAAAACCGTTTCAACATGCCATCTTGTGAGCTCCATTGCGATTGATCCATGCTTCCTTTCATGTTTCTATAGATAGATGAATTGTTGAGCATTCTCTATACTTCCTGTACATTCCTGTGGGTTTGATTTGAAACTTGTTGTAGCACTGGTTATATGTGTTACAAGATGACATGTTGCTGGTTGTGGACAGATCGTGTGTTGGATTGCCTTGTGATTTGTGGGTACTATACTCCATTGTTTTGCATGATCTTTGGTTCGTGTTGATAGATTTTTATTACATATCCAATGGGATCCTTGGAATACCAAGGAATATCCCATGGCCTTCTTCATCTTTGCTTTTGTCTCCGTTAATGTTCATACCTTGTGGTGAGCGTACCGTGAGCTTCGTTACTCCGTTTGCGACGTTGTACATATGCATTTGCATCGATTTCACATGATGCATCCATATTTGGCATGTTCATGCATGTTGAAACGATTATACATGAGGTTCTATCCAGAACACTAAATAACTTACTATTTGCATGTGAAACATGACTAGCATAGGGTTGTCATGTTATTTGCATCAATATGATCATGCATCATCTTGGTTGCGCATTTGCACTTTGGTCGTATGTTTATTGGTGTTGTTTCTATTTGGAGTAGAACCAAGTGACAAGCCTAAGTATGAGGATCCCGTAGAGAACGTCTACGAGGACCTAGCTCTGTATCCCCCTGAAGAACCAATAGGCAAGATGACCATACCGAGATCCCAACACTTTTTCTGCTTTGCTAGATGTCTCGCTCTAAGCATTATGTTTAATTGCCTACCACTTACATGTCAATCCTCCTAAATTTCCATGAAAACCTCTAATCCCTCCACTCCCCAGCAAACCTTGTTTGGCTCATTTACCGCTGCTCGGCCCCTCTTATAGCATTCTTCGATGCAGGTGCAGGTTGTTTCCATGTGATAACATGGATATCTAGATATATCACAATATTTTTTATATTTAATTTAATGCACCTATATATATTGGTAAAGGTGGAAGGCTTGGCCTTTTGCTTGGTGTTTTGTTCCACTATTGTCGTCATAATTACTTATTATCGGTGTTATGTTCCATATTTTGCGCTCCTAACATGCTCGGGGTTGTTATGGGAACCCCCTTGACTATTCGTTTTAGATTAAAGCTTGTCTCACAAGACCCAACATTGGTACTATTTGCTTAACAACCTAATTAAAATGCATAGGGCTTAGCTACCCCATGGATAATTAATCAACAACTCGGGCCAGTGCTCCTCATGAGTGTTGGTCCAAAATGGGCTGCCTGCAAGGCCACCTCGAGGAAACTTGGGGATTGGTTTTCCCCATAGCTAGTCCCATATGGTAGTGCCCTAAGAAAGAGATACGTGCGGCTCCTATTGGGATCTGGCCTGTGAGGTGGTCTTGTTGGACTTGTTTTACCTTTCTCGAATGTCTTGCGCAAGGGACTCTGAGGATACTTGGGCCTATCCCGACGTTGAGGTGTTCCTATGGAATCTCCGAGGAGATCATGTGCTATCCGTGGTCGAGGTTATTCCACGCGGTATGTGGTTAGTTTATCATGGATGAGTTGGAGCACCCCTGCAGGGTTTAATCTTTTCGAGAACCTATGTTCGCGGTGACATGGCAACTTGGAAATTTGTTTAACACCAGGTTATAGCAAAGTTGAAGTAAACTCAAATAAAATACACAAATCTTGTGCATAACCGTGATTGTCTCTGCTCGTGAACATGAACCGAGAGAGAACACGATGGGGTTATGATTGACGTAAGTAGGTGTTCAGGGTCACTTAGTGACCATACTAGTTCATGTCCGTTATGCATTGGCCACCATATTTACTTATTGTTCTCATAATTTAGAGACTCAAACATATGCTCAGGTGCTTGTTGCAACCTCACCACTTAACCTTCCTCACCCAAATGGCTTACAAAATTTTGGTACCCATGTTACAAGATTGCTGAGTCCCTGTGGCTCATAGATTACAACACTACAGGTACAGGTTCGGATGATGTCTATCCATGTTACAGCTTCAGTGGGAGTTTGATGAAGAATGTGGACGGATGTATGTTTTGTATCCAAATGAGTAGAGAGGCATCATTGTTGTGTTCCTAGGCTAGCAAGGCAGTCTCGTTGCGTATTTTATCGTTTGTTTTCATCTGTAGCCAGACCCTGCTTTATGGATGAATGTATGAATGTTTATGTGACATTGTAATTTAGCATGTGGTGAGTGTAAGACAACTCTTATATTCTTCTTCTCAATAAATATATGCAATGTTTTTTTACATGCAAAACACCTAGATGCGCTTCTATCCCCATTGAGGTCCTCATGCATTAATTCGGATAGTACCGCATCTTGGTCGTTACAAGTTGGTAATCGGAGCCATACCGACCATAGGAGCCCCTACTTGATCGAACTTGGTCGAGTCGAGTCTAGTTATATCAGAGTGTAGGTTTCTTTTACTCCTCTTCTATACTCTGGTGAGGTTGTCGAATCTCGAGCTCCGTGAAATCTAAGGAGGTTCGAACAGAGGGGCGTGTGCGAAAATCCCCAACAGCCTCACCCCACTTGGCTCACTACTCGATGATTTCCATGACGAACTCACACGATGACTAGGAAGAAGATGCATAGGGTGATTTACCCAGGTTTGGGCCGCTGCAAAGCGTAATAACCTACTGCTGCTTTGGTGGATTGCCTCATGAGGAGGTTTGTGGATAAACTAGTGCGGTGGTGAGTTTCCTTGTGTGGGTGCTCTAGTGTTCTTGCCTTTCTTGCTTTGTCTCTCTGATTTCTCCCCTTCTCTACGGTGCTGCCTAGACTCTATTTATAGTGGCATGGATCCTCTTCCCTTATCGCTATGGCGGGAAGGAATCCCATAACGGCCAAATTCAAAGGGGGACAGGAGTACATATCTATCCTAACGAAAGGTGGTCTTCGTCTGCAGAGTAGATGTTGATGATGTAGGGGTGGGCTCGATGGTGACATCCTTCCTGTTGGGCTCGTGGTCGTGGTCTTGTTGCACCAGAATGGAAACCTTTGGGGGCACTTTGGGAAGACGCGTATGTCCTTGCTTCCTTTGCACCAAACAAGAAACTGTATCACATGGCGCGCTAGTGACCGCCCGTCCTACCTTGTCTGATCCTTGGCCTCCTGAGGCCAAGTGTCTCTTAGGGATCTCCGCCGCTCAGGAGGGGGCTTGAGGAGGCCCATTCTTTGCTGGTCTTGATCCTGCATCCCTCACGAGCTTAGGCTCTCGCGAGGGATTTGTCTTGAGCACGGTCGTGCCAATCGTGCTTGGTTGACATGGTGGGCCATGCCCTGGGCCGCATGCAGGAAGGTCTGGGCACCCCCGTGCCCACAACGTTGACAGTAGCCCCGGAACGACAGTGTGCTCGAGTTGGCTTCCGGGCGAAGACAATGAGGATGGCTCGAAGCGCCGCGGGCCCAAAACGCCTACAGGCCAGGCTCGACACTCGTCGTTCACCAGGGTGCCGACTCCCCCGCTCCCCGAGGGCATCAGGAACTGGCCCAAAACAAACTGATGCATTACCCGTGCATTGCGCCGGTCATCATTACCCTTCCCTGAATGTTGTTGCTCCCTTGGGTCTCCACTCCTTGGGCCATGCGGATGTGACCCGACGATGGGACATGAGGTGACGTGAAGCTGGATTGCGTGCCTATCAAGCTGGCCCTATGGCGCTCGAGGGGCGCACGACGCCTGCTCTCCCATGATGCCTCGTGGCCACATTTATGCCTATAAATCCACCCTGCTCCGCGAGGACTCGCAATCTCGAAGTCCTTGTATGTTCTTGTTGCTCCAGGGAAAACCCTCTCTTCTTCCCTGCTTCCCCTTTCCCCCATGGCATCTGGAGGAAGTGTTGCGAGCACGATGAAGTGCGCAGGGGAGCCAACTTCCTCACCCTCTTCTAGAGGCAGCAGCCGGGGGCCCTCGGGGCTAGCACAAGTTTGTCGGCGCTAGGCCATGCTTGATGAGTGAGTGCTCCGCCATTTCCTTCCTTCCTTGCTGACATGTCCAGTGCGTCGTACCTAATCATCTCCTCCTTTTAGGGTGCCTACGGCTAAAAAGCGCAGGCCCGGAGAACTCCAGGAGGAGGTGGACGCGCTGCGGGACCAGGTGACGAGCGTCGAGGCTGGCCTCAAGAACGCTCTCAGGGGCGAAAGGGAGGCCAGGGCGGAGCTGGCATCCCTCCAGGCCCATGTCAAGGAGGCAGCCGATGCTATGCAGGCCGCCCAGGACGAGGCAGCGTATGCCAAGATGGTGGAGTCCCAGCATGCCAAGAAGTATCTTGGCATTGCCCGCTGCGTGGCTAGCGTGGTGAGCCGGTTCGTAAGCGAAGCCCCCGCACTACCGTGCACCCACGGCGACTGAGGGTACCTCGACTTCTTCCGCAGGGTGGTGGAGGCGCTGGAGACCGGCGTCTCCCGCGTGAATGCGGACAATGAGGCCGACGAGCATGACCTCCCGGACCTTGCCTTGACGTGCATCTACTCCAACCTGTGCCGCCATGCCCCGGAGCTCAACCTCTAGCATGTTGGGTAGAGGGTGCCCGAAGAGCTCCAAAGGCCCCTCTGGGATGAGGTGTGCACGCACGTGGATTTCATGGTGGAGCGGTTCGTCCAGGTGACCGCCTACGGCGGGGAGAACGATTCAGATGCCGAGGCAGACAACAGCTCGGACGGCGACACCGACTCCTCCACCTGGGCCTCCCCTGTCTTCTTTTCCTAGCACCTTTAATATTTAAGGAGAACCCAGCCCCTGAGGGCGTCAGTCTTTTGCATATTACCTTCATCCTCTTCCTTCCTTCTCTTAAACCGTCGGTCGCCTGCTTGCCATGACATGGCTCAGTTTCTTGCGCGGGGCTTGGTGCCGTTGTCGATGCGGTCCGGTGATGGCGGCCGCCAGGGTCCTCGCGAGGCGCTCTCTCCCGAGGAGAAGCTCGCAGCCGTCAAAGCCCGGGTTCGTGGCCTTGCCGCTCGTCGGGGCAGGATACCTCCCCTTGCGCCGTCTTTCCTGGCGCCTAGGGCCACAAGGGTCTTGGTAGTTGTACGTGGTGGACCGTACTACCTACATCCTCACATTAGTGCACACAAACCCTATCCCGTATTCGAGCCGCCATTTGAGTAGAGGTTTTTTGCTCGGTTCGGTAGTGTACTTAACTTGTAGGGAGGTGGCGATCTCGTGCGCCGCGAGGTGCGGCTGGGTTGTCCACATAGTTCGCGATTCCACCTAGGGAGCTTCTTCCTTGTTTGTGGAATGGTTTGGGGGCCCTTTCTGCACTCTGTGTCTGCGGGACTCGACCATGGGAAGACCTCGACGACCATTGGGGCGTCCGGATCACCAGGACGAGACCAAAAGGGGCGAGAGCTTGGCCGCCGCTGGAGCGTCCAGATCACTAGGACACGACCAGGGGGCATGGAGCCACGAGAATTATGAGGTTCCCAGGGCGTGCTGCCCATGGATCCCCCCTTGACACTCAAGCAGCGCTCTACGTCGGCAGGACCTAGTCCTGCACATTCCCCGATCTCCATTGGGGCGTCTGGATCGCCAGGACGAGACCAATGTGTCGGGGGCCTTGACACCCTTGGCGGCATCCGGATCACCAGGACGACATCAAGGGGCGAGTAGCTATATGACCGATAAGTCTCCTGAGGCGCGTTGCCTAGGAACCCCCCTTGATGCTCAAGCGACCCCGTACCGTTCCGCCGGCTGCTGCCTCTGGAGGCACCTGAGCCTCCCGAGGCTCCATGCTGTGGTGCTGCGCTGCGGTCGGAGCCCCCAAGCGAGTGTCGAGCGTACAAAGATGCAAGTTCCTGAGGCGACAGGACCTTGCTAGCCTGCTCCGAGGTGCCTCGGGGAGGGCCGAAGCACGTAGGCCCTTGTGAAACACCAATTCAGAGAAAGAGACTCCAAGACCACATAAATGAGAGCACGATGAGAGAAAAGTCCCCACCCCTTTTTTTACATAGAGTTCCAAAATTCTCAAACTTCATTCCAAAAAGCAGCAAGTCAAAAACCAAAAGAAGCAAGCAACTGCCGCATCGGACACCTAGGCTAGTCTTCATCTTCGTCTTCCCCCAGCGCAGAGCATAGGGCGTCCATGTTGTGTGGGCATAGCTATTGGTGGGCAGTGTGGTTCGCCAGCACGGAGCAAGGGGAGTCCACTTTGGTGTGGGATGGAACCCCTCCACGTCATTGGGGGCCTCTGGGCGTATACATCCCACTCATTATTATGTGAGAGTGTCATGACCGAAGATAGCTAGGCACGCCCCAAGGCGCACGGCATGGTTGCTCCCAACTCTGTTAAGAGCCATCCCATGCATTTCTGCTTGACTGCACGCCTCTATGACCCAAACCTGAATGCATTGTTCCCTGCATAGCCACGGTATAGCGCTCCCACGGACCAAACATGAGCACAATGCACCCGACGCAGCCAGAGAGGTGTTTTGTCAATGAAGCCGCCTCATGACGTGTCGGGGCTCCGGCCGGAGAGTGTCTTGAGGGCCTCGTGAGGCCCAGACTCTCGAGGATGCACTGGCGCTCTGGTTGCCATGGGTGGCCCGCTCTACTTGTATCCTATTGCTCCGCCTAGACCGTTGCTCCCGAGGCCCTAGGGCATGGCTTTGTGTTGCTGGCTCGCGGGGGCGATGTCTTGCACCGTGCCCCGCGAGCCCAGGGGCGTCCTCCCTTCTCCTCCTGCTCGCGTTATCAAGGCCTAGTACTCCCTCGATCGGAGCCCTCAGGCCTGGCTCGAGGAGGACGCTCGGGGTACCCCTCTACTCGAGGAGGGTGCTAGCGCCTGATCCATCTCACCGTCCGTAAGTATGATGTAGCTTGGTACATCGGGCTCTATTTAAGGGCTCTGTTCTCCTCCTGAGCCGTATCCCCACGCATTGGAAATGGCCCCTTTGGGTGGTGGCGGGATGTCGCCCTATGCGCCCAGCCGGCAGACCCTCTTGTGGCGGGCTTGGGCCCGAAGTTGCTTACCTCTACCACCGCCATTGGGCAGGCCACGTGTTTCTTGCATGGATTGCTCCCTTGGTGACCCAGCGCGCCTTATCCATGGTTGCCTGCCTGTCCGGACGCTTGTGCCACCTGCTCCTGCTCCGGTTGGCGCGATCGTGCCTGGTCAACCTAGGTTGTTGATGGTCCACCGAGGCACGAGAGTGCGTGCGGGCCACGTGAGGGGCGCCCCTTTGTTTCCTCCGTAGGCGTCAGCACTGAGGCCGGGCTGCAGCCCGAAACTGGTCACTGGAATTCGAAGGAGAAGGAGCATGGCGTGTGACGGGCCCTGCCTGGGCTCACCCAGGGTCGGAAGGGGAATGCCGTCGGCGAGAGTGGAGACAGGTGCGGCAAGCAAGCCCCGGTGCCTAACGCGTATGGTGGTGAAGAAGGGTGTGGAGTAATGGCCCTCCGCGCGACGGTGACCAGCTCAACGATGTGGTCGGCCCATGCATCAAAGCCCCCGTGCGTCGGGCGGTGGCCAAGCATCTCGCTTGCCATCAGCAGCGCGTCATGTGCGTCGAGGTCCCCCACGTAGGTACAATGAGACGCCGGTCCCCGGGTTTCCACCCATTCGTTGTGCGCTTGTCCGGCACGAGGAGCGATGATAGTGGAGACGACACTGGTGGCTTGGAACTGACTGCCCAACACCATGCCGCAGGGGCGTGGGTCTCGGACAACAGCGGTGGGATTGGTGAAGGCCAATCTACCGCGGCTGAAGGACGCTTGTTGGGCATCGGACATTGGAGTGATGAAGCTGGGGAAGAGCGAGGCTTGAGGAAGACTTCCACACGCCCCCTACCTTGCACGCCAAATGTTTAATCTCAGGCTCCACAAAACCCAAGGAGGTTCGAACACAGGGGCGTGTGCGAAAATCCTAAACAGCCTCACCCCACCTGGCTCACTACTCGATGATTTCTATGACGAACTCGCACGATGACGAGGAAGAAGATGCACGCGGTGATTTACGCTGGTTTGGGCCGTTGCAAAGCGTAAAACCCTACTTCTGCTTTGGTGGATTGCCTCAAGAGGAGGTTTGTGGATAAACTAGTACAGTGGTGAGTTGCCTCGTGAGGGCGCTCTGGTGGTCTTGCATCTCTTTCTTTGTCTCTTTGATTTCTCCCCTTCTCTACGGTGCATCCTAGCCTCTATTTATAGCAGCCTGGGTCCTCTTCCCTTATCTCTATGGCGGGAAGGGATCCCACAACGGCTAAATTCGAAGGGGGGCAAGAGTACATATCTATCCTGACGAAAGGTTGTCTTCTTCTGCAAAGTAGTTGTTGATGATGTAGGGCTGGGCTCGACGATGACATCCTTCCTGTTGGGCTAATGGTGGTGGTCTTGTTGCACCGGAATGGAAACCTTCGAGGGCACTTTGGGAACCCGCGTACGTCCTTGCTCCCTTTGATCCAAAGAGGAAATTGTACCGCCTGGCGCACTGGTGCCCGCCTGTCCTACCTTGCGTCATCCTTGGCCTCCCGAGACAAAGCACTGCTTGGGGATCTCCTTTGCCCTAGAGGGGGCCTAAGGAGGCCCATTCTTCACTGATCTTGATGTTGCTTCCCTCCTGAGCTCAAGCACTCTCGAGGGCCTTGTCTTGAGCGTGGTCGCGTCAACCGTGCTTGGTTGACATGGTGGGCTATGCCCTGGGCCGCCGGTAGGAAGGTCTAGGTACCCCTTTCCCGGAATGCCGATAGAGGTATTTGGAATTTTTAATCTACTCCTCTTCTCGCTCAAAAAAATTAGGATTACGCGGGTATTTTGGAAACTATATGATGCCGATGTGACATAGTTTTGTCTTGGTGCTTCCTGTTATTGAGGAGTAGAGCTCCAGGGAATTCTAGCCACATCATTATAATTCAGTTTCCTTAGTATCTCAGGACGGAGAATGCTTGAAATTGCTTTAATACTACTTGTGGCGAGAGGAGTTTGGCGTCACCCATTACTGGGGACAACGTCCAGATGTACTCCATTCTTGGTATCGTTGTGATTACGAGGGTCTGAGGTAGACGAGCTTGCAGAACTTCTTCAATATGTGTTGAAGGTTGCGGGTGCGATCTTGTAGCTGATTACATTGAGTAGGTTCCTGAGCCTTCAACCTGATTACATAACCAAGAAAGTATTTCGGAAGTTCTTAGGTGGTAATTCTAGTAGTTATCTAGGATAATCTTTCGTCAGATGTATGAGGGTTTATACATTTGTTCCGATCACATCTTAGCTCAATACATTGTTGTGAATATGCAAGTGGCTTCAGGATCTATGATGTTATCACACACCCGAAGAAGGCATTCTTACTAATTTTCAGTATGAATGCAGTTGATGATATTCCGGTGAAAATTTCTTTCAAGACATTTGATTTAGCTTATTTGAATCATCTTTGTCAATGGTCTCCTGATGTTCTTGTCCATCTTTAGGATGGATCCAGCAACTCGTGGACACTCGGGGCATGACGATGGGGATCAATCTAACCCTCCACCACCCCCACCTCCTCCTCCAGAAGCTTGGCAAGTTGTGATCGCCACAACCAATGCGAATACTCAGATGTTTCTCAGGTTGTTGCAAGAGAGGGATCAGGGACAACAAGGTCATCAAGGGAATTTCCAGAATCAACCTCAATTCACAAATCTCAACCAGTTCCTCGCCAACCAACCCAAGTCTTTCACTTGTTGTGAGCAGCCTCTTGATGTGCATGATTGGCTCCGCGACATGAACAAGCATTTTGAGTTCAGCAATGTCAGGCATGCGGACAATGTCAGGTTCTTGACCTTGCAGCTCAAGGGTTAGGCAGCAGATTGGTGGCAATAGTACAAGGATTGAAGGGGTGATCGTGCAATCATCTGGGATGATTTCTGCTGTGACTTCAGAGCTCATCACATCCTGACGAATTTTGTCGAGGAGATGCATGAGAAGTTCAGGAATTTGAGGCAAGGTAGCAAGTCTGTCTATCGATATAACATCGAGTTCTAAAACCTATCCCGCTATCCTAAGCAAGATGTTCCTGGTGACAAGTGCGAGATTTATCAGTTCAGAGGTGGTCTCAAGGATGAACCTCAGTCGGGTCTAGTCCTGCAGAAGCCTCGTGAGTTTCATCAGTTCTACAACATAGCTCTAAAGTTCGAGGCAGCTCAGCTCAGGCTGGAGAACTCAAGGAAGCGATTCAGGTACTCCAACTCTTCTTCTAGCTCTCAAACTGTTCCTAAGCAGCCAAAGTATTGGGTTCCTCCTCCACCTCCGTTTTGTCCTCGTCAGTAGCAGAAGTAGCACGGTGGTCGTGGTCCTTCCGACCCACCCAACCCAGGGTTTCAGCAGAGGTCTCAGGTGACCAAGTCAGCAAATACTCCACCTCCACGCAAATTCCGTCCGCTCTCAGATGTTACTTGTCACAAGTGCAGTCAAAAGGGTCACTACTCAAACAAATGCACCAGCCAGCGGCATCTTCTGCGTCCTCCTCCTGTCACACCTCCGAGCAATGCTATGGTGAGGCACAACCCCAAGTTAGAAAGAGTGAAAATGGTCAATGCAGCTGAAGCCAAGGATTCTTCTCAAGTGATTTTGGGTAATCTCTTGCTTAATTCTATTCCTGCAAAAGTTTTGTTTGACACTGGTGCATCGCATTGTTTCATGTCATATCCTTTTGCATCAACGCATAGTTTTACAATGGAGTTTTTACCAAATGCATTGAAAGTTTTGTCTCCTGGAAAGCACCTCGGCTCTAATATGGTGGTTCCGGATGTCTCTATCAATATGGGCAGCTATTCTTTTCTGGGCCCTCCAATTGTTCTCAGCAATTTCGATATTGATCCCGTTCTTGGCATGTATTTTCTTGCAATGAACAAGGCTTTTGTTGATTGTGAAGACAAATACGTGATCATTTTCGCAGCTCGCAATGACATGATTCGTCTCTTTCTCTCGGTGTGAAGGGTGAGATTTCAGCCATTTCTCAAATTCCAGTTGTTTGTGAGTTTGGAGATGTCTTTCCAAAAGAATTGCCAGGAATACCTCTTCACCGGACAATAGAGTTTGTGATTGAACTCGAGCCTAGAACTGAATGTGTGTGCAAGCGTCCTTGTAATCTTGGCCCTGAAGAGCTGAAAGAGTTGAAGAAGCGGATAGATGAACAAGAACATATGGGTCCTATCAGACCAAGTTCTTCACCATAGGGTTGTGGTGTTCTGTTTGTCAAGAAGAAGGATGGCATGGACTGACTTTGTCTCGATTACTGTCCATTGAATAAGAAGACAATCAGGAATAAGTACCCACTTCCCAACATCAATGAGTTGTTTGAGCAACTGAAAGGGGCCAAGACATTCTCGAAGCTAGATCTTTGCATGGGCTATCGTCAGATCCGCATCCGTGAAGAACATATTCCAAAGACTGCTTGTAGGACGAGTTTTGTCTCTTATGAGTACACCGTCATGTCCTTTGGTCTCGCAAATGCACCTCCAAATTTCTCTAGATAGATGAACTTTGTCTTGTCTCCCTATAGAAATGAGTTTGTCTTGGTATATTTGTATGACATTCTTGTGTTCTCAGAGTTAGATGAAGAGCATGCAGACCATCTCTGACTTGTGCTTGGCAAGTTAAGAGAACACCGACTCTATGCCAAGTTCTCCAAGTGTGAGTTTTTGGGTCAATGAAGTGGTTTACCTTGGGCACATCATCTCTGCTGAGGACATCAAGGTGCATCATGAGAAAGTTTAGGCCATCTTGAAGTGGGAGCCTCCTCAGAATGTCAGCAGCTTCGTAACTTCCTTGGTTTGCAAGTTACTTCAAAAGATTCGTGGAGAACTTCTCTCAAATTTCTAAGCCTATGGCCAACCTCCTTCTGAAGAGTGTCAAGTATGTCTGGTCTCCTGAGTCTGATGTGGCATTCAATACACTTAAGGATAAGCTGACTTCATCTCCAGTTCTTTTTCCTCCCGAGCAATCAAATCCTTTCTAGGTGTTCTGCGATGCCTCCCTCCAAGGTCTTGGTGGCGTTCTCATGCAAGATAAGAAGGTTGTTGCTTATACCTTGCATCAGCTGAAGCCTAGCGAGAGGAAATACCCCACTCATGATCTTGAGTTGGCGGCAGTTGTTCATGCTCTGATAACTTGGAGACATCTATTGTTGGGAAGACCAGTTGAGGTGTTCACCAACCACAATATCTTTAAGTACATTTTCACTCAACTGAATCTCAATCTTCGGGAAACATGTTAGGTGGAAATGATTGAGGAGTACAATCCGAGCACTAAATATACTCCTAGAAAAGCAAATGTCATTGCAGACGTGCTCGGCCGAAAGGCATACTGCAACAGTCATATCGTCAAGCCTCTTGAACCCGACCTTTGTGAAGTTTTCTGCAAGCTCAATCTTGAAACTGTTCCTCAAGGGTTTCTTGCCAATATTCAAGTCTCTCCGACTTTGGAAGATCGGATTCATGAAGCTCAGCTTCTTGATCCTATGGTGAAGAAAGTGAAGAAAGGTGTGGCCAAGAGCTTTCCAAAGTATAAGTGCTTCCATGTTGATGACAAGGACACCTTGTTTTTCGAGCATAGTCTAGTGGCTCCCAAGGGTGAACTCAAGAAAGTTATCATGGATGAAGCTCATAATTCTCTCCTCTCCATTCATCCAGGCAGTTCCAAAATGTATAAGGACCTCAAGAAAACCTTCTGGTGGACTCGTATGAAGCGTGAAATTGCTCAGTTTGTGAATGAATGTGATGTTTGTCGCTGAGTGAAGGCGGAACATGAACGTCCAGCAGGTCTCCTTCAGCATTTGCCTATTCTAGAGTGGAAATTCGATCATGTTGAAATGAATTTCGTCACTGGGTTTCCTAATTCCAAGAGAGGGAATGATGCTATCTTTGTGGTTATCGACAAGCTCACCAAGGTTGCCCATTTCCTTCGGGTCAAAGACTCTATCTCGGCAGCTCGGCTGGCAGAGCTGTACACATTAATGATAGTTTCTTTGCACCGTATTCCTCGGCTCATATCCTCAGATCATGGAATCCTATTCACTTCCAAGTTCTGGGATTCCTTCCAGACTGCAATGGGTACCAAGATCCGTTTTAGTACAACTTTCCATCCTCAGACTAGTGGTCAAGTTGAGAGAGTCAATCAAATCCTCGAAGATATGCTTAGAGCTTGTGTGATTTCTTTTAGCATGACATGGGAAGACTACCTCCCGATTGCTGAGTTTTCAAGCAAGTTCAGGTAGGGCCCCATTCAAGATTATCTATGGCAGGAAATGCCGCACCCCGCTCAATCGTTCTAAAACCGGTGAGCCCCATTCGAGATTGTCTACGGTAGTAAATGCCGCACCCCGCTCAATCGGTCTAAAAACGGTGAGCGTCAAATCCTTGGAAATGACATGATCACTAAAGCAGAAGAGATGTGTCGTGTCACTCGTGAAAATCTCAAATCATCTCAATTCTGTTAGAAGAGCTATTATGATAACAAACATCGTGATGTGACCTTTCACATCAATGATTTTGTCTATCTCGGAGTGTCTCCCATGAAGGGCACACAGTGCTTTGCGGGTCCTTCCAAGATTATTGGCAAGAGGGGAGACCTTGTCTACCAACTCGAGCTTCCTCCAAATTTCTAAAATGTGCATGATGCGTTTCACGCCTCTCAGCTCTAGATGTGTTTCAAGACTCCCGAGCGTACCGTTGATCTCGAAGACATTGATCTCCAAGAAGACCTATCCTATCATGAGCATCGAGTTGCTATTCTAGAAGAAATTGAGCGTAAGACTCGCAACAAATCAATCATGTTTCTCAAGGTGAAGTGGTATCATCACTCCGACAAAGAAGCCACTTGGGAATATGAGGACCTTCTCCGTTCCGAATTTCCCAAATTCTTCTATTCATAGCTCTCAGGACGAGATCCTCGTGTAGTGGAGTAGAGGTGTAACAGCCCAAGAGCATCCCTTGCCATAATTGTATGTGTCATGTATGAACCTTCATGTTGTGTCTCATGTATCTTGAGTTAATAAAATTGTTTGATGTCATTGAGCATCATGGCATCATATCATCACATCATCTTGTCATGTTTGCATCATGCTTCCTCATGTGATGTTGTTGTGAGTGTGTGTGTGTTGTGGTATGGTGTGCACGAGACATGTGTCATTTCGGTGTGATAACCCCTCCACGATTTCTCTAATCTATGCCCACCTCTCTCATTTCAAATAAATGCAACATGTGGTATTTACTTGCCTATTAATTTCTATAAAAATGTTGCACTTCTTTTAAATATTCTGATAATAATTGTAAACTAGCTCTCAACCTTGTTTCAATATGATTGCATTTTAATTCTTTGCAAAACAGATGCATATGCTAATTATAAGTGAATTGGTTTATTTGCCTAAAAATTCCATGCCTATTTTTAATAAATAGGGCATAATTCTACGAGTTCAAAACTATTTTTATTTTCTCAAGTCTTTGTGTAAAACTCCCTCGATTTTAAACTGTTTGTGCTTGTTTTATTAAAAAAGGAAAACTCTTTTGTTTTCAAGTGAGAGAGAGATCGGGCTATGTGGTCCTACTTCTGCCTCCCCAGACCCAATAACAAGCAGCCAAGCGACCGAGCACTCACAGCCCAGTCCGCCAGCCATAGGGTCTTCATCTTCCCTTACGGTAGCCATCCACCGGAGCCACGTCAGCCACCCCGACGATTTGACGATCGTCTGTTACCGTAGAGCCCTATAAAGACGTCCAAGAGATAGCCCTAGACCTCCCCCGTCCATTCTGCACCTCTCCTTCTCGCGTGGCCGCCAGGGAAGGAACCCACGCCATCACCATTGCCATGAACCCAAAGAACCTGAGCTCGGACTCAGGCTGAACTTTGTCATCTTCCTCCCTCGTCTTCGGCCATGAGGAGCCCTGAATCGGCGTCCTCGACCTCCCTTGACATGCATGCTTCGCCAAGCCTGCGGAGAAGACCATACTCAACCTAACTTCTTCCTCTACTTACTGCAACGTCACAGATAGAAGTTCGCCAAGATTTTGAGCTCCCTCCCTTCACCGGCGGCTAGTCCCCGGCATCAAGACCTTGTCCAACGTTAGCTCGGTGAGCAGCCACTCCTCCCTGCTCCTTCTCGTCCTCCTTTGTTCCTCCTAGGTGCCACAATGTTCATGCCAACTTCATGCCCTCCAAGCTCCGGTCATAATTGCAGTGTACGTGTATTGTTTTTGTGCTTTTGATCTTGCTCACGCGTTGTTGCACCAAGCACTAGAATAGCCCCCCTCCCACACGTGCCTCCAAGACCCCCCCCTCCAGGAGAGCCACGACTTGCCTTTGGTGAGCTCCTCCATGAGCAAGCGAGCCTCTTGATGTTTTCTTTTGTTAGATGCGTTAACTGAATGCCTGTTGTAGTTTTTCTCTACAAAATGTGCACTTACCTAGTTGTAGCCGGAGTGGTAGTGCTACTGCAAGCCCGCTTAGGGGATCTGGGGTTCAAATCCCATGTTCCCTAATCTCCCTTTTATTTGTCTGCTGATACATTTTCAGTCAGGCTCGGTTCTCTGAATTTATTCAGTTTTCGTCATAGTTCTAGGAAGCTATGGTTTATGTTTGACAAGTCCTTCACTTAGTCACAAAACGAGGGCATAGCATCAACCCCTCAAGTCCAAGGTGTCACTGCCAAGTAGCCCCTCTTTTTTATTTTTTGTTTCCTTGTTTTTTTTTCTCTGTTTGAGTTATTTCCATTTAGGGAAATATTCCAGTTTTGTATTTTTCCTAATGTGTCAATAATTCTAGTACATGCCAAATTTGGCATAGAGGTGATATTAGTTGAATATGTCATTTTTGTGATTGCAATTGTGGGAGTTTTATCAACAGTACTATATGTTTGTGATATATGATTTTGGGGTAGAAAATTTCAGTGAATCCAATGGTGGTATTAATTTAGTCGTTTGAGCAAGTTTGTGAAAATGTTGTTTTGTGTTAAAAGTTCATTTTGTCTTTTACACATGAATTAATTCTTGCCTTGTATGATGACCTTGTCAACATGAAATATGATCATTTGTGTGTGTTATATTCCCCGGTATTTTTCCATGCCATGAAATATCTTTAAATGGGTGGCATTCTTGATGTCAAAATTTCACCAAAATTCTGTTTTGACATGCCCAAATAATTCTAAGTGTTGAAATCTGTTATTTTCTTGCCATGTTCTATGATGATTCCCATGAATATATTGCTCCATTGAGGTTGGCACAATGTTATGTTTTGTAGAGCAGGTTACCCTCTGTCATCTTGTGAATTTGGTTTGCAAGCAAGAGTTGTTCATCATAGTTAGTTTTGTTATCCAATATGTCAATGTGTTAAAACTGCACTGTTGCACCCCCTTGAATTTCTCTAAGTCTGGAAGTCTAGTTGTTTCATCATGCCATGTTGAGAGGATGCTAGCCATTGATGTACGCATATTCTGATGTTGCTAGAATGTAATTAGTTATAATGCATGATGTCCTCTATCACCCTGTTAATTTTGAAGCCATGAAGTGCCCTCTAGCACATATAATGGATGTTGTCAATATGCTATAATGTTAAGTCGGAACCTGTAAAACTGGAATTTTCACTAAGTCCCTAAAAATTGTTTCAACGTGCCATCTTGTGAGCTCCATTGCCATTGAACTATGCTTCCTTTCATGTTTCTGTAGAAAGATGAATTGTTGAGAATGCTCTATGCTTCTTGTACATGCCTTGGTTGTGATTTGAAACTTGTTGTAGTTGTGGTTATAGGTGTTACAAGATGACATGTTGCTAGTTGTGAACGAATTGAGTGTTGGATTGTTTTGTGACTTGTGGGTGCTATACGCCATTGTTTTGCATGATCTTTGGGTCTACTCTTGACTAAATCTGAGAATGGTTTGATACCTGAACTATACTTGAACCAAACCCACATGAGCTAGCTTGACACCTGAACCTAAACAAAACCCACATGAGCTAGCTTGACACCCAACCAAAACCAAGCTTGCAAGAAATTATACCCAAACAGAACTAAACCAAGCCTACAACTGTGGGTTGAAACTGTTTACAGAGATGGGTTCAGAACTGTTTGATCAAATGGGTTAGCATACATTGAACAAATAAGCCAAGTACAGATGAACAGGTGCCAAATAATGTAATCCTTCTTACTACTTCTCCCAACATCTTATTTCTTGCAAACAGGCAAGAAGCACACACACACACACACACACTTTTTCGAAATGCAACAAGGTCCCGACAACACGATTTTTATTGCCGATAAGGGATAAATAGTACCAGTGACATCTTTACATAGTGCCCAACTCAACTTAGAAGAAAATACTATCCAACTAGAAACCGTTTGCTGAGTTGTTCCAATGGCCAGCACATGGCTAATGGTTTGGACAAAAGAACACAAAAGGCTTGAAACAACTTCTACCACTGGTCCAACATGCGAATTTAGTCTTCACCGACGAGTTGGCATCAAAGGCCCTAGATGATACGCACACAGGATAATAAGTTGCACAAAATTGAAAGCAAAGCATCAATTCAATTATATGATTGATACCTTCCTTTATTCAATAGGAATTTCTGATTGATTGGATATGATTTTTTAGAGAACTAACAAAGCAAGTTGCTGCAATTTGGCCATGCGTTAATAGTTAAGAGATACGAGCAATAATCAAGTACTAGTGGAAACGTAACAAAGAACAAATCATAGAACTAAATCTAGCTCAAGGCTTTTGCCATGGGATTCCACAAGTCCACATTGGTAACAATTGTACGTCTAATATACTATTATCAGCCAGCAAATAACTCCAGAACAGATATATAATTCTGGGTAACTAGCTAAAGCTGCAACAAATACTACCAACACGAGAACGGAAAAATATATAATTATATATCCATTAAGAACATGTTTCATGATAAGAAATGCATGGTACATGCATCTTTCCTATACTTACACTAAATTGATGTTAACAATGACAGTGCATATTGCTGCTTGTCTAGCTAAAATTTTTGTAGCACGAATATAACTAAAACATCCCACGGTGTAGCATATATGACTAAGCAATTCACTTGTAGTACTAGAACAACAATTAAGCATAGGCAGATTTATTACAACAACTATTTTTTTGTTCTGCTTCTGACCAACATCCAATAGAGTATCCCAGCCTAGACCTTTTCCATCTCAAACTGAATCAAGGTCAACGGATTACTCAGATGAGATTGGGTACCTGCTGGAAACAGATGCAAGAAACATACGACGTGACGCGATTCAGATGCAAGAAACCTCGACAGAATCAGATGCAAGAACCAGTGGAGGGAAAGTCCCTGTCATGCCCAAGATGCGATCCTCTCCTTATTTTGGCACGAGGGACTCGACGGGGATAGAAGCGCATCCCGTCGTGTTGCAAGAATGGATATCATTACAAGTACATGTACAGAAGAGATGAGTATATTGAATTGGCTTACACTTGCCACAAGCTACATCAATATCACATCAATACAACAACATACTCAAACATCATACATAAGAGCAGGGTCCGAGTATGGATGAAATCAAACGATAAAATGACATCCACCCTTGCTATCCTAGGCTGCCGCATGGAACCCATCCTAGATCGATGAAGAGAAGAAGATCTCCAACAAACAAGCAACGCTCTCACGTTCAAGTAGCACATTACCTATATTTGCAATTGTTGTTGTAGTAATCTGTGAGCCATAGGGACTTAGCAATCTCATTTCCAAGGGTATCAAGACTATTAAAGCTTAATGGGTGAGGTATGGTTAAGTGGTGACGCTGCAGCCAGCAATTAAGCATATATTTGAGTGGCTAACTTACGATTACAGAAAGTAAAGTATGGTGGTCTACGCATAACGGATGTGAACTAGTAATGATCACTAACTAATCCTGAACACCTACTTACGTCAAACATAACCCCACCATGTTCTCTCTCGGATAAGGACTCGCGAGAAGAGAATGTCACGGTTACGCACACGGTTGGTGTATTTTATTTGAGTTTACTTCAAGTTTACTATGACCGGGTGTTAAACAAAGTATCCAAGTTTGCCACATAACCACGGGCACAACTTTCCGAAAGATTTAACCCTGTAGGGGTGCTCCAACTCAACCATCACAAATTAACCACACGCAGCGGGAATAACCTCGACCATGGATCTCGTGGTCTTCCTAGGCAATTCCACAGGAAATCTGCCACCTTGAGATAGCCCGAAGAAAAATCAAAATTCCTCACTCAAGATGTTCGAGAAAGGTAAAACAAATCCAGCAAGGCCACCCGATGTGTCGACGAATCCGATAAGAGCCGCGTATCTCATTCTCAGGACACGACCGGATTGTTTAAGTTTTTGACTGGCACACCCATTGGTGGCACCGGCTACTGCCATTTTGGACCAACACTCATGAGGAGCACTGGCCCGGGTTGTTGATTAATTATCCACGGGTGCCGGCGGGTCCCTATGCAATTTTATTAGTTATTAAGCAAATGAAGTACCAAAGTTGGGCCTTGCCAGACAAGCTTTATCCTAAAACGAAAATCAAGGGGGACCCCATAACAACCCCGACCATGTTAGGAGCACTCAGTTATGGCACATAACACCGGTTCACAAGTAACTAGGGCGGTAAGAGTGGAACAAAACGCCGAGCAAAAGGCCAAGCCTTCCACCCTTTACCAAGTGTATAAGTGCATTAAATTAAATAGCAATAATATTGTGATAACAAAATAATGTCCATGTTGTCACATGGAAGCAATTGCACCTGCAACTAGAAATGCTATAAGAAGGGCTGAGCAAGCGGTAACATAGCCAAACAAAGGTTTGCTGGGAAGGGAGGGTTAGAGGCTTCTCATGGAAATGTTGGGAAGCTTGTCAAACAAGTGGTAGGTAGTGAGACATAATGATAAAAGCGGGACAACTAGCATAGCAATGATAGTAGTGGTATCCAGGGAAATGTGTCATCTTGCCTGAGATCCCGCTTGGAAGAAGAACGAATCCATGAAGAAGACGACACAACGTAGTCGAGAGAATCCTCACACTCCAAACGCTTTCGGAACTCTATCGAGAAGGAACAATTCAAAACAACAATAAACACACGGAAACACCACAACATATGCATGACATGATGCACAAACAAATATGATGCATTTCCGGTTTAAATATGCAAGGCATGGCAAATCACATCAAACAACTACTACACATTAAAGTGAAGCTCATTATGCAACGAGTTGCATATTGACGAAACTCCACGATCAATTATTTAGTTCACTCTCGTTTAGGTACACAGCAATATGCAATGTTGTTAAACATGGCAAGAGGTGAAGCATGACCATCTATATCATCTAGGCATTTTAAATGAGGCCGGAAGCAACATATAGCACTTCCGAAACAACCCCATATGCAAATTATGAAATTGGTCCAGATCTGAACTAAACATTTTTATATTTATTAAACGTGAAAATAAAGTGTGGCATGAGATTCTACATGTTTTTCTAGTCAAGTTACATGTGTGGAACATTTTAATCGGAGCTACGGTTTTGTAGTTATGAAATAAATCATTTGACATGGCATACCGCAAAAACAATGAAAACAGCAAGTTAATCATTTTTATCACAAGTGAGAGTTCGATATTATTGAACTACAAGAAAAATTAGTCATGTTTCATATATAAAGTTTTTTAATCCGATGTACGGTTATGGAGTTATTAAATGCATGATCTAGGGGGACTTTCCTACAAATATGTAAAAACCAGTTAAATTGCTAAATCCGCTACGCAGAAAAAAAACACGGGCCGAATCTACAAGCACATGATATTATCATACGCCCGGGGCGAGGGATAGGGCATCGGGGGCTCACCTCGTGGGCTCAGCCCATGTGAGGGAGACTAAGCGCGACTGGGCCTAGGGTGGCGCCAGCCCATGCGGGCGAGGTTGCCCAGGCGCGGGTCAACTGGAGCGCGAGCGGGGAGCTCCTCCCGATCCGATCGGGGCGAGGGCACAGCGGCGGTGGAGGCCCCAAGGGCTTCAGGAGGCACGACCCTAGTGAGCAGGCAACAGGAACGCCGGATCCAGCCGGGATGGAGCTCCGGCAACAAGATCAGCACGGACCGAGCACCAGTGACGCCTGCGGCTTCGATCCATGGCAGCGGGGGCGAGCTTGGCGGCAGGCTGGCAAGGTCAGGGCTGGTCTGCAGCGGAGCATGGAGCAGGCACCGTGGAGCAGGGCGTGAGGGGGCGGTGCGGAGGTTGTCCCGCGAGCTCCGATGAGGGGTCGACCGATGGGAGGCGGTGCGGCGCTCTATGGGGCCGCGGGACTCGGGGACGAGCGCTGCGGGGAGCTCTGGGCTCTGGGCAGCAGCATACGGGCGGCGGCACGGATCTGGGCCCGAGCGGGCCTCGGATGGGCGTGGCAGGCTGGCGACGCTGGCAGGAGAGAGGAGGCGTGGATAGAGGCTGGGTGGCGTGGAAATCGGGGAAGGGCTATGGATTGCCCAATTAGGAAGGTGGGGGTTTTGCACCGTTTTTGGACCCTCCGATCGCGATCGGGTGGTCCGGAAGCAGAGGGGGCTAGCAGGTAGGCACGTGAGCTATGAAGAGGGGATATGACTGAGAAGAGAGGGAGGTGGTGGCCCGGCGGCACGTTTTGAAATACCGAGAAAACGTCCGATAATAAACTGGTGACGGTGATGCTACAGTCGATCGCTCAGGTATCATACAAACTCGGAATGCGACAAAATTTGGTAGGCGGTCTACCTACACTAAAACAAGACCACACGCCAGATTTCGACCCAATCCGGGAATATTTTAAGTGCGCCTTAAAAACAGTTTCTTTTAAACGATGTCGCGGGCGCGGGCGTGTGTGGTTGTTCTCGAAACAGGCAACGACAAGAACATAGAGAACCGACGACTACAAACAGATGCAAGTTTTCGAAAACGAGTGACGATGCTATGTAGATGATGCGAATGATGCAATGGTGAATGCGACAACCAAACAATACACAAGATGACAATGGAATAAAAGGGGAATCTTCTGGAGCGTCGATCCCGGGTGATTACAACTCTCCTCCACTACACGAGGATCTCGTCCCGAGATCTATAATGAGAAGGGGAAGAGAAAGAGCAAGAGGTGAAACTTAGTTGCTACCCTTACAAACGAGTGAAACCAATGATCATTGAAGGTTTCAACGAGACGAAGAATGACATGAGGAACAAGCAAGAATTCAAAAGAAATTTCTGCAGCACTTTGATAGGATAGAGAGGAAAAATTGATAAGAAGGAAAAGAACTTGAACATAGAACAGGACACTCTGGTAAATTAATTATCAAAGAAAGAACATGATCTTGATACAACAAGATGATAGTTGAAAGGGAGCAACATGACAATGCCTCCGGAAGAGAAGAATAGAAACTAGACCATTGGAAGGAAAAGAACCGAGAAGAACATGACAACTTCTACCACCAATGAATTTGAGAAGCATGGGCTGAACGGAGTTGATGGAGAATCAATGATGAAAAGAATAGCTTGTTCTGGACTTGTAGAAAACATCTCAAAATAGTGAGGTGATAACTAGCCACTGACAAAACAATTGATGGATGAAAGCAATAAGGGATGCAAAACTTCTTTCACCAAGAGGAGAGGAGAAAACTTGGATCATTTTTATGACACCATGATAGCAACAATCCTTAGGAAATGCCTTAGGTGAAATCCAACCCAAGATAACTCCAAGAAAACAAGATGGGTTTGCTTATCTTTTTCTTGACAATTTTCCCTTTGAGACTCCTCATAATCAAGAATTTAATAACACCATCTCAAATACAATGGATAAATAATTGAACTTACAAATCGAAGATAAAGAACACTTGAGCACCTCCAACAAGAATCTTGAAGAAGACTTCGATAAGAATTAACTCCTTGATGAACCATCATGAGGAACTTCCGAAAAAGGAAAAAATAGGATGATAGAAAAGAGTTGAAGGTTAAAAAAGAACAAGATTGAGGCCTTGATATGATTTAGATGAAGCTTAGCGACAAGATACTTGAGAAAACTTGAAACTCTGGAAAATAAAAGTTGAACAACTTAGAATCAAGAATTTGATGCCATTAAAAATCCGAAAGAAGGATTGAAAGCACTTGATGAATCAAGAATAAGATTTATGTTATGCATATCCTTCATCAAGTTGAATTGATGACAAGCAACGGATTTCACACACCACTTATTCTTGTTGCAAAGAATTGAAGAGAGAGAGAGATCACAAACTTGAAGAAGTCTTGCACGAGAACACCGGTAAGAATTGGAAACTAAAGAGGATAATACAAATGAATGATATAACATGAGAACGAAGAGAGCATGATCCACCTAATAGAAAACTTGAACGAAGCGCTGGAATAGTTGAGATACGAATGAAAGAACAACACTTGAGAAGAATTCGAGAACGAAAACAACAAGCTGAGAACGAAGAAATCTTCTGAAAGGATGGCCTTCAGGAGGATCGAGAAATGAAGACAACTCTGAATGCACCGAATAGATATGGAAAGAATTACTCATGATTGACAACACTCGAGAAGATAACACAAAGCTGATATGAAAGATATTCAAGAGAATGGAGCAAGATTTAAGAGAAACTCTCCTTCGGTCTTCAGTGCATAGAGTGACGTTGAGAAACAACACCAAGAATTACTAAGACACCCTGGACCAATGAATAATGAAAGGTTGAGCCAACAATGAAAATGATTTAGAAGCGATCTTAGAGAAGGAATATGACTGATGAAATTCATTCTTACGTCATATTAAAAGAGAACTTGAGGACATCTCCAGGATGATTAGAAGAGCCAGGTAAGATCCTGGGGAAAAACCTATGGGTTATGGGCCCACTCAAAGGAAACCACTGTTTAAGTGATTGCTTAGAAGATTGCACCAATACGACTGGAAACTTGATGAGGTGAGAACCTCAAAATGATTGAAAGGATTTGAATGGAAAACAAGAAACTTCTAAGATATCTTCGGCCTCCATATAGAACAGAGAGAGACGAATAAACAAGAGAGGCTTGGAAAAGAAATTCCAACATGGAAACCATTGAACGAATGAGAAAGGATATGATGAACACCGAGATCTTGAATTGAATCCACCGGATAAAAATAACAACGAGAACAAGGAATATGAGGATAGATCTTGAAACTGAAACTCTTGAGAATCTCTACAAGAAATCACCGGATACAATATGAAGAAATGATAGCAGAAGCATTGATGAGGAGAAAGGCACTTGGAATAGAATTTAATCATTGAAGAAAAGGGAGGGAGGGTGGGGGAAAACAAAGAAAACTTGGGATAGATGAAATGAACTCCGGAAAGAAACATGAGGATTTATCTTGCAATATCAGAGATAATTGAATATCTTGAAGAGGAGTGCACCGGTTGAAAAGAATTCATATGATAACTTGATTGGGCAAAAGAATTATCATTCTCATAGAAATATGAGAACACTTCTTAGGAAGATATGAAATCACCACTTGACATCGAAGCAACTTGAATTACCATGTACAAAACAAAACAAGGGATGGGCTTACGAAACAAGCCAGAACAAATGCATAACAGAGATTTCGCTCGATATTTTCATGGTAATGTTCGCACGGGCTCGATCGTACATTGGATTGTCATATTGAAATGATGCTCAAATATGCGCCCTAGGCGTAGCGAACTACAAGGCTTGACGAAGCATAAATCGAGACTGTCCTCTGTAAGAAAGTCCGTGAACAACCGAATCCACTAGATGTTGAACCCCAACCTCACATCATGATCTGTTGGAAGATAGCACAGGTAACTACTTGAATTCCCACCTAAGAACTCCCAAAAACTTTCTGGTTATGCAATCCGGTGTTGGGGATACAAGGAGGAAATATGTCACACAACTAACAAACCTACACCCCAACTGTATCCATCCTTCCACAATAACCAGAGGCTTCCAGAAATCCATCTAACTCGGATACTCGAAAGCACAACGATATTAACCATGGTGGTACCCCGGACGCCTCCCCAGTACTAGGTGACTCTGACCTTATCTCACCATGAAAAGTATTGAAGCAATTCCGAACACCCTCCGTCCTGAGATACTAAGGAAGCTGAATGATAACGATGTGCCAAGAATTCCCTGGAGCTCAACTCCCTAGAAGAAATCAAGTCAAACACGAGGCACCAAGACAAAACTCCATCACATCGGTATCATATAGTTTCCAAAATACCCGCGTGATCCTAAAAAAATTGAGTGAGAAGAGGAGTAGAATAAAAATTCCTAAGTCGTAATTCCTCACCAGAGAATAGAAGAGGAGTAAAAAGAATCCTACTCTCCGATATAACTAGAATCAAAATAGTTTTTCTCTAGACTGACTTGGCCAAGTTCGATCAATCAAGGGGGCTCCTAGGTTGGTATAGGCTCTGATACCAAGTTGTCACATCCAAGATGCGATCCTATCCTTATTTTGGCATGAGGGCGTCGACAGGGATGGAGGCACATCTCGTCGTGTTGCAAGAATGGATATCATTACAAGTACATGTACAGAAGAGATGAGTATATGGAATTGGCTTACACTTGCCACAAGCTACATCAATATCACATCAATACAACAACATACTCAAACATATTACATAAGAGCAGGGTCCGACTATGGACGAAATCAAACGATAAAATCGCATCCACCCTTGTTATCCCAGGCTGCCGCTTGGAACCCGTCCTAGATCGATGAAGAGAAGAAGATCTCCAACAAACAAGCAAGGCTCTCACATTCAAGCATCACATTACCTGTACCTACAACTGTTGTTGTAGTAATCTGTGAGCCACAGGGACTCAACAATCTCATTTCCAAGGGTATCAAGACTATTAAAGCTTAATGGGTGAGGTATGGATAAGTGGTGAGGCTGCAGCAAGCAACTAAGCATATATTTGAGTGGCTCACTTACGACTACAGAAATTAATGTATGGTGGTCTACGCATAACGAACGTGAACTAGTAATGATCACTAAGTGATCCTGAACACCTACTTACGTCAAACATAACCCCACCGTGTTCTCTCTCGGATAAGGACTCACGAGAAGAGACAGTCACGGTTATGCACACGGTTGGTGTATTTTATTTGAGTTTACTATGACCGGGTGTTAAACAAAGTATCCAAGTTTTCCACATAACCGCGGGCACGGCTTTCCAAAAGATTTAACCTCGCAGGGGTGCTCTAACTCATCCATCACAAATTAACAACCGCAACGGGAATAACCTCGACCACGAATCTCGTGATCTTCCTAGGAAATTCGACAGGAAATCTGCCACCTAGAGATAGCCCGAAGAAAAATCGTAATTCCTCACTCAAGACGTTTGAGAAAGGTAAAACAAATCCAGCAAGGCCGCCTGACGTGTCGACGCACCCAATAAGAGCCGCGTATATCGTTCTCAGGACACGACCGGATTGGCTAAGTTTCCGGCTGGCACACCCGTTGGTGGCCCTGGCTACTGCCATTTTGGACCAACACTCATGAGGAGCACTGGCCTAGGTTGTTGATTAATTATCCGCAGGTGCCGGCGGGTCCCTATGCAATTTTATTAGTTATTAAGCAATTGAAGTACCAAAGTTGGGCCTTGCCAGACAAGCTTTATCCTAAAACAAAAATCAAGGGGGTCCCCATAACAAGCCCGAGCATGTTAGGAGCGCTCAATTATGGAACATATCACCGGTTCACAAGTAACTAGGGCAACAAGAGTGGAACAAATCATCGAGCAAAAGGCCAAGCCTTCCACCCTTTACCACGTGTATAAGTGCATTAAATTAAAGAGCAATAATATTGTGATAACAAAAGAATGTCCATGTTATCACATGGAAGCAATTGCACCTGTAGCTAGAAATGCTATAAGAAGGGATGAGCAAGCGGTAACATAGCAAAACAAAGGTTTGCTGGGAAGGTGGAGGGTTAGAGGCTTTTCATGGAAATGTTGGGAATCTTGTCAAACAAGTGGTAGGTAGTGAGACATAATGACAAAAGCGGGACAACTAGCATAGCAATGAGAGTAGTGGTATCCAGGGAAATGTGTCATCTTGCCTGAGATCCCACTTGGAAAAAGAACGAATCCATGAAGAAGACGACCCAACGTAGTCGAACGAATCCTCACACTCCGAACGCTGTCGGAACTGTATCGAGAAGGAACAATTCAAAACAACAATCAACACACAGAAACACCACAACATATGCATGACATGATGCACAAACAAATATGATGCATGTCCGGTTTAAATATGCAAGGCATGGCAAATCACATCAAACAACTACTACACATTAAAGTGAAGCTCAATATGCAACGAGTTGCATATTGACGAAACTCCACGATCAATTATTTAGTTCACACTCGTTTAGGTACACGACAATATGCAATGTTTTTAAACATGACAAGAGGTGAAGCATGACCATCTATATCATCTAGGCATTTTAAATGAGACCGGAAGCAACATATAGCACTTCTGAAACAACCCCATATGCAAATTATGAAATTGGTCCAGATCTGAACTAAACATGTTTTATATTTATTAAACATGAAAATAAAGTGTGGCATGAGATTCTACATGTTTTTATTGTCAAGTTACATATGTGGAACATTTTAATCGGAGCTATGGTTTTGTAGTTATGAAATAAATCATTTGACATGGCATACCGCAAAATCAATGAAAACAGAAGGTTAGTCATTTTTATCACAAGTGAGAGTTGGATATTATTAAACTACAAAAAAATTAGTCAAGTTTCATATATAAAGTTTTTTAATCCGATGCACGGTTATGGAGTTATTAAATGCATGATCTAGGGGGACTTTTCTGCAAATATGTAAAAACCAGTTAAATTGCTAAACTCGCTACGCAGGAAAAAAAACACGGCCCGAATCTACAAGCACATGATATTATCATACGCCCGGGGCAAGGGATAGGGCATCGGGGGCTCACCTCGTGGGCTCAGCCCAGTTGAGGAAGACTAGGCGTGGCTGGGCCTGGGGTGGCGCCGGCCCATGCGGGCGAGGTGGCCCAGGCGGGGTCAACGGGAGCGCGAGCGGGGAGCTCCTCCCGACCCGGTCGGGGCGAGAGCACGGCGGCGGCGGAGGCCCCAGGGGCTTCGGGCGGCGCGACCTTAGCGTGGAGGCGACGGGAATGCCGGGTCTTGCCAGATGGAGCTCCGGCGAGAAGATCCGCGTGGACCTAGCACACGCGACGCCGACGCCTTCGATCCATGGCGGCGGGGGCAAGCTTGGTGGCGGGCTGGAGAGGTCGGGGCCGGTCTGTGGTGGAGCACAGTGCGGGCACGGTGGAGCAGGGCATGAGTGCGCAGTGTGGAGGTGCTCCAGCGAGGGGCCAGCCGATGGGAGGCGGTGCGGCGCTCTGTGGGGCCGTGAGACTCGGAGACGAGCGCTACGGGGAGCTCGGGGCTCTAGGCAGCAGCTTATGGGCAGCGACGCGGATCCGGGCCCGAGCAGGCCTCGGATGGGCCTGGCGGGCTAGCGGCATTGGAAGGAGAGAGGAGGCGCGGGTGGAGGCTGGGTAGCATGGAAATCGAGGAAGGGCTAGGGTTTGCCCAATTAGGCAGGTGGGGGTCTATTTATAGCATTTAAGGGCTAGGGTTAGTGGGTTTCGCACCATTTTCGGACCCTCCGATCGCGATCGGGTGGTCCTGAAGCGGAGGGGGCTAGCAGGCAGGCATGTGAGCTATGAAGAGGGGATAGGACTGAGGAGAGAGGGAGATGGTGGCCCGGCATCAGGTTTTGAAATACCGAGAAAACGTCCGATAATAAACCGATGATGGTGATGCTATAGTCGATCGCTCGGGTATCATACGAACTCAGAATGTGATGAAATTTGGCAGGCAGTCTACCTACACTAAAACAAGACCTCACGCCAAGTTGCGACCCAATCCAGGAATATTTTAAGTGCCCCTTAAAAACAGTTTTTTTAAATGATGTCGCGGGCGCGGGCGTGTGTGTTTGGTCTCAAAATGGGCTACGGGGAGAACGTAAAGAACCGGCGACTTTGAACATATGCAGGTTTTCGAAAACGAGTGATGATGCTATGCAAATGATGCGAATGGTACAATGATGAATGCGACAACCAAACAAAACACAAGACGACAATGGAATAAAAGGGGAATCTTCTGGAGCGTTGGTCCCGGGGTGTTACAGTCTCGGCCATGCTATCGCCCCTCGCCCGGCTGCGTGACGATGACGTGGTGGAGGTAGACAGCCAAGTTAGCCGGCACGGCACGCGGCCGCCAGATGACGCCCACCGCCGCTGATGAGGACATGGGGCGACGAAGGTGAGCAGGAGGAGAGGGGAGCACCCATCAGTGAGGAGAGGGGGTGGGGGAGAGGGAGTAAGCCGACTAAGCTGAGCAGGAGGAGATGGGATAACTCATCTGTGAGGAGAGGAAGTGGGGGAGAGGGAGTAGGCCGACGACAAGGTGTGAGGGAGACGGGGCGGTGGTTGGCGGCCGGCGGCGGTGGCAGTGGCGGCGGTGGAGGGCTCGACCGCTCGAGAAGTAGGTTAGCTCGATCGGGCCTCCTCTTTTTATTTTTTTCAGTCGTGGTCTTGGCGAGGAACCGGGGTGGAACCCATAGTTTTCAGCGGTTAGACCTGAACTCTTTAAGCCGGTAACTGATTATACCCAAACTGGTTTTTCTCTAGACCCAAACCATACTTAAACCAAATAAAGCTAAACCCAATAAGAACCAAACCAATTAAGCCTAGAGTAAAAAACAAAACCAATTTAACCAGTTTCTGAATAACCATTCTCAGATTTATTCTTGATAGATTTTCATTACATATACAGTGGCATCCTTGGACTACCAAGGAATAGCCCATGGCCTTCTTCATCTTTGCTTTTGTCTCCGTTAACGTACGTACCTTGCTTTGAGCGTACCGTGAGCTTCGTTACTCTGTTTGCGACATTCTACATATGCATTTGCATCGATTTTAAATGATGCATCCATATTTTCCATGTTCATGCATGTTACGAGTAAACATGATTTTCTATTCAGAACACTAAATAACTTAATATTTGCATGTGAAACATGACTAGCATAGGTTTGCCATGTTATTTGCATCCATATGATCATGCATCATCTTAGTGGCGCGTTGTACTTCGGTTGTATGTTTATTGGTGATGTTTCTATTTGTGTAGACCTGAGTGACGAGCCTGAGTACGAGGATCCCGAAGACAATATCTACGAGGACCCAACTCTATATCCACCTGAAGAACCAACATGCAAGATGACCGTACCCGAATCCCGACACTATTTTTGCCTTGCTAGATGTCTCGCTCTTATCGTTATGTTTCCTTACATACCACTTACATGTCAAGCCTCCTAAACTGTCATGAAATCCTCTAACCCCTCCACTACCTAGGAAACCTTGTTGGTCTAAGTTATCGCTGCTTAGCCCCTCTTATAGCGTTCTTAGATGCACGTGCAGGTTGTTTCCATGTGATTACATGGATATCTGGAGATATCACAATATTATTGCTATTAAATTTAGTGCACCTATATATCTTGGTAAAGGTGGAAGGCTTCGCCTTTTGCTCGGTGTTTTGTTCCAATTTTGCTGCCATAGTTACTTGTTGCCGGTGTTATGTTCCATATTTTGCACTCCTAACATGCTCGGGGTTGTTATGGGGACCCCCTGACTATTCGTTTTAGATTAAAGATTGTCTAGAAAGACCCAACATTGGTACTATTTGCTTAATGACCTAATCAAAATGCATAGAGCTTAGCTACCCCATGGATAATGAATCAACCACCCGGGCTAGTGCTCCTCATGAGTGTTGCTCCAAAACGGGCTGCCTGCGGGGCTGCCTCGACGAAACTCGGGGATTAGTTTTCCCCGTAGGTAGTCCCATCTGGTAGTGCCCTGAGAAAGAGATACACACCGCTCCTATTGGGATCAGGCCTGCCGGGTGGTCATGCTTGACTTGTTTTACCTTTCTCGAATGTCTTGCACGAGGGACTCTAAGGATACTTTGTGCTATCCCAAGGTTGAGGTGTTCCTAGTGAATCTCCAAGGAGATCACGGGTTATCCATGGTCGAGGTTATTCGAAGCGGCATGTGGTTAGTTTGCAATGGATGAGATGGAGCACCCTTGCAGGGTTTAATCTTTTCGAGAAGCCGTGCCCGTGTTTACGTGGGAACTTGGACATTTGTTTAACACCTGGTTATAGAAGACTTGGAGTAAACTCAAATAAAATACACCAACCGTGTGCGTAACCGTGATTGCCGCTGCTCGTGAACATGAACCAAGAGAGAACACGGTGGGGTTATGATTGACGTAAGTAGGTGTTGAGGGTCACTTAGTGATGATACTAGTTCACGTCTGTTTTGCGTAGGCCACCATATTTACTTCTTGTTCTCGTAAGTTAGCCACACAACATATGCTTAGGTGCTTGCTGCAACCTCACCACTTAACCTTCCTCACCCAAATGGCTTACATAGTTTCGATACCTGGGTTACAAGATTGATGAGTCCATGTGGCTCATAGATTACAACACTATAGGTACAAGTTCCGATGATTTCTATGATGTTGAGGCGTCCCAGCACCAGTGGGAGTTTAATGAAGAACGTGCCCGGATGTATGTTGTGTATCCAGATGAGTAGAGAGGCATCGTGGTTGTGTTACTGGGCTAGCAAGGCAGTCTCGTTGCGTCTTTTATCGTTTGTTTTTATCCATAGCTGGACCCTGCTTTATGGATGAATGTGTGAATGTTTATGTGACATTGTAATTTAGGATGTGGCGAGTATAAGACAACTATTATACTCTTCTTCTCAATAAATGTATGCAATGATTATGTACTTGCAAAACGCCTAGATGCGCTTCTATCCCCATAATGTCCTCGTGCCTTAATTGGGATAGTACCGCATCTTGGTCATTGCACTGAGCGCGCCATGTTGGCTTGTGGCTCACATGTGTCTCCCCTCTAGTGGTTCTTCGTGTCGGTATTTCTTATTTCCTTCAGAAAAAATCATAAAAAAGTTTCGGGCGATTCCGAAAACTTATATTTTGTGGACAAAAACAACACCACGGTAATTCTGCTGAAAATAGCGTTAGTCCAGGTTAGTTATAAGTAAATCAAATAAAGTGCATAAAAACATATAAAGGTATTGTAAACATAGGCAAACATGCCATGGATACTTCATAAATTATCGATACGTTGGAGACATATTAGCATCCCCAAGCTTAATTCCTACTCATCCTCGACTAGGTAGATGATAAAATAAATAATTTACGAAGTGTGAATACTACCATAGTATATCCGTTTGATCAGTGAAAATTCCAAGCACTCTTTCTAGCATCATAACCAGCAACTTTTTCAAAAAAATCATCATGGTTGAGTAGCAATCAATTCACAAGGCTTTGTTCAAACAATGCATTCTCTCGAAACTTAACAACATATGTTCTTACTCATCAAACAATTTCAATGCATCATCAAGTTTAAGTAAGAGCTCCACATACTCAATTTTCATATACTCTTCTATGGCTGCTAATAATCAAGGCATGTTTTTAGAACAAACAACATCCATTAAACACAGAGAAAGATAGGGGCTCTTATTGAATAAACTTGGCTCAAGGATTTGGATGCAGAAGTAGTATGTCTATTTGGTATGAAGTTTAGGCAAGGAAAGTGTCCTAAACAAGCACCACGTGTTGGAGGATCCATGAAAATATAACTTCTATGAAAATATACCCAAACAAAACCATTAATTTGTGTTCATTCTCCAACTTCAATTATTAGATCAAGGTTGAAAATAATTAATGGGTATTCACAATCATAAAAGATGCCCAAGATAATATATTTGTATGTGAAAGTTCTTTCATGAATTGCTCATATGACCAATACGGTGATTATTAAACTTCAATAGTTTTTATGTAATAAACCAAATGAGAAACTACTAATAAGCATAAAGCTCATTAATAATTTAAGATTTATGATATTCAATTCATTCACAATTTACTCTTAGGATATAGGTGAAGCACACGAGTAAACATCAAACTACTCTCGAAAGATATAAGTGAAGATCAATGAGTACTCAAACAATTAGGTAGCTATGTGAGGATCCTCTCTCGATAAATATTTTAGATCTCAAATTTATTTCAAACATAAAACAAAACAAAATTTCACTCCAAGAATAGCACATATCATGTGGACAAATAAAAACTTAGGCTCAACATAGGCTAACCGATATTTGTTGACGGAGAGAGGTGGGATGCGTAGCATCCCCAAGATTATATGCTTGAGAATTCTTGTGATATTTACTTGGGTGCCTTGGGAATACCCAATCTTGATATTTGGTATCTCATTCAATCCTCTCATATCTCGGTTCCACCTAAGTCTCAAAAACTTCGTCCACACAAAACTTGAAAAGAACTCGTAAGACAGGTTAGTACACATAAGAATAAATCAGCACTTCATGTACTGCCAAAACAAGTTGCATAATAATTTTCAAATATTAGGTAATGTATACTACCATTTCCACAATTTATATCTACCAATATAAGGCATGAAAACACTAGGATAAGTAGATAACAAAACTATGACAGCAATTTGTGTAAATAGGACAGTCTGTAGCAATTGTTTTACAAAGTGCACTTCTTTAACTCTAAAAACATTGAGACTTTAGGAAATGATAAATATTTTATATAAACATACTGTGTAAAAATTTCATAAACTTTCCATGTTCCAAAAAAATATGAAAATTCAAACACTACAGCAAAAGTTTCTATTTTTACACAGCACATATCAAACATGTAACTCAAGCATCGTAAAAGGCAATTCTTGGAACTTTTTATTTAAAAAAATACTATAAATAACATAAAGCAAATTATATCAAAATAAAATGGCGCTCTGAACAAATTGCATCTTATGTGATGAATAAAAATATGGCTCCAAGTAAGATATACCGATAGCGTTGAAGACGAAAGAGGGGATGCCTTCCGGGGCATCCCGAACCTTAGAAGCTTGAGTCTTCCTTGGATATTACCTTGGGGTGACTTGGGAATCCCCAATATTAGTTTATTTCTAATCCTTATTCTCTTCATATTGATATCTCACCCAAAATTGAAAACTTCAATCACAGAAAACTTAACGGAACTTCGTGAGATGGGTTAGTGTAATAAAGATACATCATTCACTTAGGTACTGTCAAGACAAGATTCATAATTGTTATGACATAATACCTACTGTATTCTATCATTCCCTTAATTTATATTGCTAAATATATGCTAGGAAAACACTAAAACAAGTAAACTATGCATACAAAATAGAATCTGACAAAAACAGAAGACTCTGTGAAGATCTATAGTATAACCATATTTACCTGTCTCTAAAAATTCTGAAAAATTAGGAAAACGCAGAGGATTTGCATAGAAAGACTATGTAAAAATTTCAGAATTTTTTACTCTCCAGTAAAACTATAGAAATTCTGCACTGGACGTAAAAGTTTCTACTTATGCACAGAATCAAACTAACAAGTATCCACTCTATCCCAAAGGATTTACTCGGCACTTTATTGAAATAAAAGACACAAAACGTGAGTAATACAGTAGCTTAATCATGTAAACACACAAAAGCAGAAATTATAAACAGTGGGTTGTCTCCCAACAAGCGTTTTTCTTTAAAGCCTTTTAGCTAGGCATGATGATTTCAATGATGCTCACATAGGAATAGTATTTGAAACATGCAAAAGAGCACAATGGATCACATGACAAGCACATTTAAGTCCAACCCACTTCCTACGCATAGGGATTTTGCAATCAAACAATTTATTGGAACAAGAATCAACTTGCATAGGAAGGCAAAACAAGCATAACTTCAAAACTTTGAACACATAGGGAGGAAACTTGATATTATTGCAATTCCTACAAGCATATGTTCCTCCCTCATAATAATTTTCAGTAGCATCATGCAGGATTTCAACAATATAACTATCACATAAAGTATTCTTTTCATGATCCACAAGCATAGAATTTTCTTTACTCTCAACATAAGAAAATTTCTTCTCATTCATAGTAGTGGGAGCAAACTCAACAAAATAACTATCATGAGACACTTGATTGACATAACCACATTGAATATTAAAATCATGATCACCAGATTCATGGTTAATATCACTCTTTATAGCATACATGTGATCACCATAATCATCATAGATAGGAACTTTGTTGTCATGGTCAATTGAAACCTGTTCCAAAATAGTGGACTCATCATTAAATAAAGTCATGACCTCTCCAAATCCACTTTTATAATTATTGCAATAAGATTTAACGCCCTCCAAAATAGTGGATCATTAGTACCAAGAGTTGGAACTCTTCCAAACCCACTCTCATCAATATAATCATTATAAATAGGAGGCATGCTCTCATCATAATAATTTTGCTCATCAAACTTGGGGGACTAAAAATATCATCTTCATCAAACATAGCATCCCAAGATTGTTGCTTTGCATATCATTAGCATCATGCACATTCATAGAATTCATATTAAAAATATTTAAATCATGCTCATGATCCAAGGAATTCAAATTAAGTATTTTTATAATTTCTTGATCTAATAATTGAGCACAATTTTCTGAACCAACATTTTAGCGTAAGACATTATAAAGACGAAACAAATGAGGCAACCTAAATTCCATTATTTTGTAGTTTTCTTTTATAAAATAAAACTAGTGTAAAACAAGAAACTAAAATATTTAATTGCGAGATATAAAGATATACCTTCAAGCACTCACCTCGCGGGTAATGGCGCCAGAAAATAGCTTGATGTATACTACACTATTTTATTCTTGTAAACTATGTTGGGCCTCCAAGCGCAGAGTTTTGTAGGATAGTAGTAATTTTTCCTCAAGTGGATGACCTAAGGTTTATCAATCTGTGGGAGGTGTAGGATGAAGATCTTTCAAACAACTCTGCAATCAAATACACGAAATCTCTTGTGTCTCCAACACACCGAATACAATGTAAAATTGTATAGGTGCACTAGTTCGACAAAGAGATGGTGATACAAGTGCAATATGGATGATAGAAATAGGTTTTTGTAATCTAAAAATACAAAAACATCAAGGTATCAAGTGGTAAACAATGAGAAAAATGGTATATTAATGCTTGGGAAAACGACCTAGGGTTCATACTTTCACTAGTCCAATCTCTCAACAATGCTAACATAATAGAATCATATGATCATCCCTCAACACGCAACAAAGCATCACTCCAAAGTTCATAGTAGCGGAGAACATAAGATGAAATTTGTGTAGGTAGTAGAACCACCTCAAAGTTATCCTTTCATCAATCTTTTGAGCTATTCCTATAAGTGTCACAAACAGCCCGAGAGTTTGTACTAAAATAACACTAATGATACATATCAATCAACCCTAATGTCACCTAGATACTCCAATGTCACCTCAAGTATCCGGGGGTAAATTATGCGACATGCATCAATAAATTTCAGATCTATCATATTCAATCCAAAACAACGAACTTCAAGGAGCACCCCAAGATTTCTATGCAGAATGTACTATGAAAACATGCAGTCAACCTGTATGCATAGATTCCCAAGGTCACCAGGAATCCGCAAGTTGATGCCATAACATATATCAAGTTAATCAATAGAATACCCCAATGTCACTATGGGTATCTGCATACAAGATATACATCAAGTGTTCTCAAACCCAAAGTATTCAATCTAACACAATGAGATCTCAAAGGGAAAGATTCAACTCATCACAACAAGATATCAAGGGACAAACACCATACGATCCATCTATATTAACAAAGCTCGTGATATATCAAGATCGGGGCATCTCAAGAACATGAGAGAAAGTGATTGAAGACATAGCTACTAGTACATACCCTCGGTGTGAGGGTGAACTAATCTCACCTTGTCATACCCTCCACCGGGATGATGAAGATGGCCATTGAAGATGATTTCCCCCCTTTGATAGGGTACTGGAAAGGCTCCAGATGGGTTTTTTGTTGATACAGAGAGTTACAGCGGCAGAGCAGAAGTTCTCCATTTATTTCAAAGGTTCTCTGTATATATAGGATTTTTGGCTTCGGAATCACCCTAAACGGAGCCACATGGGCCCTACAAGCCATCGGGGCGCGCCCAGGGGGTGGGCGTGCCCTGTTGGCTTGTGGCCCATAGGCGGCTCCCCTCTAGTGGTTCTTCGCTCTGGTATTTCTTATTTCCTTAGAAAAAATCATAAAAAGGTTTCGAGCGATTCCGAGAACTTTAATTTTCTACACAAAAACAACACCATGCTAATTCTATTGAGAACAGCGTCAATCCGGGTTTGTTCCAAATAAATCATGTAAAGTGCATCAAAACCATATAAAAGTATTGTAAACATAGGCAAATATGGCATGAATACTTCATAAATTATCGATACCTTGGAGACATATCAACAAGCTACTCGCCGGTAACAAACCCCAAGTTGGATACTTTCGAGTATTCGAATCAAAGTTCTACATTCTTGATAAGCATCGTCATTCTAAATTAGGAATACTTTTCTTTTGCCACTCTAGATTTTCCTGATCTTACTTATGAAACTCTAGCTTTTGACATTTCACTTTTGCCACTCTTACTTTTTGACAATACATCACAATTGCCTGGCAAAAACAAAAAATTTAGACTGGCAATTATGATACATTGTCAAAAGCTAAGAGTGGCAAAAGTGAAGTAAAAAGCTAATTCTCTTGCCACGAAATGACATTTGTGATGTATTGTCAAAAGCTAAGAGTGGCAAAAGTAAAATGTCAAAAGGTAGAGTGGCATCAGAAAAATTGGCAAAAGCTAGAGTGGCAAAAACAAAGTTTTCCCTTCTAAATTTGCTCCTAAATCTCATGAGGGTTTCCTACTTTGTTACAGATCAAACTCTCCTTACCGTGTCTACAACAACTTCACTCAAAAAGATGAAGAGGTGGTCGATGTGAAGTTTGATGAGTCTAATGGTTCGCAAGTCGAAAAAATGCCAAATGATGTAGGAGATAAGGAACCTTCGGAAGCCATTCAAGACTTGTCCTTCGGCAAGATTCATCCGATGGAGGTGAAGGAAAGTACATCATCAACACAAGTGGAAGATCCTAATTTTCTATAAGGCGAACCACAAAACAACATGGTGGCCTCCACAAGTGGTACACATCAAGATGAAGAGGAAGAATAAGTACATCAAGATGATACACCTCAACCTCCTTCACCACCCCACAAGGAAACTACACATTCAACAATAACGAAGAACAAGATGATGATGAGGAAGCTCCACCATCCATCAAGCAAAAGCTACCAGGAGTTTGAGCAAGAGTGAACAAGAATCATCCCTTAGAGCAAATATTTGGCGACATACAAACCGGGAGAATCACTCTCTCTAAAACTCGTTTAGCTAAATTTTGTGAGCACTACTCATTTATCTCTAGTATTCAGCCTATGAAGGTAGAAGAAGCACCTGAAGACTTGGATTGGGTGAATACCATGCATGAAGAGCTACACAACTTCGAGAGGAATGAAGTGTGGACACTAGGGAGAAGCCCAAGGATGAGCACAACATCATTAGAACAAAATGGGTGTTTCATAACAAGCAAGATGAAGAAGGTTAAGTTGTACGCAACAAGGCACGTCCCATAGCACAAGGTTGCACTCAAATCGAACGTATGGACTACAGTGAGACTTATGCTCCCGTTGCTAGACTTGAAGCTATTCATATACTTCTTTCTTAGGCCAATCACCATGATATTACTCTTTATCAAATGTATATCATAAGTGCTTTTCTAAATTGTGAAATTGAGGAGGAAGTTTGTGTCAAATAACATCCCAGCTTTGTGAACCTTAAGAAACCTAATCATATTTATAAACTTCGTAAAGATGTTTATGGTCTTGAACAAGCCCCTCGAGCTTGGTACAAATGCTTAACAAAGTTTCTCATTGAAAACGGTTTTGAAATCAGTAAAATTGATGCAACCTTATTCACAAGAAGAGTTAACGATGAATTATTTGTGTGCCAAATTTATGAGCATGATATTATTTTTTATCTACTAACCCACATTTTAGTGAGAAATTTGGAAGGTTGAATTCAGATAAATATGAGATATCTATGACGTGTGAGCTGAAATATTCCCTTGGTTTGCAAATCAAGCAAACGAGAGAAAGTACATTTATCTCTAAGACCAAGTATACCATGGACTTGATCAAGAAGTTCAACATTCAAGAGTGTAAAGGTATGAAAACTCCCATGCCTACAAGTAGACATATTGAACTCACAAAGGAGGACAAACCGGTTGATCAAAAGGTTTATCGACCAATGATCAGTCCATTGCTATATCTATGTGCCTCTCGTCCCGATATCATGTTTAGTGTTTGCATGTGCGCTCGATATCAAGCTGCACCGAAAGAGTGTCATCGTAAGGCCATGAAAACAATTGTGAGATACTTGATACATACACCAAACTTTGGCATTTGGTATCCCAAGGGATCTTCTTTTAACCTTGTTGGACTTTTCGACTTGGACTATGCTAGAGATAACGTTCATAGAAAATCCACCTCGGTGCTTGTCAATTTCTTGGGAGATCTCTTGTGTCTTAGAATCTCTATCCACCACTGAAGCGGAATATTCTGCCACCGAATCATGTTGTGCGTAATTGCTATGGATGACCCGAACTCTTAAGGATTATGGTATACATGTGAAACATGTTCCGTTGTTATGTGACAATGATAGTGCTATTAATATTGCTCATAATACCGTGCAACGCTCTCGAACTAACCATATTCAAGTTCGTCATCATATCATTCGTGATCATGTTTCCAAAGGAGATAGCAATCTTCAGCATGTTCATTCTAACAAACAATTGTATGATATCTTTACTAAGCCACTTGATTAGAAAGTGTTTTTCACTTGAGGAGTGAGTTGAACACCATTGATGCTTCAAACTTTATCTAGACTCACTCGGATGCATGAAAGGGCATGAGGTTACTTGACTATTCCATGATACCATTTATATGACTCTATCTTATGCCTTGGAAATCTATGATCCCTTGTATTGCATCTAATCTTTTGTAGGTACTTGGAGGAACTACACTCCATAATATTGCCATCAACTCATACCAAAAGAAATCTTGTCATGACTACGTATCAACAACCCCTATTTGTGATGGAGGAAGAATACAACACAAATCATATCCTTGACAACTATTTGTTGATAAAATTCACTCTTGCCATTTGGATATACCATGTTCTTCCTTGCGTGCGTAACCCATGTAGGTGAGAACTGAACCAAACAATCAAGGATTGCTCCCAACTAAAGATGATCTTCATCAACCTTGAGCATACACAACAAGTCCACCTACATGCTATGCCATCTACATCATTCAAAGGTATGTACTCATATCCTTGAAGTAGATTTACTCCAAGTCATGAGTCAAATCAATTCAAAGATGTATTAAAACATCAAAATGCTTCAACGAAAAATGGTAACCTCATTTTGAGGTTAACGATGAGTATGACATATGATCCAGCATTCTTACTTGTCTCCTTAAGTCAATATACTATAATATAGGTGATCTTGTCCCCACCCAACATCTAGATATAAGAATTGAATGGAGGATTGTATTTTGTTGCCTTCTTGACATTTACATTCAACTCTAACATAGATGAAAATTCCTTGCAAATCTTTTGAAAATTCCTTGCAAATCTTTTGAGATTTCCTTGCCAATCTTTTGAAAGTTCCTTGCAAATCTTTTGGAAATTTTTCTCAGAACATTGGTCAAATATTTCTGAAATTTTACTTGAAAAAATGGCCAAGAATTGTTTTGCCAAAATTAAGATTGCATCTCGGACCCTCTGAAGTGGGGAAATCAGTTTCACCAATATAGTAGACAAACTGCTTTGAGCCTTTTCAGTTCTACCGACATGGAGCGCCCAACTATACCGATTTCACACTCAACCCTAAGGATCATTATCGATTCCCAATTTTGCCTCTGAGTCTCCGAATTTTAGTTACTACTTGAGTTCCTTGTCATATTCTTGGTTTTTTCAGACCTTTTCTCCATGACCCTTACTCCCTTACCATCTGACCCTTCTTGGAAATTGCTGCCAAAGGGGGAGAAAGATCAAACCTTAAATTCAAAGCTCAGCTTCAGGGGGAGAATCATTAAAATCTCAACTTTCTTTATTAAGGTGGGAGAGATCAACTCAGTTCATTATTCCAAAAGGACAGAGAGATAAAAGATTAAGTTATTTGGATTCATGTTTTTTCATTGCTACACTTCATATGATATATCTTTTATTTGCTAGACTTGTCTCACCCTACCTACTCCCAATATATACATTCTAAGATTCAAGGGGAGAGGAGAAACTAATATCCATATTTAGGGGAGAAAATTCTAATTGCTCTTGGAGACATATAAATCTTATGAAATATTATGTCCCATATGTCTTGACATACCTTGGTACTTTTGGATTCTCTTGCATTTGTATGGAAAGAAATATTCTTGTGTTATCTAACATTGTTTTCTCAAGTGTGTTTCTGTAGTTAAAAATGCTCAAGAACCTCAAGATAAGTATATGCATCATATCCCTCGTCAACATGATCTCTCGTTTATTGCACATATTTTTTGCAAGAGTGAGTCTTGAACATGGAGGCACCTCATTCACATATGCTAATGCATATAGCCAAGGTACACATGGCTCATCATGTCCTATCTACTATGTGTGTGTTCATGCATTCCAAAGAAACTATCGTCTAAAAAGGATGGCAAACTATCCTCATGCACACATTTAGGAGGATCATGTCTTGGTCATGTGTCTCTCAAAACCTTCATATATTTATTTATATCTTAATTTGAAGCTTTGGTTGTATGTTGTCATCAATTACCAAAAAAGGGGAGACTGAAGCACATATGCTATCTTGGTGGTTTTGATAATTCATGACAACATACATTGTCTCTTGGACCAATAGTTTTACCTAGTTTATTTCGGATAAAGTCTACACAGAGGAATGGATGGCAAGGTGAGGAGAATCCCCAAGGAAGGAGAAGAATAGGATTGGCCAAGCTTCAAGCTCCAAGACTCTACCTTTTGCATTTTGGGAGAAATCACATTTCGGTCTGTATGAAAGCCAATACTATTAAAAGGGGATGAGGTATCTATGATTATCTAGTATCTCAAGTGCTTAGGGTTAGCCACCAAAAACCCTCGTGAATTCTCCCACAAATACATTCTGTCCAAACCCCAAAGTCCAAATTCAATGCCACCAAGTTTCCAAAATCGGCCCTACCGAGTTTTATCGTAGACAGAATCCAAAGCCAACCCTAGTTTCTCGGTGACACCAAGTTCCTTCTCAGTGCAACCGAAAACATAGACCAACTTGCTGGTGTCCATTTGCTAAAAAACAGAATTTCTGTTTTTTGCAAATCAGTGCCACCGAGAATGGGTAACTTCCTAGGCCAGCCAAATCATACTCACTGACATTTATATATCGGTCTCACCAAAATGCCAAATGTTGCCAAATTTTGCTCTAGTCGATGCAACCAAGTTTTTACTTCGGTTTCACCGAGTTGGGCAATAATGTTGTAACGGTTGGATTTTTGGAGAAGCCTATATATACCCCTCCACCTCCCTCTCATTCGTAGAGAGAGCACTCAGAACAAGCCAATACTTGCCCCATTCATTTTTCGCGAGAGAACCACCTATTCATGTATTGAGATCAAGATCTTCCACTCTAACCATATGAATCTTGATTTCTAGCCTCCCCAAGTTGGTTTCCACCCAATAAATCTCTTATACAAAGTCAAATATGTGAGAGAGTGATTGAGCATTGAGGAGAGTATGTTTTGAAGCACAATAGTAACGATTTCATCATCCATACCACATCTATTACCTTTTGGAGAGTGGTGTCTACTAGATTGGTTAGGTGTCGCTTGGGAGCCTCCGACTTCGTGTGGAGTTGAACAAAGAAGTTTGTAAGGGCAAGGAGATCGCCTACTTCGTGAAGCTCTACCCCGAGTGAGGCTAGTCCTTAGTGGATGTAAGCCATGATGGAAAAGACCAGGTTGCTACTTTGTGGACCCTTCATGGGTGGTGTCGGTGCACTAGGACAAGGGTACCCAGTGCCCCTGACTTATGCACACGTAGTGGTAGCAAAACCTATCAACACAAATGCAAACCGAACCAGCATCCAAGACCAAGACTCCAGTAGAAGCAACCTACGTTGTCTAAGCAATAGCGGCAAGGAAAATACAACGACCAAGGAGGGGCCCGTGCCACGCCAAGCACATCCACAGTGCCTACCAGGCATCGAGGCGCATACATCGTCAGGAAGACCCGACAACCCATCCCCCGGCGAGCGCAAGCCGATCGACCACTGCTCCACCTCACCGCAACACCGATCACTTGCCGATGCGGTGTCGAGCCCCATGTGGCTAAGTGGCTCTCGCTAAGCATGTGGCGACATGCTGGAAGATAGATTATGCCCCCTTGACTCCCGTCTAGAGGCATGTCAAGATGTGGTGCAATAGTTAGTTAAAGCGGTGATAGAAGCATGACGGGAATGCATCCCCGCATGCCACCTAGACTAGCATTTATGGCATTCTTTCCGAAGTGCTAGAGATAGGTATGATAGCACCGTTAGCTATCTAATCATCAGACAATGTATGTTTTGCCACTATGGTTGCACCTTGACCTATAAAAGGAGGCCCAAGGCAACCTAGCAAAGGATTCAAATCTTTGGACACTTGTACTCACGTAGCAGCTCCCCCGAAGGCAACCCTTGCAAGGTTTGAGCATTGCGTGTGCTTCGTGCTCCTCTGATCAGTACACCAAAGCAGGAGCAGGGTTTTTACGCTTCTCAGCGGCCCGAACCAGGGTAAAACACCAGCATCTCATCATCGTGCTGCCTCACTACCTCCGATCTTTGTGCATGCGACCGCACCCTTGACGAACCACAAAGGGGCCCTGCCCCCATAAGTTATCGAGTGCATTGTGCCCCGACATCTTTGGCAAGCCAGGTAGGGGGCGTGCGTCATTTGTGTGAACCCGAGATCATGAGCACCATGTCAATCTTAATCATCACTTTCTTCATCCATGGCTACCAAGAAGAAGTCTGGCACGACCATGCATCCCTCCACTTTGAAGGCCCCTTGCACACAGCTGCGGACGCCATTGGCATCGTGACGGCAGCGAGTGAGGCGAGCATCGTGGGCGATGCGGCTGGCCTAGGCGGCACCACCGTCGTGTCTTCCTACGGCCGAAGTTGGAGTGGGGAATGCCAGAGAGGAGCAACAGCAGCAACACCCTAGCGACCTAGGTGTTGGGGAACGTCGCATGGGAAACAAAAAATTTCCTACGCTCACGCAAGACCTATCCATGGTGATGAGCATCTACGAGGGGGAGAGTGGATCTACATACCCTTGTAGATTGCAAAGCGGGAAGCATTAAGAAATGCGGTTGGTGTAGTCGAACGTCTTCGATATCCAAATCGCCGAGCGTCCCGCGATCCAATCACGATCCGTCTCAATCAAGCACCGAAAGGACGGCACCTCCGCGTTCAGCACACGTACAGCTTGATGACGATCTCCACCTTCTTGATCCAGCAAGAGGGAGCAGAGAGGTAGACGAGTTCTCTGGTAGCGTGACGGCGCCGCGGCGATGCTGGTGGAGCAATTCCGGCAGGGCTTCGCCTAAGCACTGCAGAAAATCGATCTAGAGGAGAAACTATGCATTGGAGGAACGGGTAGCACGTGGCTGAAAATCAAGTGCAAAAACCCTAAAACCACTAGTATATATAATAGGAAGAGAGGAGGAGGCCTGGCCCAAGGGCCAGGCCATCTAGGCTCTGGCCGAACCAAGAGGAGAGGAGGATTCCTCCTCTAATCCTAGTAGTACTAGGACTCCTCCTTATTTTGGCCTTTTTGCCTTTTTCCATCTTTTTCTCATTGGGATTTTCTTCCTAGCCGCATGGGCCTTGTGTGGGACTTCCACCAGACCACTAAGGGCTGGTATTCACTCTCCACAGCCCATGTAGCCTCTTGGGTCGAAATACCCCTCCCGATGGTCTCCCGGTACACTACCGGCACTCCCGGTACACTACCGATGAGCCCGAAACTTTTCCGGTGACCAAAATAGAACTTCGTATATATCAATGTTTACCTCCAGACCATTCCGAAGCTCCTCGTGACATACAGGATCTCATCCGGGACTCCGAACAACCTTCGGTCTCCACAATGCATAACTCTATACTACCGAAACGTCACCAAACCTTAAGTGTGCAGACCCTGTGGGTTCGACAACTACGTAGACATGACCGAGACACCTCTACGATCAATAACCAATAGCGGGACTTGGATGCCCATATTGGTTCCTACATATTCTATGAAGATCTTTATCGGTCGAACCTCTATGTCAAGGATTCAGTTAATCTCGTATGATGTTCCCTTTGTTCTTCGGTGTGTTACTTACCCGAGATTCGATCGTCGGTATCTCCATACCTAGTTCAACCTCGTTACTGGCAAGTCTCTTTACTCATTCCGTAATACAAGATCCCATTACTAACACTTAGTCACATTTCTTGCAAGGCTTATTGTGATGTTGTATTACTGAGTGGGCCCTAAGATACCTCTCTGTCACACGGAGTAACAAATCCCAGTCTTGATCCATGCCAACCCAACAGACACCCGCGGAGATACCTGTAGCGCACCTTTATAGTCACCCAGTTACATTGCGATGTTTGATACACACAAGGCACTCTTCCAGTGTCCGTGAGTTGCATGATCTCATGGTCATAGAAACATATACTTGACATGCAGAAAATAGTAGCAATAAAGTGACACGATCATATGCTACGTTTTTAGTTTGGGTCTTGTCCATCACATCATTCTCCTAATGATGTGATCCCGTTATCAAATGACATCACATGTCAATGGCTAGGAAACCTTGACCATCTTTGACAAATGAGCTAGTTCACTAGAGGCATACTAGGGACAGAGTGTTGTCTATTTACCCACACATGTAATGCATTTCCAATCAATACAATTATAGCATGGATAATAAACGATTATCATGAACAAGGAAATATAGTAATAAACACTTTATTTATTGCCTCGAGGGCATATTTCCAACAGTCTTCCACTTGCACTAGAGTCAATAATCTAGTTCACATCACTATGTGATTTACATTGTAATGAATCGAACACCCATGCAGTTCTGGTGTTGATCATGTTTAGCCCTTGGAAGAGGTTTAGTCAACAGGTCTACAACATTCAGATCCGTGTGCACTTTGCAAATATTTATGTCCTTTTCCTGGATGTAATCGCGGATGGAGTTGAAGTGTCGCTTTATGTGTCTGGTCCTCTTGTGAAACCTTGGTTCCTTGGCCAGAGCAATGGCACCAGTGTTGTCACAGAACAGGTTCATTGGATTTAGTGCACTAGGCACTACTACAAGATCTGTCATGAACTGCTTCATCCAGACACCTTCCTTCGCTGCCTCCGAGGCTGTGACGTACTCCGCTTCGCACGTAGAATCGGCTACCATGCTTTGCTTGGAACTGCACGAGCTTACCGCTCCCCCGTTGAGAATAAATACGTATCCGGTTTGTGACTTAGAGTCATCCGGATCAGTGTCAAATCCTGCATTGACGTAACCCTTTACGATGAGCTCTTAATCACCTTCATAAACGAGAAACATTTACTTAGTCCTTTTCAGGTACTTAAGGATATTCTTGACCGCCACCCAGTGCTCCATTCCAGGATCACTTTGAAACCTTCCAGCCATACTTATGGCAAGGCTGACATCAGGTCTTGTGCACAACATTGCATACATGATAGAGCCTATGGCTGAAGCATAGGGGATGACACTCATCTTTTCTCTATCCTCTACAGTCACTGGGCATTGATTCTTACTCAACTTCACACCTTGTAACACAAGCAACAACCCCTTCTTGTACTGATCCATTTTGAACTTCTTCAAAATTTATCAAGGTATGTGCTCTGTGAAAGTGCTATTAAGCGTCTCGATCTATCTCTATAGATCTTAATGCCTAATATGAAAGCAGTTTCTCCGAGGTCCTTCATTGACAAACTCTTGTTCAAATATTCCTTCACGCTTTTCCAGCATTTCTATATTGTTTCCAATCAGCAATATGTCAGCCACATATAATATTAGAAACGCTATAGAGCTCCCACTCACTTTCTTGTAAATACAAGCTTCTCCATAAACTTCTATAAACCCAAACGCTTTGATCACCTCATCAAAGCGCTTATTCCAACTCCGAGATGCTTGCACCAGCCCATAAATGGATCGCTGGAGTTTGCAAACTTTGTCATCATTCTCTGGATCGACAAAACCTTCTGGTTGCATCATATACAACTCTTCCTCAAGGAAACCGTTGAGGAACGATGTTTTGACATCCATCTCCAAATTTCATAGTCGAAATAAGCAGCTATTGCCAACATGATTCTGACAGACTTAAGCATCGCTACGGGTGAGAATGTCTCATCGTTGTCAACTCTTGAACTTGTGAAAAACCATTTGCCACAAGTCGAGCTTTATAGATGGTGACATTACCGTCCGCGTTCGTCTTCTTCTTAAAGATCCATTTGTTCTAAATGGCCTTTCACCCTTCACGTAGTACTTCCAAAGTCCATACTTTGTTTTCATACATGGATCCCATCTTGGATTTCATGGCCTCTAACCATTTCTCGGAATCCGAGCCTATCACCTCTCCTCCATATCTCATAGGTTCATTGGTGTCCAACAACATGACCTCCAAGACAGGGTTGCTGTACCACTCAGGAGCAGTACGCGCCCTTGTCGACCTACGAGGTTCAGTAGTAACTTGATCTGAAGCTTCATGATCATCATCAGTAACTTCCTCTTCAACTGTCATATGCTCCACGGAAACATCTTTCTACGCTGTGCTACTCTCTGGTTGAAGTAAAGGTCCAATAACCTCACCAAGCTCTATTTTCCTTACACTCAATTCTTTCGAGAGAAACTGTTTCTCAAGAAATGTTCCGTTCTTAGCGACAAACACTTTGCCTTTATAACTGAGATAGAAGGTATACCCGACTGTCTCTTTCGGGTATCCTATGCAGACGCATTTCTCCGCTTTGGGTTCCAGCTTTTCAGGCTGAAGCTTTTTGACATAAGCATCACATCCCCAAACTTTAAGAAACGACAACTTTGGCCTCTTGCCAAACCATAGTTCATATGGCGTCGTCTCAATGGAGTTCGATGGTGCCCTATTTAAAGTGAATACAACTGTCTCTAATGCATAACCCGAAAACGATAGTGGCAAATCAGCAAGAGACATCATAGAACGCACCATATCTAATAAGGTTCGATTACGACGTTCGGACACACCATTACGGTGTGGTGTTCCACGCGGTGTCAACTATGAAACAATTCCACACTGTCTTAAGTGACTGCCAAACTCATAATTCAGATATTCACCTCCTCGATCAGATCGCGGGAATTTAATCTTCTTGTTATGATGATTCTCAACTTTACTCTGAAATTGCTTGAACTTTTCAAACGTTTCAGACTTGTGTTTCATTAAGTAAATATAACCATATCTACTTAAGTCATCAGTGAAGGTGAGAAAATAACGATATCCACCATGCGTTGTAACATTCATTGGACCGCACACATCAGTATGTATGATTTCCAATAAGTCATTTGCCCATTCCATTGTTCCAGAGAATGGCGTTTTAGTCATCTTGCCCATGAGGCATGGTTCACATGTGTCAAGTGATTCAAAATCAAGTGACTCCAAAAGTCCATCAGCATGGAGCTTCCTCATGCGTTTTACACCAATATGACCTAAACGGCAGTGCCACAAGACAGTGGTACTATCATTATCAACTCTACATCTTCTGGCATCAATGTTATGAACATGTGTATTGTCACTATCAAGATTCAATATGAATAAAGCCCTCACATTGGGTGCATCACCATAAAAAATATTACTCATATAAATAGAACAACCTTTATTCTCTGATTTAAATGAGTAACCGTCTCACAATAAGCAAGATCCAGATATAATGTTCATGCTTAACGCAGGCACTAAATAACAATTATTCAGGTTCATCACTAATCCCGATGGTAATCGAAGAGAGAACGTGCCGACGACGATCACATCAACCTTGGAACCATTTCCCACGCGCATCGTCACTTCATCCTTTGCCAGCCTTCGTCTATTCCGTAGTTCCTGTTTTGAGTTGCAAATATGAGCAACCGAACCGGTATCAAATACCTAGGCACCACAACAAGAGCTAGTAAGGTACACATCAATAACATGTATATCATATATACCTTGTTTGTCGTTGGCCGCCTTCTTGTCTGCCAGGTACTTGGGGTAGTTCCACTTCTAGTGACCAGTTCCCTTGCAATGAAAGCACTCAGTTTAAGGCTTGGGTCCATGCTTGGGCTTCTTTACAGGAGTAGCAAATGCTTTGCCATCCTTCTTGGTTTTACCCTTCTTGCCCTTGCCCTTGCCATTCTTCTTGAAACTAGTGGTTTTGTTGACCATCAACACTTGATGTTCTTTCTGGATTTCAGACCCGGTGACTTTTAGCATCGCAAACAGCTCGGCAACTGACTTGTTCATCCCGTGCATGTTATAGTTCATCACAAAGCTCTTGTACCTAGGTGGCAGTGATTGAAGAACTCTGTCAGTGATCGCCTCTGGCGGAAGGGAAATTCCTAACTCCGCTAGATGAGTCAAATACCCAGACATTCTGAGTATATGTTCACTGATAGACCCGTTCTCCTCCATCTTGCAAGCATAGAACTTATCGGAGGTCTCATACCTCTCGATTCGGGCATTCTTCTGAAAGATAAACTTCAAATCCTGGAACATCTCATGTGCTCCATGATGTTCAAAACGTCTTTGAAGTCCTAGTTCTAAGCCATACAATATTGCACACTGAACTATTGAGTAATCTCCAGAACGTGCCCCCAAGCATTCTTAGCGTCTTCGGATGACATGTCTTCTAGTTGGTCACGAAGCGGTGCATCAAGGACATATGATTTCTGGGAAGCCGTGAGGATAATCCTCAGATTACGAGCCCAGTCAAGAAAGTTACTTCCATCATCTTTCAACTTAGCTTTCTCTAGGAATGCATTAAAATTCAGGGGTGCTACTGCGCGAGCCATTGATCTACAACATAAATATGCAAAGGTTACTTAGACTATTGTTCAGGATAATGAGTTTAGTTAATCAAATTACTAGAGCTCCCACTCAAATTGACATCCCTCGGGTCATCTGAGTGTCACATGATCCAAATTCACCGACTCAAGTTTGATCATCATGTGAGTTGAGGTGGTTTCAATGGTGAACATCATCATGTTGATCATATCTACTATATGACTCATGTTCGACCTTTCAGTCTCTTGTGTTCCGAGGACATGTCTATACATGCTAGGCTCGTCAAGTTTAACCTGAGTGGTGTGCATGTGCAACACTGACTTGCACCCGTTGTATGTGAACGTAGAGTCTATCACACCTGATCATCACGTGGTGTCTCGACATGACGAACTTTCGTAACGGTGCACACTCGGGGAGAACACAATTCATCTTGAAATTTAAGTGAGGGACCACCTTATAATGCTACCGTCGTCCTAAGCAAAACAAAGTGCATAAAAGTATTAACATCACATGCAAATCATAAGTGACATGATATGGCCACGAACTTGTGCTTTTGATCTCCATCTTGAAAGCACCGGCATGATCTCCATTGTCACCGGCATGACACCATGATCTCCATCATCTTGATCTCCATCAATGTGTCGCCATTGGGGTTGTCGCGCCCATCATGCTTGTACTACTATTGCTACCGTTTAGCGCTAAAGTAAAGCATTACATAGCGCTTAATGATTGACACGCAGGTCATACAATAATTAACGACAACCCTATGGCTCCTGCCGATTGCGATACTCATCGACATGCAAGTCGTGATAATCTATACATCACATGATCATCTCATACATCACATATATCACATCATGTAATTGGCCATATCACATCACAACATACCCTGCAAAAACAAGTTAGACGTCCTCTAATTATTGTTGCATGTTTTACATGGCTGCTACGGGTGTCTAGCAAGAAAAATTCTCACCTATGCATAAACCACAACGGTGATACATAATTTGCTTTTCAACCTTCTCAAGGACCGCCTTTGTCGAATCGGATCCAACTAAAGTAGGAGAAACTGCCACCGGCCAGCCATCTTTTGCAACAAGTTGCAGTTGAGGGAACCGGTCTCTCGTAAGCGTACGAGTAATGTTGGTCCGGGCCGCTTCATCCCACAATACCGCAAACCAAAACACGACCAAGGGGGGAAGTAATCTAAGCATCAACACCGACAAACTCTTTGTGTTCTACTCGAGATCTCATCTACACATAGACCTAGCTCATGATGCCACTGTTAGGGAACGTCGCATGGGAAACAAAAGATTCCTACGCTCACGAAAGACCTATCCATGGTGATGAGCATCTACGAGGGGGAGAGTTGATCTACATACCCTTGTAGCTCGCTAAGAGGGAAGCATTAAGAAATGCGGTTGGTGTAGTCGAACGTCTTCACGATCCAAATCGCTGAGCGTCTCGCGATCCAATCACGATCAGTCCCGATCAAGCACCGAACGGACGGCACCTCCACGGTCAGCACACGTACAACTTGATAACGATCTCCGCCCTCTTGATCCAACAAGAGGGAGCGGAGAGGTAGATGAGTTCTTTGGCAGCATTAAGGCGTCACGGCGATGCTGGTGGAGCAATTCCGGCAGGACATCGCCTAAGCACAGCAAAAAATCGATCTAGAGGAGAAACTATGCACTGGAGGAACGAGTAGCACGTGGCTGAAAATCAAGTGCAAAACCCTAAAACCTCCAGTATATATAAGAGGAAAAGAGGAGGAGGCTTGGACCAAGGGCCAAGCCGTCTAGGCTTCGGCCGAACCAAGAGAAGAGGAGGATTCCTCCTCCAATCCTAGTAGGACTAGGACTCCTCCTTATTTTGGCCTTTTTGCCTTTTTCCACCGTTTTCTCTTTGGGCTTTTCTTCCCAGCCGCATGGGACTTGTGTGGGAATTCCACGAGGCCACTAAGGGCTGGTATTCACTCTCCCACAGCCCATGTAGCCTCTTGGGTCGAAATACCCCTCCCGATGGTCTCCCGGTACACTACCGGCACTCCCGGTACACTACCGATGAGCCCAAAACTTTTCTGATGACAAAAATAGGACTTCCTATATATCAATATTTACCACCGGACCATTCCGGAGCTCCTCGTGACATCCGGGGTCTCATCCGGGACTCCTAACAACCTTCGGTCACCACCATGCATAACTCTATACTACTGAAATGTCACCAAACCTTAAGTGTGCAGACCCTGCGGGTTCGAGAACTATGTAGACATGACCGAGACACCTCTACGGTCAATAACCAATAGCGGGAACTAGATGCCCATATTGGTTCCTACATATTCTACGAAGATCTTTATCGGTCGAACGTCTATGTCAAGGATACAGTTAATCCCGTATGATGTTCCCTTTGTTCTTCGGTATGTTACTTTCCAGAGATTCGATCATCGGTATCTCCATACCTATTTCAACCTCATTACCGACAAGTCTCTTTACTCGTTTCATAATACAAGATCCCGTGACTAACACTTAGTCACATTGCTTACAAGGCTTATTGTGATGTTGTATTACCGAGTGGGCCCTATGATACCTCTCCATCACACGGAGTAACAAATCCCAGTCTTGATTCATGCCAACCCAAAAGACACCCTCGGAGATACCTTTAGAGCACCTTTATAGTCACCCAATTACGTTGCCACGTTTGATACACACAAGGCACTCTTCCGGTGTCCATGAGTTGCATGATATCATGGTCATAGAACATATACTTGACATGTAGAAAACAGTAGCAATAAACTGACACGATCATATGCTACGTTTGTAGTTTGGGTCTTGTCCATCACATCATTTTCCTAATGATGTGATAACGTTATCAAATGACATCACATGTCAATGGCTAGGAAACCTTGACCAGCTTTGACCAACAAGCTAGTTCACTAGAGGCATACTAGGGACAAAGTGTTGTCTATTTACCCACACATGTAATGTGTTTCCAATCAATACGATTATAGCATGGATAATAAACGATTATCATGAACAAGGAAATATAATAATAAACACTTTATTTATTGCCTCTAGGGAATATTTCCAACACTAGGCCCTAGTGTTGTAGGCAGAGGAAACGAGTAGTCTCCACTCCCCCCACTCCCACAGCCGCATTGATGGATGCAGCCACCACAGCGGCACCCAATCTAGAGCAAGCCGTGACCCCCCATCTCTGCCCGTCACCAGTGTGGCCAGTGGGCGCACACCTTGCCTAGAGCAAGACAGAGCATCGAGCGGGGCCACAGACCCACAAGCCAGGCCTCCTCCATGTCAGACTGCCCCCGCGAGTAGCGCACGACGACAATAGTGTGGTGACGCCCCTGCTAGTTCCACCAGGAGTCGAGCGACGATGTGGTTCGCCTCTCTAGCCATGCCGGACATGGTAGCGGAAGCAATGACGTGGGCCCACCTGATGCTAAATTTCCCGCCGGTGGCTGACAAGATGGACGAATGGAGAGCCACATTCCAGAGTTTGATCATCTTTGTCAAAGGCAACAAATCCCAGGATGCAAAACCGTCGCAACATATGCATACGGCGAGGGTGGCCCAGGCTAGCGGTCGTGTTAAGGGGTCCACGCAGACGGTGCAGTCCCCTCCGCGACAACAGACCCAGAGGCAACCATGTTCACGAATTTTATGAGGCATCTATGGCATCGTCCGGCCCGCGTGATTGTCAGGACCAGCAGCCTATCTTAGAAGACTGGCAAAAGGAAGACGCACGCATCACCATAGAGCGATGTCAGGAAGCACACCGTCAATCTGGCAGGCGCAACAGCCTAGATGCTGGCTTCCCGGCACTCAGTGCTAGTGGGTACCTGCCTTATGAGGTTGGATGCCCTGCCTTCACTCACAAGTTGCGATAGTTCTGGTGGCCATCGGCCCGAGCTTTTAAGCCTGAACTGATGGAGATGATGGAAAGCTAAACCCAGCAGAATTCATGGGCATCTATACAATAGCTATTCAAGCCATTGGAGGAAGAGATGAGAAGGTGCTCACCAACTACTTCCCTTTGGCACTCAAGCCAAATGTGAGATCATGGCTGATGCACCTGCCGGAGAACTCCATTTCCTCATGGGCTGACTTGTGCAACGAGTTCGTTGGCGCTTTCACAGGTGGCCACTAGGAGCCAGGGCAGCCCAACGACCTGCAAGTCCTTCCATAGAAGGAGGGAGAAACTTTGCGGAAGTACATCCAGAGGTTCAGTCGAGTACACGCAATATTCCAGAGATACACCCTGCAGCCGTGATTTCCTCGTTCCATTCGAACATGCGCAATAGGAGGATGCGGGCCAAAATAAATGTTAGACTCCCCAAGACCGTCAATGAGTTGTACAAATTGGCGGATAAGTGTGATCGTGTTGAGGAAGGAAGGTGACTACCTGAAGAGGAGGTTGGCGTCGAAGTTGACTCAGATGATGACGACGATGCCCCTGGCCTGAAGTGGAAAAGCCGAAGAAGCAACAAGAAGCGTAAGGGAAAGGCAGTGCTGGTCGTTAAGAGCTCTTATGATCTGAGTGCAGGCAAGAAGGCCAAGGCCAAGGCCCTCGGCAAGGGAGCTGCCGCGTGCGCTAATTGCCGGGATGCTGCTGCTGCAAAGAAAACCAAAAAGTCTAATGGGCCATACTGCAAAATCCACCCCACCGAAGGTCATGATCTCCAAGAATTCCACCATGTCGAGCAGCTTGCTAAGAAGTAGAGGGCTGAATAGGAAAAGTGTGACAAGGAGAAATGCCGAGATGGTGCTGCTGGGAAGGGACATGGTGGCAGAGTAGGCCGCCGTAGCAAGGCCCCACAGCAGAAGGAAAAACTAGCCAGAGGCCGTGAGAAGAAAGGAGGAGATGACATGAGTGATGATGAGGATGGCGAAGAGGATTCCAGTGATCGAGAATGCCAGAAGGCAACTAAAGCCATGTGTGTTGATGGGGGTGTGTCCCTGCATTCCTCTCATCGCTAACTCGAGCAGTGGGCACATGAGGTCAATGCCGTGGAGCCAGCTGTAGAGTCTAGGAGATGGTCCCGTGCGCCTATCATCTTCGATGAGGATGATCATCCTGACTGGACCACTGCGGTCATATGTTTGCCGTTGTTGGTCTACGTAACAATCCACAACCTCAAAGTAACCAAGTGTTAGTTGACGGCGGGGCGGGGTTGAACTTGATCACCCCTAAGGTGGTTGAAAGGCTACAGATACCTGACGGAGAGCTCAAAGCTACGCGTACATTCCAAGGAGTAAACCCCGATAAGAGCTGACCGAAGGAAAAGATCACTTTGCCTGTGACGTTTGTTGGGGAGTTTAACTATTGGACTGAGAAAGTGGTGTTTGATGCGGTCGAGCTCCCTCTGCCCTACAATAGAATTCTCGGTCGACTAGCTCTGCAAAATTTATGGCAACATCCCACTATGCTTACAACACTTTGAAGATGCCAGGGCCCATGGGAATCATCTCCATCCCATCTCATAAGAAGGACGCAGTTATATGTGTGGACAAGATGTATCACGACACGGTAGCAGATGAGGTCGCGGAAACCTCAGCTCCCACCAAGGAATCGAAGAAAGAGAAGAAGCCTAGCAGGGACACTGGCAAGGACTCCGAGAAGTGCGCCTCTTTGGAGTGCGCTTCACCCGGCGATGACCTACCGGAGAGTTCTGTTATGTTAAGGTCCAGGGTCACCTATCCTAAGACGAAGAAGATCCTAGCAGGGCAGGATGGCACTGGTGGTACGTTCACCATCAGTGCCACTCTTAATGACAAATAGGAAAGCACGCTCGTTGCCTTCCTGCACGCGAATGTCAATGTGTTTGCTTCGCAACCATCTGACATCCACGGTGTTCCCAGGGAGGTTATGAGCACCACCTTGTTATCTGTCCTCATGCCAGGCCCGTCAAGCAAAAAGTCAGGAAGCAAGCCTTGGAGCAGAAGTAGTTCATCACCGAGGAAATCAAGAAGCTCGAAGCAGCTGGTTTGGTTAGAGGATTATTGCATCCAACTTGGTTAGCCAACCCCATAGTGGTGCACAAGGCGAATGGGAAATGGAGGCTTTGCATAGATTTCACTGATTTAAACAAAGTGTGCCCGAAGGACCATTTTCCTTTGCCGCCCATCGATTAAAGTATTGATTCAACTTCTGGGTGTAACTTTCTTTCCTTCTTGGACGCACACTTCGGATACCACTAGATATTCATGGCCAAGGAAGATGAGGAAAAGACCGCATTCATAACTCCTTGTGGCACGTACCTCTTTATATGTATGCCCTTTGGGTTAAAGAGCGATGGTTCTACCTTTGCAAGGGCCGTGCAGATTGGATTTCCACCTTAGTTGCACAGAAACGTGGAAGCTTACATGGATGACATAGTAGTCAATACCAAAGATGAGGCAACTCTCATACAAGACTTCGAAGAGACTTTCATGAACTTGGGAAAGATCAATTTGAAGCTCAACCCTTAGAAGTTTGTGTTTCGTGTCCCATCCGGTAAGCTGACTAGGTTCTTTGTACCTCGGCAGGGAATAGAAGCCAATCTTGACAAGATCAAGGCAATCAAGCAGATACAGGCGCCCAAGACCGTCAAGGACATAAGACGCTTGACCGGATGCATTGTCGCGTTGAGTAGATTCATCTCCAAATTTGTTGAACGTGACCTGCCATTTTTCAAGATTTTGAAGAAGGCTGGCCTAATGAAGTGGACCCCAAAAGCAGAAGCAGCGCTGCAAGATCTTAAAGCTTACCTTTCCTATGCTCCCACCTTGGTCACTCTTAAACTGCAAGAACAGTTGTTGCTATACCTTGCGGTAACGAATCAAATGGTTAGTGCAGCACTGGTGGCGCAGAGAGAAATGGACGAAGATACGGCTGCTGTGACTGATGCTACACGAGGCAAGACCAAAGCATTTGCGGAAGGACCTGAAACAAACCAAGGGGAACCCCAACAAGCAAGTGAAGGCAGTTTCTAGGAAGTGGCTAAGAAGAAAGTGGTGCAGCGACTAGTTTACTTTGTCACCTCCTTATTACAAGGGGCTAGGTCAAGGTACTCAGGAGTGCAGAAGCCGATCTTCGGCCTCATCATGGCCTCGAGGAAACTGCGGCACTACTTCGAAGCCCACGAGATCACAGTCGTCACTCGCTTTCCGCTGCAGCGCATATTGAGGAACCCCGAAGCCACTGGCAGGATAGTTGAGTGGGCACTAGAGCTCTCAGTTTTGGATTGAAGTATGAGAGCACTTCCACAATTCAGAGCAGGGCATTGGCGGAGTTCATTGCAGAATGGACCCCCATGCCAGACAAAGAGGTTCCAAAGACAATTCTGCCTATTGAAGAAGCGCCCAACGATTGGATCATGTATTTTGATGGTGCTTTCCGGCTCCACAACATCGGGGCAGGCATGCTCCTGGTCGACTCCGCCGGAGAGCACCTCAAATATGTGGTTCAAATGCACTTTCCCCGGGAGAAAGCCATCAACAACACTGTTGAAAATGAGGGGCTCCTTACCGGACTCAGAATCATGGTGGAGTTGGGAATCAAGAAACTGATCATCCGAGGAGATTCTCAATTTATGGTGAAACAAGTCAACAAAGATTATCAGAGTCCGTTGATAGAAGCATATGTGGAACAAGTGAGGAAACTAGAGGATCACTTTGTGGATTGCAAGCAGAGCATGTGCTAAGTACAGAATACATCATCATTGATCATCTATCGAAGTGCGCCGCGCAGAAGCTTCTTGTGGAACCAGGGACTTTTGTCCTTCGCCTCACTCAGCCATCAGTATCCCCATCAATGATGACCAGGAAAAGAAGAAATCTGAACTCCGTCAAGCATTTCCTGGCAGAGCTTCCTAAAGCCGTTGGTAGAGATGTTGTCGGGGGCAGTCCCATTTTGGTTGGTGAGCAGCTCCATCCTGCAGAACCCCAGGTTCTTGCGGACGAGGTAAGTGGTCCCGCGAACGAGGAAACACCTTTAGTCCTCGTTCTCGAGCCACAGGCTCCAACCTAGGCATAGCATATAGTCCACTTCCTTCAAATAGGATAACTTTCCAAAGAGCAAGAAGAAGACGAAAAAGTAACCCGTCAGTCAAGTATGTATTGATACGTCTCCAATATATCTACTTTTCCTAAAACTTTTGCTCTTTCTTTGGACTCTAATTTTCATGATTTGAATGAAACTAACCCAGACTAATGTTGTTTTCAGCAGAACTACCATGGTGTTGTTTCTGTGCAGAAATAAAAGTTCTTGTAACAGAACGAAACTTTTTGGAGAATTATTTCAGAATATATGAGGAATATTGGAGCCAAAATCCACCAGAGAGGGGCGCTGGGAGTCCACCACCCTAATTCCAATGCTATAAAATCCTAATTTTGCAGAAAAAAGTCAGAGAGAAAGCTTCATCATATGTCACGATATGGAGCGGCCGCCACCTCCTGTTCTTCATAGGGAGGCCAGATCTAGAGCCTGTTTTGGGCTTCGGAGAGGGGAATTGTCACACCCTGTGATTTTACTCATGACTAAGTTATCATGACTCAGAAATCAGGGCAAATTAAAACTTGTGTGTGCTTGTTATGCTTGACTTGATTACTGATTGACTGATTGCTTGCTAGTGCCCTATATTCATAAAATCCCTCCTACTCTCAAAACTCTTTTACTTAGTCCCCAATCTTGTACAATGATCATGCCATGTGAATCGGACTTAATTATGTTTTTACAAAATATTATTTTGGCCAAAAAGGTTTTATTCAAATTAGGTTTTTCAAAACCCCCCGATTTAAGATTTGCACTGCAAGTCCCCAAATTGGGTGGATACTTTTTCCCCAAATGCTTTATTTGGAACCTACTATATATATAACTTCCCAAAATCACAAAATATTATTTTAAAAGATTATTTTCATATTTTACTTAAAGGCTTTTTCTTAAGGCCAGAAATGGTCTTTTATAGGAAACAATTACTTAAATGCTTTAAAAATATTTGGGAAAATTTAGTAAAGCTCAATGGACATATAGTGTCCATATATAAGAGTTTGAAGGCATGGTCATGTTCAAAGTATTGGACAAAACCCTTCAAAACCAATTCTGCCTATTTCAGGCATTTGAAATATTTCTATAAGTAATATACTCAAATAAATCTAGAAAAATTCTAGCATGTCACATATGACATATGTGATCCACTTGCCAGGTTTCATCTCAATCCCAATTGTTTTGGTTCACCAAAATATCCTAAAACCATTCCTGTCCAGAGCCAAATTTGATCAACTTTGCATTGTGAAGTATCTCCTATTGAGCTCAAACTTTGTGGACATGATATAATCCTACGATAATGCATCCACACCAAATGGTGCATCAAGAAGAATATATTAACTTTTACAAATCCCCTCAATACCATTTCTGTTGATTTCAAGAATTTGGTAATACTACATTGCCAAGTTTCCCCATTGGGCCCCAAACTTTTTGTGCATGTTATAGTCCCTAAAATATGTCACCACATGAAGTGTTGCATCAAGGGGAATGGATTTGCATAGATAGATCTAAGCAAATGCATTTCTGCCCATTTCTAGGGTTTACAACATTTGTATTGCCAACTTTTCTCAAATGAGCTGAAAACTTGTGATCACTCATAATTTTACCCATAATTTTATCCTATCAAAACCCACAGCAAGTGGAGGCCTTTTGCTTGCCCAGAACTCCATCAAACACCTTCTGGTGTATTCTAGGATTCACTACTTTTACCACTTATACTCTTCCCCTTGAGCTCAAAATTTTGTCAGAGCCCTTAGTAGTTCCCCTTTACCTATAGTAAACTTGGCATGGCCTTAGCTCAATGATTGGCCTGGTAAAACTCTCCATTTACCCCATGGAAAGAAAGTTTTCCCCTCTCTCTCATATTATATCAGCTACCCAGGGCATCCAAGGCCAATAGGACTTATTTTAGACCATCCTAGATACCCTAGACACCAGTGGCCACACCCTACATGCCAAAGACATGCCTTGGCATGCAAGGCTCACTCTGGAGCACGCAACAATGCACCCACACAATGTAGCTTGCCCAATCAGAGGCACCCGACAGCCTTGGGCACCGGGGTCGTGTCCCCCGTGTTCTTCTCGACGTCTGCAGCACGCTAGATGGTCGGCCCCCTCCTCCCTGGCCCTCCTCTCTCCCCTGTTAGGCACGCCTGAGCGTCACCCATGGACTTCGTCCATGGTGCGCCTCGGCAGGGCTACTTAAGCCTGCACCTGAGCACCTACTACCTCCCTTTGCTCTCTCCCTCCCCCATGGACCGCCCAGACCTCCCCATTCTCCTCGCGAGCCCCTTTCTCCTCCATGGCCAAAGCCCCGCCGGCGGCTCCTCTTAAAATCCGGCCACAGCGGCTCCCCCCTGCTTCCCTGAGCCTCTCCAGGACCCTCCATCGCCTCTGCACTCCTCCCCACTCCTCTCTCATCCCTCTAGTTGTCTAGAGCGTTGTTGCCACTATCGCCCATCGTCGGCCTCTGCCGCGGTCGAGGTCTCCCCTCCCTGGTGCTCCCCTGTGAAAATGAGGCACCTAGGCGGATGTGGGACCCCATGACGAGCCCTCCGGTGGCCACGCCATTGTCGGAGGTGGCCGGAGCCGCTGGGGCCAGTGCCGGCGAGCGCTCGGTCCTCCTCCCCTGCCCTGCTCCGTTCGAGCGGGAGGTGGAGGATGAACCTGACGAGTGGGGCCCCCTGTCAGTGACCAGAGGGCCGGGCCCAACCGGTTAAGTGGACATGGCTCCCGTCGTCTCTGTTTTCCTGCGGTGGAAGCACCCTGTGGGAAGGCCCCTTCGTCGTCGACGGCCTCCCTCATGGCCAGGCTAATGGGCCGGCCCATCTGCCTATCCAGCGCCGTGTGTGTTATATAGCGCACGAGTATAAGCCTTTCCTTTTTGAATTATTTATTTTCTGTAGAGCTTGTAAAATCCATAGAAAATTGGTAGTAGCTCCAAATTTAGTGATTCAAAATCCTAGATATTCGTAGAATCATTTCCTATCCAAATATGTGCATTGCACAATTTTCCATAAATCTTTTCTAATAGTTAAAATTCAAATTCAAATTTGAACCATATAGAACCCCACTTTGCAAATTCCTAGGGAATTATTGGTAACTCCAAATGGGGTGATTCACGGTCCTATCTGTGTCTAAATTCATGCCCTAATTAGGGAACATTTTTCCTGGTGGCTCTCTGCCATCCAAATAATTGAGCTATTTATTCAGCTATAACCCACTTTGAAAATCCATAGGATATTCTTACCAACTCCAAAACCAGTAAAACCACTTCCTAAATGTTTCTAAAATCATGCCCTATTAAATGGGTGCCTTCACCCATATTTGCAAACATCTTTTCTATAGACATCTTATCAGGACACCAATTCCTCCATTCCTTCATTCCATAATCATCGTTGATCCAACTCTAGTTCAACCATTTTATAAATTTTTCTCATGACCAGAGAGGTCTAAGAAAAAATATTTCCTATTTATAGAGCACTTTTATTTCTCTTCTTGTTGTATTCTTATTGCGGTTGTTTCTGGCGATATTTGATGAAGTAGATGAAATGCTCAGAGTGGACGAGAAGCGGGTGAAGACCTCGAAGACGTTGCTAAGCCAGGCAAGCAACCCTTTGACCATATTAAGAAACCATTTCCATTGCATGTCATATAGCACTTTACCTTGTTAAACATGATCATATGGAGTAGTGACTACCCCGGTGGGTTGCTTCTGATACTTTTGCCATTGACACTTGCATCGTGCATGACCCTACCACCTTATGAGGGTTATGCGGGTGGGATTAGATAGGATGCTAGTAGATGCTATGCAAGTGGGTTCGGGATTATGCATGGTGATGGAAACAAAGAGGTGTTTTCAAAGACTTTCCGAAAACCCCGTCGGGTGCCACTAATGCCCGAGGAAGATGATGATGAGCTGGGTAGCCACTTCATAAAGAAGTGTTGTACTGGAGCAAGTGAGTGTGTGTGGTTTTGGAAAACGGATTAGATTTAAGATTTGTCAACCGTCCCAACCTTACATGTACAACCACTCTACCCCCATATGGGAAGGGGCTTCGTTGATTACCTTGGTGGGTACTGGCAAGGAGCCCGCATTACAAGTGGCGGGAGTGGCATGGTCACTCTCGATACGGGGTCGTACCGGTATGTACGATCATGCGATGTCTTCACAGGCACCGGGCACAATGTTGGTCCCCTCATGGATGGTACGATTTGGAGCGAGGCTCCTGTGATGTACATCGTGAGGGTGGGGTACCAATCGAGTGGACTCTTTATTTAGTATCACCAGGGGAAAGTCATTGTTCGGGTGCTTACCTCGGGTATGTTGCATACCACGAGTCGTGGATGACAAGGAAGTTCCCCGAGTATTGTGGGTAAAGTGTGCAATCTCTGTAGAGTGTAAAACTATTCGAATATCCGTGTCCATGGTCAAGGACAATTGGGTGGTGCTGCTTAGACTATGTCCATATGTTTTCATAAACTTGGTATGCGTGTGTGGTGACAGGGATGATATTTGAGTCGAGTCGGATGACTTGACATGATGACTGAACACGAGATGTTCAGACGGTACATGAGACAAGTCTAAGGACTTGGTGTGATGGTTGAACATGAGACGTCCAACCCCCTGCTTATGATGATAACTGCGACGTGTTCCTATGAACACCTGTTCATGGTTGATGCATGCTTACTTAAGTACTTGATCATGTCATTGCACTCAAAACTAGCTTTTTGCAAAACTTACCTATTAGTGTTATATCATGCATTGTTATTGCCTTGTTCCAAACATGGGTTGCTTGCGAGTACATTCAAAGTACTCATTGGCTTGTCACTAGTTATTTTATTGGCCAGGCATGAAAGATCAGGTTATGATGAAGATTACCTTGGTGACGGACATGCGAGCTAGGACGCTTCCCAATCAAAATTCATGTAGGGTCAAGGCAGATGGCATGGGGTCACACTATCGTTGAAGATTTCCACTTCAATCATGTGGAGACTAGGCCTTAAGGGCCATATTTGAGTAAAACGGTATGTAATGGATGTAAGACTCTTGTTATTAAGTTTCTGTGTGTTCAGTGAGCATTGATCTCTAGGATCACTATGCACGTACATTCGGTGATCACGAGCTATGAGTCGGGGTCCCCACAGGAATCTTCGGTCTTCGTCATCACAAACCCTTCTTCATCACCAATCCATGATGCTTCCCACCGGGGGTGAGTAATTCCTTCGTAGGCTTGCTGGTCGGTGAGGAGTTGGATGATATTCATCCTGTAATCGAGTTAGTTTTGTTAGGGCTTGATCCCTAGTATCCATCATGTTCTAACATTGATGTTGCTATGACTTTGCCATGCATGCTTGTCACTAGGGCCCAAGTGTCATGATGTCATATCTGAACCATTTATGTTTTCATCATTATATCTATGTTCTTGATCCGATCTTGCCTAGTCATATGCACCTATTATGTGTTACGATCCGTCAACCCTGGGGTGACAGAAATCGGGATACTTCACGGTTATGACCGTAGTTTGAGAAGTTCATGTATTCACTATGTGTTAATGCTTTGTTCCGATTCTCTATTAAAAGGAGACCTTAATATCCCTTAGTTTCCATACTAAACCTGCTGCCACGGGAGGGTAGGACAAAAGATGTCATGCAAGTTCTTTTCCATAAGCACGTATGACTATATACGGAATACATGCCTACATTACATTGACGAACTGGAGCTCGTTGTGTGTCGCCCAAGGTTATGACTGTTATATGATGAATATCATCCAACGAATACACAGATCCAATGCCTATGAGTTTTCTGCATATTGATCTTGCTAGGTTACTATTGATGTTGTTACTATTGCACTTGCTACAAAACTATTAATACTACTATTACCGCTACTGTTACCGTTACCACTTCTATCAAACTATCATATTACTATGCTATTGATCACTTTCCTATAGATATTTATCTCCAGGTGTGGTTGAATTGACAACTCAACTATTAACACTCTCAAATATTCTTTGGCTCCCCTTGTGTCGAATCTGTAAATTTGGGTTAAATAATCTATCCTCGAAAACTGTTGCGATCCCCTATACTTGTGGGTTATCAAGACCTTTTGTGGTGTCGTTGCCGGGGAGCATAGCTATATTTGTTGTGTCACTTGGGATTTATACCAATTGATCACTATGAAGAATCCAAAGGATACCAAAACCAATATTTTTCCCTCTACTACGAGGGGTGGTAAGGAACAGTCATCACACTCTGCACTTGATTCACCTTGTGTTATGAGTAGGTTTGCAACACCACCACATGTTATTAATCATGATATTGATGATGCTACTTATTCTACGAATGATGCTTTTGATGATACTAGTAGCATGCTTGATGATATTGTGCCACTAGGTGAATTTCTTGATGAACAAATTGTTAGAGCTAAAGCTAATGAAATTATTGAAACTGATGAAAGTGATGAGATCTTTCAAACTGATGATTACGAAACGCCTATTAGGCCTAGATCTCCTACATTTTAAATGCCTAAGATACCTGAAGGTTATGCTTTGGATGGAGAAATAGCTAGAGAGATTCTTGCTTGTAAGGGTAGAAACGATCTTAAGAAACTGCTATGCAAGAATAAAGAAAAGACTTTGAATTCTAAAATGAAATGTGGTCATAATTTTTCTACTTCACCTATTTTTGTTACCGATAAGGATTATAAATTCTCTGTCGACCCAAAGTTAATTACTTTGGTTGAATCTGATCCTTTTCACGGCTATGATACTAAAACTGTGGTATCACATCTTACTAAGTTGAATGATATAGCCACCCTATTTGCTCATGATGGGAATATTCGCTACTATTATATTCTCAAATTATTTCCGTTCTCATTAAAGGGTGATGCTAAGATATGGTACAATACTCTTACTCCTGGTTGTATGCGTAGTCCCTAGGATATGATCTACTACTTCTTTGAAAATTATTTTCCTGCTCATAATAAACAAGCTATCTTACAGGAAATATTTAACTTTGTGCAAATTGAAGAAAAGAGTCTCCCCCCTAGATAGGGTCTACCCCTAGATAGGCTCTACCCCCCCCCCACTCTCCCCCCATGTAACTATTCTGTACTTTGTGCCTCTGTTTTAATTTAAAGTCAGTGGGGCCTGCCTCACTGTCTAGAGCTTCAAAAAAACGAGTCTCCCACAAGCTTGGGGGGGGGGGGATTCTCCGATTGCTTAATGCTTTGCCTGATCATCCTCTTATTAAAAATCAAATACTTGATATCTTCTATAATGGACTAACTGACGCTTCTAGGGACTTCCTAGATAGTTGTCCTGGTTGTGTTTTCAGGGAACGAACTGTTGAACAAGCTGAGGCACTATTGAATAATATATTGAAGAATTATGATGATTGTACTCTCCCTGCCACCGCTTGAACCCACTCCGAAGAAGAGGGGCGTCTTATTTCTCAGTCTTGAAGATATGCAAGAGGCAAAAAAATGTTTGAAGGAAAAGGTACTAAAGCTGAGTTTGTTATGAATTTACTGCCTATTGAAGAAATACATGGACACAACACACCACCACCTCCTCCACAAGTGGTAGAGGTAAAAAAGTTATTAAAGTTTGATGAAGGTGATATCCCTTACAATAGAAATCATAGTCAATGCTTGTATGAGTTTGATAACTACATTATGAAACAAGAGCACTTCAATGCAAATGTTCTAAAACAATTGAAATATAATTCTGATATGATTGCCCGCTTGAGTGACTTTCTATTTAGAATCGGGAATGATGTTAGAGGTGTAGCAAAACATGCTCGTATGGTTAAAACTCAGTTAGAACAAGTTGCTAAATCTCAAAGAGAATGGCTTTATGAAATGAATAATAATATGAATTATCATATTAATAGAGTAGTGACTAGACGAGGTAGAATGACCCAAGAACCTCTGTATCCTGAAGGTCGTCCTAAAAGAATTGAACAAGACCCTCAAGGAATTAATGTTGATACACCTAGTCCTTCTAAGAATAAGAAAAAAAGAAAAATGATAGGACTATGCATGCCTCTAGTGAACCTGAGATAGGAAAACCTCGTAACGATAATAATGATGTTTCTATTTCTGATGCTGAAACTCAATCTGGTAATGAACATCCACCTAGTGATAATGATAATGACAGTGATGTTGACAGGGATACTCAACCTAGTAATGATAAAGAACCAGATAATGATGTAGAAACAGAACTTGTTGTTGATCTTGATAACCCACAACCTAAAAATAAATGATATGATAAAAAAGACTTTGTGGCTAGAAAACATGGTAAAGAAAGAGAGCCATGGGTTCATAAACCCACGTCTTTTCCACCTAAACCATCTAAGAAAAGGGATGCAGAAGAATTTGAATGCTTTGCTTAAATGATTAGGCCAGTCTTTCTGCGTGCCCGCTTAACTGATATCTTAAATATGCCTCCTTATTCTGAATACATGAAAGACGTCGTCACTAATAAATGAAAGATACCTGAAGTTGGAATCTCCACCATGCTTGCTAATTATTCTTTTAAGGATGGAGTACCTAAAAAACTTGGAGATCCTAGAATACCAACTATACCTAGCTCCATTAAAAGAACTTATGTCAAAACTGCTTTGTGTGATTTGGGAGCTAGTGTTAGTGTTATGCCTTTCTCTTTATATAAAATACTTGATTTGAATAAACTCAAACTTACTGAAATATCATTGCAAATGGCTGACAAATCAACTATCATACCTACCGGTATTTATGAGGATGTGCCCGTTGTTGTTGTAAATGTTACTATCTAAACGAACTTTGTATTCTTGAGATGCCCGAGGACGACAATATGTTGATTATCCTTGGTAGACCCTTTTTGAATACTGCAGGGGCTGTGATTGATTGCAATAAAAGCAAAGTCACTTTTCATATCAATGGTAATGAGCATACGTTGCACTTTTCGAAGAAGCAATTCTAAGTGAATAATGTGAATGTTATTGGAAATTTTCCAACACTCACTACTGGAAGCTTTCATCTACCTCTACATACTGCCAAAAAGAAATATGATATAACTATGGATGAGGATATGCATATCCCCATTGAGGGAACCTAGTGTTTTACGAAAGTTCTCCGGTTTCATGCTAATTGACAGTGGCTGTTAATAAGACTTGGTCAACATTATTAATGGATCATTTTCGAGAAGTATGAAGTTGATGAATTTAGTAGGCACAACTCTCTATATCCACCTTTTGTTTTCTATTTTTCTAACTTAAATAAAATAAAATGCCATGTTTATCATGTTCTATGAATTTTTCGTGCAATAAAAAATGACACAAAAATAAAAGTTCCTAGAATGTCCTGAAAATTTAACATGATTGTTTTCTAAATATTTATGAATTTTTGGTACGGATAACACCAGAGGGGTGCACCTGGTGCCCACAAGACACCAGGGCGCGTCGGCCACCCCTTGTGCGGCTTGGTGGGTGGTGGGCCCTAGGTGGGTCCCCTCACTTATTCCTTTAGCCCATCTCATCTCTTACCTCTAGAAAAAAATTCAACATTGCTCTCTCCCTCATGTTCTTCCTCAAGAAACCGTGGATTTCGATCTCTTTGCTCAAAGCTCCATTTCCAAAACTGTTTTAGGGGATTGCTTCTTGGTATGTAAATCCCCCATTGCTCCAATTAGTTTTTGATTTAGTGGTTTATTTTCAGAATATTTAGCTACCCTTGGTGCTGTTGTAAATGATCTTGCATGCTGAATTCTTAGAGTTCTAAGTAGTTTGAATTCTTGATATGGCCTCTATGCATCCCTAGGAGTAGTTGCTATCAATCTTATTTAGTTTTGTTAACAAATTTTTGTGGACTAAAATTTTCAGAAATTTATTTGTAGAAAATAAGATTAATTTGTTTAGGAAGTACTCCTCAAAGAAGAATGCTAGGGGAGTTATTGGGGAATCATCTGATAGCGACCTCTACATTCTGAGGAAGGAGGAAGTGCGACCGTGCGAATGGCAACATACTCCCTTTATGGAGGAGGCCGGTTTCCATGAAGAATTTTCTCAAATCATTGAAAATGATGGGCTGACCAACTTCCTCGCAGATAAGTGTGACCAGTACCACATCCTCACAAATTCCTTTGTGAAAAGTTTTCATTTCCTAAGTAAGAATAATCTTCGTGAGGTGCAGTTTAATCTATATGCTGAAAACTACAAGATATCATTCACTCACTTTTGTGACATATGTATGATTCCTTCTGACGGAGAATTAAGAGAGCCTAGACCAGCAGCGTTTGACGACTTTCTCCTCACTTTAATAGTGGGTGACAAAAGGGGTGTGTCAAAAGCCACTGTTACCAGTTTGCAGTTTCCTTCTATGCACTACTTTGCTATATTCATCGCAAAATGTTTAATTGCTAAGGAAAAGGTCGGTGCACTCAGTGCCCCTTACCTTGCTATTTTGTGACGTGCATTATACAATGATCACACTTTTATCTTAGGAGTTATTGTTGCACGACGCCTACACCTTAAGAAGAGTAAGGGAAATATACATGGTGGCATTTACGCTACTCGCTTAGCGAGTCATTTTGAAGTTTGGATATGCCCACATGAGTATCTTTTTCCCAAGGTTTATCTAGATCATAGGTCGTTGCAGGGCCACCACTTTATTGATGAAGTTGATGTAACAGCGTGAGACCGACGCTCCGGAAGATTCCCCTTGTATTCCTTTCTCGTCATGTGATACGTTCGATTGTCGCATTCATCACTCGCATCATCTGCGTAGCATTGTCACTCGTTTTTGAAAACTTGCATCTGTTCGTAGTTGTCGGTGTTTTCCGTTCTTGCCATTGACCGTATTGAGACCAACGACACCCGCACAAGCCCGTGACGTCGTTAAAATAAATGTTTTTAAAAGCGCGTCAAAAAATATTCTTGGATTGGTTCAAAACTTGGCGTGCGATCTTAATATCGTGTAGCTAGACTAGCTATCCAATTTCATCGCAATCAAAGTCCGTATACTACTCGAACGGTCAATCGTAGCGACATCATCACTGGTTTATTTGTCGCACAATTTCAGTTTATAAAACTTTGTTGACGGGCCGCAAACCTCCCTCTCTTCTTGGCCTGACCCACTCTACACAACCCACAAAGCCTAACCAGCCCTAAATCCCCTTCCTATTTAAGCAGTGCAAATCATCCGAATAAGAACAAACCCTACACAAACTCCACTAGTTTTTCTCCTCCACCACCACCCACCTACTTCTCCTCAGAACCCCCATCCTACCCGACCGACTTCCTTCTTCCTCGGGACCTCCTCCAGATCGCCCCCGCAAACCGCCTCGACCCTGCAGCCCCTCCTCCTTGCTCCTCCCTGTTGGAAATATGCCCTAGAGGCAATAATAAAATGGTTACTATTGTATTTCCTTGTTCATGCTATAATTGTGTTAACCGGAAACCGTAATGCATGTTTGAATACATAGACGACAACATGTCCCTAGTGAGCCTCTAGTTGGCTAGCTCGTTGATCAATAGATGGTCATGGTTTCATGACCATAGACATTGGATGTCATTGATAACGGGATCACATCATTACGAGAATGATGTGATGGACAAGACCCAATCCAAAGCATAGCATAAGATCGTGTAGTTCGTCTACTAAAGCTTTTCTAATGGCAAGTATCATTTCCTTAGACCATGAGATTGTGCAACTCCTGGATACTATAGTAATGCTTGTTGGAAATATGCCCTAGAGGCAATAAATAAAGTGTTTATTATCATATTTCCTTGTTCATGATAATATTTTATTATCCATGCTATAATTGTATTGATTGGAAACACATTGCATGTGTGGGTAAATAGACAACACTGTGTCCCTAGTATGCCTCTAGTGAACTAGCTCGTTGATCAAAGATGGTCAGGGTTTCCTAGCCATTGACATGTGATGTCATTTGATAACGGGATCACATCATTAGGAGAATGATGTGATAGATAAGACCCAAACTACAAACATAGCGTATGATCGTGTCAGTTTATTGCTACTGTTTTCTGCATGTCAATGTATATGTTCCTATGACCATGAGATCATGCAACTCACGGATATCGAAGGAGTGCCTTGTGTGTATCAAACGTCGCAACGTAACTGGGTGAATATAAAGGTGCTCTACAGGTATCTCCGATGGTGTCTGTTGAGTTGGCATGGATCGAGACTGGGATTTGTTACTCCGTGTGACGGAGAGGTATCTCGGGGCCCACTCGATAATGCAACATCACAATAAAGCCTTGCAAGAAATGTGACTAATTCTTAGTTGCGGGATCTTGTATTATGGAACGAGTAAAGAGACTTTCCGGTAACGAGGTTGAACTAGGTATGGAGATACCGACGATCGAATCTCGGGCAAGTAACATACCGAAGAACAAAGGGAACGTTATACGGGATTAACTAAATCCTTTACATAGAGGTTCGACCGATAAAGATCTTCAAAGAATATGTAGGAACCAATGTGGACATCTAGGTCCCGCCATTGGTTATTGGCTGGAGAGGAGTCTCGGTCATGTCTACATAGTTCTCGAACCCGCAGGGTCTGCACACTTAAGGTTCGGTGACGTTTTGGTAGTGTAGAGTTATGTATGGTGGTGACCGAAGATTGCTCGGAGTCCCGGATGAGATCCCGGATGTCACGAGGAGCTCCGGAATGGTCCGGAGGTAAAGATTCATATATAGGAAGTCCTAGTTTGGTCGCTGGAAAAGTTTCGGGCTCATCGGTAGTGTACCGGGAGTGCCGGTAGTGTACCGGGAGACCACCGGGAGGGGTATTTCGACCCAAGAGACTTCATGGGCTGTGGGAGAGTGTTTACCATCCCTTAGTGGGCTGGTGGAAGTCCCACACAAGGCCCATACATCTGGGAAGAAAATCCCAAAACGAAAAAGGTGGAAAAAGGCAAATAGGGACCAAATAAGGAAGGAGTCCTAATCCCACTTGGAGTCGAGGAGGAAGGACTCCTCCCTTTGGTTCGGCCGAACCAGCCTTGTCTTGAGAGCCAAGGCTGCCTCCTCCTCCTCCTCTCCTCCTATATATACTAGAGGGGTTTGAGGGTTTTGGCATAAGTTCTTTCTTCCACATGCAACCCTAACCTCCAGTGCATAGTTTCTCCTCTAGATTGGTTTTCTATGGTGCTTAGGCGAAGCCCTGCAGGAATAACTCCACCACCATCACTAGAGCGCCGTCACGCTGCCGGTGAACTCTCCCTCCTCTCCGCCTCCTCTTGCTGGATCAAGACGGTGGAGATCGTCATCAAGCTGCACGTGTGCTGAACGCGGAGGTGCCGTCCGTTCGGTACTAGATCGGAAGGATGGTGATCAAGGCCACGGGACGTTCGTGATCGGATTGCGGGACGGATCGTGACAAGATCGCGGGACAGTTCGTGATTGGTTTGCGGGACGGTTCGTGATTAGATCGCGGGACGCTCGGCGATTTGGATCGCGAAGAAGTACGACTACACCAACCGTGTTTCTCAACGCTTCCCGCTTAGCGATCTACAAGGGTACGTAGATTCACTCTCCCTCTCGTAGATTCTCATCACCATGGATAGGTTTGCATGTGCGTAGGAAATTTTTTGTTTCCCATACGATGTTCCCCAACAGTGGCATCATGAGCTAGGTTGATGGTTCGATGAGATCTCGAGTAGAACACAAAAGGTTTGTGGGCATTGATGCTTAGATTGCTTCCTCCCTTGGTCGTGTTTTGGTTCAGCGGTATTGTGGGATGAAGCGGCCCGGATCAACCTTACTCGTACGCTTACGAGAGACCGGTTCCCTCAACTGCACTTGTTGCAACAGATGGCTAGCGGGTGTCAGTTGCTCCTACTTTAGTTGGATCGGATTCGACAAAGGCGGTCCTTGAGAAGGTTGAAAAGCAACTTATGTATCATCGTTGTGGTTTATGCGTAGGTGTGAATCGTTCTTGCTAGATACCCATAGCAGCCACGTAAAAATTGCAACAACAATTAGAGGACGTCTAACTTGTTTTTGCAGGGTATGTTGTGATGTGATATGGCCAATTACATGATGAGATATATGTGATGTATGAGATGATCATGTGATGTATAGAATTTCACGACTTGCATGTCGATGAGTACAGCAACCGGCAGGAGCCATAGGGTTGTTTTTAATTATTGCATGACCTGTGTGTCAATCATTAAGCGCTATGTAATGCTTTACTTTATCGCTACGGTAGCAATAGTAGTAGAAGCATGCAGGGCGTGACAACCCCGATGGCGACACGTTAATGGAGATCAAGATGATGGAGATCATGGTGTCGTGCCGGTGACGATGGGGATCATGCCGATGTTTTGAAGATGGAGATCTTAAACACAAGTTCATGGCCATATCATGTCACTTATGAATTGCATGAGATGTTAATCCTTTTGTGCACCTTGTTTTGCTTAGTACGACGGTAGCATTATAAGGTGATCCCTCACTTAAATTACAAGATAAATTGTGTTCTCCCCGAGTGTGCACCGTTGCGAAAGTTCGTCGTGTCGAGACACCACGTGATGATCGGGTGTGATAGACTCTACGTTCACATAAAACGGGTGCAAGCCAGATTTGCACGTGCAGAACACTCGGGTTAAACTTGACGAGCCTAGCATGTACAGACATGGCCTCGGAACACAAGAGACCGAAAGGTCGAACATGAGTCATATAGTAGATATGATCAACATAATGATGTTCACCATTGAAGCCACCTTAACTCACGTGATGATCGGACTTGAGTTGGTGAATTTGGATCATGTGACACTCAGATGACCCGAGGGATGTCAATTTGAGTGGGAGCTCTAGTAATTTGATTAACTAAACTCATTATCCTGAACAATAGTCTAAGTAACCTTTGCATATTTATGTTGTAGATCAATGGCTCGTGGAGTAGCACCCCTGAATTTTAATGCGTTCCTAGAGAAAGCTAAGTTGAAAGATGATGGAAGTAACTTTGTTGATTGGGCCCGTAATCTGAGGATTATCCTCACGGCTTCCCAGAAAAAATATGTCCTTGATGCACCGCTTGGTGACCAACCAAAAGACATGACCTCCGAAGACGTTAAGAACGCTTGGGAGGCTCGTGCTGGAGACTACTCAATAGTTCAGTGTGCAATATTGTATGGCTTAGCACCGGGACTTCAAAGACATTTTGAACGTCATGGAGCATCTGAGATGTTTCAGGAGTTGAAGTTTATTTTTCAGTAGAATGCCCGGATCGAGAGGTATGAGACCTCCGATAAGTTCTATGCTTGCAAGATGGAGGAGAACGGGTCTATCGGTGAGCATATACTCATAATGTATGGGTATTCAAACCGTCTAGCTGAGTTGGGAATTACCCTACCGCAAGAGGCGATCATTGACAGAGTTCTTCAATCACTGCCACCTAGTTACAAGAGCTTTGTGATGAACTATAACATGCACGGGATGAACAAGTCTTCATCCGAGCTGTTTGCGATGCTAAAAGTCGCTGAGTCTGAAATCCAGAAAGAACATCAAGTGTTGATGGTCAATAAAACCACTAGTTTCAAGAAAATGGCAAGGGCAAAGGCAAGAAGGGTAAAACCCAGAAGGATGGCAAAGCAGTTGCTACTCCTACAAAGAAGCCTAAGCATGGACCTAAGCCAGAAACTGAGTGCTTTCATTGCAAAGGAACTCGTCACTGGAAGCGGAACTGCCCCAAGTACCTGGCTGACAAGAAGGCGGCCAAAGACAAACAAGGTATATATGATATACATGTTATTGATGTGTACCTTACTAGTTCTCGTAGTAGTGCCTGGGTATTTGATACCGGTTTGGTTGCTCACATTTGCAACTCAAAGCAGAAACTACGGAATAAACGAAGACTCGCAAAGGATGAAGTGACGATGCGCGTGGGAAATGGTTCCAAGGTTGATGTGATCGCCGTCGGCACGCTCTCTCTTTGATTACCATCAGGATTAGTGATGAACGTGAATAATTGTTATTTAGTGCCCGCGTTAAGCATGAACATTATATCTGGATCTTGTTTATTGCGGACGGTTACTCATTTAAATCAGAGAATAAAGGTTGTTCTATTTATATGAGTGATATCTTTTATGTTCATGCACCCAATGTTAGGGGTTTATTCATATTGAATCTTGATAGTGATGACACACATGTTCATAACATTGATGCCAGAATATGTAGAGTTGATAATGATAGTACCACTTTCTTGTGGCACTGCCGTTTAGGTCATATTGGTGTAAAACGCGTGAGGAAGCTCCATGCTGATGGACTTTTGGAGTCACTTGATTTTGAATCACTTGACACATGTGAACCATGCCTCATGGGCAAGATGACTAAAACGCCGTTCTCTGGAACAATGGAACGGGCAAGTGACTTATTGGAAATCATACATACTGATGTGTGCGGTCCAATGAATGTTGCAGCGCGCGGTGGATATCGTTACTTTCTCACCTTCACTGATGACTTGAGTAGATATGGGTATATTTACTTGATGAAACACAAGTCTGAAACGTTTGAAAAGTTCAAGCAATTCCAGAGTGAAGTTGAGAATCATCGTAACAAGAAAATTAAATTTCTGCGATCTGATCGAGGAGGTGAATATCAGAGTTATGAATTTGGCAGTCACTTAAGACAATGTGGAATTGTTTCACAGTTGACACCGCCCGGAACACCACAGCGTAATGGTGTGTCTGAATGTTGTAATCGAACCTTATTAGATATGGTGCGTTCTATGATGTCTCTTGCCGATTTGCCACTATCATTTTGGGGTTATGCATTAGAGATAGCTGCATTCACTTTAAATAGGGCACCATCAAAATCCGTTGAGACGATGCCATATGAACTGTGGTTTGGCAAAAGGCCAAAGTTGTCGTTTCTTAAAGTTTGGGGATGTGATGCTTATGTCAAAAAGCTTCAGCCTGAAAAGCTGGAACCCAAAGCGGAGAAATGCATCTTCATAGGATACCCGAAAGAGACAGTTGGGTATACCTTCTATCTCAAATCCGAAGGCAAAGTGTTTGTCGCAAAGAACGGAACATTTCTTGAGAAAGAGTTTCTCTCGAAAGAAATAAGTGGGAGGAAAATAGAGCTTGATGAGGTTATTGAACCTTTACTTCAACCAAAAAGTAGCGCAGCGCAGAAAGATGTTTCTGTGGAACCTACGATGGTAGAAGAGGAAGTTAATGATGATGATCATGAAGCTTCAGATCAAGCTACTATTGAACCTCGTAGGTCGACAAGGACGCGTACTACGCCCGAGTGGTACGGCAACCCTGTCTTGGAGGACATGTTGTTAGACAACAATGAACCTACGAGCTATGGAGGAGCAGTGATGGGCCCGGATTCCGAGAAATGGTTAGAGGCCATGAAATTCAAGATGGGATCCATGTATGAAAACAAAGTATGGACTTTGGAAGTACTACCTGAAGGGCGAAAGGCCATTATGAACAAATGGATTTTTAAGAAGAAGACGGACGCGGACGGTAATGTCACCGTCTATAAAGCTCGACTTGTGGCAAAGGGTTTTTCACAAGTTCAAGGAGTTGACTACGATGAGACTTTCTCACCCGTAGCGATGCTTAAGTCTGTTAGAATAATGTTGGCAATAGCTACTTATTTCAACTATGAAATTTGGCAGATGGATGTCAAAACGGCATTCCTCAACGGTTTCCTTGAGGAAGAGTTGTATATGATGCAACCCGAAGGTTTTGTCGATCCAGAGAATGCTGACAAACTTTGCAAACTCCAGTGATCCATTTATGGACTGGTGCAAGCATCTCGGAGCTGGAATAAGCAATTTGGTGAAGTGATCAAAGCGTTTGGGGTTATACAAGTTTATGGAGAAGCTTGTATTTACAAGAAAGTGAGTGGGAGCTCTATAGCGTATCTAGTGTTATATGTGGATGACATATTGCTTATTGGAAACAATATAGAAATGCTGGAAAGCGTGAAGGAATATTTGAATAAGAATTTTTCAATGAAGGACCTAGGAGAAGCTACTTTCATATTAGGCATTAAGATCTATAGAGATAGATCGAAACGCTTAATAGCACTTTCACAAAGCACATACCTTGATAAAGTTTTGAAGAAGTTCAAAATGGAGCAGTCCAAGAAAGGGTTCTTGCCTGTGTTACAAGGTGTGAAGTTGAGTAAGACTCAATGCCCAGTGACTGCAGAAGATAAAGAAAAGATGGGTGTCATCCCCTATGCTTCAGCCATAGGCTCTATCATGTATGCAATGTTGTGCACAAGACCCGATGTCAGCCTTGCCATAAGTATGACTGGAAGGTTTCAAAGTGATCCTAGAATGGAGCACTGGCATGCGGTCAAGAATATCCTTAAGTACCTTAACAGGACTAAGGAGATATTTCTCGTTTATCGAGGTGATGAAGAGCTCATCGTAAAGGGTTACGTCGATGCAAGCTTCGACACTGATCCGGACGACTCTAAGTCGCAAACCGGATACGTATTTATTCTTAACGGGGGAGCGGTAAGCTGGTGTAGTTCCAAGCAGAGCGTGGTAGCTGACTCTACTTGCGAACCGGAGTACATCGCAGCCTCGGAGGCAGCGAAGGAAGGTGTCTGGATGAAGCAGTTCATGACAGATCTTGGAGTAGTGCCTAGTGCACTGAATCCAATAAATCTGTTCTGTGACAACACTGGTGCCATTGCTCTAGCCAAGGAACCAAGGTTTCACAAGAGGACCAGACACATAAAGCGACGCTTCAACTCCATCCGATTCTACATCGAGGAGAAGGACATAAATATTTGCGGGAACGTTATACGGGATTAACTGAATCCGATTCTACAAAGGGAGCGTTATACGGGATTAACTGAATCCTTGACATAGAGGTTCGACCGATAAAGATCTTCAAAGAATATGTAGGAACCAATGTGGACATCTAGGTCCCGCCATTGGTTATTGGCCGGAGAGGTGTCTCGGTCATGTCTACATAGATCTCGAACCCGCAGGGTCTGCACACTTAAGGTTCGGTGACGTTTCGATAGTGCAGAGTTATGTACGGTGGTGACCGAAGATTGTTCGGAGTCCCGGATGAGATCCCAGACATCACGAGGAGCTCCAGAATGGTCCGGAGGTAAAGATTCATATATAGGAAGTCCCAGTTTGGTCTCCGGAAAAGTTGCGGGCTCATCGGTAGTGTACCGGGAGTGCCGGTAGTGTACCGGGAGACCACCGGGAGGGGTATTTCGACCCAAGAGGCTTCATGGGCTGTGGGAGAGTGTTTACCAGCCCTTAGTGGGCTGGTGGAAGTCCCACACAAGGCCCATACAGCTGGGAAGAAAAGCCCAAAAGGAAAAAGGTGGAAAAAGGCAAATAGGGACCAAATAAGGAAGGAGTCCTAATCCCACTTGGAGTGGAGAAGGAAGGACTCCTCCCTTTGGTTCGGCCGAACCAGCCTTGGCTTGAGAGCCAAGGCTGCCTCCTCCTCCTCCTCTCCTCCTATATATACTAGAGGGGTTTGCGGGTTTTGGCATAAGTTCTTTCTTCCACGTGCAACCCTAACCTCCAGTGCATAGTTTCTCCTCTAGATTGGTTTTTTGCGGTGCTTAGGCGAAGCCCTGCAGGAATAACTCCACCACCATCACCGGAGCGCCGTCATGCTGCCGGTGAACTCTCCCTCCTCTCCGCCTCCTCTTGCTGGATCAAGACGGTGGAGATCGTCATCAAGCTGCACGTGTGCTGAACACGGAGGTGTCGTCCGTTCGATACTAGATCGGAAGGATCGTGATCAAGGCCACAGGACGTTCGTGATCGGATCGCGGGACAGATCCTGACAAGATCGTGGGACGGGTCGTGATTGGTTCGCGGGACGGTTCGTGATTAGATCGCGGGACGGTCGGTGATTTGGATCGCGAAGAAGTATGACTACACCAACCGCGTTTCTCAATGCTTCCCGCTTAGCGATCTACAAGGGTACGTAGATTCACTCTCCCTCTCGTAGATGCTCATCACCATGGATAGGTTTGCGTGTGCGTAGGAAATTTTTTGTTTCCCATGCGATGTTCCCCAACAATGCTTTGGGTGTGCCAAACGTCACAACGTAACTGGGTGGCTATAAAGGTGCACTACGGGTATCTCCGAAAATGTGTGTTGGGTTGGCACGAATCGAGACTGGGATTTGTCACTCCGTATGACGGAGAGGTATCTCTAGGCCCACTCGGTAAGACATCATCATAATGAGCTCAATGTGACTAAGGAGTTAGCCACGGGATGATGTATTACAGAACAAGTAAAGAGACTTGCCGGTAACGAGATTGAACAAGGTATAGGGATACCGACGATCGAATCTCGGGCAAGTATCATACCGGTAGACAAAGGGAATTTTATATGGGATTGATTGAATCCCCGACATCATGGTTCATCCGATGAGATCATCATGGAGCATGTGGGAGCCAACATGGGTATCTAGATCCCGCTGTTGGTTATTGACCGGAGAGGTGTCTTGGTCATGTCTACGTGTCTCCCAAACCCGTAGGGTCTACACACTTAAGGTTCGATGATGCTAGGGTTATAGGGAAAGAGTGGGCGTGGTTACCGAAGTTTGTTCGGAGTCCAGGATGAGATCTCGGACGTCACGAGGAGTTCCGGAATGGTCCGGAGACAAATATTGATATACAGGAAGTGAGGTTTTGGTTACCGGAAATGTTTCGGGCGTCATCGGTAACGTACGGGGACCACCGGAAGGGTTCCGGGGGTCCATCGGGAGGGGCCACAGGGCCCGGAGGGCTGCATGGGCCAAAGGTGGAGGGAACCATCCCCTAGGTGGGCTGGTGTGCCCCTCCCACCTGGCCCAAGGTGCAGCAAGGAGAGAGGGGGGGCAAACCCTATGCCCAGATGGGCCCTAGGCCCACCCTAGGGCTGCTAGGGCCGCCGCACCACCTAGCCCTCCCTTGGCCACCGCCCAAGTCCCATCTAGGGCTGCCGCCGGCCCCTAGGGTGGGAACCCTAGGATGCAGCCCTCCCTCTCCTCATCCTATATATAGTGGTGCCCTTAAGGCTATTTGAGACACACATCTCTCTCCCACGGCGCAGCCCTACTCCTCCCTCTCCTCATTCTTCGTAGTGCTTGACGAAGCCCTGCCGGAGACCACCTAGCTCCACCGTCACCATGCTGTCGTGCTGCTGGAGCTCTTCCTCAACCTCTCCTCCCTCCTTGTTGGATCAAGGCCTAGGGGACGTCACCGGGCTGCACGTGTGTTGAACGTGGAGGGGCCGTTGTTCGGCGCTAAGATCGGAGTCCACCGCGATCTGAATCGCTACGAGTATGACTCCACCAACCGCGTTCTTGTAACGCTTCCGCTTAGCGATTTTCAAAGGTATGAAGATGCAATCTCTTCAACTCGTTGTTGGTTTCTCCATAGATAGATCTTGATGAACACGTCGGAATTTTTTTAATTTACTACTACGTCTCCCAACACTCCCGAGCACAAGCACCTCGGCCAGCCAGGGCCTTGGCTGGCCTCTTCCCCATCACTCTGCCTTCTTCTTTTCCCGTATCCTCCCATCTCTATTTTTCCTCCCGTGTGTCTTTTAATCCCCCTCACCTCGTGTCTCTCTCTCTGTTGAACAGGACAAGGCCATGGACGCCGATCTTGCCAACCCCTGCGGTGTTCCCGCGACCTCTGCTGCCCTCTGAGACCTCCCCTCCACCCGCGTGGTGCGTTATTGTCGCGCCTACAGGTCCTGCACTGCCACGCGCCTTCATCCGCGAGTGAGAAGACACCTTGCTTCACCTCAGCATCGACCTATAACATGGCAAGCTTCGTCCCTGACCAGCCTCGATGCCTTCCCAAGCTACCTCCTGCCCTGCATCGCCCTCAACTCGTCTGCATCGCCACCGTGCGGGTCAACAGCAATAGGTCGACGTGCCTTTGCTCATCCTTCTCCTCCTTGTGCTATGTCTCTCTCTCTCTCTCTCACCCATCAAATAGTTGTTGTCCCCTGGTATTGCCCTTCTACACCTAGCCGTCGACCAGCCTCGCATGGATCCGAAGGAACCTTGCCGTTGTACGTGCTCAGTCATGGAAGTTGTCTCTATTCTTTCGCTTTGTGTAGATTCAGATTCGTTACTATAGTGATTCATGTCGCATATAGTATCGTTTGCATCACAAACCGCAGCGCAACATAGTGGCTGGCACACCTTGCTGGGACCATTAATTTATGTCTCTTCAGCAATTTTGCATCATGAGAGAATCAGCTGCTACCATTTTGTAATATAGCGTTGGATGCTCATTCCAAGCACCAAGTCACAGTCAGCCCAACTGGTTATCTCAGCATATCCTTGAGATCTAGAATTCGAGTCCCAGGAGCTTTAAATTTTTGCCCTGTTTCTCATTATTTCGTGCGCACACACACATGGCCACTTGGGTCGGTTCCACTGCTGGGCTGTTGCACTTTGCTGCCACTGGCCCACGACAGTTTTTTCTGATCTGAAGATTTAGCTGTTTTTTGCACTGCAATTACAGAAAAAATACCACGTGCGTCGGATCAAACGATTTATACATGAAAAATGTTCAGAATTTTATGTAGTTTTATAACATTCCACTTTCATGCATGTTAAAAATATGTAAACTTGTTGTTTGCGGTAATTTGCATATATGTCATGTTAAAATAGTTCTTGTCATGACTAATTAACCGTAACTCCGTTTAAAATGTTTACATATGTGACTTTATTAGAAAAATGTGTAGAATCTCATGGCACACTTTATTTTGCTATTTAACAAATATAAAATATGCTTAGGACAGATCTGGACCAAATTCATAATATGCATATGGGGTCATTTCGAAAATACTATAAGTTGTTTCCGACCTCATTTAAGATGCCTAGATAGATAGTTTAGTTATGCTTCACCTCTTGCCATGTTTATCAACATTTAATATTGTTGTGTACCTAAACGAGAGTGGACTAAATATTCGAATGTGGAGTTTCGTCAATATGCAATTGCATATTGAGCTTCACTTAATGTGTGGTAGTTGATTGTTGTGCCTTGCATAATTGAATGGACATGCATCATATTGGTGTGAGCATCATGTCATGCATATGTTGAGGTGTACCGTGTGTTGATTGTCGTTTCCGGATTACTTCTTCTCGATAGAGTTCCGAAAGCGTTCGGAGTGTGACGATTCGTTCGTCTACTTCACGGATCGTCCTCTTCATGGACTCGGTCTTCTTCCAAGCGGGATATCAGGCAAGATGATCATTTCCCTGGATACCACTACTATCATTGCCATGCTAGTTGTCTCGTTTCTATCGTTGTGTCACATTACCTACTACTTGTATGTCAAGCCTCCCAACATTCCCATGATAAGTTGTCACGCCCAAGATGCGCGCCTATCCTTTTTAAGGCACGAGGGCCTCGCAAGGGATAGATGCGCATCTTGTCGTTAGCAAGAATAGTATCATCACACATACAGTACTGAAAGAGATGAGTATACAAGATTGGCTTACACTTGCCACATGCTAACTTACAATGTCACTCAAATTCATATCACCAAGTTGAACACAGGGTCCGATTACGGGCGAAATCAAATGATAAAATAGGAGCAAATGATACTATCAAGCTATCCCAAAGATCACGGCCAGGTCCTCTACTCATCCGAATACGTCACGTACATCCTGCCTCTTTCCTCATCATATTCCCACTAGAGCTGGGTGAGATCATCCTACACAAACTCATCTGAACCTGCACCTGGAGTGTTGTAGTAAACTGTGAGCCACAGAGGACTCAGCTATCATGTGCCCGGGTACCGAGACTATTCAAGCTTAAAGGTTGGGTAGGGGCAGTGTTTAGTTTGCAGCAGCACTACGCATTTATGGGGGCTAACTTACTCAACATGAAGATAAATATGAGTGGCCTACGATGAACGATCGAATCTAGTTTGATCTCTAAGAGATCTTGAACACTTACTTACGTCAATCATAACCCCACCGTGTTCTCTCTTGGATCATGTTCACGGGCAGAGACAATCACGGTTACTCACACAGTTGGTGCATTTTAATTAGAGTTTACTTCAAGTTTACTATAACCGGTGTTAAACAAAATACAAGTTGTCAAATAACCGCGGGCACGGCTTTCCGAAAGATTTAACCCTGCAGGGGTGCTCCAACTAATCCATCACAAAATTAACCACACTCCGCAGGAATAGCCTCGACAACGGATCTCGCGGTCATCATAGGTAATTCCAAAGGAATTCCAACCCCTCGAGAAACCCGAAGAAAGTCAGACTCCACACACAAGACATTCGATAAAGGTAAAACAAATCTAGCAAGACCACCCGACGTGTCGACGAACCCGATAAGAGCTGCGTATCTCATTCTAAAGACACGACGGATATGCGAGTGTATGGTAGCCTGATAGAAATCTCCCAAGTTGTCCTGGGTTAGCCCCGCACAGTGCTATAGTTTGGACCAATACCCATGAGGAGCACTGGCTCGGGGGTTGATTAAATTATCCACGGGTTTGCAAGACCCTATGCAAAAATTTATTAAGTTGTTAAGCAAATGTAGTACCAATGTTGGGTCTTTCCAAACAAGTTTTAATCTCAACCGAATAAACAAGGGGGTTCCCATAACAACCCCGAGCATGTTAGGAGCGCAAAATATGGAAAACATAACATCGGTAACAAGAAACTAATGGCGGTAACAGCGGAACAAATCACTTAGCAAAAGGCCAAGCCTTCCACCAATACCAAGACGTATATGTGCATTAAATTAAATAACAGTAAATATTGTGATATCCAAATCCATGTTATCACATGGAACAACCTGCACCTGCAACTAACAATGCTATAAGAGGGGCTGAGCAGTGGTATCTTAGCCAATCAAAGGTTTGCTAGGATGTGGAGGTTAGAGGCTGTCATGGCAACATGGGGGATGATATCAAGTGGTAGTTAGCGCAATTGTAATGATAAGAGCAAGGAACTAGCAAGAAAAAATAGTATCGGGATCCAGGTACGATCATCTTGCCTGTTGGTTCTTCCGCGGAACAAGTAGCGAGATCCTCGTAGTGGTACTCTCCTGGGTTCTCGTACTCAGTATTAACACTCGCATCTACCCAAGAGAAACAGCAACAATAAACCTCCAACCAAGGTGCAATGCACAACCAAGATGATGCATGATTCATTTGTGAAGAATTAAACATGGCAATCCAAAACTAGTCATGTTTCACATGCAAAGTTTGTTTCTTAATGAATCTGCACAGAACCTCATGTCAAGTTATTTAAACATGCATTATCATGGAAAATATGGATGCATCATGCAAAATCGATAGAAATTCATATAAGGAACGCAAGAAACGGAGTTACGGTTCTCACGATACGCTCACGACAAGGTACGGAGGCAAAACACAAGTCAACCAAGACCTGGGCTAATTCTTGGCATTCCAAGGTATCCACTGGATAGGTGATGAAAAACCAAACACAATAGACTCAAGAATCAATCAATTCCATGGAGTATAGCTCCCACAAGTCACAAAACAATAAAACACCAAATCTGCCACTAAACAGCAACATAGTAACTTCTACGGATCACAACTTGAGCTACAGGAACCCTACAGCCACAAACAAGATATTGACAGAATCTACTCAACATATACATCAAATTATCCAACTACACAAACAGCAAAGGAGACACACATCAATAATCAAGAAGCAATCAAGTTGACATGATGAATCACTTTTCTGGGACTGAAAATTCCAGTTTTCTGGAATCTGCGATTATAAAGTAGCAAGTTTACAGCAGTAGTTAAATATGCTAGATAGCTCCTATTGGCATGAAAATTAACATTATGGTATAAGGCAATATCTACTACAATTAGCTATCATTGAGCATGAGCAAATTCCAAACATATCTCTAGATGCAACCCACTCTTCATGGCATAAAAATAACAGCAGATTCTCAGACTTAGCAGTTTTTAAGCATGCTGAAACAGAACATCAAGTAGGAAACTTAACAGCTTGTTTCCCACTTATATGGGTGATTCTCATGTTATGAAAAAATACCATGTCATACTAGGTACAAAATACTAGAACTTCCTAGTTGGCACATATACCAAAGCAAGCATGGATTAAATCATGCAAAAATGACAAAATGGCATCTCAGCTAAAATGAAAGATTTATGAACTAGCTCAAAAGTGAAATCTGAGAGTTCCAATGAGTTCATTGGCTCTTCCTACCCCAAAACCATGGGTCATACACATATGCCCATGTGAAACCACAAGGCAACAACAATTAACAAACTACCCACTCTAATCATGGCATAACTACTCTATTTAGGAAATGCAATTAAGTGGCATGAGAATGTTAGCAACTTAGATAAGAATAGAAGTGAAATGACAAGGCCTACATGACAAACATATATCAACAAGGGTATGTCAAGTGGGAAAACCCACTAGTCCCCTATCACACATAAACACCCTACTCACACCACTACTAAAAACTTACCCAAGCTATAAGTATGCCCAATGCACATGAGCTCAAATCACCAAGACCATATCACCCAAGAAGGGGGGTGTTCACCCACACACACACTCACATGCACCATATACATATGCACTCTCTATACTACTCACACACATGTGTATGTATGCGTAGCACACACACACACTCACAACTCTCATGCACATACACCACCTATGGGCAACCTGCCACACACACACCCAAAAACACACAAACACCACATACACACAAACACATGCATATATACACTTATGTATATACACATACACACTCTCATACATATGTGCCAACACACATACACTAACTACACATGCACATAACCCCCTCATACTCATATGTGTATGTATGCACTAAGAACACACACACCACATACATCCTGCCTACGAACACACATACACACATGTCTACACACACTCACATGTACAGGGAAGAACAAAATAAAACCTGCTAGAGGCACTACATACATGCATACACATTGCAAAGAAGTAAACAGAGAAAACAAAAAAAAAGCAACAACAAAGGAAAAGGGGAGGGTTCGGGGTCGAACCCCTGACCTCCTGGCCATTCCCCACGGCTCCCACCACTCTGCTATCACCCGAAGCGTTAACAGAGGAGGGACACTGCCTCTCTAATGCACACACTCACGGTTTAACTGACGAAACTGAAAAACCACGGTGACAGCGGTGACAGAGCAACGGCGGCGAGCGTTTCCGACGAGCTACAGCTCTAGCGGCGCGATAGGAAGGACATGGGGCTCTCGGGCGCTATGGGGAACCCATCCCCTCATCCTGCGAGGAGAGGAATGGAGGCGCGCTCAATCACAATCCCTTGTAACTGGCGGCAACATGAGCACGACGGCGAGGCACAAGCTACAAGGAAGGAGGTTGCACATTGGCTGCTCACCTAGGGGAGGACGACGGCGACCCTGACATGCGGAGAGGAAGGAGAGGTGCAGATGCGGAGACGACGAGGGGGGAGAAGACCGGTGACGACCGCTTTGGGAACATGGCGGCGTCGAGGAAGAAGACGACGCTGAAAGCCTCCCACGCGCACCCTAGTGCCGGGAATGGGATGCGGGAGAGGTCCTCGAGCCCCACGACATCTCCGACGAGGACGACAAGGCTCCTGCGGCGAGAACGATGGCGATTGACGGCTCTGCACTCTCTGAACTCTGAACTGCAGAGACTTACCGGAGGGGAAAGAAGAGAGGAGGGAGAGAGATGGAGGGGAAGAAGATGGCTGCGACGGCGGAGGGAGAGAGAGGAACCCTAGGCAAGGGGAGGGCATGCACGCCGAGGGGCTTTATACCCACGAGCTGACGGCGACGGCGACGGAAAGGCGACGGTGGATGCAGCTCTCTCTCTGAAGACTGGCGGCAAAGATGATCGGAGTAGGTGCATGTCTGTCCTGCTGGGCCTGGGGGAGCTGCTGGGCCACGCTGGGGCAGCCCACTCTGCTCACTCTCTTTCAAACAGAAAACAAAGAAGGGTTTTTACCTTTTAAAAACACAGCTAACAAAAGAAAAAAACTAGGGTGAAATAAAAGGTTTTAGAGAAAAACAAAAATATTTTGGTTAAGGAAATAAAGAGCCCTATTTAATAAAAATGTTAGGTTGATTTTTAGGGCAAGTAATTTTATTACTTATGAAATAAACAGCCCCTGATAAATTAAAAATACCAAACAACCACACCCCAAACATTAAAATGATCACACCCTAAATTATCAACATAAACAGGACTATCTCTTGAACATTTTTAATCAATTAAAACAATAAGTTAAATCTGCTCATAACATTAATATGAAGAGAGGGGGAGATGGAAGGTGATGTTGAAAGAGAAAAGAGAGGGGAAGAAGAAGAGGAGTGGCAAACATGACTCCTACCACACTCAACACCAACATGACACAAAGGCACACCCACATCACTTCATACCAACATCAAGCCAAGACACATGAGAATAGCAAGCATGCACAATGAATGGTATGATGGATGATATGATGCATGAATGCAAACAACACAAGAATGACAAGGTGCAATTCATACATAGCTCATGACACAAGGTTCATACATTGGGGTTACATGCCAAATAAGGTAGTGACATCACTTGGGCTGTCACAACTCTCCCACACTACAAGAGGATCTCGACCCGAGATCTAGGAACGAAACAAATCCGGAAATTCGAAACGGAGAAGGTCCTCGCGTTCCCAAGTAGCTTCTTTGTCGGAATGATGAGACCACTTCACCTTGAGGAACCTGATAGACATGTTGCGAGTCTTACGCTCAGTTTCTTCAAGAATTGCAACTGGGTGCTCACGATAAGAATGATCTTCTTGGAGATCGATGTCTTGGAGGTCAATGGTCCGCTCAGGAGTCTTGAAGTATTTCTGGAGCTGAGAAACATGGAACACATCATGCACATTCGCGAAATTTGGAGGAAGCTCTAGTTGATATGCAAGACCACCTCTCAGGCCAACAACTTTGAAAGGACCAACAAAACGAGGAGCTAGCTTCCCTTTAATTCCAATCCGCTGAGTGCCCTTCATGGGAGAGACTCTAAGATAGACTAGATCATCCACTTGGAAAGAAACATCCCAATGTTTGTTATCATAATAACTCTTCTGTCGGGACTGAGCTGCTTTGAGGTTCTCATGAATGACATGGCACATTTCTTCTGCTTCAGTGATCATGTTATTGCCCAATATCTGACGCTCACCTGTTTCGGACCAGTTAAGCGGGGTACGACACTTTCTGTCATAGAGAATCTCGAAAGGGGCCTTGCCTGAACTAGCTTGAAAGCTATTGTTGTATGAGAATTCAGCATATGGAAGGCAGTCTTCCCACTTCATGCCGAACGATATCACACAGGCTCTGAGCATATCTTCAAGGATCTCATTGACTCTCTCAACTTGACCACTTGTCTGCGGATGGAACGCAGTGCTGAAATGGATCTTGGTACCCATAGCAGTCTGGAAGGACTCCCAAAACTTGGAGGTGAAGAGGCTTCCACGGTCAGAAGAGATGAGCTGAGGAATACCATGCAAAGACACTATCCTTGATGTATACAACTCTGCAAGCTGAGCTATCGAGATAGATTCTTTGACTAGGAGGAAATGAGCAACTTTTGATAGCTTGTCGATAACCACAAAGATGGCATCGTTGCCTCTCTTGGACTTCGGAAACCCAGTGACGAAATCCATCTCCACGTGATCGAATTTCCACTCTAGGATAGGCAAAGGTTGAAGAAGACCTGCTGGACGTTGATGCTCCGCCTTCACTCTGTGACAAACATCACACTCGTTTACAAACTGAGCAATTTCACATTTCATGCGAGTCCACCAGAAGGTTTGCTTGAGATTAATACATCTTTGAACTTCTTGGATGAATGGATAGAAGAGAATTATGTGCTTCATCCATGATAACCTTTCCGAGATCACCTTTTGGAACCACAAGATGGTCCTCAAAGAACAAGGTATCTTTGTCATCAACACGAAAGCACTTATACTTTGGAATGCACTTGGCCACACCTTTCTTCACTTTCTTCACCATAGCGTCAAGAAGTTGCGCTTGGCGAACCAGATCTTCTAGAGTCGGAGAGACTTGAAGATTGGCAAGAAATCCTTGTGGAATCATCTAAAGGTTGAGCTTGCGGAAGACTTCACAAAGCTCGGGCTGAAGAGGCTTCAAGATGAGACTATTGCAGTACGCCTTACGGCTGAGCGCGTCTGCAATGACATTTGCTTTCCTCGGAGTATACTCAATGCTCGGGTTGAAGTCTTCAAGCATTTCCACCCAACGAGATTGCCAAAGATTGAGATTGGGTTGAGTGAAAATGTACTTCAAGCTCTTGTGATCAGTGTACACCTCAACTGGTCTACCCAACAACAAATGCCTCCAATTCATTAGAGCATGCACAACTGCCGCCAACTCAAGATCATGAGTGGGGTAGTTCTTCTTGGCCGGCTTCAACTGACGCGAGGTATAAGCAACAATCTTGTTTTCTTGCATGAGAACACCACCAAGACCTTGGAGAGAAGTATCACAGAAAACTTCAAAAGGCTTAGACTGCTCAGGAGGAACAAGAACTAGAGTTGAAGTCAGTCTCTGCTTGAGCGTATTGAACGCAACATCACACTCAAGAGACCAAACATACTTGACACTCTTCTGGAGGAGGTTGGAAATAGGCTTGGCAATTTGAGAGAAGTTCTCCACGAACCTTCTGCAATAGCTAGCAAGCCCGAGGAAACTCCGAAGCTACTTCACATTCTGAGGAGGTTCCCACTTCAAGATTGCTTCAACTTTCTCAGGGTGCACTTTAATTCCCTCAGCAGAGATGACATGCCCAAGGTACACCACTTCATTGAGCAAAAACACACACTTGGAAAACTAGTCATAGAACCGATGCTCTCTTAACTTGTCAAGCACAAGGCGGAGATTCTCTGCATGCTCTTCTTCTGTCTCCAAGAACACAAGGATATCATCCAGATAGACCAAGACGAATTCATTCTTGAAAGGAGAGAAAATGAAATTCATTATTCTTGAGAAGGTTGGAGGAGCATCAGTGAGACCAAACGACATGATGGTGTACTCATAAGAGCCAAAACTCGTCCTGAAAGCGGTCTTAGGAATGTCTTCTTCGCGAATGTGAATCTGATGATAACCCATGCGAAGATCCAACTTGGAGAAAACCTTGGCACCTTTTAGTTGTTCAAACAACTCATTGATGTTAGGGAGTGGGTATTTGTTTCTGATTTTCTTCTTATTCAATGGCCGGTGATCAACACAAAGACGATTTGTGCCATCTTTCTTCTTGACAAACAAAACTCCACAACCCCATGGAGAAGAGCTTGGTCTGATTAGACCTAGACGTTCTTGCTCATCTAGCTGCTTCTTCAACTCTTTCAGCTCTTCGGGGCCAAGTTTATATGGGCGCTTACAGACCGGTTCAGTTCCGGGCTCAAGATCAATCACGAACTCGACTGGCCGGTGTGGAGGCATTCCTGGCAATTCTTCTGGAAAGACATCTCCATACTCACAAACCACCGGAATATGAGAAATCACCGAGATTTCACCCTTCTCATTAAGAGCAAAGAGATGAATTGTGTCATCGCGAGCCGCGAAAATAATCACGTCTTTTGAAGGATGAGTTATCTTGATTTCTTTAGCTTTGCAATCAATATGAGCCTTATTCATAGCCAGGAAGTCCATGCCCAAAATGAGATCAATGTCGGAATTACCAAGAACATAAGGAGAAGCAAAGAAAGAATAATTACCTATCTTGATAGAAACATCCGGAACGATGGAGGTGGTTTTCATGGCCACCCCCGAAGAAACAACACCCAAAGGTCTACTCAACATCTCGGAATAGAAATCAGTCTTCATAGAAAAAGGTCTGGACATGAATGAATGCGATGCTCCATAATCAAATAACACTTTTGCAGGAATAGAATTAACTGAGAGATTACCCATGATCACTTGAGAAGAATCCTCTGCCTCTGCTGCATTCACCAAATTCACTCTTGCAGTCTTGGGGTTATGCTTCACCATAGCATTGCCTGGAGGCTTGACAGGAGGAGGAGGCGGAAGACGCCGCTGGTTGCACTTGTTTGCATAATGGCCCTTCTGACCACACTTGTGACAAGTCACCTCAGAAAGCGGACGAACATTGCCTGGAGGAGGAACAAGAACATCCTTGGATGCCTGGGTTTTCTGCTGAAATCCTGGGTTGGGTGGGTGGGAAGAACCACGACCACCAAACTGCTTCTGCTGCTGAGGACGAAATGAAAGAGGATTTGGCGCCCAATACTTCTGCTGCTTGGGAACCATCTAAGAGCCCGAAGAAGAAGAATATGAATCCCTTGAACGCTTCTTGGAGTTCTCCAGCTTGAGCTGAGCTGTTTCAACCTTCAAAGCCATGTTGTAGAACTGATCAAACTCACAAGGCTCTTGAAGAACTAGGCTTGGCAGAAGCTCATCCTTGAGACCACCTCTGAACTGATAGATCATAGCCTTGTCATCTGGAACATCTTGCTTGGCATAACGGGCTAGACTCTGGAACTCGACGTTGTACTGGTAGACAGACTTGCTTCCCTGCTTCAGGTGCCTGAACTTCTCACGCATCTCCTCGACAAAACTTGTCAGAATGTAATGAGCCCTGAAGTCACGACGGAAATTGCCCCAAGTAACAACACGATCGCCCCTAGAATCCTTGTACTGCTACCACCAATCAGTTGCTTGACCCTTGAGATGGAACGATGCAAATCTGACAAAGTCCTCTGGCCTGACATTGCTGCACTCAAAATGCTTACTCATATCACGAAGCCAATCATCAGCATCAAGAGGCTGCTCACAACAGGTGAAAGTCTTGGGCTGGTTGGCAAGGAACTGATTGAGTGTCGCAAATTGAAGTTGATTCTAAAAATTCCCTTGATAACCTTGTTGACCTTGCTCCCTTTCTTGCAACAGTCTGAGCAATATCTGAGTGTTCGCATTGGTTGCGTCCATCACGGCTTGCCAAGCTTCTGGAGGAGGAGGCGGAGGAGGCGGTGGTGGGGGTGGTGGTGGAACATCAGTCTGCTCCTCACCACGACCCGGATTGTTGCGAGTTGGTGGAGCCATCCTGAAGATGGACAAAACGCGTCAGCACCTCATTGATAAGATGAATTCAAAGTTGAATCAGATGCTTGAAAGAAATTGAACAATTAACAACACAGCTTTCCTACTAAAAAATTCGTAAGAACGCTTCTTCGGTTTATGATAACATCATCAGCAATTAGAAGCCACTTGCAATAACACAAAAGTATTGAGCTAAGCGCTTGGAACAAATGTACATGCCCATATACACCTGAAGAAGATGATCCTAGATGACTACAAGATTTACCACCTATGAACTTCCGAAAACTTTCTGGTTATGCAATCCGGTGTGGGGGATACAAGGAGGAAATATCTCACACAACTAACAATCCTACACCCCAACTGTATCCATCCTTCAACACATCACCAGAGGCTTTCGCAAACTCATCTAATCTCGAATCCTCGAACTCACAACGATACTAAACCATGGTGGTGCCCCGGACGCCTCCCCAGTACTGGGTGACTCCGACCTTATCTCACCACGATAAGTATTAAAGTAATTCCGAACACTCTTCATCCTGAGATATCAAGGAAGCTGAATGATAACGATGTGCCAACATTCCTTGGAGCTCGACTCCCCAGAAGAAATCAAGTCAGACAGGAGGCACCAAGACAGAACCCTGTCACATCGGCATCATATAGACTCCAAAATACCCTCGTGATCCTAAAAAAATTTGAGCGAGAAGAGGAGTAGAAACAAAATTCCTAAGTCGGATACCTCACCAGAGCATAGAAGAGGAGTAAAAAGAATCCTACTCTCCGATATAACTAGACTCAAATTAGTTTTTACTAGACTCGACTCGACCAAGTTCGAACAAGCAAAGGCTCCTATGGTCGTATGGCTATGAATACCATCTTGTCACGCCCAAGATGCGCGCCTATCCATTTTAAGGCACGAGGGCCTCGCAAGGGATAGATGCGCATCTTGTCGTTAGCAAGAATAGTATCATCACACATACAGTACTGAAAGAGATGAGTATACAAGATTGGCTTACCCTCGCCACATGCTAACTTACAATGTCACTCAAATTCATATCACCAAGTTGAACACAGTGTCCGACTACGGACAAAATCAAATGATAAAACTGAGCAAATGATACTATCAAGCTATCCCAAAGATCACGACCAGGTCCTTTACTCATCCGAATACGTCATGTACATCCTGCCTCTTTCCTCATCATATTCCCACTAGAGCTGGGTGAGATCATCCTGCACGAACTCATCTGAACCTGCACCTGGAGTGTTGTAGTAAACTGTGAGCCACAGAGGACTCAGCTATCATGTGCCCGGGTACCGAGACTATTCAAGCCTAAAGGTTGGGTTGGGGAAGTGTTTAGTTTGCAGCAGCACTAAGCATTTATGGTGGCTAACTTACGCAGCATGAACATAAATATGAGTGGCCTACGATGGACGATCGAATCTAGTTTGATCTCTAAGAGATCTGGAACACTTACTTACGTCAATCATAACCCCACTGTGTTCTCTCTAGGATCATGTTCACGAGCAGAGACGATCACGGTTACTCACATAGTTGGTGCATTTTAATTAGAGTTTACTTCAAGTTTACTATAACCGGGTGTTAAACAAAATCCAAGTGGCCACATAACCGCGGGCACGACTTTCCGAAAGATTTAACCCTACAGGGGTGCTCCAACTAGTCCATCACAAAATTAACCACACTCCATGGGAATAGCCTCGACCACGGATCTCGCGGTCATCATAGGTAATTCCAACCCCTCGAGAAAACCCGAAGAAAGTCAGACTCCACACGCAAGACATTCGATAAAGGTAAAACAAATCCAGCAAGACCACCCGATGTGTCGACGAACCCGACAAGAGCTGCGTATCTCGTTCTCAGGACACGACGGATAAGCTAGTGTACGGTGGCCTGATAGAAATCTCCCAAGTTGCCCTGGGTTGGCCCCGCACAGTGCTCTAGTTTGGACCAACACTCATGAGGAGCACTGGCCCGGGGGTTGATTAAATTATCCACGGGTTTGCAAGACCCTAAGCAAAAATTTATTAAGTTGTTAAGCAAATGTAGTACCAATGTTGGGTCTTGCCAGACAAGTTTAGTCTCAACCGAATAAACAAGGGGGTTCCCATAACAACCCCGAGCATGTTAGGAGCGCAAAATATGGAAAACATAACATCGGTAACAAGGAACTAATGGCGGTAACAGCGAAACAAATCACTTAGCAAAAGGCCAAGCCTTCCACCAATACCAAGATGCATATGTGCATTAAATTAAATAACAGATAATATTGTGATATCCAAATCCATGTTATCACATGGAACAACCTGCACCTGCAACTAACAATGCTATAAGAGGGGCTGAGCAGCGGTATCTTAGCCAATCAAAGGTTTGCTAGGATGTGGAGGTTAGAGGCTGTCATGGCAACATGGGGGCTGATATCAAGTGGTAGGTAGCGCAATTGTAACGATAAGAGCAAGGAACTAGCAAGCAAAAATAGTATCGGGATCCGGGTACGATCATCTTGCCTGTTGGTTCTTCAGCGGAACAAGTAGTGGGATCCTCGTAGTGGTACTCTCCTGGGTTCTCGTACTCAGTATCAACACTCACGTCTACCCAAGAGAAACAGCAACAATAAACCTCCAACCAAGGTGCAATGCACAACCAAGATGATGCATGATTCATTTGTGAAGAATTATACATGGCAATCCAAAACTAGTCATGTTTCACATGCAAAGTTTGTTTATTAATGAATCTGCACAGAACCTCATGTCAAGTTATTTAAACATGCATTATCATGGAAAATTTCTATGCAACATGCAAAATCGATAGAAATTCAAATACGGAACGCAAGAAACGGAGTTATGGTTCTCACGATACGCTCACGACAAGGTACGGAGGCAAAACACAAGTCAACCAACACCTGGGCTAATTCTTGGCATTCCAAGGTAGCCACTGGATAGGTGATGAAAAACCAAACACAATAGACTCAAGAATCAATCAATTCCATGGAGTATAGCTCCCACAAGTCACAAAACAATAAAACACCAAACCTGCCACTAAACAGCAACATAGCAACTTCTACAGATCACAACTTGAGCTACAGGAACCCTATTGCCACAAGCAAGATATTGACAGAATCTACTCAACATATAAATCCACTTATCCAACTACACAAACAGCAAAGGAGCCACACATCAATAATCAAGAAGCTATCAAGTTGACATGATGAATCAGTTTTCTGAGACTTAGTGAAAATTCAAGTTTTCTCAAATCTGCGATTATAAAGTAGCAAGTTGACAGCAGTAGTTAAATATTCTAGAGAGCTCCTATTTGCATGAAAATTAACAGGATTGTATAAGGAAATATCTACAACAATTAGCTAGCACTGAGTATGAGCAAATTCCAAACATATCTGTAGATGCAACCAACTCTTCATGGCATAAAAATAACAGCAGATTCTCAGACTTAGCAGTTTTTAAGCATGCTGAAACAGAACATCAAGTAGGAAACTTAACAGCTTGTTTCCCACTTATATGGGTGATTCTCATGTTAAGAAAAAATACCATGGCATAATAGGTACAAAATACTAGCACTTCCTAGTTGGCACATATACCAAAGCAAGCATGGATTAAATCATGCAAAAATGACAAAATGGCATCTCAGCTAAAATGACAGATTTATGAACTAGCTCAAAAGTGCAATCTGAGAGTTCCAATGAGTTCATTGGCTCTTCCTACCCCAAAACCATGGGTCATACTCATATGCCCATGTGAAACCACAAGGCAACAACAATTAACAAACTACCCATTCTAATCATGGCATAACTACTCTAGATAGGAAATGCAATTAAGTGGCATGGGCATGTTAGCAACTTAGATAAGAATGGAAGTGAAATGAAAAGGCCTACATGACAAACATATATCAACAAGGGTATGTCTAGTGGGAAAACCCACTAGTCCCCTATCACACATAAACACCCTACTTACACCACTACTAAAAACTTACCCAAGCTCTAAGTATGCCCAAGGCACATGAGCTCAAAACACCAAGACCATACCACCCAAGAAGGGGGGGTGTTCACCCACACACACACTCAGATGCACCATATGCATATGCACTCTCTATACTACTCACACACATGTGTATGTATGCATAGCATACACACACACTCACAACTCTCATGCACATACACCTCCTATGGGCAACCTACCACACACACACCCAAAAACACACAAACACCACATACACACAAACACATGCATATATACACTTATGTATATACACATACACACTCTCATACATATGTGCCAACACACATACACTAACTACACATGCACATAACCCCCTCACACTCATATGTGTATGTATGCACTAAGCACACACACACACCACATACATCCTGCCTACAAACACACATACACACATGTCTACACACACTCACATGTACAGGGAAGAACAAAATAAAACCTGCTGGAGGCACTACATACATGCATACACATTGCAAAGAAGTAAAACTGAGAAACCAAAAAGAAGCAACAACAAAGCAAAAGGGGAGGGTTCGGGGTCGAACCCCTGACCTCCTGGCCATTCCCCACGGCTCCCGCCACTCTACTATCGCCCGAAGCATTAACAGAGGAGGGACACTGCCTCTCTAATACACACACTCATGGCTTAACTGATGAAACTGAAAATCCATGGCGACAGCGGCGACAGAGCAACGACGATGAGCGTTTCCGGCGAGCTACGGCTCTAGCGGCGCGATAGGAAGGACATGGGACTCTCGAGCACTATGGGGAACCCATCCCCCTACTCATCCTGTGAGGAGAGGAACGGAGGCGCGCTCAATCACGAGCTCTTCTGACCGCCGGCGACACGAGCACGACGGCGAGGCACAAGCTACAAGGAAGGAGGTTGCGCATCGGCTGCTCACCTAGGGGAGGACGACGGCGACCCTGGCGCGCGGAGAGGAAGGAGAGGCGTGTTGGAAATATGCCCTAGAGGTAATAAATAAAGTGTTTATTATTATATTTCCTTGTTCATGATAATCGTTTATTATCCATGCTATAATTCTATTAATTGGAAACACATTACATGTGTGGGTAAATAGACAATACTTTGTCCCTAGTATGCCTCTAGTGAACTAGCTCGTTGATCAAACATGGTCAAGGTTTCCTAGCCATTGACATGAGATATAAATTGATAACGGGATCACATCATTAGGAGAATGATGTGATGGACAAGACCCGAACTACAAACGTAGCATTTGATCATGTCAGTTTATTGCTATTGTTTTCCGCATGTCAAGTATATGTTCCTATGACCATGAGGTCATGCAACTCATGGATACCGGAGGAGTGCCTTGTGTGTATCAGACGTTGCAACGTAACTGGGTGACTATAAAGGTGCTCTACAGGTATCTCCGAGGGTGTCTGTTGAGTTGGGATGGATCAAGACTGGGATTTGTTACTGCGTGTGACGGAGAGGTATCTTAGGGCCCACTCGGTAATACAACATCACGATAAGCCTTGCAAGCAATGTGACTAACTGTTAGTTGCGAGATCTTGTATTACGGAACGAGTAAAGAGACTTGTCGATAACGAGGTTGAACTAGGTATGGAGATACCGACGATCGAATCTCAGGCAAGTAACATACCGAAGAACAAAGGGAACATCATACGGGATTAACTGAATCCTTGACATAGAGGTTCGACCGATAAAGATCTTCCTCCTCTCTGCTCCCTCTTTCTGGATCAAGACGGTGGAGATCGTCATCAAGCTGTACATGTGCTGAACACAGAGGTGCCGTCCGTTCGGCTCTAGATCGGAAGGACCGTGATCAAGTTCGTGGGACGGATCGTGATCAAGTTCCTGGGACGGATCGTGATTGGATCGCGGGACGGATCGTGATTGGATCGCAGGACGCACGGCGATTTGGATCGCGAAGACGTTCGACTACACCAACCGCGTTTCTTAACGCTTCCTGCTTAGCGATCTACAAGGGTACGTAGATCCACTCTCCCTCTCGTAGATGCTCATCGCCATGGATAGATCTGCGTGTGCGTAGGAAAAAATTTGTTTCCCATGCGACGTTCCCCAACAGTGGCATCATGAGCTAGGTCTATGTGTAGATGAGATCTCGAGTAGAACACAAAAGGTTTGTGGGCGTTGATGCTTATATTGCTTCCTCCCTTGGTCGGATTTTGGTTCAGCGGTATTGTGAGATGAAGCGGCCCAGACCAACATTACTCGTACGCTTACGAGAGACTGGTTCCCTCAACCGCAACTTGTTGCATAGATGGCTTGCGGGTGCCAGTTTCTCTCACTTTAGTTGGATTGGATTCGACAAAGGCGGTCCTTGAGAAGGTTGAAAAGCAACTAGTGTATCACCGTTGTGGTTTTTGCGTAGATGAGAATTTTTCTTGCTAGATACCCGTAGCAGCCACGTAAAACATGCAACAACAATTAGAGGACGTCTAACTTGTTTTTGCAGGGTATGTTTTGATGTGATATGGCCAATTACATGATGTGATATATGAGATGTATGAGATGATCATGTGATGTATAGATTATAACGACTTGCATGTCGATGAGTACGGCAACCGGCAGGAGCCATAGGGTTGTCTTTAATTATTGTACGACCTGCGTGTCAATCATTAAGTGCTATGTAATGCTTTACTTTATCGCTAAACGGTAGCAATAGTAGTAGAAGCATGTTGGGCGCGACAACCTCGATGGCGACACGTTGATGGAGATCAAGATGATGGAGATCATGGTGTCTTGCCGGTGACGATGGAGATCATGCTGGTGCTTTCAAGATGGAGATCAAAAGCACAAGTTCATGGCCATATCATGTCACTCAGTATTTGCATGTGATGTTAATCCTTTTATGCACCTTGTTTTCCTTAGGGCGACGGTAGCATTATAAGGTGATCCCTCACTTAATTTCAAGATAAATTGTGTTCTCCCCGAGTGTGCACCATTGCGAAAGTTCATCGTGTTGAGACACCACGTGATGATCGGGTGTAATAGACTCTATGTTCACATACAACGGGTGCAAGCTAGTGTTGCACGTGCAGAACACTCGGGTTAAACTTGACAAGCCTAGCATGTACAAACATGGCCTCGGAACACAAGAGACCGAAAGGTCGAACATGAGTCATATAGTAGATATGATCAACATAATGATGTTCACCATTGAAGCCACCTCAACTCACGTGATGATCGGACTTGAGTTGGTGGATTTGGATCATTGTGACACTCAGATGACCTGAGGGATGTCGATTTGAGTGGGAGCTTTAGTAATTTCATTAACTAAACTCATTATCTTGAACAATAGTCTAAGTAAACTTTGCATATTTATGTTGTAGATCAATGGCTCGCGCAGTAGCACCCCTGAATTTTAATGCGTTCCTAGAGAAAGCTAAGTTGAAAGATGATGGAAGTAACTTTGTTGACTGGGACCGTAATCTGAGGATTATCCGCATGGCTTCCCAGAAATCATATGTCCTTGAGCGCTTGGTGACCAACCAGAAGACATGACCTCCGAAGACGTTAAGAACGCTTGGAAGGCACATACTAGAGATTACTCAATAGTTCAGTGTGCAATATTGTATGGCTTAGAACCGGGACTTCAAAGATGTTTTGAACGTCATGGAGCATATGAGATGTTCCAGGAGTTGAAGTTTATCTTTTAGAAGAACGCCCGGATCAAGAGGTATGAAACCTCCGATAAGTTCTATGCTTGCAAGATAGAGGAGAACGGGTCTATCAGTGAACATATACTCAGAATGTCTGGGTATTCAACCCGTCTAGTGGAGTTGGGAATTGCCCTTCCGCCAGAGGCAATCACTGACAGAGTTCTTCAATCATTGCCACCTAGTTACAAGATCTTTGTGATGAACTATAACATGCATGGGATGAACAAGTCAGTCGCCGAGCTGTTTGCGATGCTAAAAGTCACTACATCTGAAATCCAGAAAGAACATCAAGTGTTGATGGTCAATAAAACCACTAGTTTCAAGAAAAATGGCAAGATCAAGGGCAAGGGCAAGAATGGTAAAACCAAGAAGGATGGCAAAGCAATTCCTACTCCTATAAAGAAGCCCAGGCATGGATCCAAGCCAGAAACTGAGTGCTTTCATTGCAAGGGAACTGGTCACTAGAAGTGGAACTGCCCCAAGTACCTGGCTGACAAGAAGGCGGCCAACAACAAACAAGGTATATATGATATACATGTTATTGATGTGTACCTTACTAGCTCTCGTAGTAGTGCCTGGGTATTTGATACCAGTTCGGTTGCTCACATTTGCAACTCAAAGCAGGAACTACGGAATAAACAAAGGCTGGCGAAGGACGAAGTGACGATGCGCGTGGGAAATGGTTCCAAGGTTGATGTGATCGCCGTCGGCACGCTCTCTCTTCGATTACCATCGGGATTAGTGATGAACCTAAATAATTGTTATTTAGTGCCTACGTTAAGCATGAACATTATATTTGGATCTTGTTTATTGCGAGATGGTTACTCATTTAAATCAGAGAATAAAGGTTGTTCTATTTATATGAGTAATATATTTTATGGTCATGCACCCAATGTTAGGGGTTTATTCATATTGAATCTTGATAGTGATGACACACATGTTCATAACATTGATGCCAAAAGATGTAGAGTTGATAATGATAGTACCACTTTCTTGTGGCACTGCCATTTAGGTCATATTGGTGTAAAACACATGAAGAAGCTCCATGTTGATGGACTTTTGGAGTCACTTGATTTTGAATCACTTGACAGATGTGAACCATGCCTCATGGGCAAGATGACTAAAATGCCGTTCTCTGGAACAATGGAACGGACAAGTGACTTATTGGAAATCATACATACTGATGTGTGCGGTCCAATGAATGTTACAACGCATGGTGGATATCGTTATTTTCTCACCTTCACTAATGACTTAAGTAGATATGGGTATATTTACTTAATGAAACACAAGTCTAAAACGTTTGAAAAGTTCAAGCAATTTCGGAGTGAAGTTGAGAATCATCATAACGAGAAGATTAAGTTCCTTCGATCTGATCGAGGAGGTGAATATCTGAGTTATGAGTTTGGCAGTCACTTAAGACAGTGTGGAATTGTTTCACAGTTGACACCGCCCGGAACACCATAGCGTAATGGTGTGTCCGAACGTCATAATCAAACCTTATTAGATATGGTGCGTTCTATGATGTCTCTTGCTGATTTGCCACTATCGTTCTGGGGTTATGCATTAGAGATAGCTGCATTCACTTTGAATAGGGCACCATCAAAATCCGTTGAGACAACGCCATATGAACTATGGTTTGGCAAGAAGCCAAAGTTGTCGTTTCTTAAAGTTTGGGGATGTGATGCTTATGTCAAAAAGCTTCAGCCTGAAAAGCTGGAACCCAAAGCGGAGAAATGCATCTTCATAGGATACACGAAAGAGACAATCGGATATACCATCTATCTCAGATCCGAAGGCAAAGTGTTTGTCACTAAGAATAGAACATTTCTTGAGAAAGAGTTTCTCTCAAAAGAATTGAGTGGGAGGAAAATAGAGCTTGATGAGGTTTTTGAACCTTTACTTCAACCAGAAGTAGCGCAACGTAGAAAGATGTTTCTGTGGAAACTACGACGGTAGAAGAAGAAGTTAACGATGATGATCATGAAGCTTTGGATCAAGCTACTATTGAACCTCGTAGATCGACAAGGCCGCGTACTACTCCTGAGTGGTATGGCAACCCTGTCTTGGAGGTCACGTTGTTGGACAACAATGAACCTACGAGCTATGGAGGAGTAGTGATGGGCCCGGATTCCGAGAAATGGTTAGAGGCCATGAAATCCGAGATGGGATCCATGTATGAAAACAAAGTATGGACTTTGGAAGTATTACCTGAAGGGCGAAAGGCCATTCAGAACAAATGGATCTTTAAGAAGAAGACAGACGCGGACGGTAATGTCACCGTCTATAAAGCTCGTCTTGTGGCAAAGGGTTTTTCACAAGTTCAAGGAGTTGACTATGATGAGACCTTCTCACATGTAGCGATGCTTAAGTCTGTCAGAATCATGTTGGCAATAACTGCTTATTTCGACTATGAAATTTGGCAGATGGATGTCAAAACAGCGTTCCTCAACGGTTTCCTTGAGGAAGAGTTGTATATGATGCAACCAGAAGGTTTTGTCGATCCAGAGAATGCTGACAAAGTTTGCAAACTCCAGCGATCCATTTATGGGCCAGTGCAAGCATCTCGGAGATGGAATAAGCGTTTTGATGAGGTGATCAAAGCGTTTGAGTTTATACAAATTTATGGAGAAGCTTGTATTTACAAGAAGTGAGTGGGAGCTCTATAGCATTTCTAATATTATATATGGATGACATATTGCTGATTGGAAACAATATAGAAATGCTGGAAAGCGTGAAGGAATATTTGAACAAGAGTTTTTCAATGAAGGACCTAGGAGAAGCTGCTTTCATATTAGGCATTAAGATCTATAGAGATAGATCGAGACGCTTAATAGCACTTTCACAGAGCACATACCTTGACAAAGTTTTGAAGAAGTTCAAAATGGATCAGTCCAAGAAGGGGTTCTTGCCTGTGTTACAAGGTGTGAAATTGAGTAAGACTCAATGCCTAGTGACTGCAGAAGATAGAGAAAAGATGAGTGTCATCCCCTATGCTTCAGCCATAGGCTCTATCATGTATGCAATGCTGTGCACAAGACCGGATGTCAGCCTTGCCATAAGTATGGCCGGAAGGTTTCAAAGTGATCCTGGAATGGAACACTGGGCAGCAGTAAAGAATATCCTTAAGTACTTGAAAAGGACTAAGGAAATGTTTCTCGTTTATGGAGGTGACTAAGAGCTTGTCCTAAAGGGGTACATCGATGCAAGCTTTGACACTGATCCGGATGACTCTAAGTCACAAACCGGATACGTATTTATTCTTAATGGGGGAGGAGTAAGCTGGTGCAGTTCCAAGCAAAGCGTGGTAGCCGATTCTACATGTGAAGCGGAGTACATCGCAGCCTCGGAGGCGGCGAAGGAAGGTGTCTGGATGAAGCAGTTCATGACAGATCTTGGAGTAGTGCCCAGTGCACTGAATCCAATGAACCTGTTCTATGACAGCACTGGTGCCATTGCTCTGACCAAGGAACCAAGGTTTCACAAGAGGACCAGACACATAAAACGATGCTTCAACTCCATCCATGATTACATCGAGGAGAAGGACATAAATATTTGCAAAGTGCACATGGATTTGAATGTTGCAGACCCTTGACTAAACCTCTTCCAAGGGCTAAACATGATCAACACCAGAACTGCATGGGTGTTCGATTCAGTACAATGTAAATCACATAGTGATGTGAGCTAGATTATTGACTCTAGTGCAAGTGGGAGACTATTGGAAATATGCCCTAGAGGCAATAAATAAAGTGTTTATTATTATATTTCCTTGTTCATGATAATCGTTTATTATCCATGCTATAATTCTATTAATTGGAAACACATTACATGTGTGGGTAAATAGACAATACTTTGTCGCTAGTATGCCTCTAGCGAACTAGCTCGTTGATCAAAGATGGTCAAGGTTTCCTAGCCATTGACATGAGATGTCATTTGATAACAGGATCACATCATTAGGAGAATGATGTGATGGACAAGCCCTGAACTACAAACGTAGCATTTGATCGTGTCAGTTTATTGCAATTATTTTCCGCTTGTCAAGTATATGTTCCTATGACCATGAGAGCATGCAACTCACAGATATCAGAGGAGTGCCTTGTGTGTATCAAATGTCGCAACGTAACTGGGTGACTATAAAGGTGCTCTACAGGTATCTTCAAGGGTGTCTATTGAGTTGGCATGGATCAAGACTGGGATTTGTTACTCCGTGTGACGGAGAGGTATCTCAGGGCCCACTCGGTAATACATCATCTCGATAAGCCTTGCAAGCAATGTGACTAATTGTTAGTTGCGGGATCTTGTATTACGGAACAAGTAAAGAGACTTGCCAATAACGAGGTTGAACTAGGTATGGAGATACCGACGATCGAATCTCGGACAAGTAACATACCGAAGAACAAAGGGAACATCATACGGGATTAACTGGATCCTTGACATGGAGGTTCGACCGATAAAGATCTTCGTAGAATATGTAGGAACCAATATGGGCATCTAGATCCCGCTATTGGTTATTGACCGTAGAGGTGTCTCGGTCATGTCTACATAGTTCTCGAACCCGCAGGGTCTGCACACATAAGGTTTGGTGACGTTTCGGTAGTATAGAATTATGTATGGTGGTGACCGAATGTTGTTAGGAGTCCTATATGAGATCCCAGACATCACGAGGAGCTCCGGAATGGTCCGGAGGTAAAGATTCATATATAGGAAGTCCTGTTTTGGTCGCCGGAAAATTTTCGGGCTCATTGGTAGTGTACCGGGAGTGCCGGGAGTGTACCGGGAGACCATCGGAGGGGTATTTCGACCCAAGAGGATTCATGGGCTGTGGGAGAGTGTTTACCATCCCTTAGTGGGCTGGTTGAAGTCCCACACAAGTCCCATGCGGTTTGAGAAAAAGGCCTAAAGAGAAAAAGTGGAAAAAGGCAAAAATAGGGTGAATCCTAGTCCTACTAGGATTGGAGGTGGAGTCCACGTCCTCCACCTGGTTCGGCCGACTCCTTGGAGGCTTGGACCTTGTGACAAGCCTCCTCCTCTCTTCCTCTTATATATACTGGAGGTTTTAGGGGTTTTGCCCAGAATTTTCAGCCACGTGTTGCCCGTTCCTCCAGTGCATAGTTTCTCCTCTAGATCGGTTTTCTGCAGCGCTTAGGCAAAGCCCTGCCGAAATAGCTCCACCACCATCACCGGAGCGCCATCATGCTTCCGGAGAACTCTTCCTCCTCTTCGCTTCCTCTTGCTGGATCAAGACAGCGGAGATCGTCATTAAGCTGTATGTGTGCTGAACGCGGAGGTGCCGTCCGTTCGGCGCTAGATCGGAAGGATCGTGATCAAGTTCATGGGACGGATCGTGATCAAGTTCGTGGGATGGATCGTGATTGGATCACGGGACGGATCGTGATTGGATCGCGGGACGGATCATGATTGGATCGCGAGACGCACGGTGATTTGGATCGGGAAGACGTTCGACTACACCAACCGCGTTTCTTAACGCTTCCCGCTTAGCGATCTACAAGGGTGCGTAGATCCACTCTCCCTCTCGTAGATTCTCATCACCATAGATAGATCTGCATGTGCGTAGGAAAATTTTTGTTTCCCATGCGACGTTCCCCAACAAGGCGGAGACACGGCGACAACGAGGGGGAAGAAGACCGACGACGACCGCTTCGGGAACACGGTGGCGTCGAGGAAGAAGACGACGCTGGAAGCCTCCCACGCGCACCCTAGCACCGGGACCGGTATGCGGGAGAGGTCCTTGAGCCCCGTGACATCTCCAACAAGGATGACAAGGCTCCTACGGCAAGAACGACGGCGATCGACGGCACTACACTCTCTGAACTCTGAACGACAGAGACTTACCGGAGGGGAAAGAAGAGAGGAGGGAGAGAGATGGAGGGGAAGAAGATGGCTGCAGCGGCGGAGGGAGAGAGAGGAACCCTAGGCGAGGGGAGGGCACGCATGCTGAGGGGCTTTATACCCACGAGCTGACGGCAATGGCGACGAAAAGGCGACGGCGGACGCAGCTCTCTCTCTGTGTGAAGACTGACGGCAGAGACGATGGGAGGAGGTGCCCGTCTGTCCTGCTGGGCCTGCGTGAGCTGCTAGGCCGCGCTGGGGCAGCCCACTCTGCTCACTCTCTCTCAAACAGAAAACATAGAAGGGTTTTTACCTTTTAAAAACATAGCTACCAAAAGAAAAAAAAACAGGGTGAAATAAAAGGTTTTACAGAAAAACAAAAATATTTTGGTGAAGGAAATAAAGAGCCCTATTTAATAAAAATGTTAGGTTGATTTTTAGGGCAATTAATTTTATTACTTATGAAATAAACAGCCCCTGATAAATTAAAAATACCAAACAACCACACCCCAAACATCAAAAGGATCACACCCTAAATTATCAACATGAATAGGACTATCCCTTGAACATTTTTAATCAATTAAAACAACAAGTTAAATCTGCTCATAACATTAATATGAAGAGAGGGGGATGGAAGGTGATGTTGATAGAGAAATGAGAGGGGAAGAAGAAGAGGAGTAGCAAACATGACTCCTACCACACTCAACACCAACATGACACAAAGGCACACCCACATCACTTCATACCAACATCAAGCCAAGACACATGAGAATAGCAAGCATGCACAACGAATGGTATGATGGATGATATGATGCATGAATGAAAACAACACAAGAATGACAAGGTGCAATTCATACATAGCTCATGACACAAGGTTCATACATTGGGGTTACATGCCATATAAGGTAGGGACAGCACTTGGGCTGTCACATAAGCCTCTAGCCCCTTCACTTCCCAGCAAACCTTTGATTGGCTATGTCACCGCTTGCTCAGCCCTTCTTATAGCATTTCTAGCTGGAGGTGCAATTGCTTCCATGTGACAACATGGATATTTTTGATATCACAATAGTATCATTATTTAATTTAATGCACATATATACTTTGTAAAAGGTGGAAGGCTTGGACTTTTGCTTGGTGTTTTGTTCCACTTTTGCCACCCTAGTTACTTGTGTACCGGTGTTATGTTCCATATTGAGCGCTCCTAACATGCTCGGTGTTGTTATGGGGACCCCCTTGATTTTTGTTTTGGGATAAAACTTATCTGGCAAGGCCCAACATTGGTACTACATTTGCCTAATAACTAATATACCTGCATAGGGAGTAATTAACCCGAGGATCTTTAATCACAACTTGGGCCAGTGATCCTCATGAGTGTTGGTCCAAACTAGAGCACCGTGTGGGGCCAACCCGGGGCAACTCGGGAGATGTCTATTAGGCCACCGTATGCTTTGCTTATCTGTCGTGTCTTGAGAACGAGATACACGGCTCCTATCGGGATCGTCGACACGCCAAGCGGACTTGTTGGATTTGTTTTAGCTTTCTCGAATGTCTTGCGCGAGGAATTCCGATATTAATTTGGGCTATCTCGAGGTTACGGTTTTCCAGCGGAATTGCCTAGAAAATCACGGGATTTGTGGTTGAGGTTATTCCCGCGGTGTGTGGTTAATTTATCATGGATGAGTTGGAGCACCCCTATAGGGTTAAATCTTTCGGAAAGCTGTGCCTGCGGTTACGTGGCAACTTGGAAACTTTGTTTTAACACCTGGTCATAGCAAAGTTAAAATAAACTCAAATAAAATACACCAATCGTGTGTGTAACCGTGATTGTCTCTTCTCATGAGTCTATATCCAAGAGAGAGCACGGTGGGGTTATGTTTGATGTAAGCAGGTGTTTAGGATCACTTAGTGATCATTATGAGTGCATGTCCATTTTGCATAGACCACCATACTTATTTTATGTACTCGTAAGTTATCCACTCAAATAAATGCTTAGTTGCTTGCTGCAGCCCCACCACTTAACCATACCTCACCCATTAAGATTTAATAGTCTTGATACCCTTGGAAATGAGATTGCTGAGTCTCCGTGGCTCACAGATTGCTCCAACAACAGTTGTAGGTACAGGTAATGTGATGTTTTGACGTGAGAGCGATGCTTGTTTGATTTGGAGTTCTTCTTCTTCATCATCGATCTAGGATGGGTCCCAGGCGGCAGCCTAGGATAGCAAGGATGGATGTCATTTTATTGTTTGATTTCGTCTATAGTCAGACCCTGCTGTTATGTATGATGTTTGAATATGTTATTGTGTTGATGTGATCTTGATGTAGCTTGTGGCGAGTGTAAGCCAATTCCATATACTCATCTCTTCTATACATGTACTTGTAATGATATCCATTCTTGCAAAACAACGAGATGCGCTTCTATCCCTGTCGAGGCCCTCATGCCAAAATAAGAATAGTATCGCATCTTGGGCGTTACAAGTTGGTATCAGAGCCTGTACTGACCTAGGAGCCCCCTTGATTGATCAAACTTGGCTGAGTCGAGTCTAGTGAAAAAACTATTTGAGTCTAGTTATATATCTAGTAGGATTCTTTTTGCTCCTCTTCTATGCTCTAGTGAGGAATTACGACTTAGGAATTTTGATTCTACCCTCTTCTCACTCAAAAAATTTTAGGATCATGCGTGTATTTTGGAATCTCTATCATGTCGATATGATGGAGTTCTATACTTGGTGCCTCCTCTATATAGGAGTAGAGCTCCAAGGGATGCTTGACTCATCGCTATCATTCAGTTTCCTTAGTATCTTAGGATGGAGGATGTTTGAAATTGCTTCAATACTATTTGTGGTGACAGGAGTCCGGCATCCCTAGTACTGGTGGAGAGAGTTCGGATGTACTGCCATTCTTAGTATCATTGTGTTTTCGAGTGTGTGAGCTAGATGAGTTTCCGAGACCTCTGGTTATGTGTTGACGGATGTGTTACATTGGAGCATAGTATCATGTTAGGAGTTGAGTGATGGTTTTTGCTCCTTGTATCCGTGGACCCGATTGCATAACCGAAAGATTTCGGGAGTTCTTAGGTGGGAATTCAAGTAGTTAACTAGGCTAAGTTTCCAACAAATGTGTGATGTGAGGTTGGGGTTCGACATCTAGTGGATTCATTTGTTCACGATCATTCTTATAGAGGACAGTCTCGATATATGTCATCAGATATGCTTCATCAAGCCTTGTAGTTTGCTTTGCCTAGGGAGCATATTCGAGTGTCATTTCAATATGACAATCCAATGTACGATCGAGCCTGTGCGAACCTTACCACGAGAATATCGACCAGAATCTCTGTCATGAATTTGTTCTGGCTTGTTTCGTAAGCCTCATCCTTTGTTTTGTTGGAGTATGGTAATTTGAGTTTCTTCGATCTCAACTGGTGATCTCATATCTTTCCTAACAAGTGTTCTCATATTTCCGTGGGATTGCTAATTCTTTTGCTCAATCAAGTTGTCATATCAACGTTTCCTTATTCATTGTCCCGGAGTTCTCGGTAACTCTTGGTGGTGTTTCTAGCCATCACTCTCAGTATTGAAGACCAAACGAGAGTTTCTCTTAAATCTTTGATCATTCTCTTGAAGATTCATGGTTTTAGCCTCTACTATCCTCTTAAATTGTTTTTTATCATGAGTAATTCTTTCCATATCTATCTGAAACATTTCAGAGTTGTTTTCAATTCTCGATCCTTCGAAGTCCATCTTTTTAGAAGATTTCTTCGCTCTTAGCTTTCAGCTTTCGTTCTCAAATTCTTCTCAATTTTTGTCCCTTCGTTCGTATCTCAATTATTTCGGTGCTTTTTACAGTTTTCTGTTAGGTGGTTCATGATCTCTTCATTCTCATGTATTCCATTCATTTCTATTATCCCCAATCTTTCCAAATTATTACCACCATTTTGTTGAAGACTTCCTCAAGTTTGTGTCCGATCTCTCTTCAAATCTTTTCAGGAAGATTAAGTAGTATGCTAAATCCGTTGCTTGTCATCAATTTAACTTGATGAAGGATACACATAACATAATTCTTATTCTTGTTATTTCAATCCTTCTTCCGAAGTTGTTCATGATATAAAATTCTTGATTCTAAGTTGTTCATCTTTGCTTTCCGGAGTTCCAAGTTTTTCTCAAGCATCTCTTCGTGAAGCTTCATCTAAATATTTGCAACATCATAATCTATTCTTTTCAACCTCATTCTTTTGATCGTCCTTTTGATCCCAGTGTTCTCCAAGAGGTTCTTCATGGTGGTTTGCTAAGGATGTAATTCTTTCTCGAAGTGTTCTTCAAGATTCTTGTTGGAGAAGCTCAAGTATTCTTTATCTTGCATTTCAAGTGCAATTCTTTTGCCCTTATCTTTTGAGGTGGTGTTATAGCAGTCTTGATTCATGACGAGTCTCGAAGGGAAGTTATCAAGAATGAGATAATTAACCCATCATTCCTTTCTCAGAGTTATCCTGGCATGGATTTCACATAAAGCATTTCCTAAGAAATGTTGCTATTAGGGTGCTATCAATGATTCAAGTTCTCAAGATATCCTCTTGGTGAAAGAAGTTCTTCATCTCTTTTTCTACCAAGCAATCCTTGTTTTGTCAAGTGGCAGGTTGTCACCTCATAATTTTGAGATGTTTCCATAATCCCACAACAAGCTTGTTCTTTCCGTTGTTGATTTTACAACAACTCCATCAAATCCTTCTTCGTAAAGGATTTTCTTCAAATTCGATGATGCAGAAGTGGTTATTCAATTCTTTGTTCTTTTGGTTCCAGTGGTCTAGTTTCTATTCTTTTGTTCCGAAGGCATTGTCATGTGGATCTCTTCAACCCATCGTCTCGTATCGTCAAGATCTCCTTTCCTTGTTGATCCGTCCAACCACAGTGTTGTGTTCTCTTTCAAAGTTCTTCCATCTTATCAAACTTTGCCTCTCTTTTCTACTGAAGTGTTGCCCAAATTTTGTTTGAATTCTTGCTTGCTCCTCATATCATTCGCCATCTCTTGCATCCTTCAAGTTCCGTTGGTTTCACTTGTTTGTCAATGAAGCAACTAAGTTTTACCTCTTCCTCTTCTCTGTCAATTCCCCTTGTCATTCTAAGATCCCGGGACAAGATCTCTTGTTAGTGGAGGAGAGTTGTAACAGCCCAAGACAGACGCTCTAGAAGATGCCCCTTTAGTCCATTCTCATATTGTGATTCGTTCGATTGTCGCATTCATCATTCGCATCATCTACATAGCATCGTTGCTCATTTTTGAAAACTTGCATCCATTCATAGTTGCCGGTGTTTTCCGTTCTTGCCATTGACCGTTTCGAGACCAACGACACTCGCACGCGTGCATGACATCATTAAAATAAATGTTTTTAAAAGCGCGTGAAAAATATTCTCGGATTGGGTTGAAACTTGGCGTGCGGTCTTAATATAGTGTAGCTAGACCGCTGTCAAATTTTGTCGCAATCAGAGTCCGTTTGATATCTAAACGGTCGACCATAGCGGCACCGTCATCAGTTATTTGTCGAACGATTTTGTTTTATAAAACTTTATTGCGAGGCCGCAAACACCCCTCTCTTCTTGGCCTGACCCAGTCTACACAGCGCACAAAGCGTATCCCAACCCTAAATCCCTTTCCTATTTAAGCAGTGCAAATCATCCAAATCAGAACAAACCCTAGACAAAGTCCACTAGTTTTTCTCCTGCGCCGCCACCCACCTGCTTCTCCTCGAAACCCCTATCCTACACGATTGGCTTCCTTCTTCCTCGGGATCTCCTCCAACTCGCCCTCGCAAGCCGCCTCGACCCTGCAGCCCCTCCTCCTTGCTCCTCCCGAACGCGAGCACCCCGGCCAGCCAGGTCCTTGGCTGACCTCTTCCCCGTCACTCCGGCTTCTTCTTTCCTCGTCTCCTCCCATCTCTCTTTCACTCCCCCTCACCTCGTGTCTCTCTTTATCTATTGAACAGGACAAGGCCATGGACGCCGATCTTGCCAGTCCCCTGCGGTGTTCTCGCGACCTCTGCTTCCCTCTAGGACCTCCCCTCCGCCGGCGTGGTGTGCTATTGCCGCACCCGACGGGTCCTGCACCACCACACGCCTTCATCCGCAAGGGAGACGACACCCTGCTTCACCTCAGCATCGACCTCCAACCCGGCAAGCTCCATCCCTGACCAGCCTCGACACCTTCTCGAGCTACCTCCTGCCCCACACCGCCCTTAACTCGTCTGCATCGCCACCGTGCGGGTCAACAGCAACAGGTCGACGTGCCTTTGTTCATCCTTATCGCCCTCTCATTTTGTCTCTCTCTGTCTCTCACCCATCAATCTCTCTTCTTGTTTGATGTTCAGGAAAACCACCTCGTCGCTATCTCCTGGTATTGCCCTTCAACACCTCGCCGTCGACCAGCCTCGCATGGATCCGAAGGAACCTCGCCGATGTACATGCTCAGTCATGAAAGTTGTCTTTGTTCTTTCGCTTCGTGTAGATTCAGATTCATTACGATCATGATTCATCCTCCATATGGTATCGTTTGCATCACAAATCGCAGCACAGCGTAGTAGCTAGCACCCGTTGCTGGTACCCGGCCGACCAGAGATCAAATCCCACAGGGAGCATTATTTTTTCTTTTCAGCGATTTTGCATCACAAGAGAATCAGCTGTTGTCGTTTTATAATATAGCGTTTGATGCTCATTCCAAGCACCAAGTCACAGCCGGCCCAACTGATTGTCTCAACATATCCTTGAGATCTAGAATTTGAGTCCTTGGAGACCCAAATTTTTTCCTTATTTCTCTTTATTTCGCGCGCGCACACACACATGGCCACTTGGGCCGGTTCCACTGCTGGGCTGTTGCACTTTGCGGCTAGTGGCCAACGACTCTTTTTTTTCTAATCTGAAGATTTAGCTGGGTTTTTTTTGCATTTCAATTATAGAAAAATGCCATGTTTTAAAATGCTAATGACTTAATAATCATGCATCTGATCAAAATGATTTATACATGAAAATGTTTAGAATTTTGTGTAGTTTAATAATATTTCACTTTCATGCATGTTAAAAATATGTAAGCTTGCTGTTTGCAATAATTTGCATATATGTCATGTTAAAATAGTTCTTGTCATAACTAATTAATCGTAACTCCGTTTAAAATGTTTTACATATGTAACTTGATTAGAAAAATGTGTAAAATCTCATGGCACACTTTATTTTGCTATTTAACAAATATTACCTCGGTCCGAAATTACTTGTCCTAGAAATGAATAAAATGGATGTATCTTGTACTAAAATAGGTCTAGATACATCCACTTCTAGGACAAATATTTCCGGATGGAGGGAGTATAAAATATGCTTAGGACAGATTTGGACCAAATTCATAATATGCATATGGGGTCATTTCAGAAATACTATAAGTTGTTTTCGACCTTATTTAAGATGCCTAGATAGATAGTTTATTTATGCTTCACCTATTGCCATGTTTATCAACATTTAATATTGTTGTGTACCTAAACGAGAGTGAACTAAATATTCGAATGTGGATTTCGTCAATATGCAACTCGTTGCATTAATGTGTAGTAGTTGATTGTTGTGCTTTTCGTAATTAAATGGACATGCATCATATTGGTTGGAGCATCATGTCATGCATATGTTGAGATGTACCGTGTGTTGATTGTTGTTTCTGGATTGCTTCTTCTAGATAGAGTTTCGAAATCGTTTGGAGTGCGAGGATTCATTCGTCTACTTCACGGATCATCTTCTTCATGGACTCGATCTTCTTCCAAGCGGGATCTCATGCAAGATAATCATTTCCCTAGATATTAGTACTATCATTGCGATGCTAGTTGCCTCGCTTCTATCGTTATGTCATGTTACCTACCACTTGTATGTCAAGTCTCCCAACATTGTCATGATAAGCTTCTAACCTCTCCACTTCCCAGCAAACCTTTGATTGGCTATGTTATCGTTTGCTCAACCCTTCTTATAGCATTTCTAGCTGCAGGTGCAATTGCTTCCATGTGATAACATGGATATTTTTGATATCACAATATTATTGTTGCTTAATTTAATGCATATATATACTTTGTAAAAGGTGGAAGGCTTGGCCTTTTACTCGGTGTTTTGTTCCACTTTTGCCGCCCTAGTTACTTGTGTACTGGTGTTATGTTCCATATTGAGTGCTGCTAACATGCTCGGGGTTGTTATGGGTGTTGGGGAAGGTTGCATGGGAAACAAAAAAATCTTACGCACACGCAAGATCTATCCATGGTGGTGAGCATCTACGAGGGGGAGAGTGGATCTACATACCCTTGTAGATCGCTAAGCGGGAAGTGTTAATAAAAGCGGTTGATGTAGTCGAACGTCTTCGTGATTCAAATTGCTGAGCATCCCGCGATCCCATCACGATTCATCTCGCGATCCAATCATGATCCGTACCGCGATCCCATCACGATCCGTCCCGCGATCCAATCACGAATAGTCTCGCGATTTTGATCATGGTCCTTCCGATCTAGCGCCGAATGGACAACACCTTTGCGTTCAGCACACATACAGCTCGATGCTGATCTCCGCCTTGTGGATCCAGCAAGAGGGGGCGAAGAGGTAGAGGAGTTCTTCGGCAGCGCGACGGCGTGGCGGCGGTGGTGGTGGAGTTGATCCGGTAGGGCTTCACCAAGCACTACGGAATCAATCTAGAGGAGAAACAAATCAAGAGGAGAAGAAGAGAGCAGCACATGGCAATTAGGGTTAGCTCTTCCCTCTAAATCCTCTAGTATATATAGGAGGGAGGGAGGGGAGGAGGCAGCCTCAAACCCTCAAAGGTTTGCCGGAATTGGAGGTGGAGGAATCCTACTCCAATCCTATTAGGAGTAGGATTCCTCCTTTCCACTTGGAAACTCTTTCCACCTCTCCACCTTTGGATTTTTTTTCCTTCTCAAACCTCATGGGCATTAGTGGAGGCTTCATCTAGACCAGTAGGGGCTGGTTTGTCTCATCCGACAGCCCATGAGGCCCCTCAGAGCGTGACACTCCTCCCGATGGTCCCACGGTGGCACTCCCGGTACACTACCGATGAGCCCGTAACTTTTCCGGTGACCAACACGGGACTTTCTATATATCAATTTTTACCTCCAGACCATTCTGGAGCTCCTCATGACGTCCAGGATCTCATCCGGGACTTCGAACAACCTTCGGTCACCACCATACATAACTCTATACTACCGAAATGTCACTAAACCTTAAGTGTGTAGGCCCTGTAGGTTCGAGAACTATGTAGACATGATCGAGACACCTCTACGGTCAATAAACAATAGCGGGACCTAGATTTCCATATTGGTTCCTACATATTCTACAAAGATCTTTATCGGTTGAACCTATATGTCAAGGATTCAGTTAATCCCGTATGTAGTTCCCTTTGTTCTTCGGTATGTTACTTTCCTGAGATTCGATCGTCGGTATCTCTATACCTAGTTCAATCTCATTACCGGCAAATCTCTTTTCTTGTTCCGTAATACAAGATCCCGTTGCTAACACTTAGTCACATTGCTTGCAAGTCTTGTTGTGATGTTGTATTACCAAGTGGGCCCTAAGATACCTCTCCATCACATGGAGTAACAAATCTGAGTCTTGATCCATGCCAACTCAATAGACACCATTGAAGATACCTGTAGAGCACCTTTGTAGTCACCCAATTACGTTGCGACGTTTGATACACACTAGGTACTCCTCCGGTGTCAGTGAGTTGCATGATCTCATGGTCATAGGAACAAATACTTGACATGCACAAAACTATAGCAATAAACTGATACGATCATATGCTATATTTATAGTTTAGGTCTTGTCCATCACATCATTCTCGTAATGATGTGATCCTGTTATCAAATGACATCTCATGTCCATGGCTAAGAAACCTTGACCATCTTTGATCAACGAGCTAGTCTATTAGAGGCATACTAGGGACATGGTGTTGTCTATGTATCCACACATGTATCTGAGTTCTCGATCAATACAATTCTAGGATGGATAATAAATGATTATCATGAACAAGGAAATATGATAATAACTAATTTATTATTGCCTCTAGGGCATATTTCCAATAGTCTCCCACTTGCACTAGAGTCAATAATCTAGCTCACATCGTTATGTGATTTTTTATGAATCTCACACCCAATGAGTTCTAGGGTTCGATCATGTTTTGCATGTGAAAGGAGTTTTAGTCAATGGGTCTGCGACATTCAGATCCATGTGTACTTTGAAATCTCTATGCCATTGTAGGATCACTAGAAGAGTGTCTAGAGTGGGGTGAATAGACTACTAGCAGGAATTTAAAACCTAACCTTTCCCAAGTTAATTGGTTGGCAGATTTTAAAAGTTTTAGCAAAGCTACCAAGTCTAACAGCCCTACACATGCATGTCAACAAATATGGCAGAGGAAAGTAAAGACATTGCATATGAAGTAAAGTGTTGAGATAGGTAGATCAAACGCAGTTGGAAACGCATGGATTTTTCCCGTGGTTCCGATAGGTGGCGCTATAGTACATCCATGTTTATGGAGTCTTCAACCCACGGAGGGTAACGGTCGCGAGAGTCCACGGAGGGCTCCACCCAAAAGGGTCCACGAAGTAGCAAGCTTGACTATTCCATAATGGCTTCCGTCCACGAAGGACTAGCCTCACTATGGGTAGATCTTCACGAAGTAGGCGGTCTCCTTGCCCTTACAAACTTCTTGGTTCACTACACAACACGAAGTAGGAGGCTCCCAAGCGACACCTAACCAATCTAGGAGGCACCACCCTCCAAAAGGTAATAGGCTCGGTAATGACGATGAAATCCTTGCTCTTGTGCTTCAAGATGATAGACTCCTCAGCACCCAATCACTCTCTCATAGATTTGGCATGGTGGAAGAGATGAGATTGGTGGAAAGCTACTTGGGGAGGCTAGAGATCAAGATCCATATGATTTGAGTGGAATATCTTGATCTCAACACAAGGGTAGGTGGTTCTCTCTCAGAAAATCTGATAGGATAGGTATAGAATAGTTCGGAGTGCTTCTCTTTCAAGTGGGTGGTGGTGAAGGGATATATATAGGCATCCCCAAAAATCCAACCGTTACACACAAAATGACCAACTCGGTGACACCGATGTGTTAATCTCGGTGGTACCGAAGTGACCAAAAGGTGGCAACTTTTGACTCTTGGTGAGACCGATATAGGAAACTCGGTTGCACCGATAAGGTGACCAACGGTCAGATTTCCAATCTCAATGACGCTGATCCAATATTCTGGGTGGTACCAATAATGTGAATTTGTGTAACAGAAAGTTGGCAACCTAAATTCGGTGGCACCGGTATGGAACCGGTTGCATCGAAGTGGCTAGGGTTTGGCTGAGTCTGTCTAGGTTCTGCAATCGGTGGCACCGGTATGGGAAAGTTGGTTGCACTGATTTTGAGTGTTAGGTACAGAACAGACTTTGGTTGGAGAGTTTGTGGATGTTTTTGACGACTATCACTTGTGCACGTTTGAGCATATTGTTCACCAACAAAACCTTACCCCCTTTCAATAGTATTGGCTTTCCTATGGACTCAAAGTGATTTCTCACAAATATAAAATGTAGAGTCCTCTTGCTTGAAGCTTGGCCAACCTATTTCCTTGCATCTTGGGGTTTCTCCACAATCTCCTTTTGCCAAACCTCTCTATAGACTGTATCTGAAATACACTAGGTAAAAATATCAGTCCAAGAGACAATGTATGTTGTCATGAATTATCAAAACCACCAAGGGAGCATGTTGTGCTTTCAATTTCCCCCTTTTTGGTAATTGATGACAACATACAGTCAAAGCTTCAAATAAAGATATGCATGGTTATACTGAAGACTTTGAGAGATACATGACTTAGACTTGCTCCCCCTAAATGTGGGCAGTCCTTTAAAGGATAGTTGCTTTTGTATGCATGAACACACATAAGGTAGAAGGGATATAACAGGTCATCTGTATCTTGGCTATATGCATCAAATATATATGAATGAGATGTATCTTTGTTCAAGACATCACTCTTGCAAACAATATGTGCAAGAAGCAAGAGATCATCTTGACCAAGGATATGATGCATATACTTACCTTGAGTTCTTGAGCATCCTGGTAATAGAAACACACTTGAGAAAACAATGTTAGGAAACATAAGAGTATTCTACCAAACAGTAAGGCAATAGAACTCAAAATTGCCAAGATATGGAGGACATATAGAAGATAGTATTCCTTAGAATTGATATGTCTCCAAGATCATTGAGAATTTTCTCACCGTAGATATGAAAATAGATTATCCTCTCCCCCTGTATCTTAGCATTAGATAATAGGATTGGATAAGGTGAGAAAGGTCAAAAATATTCTTCTCCCCCTACTTTGATATTCTCCCCCTGTTTATAAAGGTATGAGTATTGATATCGGCTCTCCCCCTTGATCATATCTCCCCCTTTGCATAAGCTTGTATCTCCCCGTTAGCATGAAGCTTTGGTCTTCTCCCCCTTTGGCATTAATGTCCAAAAATGTTAAAAACAGGGATAGATACAGGGATCATTGACTGAGAAGGGACCCTTGAGAACAAGGGTCATCGAAATGTAGGATTCATAGAAATGAAAACTAAGAGAGTCATTGAAAATGATTGGTCTCCCTTTGAGATGTTGTAGGACTTTGGTCTTCTCCTCCTTTCTTCATTAAAGATAGGGATCCTTGAAAAAGGAAATTCTCTCCTCAAGATTAACTTTAGTTCTTCTCCCCCTAAGTAATACAAAGTTTTTTTTAAAAGGGATCATCGAAGTAACAGAAGTATTACAAGAAAGATCACTAAGAAAACACAGAATTGCAAAAATGAATTCAAATGAGACAGAATGAAAATCGGTGACTCCGAGATAGATAGATCGATGGTACCGAGATTTTGTAGTGCAGCTTGTCTGCAATTTCGGTAGAACCGAGATATCTCAGTTGGTGGCTCCTAAAGAGAAACCAAGTTTCTGTTTCACAGAGTCAAGAGAAAGATTTTCAATGAAATATGAAGTTTTTACAAGGGACATCAACTAACGAAGATTGGAGTAGTTATGAGAAATCATGCAATAGAGAGCAAACCACACCAGATTCTTAACTAGATGATGGGCGGTGACTAGGTCACTTATATTAGAGTATATCGACTTAGGAGCCAAGCAAGAATACTTGATCATAGGTCATACTCTACGTTAAGCTCAAAATGGGGTTACCATTTTTTGATTAAGCATTTTAATGTCTTCGTATCTCTTGAGTTGCTTTAGCTCATTTCTTGGAGTAAAGCCTTTTCAAGGACATGAGTACATACCTTTGAGTGATGTTGATGACGTAGCTTGTAGATGAACTTGTTAAACATGCTCGAGGTTGATGAAGATCATCTTGAGTTTTGAGCAATCCTTCTTGTTCTAGTACACTGGTTACCTACAAAGATTAGTCATGCAAGGAAGAAAAATAGATATATCCAATTGACATGATACCAATTGAGAGTGTGCAATTTTGATCAAGTACATGTCAAGGATATGGTTGAGTGACCTTGTTCCTTCCATCATCAAGAGGGGTTGTGGATACTTGGTAATGACAAGATTGCTTATGATTGGAGTTGATGGCAATCTTGTGGAATGAAGTTTTTCCAAGTACCTACAAGAGATTAGATGCAATACAAGGGAGCATAGAATTCCATGGCATAAGATGAAATGTTAAGATACATGGAAATATCAAGAAAGCTCATGCCCTTGCATGCAACCGAGTGAGTCTAGCTCAAGTTTGAAGCATCGATGATGTTCAACTCACTCCTCAAGTGACAAAATGTCTTCTCATCAAGTGGCTTAGTAAAGATATCGGCCAATTGCTTGTTAGTGCGAACATGCTTAAGATTAATATCTCCTTTGGCAACATGATCACGAATGAAATGATGTCGAACTTGAATATGCTTAGTTCAAGAATGTTGCACAGGATTATGACCAATTTTAATAGCACTTTCATTGTCACAAAGTAATGGAACATTTTTAACATGAATTCCATAATTCTTAAGTGTTTGTGTCATCCATAGTAATTGCACACAACAAGATCCAGCAGCAATATACTCAGCTTCGGCAGTCGATAGAGATACCGAGTTTTGTTTCTTAGAGGACCAAGATACAAGAGATCTGCCCAAAAATTGACAAGTACACGAGGTGGATTTTTTATCAACCTTGTCACCGGAATAGTCCGAATCAGAATAGCCAACAAGGTCAAAAGAAGATCCCTTGGGATAGCAAATGCCAAAATTTGGCGTTTGTATCAAGTATCTCACAATGCGTTTTATAACCAAAAGATGACACTCTTTCGGTGCAGCTTGATATCTAACACACATGCAAACACTAAGCATAATATCGGGATGAGATGCACATAGATATAACAATGAACCAATCATAGATCAATAAACTTTCTGATCAACCGGCTCATCCTCTCTGGTAAGATCAACATGTCCGCTAGTAGGCATAGGGGTGTTCATACCTTTGCACTCCTGCATGTTGAACTTTTTGATCAAGTCCTTGGTATACTTAGTTTGAGAGATGAAAGTTCCTTCTTCTGATTGCTTGATTTGCAAGTCAAGAAAGAATTTCAGCTCACACATCATGGACATCTCATACTTCTCGGACATCAACCTTCCAAATCTTTCTCTAAATTGAGGGTTAGTGGAACCAAAGATAATATTATCCACATAGATTTGGCACACAAATAATTCACCATTAACTCTCTTAGTGAATAGGGTTGCGTCAATTTTACCAATTTCAAAACATTTTGCGATAAGAAACTTCATTAAACATTTGTACCAAGCACGAGGGGCTTGCTTAAGACCATAAAGAGCTTTATGAAGCTTGTAAACATGATCAGGTTTCTTAGGATTCACAAAGCCAGGTGGTTGCTTAACATAAACCTCTTCTTCAATCTCACCATTTAAAATGCACTTTTAATATCCATTTGATAATGTGTGATATCATGGTGATTGGCATAAGCAAGAAGAATGCGAATAGCTTTAAGTCTAGCGATGGGGGCGTAGGTCTCACTGTAGTCCATACCTTCGACTTGCGTATATCCTTAAGCTACGAGGCGAGCCTTGTTGCGCACGACTTGACCGTCTTCTTCTTGCTTGTTCCGAAATACCCATTTGGTTCCGATGATGTTGTGTTCATCCTCGGGCTTCTCCACGAGTGTCCACACTTCGTTCCTTTCGAAGTTGTGAAGCTCTTCATGCATAGCGTTTACCCAATCCGCGTCTTCAAGAGCTTGTTCTACCTTCAAGGGCTCAATGCTAGAGATGAAAGAATAATGCTCACAGAAGTTTGCTAGACGAGTTTTAGAGCGAGTGATCCTCCCTGTTTGTATATCACCAAAGATTTGGTTTAAAGGATGGTTCTTGGTCACTTGTGCTCGAACTCGGGTCAGCTTCCGATTGTTTGTTGGTGGAGCTTATTCTTCATCATCACCTCCTTCATCTTCGTTGTTGTTGAAGGTGTTGTTCCCTTGAGGTCGTGGTGAAGGTGGTTCTGGTGGATCTTCATGATGCACTTCCTCTTCTTCATCATCTCGTCGAGTATCGCTTGTGGATGCCTCCATGTCGTGTTGAGGTTCACCTTGACATGAAGTAGGAGCTTCCACTAGAGTTGATGAAGTACTTTCCTTCACCTCCATGGGACAAATCTTGCCGATGGGTAGATCTAAGATAGCTTCCGAAGGATCCTTATCACCTACATCATTTGTCAATTGTTCGACTTGCGAACCATCAGATTCATCAAACTTCACATCTACCATCTCTTCAACTTTTCAAGTGACGTTGTTGTAGACACGGTAAGTGTGAGAGTTCGATTCGTAGCCAAGTAGGAATCCTTCATGAGATTTAGGAGAAAATTTAGTACGACGATGCTTATCAAGAATCCATCAGCAATTTCGTACCAAATACCCGAAAGTATCTGACATCTATCATCTTGTCGTGTACCTCTTGTGGATGCCTCCATGTCATGTTGTGGTTCACCTTGTCATGAAGTAGGGGCTTCCACTTGAGTTGTTGAAGTACTTTCCTTCACCTCCATCGGACGAATCTTGCCAATGGGTAAACCTAGGATAGCTTCCGAAGGGTTCTTATCACCTACATCCTTTGGCAATTGTTCGACTTGCGAACCATGAGATTCATCAAACTTCACATCTACCGTCTCTTCAACTTTTCGAGTGAAGTTTTTGTAGACATGGTAAGTGTGAGAGTTCGATCCATAACCAAGTAGGAATCCTTCATGAGATTTAGGAGCAAATTTAGTACGACGATGCTTATCAAGAATGTAGCACTTGGAGCCGAATACCCGAAAGTATCCAACTTGGGGTTTGTTATCGGTGAGTATCTCGTATGCCGTTTTACCGAGAAGCTTGTGCAAGTAAAGTCGGTTTGTGGCATGACATGCTATTTCCATGGCTTCTGCCCAAAAGTGCTTTGGCGTCTTGTATTCGTCAAGCATCGTTCTTGTCATCTCAATGAGTGTCCGGTTCTTCCTCTCGACAACTCCATTTTGTTGAGGGGTGTATGTGGCTAAGAACTCATGTGAGACACCTTCTTCGTCAAGAAAGGTATCCACATGGGTGTTCTTGAACTCTGATCCGTTATCGCTCTGAACCTTCTTGATCTTCACTTCAAACTGATTTTGTGCTTTGCGAGCGAAGTTCTTGAAGATCTTTTGAACCTGCGACTTATCATCATGAAAGAATACCCACGTAAATCTGGAAAAATTATCAACTATAACTAGACCATAGGAATTTCCACCGAGACTCTTGTAAGCATTGGGACCGAAAAGATCCATGTGAAGTAACTCGAGTGGTCTCCTAGTAGTCATGATATTCTTAACAGGATGACCTCCACCTACTTGCTTTCCAGCTTCACAAGCACTACAAAGTCTATCTTTGTCAAAGACAACATCTTTAACACCAAGTATATGATCACCTTTGCTAAGTTTGTCTAAATTACGCATGCCAACATGTCCCAATCTTCTATGCCAAAGGCAACCTTTAGAAGATTTAGCAATTAAACAAGTGCGAGGTTTGGATCTCTTAGTGAAATCGACAATGTATAGATCACCTCTACGGATACTGGTAAAGACCATTTTATGATTATCTTGACAAAACACTTGGCAATCTATTTTCGTGAATAACACATTGAAACCGAAGTCGGAAAGTCTAGACACGGAAAGAAGATTATAGCCAAGAGATTCAACAAGCATAACATTTTGAATAGAACTATCATGGGATATGGCCACCTTACCAAGACCAAGTACCTTACGCTTGGAGTTCGTGGTCCATGGTTTGGTGTAATCTCTTCAAACATTTCTCTATCTCCGGTCATATGATCGATACATCCGCTATCGAGAATCCACTCTTTTCCTTCGGACATGTAATCCTTGAAGTTTTCCATGAGACTTAGATCTTCATGATCTTCTCATACTCGATGTCGAACAACTCATCTTCATCATAGTAGCCATGTTCCGCATTGTCATCATCAAGTGGGAAATCCTCGTCATAAAGAACAAGAGATTCATTAGGATGGTGATCATGACAATGTTCAAGTTTATGAATGCGAAGGGCCTCTATAATGATATTGTTGATAGTTGTGACATCTCCTTTAACATGCATGAGGTCTCTAAGCTCAAATAGACAAACATCAAATTTAGGATCACTAGGCGACATTTTGTGAAAGGCAATGGTTTTATGAAGAATTTCATCAAGATTACTTAATGAATAATTTGGACACTGTTTCTCCAAATCATTCCACAAACTGTAAGCACATGCAAAATTCTTCATTTGGTTAAGCACATTTCTAGGCAATGCTCTACAATGAGATTAACAGTCCTAAGATTGCATAGCATATCAATTTCCTCTTCGTGTGTGGAATGCAAAGGATCAATAGGAGGCTCATAGGGGCGCATAACATATTTTCTCAATTGAAATTCATTAAACAGCTCAAGCTCAATGATTTCCATTGACTATAGTACTCTCCATCAAGAATGGGCACCTATAATAGACACATCCATCTTTCTCCTCGGTGATTAAACCGAAGCAATGGAGACCAATGCTCTGATACCACTTGCAAGAACACTAGAAGAGTGTCTAGAGGGGGGTGAATAGACTACTAGCAGGAATTTAAAACCTAACCTTTCCCAAGTTAATTGGTTGGCAGATTTTAACAGTTTTAGCAAAGCTAGCAAGTCTAATAGCCCTACGCATGCATGTAAAAAAATATGGTTGCGGAAAATAAAGATATTACATATGAAGTAAAGTGTTGAGATAGGTAGATCAAATGCAGTTGGAGACGCATGGATTTTTCCCGTGGTTCCGATAGGTGGCGCTATCATACATCCACGTTTATGGAGTCTTTAACCCACGGAGTGTAACGTGTTGGGGAACGTTGCATGGGAAACAAAAAATTTCCTACGCACACGAAGATCTATCCATGGTGATGAGCATCTACGAGAGCGAGAGTGGATCTATGTACCCTTGTAGATCGCTAAGCGGGAAGCGTTAAGAAACACGGTTGGTGTAGTCGAACGGCTTCGCGATCCAAATCGCTGTGTGTCCCGCGATCCAATCACGATCCGTCCCGCGATCCAATCATGATCCGTCCTGCGATCCAATCATAATCCGTCCCACGAACTTGATCACGATCCGTCCCACGAACTTGATCATGATCCTTCCGATCTAGCGGCGAACGAACGACACCTCCGCGTTCAGCACACGTACAGCTTGATGACGATCTCCGCCGTCTTGATCCAACAAGAGGGAGAGGAGAGGAGGAAGAGTTCTCCGGCAGTGTGACGGCGCTCCGGCGATGGTGGTGGAGCTATTCCAGCAGGGCTTCGCCTAAGCGCTGCAGAAAACCGATCTAGAGGACAAACTATGCACTGGAGGAACGGGCAGCACGTGGCTGAAAATTCTGTACAAAAACCCTAAAACCTCTAGTATATATAAGAGGAAGAGAGGAGGAGGATTGGCACAAGGTCCAAGCCTCCAAGGAGTCAGCTGAACCAGGTGGAGAAGGTGGACTCCACCTCCAATCCTAGTAGGACTAGGATTCACCCTATTTTTGCCCTTTTCCACTTTTTCTCTTTAGGCCTTTTTTTCCCAAACTGCATGGGCCTTGTGTGGGAATTCCACCAGCCCACTAAGGGCTGGTAAACACACTCCCACAGCCCATGGAGCCTCTTGGGTCGAAATACCCCTCCCGATGGTCTCCCGATACACTACTAGCACTCCCGGTACACTACCGATGAGCCCGAAACTTTTCCGGCGACCAAAACAGGACTTCCTATATATGAATCTTTACCTCCGGACCATTCCGGAGCTCCTCATGACGTCCAAGATCTCATACGGGACTCAGAACAACATTCGGTCACCACCATACATAACTCTATACTACCGAAACGTCACCAAACCTTAAGTGTGCAGACCCTGCGGGTTCGAGAACTATGTAGACATGACCGAGACACCTCTACGGTCAATAACCAATAGCGGGAACTGGATGGCCATATTGGTTCCTACATATTCTACAAAGATCTTTATCGGTCGAACCTCTATGTTAAGGATTCAGTTAATCCCGTATGATGTTCCCTTTGTTCTTCCGTATGTTACTTGCCCGAGATTCGATCGTCGGTATCTCCATACCTAGTTCAACCTCGTTATCGGCAAGTCTCTTTACTCGTTCCGTAATACAAGATCCCGCAACTAACACTTAGTCACATTGCTTGCAAGGCTTATTGTGGTGTTGTATTACCGAGTGGGCCCTGAGATACCTCTCCGTCACACGGAGTAACAAATTCCAGTCTTGATCAATGCCAACTCAAAAGACACCCTCAGAGATACCTGTAGAGCACCTTTATAGTCACCCAGTTATGTTGCGACATTTGATACACACAAGGCACTCCTCCGGTATCCATGAGTTGCATGATCTCATGGTCGTAGGAACATATACTTGACATGCAGAAAACAGTAGCAATAAACTGACACGATCATATGCTACGTTTGTAGTTTGGGTCTTGTCCATCACATCATTCTCCTAGTGATGTGATCCCATTATCAAATGACATCTCAGGTCAATGGCTAGGAAACCTTGACCATCTTTGATCAACGTGCTAGTTCACTAGAGGCATACTAGGGACAAAGTGTTGTCTATTTACCCACACATGTAATGTGTTTCCAATTAATACAATTATAGCATGGATAATAAACGATTATCATGAACAAGGAAATATAATAATAAACACTTTATTTATTGCCTCTAGGGCATATTTCCAACAGTCTCCCACTTGCACTAGAGTCAATAATCTAGCTCACATCACTATGTGATTTACATTGTAATGAATCGAACACCCATGCAGTTATGGTGTTGATCATGTTTAGCCCTTGGAAGAGGTTTAGTCAACGGGTCTGCAACATTCAGATCTATGTGCACTTTGCAAATATTTATCTCCTTCTCCTCGATGTAATCGCGGATGGATTAGAAGCGTCGCTTTATGTGTCTGGTCCTCTTGTGAAACCTTGGTTCCTTGGCCAGAGCAATGGCACCAGTGTTGTCACAGAACAGGTTCATTGGATTCAGTGCACTGGGCACTACTCCAAGATCTGTCATGAACTGCTTCATCTAGACACCTTCCTTTCCTGCCTCCGAGGCTGCGATGTACTCCGCTTCGCATGTAGAATCGGCTACCACGCTTTGCTTGGAACTGCACTAGCTTACGGCTCCCCCGTTGAGAATAAATATGTATCCGGTTTGCGACTTAGAGTCATCCGGATGAGTGTCAAAGCTTGCATTGACGTAACCCTTTACAACGAGCTCTTCATCACCTCCATAAACGAGAAACATTTCCTTAGTCCTTTTCAGGTACTTAAGGATATTCTTGACCGCTGTCTAGTGCTCCATTCCAGGATCACTTTGAAACCTTCCGGCCATACTTATGGCAAGGCTGACATCGGGTCTTGTGCACAACATTGCATCCATGATAGAGCCTATGGCTGAAGCATAGGGGATGACACACATGTTTTCTCTATCTTCTGTTGTCACTGGGCATTGAGTCTTACTCAACTTCACACCTTGTAACACAGGCAAGAACCCCTTCTTGGACTGATCCATTTTGAACTTCTTCAAAACTTTATCAAGGTATGTGCTCTGTGAAAGTGCTATTAAGCATCTCGATCTATCTCTATAGATCTTAATGCCTAATATGAAAGCAGCTTCTCATAGGTCCTTCATTGAAAAACTCTTGTTCCAATATTCCTTCATGCTTTCCAGCATTTCTATATTGTTTCCAATCAGCAATATGTCATCCACATATAATACTAGAAACACTATAGAGCTCCCACTCACTTTCTTGTAAATACAAGCTTCTCCAAAAACTTGTATAAACTCAAACGCTTTGTCACCTCATCAAAACACTTATTCCAAATCCGAGATGCTTGCACCAGTCCATAAATGGATCGCTGGAGTTTGCAAACTTTGTCAGCATTCTCTGGATCGACAAAACCTTCTGGTTGCATCATATACAACTCTTCCTCAAGGAAACCGTTGAGGAACGCTATTTTGACATCCATCTGCCAAATTTCATAGTCGAAATAAGCAGCTATTTCCAACATGATTCTGACAGACTTAAGCATCGCTACGGGTGAGAAGGTCTCATCGTAGTCAACTCCTTGAACTTGTGAAAAACCCTTTGCCACAAGTCGAGCTTTATAGATGGTGACATTTCCGTCTGCGTATGTCTTCTTCTTAAAGATCCATTTGTTCTGAATGGCCTTTTGCCCTTCAGGTAATACTTCCAAAGTCCATACTTTGTTTTCATACATGGATCCCATCTCGGATTTCTTGGCCTCTAACCATTTCTCAGAATCCGGACCCATCACTCCTCCTCCATAGCTCGTAGGTTCATTGTTGTCCAACAACATGACCTCCAAGACAGGGTTGCCGTACCACTCCGGAGTAGTACGCGGCCTTGTCGACCTATGAGGTTCAATAATAGCTTGATTTGAAGCTTCATGATCATCATCATTAACTTCCTCTTCTATCGTCGTAGTTTCCATAGAAACATCTTTCTGCGCTACGCTACTTTCTGGTTGAAGTAAAGGTTCAATAACCTCATCAAGCTCTATTTTCCTCCCACTTAATTCTTTCAAGAGAAACTCTTTCTCAAGAAATGTTCCGTTCTTAGCGACAAACACTTTGCCTTCGGATCTGAGATAGAAGGTATACCCGACTATCTCTTTTGGGTATCCTATGAAGACACATTTTTCTGCTTTGGGTTCTAGCTTTTCAAGCTGAAGCTTTTTGACATAAGCATCACATCCCCAAACTTTAAGAAATGACAACTTTGGCCTCTTGCCAAACCACAGTTCATATGGCATCGTCTCAACGGATTTTGATGGTGCCCTATTTAAAGTGAATGCATCTATCTCTAATGCATAACCCCAGAACGATAGTGGCAAATCAGCAAGAGACATCATAGAATGCACCATATCTAATAAGGTTTGATTACGACGTTCGTACACACCATTACACTGTGGTGTTCCGGGCAGTGTCAACTGTGAAACAATTCCACACTGTCTTAAGTGACTGCCAAACTCATAACTCAGATATTCACCTCCTCGATCAGATCGTAGGAACTTGATCTTCTTGTTACGATGATTCTCAACTTCACTCTGAAATTGCTTGAACTTTTCAAACATTTCAGACTTGTGTTTCATTAAGTAAATATACCCATATCTACTTAAGTCATCAATGAAGGTGAGAAAATAACGATATCCACCACGCGCTGTAACATTCATTGGACCGCACACATCAGTATGTATGATTTCCAATAAGTCACTCGCCCGTTCCATTGTTCCAGAGAACGGCGTTTTAGTCATCTTGCCCATGAGGCATGGTTCACATGTGTCAAGTGATTCAAAATCAAGTGACTCCAAAAGTCCATCAGCATGGAGCTTCCTCATGCGTTTTACACCAATATGACCTAAACAGCAGTGCCACAAGAAAGTGGTCCTATCATTATCAACTCTACATCTTTTGGCATCGATGTTATGAACATGTGTGTCATCACTATCAAGATTCAATATGAATAAACCCCTAACATTGGGTGCATGACCATAAAAGATATTACTCATATAAATAGAACAACCTTTATTCTCTGATTTAAATGAGTAACCGTCTCGCAATAAACAAGATCCAGATATAATGTTCATGCTTAACGCAGGCACTAAATAACAATTATTTAGGTTCATCACTAATCCAGATGGTAATCGAAGAGAGAGCGTGCCGACGGCGATCACATCAACCTTGGAACCATTTCCCACGTGCATCGTCACTTCGTCCTTTGCCAGCCTTCGTTTATTCCGTAGTTCCTGCTTTGAGTTGCAAATGTGAGCAACCGAACCGGTATCAAATACCCAGGCACTAGTACGAGAGATAGTAAGGTACACATCAATAACATGTATATCATATATACCTTGTTTGTCGTTGGCCACCTTCTTGTCAGCCAGGTACTTGGGGCAGTTTCGCTTCAAGTGACCAGTTCCCTTGCAATGAAAGCACTTAGTTTCTGGCTTGGTTCCATGCTTGGGCTTTTTTTACAGGAGTAGCAACTGCTTTTCCATCCTTCTTGGTTTTACCCTTCTTGCCCTTGCCCTTGACCTTGCCATTTTTCTTGAAACTAGTGGTTTTATTGACCATCAACACTTGATGTTCTTTCTAGATTTTAGATTCAGTGACTTTTAGCATCGCAAACAGCTCGGCGACTGACTTGTTCATCCTGTGCATGTTATAGTTCATCACAAAGCTCTTGTAACTAGGTGGCACTGATTGAAGAACTCTGTCAGTGATCGCCTCTGGCGGAAGGGCAATTCCCAACTTCGCTAGACGAGTTGAATACCCAGACATTCTGAGTATATGTTCACTAATAGACCCATTCTCCTCCATCTTGCAAGCATATAACTTATCGGAGGTTTCATACCTCTCGATCCGGGCATTCTTCTGAAAGATAAACTTCAACTCCTAGAACATCTCATATGCTCCATGACGTTCAAAATGTCTTTGAAGTCCCGGTTATAAGCCATACAATATTGCACACTGAACTATTGAGTAATCTCCAGTACGTGCCTCCCAAGCATTCTTAACATCTTCGGAGGTCATATCTTCTGGTTGTTCACCAAGCGGTGCATCAAGGACATATGATTTCTGGGAAGCCGTGAGGATAATCCTTAGATTATGGGCCCAGTCAACAAAGTTACTTCCATCATCTTTCAACTTAGCTTTCTCTAGGAACGCATTAAAATTCAGGGGTGCTACTACGCGAGCCATTGATCTACAACATAAATATGCAAAGTTTACTTAGACTATTGTTCAAGATAATGAGTTTAGTTAATCAAATTACTAAAGCTCCCACACAAATTGACATCCCTCAGGCCATCTGAGTGTCACATGATCCAAATCCACCAACTCAAGTCCGATCATCACGCGAGTTGAGGTGGCTTCAATGGTGAACATCATTATGTTGATCATATCTACTATATGACTCATGTTCGACCTTTTGGTCTCTTGTGTTCCGAGGCCATGTCTGTACATGCTAGGCTCGTCAAGTTTAACCCGAGTGTTCTGCGTGTGCAACACTGGCTTGCACCCGTTGTATGTGAACGTAGAGTCTATCACACCCGATCATCACGTGGTGTCTCGACACAACGAACTTTCGCAACGGTGCACACTCGGGGAGAACAAAATTCATCTTGAAATTTAAGTGAGGTATCACCTTATAATGCTACCGTCGTCCTAAGCAAAACAAGGTGCATAAAAGGATTAACATCACATGCAATTCATAAGTGACATGATATGGCCATGAAATTGTGCTTTTGATATCCATCTAGAAAGCACCGGCATGATCTCCATCATCACCGGCATGACACCATGATCTTCATCATCTTGATCTCCATCAACGTGTCGCCATTGAGGTTGTCGCGCCCAACAAGCTTCTACTACTATTGCTACCGTTTAGCGATAAAGTAAAGCATTACATAGCGCTTAATGATTGACAAGAAGGTCATACAATAACTAAAGACAACCCTATGGCTCCTGCCGGTTGCGTATTCATCAACATGCAAGTCGTGATAATCTATAAATCACATGATCATCTCATACGTCACATATATCACATCATGTAATTGGCCATATCACATCACAACATACCCTGCAAAAACAAGTTAGACGTCCTCTAATTGTTGTTGCATGTTTTACGTGGCTGCTACGGGTATCTAGCAATAACAATTCTCATCTATGCAAAAACCACAACGATGATACACTAGTTGCTTTTCAACCTCGAGGACCGCCTTTGTCGAATCCGATCCAACTAAAGTGAGAGAAACTGGCACCCGCGAGCCATCTATGCAACAAGTTGCGATCAAGGGAACCAGTCTCTCGTAAGCGTACGAGTAATGTTGGTCCGGGACGCTTCATCTCACAATACCGCTGAACCAAAATCCAACCAAGGGAGGAAGCAATCTAAGCATCAACGCCCACAAACCTTTTGTGTTCTACTCGAGATCTCATCTACACATAAACCTGGATCTGATACCACTGTTGGGGAACATGGCATGGGAAACAAAAAAATTCCTACGCACACGCAGATCTATCCATGGTGATGAGGATCTACGAGAGGGAGAGTGGATCTACGTACCCTTGTAGATTGCTAAGCAGGAAGCGTTAAGAAACGCGGTTGGTGTAGTCGAACGTCTTTGCGATCCAAATCGGCGTGCGTCCCGCGATCCAATCATGATCCTTCCCGCTATCCAATCACGATACATCCCACGAACTTGATCACGATCCGCCCCACGAACTTGATCACGATCCTTCCGATCTAGCGCCGAACGGACGGCACCTCCGCGTTCAACACACGTACAGCTTGATGACGATCTCCACCATCTTGATCCAGCAAGAGGGAGCAGAGGGTAGGAAGAGTTCTCCGGCAGCATGACAGTGCTCCGGCGATGGTGGTGGAGCTATTCCGACAGGGCTTCGCCTAAGCGCTACAGAAAACCGATCTAGAGGAGAAACTATGCACTTGAGGAACGGGCAGCACGTGGCTGAAAATTCTGTGCAAAATCCCTAAAACCTCCAGTATATATAAGAGGAAGAGAGGAGGAGGCTTGGCACAAGGGCCAAGCCTCCAAGGAGTCGGGCGAACCAGGTGGAGGAGGTGGACTCCACCTCCAATCCTAGTAGGACTAGGATTCACCTTATTTTTGCCTTTTTCCAATTTTTCTCTTTAGGCCTTTTTTCCCAAACCGCATGGGCCTTGTGTGGGACTTCCACCAGCCCACTAAGGGCTGGTAAAAACTCTCCCACAGCCCATGGAGCCTCTTGGGTCGAAATACCCCTCCCGATGGTCTCCCGATACACTACCGGCACTCCCGGTACACTACCGATGAGCCCGAAACTTTTCCGGCAAGCAAAACATGACTTCCTATATATGAATCTTTACCTCCGGACCATTTTGGAGCTCCTCGTGATGTCCAGGATCTCATCTGGGACTCCGAACAACATTTGGTCACCACCATACATAACTCTATACTGCCAAAATGTCACCAAACCTTAAGTGTGCACACCCTGCGGGTTCGAGAACTATGTAGACATGACCGAGACACCTCTACGGTCAATAACCAATAGCAGGACCTGGATGCCCATATTGGTTCCTACATATATTACAAAGATCTTTATCGGTCGAACCTCTATGTCAAGGATTCAGTTAATCCCGTATGATGTTCCCGTTGTTCTTCGGTATGTTACTTGCCCGAGATTTGATCGCCGATATCTCCATACCTAGTTCAACCTCGTTATTGGCAAGTCTCTTTACTCGTTCCGTAATACAAGATCTGGCAACTAACACTTAGTCACATTGCTTGCAAGGCTTATTGTGGTGTTGTATTACCGAGTGGGCCCTGAGATACCTCTCTGTCACACGGAGTAACAAATTCCAGTCTTGGTTCATCCCAACTCAACAGACACCCTCAGAGATACCTGTAGAGCACCTTTATAGTCACCCAGTTACGTTGCGACATTTGATACACACAAGGCACTCCTCCGGTATCCGTGAGTTGCATGATCTCATGGTCATAGGAACATATACTTGACATGCAGAAAATAGTAGCAATAAACTGACACGATCATATGCTACGTTTGTAGTTTGGGTCTTGTCCATCACATCATTCTCCTAATGATATGATCCAGTTATCAAATGACATCTCATGTCAATGGCTAGGAAACCTTGACCATCTTTGATCAATGAGCTAGTTCACTAGAGGCATACTACAGACAAAGTGTTGTCTATTTAGCCACACATGTAATGTGTTTCCAATTAATACAATTATAGCTTGGATAATAAACGATTGTCATGAACAGGGAAATATAATAATAAGCACTTTATTTATTGCCTCTAGGGCATATTTCCAACATAATGGCTGCGAGAGTCCACGGAGGGCTCCACCCAAAAGGGTCCACGAAGTAGCAACCTTGACTATTCCATAATGGCTTCCGTCCACGAAGGACTAGCCTCACTATGGGTAGATCTTCACGAAATAGGTGATCTCCTTGCCCTTACAAACTTCTTGGTTCACTCCACAACACAAATTAGGAGGCTCCCAAGCGACACCTAACCAATCTAGGAGGCACCACCCTCCAAAAGGTAATAGGCTCGGTAATGAGGATGAACTCCTTGCTCTTGTGCTTCAAGATGATAGACTCCTCATCACCCAACCACTCTCTCAAAGATTTGGCATGGTGGAAGAGATGGGATTGGTGGAAAGCTACTTGGGGAGGCTAGAGATCAAGATCCATATGATTGGAGTGGAATATCTTGACCTCAACACAAGGGTAGGTGGTTCTCTCTCAAAAAATCTAATAGGATAGTTATGGAATAGTTCTGAGTGCTTCTCTGTCGAGTGGGTGGTGGTGAAGGGGTATATATAGGCATCCCCATAAATCCAACCGTTACACACAAAATGACCAACTCGGTGACACCGATGTGTTAATCTTGGTGATACCGAAGTGACCAAAAGGTGGCAACTTTTCAATCTCGATGAGACCGATATAGGAAACTCGGTTGCACCAATAAGGTGACCAACGGTCAGATTTCCAATCTCGGTGACGCCGATCCAACATTCTTGGTGGTACCGTTAATGTGAATTTGTGTAACAGAAAGTTGGCAACCTAAACTCGGTGGCACCGGTATGGAATCGGTTGCACCGAAGTGGCTAGGGTTTGGCTGAGTCTGTCTAGGTTCTACAATCGGTGGCACCGGTACGGGAAAGTTGGTTGCACCAATTTTGAGTGTTAGGTATAGAACAGACTTTGGTCAGAGAGTTTGTGGATGTTTTGGGCGACTATCACTTGTGCACGTTTGAGCATATTGTTCACCAACAAAACCTTACCCCTTTTTAATAGTATTGGCTTTCCTATGGACTCAAAGTGATTTCTCACAAATATAAAATGTAGAGTCCTCTTGCTTGAAGCTTTGTCAACCTATTTTCTTGCATCTTGGGGTTTCTCCACAATCTCCTTTTGCCAAACCTCTCTATAGACTGTATCTGAAATACACTAGCTACAAATATCAGTCCAAGAGACAATGTATGTTTTCATGAATTATCAAAACCACCAAGGGAGCATGTTGTGCTTTCAGCCATACTATAGACATTGCTACCACGCTCCACTTGGAGCTATTCCAAATGGCTACTCCTCTATATGTATCCAGATTGATACTAAGAGTCATCTAGATTGGTATTAAAGCTTGCATCGATGTAACCCTTTACGACAAACTCTGTATCACCTCCATAATCGATAAATATTTCCTTAGTCTTCTAGTTACTAAGGATAATTTTGACTGTTGTCCAGTGATCCACTCCTGGATCACTCTTTTACCCCTTGATAGAGTCATGGCAAGGCACACACAGGTGCGGTACATAGCATGGCATACTATATAGAGCCTATGGATAAATTATACGGGACGACCTTCGTCCTTTCTCTTTCTTTTGCTGTGGTCAAGCTTTGAGTCTCACTCAACTCCACACCTTACAAATCAGGCAAGAACTCCTTCTTTGACTGATCTGTTTTGAACTATTTCAAAATCTTGTCTAGGTATGTACTCATTGAAAGTCTCATCAAGCATCTTGATCTATCTCTATAGATATTGATGCCCAACAATTAGGTAGCTTTATCCATGTCTTCCTTTGAAAAACTCTTTTCAAACAACCATTTATGCTTTCCATAAATTCTACATCATTTCCGATCAATAATATGTCAACCACATATGCTTATCAAAAATTCTATAGTGCTCCCACTCACTTTCTTGTAAATACAAGTTTCTCATAAACTTTGTATAAACCCAAAAACTTTGATCGCCTTATCAAAGCGTATATTCCAACTCCGAGATGCTTGTTCCAGCCCATAGCAGGATCAATAATATGTCAACCACATATGCTTATCAAAAATTCTATAGTGCTCCCACTCACTTTCTTGTAAATACAAGTTTCTCATAAACTTTGTATAAACCCAAAAACTTTGATCGCCTTATCAAAGCGTATATTCCAACTCCGAGATGCTTGTTCCATCCCATAGAGCTTGCACACCTTTTAGCATCCTTAGGACTGACAAAACCTTCTGGTTGTATCACATACAACCTTTCCTCAAGTAAAGCGTTAAGGAAACGATGTTTTCACATCCATCTGCCAGATTTCATAATTCAAAAATGCAGCAACTGCTACCATAATTCCAACAGACTTTAGCATTACTACGGGTGAGAAAGTCTCATCGTAGTCAACTCCTTTAACTTGTCAAAAATTTCTTTGCGACAATTTGAGCTTTATAAATGATGGCATTTACCATCAGTGTATGTCTTCTTCTTAAAGGTCCATTTGTACTCAACGACCTGGCATTCAACAGGAAAGTCTACGAAAGTCCATACTTGGTTTTCATACATGGATCCTTTCTCGGATTTCATGGCCTCTAACCATTTGTTGGAATCCGGGCCCATCATCGCTTCTTCATAGTTCGTAGGTTCATCGTTGTCCAACAACATGACCTCCAAGACAATGTTGTCGTACCACTCAGGAGCAGTATGCATCCTTGTCGACCTACGAGGTTCGATAGTAACTTGATTCGAAGCTTCATGATCATCATCATTAACTTCCTCTTCAACTGATGTAGGTTCCACATAAACATCTTTCTGCGTTGTGCTACTCTCTGGTTGAAACAAAGGTTCAACAACCTCATCAAGTTCTATCTTCCTCCCACTCAATTCTTTTGAGAGAAACTATTTCTAGAGAAAGGACCCGTTTTTAGCAACAAACACGTTGTGCTTGGATCTAAGATAGAAGGTTTACCCAACTGTTAAGTTAGGGCATTCTATGAAGATGCATTTGTCCGCTTTGGGTTCGAGCTCATTAGGTGAAAACCCTTTTTCACATAAGCGTCGAAGCCCCAAACATTAAGGAATGATGGCTTAGGTTTCCATCAAACCAACATTCATATGGTGTCATCTCAACGGACTTAGATGGTGCCCCTTTTAAAGTTAATGTAGTTGTCTCTAATGCATAACCCTAAAATGATAGTGGCAAATCGATAAGAGACATCATAGTTCACACCATATCCAATAGAGCATGACTACGACATTCGGACATGCCATCACACTATGGTGTTCCAGGTGGCATGAGTTGTGAAAAAGCTTCCACTTTGTCTTAAGTTGTATACCAAACTCGTAACTCGGATACTCACCTCCATGATCATATCGTAGACATTTTATCTTCTTGTCATGATGGTCTCAAACTTCACTCTGATTTTGCTTCAACTTTTTGAACAATTCCGACTTATGTTTCATTTAGTAAATATACACTATATCTAATCAAATCATCGGTGAGGGTAAGAAAATAACGATATCCACCGCATGCTACAACACTCATAGGATTGCATACATCAACATGCATCATTTCCAATAAGTTGCTTGCCCTCTCCATCAAACTGGAAAACAGGGTCTCAGTCATCTTGCCCAAGAGGCATGGTACTCATGTCTCAACCGATTCGAAATTGAGTGAGTCCAAAGTTCCATCATGCATGGAGTTTCTTCATGCGCTTTACACCAATATGACATTTAGCGGCAGTGCCAAAAGTATGTGGTACTATCATTATTAACTTTGCATCTTTTGGCATCAATTCTATGAACATGTGCATTACTATGATCAAGATTTAATAAACCATTCTCACTGGATGCATGACCATTGAAGGTATTATTCATGTAAACAGAGTAACCACTATTCTCTAACTTAAATAAATAACTGTATTGCAATAAACACGATCTAATCACGTTCATGCTCAATGCAAACACCAAATAACATTTAGGTTCATCACTAATCCTGAGGTTAGAGAGAGTGTGCGATGGTGATCACATCAACCTTGGAAAACACTTCCAACACAAATCGTCACCTCACCTTTAGCTAGTCTCCATTTATTCTGTAGCTTTTACTTCAAGTTACTAACATTTAGCAACCGAACCATAATCCAATACCCAGGTGCTACTAGGAGTACTAGCAAGGTACACATCAATAACATGTATATCAAATATACTTCTGTCGACATTGCCAGCCTTCTTATCTACCAAGTATCTAGGGTTGTTCCGCTTATGCGACCGTTCTCCTCATAATAGAAGCACTTAGTCTCGGGTTTGGGTTCAACTGTGGGTTTCTTCACTAGAGCATCAACTGTCTTGCCATCCATGAAGTTTCCCTTCTAGCCCTTTCCCTTCTCGAAACTAGTGGTTTTACTAACCATCAACACTTGATGCTCCTTCTTGATTTCTACCTTCGTGGTGTCAAACATCGCGAATAGCTCAAGGATCATCATTTTCATCCCTGGCATAATTATAGTTCATCAAGAAGTTCTAGTAGCTTAGTGACAGTGACTTGGAGAACTATATCAACCATTATATTATCTGGAAGATCAACTCCCACTCGATTCAAGTGATTGTAGCACCCAGACAATCTATGCACATGCACAAAGATTGAGCTATTCTCCTTCATCTTACAGGCAAAGAATCTTGTTGGAGATCTCATATCTCACACCACGGGCACGATCTTGAGATCCAAATTTCAGCTCTTAGAACATATGTTCCATGATGTTCAAAATGTTTTGGAGCCTCAGTTCTAAGATGTAATGCATGACGCACTGAACTATGAAGTAGTCATCAGAACGTGCCTGTCAGATGTTCACAACATCTACAAACGACACTAGAGGGGGTGGCACACCGAGCCATGCATTTAAGGACATAAGTCTTCTATGCAGCAATGAGGACAATCCTCAGATCACGGACCCAGTCCGCATTATTGCTACCATCATCTTTCAACTCTATTTCTCTAGGAACATATAAAAAAACAAGGGAGCTACAACACGATCTAGTAATCTACAACATAATTTGCAAAGACATTTTGATGATGTTCATGATAACGAGTTTAGTTAATCAAATTACTAAAGCTCCCACTCAAATTGACATCCCTTAGGTCATCTGAGTGATACATGATCCAAATTCACCAACTCAAGTCCGATCATCACGTGAGTTGAGGTGGTTTCAATGGTGAACATCATCATGTTGAACATACCTACTATATGACTCATGTTTGACCTTTCTGTCTCTTGTGTTCCGAGGCCATGTCTATACATGCTAGGCTCGTCAAGTTTAACCCGAGCGTTCCGCTTGTGCAACAATGGCTTGCACCCATTGTATATGAACGTAGAGTCTATCACACCCGATCATCACGTGGTGTCTCGACACGATGAACTTTTGCAACGGTGCACAGTCAAGGAGAACATAATTTATCTTGAAATTTTAGTGAGGGATCACCTTATAATGCTACCGTTGTCCTAAGCAAAACAAGGTGCATAAAAGGATAAACATCACATGCAAATCATAAGTGACATGATATGGCCATGAACTTGTGCTTTTGATCTCCATCCTTAAAGCATCGGCATGATCTCCATCGTCACCGGCATGACACCATGATCTCCATCAACGTGTAGCCATCAGGGTTGTCGCGCCCACCATGCTTCTACTACTATTGCCACCACTTAGCGATAAAGTAAAACATTACATAGCGCTTAATGATTGATACGCAGGTTATACAATAATTAAAGACAACCATGTGTCTCCTTCCTGTTGCCGTACTCATCGACATGCAAGTCATGATATTCTATACAATACATGATCATATCATACATCACATATATCTCCTCATGTAATTAGCCATATCACATCACAACATACCCTGCAAAAACAAGTTAGACGTCCTCTAATTGTTATTGCAAGTTTTACGTGGCTGCTACGGGTATCTAGCAAGAACAATTCTCACCTACGCAAAAGCCACAACGGTGATACATGAATTGCTATTCAACCTTCTCAAGGATCGCCTTTGTCGAATCCGATCCAACTAATGTAGGAGAAACACACACCCGCCAGTCATATTTGTGCAACAATGTTACACATCAGTCAAAGGAATTGGTCTCTCGTAAGCGTACGAGTAAGGTTGGTCCGGGCCGCTTCATCCCACAATACCGCTGAACCAAAACACGACCAAGGGAGGAAGCAATATAAGCATCAACACCCACAAACTCCTTTGAGTTCTACTCGTGATCTCATCTACACATAGACCTAGTTCTGATACCACTGTTGGGGAACGTTGCATGGGAAACAAAAAAAATCCTACACACACGCAAGATCTATCCATGGCGATGAGCATCTACGAGGGGGAGAGTGGATCTACATACCCTTGTAGATCACTAAGTGGGAAGCGTTAAGAAACGTGGTTGATGTAGTCGAATGTCTTCGCGATCCAAATCGTCGAGCGTCCCGTGAGCCCCTCATGATCCATCTCACGATCCAATCATGATCCGTCCCGCGATCCCATCACGATCCGTCCTGCGATCCAATCCCGAATCGTCTCGCGATCTTGATCAGGGTCCTTTCGATCTTGCACCGAACGGACGGCACCTCCGCGTTTAGCACACATATAGCTCGATGAAGATCTCCTCCTTATTGATCTAGCAAGATGGGGTGAAGAGGTAGATGAGTTCTCTAGCACCGCGACGGCGCGGCAGCGATGGTGGTGGAGCTAATCCAGCAGGGCTTCACCAAGCACTACGGAATCAATCTAGAGGAGAAACAAATCAAGAGGAGAAGAAGAGGGCAGCACATGGCAATTAGTGTTAGCTCTTCCCTCTAAATCCTCTAGTATATATAGTAGGGGGGAGGGGAGGAGGCATCCTCAAACCCTCAAAGGTTGGCCGAAATTGGAGGTGGAGGAGTCCTACTCCAATCCTATTAGGAGTAGGATTCCTCCTTTCCACTTGGAAACTCTTTCCACCACTCCACCTTTGGATTTTTTTTCCTTCTCAAACCTCACGGGCTTTAGTGGAGGCTTCGGTCAGCCCACTAGGGGCTGGTTTATCTCCTCCAACAGCCCATGAGGCCCCTTGGGGCATGACAACCCTCCCGATGGTCCCCCGGTACCCTCCCGGCACTCCCAGTACACTATCGATGAGCCCGAAACTTTTTTGGTGACCAAAACAGGACTTCCTATATATCAATTTTTACCTCCAGACCATTCCGGAGCTCCTTATGATGTCCAGGATCTCATCTGGGACTCCCAACAACCTTCGGTCACCACCATACATAACTCTATACTACCGAAACATCACTGAACCTTAAGTGCGCAGACATTGCGGGTTCGAGAACTATGTAGACATGACCGAGACACCTCTATGGTCAATAACCAATAGCGGGACCTGGATGCCCATATTGGTTCCTACATATGCTACGAAAATCTTTAGCGGTTGAACCTCTATGTCAAGGATTCAGTTAATCCCGTATGCAGTTCCCTTTGTTCTTCGGTTTGTTACTTGCCCAAGATTCAATCGTCGGTATCTCTATACCTAGTTCAATCTTGTTACTGTAAAGTCTCTTTACTTGTCCCATAATACAAGATCTCGTGGCTAACACTTAGTCACATTGCTTGCAAGGCTTGTTGTGATGTTGTATTACCGAGTGAGCCCTGAGATACCTCTCCATCACACGGAGTAACAAATCCGAGTCTTGATCCATGCCAACTAAATAGACACCATCGGAGATACCTGTAGAGCACCTTTATAGTCACCGAGTTACGTTGCGACGTTTGATACACACAAGGTACTCCTCCGATGTCAGTGAGTTGCATGATCTCATGGTCATCGGAACAGATACTTGACATGCAAAAAACTATAGCAATAAACTGACACGATCATCTGCTATGTTTATAGTTTGGATCTTGTCCATCACATCATTCTCCTAATGATGTGATCCCGTTGTCAAATGACATCTCATGTCCATGGCTAGGAAACCTTGACCATCCTTGATCAACGAGCTAGTCTATTAGAAGCATACTTGGGACATGGTGTTGTCTATGTATCCACACATGTATCTGAGTTTTTGATCAATACAATTCTAGCATGGATAATAAACGACTATTATGAACAAGGAAATATGGTAATAACTAATTTATTATTGCCTCTAGGGCATATTTCCAACAATGGGGACCCCCTTGATTTTTGTTTTGGGATAAAACTTATCTCGCAACGCCCAATATTGGTACTAAATTTGCCTAATAACTATTGAACCTGCATAGGGAGTAATTAACCCGAGGATCTTTAATCAACAACCTAGTCCAGTGCTCCTCATGAGTGTTGGACCAAACTAGAGCACCGTGCGGGGAGAGCCTGGGGTAACTCGGGAGATGTCTATCAGGACACCATACGCTTCGCTTACCCGTCGTGTCCTGAGAACGAGATACGCGGCTCCTATCGGGATCGTTGACACGCCGGGCGGCCTTGCTGGATTTGTTTTACCTTTCTTGAATGTCTTGCGCGAGGAATTCCGATACTACTTCAGGCTATCTCGAGGTTGCGGTTTTCCAATGGAATTGCCTATGAGATTACGGGATTCGTGGTCGAGGTTATCCCCGCGGTGTGTGGTTAATTTGTGATGGATGAGTTGGAACACCCCTGCAGAGTTAAATCTTTCGGAAAGTTGTGCCCGCAGTTACATGGCAACTTTGAAACTTTGTTTAACACCCGGTCATAGAAAACTTGAAGTAAACTCAAATAAAATACACCAATCATGTGCATAACCGTGACTGTCTCTTCTCTTGAGTCCTTATCCAAGAGAGAACACGGTGGGGTTATGTTTGACGTAAGCAGGTGTTCAGGATCACTTAGTGATCATTATTAGTGCATGTCTGTTTTGCATAGACCACCATACTTATTTTCTGTACTCGTAAGTTAGCCACTCAAATAAATGCTTAGTTGCTTGCTGCAGCCTCACCACTTAACCATACCTCACCCATTAAGCTTTAATAGACTTGATACCCTTGGAAATGAGATTGCTGAGTCCTCGTGGCTCACAGATTACTACAACAATAATTGTAGGTACAGGTAATGCGATGTTTTGATGTGAGAGTGATGCTTGTTTGATTTGGAGTTCTTCTTCTTCTTCTTCATCGATCTTGGATGGGTTCCAGGCGGCAGCCTGGGATAGCAAGGATGGATGTCATTTTGCCGTTTGATTTCTTCCGTAGTCGGACCCTGCTCTTACGTGTGATGTTTGAATATGTTATTGTGTTGATGTGATCTTGATGTAGCTTGTGGCGAGTGTAAGCCAATTCCATATACTCATCTCTTCTATACATGTACTTGTAATGATACCCATTCTTGTGAAACGACGAGATGGGCTTCTATCCCAGTTGAGGCCCTCGTGCCAAAATAAGGGTATGATAGCATCTTGGGCGTTACAGCTGATCTCTTTCGTAATATTCGCTACAATTTAGTATTTATGTCATAACGAGTTATGTTATCCCGTTGCATGCACCTGCCTTGCTTGATTCCGTTGCCAGGAACGGATACAGAATTATGCCAGATGACATTATAGCCCATCGGAACAACCTAACAACAGGTGAGGAGGAACCCTGGGAGTGGGACTCTTAGGTGCCACCACCACCTAGTATGGACTCAGACTATTATCCAGGCTACAGATGGTGATTACCAAGCTAGGCCAAAAGCCTAAGCTTGGGGAGTACGTGTTTCCAACGACATTACATTCATGTTTACACATTCCATTCCAGTTGTCGGTGTCCACACTCTTTCATTGTATTATCCATGTTAGATTTATTTTCTTGTTTTCTTCTTGTGTGTTTGAAAAACTTTGAGAAAATCCAAAAATACTTCTTGCTTCTTTTCGGTTTTTCTTTTTAGTTTAGTTAGTTGTAGTACTAAAATAAAACCCAAAAATATTTCTCATTTCTTCTTTTGCTTGTTGGGAGTTCTCTCATGTAAATAGTTTTTCTCATTTTTATTTTTCCTTCTCTTATTTACTTCTTCATGGAAAAACTAAAAACTCTAAAATATTTCGGTGTGTTTCTACAAAATTCTCTTTCTTTTTATTGAGTCATACCAAGGAGAAGACCACGATGAAAATGTTGAGTGGCTCTCATTTGCACCACTATTGATCTAACAAAGAGCCCATATTACTTTATCTTCTCCTCTTGAATAAAATGTTTGCAGATTCCAACTTAGTCCATGGCACTCTTGCACTATTATTATTTCCATATCATTCGATTGTGCAAGTGAAAGGAAATAATGACGATATTTGATGAATTGCTTGTGGCAGAGAGAAGCGGGTATGAACTCAACTTATTCTTGTATTTTGTAAATATGTTTAACCTAGTATCGATGATTCATCATATTATGATCAAACATGTTTGCAGTGACAATTAGATATTATAGTTGCTCATGCCATCCTCAATGTAGCGACCTGACCTGGAAAGGTCAAGCCTTTGTGTGTTCTGTGCCATCCCTGGATCAGTATGCTGGCACACACAGTTGAACAATGTATATATCAAAGTGCAATCACATGTAATTAACGTAAAACTGATTCTCAGCGGAAACAGTCAATGGGAGTGGAGTCCCAATAAACACCAACGGCAGGTTGAGTGTAGACCGTAACCCTGAATCGTATCTCTTACTCGTCGAAGAAGAGTATCTGCAACATGAGACGTTGCAGCCATGTACGTCAGCATTTTGAATATGCCGGCAAGTCACAAAAGAGGGGGTGAAAAATAATCATTTATACTACATGCATATATGGCAGGTGGGGCTATAAGTTCAAGTTTTGTTTTCGCGTAAAGCAAATTTTTCCTACAACAAGAGAGGGGCAAAACAGAAGTTATTACTACAATGTTGGTTGATTAATGAGATGGTTCCACCAACCAATTCTCATACCCAAGTTAACAATAATACCCTCATCATTATAATTATTTGTGTTAAGAATTCCAAATAGTTTCAGTTCCTTTGGCTCAAGTTGTCCATGACCATGGACACGGCTAATCGATTAGGTTTGTGTACTCTGCAGAGTTTTGCACATGTTCCCCACAAGATTTGATTGCCTCCATTGGATTCCTCGCACTTCAGGGTGTTTGAGGAACGGATGATCAAAACATGGTCTTCTAAGGGGTTCCTTTCAGACTCTGTCGGTACCCATCCTTTCCTACCGTTCTTCTACATCTCGTAGCATTGCCTGTCCAGGGTCACCACAATTTCCAACCAAGCCAGAGCCCATAATGGCTTGTGGCTGTGCAGGTAAGCCTTGGGTCTTGAAGCATCCATCCATCTCTTTTTTCCTGGGTGGACCTTTCCGCGTGAATACTAGCACTTCTCCAGCAACACCTAGGCTAACCACTGGCTTCTCCAAGGCGTCGTTCAACCATCATCCACCCAGAGGTATGTTGAAAACTTGGAGTCTTGAAGTCTTGATCATCATGTAGGTCTTGTAATTATTATCTCACAACTCTCATGAATCACACAACCAACCCCGTCTACTAATAGCATAGCAAAATTTAATCAACGTTTCCCGGGGCCAAGGTGTCAAAGGTTGAAGGGTGCCTACCACATGATACTACATCAAGTAACCAAATTTCCAAATTACCTACTTTGCATGCAAAAGGGTGGAAGGTTGAACTAATGCAACTTGAAAAACATAGGTAAACATGGTCAATGTGAACTTGCCTGGTATTACTTGATGAAGATAGTCGCTCTCACAATCTGGATAATTCTACTCGTCACACTCCGAGAAATCTATCGTAAGCAAATAACATTCAATAAACATTCATGCCAAAACAAAGAACCGAAAAACGCAAGAACAAAACATGTCTTGGTGCGAAAATAACAACATACTAAGGTTAAATAAGAAAAGATAGGTTCTAGCTGTGTTGTAAAGTGAAAGTGGAGGAATCAACTCAAAAGAGTTAATGGATGATGAACTATTGCTATATAAGCTTAGGTTGGAGAGACTACAGAAGACGATCCGAAGTATGGGAGAACAACATGAATGTTGTTTGACAAATAGTATAAGACCTAATAATTTATTTGTAGAAAGAATTTAATTGAAATGGAGCACTACAACACAAGTTATAGCGAATTGAAGTATGAAAAGAGTTGTAAATTCAAGTATGAATTGAATCTGAATTCACAAAGGTCAAAAGAAGTTGAACCGAAGTACGATGGTTATGAATAGAAATATATGACACGAGTATTTAGGGGCAAAAGGAAACAATTGAAACGGTGTTACACTTTGCAAGATATGATCAAATGAAGGTTCGGATTCGAATTGAATCGCTCAAATTTGAAAGGTTCAAAGATTGAAACTAATGATGTTACTATATATGTGAAGTCAATATGAATGTGTAGAAAAAAAGAATTACTAGGTTCAAAATAACGGATCAAAAGTTATAAGCAATTCAATATGGCATTGAATTAGCTTAGTTCGATGTGTGAACACATTTTGGGGACTAATAGAGAAGTATGAGCAAGATCAAAATTATATGTTGAAACGATAACACTAATGATGTGAACGGAAAGATTACTTCGATACGGATTCGACGCAATTGGATTCATCGGAAACGGAGGTACGGATAAAAAGATACGATCAAATGAAGTTTGAATATAAATCTGAATAAATTTCGAAATCTGAAAATTTGAAAAAGTTGACGTGATAGGTTGATTGGATAGGTGAAGTCAACATGAAAATCTAGGTGTTGGTTTCATCTAATTTGAGTGAATGAGTAAAAAGTTATGGCTATCTGAAAAATCAGGACCAAGCTGTTTTACGGAAGAAAATGTACTATGTCTAAAAGAATTCTAATACTAATGTGTAAATATGGGGACTAATTGATAATCTAATTACTCTATCGTATACTAGTATAGAAATACTAGTCTAGGGATATTAAACTATAAGAGTATAAAAGAAAATACAAAGAGAATACCTTTAGAATGCAAAGAAGATATAAATCCAAAGAGGAGACGACTTCCAGAAATCCCGCCGGAGAGAAGAAAATATTTTTATTTTAATAAACCTAGTCAAACCGAAACGATTCGATTCAACCCGGAGTGGATGATTTTTGGGTTCACCTATGGATCTATATTTATAGGTGGGAGGGAGGATTAGAAGTCAAAGGCTAGACAATGTGGGACTAAACAAATGGAGTAGAAGTAGATGAAAATTAAAAGGAAGGAGAGGCCACCGGATGGGCCTAATGATTTCGGCCGGCCGCAAGTGCACGTGCAGCAGTTTTTTTTTGGATTTCTCGGATGAACAGTGTTTCGGTATGAATAGTGTTTTGTGTTTTTTTAAAACATCGAACAAAAGCAATTAAAAAATAGAAAAACATTTTATATATACATATTATATATCAAAATTTTCAGAAAAATAAACTCTAAAACATGAACATATTTTTAAAAAAATTGTAATACTTAAAAAAATCATTATTTTTGTAATAACTCCAAAATGAAAAGGAATTTGAATTTCAAATAAATGGAAAATAGTTTTTATTTTAAAATTTGAATCAAAACATTGTATTTGATTTTTGAGTGTCATTTACCTCCTCTCATTTGATTTTTTTATAAGAGGGTTTTTGAAAATATTCGAACTCAAAATTGAATAGGGATTCGAAATAGAAAATTTTGGGAAATTCATTTTATTCCCTCTCATTAAAATTTCAAAAGTTTCAAAATTCCACTCAATTTAACATAATCAATCACACAACATTCAAGCAAACAATCCTACTTATTTATTTAATATAACATTCCAAAATTTAGAATTTTGGGATGTTACACTTAAGTAGCTAGGAGTAGATAATGATTTATCTTAGATGTCAACATGCATTAAAAATGGTTGTGATGTAGTATGATGATGTGGTATCCTCCTCTGAATGTTTCAAGCGACTTGACTTGGCACATGTTTAGGCATGTACTTGAATCAAAACCAACATGGCCTTCATGATATTTATGTTCATGGTGTCCATATCCTATGCATGATATCAGGTAATGTTTATTATCCGTAATGCATGTTTATGACCGTATTCACTCTCTAGCTGACCGCTTATCAATCTATTTGCTAGCCTTCACCTGTACTAAGCGGGAATACTGTTTGTGCGTCAAAAACCCTTAACCCAAAGTTATTCCAGATGAGTCCAGTATATCTACCTATATGCGGTATTACCCTACCGTTCCAAGTAAATTTGCATGTGTCACCTCTAAAAATTTCAAATGACCATCTGTTTTGTGTGCCTGGACCGCTCATGGAGCGACAGGGGGTGGTTAATATCTTCCATGTTTAGCGGGTTACTCTCATGATAAGTGTTTATTCACTCATCCTTGCACGAGAAGGGCCGTAATAGGGATTCCCAGTCCCGAAATCAAAAGAAATGCAAATAATTAAACAAAACTCCTCCGAGAATGTTGTTGCTTTGGACGGTACCCGTGGATTCGGCTCTCCGTGGAGTGTGTTTGTTGGTGGAAGGGATGTAACAACCCAAGTGTAACCCAAGCTTGTAACCATATTCTTCAGACCGTCTTATGGATTGGATGCTATGTTTCTCTTGTGTTGTTGCACCATGCACATCATCATCACATCAACTCATGACCATATTTTGTTTTTTTGTTTTTTGCATTTTTTTTGCATGCCATGGTTACCTTATGGTCACGAGTTATTACCATGTGGTGTTGAGTCATATTGTTTCTTCATGCATGTTGATCAACCTGGTGTTATGGTGTTCTCATTTATTTTCTTGTTGTTGCCATTGTCATGAGACTTACCTTATTGCATGCTAATTATTGTTGTGGATGTGTCTCTTGTTAATTGTTCGTTTGCATCATGCATCATATCATCATGTTATGGTGGTATTGTTCTTTTATTATGTTTGTATGAGTGTGCCCCTCTCTTCCATGTATGCTTCAACCTCAAGCTCTTTCTCAGGTTTCAAACATCAAGACTATATCAAATTTCCACTTCTTTTCCCTTCAATTTCTTGGTGACACTTTTCTGTCCCAGAAAAATGTTCACCCTTTTCCTATAAATTCCACAGCATGTCAATACCCTATCCTCAAAATTTCAGCTCATCTGAAGTTGTATTGATTGGACTAATAAATTATCCAAGTTATGAATTAATTCCTACTTGCATAATTTTTCAGTCTCTAAAAATTGCCAAAGCAATTTTATCAAATAGAGCAAAATCTCACGGTCTCAATGATATTTGCATCTCTCCAGAACTCTCCTCCTAGACCTCCCTTTTTGTTTTCTCTTTTGTTGTTTCATTTAGATAAATAGCAGGGAGAAACAAAAGGGAAAAATCACCTAACCTCCCAGGGCAGCCCACCTGGGCCTCAAGTCGCTAGCCGGCCCAACTTGACTTAGCCGCTACCTGCTCTGTTGCGTCGCCGTCTTCTGCCTTCAGTGCAGCAACAGCTTCAGCACCGTGAGGAGAGCGCGGACGTCGAGCCAACGCCGTCTGGCCCCTTCTATAATACCACGCACCTCTCCTAGGGTCCCTCCCCCATCCTCGCGCTGCCGCCAGCTCTCTTACCTTCCCCTTGTTCTTCCTGTTAAGCTTCAGAGAGAGAGAGAGAGAGTGTTTAGAGAGATTCAGAGAGTAGCAGGAGCCGTGTCGCCCGTCGTCGTCGTCGTCCTCGCCTCCAGCCTGCTTCCTCCGCTTCCACGTCATGTATTCCAGCACCTCGGCTCCGTCCTCGACCCATTACTGGAGTTAGCGGACGGGGGCTTCTCCACGACACCCGCTCCGTCATCGTCTTCCTCGCGGATCGGGAGCACCCTCGCCGCGGCAGCAGGCTTCTCCCACCTCTCCTTCGCATCCCCGACCGCATCTCCATGTCCTAAGGTACCCTCGGTGAGCGATCCATCCCCGCAACCCCTCTCCGATTTGATCTGTTGTCGTAGCCATCGTGCTCTGTCGCGTTCGAGGTACTGTCCACCTTGAGCAACGGTGACAAAGATCTCGAGCTCCTGCATTGCGCTCCTCTAGCTGCCCTGTGTTGCACATACACACGCACCGACAGCCCCCTCCCCCTATGCACGCACATGACCTGCAGCTAGGGCGCCAGCACCAGGGCCTCTCCAAGCCCCACGCCATGGCCATCGAGGCGAGCACGAGCTCGTTCTCAAGCTCCCGCACCCGCAGCCTTGCACGTGGGCATGCAACGTCCCGAGCTTGCCCTAATCCATGAACCGCATCCCCGTCGGATCCCGTACCCCTGCCGTTGCCCTGCTGCTGCAACAGCTGCCGCTTCTCTCGCCATCATCGCCGGCAAGATGGTTGTGTTTCCATGGCTGGAGCTTGGATGCCTTCGGACCAAGTCTTGTGTGTAGCATGCTCTTTTCTTTGCAAGCAAAAAGTCAGCCTACTGGTTTCCAACCCACGCACATATCCTTGGGGTCTGGTGTTCGAATCCCAGGTGCCCCTTTTGTTTTGTTGGTTTGATTTTCAATCAAGCTCGCTCGCATTGTGGTTCAGAGATCACTCTGTTTTTTGTCTTCATTATAGTTCAGGGTAGCTCGAGGATCTGGCTAATATTAGTCCAAACCCATCTTTGGTCACAATTCAGTCGTAGATTAGCTGGTCGACAACTAAAGCACATCTCCCTGGAGACAGGGGTTCGTATCCCAGGTTCTCCATTTTGTTTTCCTTTTGTCACAATTCAGTCGTAGATTAGCTGGTCGACAACTAAAGCACATCTCCTGGAGACAGGGGTTCGTATCCCAGGTTCTCCATTTTGTTTTCCTTTTGTCACGCACACACCAGCTTCAGGTTTCAGTTTTGTTAAGGTCTGCGGTAATATAGTTCATCTTGTGGGAAGTTCTTTTCGCATCAAAGATTAATCCGCGTGTTGTGGCTAGTACCTCTTTCTGATGCGAAGGAAACCAGGGATCAAATCCCCACTGCTACCTTTGTTTTTAACTCTGCATTTTGCGCCTCCAGAGAATCCCTCTTGTCACCCTTTCTTTAAATATCTGCCCCTGTTCTAATAAAACTCACTTCACATGCTAGTTTGCTAGCGCAGCCTCCATCCATCCAGGAGACCGGGGTTCAAGTCTCTGGCTACATATATTTTTTTGTTGTTTTTCTCTTATTCATATCCATATAGAAGTTGTCAAATTTTCATTGCATTTTGTGAATTCATATAAGGCCAACCTTTCATTAAAAAAACATATTGTATATGGATATTATTCAGATTTTGATCTAATTTCTGTTGGTATAAGTTCCACACCGCTTTAAATTGTTTTAGATATTGTTTTGCCTAGTTGAAGTGCTTCATGATATAAATGGCAGATTTTGTTAAAAATGTCGCAACCTTGAACATGCATAGCTTTGATCCATGACTCCGTTGTAAATGAGATAAGTATGAAAAATGCCTAGAATCTTATGTAGTTTCACATTATCCACCTTTCATGCGCGTTAAAGTGTCTAAGCTGTTGTTTGTATTCAATTTGCATCAACCATGTTAAATGGTTTAGTTCATAGCTATTGAACCGTAACTCCGATTCGAATGAATTGTATATGCTAATTGATTAGAAAAATGTGTAGAATACCATGGTGCACTTTATTTTCCTTTTTAATAAACAAAAATATGGTTTTTTAGGCAGAACAGTACCTAACTCTAAACTTGCTCATGGGGTAGTTTCAGAGATGAGTTATGTTGTTTCCGGCCTCATTTATAATGCCTAGATGATGTAGTTGTTTATGCTTCACCTCTTGCCATGATAAACAACATGTAAACTTGCCATGTAAAAAATAAGAGCGAACAAAATAATTCTAATGTGAAGTTTCGTTAACATGCAACCCGTTCATACCAAACTTCATTTAATGTGTAGTATTTGTGGTTGTGCTTGCCATGTTGTGCATATTTAAACTTGGCTGTGCATCATACTTGATTGTGCATCATACCTTGCTTGTATGTTTATTGAGTGTTATTGTTTCTTGTGGGTAGCATCGGGTGACGAGAACGAGTACGAGGAACTCGTCAAGAACGTTTCTGAAGAGCAAGACTACTATCCCACTGAATATCCAACAAGCAAGATGATCATACCCGCATCCCGACATTATTTTTGCCATGTTAGAGGTCTCGCTCTTATTGTTATGTTTCGTTACTTGCCACTTACATGTCAAGCCTCCTAAATTGCCATGAAAGCCTCTAACCGCTCCACTACCTAGCAAACCTTGTTTGGTTAAGTTATCCATGCTCAGCCCCTCTTATAGCGTTCGTAGTTGCAGGTGCAGGTTGTTTCCATGTGATAACATGGATATCTGGAGATATCACAATATTATTGCTATTTAATTTGGTGCACCTATATATCTTGGTAAAGATGAAAGGCTTGGCATTTTTCTCGGTGTTTTGTTCCACTTTTACCATCATAGTTACTTGTTATCGGTGTTATGTTCCACATTTTGCGCTCCTAACATGCTCGGGGTTGTTATGGGGACCCCTTGACTATTCGTTTTAGATTAAAGCTTGTCGGTACTATTTGCTTAACAACATAATTAAAAATGCATACAGCTTAGCTACCCCATGGATGATTAATCGACAACCGGGCCAATGCTCCTCATGAGTGTTGGTCCAACCCAGAGCCACTTGCGAGGCCACCTTGGGGCAACTCGAGGGATTTCTATTAGGCCATCGTACGTACTACTCATCTGGTAGTGCCCTAAGAAAGAGATACGCGCGGCTCCTGTTGGGATTTGGCCTGCCGGGTGGTCTTGCTGGACTTATTTTACCTTTCTTGAATGTCTTGTGCGTGAGATACCGAGGATACTTTGGGCTATCCCGAGGTTGAGGTGTTCCAACGGAATTTCCAAGGATATCACGGGTTTTCCACGGTCAAGGTTATTACGGCGCAGCATGTGATTAGTTTGTGATGGATGAGTTGGAGCACCCCTACAGGGTTTAATCTTTTTGAGAAGCCGTTCCCACGGTTACGTGGCAACTTGGAGATTTTTTTAACACCCGGTTATAGCAAACTTGGAGTAAACTCAAATAAAATACACCAATTGTGTGTGTAACCGTGATTGTCTCTACTTGTGAAGATGAACCGAGAGAGAACATGATGGGGTTATGATTGACATAAGTAGGTGTACTGGATCACTTAGTGATCATGCTAGTTCATGTTCGTTATGTGTAGGCCACCATATTTGCTTCTTGTTCTCGTAAGTTAACCACTCGAACATATGCTTAGATGCTTGCTACAACCTCACCACTTAGCCTTCCTCACCTAAAAGGCTTACATAGTTTAGGTACCCGGGTTACAAGATTGCTGAGTCCCTGTGGCTCACAGATTACAACACTATAGGTATAGGTACCGATGATGTCTATCCTGTTGACAAGGTTGTCAAAATCGTGATTTTGAATCGGATCGGAACTCTGATGGTAGGATCACGAATCATAGAATATTCACTATCAGAATCTTAGAAACGTAGATTCTATGAACTAAAATCGTAGAATCAGAGGGGTTAGTTTGGATCGTAAAGTCGTAGAATCGTATAACAGAATCGCGATTCTGACAACCTTGCTGTTGAGGCATCCCAGCTCTAGTGGGAGTTTGATGAAGAATGTGGTCAGATGTATGTTATGTATCCCTATGAGTAGAGAGACAACGTGGTCGTGTTCTTGGAATAGCAAGGCAGTCTCATTGTGTCTTTTATCGTTTGTTTTCGTCCGTAGCAGGATCCTGCTTTATGGATGAATGTATGAATGTTTATGTGACATTGTAATTTAGCATGTAGTGAGTGTAAGACAACTCTTATACTCTTCTTCTCAATAAATGTATGCGATGATTCTGTACTTGCCAAACACTTAGATGCGCTTCTATCCCCATCGAGGTCATTGTGTCTTAATTGGGATAGAACCACATCTTGGTCGTTACAACGGAGTAAACCTTTACTTTTACCACTTGGGAATGGCCAATTTGTTTAACATGGAAGATATTGATGGATCTTGGTCATAACGTTGACAGGAAGGGTGTACCTCCAAAAATTATACTTATCTCTTATTTAATCCTCGAGCTCTAGCACCTCTGCAAATCCCTACTTCCCTCTGCGAAGGGGCTATCTATTTACTTTAATGTTGAGTCATCACCTTCTAAACTAAGTGCCAGATCTGAGAGCACTATTGTCATCCTCATGCATTGTGTATAGTGAATGTTGGATGCATCATGACTGAATCTTTTCTACCATGAATTACAACATTTAGTCGTTGTTTGAACTTTAGAGGTGCTCTGCATTTATGTTTTACGGTCTCAGAAAGGGCTAGTGAGATACCACTTTTGTCATATTATATCATGATTGTTTTGACAAATGTTTGCACTTGAGATATTTTATTATTGCTTGCTGGTTGCTTGTGTCATTGATATGAGTTAACATAATCCTTAAGAGTTATTGTTGACATGGTTAGTCATAATATTTGCTGAAAACCTGGGTGCTACTTAAGCATATGTATATAAACAAGAACAAAAGAGTTCGTAGAAGTTTTTCTTTCTCACTTTTAGTTTGTCAACTGAATTGCTTGAGGATAAGCAAGGGTTTAAGGTTGGGGGAGTTGATACGTCTCCAACGCATCTACTTTTCCTAACACTTTTGCTCTTGTTTTGGACTCTAATTTGCATGATTTGAATGAAACTAACCCGGACTAACGGTGTTTTTAGCATAAGTACCATGGTGTTGTTTTTGTGCAGAAATAAAAGTTCTCGAAACGGAACAAAAATTTTTGGAGAATTATTTGAGAATATATGAGGAATATTGGAGCGAGAAGCCATGAGAGAGGGGGCCCCGGAAGGCCACCACCTACCAGGCGCGCCAACCCCCCCTAGCGCGGCCTGGTGGAGCATGCCCACCTCATGGCCCTCTAACCCTAATTCTAGCGCTACAAAATCATATTTTTCTAGAAAAAAATCACAAAGAAAGTTTCATCGCATTTCACGATACGAAGACGCTGCCACCTCCTGTTCTTCATCGGGAAGACAGATTTGGAGCCTATTTGGGGCTCCGGAGAGGGGAATCTTTGGTCTTCGTCATCATCAACCCTTCTTCATCGCCAATTCAATGATGCTCCCCACCGGGAGTGAGTAATTCCTTCGTTGGCTTGCTGGTCAGTGAGGAGTTGGATGAGATTCGTCATTTAACGAGTTAGTTTTGTTAGGGCTTGATCCCTAGTATCCACTGTGTTCTAAGATTGATGTTGCTATGACTTTGCCAGACTTAATGATTCTCACTAGGGCCCGACTGCCATGATTTCAGATCTTAAACGTTTATGTTATCATCATTATATCTATGTTCTTGAACCGATCTTGCCTAGTCATATGCACCTATTACGTGTTATGATCCGTCAACCCCGGTGTGACAGAAATCGGTATACTTCAAGGTGATGACCGTAGTTTGAGGAGTTCATGTATTCACTATGTGTTAATGCTTTGTTTCGGTTCTCTATTAAAAGGAGGCCTTAATATTCCTTAGTTTCCTTATGGACCCCGTTGCCATAGGAGGGTAGGACAAAAGATGTCATGCAAGTTCTATTCCATAAGCATGTATGACTATATACGGAATACATGCCTACATTACGTTGACGGACTGGAGCTAGTTCTGTGTTGCCCTAGGTTATGACCGTTATACGATGAATATCATCCAACGAATACACCAATCCAGTACCTACGAGTTTTCCACATATTGTTCTTGCTAAGTTACTGTTGCTGTTGTTAGTATTTCACTTGCTACAAAACTATTATTGCTACTATTACCGCTATTGTTACTGTTACCACTGCTATCAAACTATCATATTACTGTGCTACTGGTCACTTTGTTGCATAATTTATCTCCAACTATGGTTGAATTGACAACACAACTACTAACAATCTCAAATATTCTTTGGTGCCCCTTGTGTCGAACCTATAAATTTGGGTTGAATACTCTACTCTCAAAAATTGTTGCGATCCCCTATACTTGTGGGTTATCATGTATCAGTTTGTTGATGGCACCCTATACAAAAGACGACCAAACGGTGTGAGATTGAGGTGCATTTGCCGGGAAGATGAGCTGAAGCGGTTGGCAGAGATTCACGAAGGTGTATGTGGGTCTCACATTGGATCAAGGGCCCCTGCCGAAAAAGCCTTCTGACGGGGTTTCTATTGGCCCACTGCCCTCCAAGATGCAACTGAGCTGGCCACCAAGTGTGAAGCCTGCCAGTTCCATTCCAAGAATATCCATCAACCAGCGCAAGCTCTCCAGAAGATCCCTTTATCTTGGCCATTCTCGGTCTAGGGGCTCGATATTTTGGGGCCCTTTCCCCGTGCTATCGAGGCTTTGAGTTCTAGTTCGTAGCAATCGACAAGTTCACAGAGTGGCCTGAGGTGGAATCAATGAGGAAGGTGACCGCACAGTCAGCTATCATGTTCATGAAAGGATAGGTGTGCCATTTTGGGGTGCCCAATAGAGTGATCACCGATAACGGTACCCAATTCACGAGTTGCGACTTCACGCAGTACATCCAAAGCCTAGGAAGCAAGGTCTCTTTCGCCTCTGTTGCCCATTCGAGGAACAATGAGCAAGTAGAGAGGATGAATGTTGAAGTGTTGCGAGGACTCAAGACAAGAACTTTCGATAGACTTCGAAGAAGCGGCAAGCGCTGGATAGATGAGCTTGTGGGATCACTAGAAGAGTATGTCTAGAGGAGGGATGAATAGACTACTAACAGGAATTTAAAATCTACACAAGGTGCAAAGATAAGTGTTGGCAGTTTTTAGCATATATAGCAAGTCTAGCGCACCCTACACATGCAAGTCATCAAGTATAGCAACGGAATGTAAAGACATTGCACATGAAATAAAGAGTAGAGATAGGAAGATCAAACGCATGAAGGACACGGAGAATTTTTCCCATGTTTCCGATAGGTGGTGCTATCGTACGTCCACGTTTATGGAGTCTTCAACCCATGAAGGGTAACGGTCACGAGAGTCCATGGAGGACTCCACCCATAAGGGTCCACGAAGGAGCAACCTTGACTAATCCATAACGTCTTCCGTCCATGAAGGACTAGACTCACTCGGGGTAGATCTTCACGAAGTAGGCGATCTCCTTGCCCTTACAAACTTATTGGTTTACTCCATAACAGGAAGTAGGAGGCTCCCAAGCGACACCTAACCAATCTAGGAGGCACCACCCTCCAAAAGGTAATAGGCTCGATAATGTCGATGAACCCCTTGCTCTTGTGCTTCAAGATGATAGACTCCTCAACACTCAATCACTCTCACAGATTTGGCTTTGGTGGAAGAGATTGATTGGGTGGAAAGTAACTTGGGAGGCTAGAGATCAAGATTCCTATGGTTGGAATGGAATGGCATGATCTCAACACATGAGTAGGTGGATCTCTCAGAAAATCTGATAGGATAGGTTGGAATCTATTCTGAGTGCTTCTCTTGAGAGTGAGTGGTGGTGGAGGGGTATATATAGGCATCTCCGAAAATCCAACCGTTACACCTTAAGTGACCAACTTGGTGACACCGATATGTGAATCTCGGTGGTACCGAGTTGCTCCAAAGGTAACAACTTTTGAATATCGATGAGATCGATATATAAATCTCGGTTGCACCGATTAGGTGACCAACGGTCAGATTGCCAAACTTGGTGATGTCGATTCAACAAACTTGGTCGGACCGATTTTGTGAAATTGGGTGACAGGAAGTTGGCAACCCAAACTCGGTGGCACTGAAACAGAATCGGCTGCACCAAAAGGTTAGGGTTTAACTTGAGTCTGTTTGAGTCTGGGAATCAGTGGCACCGAGTGGAAAGTGTTGGTTGCACCGATTTTGAGTACTTGGCTTTCGACAGACTTTAGTGGAAGAGCTTGTGGATGTTTTTGGTGCCTATCACTTGTGCACCTATGAGCATTTTTTTCACCAACAATACCTTACCCCCTTTTAATAGTATTGGATTTCCTATCGACTCAAAGTGATTTCTCACAAAGTAAAATTTAGAGTCCTCTTCCTTGAAGCTTTACCAATACTATCTCTTCTCCTTCTTCTTCATGGGGATACTCTCCACACTCCTTTTTCAACCCATCTCTCTCTATGGAGTTTATCTAAAATACACTTGATGAAAGTATTAGTCCAAGAGACAATGTATGTTGTCATGAATTATCAAAACCACCAAGGGAGCATACTGTGCTTTCAATCTCCCCCTTTTTGGTAATTGATGCCAACATACAATCAAAGCTTCAAACAGAGATATGCATGTATATAATGGAGACTTTGAGAGGCACATGACTTAGACTTGCTCCCCCTAAATGTGTGCAATCCCTTTAAAGGATAGTTGCTTTGGAATGCATGGACACGCATATAGTAGAACGGATATAATGAGTCATGTGTATCTTGGCCATATGCATAAAATGTATATGAATGAGGTGTATCCTTGTTCAGGACTTCACTGTTGCAAACAATATGCGCAAGAAGCAAGAGATCATCTTGATCAAAGATATGGTGCATATACTTACCTTGAGTTCTTGGGCATTCTAGTAATGGAGATGCACTTGAGAAAACAATGTTAGGAAACACAAGAGTATTCTACCAATCAAAAGCAATAGAACTCAAAAGTACCAAGATATGGAGAACATATATGAGATAGTATTCCTTAGGATTGATATGTCTCCAAGAACATTTAAAACTTTCTTCCTAGATATGAAATGGTATGTCTTCCTCTTCTCGTGAATCCTAGCATGTAGATATTGGTATTGAATAGGGTGAGAAAAGTCTAACATGAGTAGTCAAATGAAATAAACATATATATTTTTCAAAACATATTTTCTCCCCCTACATTGGTATTCTCCCCTTGTCTATATAAATATAAACTTTGACATTCTCCTCTCCCCCTAAACTATATCCCCCCTTCGCATAAGCATGTATCTCCCCCTTTGGCTTTGAAGCTTTGTGATTTCTCCCCATTTGGCATTAATTGCCAAAAAGGTCAAATATAGGGTCGAATATAGGGTCAGATACAGGGATCACTGATTAAGAAGGGACCCTTGAGAACAAGGGTCATGGAATGTAGGATTCATAGAATATGAATATCATTAGAAAAATGAGCGAATCGTTGAAAATAATTTCGCTCCCTCTTTAGCTAAACTGAGAATTTGTAGAACTTCTCCTCCTTTGAGTTAGGGATCCTTGAATCCCCCCTTTTAATAATAAGGGGATCGTCAAAGAATTGAAAATATCACACAAGGATCACAAAGATTTACATATACAAACACATACTGAAAAACGATATTAAGTTGGTGGCTCAGAGACAAACTAGTCGGTGGTACCATGATGTCAACTACACAATATTCTTCTTGTAGACTCGTGTTGGGCCTCCAAGCGTAGAGTTTTGTAGAACAGCGGCAATTTCCCTCAAGTGGATGACCTAAGGTTTATCAATCCGTGGGAGGTGTAGGATGAAGATGGTCTCTCTTGAACAACCCTACAACCAAATAACAAAGAGTCTCTTGTGTCACCAACACACCCAATACAGTGGTAAATTGTATAGGTGCACTAGTTCGGCGAAGAGATGGTGATACAAGTGCAATATGGATGGTATATAGGTTTTTGTAATCAGAAAATATAAAAACAGCAAGGAAACAAATAGTAAACAGCGAGCAAAACATTGTATAAATGCTTGGAAACAAGGCCTAGGATCCATACTTTCACTAGTGCAATTTCTCTCAACAATATTGGCATAGTTGAATCATATGTAAATACCTCTCGTGCGACAAAGAGTTCACTCCAAAGTCAGAAATAGCGGAGAACTAACGAAGAAATTATTGTAGGGTACGAAACCACCTTAAAGTTATCTTTTCCGATCAATCTTATGGGCTATCCCTATAAGTGTGACAAACAACCCTAGAGTTCGTACTAAAATAACACGATAAGATACACATCAACCAAAACCCTAATGTCACCTAGATACTCCAATGTCACAACAAGTACCCATGGGCTTGATTATACGATATGCATCACATAATTTCAGGTTCATCATGTTCAATCCAACACAAATAACTTCAAAGAGTGCCCCAAAGTTTCTAACGGAAAGTCAAGAAAAAAACGTGTGCCAACCCCTATGCATAGATTCCCAAGGTCACGAAACCCGCATGTTGATCACCAAAACATACATCAAGTGGATCAATAGAACATCCCATTTTCACCACGGATATCCCATCGCAAGACATACATCAAGTGTTCTCAAATCCTTAAAGACTCAATCCGATAAGAAAACATCAAAGGGAAAATTCAATTCATCACGACAAGATAGAGAGGGCGAACTCCATATGATTCATCTATATCAATAAAGCTCGTGATACATCAAGAGCGTGTCATCTCAAGAACACGAGAGAAAGAGAGAGAGAGATCAAACACATAGCTACCGGTACATACCCTCCACCCCAAGGGTGAACTACTCCCTCCTCATCATGGATTCTGCCGGGATGATGAAGATGGCATTCGGTGATGGTTTTCCCCTCTGGCAGGGTGCCGGAACGGGCTCCCGATTGGTTTTTCGTGGCTCTAGAGACTTACGGTGGCGGAACTCCCGATCTAGGTTTCTTTCTGGGGGTTTTAGTATTTATAGGAATTTTTGGCGCCAGTCCCACGTCCAGAAGGTTCCCAAGGAAGTCACAAGCCAGGGGACGCATCCTAGGGGGGGGCGGTGGCTTGTGGCTTCCTCGGCCTTCCTCTCCGGTGATCTTCGCTCCAGTATTTTTTATATTTTCGAAAAATATTCTCCGTAAATTTTCAGCTCATTCTGAGAACTTGTATTTCTGCACAAAACAACACCATGGTAGTTTTGGTGAAAAAAGCGTCAGTCCGGGTTAGTTCTAATAAAACCATACCAAAATCATATAGAATTATTGTAGATACGTTGGAGACATATCAACATCCCCAAGCTTAATTCCTACTCGTCCTCGATTAGGTAAATGATAAAAGAAATAATTTATGAGGTGTGAATGATGCCTAACATATTTATCAATGCAATCTTCTTGTTCTGGCAAGAACGTTCAGATCCATAAGACTCAAAACAAAAGCTTAATGTTGATATAAAAACAGTAATATTTCAAGCATTCTAACAAAGCAATTGTGTCTCTTCAAAATAACATGGCAAAATAAAGTTATCCCCACAAAATCATATGGTCTGGCTATGCTCCATCTTCCCCACACAAAGTATTTATATCATGCACAACCCCGATGACAAGTCAAGCAATTGTTTCACACCTTTTTTGTTCTCAAACCTTTTCAACTCTTACGCAATACATGAGCGTGAGCCATGGATATAGCACTATAGGTGGAATAGAATATGGTGGAGGTTGTGAAGAAAAGGAGAAGATAGTATCACATCAACTAGGCGTATCAACGGGCTATGGAGATGACCATTAATAGATATCAATGTAAGTGAGTAGGTATTGCCATGCAACGGATGCACTAGAGCTACAAGTGTATGTAAGCTCAAAAATAAACTAAGTGGGTGTGCATCCAACTTGCTTGCTCACGAAGACCTAGGGCAATTTGAGGAGGCCCATCATTGGAATATACAAGCCAAGTTCTATAATGAAAAATTCCGACTAGTATATGACAGTGACAATATAGGAGACTCTCTATATGAAAAACATGTTGCTACTCTGAAGCACAAGTGTGGTAAAGGATAGTAGTATTGCCCCTTCTCTCTTTTCTCTCATCATTTTTTTATTTCCCCTTTTTTCATTTTTTTGGTGAGCATCTTTGGCCTCTTTTTTATTTGGGCTTCTCTGGCCTCTTTTATTTTTTTGTAAGGTTCGGAGATTCATCCCAACTTGTGAGGGAATCCTAGCTTCCATCACCCTTTCCTCACATGGTACGATGCTCTAATAATGATGATCATCACACTTTTATTTACTCACAACTCAAGAATTACAACTCGATACTCAAAATATGACTCTATATGAATGCCTCCGGTGGTGTACCAGGATGTGCAATGATCTAGCATAGCAAATGACATCAAAAAACAGACAAGCCATGAAACCATCATGCTAGCTATCTTACGATCATGCAAAGCAATATGACAATGATGATGCATGTCATAAATGGAACTGTGGAAGTTGCATGGCAATATATCTTGGAATGGCTATGGAAATGCCATAATAGGTAGGTATAGTGGCTGTTTTGATGAAGAATATATGGTGGGTTTATCGCACCAGCGAAATTTGCGCGGTACTAGAGAGGCCAGCAAAGGTGAAGGGTGAGAGTGCGTATAATCCATGGACTCACATTAATCATAAATAACTCACATACTTATTGCAAAAGTCTATTAGTTATCGAAGCAAAGTATTAGACACATGCTCCTAGGGGAGAGGTTGGTAGGAGTTAACCATTGCACGCTCCTGACCCTCACACAAAGCATGACAATCAATAAACAAATCATGCTCCGACTTCGTTACATAATGGTTCACCGTACGTGCATGCTATGGGAATCACAAACTTCAACACAAGTATCTCTTCCAATTCAAAAATACTCACTAGCATGACTTTAATATCACCATCTTTATATCTCAAAACTTTATGCAAGGAATCAAATTTCTCATAGTATTCAATGCACTTCATATGAAAGTTTTTATTATATCGCTCTAGGATGCCCATTATATTAGGACTATTCATAACCTAAGCAAATTACCACACTATTTTAGAGACTCTCGAAATAATATAAGTGAAGCATGAGAGTTCAAAAATTTCTATAAAATGAAACCACCGTCGTGCTCTACAAAGAAATAAGTGAAGCACTAGAGCAAAAGACAAAACTACTCCAAAACATATAAGTGAAGATCAATGAGTAGTCAAACATTAAGTAGCTATGTGAGGACTTTCTCTATATCTCTCAATAAAGATTTTAAGATCTGATTATTTTATTTAAACAGCAACAAAAATAAAAATAGCACTCCAATAATAGCACATATCATGTGAACGAATAAAAATTTAGGCTCAACATAGGCTAACCGAAAATTGTTGATGAAGACATGTGTGATGCGTAGCATCCCCAAGCTTAGATGGTTGAGACTTATTGAAATATTTACTTGGGGTGTCTTGGGCATCCCCAAGATTGAGCTTTTGTATCTCCTTCAATCCTCTTATATCCCGATTTCACCTATTCACAAAAACATCTTCCACACAAAACTTGAAAAGAACTCGTGAGATAGGTTATTACACATAAGAATTAATCAACACTTCATGTACTGCCAAGACAAGTTGCATAATAATTTTCAAACATTAGGTCCTGTATACTATCGTTTCCACAATTATATCTACCAATATAGGCTATGGAAACTATAGGATAAGTAGATAACAAAATTATGATAGCAATCTACCCAAACATAACAGTCTATAGAAATTTATGACAACAGTGTACTTATGTAACTCAAACAATTATAAATATTTAGGACCTGCTATAAAATTTATCTGGAAACACTGTGTAAAAATTTCAGAAACTTTCCACGTTCCAGTAAAATATGAAAATTGAAACACTACGGCAAAAGTTTCTGTTTTTTACACAGCACACATCAAACATGCAATGCAAGCATCCTAAGGCAATTCTTGGAACTTTTTATTGAAAAAAATTATGAATAACACATAATAGAGAAAAACAAAATAAAATGATGCTCCAAGAAAAAATAATATTATGTGACGAATAAAAATATAGTTCCAAGTAAGATATACCGATAATGTTGAAGACGAAAGAGGGGATGCCTTCCGGGGCATCCCCAAGCTTAGATGCTTGAGTATTCCTTGAAATTACCTTGGGAGTGCCTTGGTAATCCCCAATCTTAGGTTATTGTCACTCTTTATTCACCTCATATCGGTATCTCACCCAAAACATAAAAACTTCAATCACACAAAACTTAACGGAACTTTGTGAGAAGGGTTAGTGTAATAAAGATAGATCATTCGCTTAGGTAATGTCAATAAAAGATTTATAATTGTTCTAACATAATACATACTGTATTCCATAATTCCTACAATTTATATTTCTCAATATAAGGTATAGGAACACTTGAAACAAGCAAACTATGCATCCAAAACAGAATCTGTCAAAAACAGAATAGTCTGTAAAGATATGAATGATCACCATACTTACATGACTCTAAAAATTCCGAAAAATTAAGACATATCACAGAATGTGCATAGGAATTTTTTAGAAAAATTTAAGGATTTTTTGACGCTCCAGTAAAATCATATAATTCATATACTGGATGCAAAACTTTCTGTTTTTGCACAGAATCAAACAAGCAAGTATCCACACTATCCCAAAGGCTTTACTTGGAACTTTATTGAAATAAAAGACCCAAAACATGATTACTACATTATAATAATCATTTTAACACATCAAAACATAAAGTAAAAGTGTTGGGTTGTCTCCCAACAAGCACTTTTCTTTAATGCCTTCTAGCTAGGCATGATGATTTCAATGATGCTCGTATAGGAATAATATTTGAAACAATGCTAAAGAGAATCATGAATATCATGACAAGAACATTTAAGTCTAACCTACTTCCTATGCATAGGGAATTTTTGATAAAAAAATTTATGGGAACAAGAATCATCTAGCATAGAAAGGCAAAACAAGCATAACTTCAAAACTTTGAACACATAGACAGGAAACTTGATATTATTGCAATTCCTCCTACAAGCATATGTTCCTCCCTCATAATAATTTTCAGTAGCATCATGAAGAAATTCCACAATATAAACAGAACATAAATCATTATTTTGATGATGATCAAGCATAGAAAATTTGTTACTCTCCACATAAGCAATTTTCTTCTCATTCAAAATAGTGGGAGCAAACTCAACAAAATAACTATTATGACATACTTGATTGACGTAACCACTTTGAATATTAAAATCACGATGACAAGTTTCATGGTTACCATTACTCTTTATAGCATATGTGTCATAACAATAATCATCATAGATAGGAGGCATGTCATAATCATAATAGTTTTGCTCATCAAAACATGGGGGGCTAAAAATATCATCTTCATCAAACATAGCATCCCCAAGCTTGTGGCTTTACATATCATTAGCATCATGAATATTCAGAGAATTCATACTAAAAATATAACTATCATGCTCATCACTCAAATATTTAGTGCCAAACATTTTAATAACTTCTTCTAACACTTGAGCACAATTTTCCTTTCCATCATTTTCACGAAAGACATTATAAAGATGAAGCATATGAGGCAACCTCAATTCCGTTTTTCGTAGTTTTCTTTAATAAAACCAAACTAGTGAAAAAAAGAAATAAATATTTGATTGCAAGATCTAAAGATATACCTTAAGCACTCACCTCCCCGGCAACGGTGCCAGAAAAGAGCTTGATGTCTACTACACAACCTTCTTGTAGACTCGTGTTCGGCCTCCAAGCGCAGAGTTTTGTAGGACAACGGCAATTTTCCCTCAAGTGGATGACCTATGGTTTATCAATCCATGGGAGGCATAGGATGAAGATGGTCTCTCTCGAACAACCTTGCAACCAAATAACAAAGAGTCTCTTGTGTCCCCAACACACCCAATACAATGGTAAATTGTATGGGTGCACTCGTTCGGCGAAGAGATGGTGATACAAGTGCAATGTGGATGGTAGATATAGGTTTTTGTAATATGAAAATATAAAAATAGCAAGGTAAAAAATAGTAAACAGCAAGCAAAACGTTGTATAAATGCTTGGAAACAAGGCCTAGGATCCATACTTTCACTAGTGCAATTTCTCTCAACAATATTGGCATAGTTGAATCATATGTAAATACCTCTCGTGCAACAAAGAGTTCACTCCAAATTCACAAACAGCGGAGAACTAATGAAGAATTATTGTAGGGTACAAAACCACCTCGAAGTTATCTTTTTTTGATCAATCTTATGAGCTATCCCTATAAGTGTCACAAACAGCCCTAGAGTTCGTACTAAAATAACACCTTAAGATACACATCAACCAAAACCCTAATGTCACCTAGATACTCCAATGTCACCACAAGTACCCATGGGCTTGATTATACGATATGCATCACATAATTTCAGATTCATCATGTTCAATTTAACATAAAGAACTTCAAAGAGTGCCCCAAAGTTTCTACCGAAAAGTCAAGACAAAAACGTGCGCCAACCTCTATGCATAGATTCCCAAGGTCACGGAACCCGAAAGTTGATCACAAAACATACATCAAGCGGATCAATAGAACATCCCATTGTCACCACGGATATCCATCGCAAGACATACATCAAGTGTTCTGAAACCCTTAAAGACTCAATCCGATAAGAAAACTTCAATGGAAAAACTCAATTCATCACAACAAGATAGAGAGGGGGAACTTCGTATGAATCATCTATATCAATAAAGCTCGCGATACATTAAGAATGTGCCATCTCAAGAACACGAGAGAGAGAGAGAGATCAAACACATAGCTACTGGTAGATACCCTCAGCCCCGAGGGTGAACTACTCCCTCCTCGTCCTTAAGACTGCCAGGATGTTGAAGATGGCCTTCAGTGATGGTTTCCCCCTCCGATAGGGTGCCAGAATGGGCTCCCGATTTGTTTTTCATGGCTCTAGAGACTTGGAGCGGCGGAACTCCCGGTCTAGGTTTCTTTCTGGGTTTTTTAGTATTTATAGAAATTTTTGGCGTCGGTCCCACGTCCAGAAGGTCCCGATCACAAGGCAGGGGGACGCGCCCTAGGGGGCACCCCTGTCGCTTGTGGATTCCTCGGCCTTCCTCTCCTGTGACTCTTCGCTCCAATATTTTTTATATTTTCCAAAAATATTCTCCGTAAATTTTCAGCTCATTCCGAGAACTTTTATTTCTGCACAAAAACAACACCATGGTAGTTCTGTTGAAAACAACATCAGCCCGGGTTAGTTCTAATAAAATCATACCAAAATCATATAGAATTATTGTAAACATGGCATGAATACTTCATAAATTATAGATACATTGGAGATGTATCATACCGATATGGCGTCATGCACCTCATCTCGGTAGAACCGAGTCATTTGTATCGGAGGCTCCGAGGCATAAAATATAAAGTTGGCAATGTTTGAGAAGGCTTGCAAATTTATTTGAAAGATTGTATCAAAGTGTCAAAAATATTTAATAAAATGCAAAGAATTTACAATAGGATATCATCTAGAGAAGATTTGAATGGTTCCAAGAAATCTTGCCAAATAGAGAATGAACCAAACAAGATTCTTAACTAGATGATGGGCGGTGACTAGGTCACCTATATTAGAGTATATTGACTTAGGAGCCAGGTAAGAATACTTTATCATAGGTCATACTCATCATTAAGCTCAAAATGGGGTTACCATTTTTTCGATTAAGCATTTAATGTCTTCATATGTCTTGAGTTGATTTATCTCATGACTTGAGTAAAGCTATATCAAGGATATGAGTACATACGTTTGAGTGATGTTGATGATGTAGCTTGTAGGTGAATTTTATGAGGATTCTCGAAGTTGATGAAGTTCATCTTGATTTGTGAGCTATCCGTTTTGTTTTCGTTCACTTTTCACCTACATAGGTTAGTCACCCAAGGAAGAACATGATATATCCAAATGACTAGATATCAATTGTGAGTTAATACTAATTGAAAAATATAAGTCAAGGATATGTTTTGTTGTCTTCTTCCTTTCATCATCAAAGATAGGTGTGGATACTTGGTCATGACAAGATTGCTTAAGATATGAATTGATGGCAATCTTGTGGAGTGTTGTTCTTCCAAGTTCCTACAAAAGGGTTAGATGCAAGACAAGGGAGCATAGAATTCCAAGATATGTGATGTTCGAGATAATAATAGCATGGAATAGACAATAAAGCTCATCCTCTTGCATGCATCCGAGTGAGCTTAGCTCAAGTTTGAGGCATCAATGATGTTCAACGCACTCCTCAAATGACAAAACACTTTTACATCAAGTGGCTTAGTAAAGATGTCGGCCAATTACTTGTTAGTACGAACATGCTTAAGATTAATACCTCCTTTGGCAACATGATCACGAATGAAATGATGTCTAACTTGAATATGCTTGGTTCGAGAATGTTGCACGGGATTATGATCAATCTTAGTAGCACTCTCATTGTCACAAAGTAATGGCACATTTTTAACATAGATTCCATAATCCTTAAGCGTTTGTGTCATTCATAATAATTGCGCACAACATGATCCAACAACAATATATTCAGCTTCGGCGTTAGATAGAGATACCGAATTTTGTTTCTTGGGGGACCAAGACACAAGAGATATACCAAGAAATTGACATGTACCTGAGGTGGATTTTCTATCAGCCTTGTCACCAGCATAGTCCGAGTTGGAGTACCCAACAAGATTAAAAGAAGATCCTTTGGTATACCAAATGCCAAAGTTTGGTGTATGAATCAAGTATATCACAATGCGTTTCACAGCCTTAAGATGACATTCTTTAGGTGTAGCTTGATATCGGGCACACATGCACACACTAAGCATAATATTGGGATGGGAGGCACATAGATATAGCAATGAACCAATCATTGATCGATAAACCTTTTGATCATCCGGTTCACCTTCCTTAGTAAGGTCATCGTGTCCGCTAGTGGGAATGGGAGTTTTAATACCTTTGCACTCTTGCATGTTGAACTTCTTGATCAAGTCCTTGGTGTACTTTGTTTGAGAGATGAATGCACCTTGTCTCGTTTGCTTGATTTGTCGACCAAGGAAGAATTTCATCTCACACATCACAGACATCTCATACTTCTGTGACATCAACCTTCCAAATTTCTCACTAAATTGTGGGTTACTAGATCCAAATATAATATCATCCACATAAATTTGGCACACAAATAATTCACCATGAACTCTCTTTGTGAATAAGGTTGCGTCAATTTTGCCAATTTCAAATCCTTTTTCAATAAGAAACTTCATGAGACACTTATAGCAAGCACGAGGAGCTTTCTTAAGACCATATAAAGCTTTGCGAAGTTTGTAAACATGGTCAGGTTTCTTATGATTTACAAAACCAGGTGGTTGCTTAAAATAGACCTCTTCTTCAATCTCACCATTTAAAAATACACTTTTAAGATCCATTTGATAAAGTGTGATATCATGGTGATTGGCATAAGCAGGAAGAATTCGAATGGCTTCTAGTCTCGTAATGGGTGCCTAGGTCTCATCGTAGTCCATACCTTCGACTTGCGTATATCCTTGGGGTACGAGGCGAGCCTTATTGCATACAACTTGACCGACTTCATCTTGCTTGTTCCGAAATACCCATTTCTTGCCGATGATGTTTTGCTTGTCCTTGGGCTTCTCCATGAATGTCCACACTTCGTTCCTCTCAAAGTTGTGAAGCTCTTCATGCATAGCGTTGACCCAATTCGCGTCTTCAAGAGCGTGTTCAACCTTTAAGGTTTCAATGCTAGAGATTAAAGAATAATGCTCACAAAAGCTATCCAAGCGGGTTTTAGAGCGAGTGATCCTCCTTGTTTGTATATCACCAAAGATTTGGTTCAGGGGATGGTTCTTGGTCACTTGTGCTCGAACTCAGGGTAGCTTTGGATTGTTAGTTGGTGGAGCTTCTTCTTCATCATCTCCTTCATCTCCGTTGTTGTCGAAGTGGTCATCTCATTGAGGTGGTGGTGAAGGAGGTTGTGGTGGATCTTCATGATGTACTTCCTCCTCCCCTTCATCTTGTTGTGTACCATTTGTGGATGCTTCCATGTCGTTTTGTTGGTAGCCTTGATCCGAAGTAGGAGCTTCCACTTGGGTTGATGAAGTGCTTTTCTTCACCTTCATGGGATGAATATTGCCGATGGGAAAATCTTGAATAGCTTCCGAAGGATCTTTATCACCTACATCATTTGGCAATTGTTCGACTTGCGAACCATTAGATTCATCAAACTTCACATCTACCGTCTCTTCAACATTTCGAGTGAAGTTGTTGTAGACACGGCAGGTGCGAGAGTTCGATCTGTAACCAAGTAGGAAACCTTCATGAGATTTAGGAGAAAATTTAGCACGGCGATGCTTATCAAGAATGTAACACTTAGATCCAAATACCCAAAAGTATCCAACTTGGGGTTTGTTACCGGTGAGAAGCTCATATGCCATTTTACCTAGAAGCTTGTGCAAGTAGAGTTGGTTTGTGGAATGACATGATGTTTCCACGGCCTCTGCCCGAAAGTGTCTTGGTGTCTTGTATTCATCAAACATCGTTCTTGCCATCTCAATGAGGGTTCGGTTCTTTCTGTCAACAACTCCATTTTGTTGAGGAGTGTACATAGCCGAGAACTCATGTGAAATACCCTCTTCATCAAGAAAACGTATCCACATGGGTGTTCTTGAACTCCGATCCATTATCGCTTCGAACCTTCTTGATACTTACTTCAAATTGATTTTGCGCTTTGCATGCAAAGTTCTTGAAGATCTTTTGTACCTACGACTTATCATCAAGAAAGAATACCCATGTAAATCTGGAAACATCATCAACTATAACTAGACCATAAGAGTTTCCACCGAGACTCTTGTAAGCATTGGGACCAAAAAGATCCATATGAAGTAACTCGAGTGGTCTCCTAGTGGTCATGATGTTCTTGACCAGATGGCTTCCACCTACTTGCTTTCCTACTTGACAAGCACTACAAAGCTTATCTTTGTCAAAGATGACATCTTTTACACCAAGAATGTGATCGCCCTTGATAAGCTTATCTAGATTGCGCATGCCTACATGTCCTAGCCTTCTATGCCATAACCAACCTTCAGATGTTTTTGCAATAAGACAAGTACGAGGTTGGGCCTTTTTAGTGAAATTGATAATGTATAGATCACCTCTACGAATACCGGTAAAACAATTTTATGATTATCAAATCAAAACACTTGGCAATCTACTTTGGTAAATAGCACATTGAAACCGAAGTCCACTAGTCTAGATACGGAAAGAAGATTGTGGCCAAGGGATTCAACAAGCATCACATTTTGAATAGAGCTATAATGACATATGGCCACCTTACCCAGGCCAAGTACATTACCCTTAGAGTTGTCTCCAAAGGTCACGTACCTCCGAGGACCTTGATTTGGCGTGATCTCTTGGAACATGCCTTTATCACCAGTCATGTGATCCGTGCATCAACTATCGAGAATCCACTCTTTTCCAACGGACATGTAATCCTTGAAGTTTGCCATTAGACATAGATTCTTCATGATCTTTTCATGCGGGATGTCGAACAACTCATCTTCATCATAGTATCAATGTTCTTCATTGTCAAAATTTGGTGGAATCTCCTCGTCATAGAAATGAAGAGACTTGTTAGAATCGTAACCATGAAAATGTTCAAGTTTATGAATGTGAATGGCTTCAATAATAATGTTGTTGATAGTTGTCACATCTCCTTTAGCATGCATAAGATCACGAAGCTCAAATTAGCATTTACCAAAGTTTGGATCACTAGGCTTCATTTTGTGAAAAGCAACAATTCTATGAAGAATATCATCAAGATTACTTAATGTAAGATTTGGATATTTTTTCTACAAGTCATTCCACAAAGTGTAAGCACAAGCAAAGTTCTTCAATTGAGAAAGCACAAACCTTGGTAAACCTCTAACAATTAGATTGACAGTTCTAAGGTTACCAAGCATGTCAATTTCCTCTTCGTGTGTGGTATACAATTCATCAATGGGGAGCACATAGGGATTTTCAACATGTTTTCTCAAATGGGATTTGTCAAATAGATCAAGCATGGCATTCTTCCATCGACTATAGTACTCTCCATCAAGAATGAGCACTCTACAATACAAACTCTCCACACTAGACACATCCGTGTTCCTCCACAGTGATGAAACCGAAGCAATGAAGACCAATGCTCTGATACTAATTGTGGGATCACTAGAAGAGTATATCTAGAGGGGGGTGAATAGACTACTAGCAGGAATTTAAAATCTACACAAGGTGCAAAGTTAAGTGTTGGTAGATTTTAGCATATATAGCAAGTCTAGCACACCCTACACATGCAAGTCATCAAGTATAGCAGTGGAATGTAAAGACATTGCACATGAAACTAAGGAGTAGAGATAGGAAGGTCAAACGCATGAAGGACACAAAGAATTTTTCCCGTGGTTCCGATAGGTGGTGCCATCGTATGTACACGTTTATGGAGTCTTCAACCCACAGAGGCTAACGGTCGCGGGAGTCCATGGAGGGCTCCACCCATAAGGGTCAACAAAGGATCAACCTTCACTATTCCATAATGGCTTCAGTCCATGAAGGACTAGCCTCAATAGGGGTAGATCTTCACGAAGTAGGCGATCTCCTTGCCCTTACAAACTTCTTGGTTCACTCCACAACACGAAGGAGGATGCTCCCAAGTGACACCTAACCAATCTAGGAGGCACCACCCTCCAAAAGGTAATAGGCTTGATAATGTCGATGAACTCCTTGCTCTTGTGCTTCAAGATGATAGACTCCTCAACACTCAATCACTCTCTCACATATTTGGCTTTGGTGGTAGAGATTGATTGGGTGGAAAGTAACTTGGGGGGTCTAGAGATATAAGATTCATATGGTTGGAATGGAATGGCATGATCTCAACACATGAGTAGGTGGCTCTCTATCAGAAAATTTGATAGGATAGGTGGGGATCTGTTCTGAGTGCTTCTCTTGCGAGTGAGTGGTGGTGGAGGGGTCTATATAGGCATCTCCAAAAATCCAACCGTTACACCTTAAGTGACCAACTCAGTGACACCGATGTGTGAATCTCGGTGGTACCGAGTTGCTCCAAAGGTAGCAACTTTTGAATCTCGGTGCGACTGATATATAAATCTCGGTTGCACCGACTAGATGACCAACGGGCAAATTGCCAAACTCGGTGATGCTGATTCAACAAACTTGATCGAACCGATTTTGTGAAATTGGGTAACAGGAAGTTGGCAACGCAAACTCGGTGGCATTGAAACAGAATCGGTTGCACCGAAAGGTTAGGGTTTGGCTTGAGTTTGTGTGAGTCTAGGAATCGGTGGCACCGAGTGGAAAGTGTTGGTTGCACCGATTTTGAGTACTTGGCTTTGGACAGACTTTAGTGGAAGAGCTTTTGGATGCTTTTTGTGACTATCACTTGTGCACGTATGAGCATTTTTCTAACCAACAATACCTTACCCCCTTTTAATAGTATTGGTTTTCCTATGGACTCAAAGTGATTTCTCATAAAGTAAAATGTAGAGTCCTCTTCCTTGAAGCTTTGCCAATGCTATCTCTTCACCTTCTTCTTCATGGGGATACTCTCCACAGTCCTTTTGCCAACCCATCTCTCTCTATGGACTTTATCTGAAATACACTAGATGGAAGTATTACTCCAAGAGACAATGTATGTTGTTATAAATTATCAATACCTCCAAGGGAGCATATTGTGCTTTCTAAGTTGTCGGTGGTTCTTTGGTCCCTCAGAATGACACCAAATCGAGCTAAGGGCCAGATGCCCTTCTCCCTAGTGTCGGTGTCAAAACCGGCGGATCTCGGGTAGGGGGTCCCGAGCTATGAGACTAGGATCGATGGTAACATGGGACGAAGGAGACGATGTTTACCCAGGTTCGGGCCCTCCTAGGGAGGTAAAACCATACGTCCTGTTTGATTGTATTGATGATGTGAAGGTTATAGAGTTGATCTACCTTGAGATCGAATAGCTAAAACCCTAGACGAATTTCTCTACCCTGCAATCTTAAACCCTCCGGCTTATATAGACGTCGGGGGGTACTAGGGTTTACACATGGTCGGTTGCACATCAAAGGGGAAAACATGCCTATCTACTGTCGCAAACTTGGAGGTCACGCCACGTCTCCTTGAAGCTTCCACCCTAGCAACGAGGCCTTCGATCATCCAATGCTCAGCCAGCGGCCCACATAGTTCGGCCCATGAGGAACAGGTCGTCCATCCGAGGACCCCTTAAACCAGGACTCCCTCAATAGCCCCCGGACTAACCTCCAACACCGAGGTATAATATTCGGACAATCTTGCGTGTCGAAGTCTTCGGCTGGTGAGGTGAGCCCCTCTATCCCTTCTTGTTCAGCAACCATCCTATCATCGGCGAAATCCCAAGTGTCATGATCTCGTAGGGTCCATTGTAATAACTGTCAGTGCTTCTCGATCCTCGCGCGCTGAGGGGAGATGAGCGGTCCAGTAGCTTTTTACAAGAATGCCCCTCCCACAAAGGAGGCACCACCCATTTAAACAAACTGAATCATGGTCTAGGCCACATCCTCTTCTTCCTCCCCATCGGAAAAGACCTTCAGTGAGAGATCACCACAAGAACATGGCGAGCGCCCCCAGCTCTTCCTCGCACCCTTACAGGTCCCATCTCGGGGATTGGACAACCTGTTCTATATCCCTCCTTCGACTACGCAACCTTGAGATCCAAGGGTATCTTCCTTCCTCGGATCTAGCGGTTACCCGTGCCGGTTTGGCTTCATTCAACGGCAAAGCCTTCATGGAAAACTTCCCCAATTATCAAAAGGGAGAGCTTGTATGTTTCGTGCCCTTCCTCTTGCAGGGTCTCGGGTTCCCCATTCATCCATTCTTGAGGAGATTATTGGAGTTTATGGGATCCAGCTCCATCATCTCATCCCAGGGTCCATTCTGCATATCTCGGGCTTCGTCGCCCTTTGAGAGATGTTCCTGGGCTGCAAGGCACACTTTGAATTGTGGAGGAAGTACTTCTGCCATCTCCCTCACACTCGGGACAAGACAATTTTAGAGGTCGGAGGAGCAAAATATGTCGCATAGCAGGGATGGGGTATCCAGTGGGAACACCGAAGGAGTCCGAAGAATGGTCTTCGGAATGGTTTTATATTGAGGACGTTCCCCTATTTGATCCAGCTTGGAGGGGTTTGCCCGAATACTCCAACGTCCCCTTGAAGAAAAGGTACAACTAGCGACCGAAAAGCTCATCCCAAGAGGACGGCGCCAAAGTGCAATGCTTGGCTGCCCACATGAGGCTGCTAGCTCATCATAAGCTGACCATGATATACGGGATGGCTGCCGCCATCACCCGATGCGTCCAGCCCCTTCAGCAAAGAATACACCCTTTATGGTGTTACAATGGGACAAGCGACTCCACTCGCTCCCGACGGCTGGGCCCTGCCAATCAAACAACATTAGCAGCCACACTTGCCAACCTATACAAAGGGGAGAAAGAAGACTTTGTTCGGCTACCGACAAAGGAGGGATACTCAAGTCATAATCCCATCAAACAGGTGAGCCTTTCAACTCTGTGAATCGACTTCCGATTTTACATTTATCCCTTTCTGATTGAAGCCTTTAATCTATGCATATAGGAATGGAGGAGCTTTATCAAGACAGTTAACTGTCTGCCCCCAACCCGAGAATTATTCTCGTGACGATGATCCGGGATTTCATGACGACGATCCGAGATTTCATGACGACCCGGATTTGTCAGTTGAGTTCAAAGACGGGGTCTTCTACCAAGAGAGCCTCGACCGCTCCAAGGTGGCTATCATAGCCAATTACCCTAGATCATTCCCTTCCCCTACTACAGGCAAGAAGAAGAAAAAATCGTCCCACAAAAGGCAAGTATCCTCCAATGACCCAAACACGCCGGCTCCTGCTCCCAAGAGTCATCGGTCCGCGCGACATACCTCGGCTATGGCGGCAATGGCTGGACCGGATGGCAACAGGGATCCGTTAAGTGAGAGACGGTCATGGGGACATGCTCGACCACTCATTCAGCTCAAAGGTACTTTGTTCCGCTGGTCAATTTATTATTACGATCGATAGGGCCTCACAAGAGATTTCATGTCAAAATATTTAGGCAGCGAGTTCAGCCATCTCATGTCGAGGACATTGCGAGGATGTCTGGCAATGCTCACGACTACAGATCTTCGACTCATGTTGAACCTGCTGAGGAGGTCCCTGTGGTCAATCAGGCCCCTGAATATTCCAGGAACGTGGTATCAGTTAGTAAATCCGAGGCAAAGAGCGCAATGAGTCACCGGCAGCGACGAGAAGCCCCACGCCACCCAGCGTTCTCTGAACAAGAGTTCAGTGCTCTACGCTCTGCTGACACATACATCGGAGCTGCCTGAGCTGGGTTCGAGGAGGCCATAAAACTGATATCGTCCAACCTGCACGTGAGTGATCGGCTCTCAGAATCCGAACACACCTGTAAACCCAGTAGTCCTTCAGCCTTGAATTGGTCGGAACGATCGAATTAAGGGTACGCATATTGTTTTACTGATGATACAGGCCTCAAGGCAGCAGAACGAGCAATTCTCCAAGGAATTGGAGGCGAGCCGAACACAGGTGGAGACCGTGAAGGCCGAACTTGAACAAGTGAAAAACTTTACCCGAGAGGCACATGGTGAGTATATCCGTTCTGCTGATCTTAGTATATAATCCCATGTTGATGCAAGGGTACTTTGTAGTAGATGAATCAATAGGGCATTTGCAAAAGGATTTAGATGCAGCGCGATAATCTTAGAGGTACGCTGAGTCTCAGCATGAGGCCGACTGTCTTTCATTGCAACGAAACCTTGAGGAGAAGAACCACCTCGAGGCAGAAAATAAACACTAGGCTGAAGAAATTGAGAGCTTAAGGATCAATTGGCCCAATCCCAAGAAGAGCACAAGAAATTATAGAGGGGCATGTTCGGTAAGTGTGATTCTAACATCGGATGACACTTCTTATATATGAAGCGTAATGAACATGCCTTGACTAATGTATAGGTCTCCTAACCGGGCGGCCCGAAGAAGAGGTCGGATCCTACTGTGGAAGCCTTCTGAAGGAAATATCCGCCCTTCATAAGCAGGCTCGGAAGGCCATGAAGAGCATGACAAAAGCGCTATGGCTCGCCGAGCAACCTCCAAAGGAGATGATCGACCTGGTTGATCGGTTTAAGGGAGCCCGAAGTCGGTTCGACCTATGAAAGACATCGACTTGCCGAGAGGGAGCACGAGAGGCATGGGCAATGATCAATACCCATTATACCGGCCTTAACCCCGATCATATGGCTTGGCTTGGGCCGGCGGGGCAGGATGGGCAAGAAGTGCCGCTTCATTTGGTGTACGACCAAGTGATGTCTGCCGCTCGTCTCTCGCGGGAAGATTGCACCCTAGATGCACTAATAGACAATCTCGACCAGCGACCAGATGTATGATTTGTGTGTAACTATGTACTGATAATCGGAAAATTGCTTCGTCTATGTCTAAAACTTTGTCTTAACCGGCCATCAGCTTCGACCTCCCGCGCTAAAAGCTTGGGAGTGTTCCTTATAAAATATCACTCGAGAAGAGTGAATTATGTTCGGGGAACTAGGCAATCCGGCCATGTGGTGCGAACAGACAAAAAGCACACAGGGAGATATGTTATATTACTGCTTAGCGTAAGAATCATCTTCTGAATAAAATAGTGCCTCTATCGATACCTTTCTTCGGGGTGCTATGTAAATCATAGGTAATAAGGTCGTATACTGCTAGTATGTGACTAACTACTCTTTTTTGAAAAAAATACCCAACCAATGGCGATGATAACCATATTTTTTGTTATTTCCGTCATAGCCGACAAATTTTTTGCTGAAGATAGATAGCTTTTGGCTTCACCCATCTGAGGTACGTGCCTGGATGACCCGGTCATAACAATCGCAGAGGCACTCCCTTTACCCTCTAGCTGAACAATCGAGAACATAGAGGGTAAGCACAGGAGCGAGGCAACCCAGCTTGGCAAAAATCTTAGTTTGAATTGATGCATATAATGTCTTAAAAATCGACAAGGGAAACGTGCATACACAATAAATGTGAATAGATGCTTAGATTATAAAATCATTGGCTTCGGGAAGAAGCCCCCGGGTGTTGTGTTCGGACTTAACAGTTAAATTTGTAAGCCGAAAATCTTAATACAAGATCGGTTTAACCAAATGAAGATTTGGGAAGAAAAGAAAAGAATCCAACCCTACCGTAAATTAAGGTGGGAGGGAAAGGAAAAAGAAAAGAAAAAGGAAATAAAAGGAGGTAAAGGGAAAAGAGTATGACGACACCGGTCTATCCGTAGAAGCGCCGAAGACAAGGTGTGTTCCATGGGTTTGGTTCAAGGCAGTTAGCCGACAGGTTTCGAAGATGGTAAGCCCCTCCCATGAGTACTTCGTCAATTATGAAGGGTCCCTCCCATTTGGGGTTGAGTTTATGCTTCTGCTTCTCCGGGAGCCATAAGACGAGTTCACCCACATTATATGCTTTTGCGCTGACCTCCCTACTCTGGTAACGTCGGACCTGCTGTTGATAAAAATTAGAATGAGACCGGGCTATGTCGTGCTCTCTTTCTAAGGCGTCTAGGTCGTCCTGCCCATCTAACTCGACCTCCTTTTCCTCGTACATGCACACCCTTGGTGCTTCATGAATAATGTCACAGGGGAGGACTACATCTGCCCTGTAGACCATGAAGAACAGTGTGTATCACGTTGATTTGTTAGGGGTGGTGCGTAGGCCCCACAGAATAGAGTCAAGCTCCTCTACCCAATGGCAGTCGGACTCATGCAGAGATTGGACCAAACATGGTTTAATGCCACTCATGATGAGGCTGTTTGCTCATTTGACTTGTCCATTGGTTTGTGGGTGATACACCGATGTGTAATCAAGCTTGATGCCCATTTTTGCGCACCGGTCTTTGACATCTTGGGCTGTGAAGTTGGATCCATTATCCGTTATTATACTATGTGGGATGCCGTAAAGATGTACCACGCCCGATATAAAGTCGATTACTGGTTTGGACTTAGCTGATTTGACAGGTTTCGCCTCTATCCATTTGGTGAATTTGTCAACCATGACCAGTAGGTATTTATTCTTTTTGGTCCCCCCTTTAAGTGGTCCGACCATATCCAGCCCCCAGACCACAAAGGGCTAGGTAATCGAAATAGTCCGAAGAGCTGTTGGCGGCATGTGACTTTGATTTGCAAAAAGTTGACATCGCACGCGGTGCTTGACAAGTGACTGGGCGTGCGCTCGAGCAGTGGGCCAAAAGAAACCAGTCCGAAAGGCCTTGCTAACCAGGGCCCTTGCCGCGACGTGATGGCCGCCCGTCCCTGCGTGGACTTCGGCTAAGAGTTGTCATCCTTCTTCCTCAGATATGCACCGTTGTAGTACTCTAGTGGTGCTTTTCTTGTATACTTCACCCTCGTGGACCTTATAGGCTTTGGATCGCCGAATTATGCGTCGCGCCTCCATCTGATCGTCGTGGAGTTCTTTGCGAAGAAGGTAGGCAAGGAAGGGCTCGGTCCATGGTGCGATTACTGCCATGACTTCTTGAGCCGAAGGCATTTCGTCCATTACGGAACCGCCAATGATTTGTTCGTCTGGTTCGTTTATAGGGGGGGCAACCTCTTCCGTGTTGGTGAGACTGACGCCCTTATTATCATCCTGTCAAACCACTGATGGCTTAAAGAGTCGTTCCAGGAAAGTGTTTTTTGGGACAGGGTCGCGTTTGGCCCCCATGCGGGCTAGTATGTCGGTGGCTTGTTGTTGTCTCTAGTGACATGGTGGAATTCTAGCCCCTCGAACCGTGCAGATATCTTGAGGACAACATTTTTGTATGCCGCCATCTTTGCGTTTTTGGCATCGAATTCGTCGTTGATTTGGGAGATGGCCAGGTTGGAGTCTCCCCGCACCTCTAGCCATTGTATGCACATTGATGCTGCCATCCGAAGACCGTGCAGGAGTGCTTCATATTCGGCTGCATTGTTGGAATCGGCATACATGATCTGCAACACGTATCGAACATTGTCGCTCGTGGGGGATGTGAGAATAACTCTAGCCCCTAGTCCGGCCAAAGTTTTGGATCCATCGAAGTACATCGTCCAATGGGAGTATGTACTATATTCCCTGTCGAGATCATCCTCTGTCCATTCGGCGAGGAAATCTGCCAACACCTGAGATTTAATAGCTCGTCGTGGCTTCTACGCAATTTCAAAGGGAAGGAGCTCAAAGGCCCATTTGGCTATGCGGCCGGTGGCATCCCTGTTGTTGATTATATCGTTCAGGGGTACTTCGGATGACACCATGACCGAACACTCTTGAAAGTAGTGTCTTAGTTTCCGTGATGCCATAAATACTATATAGGCTATCTTCTAGTAGTGCGGGTATCTAGACTTGCACTGCATTAGTACTTCTAACACGTAATTGACCGGATTTTGAATCCGGAATTTGTGTCCCTCCTCCTGTCGTTCAACAACGAGCACTGCACTAGCGACTTGGTTGGTAGCCGATATGTATAGTAACATGGGTTCACTAGTGCCTGGTGCTGTGAGAATGGGATTACTGGCCAGCAGCGTTTTAATTTCTTCTAACACGGCCTCTGCTTCATCGGTCCATTCGAAATTGTTGGTCCGTTTCAGCAATCTGTAGAGCGGTAAAGCCTTTTCACTTAGGCAGAGATAAAGCGGCTTAACGCCACCACGCAACCAGTCGACCTCTGGACGTGTTTTAGCTTTGTGGGAGCTGCAAGTTTTGATAGGGCGCAGATCTTAGCCAGATTCGCTTCTATTCCTCTATGGAAAACGATGAATCCGAGCAGTTTTCCAGCGGGAACTCTGAATACACATTTCTCCGAGTTGAGTCGTATATCGTACTCACGTAGGCTGGCAACGGTTTGCCTTATGTCATCAATTAGTTGGCTGACGTGTTTGGTTTTGATTACCACATCGTCCACGTATGCTTCGACTGTTTTACCGACTTGTTTTGCGAGACAAGTCTGGATCATTCGCTGGTACGTAGGCTCAACGTTTTTTAGGCTGAAAGGCATCATGTTGAAGCAGAATGGCCTATAAGGTGTGATGAATGCGGTTGCATCTTGATCGGATTCCTTCATTTTAATCTGATGGTATCCAGAATAAGCGTCAACGAAACACAATGAGTTGTGTCCGGCTATGGCGTCAATAATCTGGTCTATACGTGGTAAGAGGAAAGGGTCCTTAGGGCAGGCCTTGTTGAGGTCTTTAAAGTCGATGCACAACCGCCAGGATTTGTCTTTCTTTGGTACCATCACCAGGTTTGCCAACCATTCGGGGTGCTTAATCTTCGGAATGAATATGGCCTCTAGCAGTTTGGCTAATTCTTCACCCATAGCTTGTCATTTGGGCTCGGAAAAGCGGTGCAAAGTCTGCTTAACGGGCTTAAAGCCTGCATGATGTTCGGACTATGTTTTGCTAGCCGCCATGGGATTCCAGGCATATTGGAAGGATGCCAGGCAAGGATGTCCCAGTTTTCTCGTAAGAATGCTCGCAGTGCTTCGTCCGCTATGGGGTTCAGCTGAGATGCGATGGACGTTGTCTTATTGGGGTCCGACGGGTGTACCTAAAATTTAAGGATTTCATCTGCATGTTTAATGGACATAGATTTGGGCCTTTTTCTAAGGATCACATCGTCCTTGTCTACTATTGACCGAAGTGCGGTCAGTTCTTCTGCAGCGAAGGTCTCGACTAGTGTCTCGAGGGAGAGCGCTACTAGTTTGTTTTTGGCTCCAAAGTCTATATTCGGATCACTGGAAATTGAGATTACCCCGTTTGGTCCTAGCATCTTGAGCTTCATACACCCGTAATGTGGTATAGCCTGGAATTTTGTGAAGGCTTCACGTCCCAGTAGGGCGCGGTAGCCGCTGGGGAAGGGCACGATATGGACGACAAGTTCTTCGAATCATTAGTTTTTGGGCGTTCCGAACACTATGTCCAGGGCGATACGTCCTGAACAACACACCTCTTTCCCAGGAATGATCCCTCGGAATGTCGTGTTACTATGCTCGATGCGAGATCGGTCGAACTGCATTTTTTCCAAGGTACCTTCGTAGATAGGGTTTAAACCACTAACGCCATCCATTAGCACTTTGTGCAACCTGAAGCCATCAATGATGGGGTTTAGGACCAGTGCGGCCGGTGTATGACCGGGACGAATGGCTGGTTGGTCAGTATCTTTGAAGGTGATGGGTATGTGTGCCCTTGGACTTGTTGCTGCCACATGATAGACATGTTTGAGCTCTCTAAGAGCTCCTTTCCTCCTATTCCTCGAGGGGAACATTTCGTAGATCGTCAGGACTTCGGCGTTGTATTCTGGTGGCGATGTGGAGCGCCTATTCGGTAGTAGTGCCTCAAGGATGGCTTCACCGCTTTTTGTGACCTGCCTGATGACCCAGCAATCTCTATGGTTGTGAGTCGGGCTTGTGTTCAGCAATACAGAATTTATAGGGCATGGTTTATCCAATAGCCCGTCAAGGACAGTTCTGACACCTGTAAGGGGCCTATTTCTCTTTTTGGCGGGTTCGAGTTTGGTTGGCCGCTTCGGAGGTATCCTCTTTTTCCAATCTCCTCTAGGATACTCGGTAAAGGTTGGTTCTGGAAATAGTCGTTCGGCTTGCTAGGTGCTTTCCATGGCACAATATTTTTGTACCAAGTCCGACATCTTGGTGAAGTCACGAATGTGGCAACGAGCCAGGGCGTTGAGAATCCCTTCGTCATGGCAATTGCGATTGCAGGTTGCCATTATCTCCTAGTCACTAAGACCTCGTACTTTGTTTCTAGAGAGGAGGAGTCTAGCTCAAAAATGATGAACCGACTCTCCTGGTAACTGTTTAACATCTCGTAAATCCGAAGACTTGGACTCTGTTGTGATGCTTGAGTGATCGGTTGGGGTGGTGGGTGGGAATTTTTTTGAGTCCATGCCATGACGTGAGTTCGGAATTATGGGCTCCGAATTGTGTGCTAGATCAGGGACCGATACCGATCAGTCTTCGGAGCAAACTCCAGGGTCTGGGTTGCAAGCGAGTTCTCGATGATCAGTGATTGGGGTATAAACCATTTTTAATTCCGGTTGTTCGGGGGACGAGCCTCCAGCCGGACACTCGACGGTGGCGACTAAGTGAGTGACTATGGGGATGAGAATCTCCCTATCATCGGGTTTAAGTCCGAGCTGGTTAAAGACTAGGGTCTAGTCGTCAGTCATATGCATGGCTTGAATCCGATCAAATATCTCGTTTCGAAATGAGGCGAAGGTAGGATGCATGTCGCTGAAGCGCGTGGGGTTGATATGTGGCGTCGCGGTTCCGGAGTCACATGAAAGCGGATCCGGGTCATGTTCGACCATAGTGGATCCGATCACAACGACTAGATTGGGTGTTCCAGACAACCCGAGGGTGAAGGCCTCCTCAGAGGTGGGGCTCGATGTCCTCGGCATTGAGGCGTCGGGATCTGCAGGCTCCTCCATGAGAGGTGAGGGTCCTATCAAGACAAGTTCTCCTTGTGAATCAGCGATGAACTCTGAGGTTCCGAATCTGGGGAAGGTGGCCGGTCGGGTCGGCGTGCGACAAGACGTTGCCACCTGTGAGGATCTGATTAGGGATGAGAATATCCTGGTTGCAGATCTCATTGCTTGTGACAAGGCGAGCCATCGATTCCTTTGGCAATCACAGTGGAACTCCCAATGAAATCACCAATGTCGGTGTCAAAACCGGCGGATCTCGGTAGGGGGTCCCGAGCTGTGAGACTAGGATCGATGGTAAAATGGGACAAAGGAGACGATGTTTATCCAGGTTCGGGCCTTCCTATGGAGGTAAAACCATATGTCCTACTTGATTGTATTGATCGTGTGAAGGTTACGGAGTTGATCTACCTCGAGATTGAATAGCTAAAACCCTAGAGGAGTTTCTCTGCTGTGCAATCTAAACCCTCCGGCTTATATAGACACCGGGGGGGTACTAGGGTTTACACATGGTTGGTTGCACATCAAAGGGAAAAACATGCCTATCTACTGTCGCAAACTTGGAGGTCACGCCACGTCTCCTTGAAGCTTCCACCCTGGCAACGGGGCCTTCGATCAGCCAATGCTCAGCCAGCGGCCCACATAGTCCAGCCCATGAGGAACAAGTCGGCCATCCGATGACCTCATAAATCAGGACTCCCTCATGTAGTGTATGGGGCGGAAGCAGTTCTCCCCACGGAATTCATATACGGGTCACCTCGAGTACTTGCCTATGATGAAGTAGAGCAAGAGCAGCTATGGCATGACAATGCCATGCTCCTCGAGGAAGATCGTCTTCGGGCCACTGTGCGTGTTGCATGCTACCAGCAAGCCCTGCACTACTATCATAGCTACAGGGTCCACGCCCGGAGTCTTGAGGAACGTGACCTTATCCTTAGACACGTTTAGTCCATCAAGGCTACCAACAAGTTGACGTCGAAGTGGGAAGGCCCTTACCAGGCAACACGAGTCACCAGACCTGGCCCAGTCCATCTAGAGACCGAAGATGACACCAAAGTTCTTAACTCATGGAATATTGAGCATCTTCATAAGTTCTACCCAAAAGGCGCGTCTGTCGGGCTCAGTCCTCGGCAGCCGCCTTTTGTACCAGCCTTGCCTCAGTTGCATGTAATCCTTTGTACAAAGCTAGGCTCAAACCCTGTGCAAGCAGTAATAAAGCTAGGCATTGCATCATACCATCACATTGCATGTTTACTATGCATTTTTATGATTGCAATGTTATCACTTTGAAGTTCTAGAAATTTGCTAGAGTGCTTGATGAGCCTATAATCCTTGTCGCCGCATTCTCTCTTCGGAGAACAGAGGCCTCTTTCCCTACGTGTTTGACCATCAGGAAAACAAGAAAGGAGGGCGAAGAAACAAGGACGGCGGCTCGTCGTACTCCAGAAAGGGATACTTCTTGAAAAGATAAGTCTAATCGCACATCCCAAGTTCTATGTCGTTTGCTCCCTTAAGGAAACGCTTCCTCTCCTTTTGACTATGTACAATGGAACCCTTTGCACAGAGGAAACCCTTGTTGGGACGATCCGTCCCCTAGATCATGTAACATATCAGCTCTGGGGGGGTGCACCGATGCCGACAAGGAGCCTTGTCGGGGAATGATACCAGCCTGCTGCCTGCTACCTCTTGAGTGTGTGTTGGTTTTCCCTTGAAGAGGAAAGGGTGATGCAGTGAAGTAGATAGGTATTTCCCCCGTCTGTTGAGAACCAAGGTATCAATCCAGTAGGAGGAACAAGAAAGTCACCAATGGATGCACCTACACAAACAATCAAACTCTTGCACCCAACGCTATAAAGGGGTTGTCAATCCCTTCATGATTATTTGCAAGGATTAGATCCGATAGGTATATATGTAAACAAGAACAAAAAGTAAAAGGTAAATAAATTGTAGCAAAGTATTTTTTGTATTTTTGGTTTATAGATCTGAAAGTATATTATGGAAAGTAGACCCGGGGGCCATAGGTTTCACTAGAGGCTTCTCTCTTGAAGGCAAATATCATGGTGGGTAAACAAATTATTGTCAAGCAATTGATAGAAAAGCGAATAACCATGTAATTATCCAAGGCAATGATCATGCATATAGGCATCACGTCTGTGTCAAGTAGACCGAAATGATTCTGCATCTACTACTATTACTCCACACATCGACCGACTCATGCCTGCATCTAGAGTATTAAGTTCATGAAGAACAGAGTAATGCATTAAGAAATATGACATGATGTAGAGGGATAAACTCAAGCAATATGATGAAAACCCCATCTTGTTACGAAACAATACAATACGTGCCTCGCTACTCCTGTCACTGGGTGAGGACACCGCAAGATTGAACCCAAAACCAAGCACTTCTCCCATTGCAAGAATTACCAATCTAGTTGGCCAAACCAAACCAATAACTCGAAGAGACTTGCAAGGATATGAAATCATGCAAATAAGAATTCAGAGGAGATTCAAATAAGATTCTTGGATAATCTGAACATAAACTCACAATTCATCGGATCTTGAGAAACACTCCACAAAAGAGGATTACATCGGATAGGTCTCTATGAAGATCATGAAGAACATGGTATTGAAGATCAAAGAGAGAGAATAAGCCACCTAGCTACTAGCTATGGACCCATAGATCTATGGAGTTGATGCAGATGCCCTCCGTGAACGAAACCCCCTCTGGCAAATTACTGGAAAAGTCTCCGAGATTGGATCTCTCGGGAACGGAGGCTTCCGGCGGCAGAAAAGTATTTGTGTGGCTCTTTTTTATGTTGGGGGAATAACTGGGAATTTATAGGCCAAGAATTAGGGTTAGGAGACCTGTCGGGAGGCGAGAAGCCTGCTAGGTGCGGCCAGGGGGGCCTGCGCCTAGCAGGCTTGTAGCTCCCTGGCACCTCCCTTATCGTGCACTCCAAGCTTTCTTATTTGTTTCCTTCCAAAAAAATTCCTTCCGGAGGTTCTATTCATTTGGACTCCGTTTAATATTCCATTTCTGCAAAACTCAAAAACAAGGAAAAACAGAAACTGACACCAGGCTCTAGATTAATAGGTTAGTCCCAAAAATAATATAAAATAACATATTAGTGCATATAAAACATACAAAACAGATAATGTAATAGCATGCCATCATCAAAAATTATAGATACGTTGGAGACGTATCAGCATCCCCAAGCTTAATTCCTGCTCGTCCTCGAGTAGGTAAATGATAAAAACAGAATTTTTGATGTGGAGTTCTACCTAACATATTTATCCATGTAATATTCTCTATTGTGGCATGAATATTCAGATCCGTAAGACTCAAAACAAAAGGTTAATATTTATATAAAAACAATAACATTTCAAGCATACTAGCAAAGCAATTGTATCTCTTCAAAATATAATGGCAAAAGAAAGTTATCCCTACAATATCATATGGTCTAGCTATGCTCCATCCTCCCCACACAAAGTATTTATATCATGCACAACCCAGATGAAAACTAAAGCAATTGTTTTCACACCTTTATTTTCTCAAACTTTTTCAACTCTCATGCAATACATGAGCGTGAGCCATGCATATAGCACTATAGGTGGAATAGAATATGGTGGAGGTTGTCAAGGAAAGGGAGAAGATAGTCTCACATCAACTAGGCATATCAAAGGGCTATGGAGATGCCCATTAATAGATATGAATGTGAGTGAGTAGGGATTGCCATGCAACGGATGCACTAGAGCTATAAGTATATGAAAGCTCAAAAAGAAACTAAGTGGACGTGCATCATGAAGAAAAATTCCACTAGCTATATGAAAGTGACAACATAGAAGACTCTCTATCATGAAGATCATGGTGCTACTTCAAATCACAAGTGTGGAAAAAGGTAGTAGCAATGTCCCGTCTCTCTTTTCTCTCATTTTTATTGGTGGGCATCTAAGGCCTCTTTTATTCATTTTTTATTTTGGCTTTGCTGGTCTTTTTTCATAAAGTCTGGAATCTCATCCTCACTTGTGAGGGGATCATAGCTTCCATCATCCTTTCCTCACATGGGACATGCTCTATTAATGATAATCATCACACTTTTATTTACTTGCAACTCGAAATAAAATTACAACTCGATACCTATGACAAAATATGAGTCTATATGCAATATGGAAGTGATGGTGCATGTCATAAAAGGAAACGGTGGAAGTTGCATGGCAATATATCTCGAAATGGCTATGGAAATGCCATAATATGTAGGTATGGTGGCTGTTTTGAGGAAATATATATGGTGGCTGTTTTGAGGAAGGTGTTTGGTGGCTGTTTTGAGGAAGGTGTTTGTTGTACCAGCAAAAGTTATGCGGTACTAGAGAGGCTAGCAAAGGTGGAAGGGTGAGAGTGCGCATAATCCATGGACTCAACATTAGTCATAAAGAACTCACATACTTATTGCAAAAGTCTATTAATCATTAAAGCAAAGTATTAAACGCATGCTCCTAGGGAGAGGTTGGCAAGAGTTAACCATCGCGCGCTCCCGACCCTCACACAAAGGTCGACAATCTATAAACAAGTCATGCTCCGACATCCTTAAATAACGGTTCACCATACATGCATGCTACGGGAATCACAAACCTTTACACAAGTATTTTTTACCAAATCACATTTACTTCCTAACATGTCTCTTAACATTACCATCTTTATATCTCAAAACTTTATGTAAGGAATGAAACTTCTCATAAATACTCAATGCACTTAATATGGAAATTTTTATTATATCCCTCTTGGATGCCTATCATATTAGGACTAAATACATAACCTAGACCAATTACCATGCTGTTTTAGAAACTCTCAAAATGATATAAGTTAGGTACGAGAGTTCAATTATTTCTATAAAACACAAACACCATCGTGCTCTAAAAGATATAAGTGAAGCATATAGAGCAAACTTGCCTAACTCAAAAGATATAAGTGAAGCACATAGAGCATTCTAACAAATTCATGATTCAGCGTGTCTCTCTCAAAAGATGTATGCAGAAAGGATGATTGTGGCAAACTAACAATAAAAGACTCATATTATACAAGACACTCCAAGCAAAACACATATCATGTGGTGAATAAAAATATAGCCTCAAGTAAATTTACTGATGGATTGGAGACGAAAGAGGGGATGCCTTCTGGGGCATCCCCAAGCTTAGGATCTTTGGCATCCTTGAATATGAATTGGGGTGCCTTGGGCATCTCCAAGCTTAGGCTCTTGCCACTCCTTATTCCATAGTCCATCAAATCTTTACCCATAACCTGAAAAATTCACACACAAAACTTAACAGAAAACTCGTGAGATCTGTTAGTATAAGAAAATAAATCACCACTTTAGTACTGTTGTGAACACATTATTTATTTATATTTATGTTATACCTACTGTAATCTAACTTCTCCATTGCTCATACCCCATGATACAACCCAAAGATTCATCAAAATAGGCAAACAACTCAAAGAAAACAGAATCTGTCAAAAACAGAACAGTCTGTAGAAATCTCAAAACTTCGTATACTTACGTAACTCAAAACATTCTGAATAATTTGGACAACATGGGAAATTTATATATCAATCTTGTTTAAAAATTTCAGACTCATTCTATGCTTTGAAAATATTAGAAAATTCCTGGACTGAGCGCAAAAGTTTCTGTTTTCCAGCAAGATCAAATCAACAACTACCATAGATCACCCAAAGGTTTTACTTGGGTCAAACGCTAATTAAAACACCAAAACACAATTACTACAGAATTAATAATGTGGGAAACACTCAAAAACAGAACACAAAAATAAAATTGGGTTGCCTCCCAACAAACATTGTTGTTTAACTCCCCTAGCTAGGCAAAACGCAATAGATCTAGGTATTGTCATCTTTGGTATGCAATCCAAAAGTATCTCTCATAATAGATTCACAAGGAAATCTTATTTTGTTTCTAGGAAAGTGTTCCATGCCTTTTTGTTGGGTAAAACCAAATATAGACATCAAAACGTATGTATGAAAAGATGTTTTTTTATTGGGAATATATGAAAAGTTGTTAATCATGTATTTGAAAAATGTTAAACATATATAAACAATCTATGTGATCTCACAATCCAATCTTTGCTTCTGGTTATATTTTAAGTCTGTGAAGCAACTATATTTTATATTGCTTTATAGTTGCTAAATATTTACCAGGACATGACCCTACCCAGAGAACCTCCCTCCACAAAATTTTAGCTCATTTAATTTATCCAATTTCCCCTCAATATTTTTCCTAATTTTCTGTTCAGTGGAGAGCATTGTGAAGGAAGAACCATTTTTATTTATCCAAATGGTATGAAATTTGTACAGTTCCTTCATATGCCCAGATTATCATCCTCCTCCAAATTGCAGATCGATCCAATCATCTATGTGGGCCCAGCATCAATTTTTATTTTCTGTACAAAGAAGAGCATTGTGAAGGAAGTACCACTTTGGCATGTTCAAATGGTATCAAGTTTTTACAGTGCCTTCATGCCCAAATGACTATCATCCACCAAATTTCATCTCAATCCATTCATTCATCTAAACCCAACTTCAACATTTATATTTATGTCCAGTGTGGTACTTTGCAAAGCAAGTGCCACTTAGGCTCCTCTATTTGAGCTGCAGATTTCCCAAGAACGTCTCCTTAATAGATGATCATGCTCAGCCAAAACTCTGGCACGTTGGCCATGTTCATTTCCTCCACCGCTAATCAAACACTTGGCTACTAATTCATGTTTGAGCTTAGTTCAGCCTCTTCGTGAGGTTTTTCTGTTGTATTCTTCTTCCTAGCACCTACTGGGGGAGTGAACAAACTATCAGACATGCCTAGGCTGCCCAGAACGTGTGGCAACGCTAAGGTCACGCGGTGACCACGCGATTGGCATGCTAGTTTGCGCGCTTTGGATTTGGGGCCATCCTCCATCGTCCAAACCTCGATATCTCACCACCAAACCATGTATATCTAATTAAATAGATACTTATGTACCTAGAAATTATTTTTGGCAAAAATCATGAGCAAACTATAAGGCAGTTGCAGTTCAAATTTGACCCGCTTCCTACTGAATCAGTGAAATTTGTCTTTTTCATTAGAGCTGGCTCAAAGCTTTTGACACCCAACCATTTAGTAAAATGTACATTAAATATGTACTAATATTTTAGAAAATTGTCCCATTTTGCAACAAATATATGGTAGGTCCTTCACAAAAAGAACTCATTTTGGGCACTCAAACAATGGAAAATAAATTTTTCGTCCAAAGAAAATGAAAACTTCCTTAGGCAACATTGTTTTTCATTCCAATATGCACCCTTGTGCACAATATGCGATCATTTGAGCAAACTATGCCATGAATGTGGCCATAAGATTGATCATTTGGCTTGAAAGCCATGGATCTTCATACATGATAGCTCATTTCTGAGAACACTTTTTAAGACATTTGTCGTAGTCCAAGATTGTTATTTTTCTTGGATACTAGGTCACATATAATGACGCAATGCGAAGGTTTTCAATTGTTTTGATTTTTTTTAATATCTTAGGCCCTGTTCTAATCTCCTCTAGCTCCACACTTCACAAACTTCTCTGATGAAATTGTCCCGAATGTTTTGACTTCAAGAAGCTGGGATTCTCGAAGCTATGCTCGATGGCAGTGCAAAAATGTGAAGCAGCCTCGGCCGAGATCCACCGATAAGGAAATCTGGAGTTAGCCAGTATTTACAACTAAACTACCACCGCCAAGTGATGCCCAGCGAACCAGTATGCTTGCCCAACATAATGCTCTAGGTAGCCTCGTCTGTGCTCCCTCGCTGTTGCTGTTGGTGGCCCAATTTGGGCTGCCTCCAGCCGACGCAACTAGCCCTCCCAGCTGGACTGTAGTACTGAGAGAAGCTAGAAACTGAACCGACCAGAATTTCCATCGCTGCTTGGAGTTAGAAGCTATTGTAATAAGCTGAATTTGTAAAGTTTTGGGAAGCTAGATGAGATCAGAACAGGCCCTTATGCCGGTTTCAAAATGCGGTTAAGTTTGCTGATATGACCATTCTTATCTAGGGATGGAATCTTGGAAAAAAATTGTGTTTCTATGATTAAATAGATACTTGTGTACCTAAAAATGATTTTTGGAAAAAATAAAGAGCAAACTATGAAGCAACTTCCAACTGAATCGGCAGAAAATTGTCTTTTTCACATGAGGTGGATCAAAGCTTTTGACACCCAGCCATTTGGTCAACCATACATTAAATATGGCCTAATATTTTATAAAATTGATTTGGTCCAATTTTTCAACAAATATATGGTAAGTCCTTCACAAAACAACTCATTTTGGGCACTCAGAAATGGAAAATGAATTTTTTGTCCAAATAAAATGAAAACTTCCTTAGGCAACATTGTTTTCCATTCCAAGATGCACCCTTGTGCACAATATTTGATCATCAGAACAAACTATGTCATGAATGTGGCCATAAGATTGATCATTTGGCTTGAAAGTCATGAAGCTTCACACATGATAGCTTGTTCTGAGAACACTTTTTAAAATAATTGTTGTATTACAAGTTTAGTAGTTTTCCTGGTAACATGGTAAAATATAATGACACAATACGAAGGTTTTCCATTTTTATTTTTTATTTTTTCATGCCCATTTCAAAATGCAGTCAAAATGGCGGGCATGACCATAGCTAGCTAGGGGTTGAATCTTGGAAATATATTGGTGTTTCTCTTATTCAATAGATACTTTTGTAACTAGAAATGATTTAAAAAAATCATGAGCAAACTATGAGGCAGTTGTAGTTCAAAGTTGACCCCCTTCCTTCTGAATCAGAGAAAATTTGTCTTTTTCATGAGAGGTAGATCAATAGCTTTTAACACCCAACCATTTGGTTATTTATACATTACATATGGCTTAATATTTTATAAGATTGAGTCGGTCCAAATTGGCAACAAAGATTTGGTAGGTCCTTCACAGAAAACTCATTTTGAGCATTCGAAAAATGAAAAACAAAATTTTCATGCAAAGAAAATTAAAACTCCCTTTGATTTTTTTGCCATTCCACTATGCACCCCTGTGTACAATAAGATATCATTTTTTGAATTTTTCGGGTGAAAAAATAAAAGAAAACATAAGAAAAAACATAATTACGTGTGCTCTATTTTCATTGGTGGAATTAGTTGTCACACAGATCGATGACATGACGCCCATCTATAAATCCATCTCTACATCGGACATCCATCCATCCATCTATCTACATAAAAGAAAAAAGGGAAAAGGGAAACCCCAACCACCCCACTCGCAAGTTGCTCCTCTCTCTCTCTGTCGGAGCAAACCACTCACTATCTCTCTCTCTCGCACACAAACCCTAGGGCACTGCTCCCCCGATCCAGATCCCTTGCAGCCGCCTCCCACCGCCACTCCCCGATCTGCCACCCACTGTCGTTCCCCGATCCGCCTCCCGCCGCGGCTCCCCTCGCCGTTGTCCAGTGCCGACACAACAAGCAGGCATCTCATCTCCTCTCATTCACTCCACGAAGGAAGATTCCTTGCTTAGAGATGGCCGACAACCTGCGCCACCGTCAACCCCCGGGGGCGGGGGCGTGACGTCGGCGGGAAGGAGGGGGGGGAGAGCGGAGCAGGCGGTGGCCAAGGCGGGCCTGTCGTCCAAGGTTGGGGAGGCGATGCCGGGGAGGAAGGAGACGCCGGGGTGGTTGAAGTGGATCCGCGGGTGGATGGGTGTGGTGGGGGAGTTATTCTTCCAGCGGATCACCGGGGCCACCGCGGAGTCGCGCTCGCCGAACCACCACAACCTCTCCGACGACCCCGACTACGCTGATGCCGCCTCCGTCCCCGCCTCCATCCATGCGGTACCACTCACTCTCCCTGCCTCCCCTGCTTCCGCTTCCTTCCTAGCACAATTTGGGGTTGTGGCCCGGCACTGACGAATCGATCGGGTTGGTGTTAGGTTCAGACTAGGGGACTAGGGGATCTGGGATGGAAGCCATGGTGAGATTTGAATTACAGTCTACAATATTTGTATAATTGCACGAGCTAAATCTAATTCGTTTACAAGCTGACGGCCTCAGTCGTTTACCAATTCACCCGAATCAATTACACAATAGCACTACTTATATCTAATCACTTTAACACCCAATCCTTCTCAGCATAGCGTGTCGATGGCTGATGGGCTCTCTTGCTAGGCTTTCCTTCTTGGGTTACGAACGGGGATTCTTGTTGTGGGTTGGAAGCAGGGGACATGGTGGTGACACTCCCCCCTCCTTGAAAACCATCTTGTCCCCAAGCTGGAGCTCTCAGGAACCTCTATTTGAGTTCTTCGAGATCCTCCCATGTAGCCAATGTATTAGGCTGATCCGACCACTGGATAAGCCCCTAAGGAATAGCTTCGTACCCGCAACGATGCAAATGCCTCTGCAAAACACGCACAGGAATAGCAAACTGAGAATCGACAGACGGAAGTGTAGACTGTACCTGAAAATTTGGTCCAAGAGCAAGCTTCAGTTGAGAAACATGCAGAATAGGGTGTATACAACTGCCTTCCGGAAGTGCCAAGCGATAAGTTGATGCACCAACTCGCTCAAGTATCTTATATGGTCCATAGTACTTGAACAACAACTTGTGATGCGCACAAGGGGCGACTGGCGACTGTATATAAGGCTGTAGCTTGAGAACACTGAGTCTACCACTACAAATACCCTGTCGGAGCGGCGCTTATGTACCTGATGCTTCATTCTAGCATTTACACGCTCCAAATGTTGTTGTAAGAGACGTAACATCAAGTCTCTATCATGCAACCATGTATCCAGATCAGGTACTGCGCAAGTGTCATCTGCTGAAATACCAAATGTGCGAGGAGACTGCCCATAAAGCACTTAAAAAGGCGATTTCCCATCTAGAGCAGAGTGGGGACTGATGTTATACCAATATTCAGCCAGAGAAAGCCATTGAGCCCATTTAACTGGACAAGCATGAGTGAAACAACGCAAGAAAGATTCGAGGCACTGATTCACTCGCTCCGATTGTCCATCAGTTTGAGGATGATGGGATGAGCTCATGCGCAATTTAGTACCAGTAAGGGCTGCCATTTCCCTCCACAAACGACTTGTGAAAATTCTATCACGATTGGTTACAATTGATTCTGGCATCCCATGCAACTTGTGAATATTGTCCATGAACACAAAAACGATAGTTGACACAGTGAAAGGATGTTGTAGGCTGATGAAGTGAGCATAACGGGACAACTTATCCACCACCACCAAAATGCAATTGTAACGCACAGAGCAAGGAAGACCTTCAACAAAATCCATTGTCAACATCTACCAATATCATTTTGGGACAGGCAAAGGTTCGAGCAGACCTGGGTAACGAGCTCTGTAAGGCTTAGCTCTCTGACAGACAACACATTCCTGCACGTACTGTTGTACTTGTGCTCGCATGCCTTTCCAATAGAACTGTTTCAATCGGTGCAAAGTTACTGGTATACTTGAGTGGCCCCCAATAGGACTAGCATGAAATGCATCCAACAGTTTGGTTACGAGTTCAGCAACTTTTGGAATCCACAAGCATCCTTTGTAATGGATCAGCCCATCCCTTAATGAATAGTGATCATCCATAATAGTTTCGATAGCAAGCTTGGTGAGCAAATCTTGGGCCGGCGCATCATCTTGATATAAATCCAAAACCTCTTGAAACCAGGTAGGTTGATGGTGTGATATGGCTAACAAGTGCTCATCAGAAGAGGGCCTACGCGTCAGAGCATCTGCAACTCGATTTTCTATCCCTTTTTTATACTAAATCTTGAATTGAAGACCCAACAGCTTGGGAAATATTTTTTGTTGCCAAGTGTGCAAACGTTGATCATTCAGATGAGCTAAGCTGCTATGAGCTGTAAGAATCAAAAACTCAGCATGTTGTAAGTAGGAATGCCACTGCTCTACAACAAGAATAATAGACATGTACTCTTTTTCATAAGTAGAAAGCCCTTGAGTGTGAGGTCCCAAGCTCCTGCTCACAAATGCTAAAGGATGCCCTTGCTGTAAAAGCACTGCTCCCACACCCACATCACTTGCATCCGTTTCGATGACGAAATATTGCTTAGAAAAATATGGTAAGGCTAAAATGGGAGTTGTAGTGAGAGCTTGCTTCAAATGATCAAAGGACTTTTGTGTTGCTAGAGACCAAACAAAAGGCACATTTTTGCGTAGTAATTGAGTGAGTGGCTAACTAATTGTGCCATAATGCTGAACAAATTTGCGATGATATCCAGAGAGTCCCAGAAATCCACGCAATTCCTCGAGATTAGTAGGCACATGCCAATTAGGCACAGTAGAGACCTTTGCTGGGTCAGTAGAAACACCATTGCCATCTATTACATATCCTAGATAAGCAATACGACGCTGTGCAAATTCACATTTGGAGCTCTTAACTTGCCACTGGTGTTTTTGAAGCAATTGCAACACCTCTTTCAAATGTTGGACATGTTCCTCAAAGGTCTGACTATAGATCATTATACCATCGAAGAAAACAACATCACACTTACAAAGCACCATAGATAGATCATAATTCATGACAGCCTGAAAAGTTGGAGGGCCGTCTGTCAGTCCAAATGTAAGAAGATTGAACTGATAATGCCCGTTGTGTGTGTGGAATGATGTTTTATATTCTTCCGCTGGTGCTAGACGAATTTGATGGTAACCGGCATGTAAATCTAGCTTTGAAAACCAACATGCTCCTGTCAACTCATCGAGGAGCTCATCAATCACAGGCAGAGGATATTTAGTTTTCAATGTGATCAGATTAAGATGCCTATAGTCCACACAGAGTCTCCACGAGCCATATTTCTTGAGAACCATGATAACAGGAGAAGCAAACAAACAGGAACTAGGTGAAATTACTCCAGACGCTAACATCTCTTTGATTTACTTTTCAATTTCTGTTTTCAATTCAGGAGAATATCGATAGGGCCGGATATTTACTGGCTGAGCTCCTTCCATGAGACGAATGTGATGATCACAAGCTCGTCGTGGTGGAAGAGAGGTAGGAAGAGCAAACACTCCTGCATATTGATCCAAAAGTTCTTGTATATGTGCCGAAAGAGGAACAGTAACACCTTTGTCACTGTACAGTTGGACCAAATGGAGCTCTACCACTGTGCAATTAAAGGACATAGGGGAATGGCCTTGTAAGAACCACTTCTCAAGCCAGTTGATCTGCAATGTTCCCAAAGAAGAAAGCCAATCCATGCCCACTATACCATCAAAATGTGTCAGTGGCAAAACTTTGAAATCACACTGAAAAGTATGCCCTCTAGAATTCCATTTGCACTGAGGAATTACATGAGTGCAATTGAGGTCACCCCCACAAGCAATTCACACTGTCTGTAGCTTAGATAGTTGTTGTGTTCCCGATAAATGAGCTGCATGACGATCACTAACAAACAAATGGGAACTGCCAGAGTCAAGAAGCAACACCACATTGTGCCCTGCGATCTGACAGACCAGCTTGATAGCACCTGAACCTCCTGTTGATGTCTGGGTATCAGCAGATAAGAGCATCAAGTCCATATCACTATCATCTGAATCAGGTGACTCTAAGGCACAAAACTCCAACATCTCTTGGACCACATGAACTTGGACAGTAGTGCTACACTTGTGTTCTCTGCCTCAACGTTCTCCACAAATAAAACAAAGCCCTTGGCCCTGCGATAAGCTTTTAATGTAGCCAACTTATCATCGGTAGTAGGTGGTTTAGCTCGCTCTATTGGTTTTGTTTCTTCAAAAAAATTGGCTGATGGAACTCTATCAGAACGGCAAAATTGAGCATAAGAAAGTTTCCCATATTGAAGATGTTCAGCTTCACACTCCCCCATTTCTTCATGTACTGCAGCAATTGAGTAAGCATTGTCCAGATCTGCAGACGTTGCATAGCCACCATCATTCGAACACTATATTTCAACCCATCAGCGAAACGAGTGGTGTAATGTAACATATCTGGCTCAGGCTCATAAGCTGTTAACTGATCCATGAGTTCAGAGAACTGGTTGATATATTCTTCAACGGTTCATGTTTGCTTCAACCGATACAACTTTCTCACTAACGATTGGTGTTGATTACGCCCAAATCTGGCAAGCACTGCAGCACAAAAGTCCTCCCACGATGAGCGCACAAACTTGTGTTGGACAGGACAACCACCTAGCTGCAGGTCCTTCAAACTGCATCGCAGCCACGGCAATCCAGAGATCTGGGTCTGTATCAAACATCTCAAAATAATCCACGCATCTCGTTTGCCACAGCTTCGGGTTCTCCCCGTCAAAGCGAGGAAAATCGACTGATGGTGGTTTTCCATGCCCTGACGAAAAAGCTGACCCACTCCTCTTCTCATAGTGCACCAGACTCGAGAAGGAATATTTTGGGCGAGTTGGTTCAGGTATACCTCTTGCTGGCGGTGGAACATACGGTGCTGTAGCACCCAGACTGGTGCCTCGCACTGTCGTGGATGAGTGAAGGCCGCCATGAGCTACCTCAGCTGCCTTGGGAAAACGCTCCAACCCATCCGCATCACCTGCACGAGAGGAATTACCCTTGTTGCTTCGCAGTTCTTGGATCTGCTTGAGAAGATCGGCTTCCGCGCCATCGGTGTAGGGTTGCATGTCGTTGACGACGGTACTCATCATCGCCTACACCGCCTTGTCGACCGCTGCCCCAACCGTGCGCGCCACCGCAGACTTGACCGTGCTCCCCACCGCCGCCATGATGAGCGCATCGAGCTCCTTCTGGTGACGAAGATGAGCCGCCTCGCTCGCCTGATTGACTGTCTCGTAGATGGCCCTGCCCTCAGGAGTGAGATTCTCCATGAGTTCTTGTCGTCGGCGCGTCGCCGCTGCCACCAAATGCGTATCGTAGGGCTCCAACGCGAAATTGGAAGGTGTGTGGGGAAATTTTTGTCTCTGAGTACCAAGTGTTAGGTTCAGACTAGGGGACTAGGGGATCTGGGAAGGAAGCCATGGCGAGATTTGAATTGCGGTCTACAAGATTTGTATAATAGCACGAGCTAACTCTAATTTGTTTACAAGCCGACGACCTCAGCCGTTTACCAATTCGCCAAATCAATTACATAGTAGCATTACTTATAGCGCGTTTGGCAATATTTGGAAAGAGGAATGGGAGTTTAATCTAGGAAATTGTATTAAGATTAGACATGGAATGAGTCGTTTTATTCTCAATCCCTATTTGGTACATGATAGGAATTATGCGTTGAAATTTTGGGGAGAATTTGTATTCCCTTATTTTGTTCGTGGAATTGACGAAGGATTAGGCCGGGGAAGTGAATATAAATTATAAGATTGATTGACTTAAAAAAATTCCATCCCAACTCAAACCCATCTCATGTTAATAAAACGGTGGGAGTTGGAGTCTCAGTCTCATGCCTATTCCTTTATAAATTCCCAATCCGCCAACCAAACAATAGACTTAATGTCTCGTACCCCTTTAATTCCTATTTCCAGACTCTAATTACCCCCAACCAAACAGGCTGTTATAGCTAATCACTTCAACACTCGATCCTTCTCAGCATAGCGTGCCGATGGCTGACGGGCTCTCTTGCTGGGCCTTCCTTCTTGGGTCACGAACGGGGCTTCTTATTGTGGGCTGGAAGCAGAGGACGTGGTGCTGACAATTGGTTAGGTCGCTCGCTGGACTAGTGGAGAGCAACTAGTTGACAAGCGATCGTTGTGCGAGAAACGAAGGAACGTTTCGGGAGCGCTCCACGCGCGACAAGTGTCACGCGCGGAACGAACCCCCGAGGATTTCTGGTTTTCCCTTTCCGGATTCTGGTTTCGTACATTTTTCACCTAACCCCTTGAAGTATCTTGGTCTTCTGTTTTCCATTTCTGCGATGCGGAATGTTGGTTCCTTATTTCCCTTTTCGTTTTTCCCATTATATTTCCGAGAAATTGAGATTTTAGCGCAAGTTACGGGTGAGGGCTTCCAACAGAATCAAATGTCAACATTCAACTCAATGTTTCGAGGCACGGTTCGTGAATCTTCCGAGGCACGGCTCAAGAATCTACACAGGCATAGGCAGGACTCGTCTCTATGGGATCCACAGTTAATGTTTAGAGGCACGTTTCACCAATTCACACAAGCACGGTTCAGGTATCTATAAAGGCACGCTTAATGTATCTTTATAGAAACGGCTCATCAACCTTCAAAATGGCACGTGTTTTGTCATGCAGCGTGCAAACAGCGCCTCCGGCGGCGCAGCCCCGGCTCGCCTTCGGCTCAGTTAGCATTCATATAAATCTTGAAGGGAGGGTCAAAGGTCGTAGCGTGTGTTTCGTCATCCAGCGTGTTTCGTCATGCCGCGTGAAAATGGCGCATCCGACGGCACAGCCCTGCCTCGCCTATGGCTCGGTTAGAAATCAAATAAATCCTGAAGGGGGGGTCATAGGTCGTAGCATGTGTTTCATCGTGCAGCATGCTTCGTCGTGCCACGTGCAAATAGCGCCTCTGGTAGCGCAGCCCCGGCTCGCCTTCGGCTCGGTTAGCATTCATACAAATCTTGAAGGGGGGGTCATAGGTCATAGCGTGTGTTTCATCGTGTAGCGTGTTTTGTCATGCCGCGTGCAAACGGCGCCTTCGGCGGTGCAGCCCCGGCCCGCCTTCGGCTCGGTTAGCATTCATATAAATCTTCAAGGGGGGTCAAAGGTCGTAGGGCATGTTTCGTTGTGCAACGTGTTTCATCGTGTTACGTGCAAATTGCGCCTCCGACGGCGCAGCCCCGGCTCGCCTTCGGCTTGGTTAGCATTCATATAAATCTTGAAAGGGGGGTCATCGGTCGTAGCACGTGTTTCGTCTTGCAGCGTATTTAATCGTGCCATGTGCAAATGGCGCCTCCGCCGGTGCAGCCTCGGCTCGCCTTCGGCTCGGTTAGCATTCATATAAATCTTGAAGGGGATGTCATAGGTCGTAGCGCGTGTTTCGTCATCCAGCTTATTTCGTCGTGTCGCGTGCAAACGCCGCCTCCGGCGGCGCGACCCCGCTCGCCTTCGGCTCGGTTAGCATTCATATAAATCTCGAAGGGGGGGTCATAGGTCGTAGCGCGTGTTTTGTAATGCAGTGTGTTTCGTCGTGTCGCGTGCAAACGACACCTCCGGTGGCATAGCCCCGACTCGCCTTCGGCTCGGTAAGCATTCGTATAAATCTTGAAGGGGGGGTGGTAGGTTGTAGCGCGTGTTTCGTCGTGTAGTGTGTTTCGTCGTGCCACATGCAAACGCATCTCCGGTGACGCAGCCCCCGCTTGCCTTTGGCTCGGTTAGCATTCATATAAATCTTGAAGGGGGGTCATAGGTCGTAGCGCGTGTTTCATCGTGCAGCGTGTTTCGTCGTGCCGCGTGTAAATGGCGCCTCCGGCGGTGCAGCCCCGGCTTGCCATCGATGCGGTTAGCATTCGTATAAATCTTGAAGGGGGCATCATAGGTCGTAGCGCGTGTTTCTTCATGCAGCGTGTTTTGTCGTGTCACGTGCAAACGGCACCCCTGGTGGCGCGGCCCCGGCTCGCCTTCAGCTCGGTTGGCATTCATATAAATCTTGAAGGGGGGTCATAGGTCGCAACGCGTGTTTTGTTGTCCAGTGTGTTTCATCGTGCCGCATGCAGACGGCGCCTCCGGCGGTGCAGCCCCAGCTCGCCTTCGACTCGGTTAGCATTCATATAAATCTTGAAGGGAGGGTCATAGGTCGTAGCACGTGTTTCGTCGTGCAGCTTGTTTCGTCATGCCGTGTGCAAACTGAGCCTCTGGCGGTGCAACCCGGCTCGCCTTCGGCTCGGTTAGCATTCATATAAATCTTGAAGGGGGGTCATAGGTCATAGCGTGTGTTTCATCGAGTAGTGTGTTTTGTCATGCCACGTGCAAAAGGCGCCTTCGGCGGTGCAGCCCCGGCCCGCCTTCGGCTCGGTTAGCATTCATATAAATCTTCAAGGGGGGGGGGGGGTCAAAGGTCGTAGGGCATGTTTCGTCGTGCAAAGTGTTTTATTGTGCTGCGTGCAAATGGCGCCTCCGACGGCGCAGCCCCTGCTCGCCTTCGGCTTGGTTAGCATTCATATATATCTTGAAAGGGGGCGGGGTCATCGGTCGTAGCACGTGTTTCGTCGTGCAGCGTATTTAATCATGCCATGTGCAAATGGCGCCTCCGCCGGTGCAGCCTCGGCTCGCCTTCGGCTCGGTTAGCATTCATATAAATCTTGAAGGGGACGTCATAGGTCGTAGCACGTGTTTCGTCATCCAGCGTGTTTCGTCGTGCCGCGTGCAAACGTCGCCTCCGACGGCGCGGCCTCGCTCGCCTCGGCTCGGTTAGCCTTGATATAAATCTTGAAGGGGGGGGGTCATAGGTCGTAGCGCGTATTTCGTAATGCGGTGTGTTTCGTCGTGCTGCGTGCAAACGACACCTCCGGTGGCATAGCCCCGACTCGCCTTCGGCTCGGTAAGCATTCGTATAAATCTTGAAGGGGGGTGGTAGGTTGTAGCGCGTGTTTCATCATGTAGCGGTTTTCATCGTGCCGCGTGCAAACGACGCCTTCGGTGGTGCGACCCCGGATAACCTTCGGCTCGGCTATCATTCATATAAATCTTGAAGGGGGGTCATAGGTCGTAGCGCGTCTTTCATCGTGCCGCGTGCAAATGACGCCTCCAACGGCGCAGCACCGACTCGCCTTCGGCTCGGTTAGCATTCATATAAATCTTGAAGGGGGGGTCATAGGTCATAGCATGTGTTTCGTCGTGCAACGTGTTTCATCGTACTGCGTGTAAACGCCGCCTCTGGCGGCGCAGCCTCGGCCCGCCTTCCGCTCGGTTAGCATTCATATAAATCCTGAAGGGGGGTCATCGATCGTAGCGCCTATTTCGTCATGCAGCGTGTTTCGTTGTGCCGCGTGGAAACGGTGCCTCCGGCGGCACAGCCCCGGCTCGCCTTCGGCTCGGTTAGCATTCATATATATCTTGAAGGGTGAGGTCATAGGTCGTAGTACATGTTTCATCGTGTAGCGTGTTTCGTCGTGCCGTTTGCAAACGGCGCCTCTGGTGGCGTAGCCCCGGCTCGCCTTCATCTCGGTTAGCATTCATATAAATCTTGAAAGAGGCGGTCATAGGTCGTAATGCGTGTTTTGTCGTGCACCGTGCTTTGTCGTGCCGCGTGCAAATGACGCCTCCAGCGGTGCAGCCCCGGCTCGCCTTCGGCTCGGTTAGCATTAATATAAATCTTGAAGGGGGGGTCATAGGTCGCAGCATGTGTTTCGTCCTGCAGCGTGTTTCATCGTACTGCGTGCAAATGGCGCCTCCGACGGTGCAGCCTCGACACGCCTTCGGCTCGGTTAGCATTCATATAGATCCTGAAGGGGGGTCATCGGTCGTAGCGCCTATTTCGTCATGCAGCGTGTTTCGTTGTGCCGCGTGGAAACGGTGCCTCCGGCGGCACAGCCCCGGCTCGCCTTCGGCTTGGTTAGCATTCATATATATCTTGAAGGGTGAGGTCATAGGTCGTAGTACCTGTTTTGTTGTGTAGCGTGTTTCGTCGTGCCATGTGCAAACGGCGCCTCTGGTGGCGTAGCCCCGGCTCGCCTTCGTCTCGGTTAGCATTCATATAAATCTTGAAAGAGGTGGTCATAGGTCGTAATGCGTGTTTTGTCATGCACCGTGCTTTGTCGTGCCGCGTGCAAATGATGCCTCCAACGGCGCAGCCCCGGCTCGCCTTCGGCTCGGTTAGCATTAATATAAATTTTGAATGGGGGGTCATAGGTCGCGGCATGTGTTTCATCCTGCAGCGTGTTTCATCGTATTGCGTGCAAATGGCGCCTCTGACGGTGCAGCCTCGGCACGCCTTCGGCTCAGTTAGCATTCATATAAATCCTGAAGGGGGGTCATCGATCGTAGCGCCTATTTCGTCATGCAGCGTGTTTCGTCGTGCCGCGTGGAAACGGTGCCTCCGGCGGCACAACCCTCGCTCGCCTTCGGCCCGGTTAGCATTCATATATATCTTGAAGGGGGAGGTCATAGGTCGTAGTGCTTGTTTCGTCGTGTAGCGTGTTTCGTCGTGCCATGTACAAACGGAGCCTCTGGTGGCATAGCCCCGGCTCGCCTTCGGCTCGGTTAGCATTCATATATATCTTGAAGGGGGGAGCGCATAGGTCGTAGCGCGTGTTTCGTCGTGCACTGTGCTTCGTCGTGTCGTGTGCAAACGACACCTCTACTGGCGCAACCCCGTCTCACCTTCGGATTGTTAGCATTCATATAAATGTTGAAGGGGGGTCATAGGTTGTAGCATGTGTTTCGTTGTGCAGCATATTTTGTCGTGCCGCGTGCAAATGACGCCTTCGGCGGCGCAGCCCCGGCTTGCTTTTGGCTCGGTTAGCATTCATATAAATCTTGAAGGGGGGGGTCATAGGTCATACCGCGTGTTTCGTCGTGCAGCATGTTTCGTCGTGCTGCGCGCAAACGGTGACTCCGGCGGCGCAGCCCCAGCCGTCTTCGGCTTGGTTAGCATTCATATAAATATTGAAGGGGGTCATAAGTGGTTGTGTGTGTTTCGTCATGGAGCGTATTTTGTCGTGCCGCGTGCAAACGACACCTCTAGCGGCGCACCCCCGGCTTGCCTTCGGTGCGGTTAGCATTCGTATAAATCTTGAAGGGGGCGTAACAGGTCGTATCGGTGTTCCATCGTGCAGCGTGTTTTGTCGTGTCGTGTGCAAACGGTGCCTCAAGTGCCGCGACCCCGAATCGCCTTCGGCTCGGTTAGCATTCATATAAATCTTGAAGGAGGGGTCATAGGTCGTACCGCATGTTTCATCGTGCCGCGTGCAAACGACGGCTCCAGCGGTGCAGCCCCAGCTCGCCTTCGGCTCAGTTAGCATTCATCTAAATCTTGAAGGGGGGGTCATAGGTCGTAGCTTGTGTTTCGTCGTGAAGCGTGTTTTGTCATGCCACGTGCAAACAGAGTCTTTGGCGGCGCAGCCCCGGCTCACCTTCGGCTCGGTTAGCATTCATATAAATCTTGAAGGGGGTTCAAGGGTCATAGGGCATGTTTCGTCATGCAACGTGTTTCATCGTGCTGCGTGCAAATGGCGCCTCCGGCGGCATAGCCCCGGCTCGCCTTCGGCCTGGTTAGCATTCATATAAATCTTGAAGGGGGGGTCATAGGTCGTAGCACATGTTTCGTCGTGCAGCGTATTTAATCGTGCCACGTGCAAATGGCGCCTCCGACGGTGCAGCCTCGGCTCGCCTTCGGCTAGTTTAGCATTCATATGAATCTTGAAGGGGACGTCCTAAGTTGTAGCGCGTGTTTCGTCATCTAGCGTGTTTCGTCGTGCCGCGTGCAAACGGCGCCTCCGGCGGCACGGCCCCGCTCGCCTTCGGCTCGGTTAGCATTCATATAAATCTTGAAGGGGGGCTCATAGGTCGTTGCGCGTGTTTCGTAATGCAGTGTGTTTTGTCGTGTCGTGTGCAAACGACACCTCCGGTGGCATAGCCCCGACTCGCCTTCGGCTCGGTAAGCATTCGTAAAAAATTTAAAGGGGCGTCGTAGGTTGTAGCGCGTGTTTTGTCGTGCAGTGTGTTTCGTCATGCCGTATGCAAACGGCGCCTCTGGCGACGCAGTCCCGACTTGCCTTTGGCTCAGTTAGCATTCATATAAATCTTGAAGGGGGGTCATAGGTTGTAGCGCGTGTTTCATCGTGCAGCGTGTTTTGTCGTGCCGCGTGCAAACGGCGCTTCCCGCGGTGCAGCCCCGGCTTGCCATCGGCGCGGTTAGCATTCGTATAAATCTTGAAGGGGGCATCATAGGTCGTAGCGCGTGTTTCATCATGCAGCGTGTTTTGTCGTGCCGCGTGTAAATGGCACCTCCGGCGGCGCGGCCCCGGCTCGCCTTCAGCTCGGTTAGCATTCATATAAATCTTGAAAGGGGGTCGTAGGTCGTAGCGCGTGTTTTGTTGTCCAGCGTGTTTCATCGTGCCGCATGCAAACGGCGCCTCTGGTGGTGCAGCCCCGGCTCGCCTTCAACTCGGTTAGCATTCATATAAATCTTGAAGGGGGGGTCATAGGTCGTAGCACGTGTTTCGTCGTGCAGCCTGTTTCGTCGTGTCGTGTGCAAACTGAGCCTCCGGCGGCGCAGCCCGGCTCGCCTTCGGCTCGGTTAGCATTCATATAAATCTTGAAGGGGGAGGTCAAAGGTCATAGTGCATGTTTCGTCGTGTAGCGTGTTTCGTCATGCCGTGTGCAAATGGCGCCTCCAGTGGTGCAGCCCCGCGCTTGTTTCGTCATGCAGCGTATTTCGTCGTATCGCATGCAAATGGCGCCTCTAGCGGCAAAGCCCCGGCTCGCCTTCGGCGTGGTTAGAATTCGTATAAATCTTGAAGGGGGCGTCAAAGGTCGTATCGTGTGTTTCATCATGTAGCGTGTTTCATCGTGCCGCGTGCAAACGACGCCTCCGGTGGTGCGACACCGGCTCGCCTTCGGCTCGGTTAGCATTCATATAAATCTTGAAGGGGGTGATCATAGGTCGTAGCGCATGTTTCATCGTGCCGCGTGCAAACGGCGCCTCTAGCGGCGCAGCCCCGGCTCGCCTTCGGCTCTGTTGGCATTCATATAAATCTTGAAGGGGGGTCATAGGTCATAGCATGTGTTTTGTCGTGCAGCGTGTTTCATCGTACTGCGTTCAAACGGTGCCTCTTGTGGCGCAGCCTCAGCTCGCCTTCGGCTTGGTTAGCATTCATATAAATCCTGAAGGGGGGTCATCGGTCGTAGCGCCTATTTCGTCATGCAGCGTGTTTCGTCGTGCCGCGTGGAAACGGTGCCTCTGGTGGCACAGCCCCGACTCACCTTCGCCTCGGTTAGCATTCATATATATCTTAAAAGGGGAGGTCATAGGTCGTAGTGCCTGTTTCATCATGTAGCGTGTTTCATCGTGCCATGTGCAAACGACGCCTCTGGTGGCGTAGCACCGGCTCGCCTTCGTCTCGGTTAGCATTCATATAAATCTTGAAGGGGGGGTCATAGGTCGTAGCGCGTGTTTCGTCATGCACCATGCTTCGTCATGCCACGTGCAAACGGCGCCTCTGGGGGCGCAGCCCTGGCTCGCCTTCGGCTTGTTAGCATACATATAAATCTTGAAGGGGGGTCATAGGTTGTAGCGTGTGTTTTTCGTTGAGCAGCGTGTTTTGTCGTGCCGCATGCAAATGACGCCTTCGGCGGCGCAGCCCCGACTCGCTTTTGGCTCGGTTAGCATTCATATAAATCTTGAAGGGGGGTCATAGGTCGTAACACGTGTTTCGTCGTGCAGCGTGTTTCGTCGTGCAGCGTGTTTCGGCGTGCTGCGTGCAAGCGATGCCTCCGTCGGTGCAGCCCCGGCTCGTCTTCGGCTTGGTTAGCATTCATATACATATTGAAGGGGGGTCATAAGTCGTAGCGTGTGTTTCATCATGGATCATATTTCGTCGTGCCGCGTGCAAACGACGCCTCTAGCGGCGCAGTTAGCATTCGTATAAATCTTGAAGGGGGCGTCAAAGGTCGTAGTGTGTGTTCTTGGTTTGGTCAGCATTCATATAAATCCTAAAGGGGGGGTCATACGTCGTAGCATGTGTTTCGTCGTCCAACGTATTTGTCATACCGCGTGCAAACAGTGCCTCCGGCGGCGTAGCTCGGGCTCGCCTTCGGCTTGGGTAGCATTCATATAAATCCTGAAGGGGGGGGGCTCATCTGTCGTAGCGCTTATTTTGTCATGCAGTGTGTTTCGTCGTGCCGCATGCAAACGGCGCCTCCGGCGACGCAGCCCCGGCTCGCCTTTGGCTCGGTTAGCATTCATATAAATCTTGATGGGGGGTCATAGGTCGTAGTGCCTGTTTCCTCATCAGCGAGTTTCGTCCTGCCGTGTACAAACGGCGCATCCGGCGGCATGGCCCAGGCTCTTCTTCGACTTGGTTAGCATTCATACAAATCTTGAAGTGGGGGGTCATAGGTCGTATCGCGTGTTTCGTCATGTAGTGTGTTTCGTCGAGCCACGTCCAAAATGCGCCTCCGGTGGCGTAGCCCCAGCTCGCCTTCGGGTCGGTAAGCATTCATATAAATCTTGAAGGGGGGTCATAGGTCGTAGCATGTGTCGTGAAGCGTGTTTCATCATGCTACTTGCAAATGCTGCCTCCGGCGGCGCACCCTCGGCTCGCCATCGGCTTGGTTAGCATTCATATAAATCTTGAAGTGGGGGTCATAAGTCGTAGCGGGTGTTTCGTCGTGCAGCATGTTTCATCGTGTCGTGTGCAAACGGCGCCTCCGGTGGCGCAGCCCTGAATCGGCTTCGGATCGGTTAGCATTCATATAAATCTTAAAGGGGGGGTCATAGGTCATAACGCATGTTTCGTCGTGCATCGTGCCGCGTGCAAACGGCGCCTCCGGTGGTGCACCCCGGCTCGCCTTTGGCTCGATTAGCATTCATATAAATCTTGAAAAGGGGGTCATAGATCGTAGCGCGTGTTTCGTCATGCAACGTGTTTCGTCGTGCCACATGCAAACGGCGTCTCCGGCGGCGCAGCCCCAGCTCACCTTCGGCTCGATTAGCATTCATATAAATCTTGAAGGGGGTGTCATAGGTCGAAGCACAAGTTTTGTCGTGCAGCGTGTTTCCTCGTGCCGCATGCAAACGGCGCTTCCGACGGCGCAACCCCGGCTCGCCTTCGGCTTGGTTAGCATTCATATAAATCTTCAAGGGGGGCCATAGGTCATAGTGCGTGTTTCGTCGTGCAACATGCTTCATCGTGCCGCGTGCAAATGGCGCCAATGGTGGTGCACCCCCGGCTCGCCTTCGGCTTCGTTAGCATTCATATAAATCTTGAAGGATGGACATAGGTCGTAACGCGTGTTTCGTCATGCAGCGTGTTTCCTCGTGCCGCGTGCAAATGGCACTTCTGACGGTGTATCCTCAGCTCGCTTTCGGCTTGGTTAACATTCATATAAATCCTGAAGGGGGGGTCATAGGTCATAGCGCGTGTTTCATCATGCTGCGTGCTTCATCGTGCCGCATGCAAACGATGCCTCCGGTGGCACAGCCCTAGCTCGCCTTTGGCTCAGTTAGCATTCGTATGAATCTTGAAGGGGGGGTCATAGAACGTAGCGTGTGTTTCGTCGTGCAACGTATTTCGTCATGCCGCGTGCAAACGGCGCCTCCAGTGGCGAAGCCCCGGATTTCCTTCGGCGTGGTTAGCATTCATATAAATCTTGAAGGGGCATCATAGGTCATAGAGCGTGTTTCGTCATGAAGCATGTTTCGTCGTGCCGCGTGCAAACAGCATCTCCGACGGTGCAACCCCGGCTCGCCTTTGCCTCGGTTAGCATTCATATAAATCTGGAAGGGGGGTCATAGGTGGTAGCACGTGTTTCGTCGTCCAGCATATTTCGTCGTGCCGCGTGCAAACGGTGCCTCGAGCGGCGCAGCCCCGGCTCGCCTTCGGCTCGGTTAGCATTCATATAAATCTTGAGGGGGGTGTCATAGGTCATAGCGCGTGTTTCGTCATGCAGCGTGTTTTGTCGTGCCGCGTGCAAACGCGCCTCCGGTGGCACGGCCCAGGCTCTCCTTCGACCAGGTTACCATTCATATGAATCTTCAAGGGGGGGGTCATAGGTCGTAGCGCGTGTTTCTTCATGCAGTGTGTTTCCTCATGCTGCGTGCAAACGGCGCCTCCCGTGGCGCAGCCCCATCTCGCCTTCGGCTCGGTAAGCATTCATATAAATCTTGAAGTGGGGTCATAGGTCATAGTGTGTGTTTTGTCGTGCTGCGTGCGAATGCTGCCTCCGGGGGTGCACCCCCGCCTCGCCCCTGGCTTGGTTAGCACTCATATAAATCTTGAAGGGGGGGGTCATAGGTCGTAGCGCGTGTTTCGTCGTGTAGCGTGCAAACCACGCCTCCAACGGTGCAGCCCCGGCTCGCCTTCAGCTTGATTAGCATTCATATAAATATTGACGGGGGGGTCATAGGTCGTAGCACGTGTTTCGTCGTACTGCATGCAAAAGGTGCCTCCGGCAGCGCAGCCCTGGCTCCCCTTCAACTCGGTTAGCATTCATATAGATCATGAAGGTGGCGGGGTCATCGGACGTAGCGCTTGTTTCGTCATGCAGCGTGTTTCGCCGTGCCGTGTTCAAACGGGGCCTTCGGCGGCACAGCCCTGGCTCGCCTTCGGCTCGGTTAGCATTCATACAAATCTTGATGGGGGTCATAGGTCGTAGCGCGTGTTTCATCATGCAGCATGCTTCGTCATGCTGCGTGCAAACGGCGCCTCCGGAGGCACAGCCCCGGCTCGCATTCGGCAGGGTTAGCATTCATATAAATCTTGAAGGGGGCTCATAGGTCGTAGCGCGTGTTACGTCGTGTAGCGTGCTTTGTCGTGCCGCGTGCAAACGACGCCTCTGGTGACGCAGCCCCGGCCCGCCTTCGGCTTGTTAGCGTTCATATAAATCTTGAAGGGGGGAGGGGTCATAGGTCGTAGCGTGTGTTTCGTCATGCAGCGTGTTTTCTCGTGCACGTGCAAACGACGCCTTCGGCGGCGCAGCCCCGGCTCGGTTAGCATTCATATAAATCTTGAAGGGGTGGGTCATAGGTCGTAGCACGTGTTTGGTCGTGCAGCGTGTTTCATCATGCTGCGTGCAAACGGCACCTCCGGTGGCGCATCACCGGCTCGCCTTCGACTTGGTTAGCATTCGTATAAATATTAAAGGGGGGGTCATAAGTCGTAGTGCGTGTTTCGTCATGCTGCGTGTTCTGTCGTGTCACGCGCAAACGACGCCTCTAGTGGTGCAGCCCCGGCTCGCCTTCGGCTCGGTTAGCAATCATATGAATCTTGAAGGGGGCGGGGGGTCATAGGTCGTAGCGCATGTTTTGTCGTGCCACGTGCAAACGGCGCATCCAGCGGCGCAGTTTCGGCTTGCCTTCAGCTCGGTTAGTATTCATATAAATCTTGAAGGGGGGGGGGGTCATAGGTCGTAGCATGTGTTTCATAATGCAGCGTGTTTCGTCGTACCGCGTGCAAACAGGGCCTTTGGCGGCGCAGCTCCGGCTCGTCTTCGGCTCGGTTAGCATTCATATAAATCGTGAAGGGGGGGGGGTCATTGGTCATCGCGCCTGTTTCGTAATTGCAGGGTGTTTCGTCATGCCGTGTGCAAACGGCGAATCCGGCGGCACAGCCCCGGCTCGCCTTCGGCTCGGTTAGCATTCATATTAATCTTGATGGGGGTCATAGGTCGTAGCTCTTGTTTCGTCATGCAGCGTGCTTTGTCGTGCCGCGTGCAAACGGCGCCTCTGGTGGCGCAGCCCTAGCTCGCCTTCGGCTCGGTTAGCATTCATATAAATCTTGAAGGGGGGGGTCATAGGTCGTAGCGTGTGGTCCGTCGTTCAGTGTGTTTTGTCCTGTCACGTGCAAACGACGCCTTCGATAGTGCAGCCCCGGCTTGCCTTCGGCTCGGTTAGCATTCATATAAATCTTGAAGGGGGGTCATAGGTCATAGCACGTGTTTCGTTGTGCTGCGTGTTTTGTCGTGCCGCGCGCAAACGTCGCCTCTGGCAGTGCAGCCCAGCTCGCCTTCGGCTCAGTTAGCATTCATATAAATCTCGAAGGGGGGCTCATAGGTCATAGCGCGTGTTTCATTGTGCAGCGTATTTCGTCATGCCGCGTGCAAATGGCGCCTACGGCGGTGCAGCCCCGGCTCGTCTTCGGCTCGGTTAGCATTCATATAAATCTTGATGGGGGGTCATAGGTCGTAGGGCTTGTTTCCTCATGCAACGTGTTTCGTCCTACCGTGTGCAAACGGCACATCCGGCGGCATGGCCTAGGCTCTTCTTCGACTTGGTTAGCATTCATATAAATCTTGAAGTGGGGGGTCATAGGTCGTATCGCGTGTTTCGTCATGTAGTGTGTTTCGTCGAGCCACGTGCAAACAGCGCCTCCGGTGGCGCAGCCCCAGCTCGCCTTCGGGTCGGTAAGCATTCATATAAATCTTGAAGGGGGGTCATAGATCGTAGCATGTGTTTCGGCGTGAAGCGTGTTTCATCGTGCTACGTGAAAATGCTACCTCCGGCGGCGCACCTTCGGTTCGCCATCGGCATGGTTAGCATTCATATAAATCTTGAAGTGGGGGTCATAGGTCGTAGCGGGTGTTTCGTCGTGCAGCGTGTTTCATCGTGTCGTGTGCAAACGACACCTCCGGTAGCGCAGCCCCGGCTCGGCTTCGGATCGGTTAGCATTCATATAAATCTTAAAGGGGGGGGGGTCATAGGTCATAGCGCATGTTTCGTCGTGCATCGTGCCACGTGCAAACGGCGCCTCCGGTGGCGGACCCCGGCTCGCCTTTGGCTCGATTAGCATTCATATAAATCTTGAAAAGGGGGTCACAGATCGTAGTGCGTGTTTCGTCATGCAGCGTGTTTTGTCGTGCCACGTGCAAACGGCGTCTCCGGCGGCGCAGCCCCAGCTCGCCTTCGGCTCGGTTAGCATTCATATAAATCTTGAAGGGGGTGTCATAGGTCGAAGCACGAGTTTCGGCATGTAGCATGTTTCCTTGTGCCGCGTGCAAACAACGCTTCCGGCGGCGCAGCCCCAGCTCGCCTTCGGCTTGGTTAGCATTCATATAAATCTTCAAGGGGGGGTCATAGGTCATAGTGCGTGTTTCGTCATGCAGCATGCTTCATCGTGCCGCGTGCAAATGGCGCCAATGGTGGCGCATCCCAGGCTCGCCTTCGGCTTCGTTAGCATTCATATAAATCTTGAAGGATGGTCATAGGTCATAATGCGTGTTCGTCATGCAGCGTGTTTCCTCGTGCCGCGTGCAAACGGTCTTCCGACGGTGTAGCCTCGGCTCGCCTTCGGCTTGGTTAACATTCATATAAATCCTGAAGGGGGGGTCATAGGTCATAGTGCGTGTTTCGTCGTGCAGCATGCTTCATCGTGCCGCATGCAAACGATGCCTCCGATGGCACAACCCTGGCTCACCTTCGGCTGAGTTAGGATTTATATAAATCTTGAAGGGGGGTCATAGGACGTAGCGCGTGTTTCATCGTGCAACGTATTTCGTCGTGCCGTGTGCAAACGGCGCCTCCAGTGGCGAAGCCCCGACTTGCCTTCGGCGCGGTTAGCATTGATATAAATCTTAAAGGGGGCATCATAGGTCATAGAGCGTGTTTCGTCATGCAGCATGTTTCATCGTGCCGCGTGCAAACATCATCTCCGACGGTGCAACCCCAGCTCGCCTTCGCCTCGGTTAGCATTCATATAAATCTGGAAGGGGGGGGTCATAGGTGGTAGCACGCGTTTCGTCGTGCATCGTATTTCGTCGTGCCGCGTGCAAACGGCGCCTCGGGCGGCGCAGCCCCGGCTTGCCTTCGGCTCGGTTAGCATTCATATAAATCTTGAAGGGGGTGTCATAGGTCATGCAGCGTGTTTTGTCGTGCCGCGTGCAAACGCGCCTCTGGTGGCACGGCCCAGGCTCTCCTTCGACCAGGTTACTATCCATATGAATCTTCAAGGGGGGGAGGTCATAGGTCGTAGCGCGTGTTTCGTCATGCAGTGTGTTTCCTCATGCCGTGTGCAAACGGCGCCTCCCGTGGCGCAGCCCCATCTCGCCTTCGGCTCGGTAAGCATTCGTATAAATCTTGAAGTGGGGTCATAGGTCGTAGTGTGTGTTTCGTCGTGCTGCGTGCAAACGCCGCCTCCGGGGGTGCACCCCCGCCTCGCCCCCGGCTTGGTTAGCACTCATATAAATCTTGAAGGGGGGTCATAGGTCGTAGCACGTGTTTCATCGTGCAGCGTGCAAACCGCGCCTCCAACAGTGCATCCCCGGCTCGCCTTCGGCTTGATTAGCATTCATATAAATATTGACGGGGGGGGGGGGTCATAGGTCGTAGCATGTGTTTCGTCGTGCAGCGTGTTTCGTCATACTGCATGCAAATGGTGCCTCTAGCGGCGCAGCCTCGGCTCCCCTTCGGCTCGGTTAGCATTCATATAAATCCTGAAGGTGGCGGGGTCATCGGACGTAGCGCTTGTTTCGTCATGCAGTGTGTTTCGTCGTGCCGTGTTCAAATGGCGCCTTCGGCGGCACAGCCCCGGCTCGCCTTCGGCTCGATTAGCATTCATATAAATCTTGATGGGGGTCATAGGTCGTAGCGCGTATTTCATCGTGCAGCATGCTTCGTCATGCCGCCTGCAAACCGTGCCTCCGGTGGCACAGCCCCGGCTCGCCTTTGGCACGGTTAGCATTCATATAAATCTTGAAGGGGGGCTCATAGGTCGTAGCGCGTGTTTCGCCGTGTAGCATGCTTTGTCGTGCCGCGTGCAAACGGCGCCTCTGGTGGCGCAGCCTCGGCCCGCCTTCGGCTCGTTAGCATTCATATAAATCTTGAAGGGGGGGAGGGGCCATAGGTCGTAGCGTGTGTTTCGTCATGCAGTGTTTTTTGTCATGCGCGTGCAAACGACGCCTTCGGCGGCACAGCCCCGGCTCAGTTAGCATTCATATAAATCTTGAAGGGGTGGGTCATAGGTCGTAGCACGTGTTTCGTCGTGCAACGTGTTTCATCATGCTGCGTGCAAACGGCACCTCCAGCGGCGCATCACCAGCTCACCTTCGACTTGGTTAGCATTCATATAAATATTGAAGTGGGGGGGGGAGGGTCATAAGTCATAGCGCGTGTTTCGTCATGCTGCGTGTTCTGTCGTGTCGCACGCAAACGGCACTCTAGTGGTGCAGCCCCGGCTCGCCTTCGGCTCGGTTAGCAATCATATGAATCTTGAAGGGGGCGGCGGGTCATAGGTCGTAGCGCATGTTTTGTCGTGTCGCGTGCAAATGGCGCCTCTAGCGGCGCAGTTGCGGCTCGCCTTCGGCTCGGTTAGTATTCATATAAATCTTGAAGGGGGGGTCATAGGTCGTAGCATGTGTTTCATAATGCAGCATGTTTCGTCGTACCGCGTGCAAACGGCGCCTCTGGCGGCGTAGCTCCGGCTCGCCTTCGGCTCGGTTAGCATTCATATAAATCCTGAAGGGGGGTCATTGGTCATAGCGCCTGTTTCGTCATGCAGCGTGTTTCGTCATGTCGTGTGCAAACGGCGAATCCGGCGGCACGGCCCCGGCTCGCCTTCGCCTCGGTTAACATTCATATAAATCTTGAAGGGGGGTCACAGGTGGTAGCACGTCTTTCGTCATGCATCGTATTTCGTTGTGCCGCATGCAAACGGCGCCTCCGGCGGCGCAGCCCCGGCTCGCCTTCGGCTCGGTTAGTATTCATATAAATCTTGAAGGGGGTGTCATAGGTCATCATGTGTGTTTCGTCATGCAGCGTGTTTTGTCTTGCCGCGTGCAAACGGCGCCTCCGGTGGCACGGCCCAGGCTCTCCTTCGACCAGGTTACCATTCATACGAATCTTGAAGGGGGGGTCATAGGTCATAGCGTGTGTTTCATCATGTAGTGTGTTTCCTCGTGCCACGTGCAAAGGGCGCCTCCCGTGGCGCAGCCCCAGCTCGCCTTTGGCTCGGTAAGCATTCGTATAAATCTTGAAGGGGGGTCATAGGTCGTACTGTGTGTTTCGTCATGCTGCGTGCAAACGCCGCCTCCGGGGGTGCACCCGCGGCTCGCCCTCGACTCGGTTAGCATTCATATAAATCTTGAAGGAGGGGTCATAGGTTGTAGCGCGTGTTTCGTCGTGCATCGTGCAAACCACGCCTCCAGCGGTGCAGCCCCGGCTCGCCTTCAGCTTGATTAGCATTCATATAAATATTAAAGGGGGGGTCATAGGTCGTAGCATGTGTTTCGTCGTGTAGCGTGTTTCGTCGTACCGCATGCAAACGGTGCCTACGGCGGCACAGCCCTGGCTCGCCTTCGGCTCGGTTAGCATTCAGATAAATCCTGAAGGTGGGGGGGGTCATCGATCGTATTGCTTGTTTCGTCAGACAGCGTGTTTTGCCGTGTCGCCTGCAAACAGCGCCTTCGGCGGAACAGCCCCGGCTCGCCTTCGGCTCGGTTAGCATTCTTATAAATCTTGATGGGGGATCATAGGTTGTAGCGCGTGTTTCGTCATGCAACATGCTTCGTCATGCCGCGTGCAAATGGCGCCTCCGGTGGTGCAGCCCCGGCTCGCTTTCTGCATGGTTAGCATTCTTATAAATCTTGAAGGGGGGGTCATAGAGCGTGTTTCGTCGTGTAGTGTGCTTTGTCGTGCCGCGTGCAAACGACGCCTCTGGTGGCACAGTCCCGGCCCGCCTTCGGCTCGTTAGCATTCATATAAATCTTGAAGGGGGTGGGTCATAGGTCGTAGCGTGTGTTTCGTCGTGCAGCGTGTTTTGTCGTGTGCGTGCAAACGACGACTTCGACGGCGCAACCCCGGCTCGCTTTCGGCTCGGTTAACATTCATATAAACCTTGAAGGGGAGGGTCATAGGTCGTAGCACGTGTTTCGTCGTGCAGCGTGTTTCATCATGCTTCGTGCAAACGGCGCCTCCGGCGGCGCATCACCAGCTCGCCTTCGTCTTGGTTAGCATTCATATAAATATTGAAGGGGGGTCATAAGTCGTAGCGCGTGTTTTGTCATGCAGCGTGTTCTGTCGTGTCGGGTGCAAACAGTGCCTCTAGCGGTGCAGCCCCGGCTCGCCTTCGGCTTGATTAGCAATCATATAAATCCTAAAGGGGGCGGGGGGTCATAGGTCGTAGCGCATGTTTTGTGCTGCCACGTGCAAACGGCGCCTCTAGCGGCGCAACCCCGGCTCGCCTTTGGCTCAGTTAGCATTCATATAAATGTCGAAGGAGGGCTCATACGTCATGGCGCGTGTATCATTGTGTAGCGTGTTTTGTCATGCCGCGTGCAAACGGTGCCTCTGGTGGCACAACCCCGGCTTGCCTTCGGCTTAGTTAGCATGCATATAAATCTTGAAGGTGGGGTCATAGGTCATAGTGCGTGTTTCGTCGTGCAGCATGTTTCATCGTGCCGCGTGTAAATGGCCACTCCGGCGGCCCAACCCCGGCTCACCTTCGGCTCAGTTAGCATTCATATAAATCTTGAAGGGGGGGGTCATAGGTCATAGCGCGTGTTTCGTCGTGCAGCGTATTTCGTCGTGCCGTGTACAAATGGCGCCTCCGGCGGCACAGCCCCGGCTCGCCTTTGGCTCGGTTAGCATTCATATAAATCTTCAAGGGGGTGTCATAGGTTGTAGCGCGTGTTTCGTCATGCAGCTTGTTTCGTCCTGCCGTGTGCAAACGGCGCGTCCGGCGGCATGGCCCAGGCTCTCCTTCGACTTGGTTAGCATTCATATAAATCTTGAAGTGGGGGGTCATAGATCGTATCGCGTGTTTTGTCATGCAGTGTGTTTCGTCATGCCGCGTGCAAACAGTGCCTCCGGTGGCGCAGCCCTAGCTCGCCTTCGGGTCGGTAAGCATTCATATAAATCTTGAAGGGGGGTCATAGGTCGTAGCGTGTGTTTCGTCATGAAGCGTGTTTCGTCGTGCTGCGTGCAAATGCCGCCTCCGACGGCGCACCCCCAGCTCGCCTTCGGCTTGGTTAGCATTCATATAATTTTGTAGGGGGGGTCATAGGTGGTAGCGCGTGTTTCGTCGTGTATCGTGTGTCGTCATGCTGCGTGCAAACGGTGCCTCCGGCCGCGCAGCCCCCGCTCGCCTGCGGCGCGATTAGCATTCATATAAATCTTGAAGGGGGCATCATAGGTGGTAGAGCATGTTTTGTCGTGCAGCGTGTTTTGTCGTGTCGCGTGCAAATGGCGCCTCCGGCGGGGCGGCCCCGGCTCGGCTTTGGATCGGTTAGCATTCATATAAATCTTGAAGGGGGGTCATAGGTCGTAGCGCGTGTTTCGTCGTGCATCGTGTTTCGTCATGCCACGTGCAAACAGCGCCTCCGGCGGCGCACACCGGCTTGCCTTCGGCTCGATTAGCATTCATATAAATCTTGAAAAGGGGGTCACAGATCGTAGCCCGTGTTTCGTCGTGCAGCGTGTTTCGTTGTGCCATGTGCAAACGACGTCTCCGGCGGTGCAGCCCCAGCTCGCCTTCGGCTCGGTTAGCATTCATATAAATCTTGAAGGGGGTGTCCTAGGTCGAAGCACGAGTTTCGTCGTGCAGCCTGTTTCCTCGTGCCGCCTACAAATGGCGCTTCCGGTGGTGCAGCCCCGGCTCGCCTTCGGCTTGGTTAGCATTCAGATAAATCTTGAAGGGGGGGTTCATAGGTCGTGGCGCGTGTTTCGTCGTGCCGCGTGCAAACCGCGCCTCCATCCTTGCAGCCCCAGCTCGCCTTCGGCTCGGTTAGAATTCATATAAATCTTGATGGGGCGTCATAGGTCGTAGCGCGTGTTTCGTCATGCAGCGTGCTTCGTCCTGCCGTGTGCAAACGGCGCCTCCGGTAGCGCAGCCCCGGCTCGCCTTCTGCTCGGTTAGCATTCATATAAATCTTGAAGGGGGGGGTCATAGGTCGTAGCGCGTGTTTCGTCGTGCAACGTGCTTTGTCGTGCCGCATGCAAACAGTGCCTCTGGTGGCGCAGCCTCGGCCCGCCTTCGGCTCGTTAGCATTCATCTAAATCTTGAAGAGGGTGGTGATAGGTCGCAGCGTGTGTTTTGTCGTGCAGCGTGTTTTGTCGTGCGTGTGCAAACGACGCCTTCGGCGGCGCAGCCCCGGCTCGCTTTCGGCTCTCTTAGCATTCATATAAATCTTGACGGGATGGGTCATAGGTCGTAGCGCTATTTCTTCGTGCAGCGTGTTTCATCGTGCTACGCGCAAATGGTGCCTCGGACGGTGCAGTCCTGGCTCCCCTTCGGCTTGGTTAGCATTCATATAAATATTAAGGGGGGGTCATAAGTCGTAGAGCGTGTTTCGTCATGTAGAGTGTTCTGTCGTGTCGGGTGCAAACGGTGCCTCTAGCGGTGCAGCCCCGGCTCGCCTTCGGCTCGATTAGCAATCATATAAATCTTGAAGGGGGCGGGGGGTCATAGGTCGTAGCGCATGTTTTGTGCTGCCACGTGCAAATGGCGCCTCCAGCTGCGTAGCCCCGGCTCGCCTTTGGCTCAGTTAGCATTTATATAAATCTCGAAGGAGGGCTCATAGGTCATAGCGCGTGTATCGTTGTGTAGCGTGTTTTGTCATGCCGCGTGCAAACGATGCCACTGGTGGCACAGCCCCGGCTTGCCTTCGGCTTAGTTAGCGTGCATATAAATCTTGAAGGTGGGGTCATAGGTCATAGTGCGTGTTTCGTCGTGCAGCATGTTTCATCGTGCCGTGTGCAAATGGCCACTCCGGCGGCCCAGCCCCGGCTCACCTTCGGCTCGTTAGCATTCATCTAAATCTTGAAGGGGGTGGTCATAGGTCGCAGCATGTGTTTTGTCGTGCAGTGTGTTTTGTCGTGTGTGTGCAAACGACGCCTTTGGCGGCGCAGCCCCGGCTCGCTTTCGGCTCTCTTAGCATTCATATAAATCTTGACGGGATGGATCATAGGTCGTAGCGCTATTTCTTCGTGCAGCGTGTTTCATCCTGCTGCGCACAAATGGTGCCTCGGACGGCGCAGCCCTGGCTCCCCTTCGGCTTGGTTAGCATTCATATAAATATTAAGGGGGGGTCATAAGTCGTAGCGCGTGTTTCGTCATGCAACGTGTTCTGTCGTGTCGCATGCAAACGGCGCCTCTATCGGTGCAGGCCCGACTCACCCTTGACTCGGTTAGCATTCATATAAATTTTGAAGGGGGCGGGGGGTCATAGGTCATAGCGCATGTTTTGTCGTGCCGCGTGCAAACGTCAATTCCAGCTGGGCAGCCCCGGCTCGCCTTCGGCTCGGTTAACATTCATATAAATCTTGACGGGGAGGGTCATAGGTCGTACCATGTGTTTCGTCATGCAGTGTGTTTCGTCCTACCGTGCGTAAACGGCACCTCTGGCGGCACAGCTCCAGCTCGCCTTCGGCTCGGTTAGCATTCATATATATCCTGAAGGGGGGGTCATTGGTCGTAGTGCCTGTTTCGTCATGCAGCGTGTTTCATCATGCCGCGTGCAAACAGCGCCTCTGGCGGCACAACCCCGGCTCGCCTTCGGCTTGGTTAGCATTCATATAAATCTTGATGGGCGATCATAGGTCGTAGCGCGTGTTTCATCGTGCAGCATGCTTTGTCGTGCCGCGTGCAAACGACGCCTCTGGTGGCGCAACCCTAGCTCGCCATCGGCTCGGTTAGCATTCATATAAATCTTGAAGGGGAGGTCATAGGTCGTAGCGCGTGTTTTGTTGTTCAGCGTGTTTCGTCATGCCACGTGCAAACGGTGTCTCCGGCGGCGCAGCCCCAGCTCGCCTTCGGCTCGGTTAGCATTCATATAAATCTTGTAGGGGGTGTCATAGGTCGAAGCACGAGTTTCATCATGAAGTGTGTTTCCTCGTACCGAGTGCAAACGGCGCTTCCGGCGGTGCAGCCCCGGCTCGCCTTCGACTTGGTTAGCATTCATATAAATCTTGAAGGGGGAGGGGTCATAGGTCGTAGCGCGTGTTTCGTCGTGCCGTGTGCAAACTCCAGCGATGCAGCCCCGGCTCGCCTTCGGCTCGGTTAGCATTCATATAAATCTTGATGGGGGGTCATATGTCGTAGCGCGTGTTTCGTCGTGCAGCGTGCTTCGTCATCCCGCGTGTAAACGGCGCCTTCGGTGCCGCAGACCTGGCTCGCCTTCGGCTCGGTTAGCATTCATATAAATCTTGAAGGGGGGTCATAGGTCGTAGCGCGTGTTTCGTCATGCAGCGTGCTTTGTCGTGCTGCATGCAAACGACGCATCAGGTGGCGCAGCCTCGGCCCGCCTTCGGGTCGTTAGCATTCATATAAATCTTGAAGGGGGGTCATAGGTCGTAGCGTGTGTTTCGTCATGCAGTGTGTTTTTTCATGCGTTGTGCAAACGACGCCTTCGGCGGCGTAGCCCCGGCTCGCTTTTGGCTCGGTTAGCATTCATATAAATCTTAAAGGGGTGGGTCATAGGTCGTAGCGAGTGTTTCGTCGTGCAATGTGTTTCATCATGCTGCGCACAAACGGCGCCTCTGATGGCGCAACCCCGGCTCGCCTTCGGCTTAGTTAGCATTCACATAACTATTGAAGGGGGGGGGGTTATAAGTCGTAGCACGTGTTTCGTCATGCAGCGTGTTCTGTCGTGTTGAGTGCAAACAACGCCTCTAGCGGTGCAGCCCCGGCTCGCCTTCGGCTTGGTTAGCATTCATATAAATCTTGAAGGGGGCGGAGGGTCATAGGTCGTAGTGCATGTTTTGTCATGTCGCGTGCAAACGATGCCTCTAGCGGCGCAGCCCCAGTCACCTTTGGATCGATTAGCATTCATATAAATCTTGAAGGGGGGGGTCATAGGTCATCGCATGGGTTTCGTCATGCAGCGTGTTTCGCCATGCCGCGCGATAATGGTATCTTCGGCGGCGCAGCCCCGGCTCACCTTTGGCTCAGTTAGCATTCATATAAATCTTGAAGGGGGGTCATAGGTCATAGCGTGTGTTTCATCGTGCAGCGTATTTCGCGTGCCGCGTGCAAACGACACCTCCGACGGTGCAAGTCCCAGCTCGCCTTCGGCTCGGTTAGCAATCATATAAATCTTGAAGGGGGTGTCATAGGTTGTAGCGTGTGTTTCGTCATGCAGCGTGTTTCGTTGTGCCACGTGCAAACGGCGTGTCTGGCGGCATGGCCCAGGCTCTCCTTCAACTCGGTTAGCATTCATATAAATCTTGAAGTGGGGGGGGGGGTCATAGGTCTTATCACGTGTTTCATCATGCAGTGTGTTTCGTCGTGCCACGTGTAAACAGCGCCTCTGGTGGCGCAGCCCCGGCTCGCCTTCAGGTCGGTAAGCATTCGGAAAAATCTTGAAGGGGGTTCATAGGTCGTAGCGTGTGTTTCGTCGTGAAGCGTGTTTTGTCGTGCTGCGTGCAAATGGCGCCTCCAGCGGCGCACCCCCAGTTCGCCTTCGGCTTGGTTAGCATTCATATATTTCTTGAAGGGGGGGGGGTCATAGGTTGTAGCGCGTGTTTCGTCATGCAGCGTATTTCGTCGTGCCGCGCGCAAATGGCGCCTCCGGCAGCGCAGCCCCCGCTCGCCTTCGGCGCGGTTAGCATTCATATAAATCTTGAAGGGGGCATCATAGGTCATAGCGCATGTTTCGTCGTGCAGCATGTTTTGTCGTGTCGCGTGCAAACGGCGCCTCCGGCAGCGTGGCCCCGGCTCGGCTTCGAATCGGTTAGCATTCATATAAATCTTGAAGGGGGGGTCATAGGTCGTAGCGCGTGTTTCATCGTGCATCGTGTTTCGTCATGTCGCAGGCAAACGACGTCTCCGGGAGCGTAGCCCCAGCTCGCCTTCGGCTGGGTTAACATTCATATAAATCTTGAAGGGGGTGTCATGGGTCGAAGCACGAGTTTCATCGTGTAGCGTGTTTCCTCGTGCCACGTGCAAACGACGCTTTCGGCGGCGCAACCGCGGATCGCCTTCAGCTTGGTTAGCATTCATATAAGTCTTCAAGGGGGGGGGTCATAGGTCGTAGTGCGTGTTTCGTCGTGCAGTGTTTTTCATCGTGCCGCGTGCAAACGGCGCCTCCGGTGGCGGACCCCCGACTCGCCTTCCGCTTGGTTAGCATTCATATAAATCTTGAAGGGGGGGTCATAGGTCGTAGCGCGTGTTTCGTCGTGCAGCGTGTTTGCTCGTGCCGCATGCAAACGATCCTTCCGACGGTGCAGCCACGGCTCGCCTTCGGCTCGATTAGCATTCATATAAATCCTGAAGGGGGGTCATAGGTCGTAGCGCGTGTTTGATCGTGCAGCGTGCTTATTGGTGCTGCGTTGAAACGGCGCCTCCGATGGCGCACGCCCCGGCTCGCCTTCGGCTTGGTTAGCATTCATATAAATCTTGAAGGGGGGTCATAGGTCATATCGCGTGTTTCGTCATGTAGTGTGTTTTCTTGTGCCGCGTGGACATAGCGCCTCCGGTGGCGCAGCCCCAGCTCGCCTTCGGCTCGGTAAGCATTCATATAAATCTTGAAGGGGGTCATAGGTCGTAGCGTGTGTTTCGTTGTGAAGCGTGTTTCGTCGTGCTGCATGCAAATGCCGCCTCCGACGGCGCACCCCCGGCTCGCCTTCGGCTTGGTTAGCATTCATATAAATCTTGAAGGGGGGGTCAGAGGTCATAGCGTGTGTTTCATCGTGCCGCATGCAAACGGCGCCTCCGGCAGCGCAGCCCCCGCTCACCTTCGGCGCGGTTAGCACTCATATAAATCTTGAATGGGGCATCATAGGTCGTAGCACATGTTTCGCCATGTCGCGTGCAAACGGCGCCTCTGGCGGCGCGGCCCTGGCTCGGCTTCGGATCATAGGCCGTAGCGCGTGTTTCATCATGTAGCGTATTTCGTCGTGCTGCGTGCAAATGGCGCCTCCAACAGCGAAGCCCCGGCTTGCCTTCGGCGCGGTTAGCATTCATATAAATCTTGAAGGGGGCATCATAGGTCATAGAGCGTGTTTCGACGTGAAGCATGTTTCGTCGTGCCGCGTGCAAACGGCGTCTCTGGCGGTGCAGCCCCGGCTCGCCTTAGCCTCTATTAGCACTCATATAAATCTTGATGGGGGGTCATAGGTCGTAGCGCGTGTTTCATCGTGTAGCGTGCTTCGTCATCCCGCGTGCAAACGGTGCCTCCGGTGGCGCAGCCCTGGCTCGCCTTCGGCTCGGTTAGCATTCATATAAATCTTGAAGGGGGTGTCATAGGTCATAGCGCGTGTTTCGTCATGCAACGTGTTTTGTCATCCCGCGTGCAAACGGCGCCTCCTGTGGCACGGTTCAGGCTCTCCTTCGACTAGGTTAACATTCATATAAATCTTGAAGGGGGTTCATAGGTCGTAGCGCATGTTTCGTCATGCAGTGTGATTCGTCGTGCCGCGTGCAAACGGCGCCTCCGGTGGCATAGCCCCGGCTCGCCTTCGGCTCGGTAAGAATTCGTATAAATCTTGAAGGGGGGGCATAGGTCGTAGCGTGTGTTTCGTCGTGCTGCGTGCAAACACCGCTTCCGGGGGCGCACCCCCAGCTCGCCTTCGGCTTTGTAAGCATTCATATAAGTCTTGAAGGGAGGGATCAAAGGTCATAGCGCGTGTTTTGTCGTGCAGCGTATTTCGTCGTGCTGCGTGCAAACGGCGCCTCCGATGGCGCAACCCTGGCTTGCCTTCGGCGTGGTTAGCATTCTTATAAATCTTGAAGAGGGCGTCATAGGTCGTAGTGCGTGTTTCATTGTGCAGCGTGTTTCGTCTTGTCGCGTGCAAACGGCACCTCCGGCAGCGCGGCCCTGGCTCGCCTTCGGCTCGGTTAGCATTCATATAAATCTTGAAGGGGTGTCATAGGTCGTAGCGCGTGTTTTGTCGTGCAGTGTGTTTCCTCGTGCCATGTGCAAACGGCGCCTCTGGCGCCGCAGCCCCAGCTCGCCTTCGGCTCGGTTAGCATTCATATAAATCTTGAAAGGGGGGTCATAGGTCGTAGCGCGTGTTTCATCGTGCAACGTGTTTCGTCGTGCCGCGTGCAAATGGCATCTCTGGCGGCGCAGCCCCAGCTCGCCTTCGCCTCAGTTAGCACTCATATAAATCTTGAAGGGGGGGTCACAGGTCGTAGCGCGTGTTTCGTCATGCAGCGTATTTCGTCGTGCCATGTGCAAACGGCGCTTCCGGCGGCGCAGCCCTGGCTCGCCTTCGGCTCGGTTAGCATTCATATAAATCTTGAAAGGGGGGTCATAGGTCGTAGCGCGTGTTTCATCGTGCAACGTGTTTCGTTGTGCCGCGTGCAAATGACATCTCTGGCGGCGCAGCCCCAGCTCGCCTTCGGCTCAGTTAGCATTCGTATAAATCTTGAAGGGGGGGTCACAGGTCGTAGCGCGTGTTTCGTCATGCAGCGTATTTCGTCGTGCCATGTGCAAACGGCGCTTCCGGCGGCGCAGCCCCGGCTCGCCTTCGGCTCGGTTAGCATTCATATAAATCTTGAAGGGGGGTCATAGGTCGTAGCGTGTGTTTCGTCATGCAGCATGCTTCATCGTGCCGTGTGCAAACAGTGCCTCCGGTGGCGCAGCCCCGGCTCGCCTTCGGCTCAGTTAGCATTCATATAAATCTTGAAGGGGGGTTCATAGGTCGTTGCGCGTGTTTCTTCGTGTAGCGTATTTCGTTGTGCCGTGTGCAAACGGCGCCTCTGGCGGTGCAGCCCTGGCTCGCCTTTGGCTCATTTAGCTTTCATATAAATCTTGAAGGGGGGGGGGTCATAGGTCGTAGCATGTGTTATGTCGTGCAGCGTGTTTCGTCGTAGCGCCTACACACCGTGCTTTACACTGTGGCTATTCTAAATGTCTATTCCGTGACTCTTGTGCCTACACTAGTGTGATTCTTGTGCCTACACACTCGTGCTTTACATAGTGTCTACCTAATTATCTATTCCGTGACTCTTGTGCCTACACTACCATGATTGTTGTGCCTACACACTCGTGCTTTACATAGTGGCTACCTAATTGTCTATTATGTGACTCTTGTGCCTACAATACCGTGATTGTTGTGCCTACACACTCGTGCTTTACGCTGTGGCTATTCTAAATATCTCTTCCGTGACTCTTGTGCCTACACTACCGTGATTCTTGTGCCTACACACTCGTGCTTTACACAGTGGTTACCTAATTGTCTATTCCGTGACTCTTGTGCCTACACTACCATGACTCTTGTGTCTACACACTTATGCTTTACACGGTGGCTATCTAAATTTGTATTCCATGACTCTTGTGCCTACACACCTGTGGTTTTCGCGGTGGCTATCCAAATGTCTCTTCCGTGGTTCTTGTGCTTACACACCCGTGCTTTACACAGTGACTTATCTAAATGTCTATTGGAACCCATGCTTGTGGTGCGACACGCCCGTGAATATAACGGCACGCCCCCTAATGGTTGAGAACAAAGAAAAAAAACCCGACTCTTCACCAATCTTGATGTAAGATTCAGGATGGTTGAGAATAAAGCAAAAAAAAATCCGGCTCTTCACCAATCTTGATGCAAGATTCAGGACGGTTGAGAATAAAGCAAAAAAACAAACCAGCTCTTCACCAATCTTGATGCAAGATTCAGGAACGTTCCATCGGTTCCCTCGCTCTCTCTACTACTGCGTTCCATCATCCCCCAATCAAAAATCTCAAACACTTCCCCTCGTGCATGCTCTGCTCTTCTCGTTCTCAAGCACACGGAATTCGAAACCGCCACTAGCCTCGCCGGTAACCGCTGCCACGGTTCTCCAACCACCCTGCACTCCGACAGAAGCACTCAAAAGGTGCCCGCCACAAGATCCCCTCCCGCTGGTGGCGACCGTCGACGAAGAACTACGCTCGCAAAACCCGCGGTGGAGATAACTACAAAGAGCAACGATATAAGTATTGGATGGATTTGAGGAGTCCCGCACGCGAAATCGAAGGTAAACATTTCTGCATTCCATCCCGTTGCAGCAGGTCGCTCATAGTATCCATTTACCCCGCCTTGGATGAACAAAAACCCTAGCAGCAACACCAAATCTGCTTTCGAATACTTTGTCTCAATTTATCTAACAAGTAGAAATAGGATAGGAAAAAAGTTACCGACGATTGTTTGCGTACCTACATTTTATGGATTTCAAATTACGTGACCTTGATTTTCAAAATCCGTGCTCCATGTGTACATAATACGTGCTTCAAGCATCAAACAAACCGTGACCTAATTTGCTGTCAAATCCAAGTAGGTCCCTCACAGCATGTCGTTTTACATGCAAAAATCGTTGGTGCGAAGGACTTCATGGAAATTGAGCAAGAGAAAATAGATAATATTGTTGATTCAACAGTTGTACATCCACATCATGCAGTCAATCAAGGTAACTGTTATCGCCCAACTATGCTTCTAAGTAACAACTCTTTTCTGCTGTACCGTGATTCCAATGACAAAGAGATGCTGCATTCCAATGCAACTCTTTTAGAATGCTTGCATAGTACCTTATTATCACCAAAAGGTAGTATATGTCCTGTATAACCCATCAGTATGATTTAGAACTATGTCTAACTATTTATAGTAAATATTGCGTCACAAACCTTATGTCCTAACTCGCTATTAAGCAGGGCATGTAGACGCTGATATTCAGACAATCATTTCTGAAATTAATACAGAATATCTAGATAGACCCAACATCTCTCCTGGCCAACCAGGAACAAGGCCAGGACCAAGCAAGCACAAAAAGGCACCTGTCATCGTATCACAGCCACAGAAAACCATGATAACTTACAACAGGCAAAAAGCAAAGATACAGCCAAATGGTGTTAATGTTGTGGAAAAGACACATAAGTGAAAGAAAAGCACTGAGCCCTTAGTCATTAGTGATACCTTGAAGCAATAGCTGAAGCATCTAATGGTAATCCCACCAGCTCATCATCAAGCAAAACCGTCTGCAATGAAAAAAATTGACATGAAGAACAGAAACAAACGACAGCGAGATGAAGAAGGAGAGGATTCAAAAAATAGAGTTTCGGAGGAGTCCAACGGTGCCCACGCCAACACAGAAAGAGACAATGATTTCAATCATGCACACGACAACGAAGCCGGAAAGGATGACAACGATCATGTAAGAGATGATTTCTCTAAAAGTATTTGTTGCTACTGAAAATAGAACGGTGCTTCCTAACAAAGCATTTGTTTTTGTTTTTCTGAATCAGGGAAATACAAGCCAAAAGAGGATAAAGAGGAAAAGGCCGAGCGGAAAACAATCGCTACCGATGATAGCCAACGAAGAAGATAAAACAGAGGCTGGCGAAACATGTCAAATCAAGGCTGGAGCTATATTTGTACAGGTCAAGGAAGCATGGGCAATTCTCAAAGATCGTCATCGACAAGATGTTAAGACGGCTTGCTTTGGCAGCATAGAGGGCTGAAAATAACAAGGTCAATCAACAAGAACCTCGGAGCACACATCTACAAAAATATGGACACAACTAACTTGAAGATAAGCTTTGGTGACGGTGATGGAGACAAGGAAATAAGGATTACAAAGGAAGGGATCCATAAAGCTTTTGTATACCCAAACGACAAAAAAAAGACAACACCAAGGCCAATGATTTGCAACGAATCAATGAAGGAGCTCTAGTCAGACCTTGGCCTCAGAAATACCGAGTTCACACATTCAGATCTGATTAGGAAACTAAGGGAGCTTGTAGAAATAGATCGAGAAGAAGAAAACAAGAAGGCTGTCAAAATCTTTTTCTTCATATTTTTCAACAAGGTTGTCTGTGGGACAACCTTCCGTTGCTACATCAAACAAGCAATAATGGTCAAGAATATGAATTATGAAGAAATGGCGGAGATGGATTTCTGCCAGGTCATTGTCGAAACAATCCAGGCTGGAGCCATTGATTTGGAAGAAATGAAAAAGGGTGTAAATGGAAATCAAGACCACCTCTACGGCTTGGCGCATGCACCAGTAGTCATGTACCTTGACTCCCTTCTATTACCAAACACAAGAGAAATGAATAGATTATCTAAGAGTATGAACAATACTTCAACGCCCAGAGTGAACTACCTTGAGGAGAAGTTTCTAAAGAAGATAGCTAAAGAAGACATGAAGAAGGATGGAAAAGGACGTCTAGATGACTATGAATTTGGCAGGATAAAGGTATCTCTGTTGTCTATGAATTCCTCATACCTTATAGAAACACTTCTTATTCTAACAAACTTCGTCTTACCGAAACAATGCAGACATGGAAAGGGACAGCAGATAGGATATTCTACACGGATCATAGAAATGCAGGGTCACCTTCAACTTCGATGCAACTGGTACCATCACAGAGTAAGAGACATGACCAACAAATGACAAATCTGCTACTAGATCCACCCAAGCTTAGGCATGAAGCAACGTCCAGCACCAAAGCGAGAAGCAAACACGAGACAAGCACTAGCAAAGGATCTGAAGAAGCCTTCAACAAGATCAACAAATTGTTAGAAAAAGTGCTTGATGAAGCAAGACAGTTACCCGTGACAAGGCAGAATAATGTGGCAGGATGCACTGAAGATGAGGCAAATTATGACCAATCAGCCAGAGGAAGTCTGATAAACAAAACGGTGACACTAATTGGTAAATTCAATCGACACAATGCCTATCAGCGCATGATTCACAATAGGAACCTGACAACAATAGTGAAAACAGTAGAAGAACCACCGAGAAGACCGAAAAGAGAAACTAATGAAGTAGAAGAGAAAGAAGGGAGAACGAAAAGAACCAAAACACCAAAGACGATAGATGCAAACCGGGCCAAAACAGAGAAGAAGCAGATAAAAGATGGCAACAACAGTGAACACGAGCATCCAAAGAAGAAATCACGTGTCATCTCTGAAGATACGAGAGAACCGAGAAGGAAAGGCTCGTCCTCGGGCATCGTAACCATCCAAAAGGTGAGTATAAACAACCTTTTTTTTCTTGTAAGCTGGATACATACGTGTTTTATAAGCTAACAGACCTGGAACGAAATGTAGACTCGGCTGGACAAGAAACAACAAACAAGTCCAGCAGAGATAGGCTCATGTAGCGATAGATCACAAGATGAACAAGAGCAATAAGAAAATGGTAATGAGGTGACCTTCCATAACCAACTTACCCACGTATAACAGGTCTTCTAAATAAAATGTACCACAAAACTCACCATGTTTCATACCCAGGTATTACAAGAAGCGGAAGTAGTAGAGGATGATGTGCAAAGGCACACTCAAGATGAAGTTGCTGGTGATACAGAGATAGAAGCCTCAGAGATGACAGTTGATGACAAGGTTGAAACTATTTTTTCTCAAAAAGAAATAGCAGTGGACACAAAGACAAACACCACAAGTACCGAAGGACGGGTAAAATCAAACGACAAGAAAAAACCTATCTCGGAGATTTATCCTATGATGCAGTTTATTAGACTAACATTTTTTATCTGAATGGACACAGGAAATAAACGAGACCACTGCTGCGAAACAACGACAAGTTATAGAACATGAGGAAACCGAAATTTCAGGGGAGCTTGTGAGTACAACAGTACAAATTGTTGCAACAGAAGAACAGGCTTCGCATGACACAGAAAATCTAGGAGAGATCTCACAAGCACCAATGACTGAAGAGGTAAAGTTGGACAAGAGTTATAAGAGATCACACATTCCAAATGAAGATCTTTAGTTTTATGCCGATCACACATTCCAAACAAGACCCCACAGGCACCAATTGTTGTTCTATGCCGATTGTTTCGTTTATTTGTTTTCCTATTTATGTTTAGACATGTTTTGAAGAAGCACTAGATGATACAATCCCTAATAATTCATAAGAAACAAAGGAGAGTACCGATGTTGTACACATACTGTAGTCTCATCATTTCCAAACAAAAAATGAACCGCTAAACTCACCATCTTTCATCTACAGGTACTACAAGAACATGGAAGACAACAAGCAACACAGGTCGAACCCGGATCTCATGATGAATCTAAGTCACATCAAAGTTACACTCAAGACGAAGTTGGTCCTGACAAGGAAATACAAGCCTTAGAGATGGCAGTTGTTGAGAAGCTCCTAGAACCTCTTTTACCTCAAAAAGAAATAGCAGTGCAGGTAGATACAAACACCATTAACGACCGACGGACCGGTAAAATAAAATGACAAGAAAAAACTTATCTTGGAGATTTATCCTGGGGTTCTGGTTAATTATAGTAACATTTTTTATCTGAATGGATGCAGGAAACAAACAACACCATTGCTACAAAAGGACAACTAGAAAGCCTACACGAGCAAACCCTACAGGAGGACACCACTGCTGCAAAAGAACAACTAGAAAGCCTACAGGAGCAAACCCTACAGGAGGACACAAACATTGAACATGTGAACGCCAACGAACCAACAATTCATGTTTCTATATCATTTAAAAAAATTGGTAGTCAAGGAACAAATACAATCCCTAATAATTACTTTTCAGCTTCAAGGGCCATGAGAAACAAAGGAGAGTACTGATGTTGTACACATACTGTAGTCTCATCACTTCCAAAGAAAAAACTGAACCGCTAAACTCACCATCTTTCATCTACACGTACTACAAGAACATGAAATACAACAGGCAACCCAGGTTGAACCTGGATCCCATGACGAATTTAAGTCACAGCAAAGCTTCACTCAAGACAAAGTTGGTCCTGACACAAAGATACAAGCCTTAGAGATGGCAGTTGATGAAACCATAAAATCAGGGGAGCTTGTCAATACAACAGAACCAAGTGTTGTAATCAAAGAGAAATGTTCACTTGACACAGAAAAACTAGGAGAGATCGCATAGTCACGAATGACTGAAGAGGTAAAGTTGGACAAGAACTATAAGAGATTGCACATTCCAAATGAAGTTTCATCGTTATTTATATTTTTGGTTCATCAAACAGGAAAAAGAAACAAATGAAAGCATCAGGATGGAACAACAAGACAGTGTTGTCGCTGGAGTGGAAGACTTGCAAAAAACATACCCAAGAACTTCAATATATGAGTAAGAAGAAGCGAGAGTGCAAGGCACAACCCAGCTGAGAAACACCGACGAGGTCAACACCACCAACCAACAATTACTGTTTCTACATCATTTAAAATAACAATTGGTGAAGAAATACATTATCTAATAATTTCTTTTTAGTTTGAAAAGCCACAAGAAACAAAGGAGAGTACCGACATTGTACACATGAGCAAGCAACCAGAAGAGGTCAACAAACATATTATTGCAATGGCAAACAACGCTGAAATTGGAGGTACAAAACATTCACTCGATGAGAAGGAAATATCAAGGACTACAACGGCAACAGCTTCTGAAGAGGTAAATTTACATAAGCTGCTTCTCTGAATTGAAAAAATAGCTCCTCGAGCACAAACGAAATCACATTTTAAGTTACCTCTTTCTTTGAGCAGACGCAAGAGAAACGAGAGGACACTAGCAGTGAGAAACAAACAACAGGATCCCAGGACATGGCACTGGCAACAACATTCGAAGAGGTGGTATTCCACAAGATGCTTTCATAAAAATAAATATTGCAATTTTATTTTGATTTAACTACAAATTTCCGTCGTGATACAGAAAATCAAAGAAGATAAGCTCACACATATACAAATTGAAGCAAATCTTCAGAGTGTCCTGGACAAAAACAAGGACAGAATAGAAACCAAGGCAGCTCATGGTACACCAAGGCAGGAAGCCCAAGAAGATGAGCTCACACATATACAAGTTGAAGCAAATCTTCAGAGTGTTCTGGACAAAAACAATGACGCAATAGGAACCCAGGCACCTCATGGCACACCAAGGCAGGAAAGTGATGACAAAGGACATGGTACAACTCGTTGCAGCAAATCAGGTAATTAAAAATATTATTTCAACCCCTCTAATTACATAAACACAAAGTACCAAGTAGTACAATGCCAATTGAACCTAAAACCGTGTCCTCTTAAGGTACAAAAGGCAACAAAGACACTGAGCCCACAAAAGAAACCATCAAAAAAATATACAATGATGTATGCGGCAGGGAACGGATAGTCGAAGAAAAGTAAGTCCATGTTACTTCCACAGAAAAAATTATTTCAATGTTTTTTCCCGTGAACAAATATACCCTTTATCTCTATCTCTCTATGTATATATATTGCAGAAATGATGATTTCATAATAGTGGGGGATGTTATTACCAAGATCGGAGACTCTGCCAAAAGCTTCGCAGATGGTAATGTGGTCAACACTACAATCATTGAGCCCATGTTATTGCTCCTACAAAATTAATTCAAGGGCACACGGAGGAAGATCCTAACAGTAAACAACACTATAAGTAAAAATCTCGACGCAATATCATGTTTTAAGTAAATGAGTATCAGGTTGTGTACATGTGGACTTACAAATTCTTTGTATGTACATTTCACAAAACAAGCATCATGTAATATACCGAGCCGATAGCAAAGATCCATTGAACTTTAGAGACTACGATGACGAAAAGATAAAAGAAAAAATTCTGCCCAGGTATCTTAAGACGTTTTTCGGTATCAAAGAAGGAGAACATCTTGAAGATTATGACATGGTAAACAGAACAAACTACCATATCTAGGAACGATTACAGATGTTTACATTTATGCTACCAACGTTTATGTTTCATTGTTGTCCTTTTGTAGTCCCTTCTACCAACTGCCATAGGGGGGTTCATCAAAGACCAAACTATAGGTCACTATGTGACCATAGCACTCAACATGAAGAAACAGCGCTGTGAGCTGCTTGACTCTATAAAGGGTAACAATGAGCCAAGAGAATTCTTCAACATTGTAACAAGAAATTTAAAGAGGATCTCGAAACAAGTAAGGTCAAAGGTTCAACTTTCACCAAGTAACATTGACCATTTCAAGAAGGTCATCATGGACGTACCACTTTAGGACTAGACACGTAAACACTACTAACATCCTTGTTCTTTATCTCGTTGAGACAGTTTAACTTGAAAACGTAGAAAGTATTTTCATACCAAGGGTCCAACATCATTAACGAATCATTCTCCCAACTCGCAAACTAGGCTGTGCGTTCTACATGTACATGAATCTCAAGCACTACTCTGAGTAAGGAAGAACTATCTCACTAAGAGAAGAACAAGTCCCTGAGTTGAGGAAGAGGATTCTATATCATTTAATGAGCGAACACATGGGCAATACAAACCTAGTATTGCTAAATTGTACAACAGGTTCGTCTTTCAAAAAAAAACTAATTCTCCGTTGAGAGGTAGTTTTTACAAGCAACGCCTCACAATATTTATACGTTTGTTTGATTGGGATAGATATGCTAAAACGTAAAGTTGTAATCGAAGACATAGAAATGAAACAAGTCGATTGCAGCATAACCGAAGAAGAAATTCCTCAATCTCCCGAGCAAATTGATGTATGCACTAGTGAGATAGAAGTTATTAAATTGGTGGAGAGTGGAGAGGAAGAAGGCAAACAAGACAACACTTCATGGAGTCAAGGGAAAGAACTTAACCAAGAGGGTCAAGAGCAACATATGTAACAAGATGCTGATTTGCAGAGGGAGCATGAACGCAAGGATCCTCCAATAGAACTAGATCGACCCCCTCGGCCCAACCGAGGAGAAGACTGAAAAGAAAATGACAAAGAGAAGAGAAAGATATCTGAATAGATGATTATTAAAGAGTGGAAACGTGATGCTGCCATGTCTGTTCATAAAGAAGCAAACAAAGTTGTCAAGAGAAAATTAGAAAAAAGGTCAGTAGTAAGCAGCACATCAAGCACAGTAACATACGTGCCTTTGGATTTCTTGCTCCCAAAAACGCTATCCCATGAAAAAGATCTGGTAGACTTTCTAGAGAGCCTTACACCTGTTCAACTAGAAAGTTACGGTGAAATTGTAGTTCAAGGAGGTATGAATTTTCAAGATTTCAAAACAGCGTTAACTATGGATAATGAGGAGGAATTTAACAGGAAAAAAGTGGAGGTGCTGGCAAGGTTGCAATCGGATTCCCTAGGTACCTCAATACGTTGGTCATCTGAGATCACACTGACAAACATAATATCTATAAAGAAGACGATCAAACGGTTAACCAGACTCTACGGCGTAACTAACATTCCAACATTTGAGTATCAACACTTCATTCACATGGACAATGCCAAGGCCCTTCATCAATATCTAATGAGCAACGAAGGGCAGGAGAATTGCGGAGAGTAAGTAGCCTCTCTGCCCTGAAAAAAGAAAGACAAGTGAAGCTACCTAAGAAGTGACTCTATTTTTTTTGTAAACCTTTTTTGCTTTGCAGAGCACCCCTGTATAAAAATGCAAATCTTGAAGATTATATTGCCGGAAAACTCATGCTGGAGCAGCTCCAGAAAGGAACAAAGGGACAAATGGAGGCCATCATCTGTAACGCACTTTTCGAAGAATGGACAGAATAGAAACAGTACAACACAAGCGATAAAGTTATTCTCACAACAGAATTCGAAAATGTATGCAAAATCCTCTTCCACAAAAGCACTTCCATCACACAATCGATCGGAATTTTTTTGCTAAACGTACAGTCCTTGTTTGTTGCAGCTTGTACTCGGCCTCGACTATAAAAATGGAGGACTAAAAGAGTTCAGTGAGGATGAATCACTACAACAGTTTGAAACACTCGTGAAAGGACAAAACCTTCTAGATAAGAAGCTGGTAAGTTCCCTTCACATCAGTTATTCTACTTCTTAAGCCCACATGTTCACATGACATTTGACTCTCTGTGTCACCCAATGCAGATCATGATTCCTCATAACACCGCTTCACACCACACGTTGTATGTACTGAACAAGTACGTGGAGACAGTTGACATTCTGGACTTGCTAGAGTACAAGCATTGTAGTAAGTCGACATGGAGAGAACACCATAGAAGCCATGAAGAACTGGTATGTGGGTCTGAATCCTGTTTTGTCTCTCTGCTGATAACATGGTATGATTACTTTTCTTAACAACCAAACAAAATTGAAATCACCAGATTGAAAGGATGTATCTGCTGATGAGGAGGCATTACGGGAAAGCGGCACTAAAAGCCCGGGACAAACCAAATTGGGGAAAATTAGCAGCGAGGCCTAACAGAGTTTCCACGCCAAAACAAAAGGATACACTATGCGGACAATTCATGGTCCAACTTGTAAAATACTGGAACGGCCAATCACTGGTGAAGGACGATGACAAACTACACGTAAGTTAACAATATAACAATTTTATTTATTTTGAGCATCATAGTTTCCATGAAAATAATAAGTATTGGGATATCATGACTGCAACATAGTAGGTAGATGACGAATGGAAACGAGAGTTCCTATTCATAGTGATATTTGGTAAAAGCAACAACTTAATGTGGGACCAGTTGCCTGGACGAATACAAGAATTCAAACCAACAGATTCAAAGTTTTTTTCAACCAAGGAAGGTAAGATAACTTTTCTGGAACGACACACGCGGAGAGGCTATGACTAGACGGTTTGACATATATTTTCTATCATAGAAACAATGACAATCAATTTTTACCTACTTTGACAGAGACAAATAGCAAACAAAAGGCCACACAACGAAACAACATGACATATCCAAACTTGAAGTGACACGCTTTGACCACACGGATGACGCAGCCAAGCTCCTGTAAATAATCATGAACAATAAGCGGTAGAAGGAATTCAAAAAGTGACTTGTTTACTCATGCACGTAGAAAAATACCTCAAGATACTTTTTATAGACCGCCCCACAACAATAATTATTTTTTTCTCTATCATCAAAAATCTATATAAGCGGAGGTATGGAAACTCCACAGAATCAATTTTAACTGGAGCGCAATTGAAGGCATCATTTGGACCAACACCAGGTCTGAACAAAGCTCGCATTGAAAAGAGGGTGCTCAATGAAATAGCACATATCTAGGAAAGCATAAAACCTTCACAAGAAAGTTATGAAGACAGGTTAATATTAGGCCCTTACTTTGTAGAGGTAAAATTTAAAATACCACACACATCCTTGTAAATTTGCACGTCTCATGTCGATAATAGTTTATTTCTTTTTGGTGCACAATATACTGAAAATAAAGAATCACGCTCTAGGCATTAGCAAGTTTAAAGCTAAATTGGATAAAGAGAAGAAAAAATTGATTCCCCAGTACCTCAATGAACATCAACAGAAGAAGCTCTCAACAACAAATATGGTAAAAGCCCTCACTCCAAAACATAATCAAAAAATGTGTTTTAGCATATTCCTTCATATAGCATTAAATGTCAAAAAAACTTACGTGTTTGTAGATATTCTTAATAACGGAGAGGGAAAGCTATTATGCTGTATATATGCTGGACAAATACATGAACAAAGTCCACATCATCGATCCTCGTGAAGTATCTCGCAAGGAAATTCACGAAGAGAGTGATCCAAACATTTACAGTTTGACCGATGAGGAAGTAAATAAGATGTTTGATTTATTTGATGCAAGAAAGGAGAAAAGGGATAGAGACTATGATACCTACCACAAACATAAATTGAAAGTTGTAAGTATCCTAAATTTAAAAAAAATCCACTTGCTAATTTCTTCAACCTCCCCCCCCGTAAAAAACTATACTTGAAGGTACCTAGGTTTAAAGCAGTTTTCTATGTGGTACATCACAAGGATATGGGAACCAAGCAGAAGGTTAATTGGCAAATAAAGTTCGTAGAAGATGTTGCAATGGTTGACAAGGGTGAATCAGCATATGCTGCTCTGAAGCTTGCATTCTTGTACAATGGCAAGAAATTTGTTGAAGACATAGATCATTTCGATGTAAGTTTTCCCTCAAATTGTAGACTATGCTAGGAGCATATAAAAAAACTGGAATATTTTTTACTTCTTGTTATTACTTAGTGAAGAAATTTTGTTGGTGAATTTAATTTTTGTTGGTGAATTTTCTAGGATGAACTAGAAATCTGGAGGGCGGAAGCACTATACATGCTATTACTCAGTGAAGAAAACGAAGTCAAACCTGATGCGATGGGTTAATAGATTCGATGGTTCTTAAACAAGGATGAAGACTAATACTTGTCAAATGGCACGGTTAAACTATCACCATATAACTGTTTTTCCAACGTAAACATGTAAACATGAAATTGAAAGCATGTAAATGAAGTCCATCTCCATGTGTATGTGCATGTAAACAAAGATTCATGAATCGTTTTTCTAGGAAATTCATACACATGCCTTTTATCGACGGCTCGATGCCAAGCCTCTGCAAGAATCACCCCCCATGAATCTGCAATAGATAAACCGTGAATCAGACACATGCCTCCAGATACTGATGAATCATGTGTCCAAAAATCAGACACCTGCCTCTGTCGACTCATACAACGTACCTCTAGACGATTGCACGCTGCACAACAAAACATGGTGCAAGACCAATACAGGCGTCCTACACTAGGCACAGGAGTGAAGCCATACAAGCACTTGTGTGTAGCCTCTACAGACACGATTGTGTAGCTGTAACAGGCATGTCTGTGTCGCCGCTATAGGCACGTTTGTGTCCCCGCTAAAGGCACGGTAGTGTAGCCTTTACAGGCACGAGAGTGAAGCTGCTACAGGAAGGCAAGTGAAGCCTATACAGGAACGGGAGTGAAGCCTCTAAAGGCACACGAATGAAGCCTGTACAGGAATGGGAGTGAAGCCTCTACACGCACGCGAGTGAAGCCTCTACAAGCACGTGACTGAAGCACGCATATGCATGGGAGTGAAGCCTCTACGGGCACGTGACTAAAGCACACACAAGCACGGGATGAAGCCTCTATAGGCACGTGACTGAAGCATGCACAGGAATGGGACAGAAGCATCTACAGGCACGCGACTGAAGCCTACATAGGCACGACAGTGAAGCCCCTACATGCACGGGACTGAAGCTACTATTGGCACGTATGTAGGGGCTTCACTCCCGTGCCTGTGTGTGCTTAAGTCACGGGACATGCACGTGACTAAAGCCTCTATAGGCACGGAACTGACGCATGAACAATCAGGTGACTGAAGGATGCATAGGCACGTGAGTGTAGCCTCTATAGGCACGTGACTGAAGCATGTACAATCACATGACTGAAGCATGCACAGGCACGTGATTGAAGCCTCTACAGGCACAAGACTGAAGCATTTACACGCATGCTATTGAAGACTCTATAGGCATGTGATGGAAGCATCTACAGGCACGCAACTGCAGCCTACACAGGCACCATTGTGAAGCCTCTACGAGCACGGGATTGAAGCATCTACATGCATGTGTTAGAAGCCTCTGTTCGCACTATAGTGAAGCATCTACAGGCACGTTTGTGAAGCCCCTACAAGCACGGGCGTGGGATTCTCGAGGCACGGGAGTGAAGCCTCTAGAGGCACGTGTGTGAAGCCATACAAGCACTTGTGTGTAGCCTCTACAGGCACGATTGTGTAGCCGTTACAGGCACGTCTATGTCGGCACTATAGGCACATTCATGTCGCCGCTAAAGGCACGATATTGTAGCCATTACAGGCACGGGAGTGAAGCTGCTTGTCACACCCTGTGTTTGTATCACCTTGTTATGCTTGGATTTATAAAATTTGGAACCAATTAAAACTTTTTAGTGCTTGTGCTTGTTTGAATTGTTGCTTGTTTGCTTGTTTGGTTGTGGTGCGTGGCACTCTTAGATTTTATCCCTCTCCATTTTCATCTTCCTTGACCCAAACCTCTTGCCCAATGATCATGCCATGTGAATAGTGCCCAAAACTATTTGTATCAAATATTATTGTGACCAAAAAGTATTTATTCAAATTAGATTTTTGAAAACCCCTGAGTTGAGGTTTGCAATGCAAGTCCTCAAATTGGGTGGATCCTTTGTCCCCAAAGGCTTTACTTCAAACCTACTATATATATTACTTTCCAAAACCAACAAATATTATTTTAATACTTATTTAAAGGCTTTTTCTTAAGGCCATAAATGGTCTTTCATAGGGAAGAATTATTTAAATGCTTTCAAAATATTTGAGAAAATTTAGGGAAACTCAGTAGACATATATTTTCCATATATGTGAGTTTAAACACATGGTCATGTTCAAAATAATGGGCAAAACCCCTCAAAACCCTTTCTATCAAAATCAAGCTTTGGAATATTTCTGTAAGAAATATTCTCAATAAATTCCATGAAAATTACAATAAGTCAACATTGTCATAGGTGATGATCTTGCAAAGTTTCATCTCAATCCAAGTTGATTTTATTCATCAAACTGTTCCAAACACCTCCCTGTCCACATTCAAATTTGAGCAAATTTACATTGTGAAGTTTCTTCCCTTGACCCCAAAATTTGTGGGCATGTTCTAATCACCAATAATGATGCTACACTAAGTGGTGCATCAAGGGGATTAGCTTAGCATGACTAGATCTACAGAAACCAGATTCTGTTGATTTCTAGGGTTTTCTAAAGTTACATTGTGAACTTTCATCAATCCATCTCAAACCTGGTGATCACTCCTAATCCCAACCACCATTTGATCCTGTCAAATCTCATGGCAAGCAAAGCCCATTTGCTTGCCCTAATCTCCATCAAACACCTTCAGCCAGAATAACAAAAACCTTGTTTGACCCCTTCCTTTAATTCCATTGCCTTCAAATTTTTACCACACCATCTTGAAATGGTATTTCAACTCCAGTAAACCTTGCATGGCCATAGCTCCATTATTGAGGGGTGAAAACCTCCTTTTTCACCCCTTGACAGTGATGGCAGCACCATTTTTACCCCCTCCTCTTACTTCAACCCCTCTTCTCCCCTCTCAAAGTATCCAAGGAGAATCCCAGGAACCCCCAGGAGCTACTGGACAAAGTGGGACACCCCAGAGCGCACGGACAACGGCCATGCCGGCCATTTGCACGCTCTGGAGCACGCTACAGTGCGCTCCTGCACTGTAGCATTCCCCATCCTGATGCTCCCGACCACCTAGGGCATCCCCTCGTGTTCCCCGAGACGCCCTCGGCATCCATGACATGCCACCATGTCGGCCCCCTCCTCTCTCCTCCTCCAGCGACCTCCCGCACGCGTGCCCGGCACCACCCAGCTCGGTCAACCGCGGGGCTCGTACGTGCGCGATCCCCCGCCTCTTTCTCCTCTTCCCATGGCCTAGACCAACCCCTCAAGCACCATAGACACGCCCTCGCCCCCTCTGCTTGACCCTGGCCCCGGCCTCGAGCTCGCCGGTGCACCCGAGCTCGGTGGACCACCGGGCGCCTATAAAAGGGCCTCCATGCATCCCGTTCTCCCCTTCGGACCCCTCCTCTCCCTTCCACTCGCCCTTAAGGAGCCCATCTCGACCTCCTCGTGCGCGAGCGCTCGGGATCGAGCCGAAGTCCACCACGGCAGCCCCGCCATCGATCTCCCACTGAGGCGCCCCTCTAACCCCCATTTTTGTCTCATTGGGTCCCCCTCAATGCCCTGGCCCGTTCCCCTCCTTCTTCCCCTCTGTTTGATGTACAGGGTGACCAGCACGTCCTCCACTCGAAACTCCTCCGTCGCGGGTGCTCGCCGCCGGCGACTCCAGCCACCTCCGGCGCCCATTCGACCTCCAGGCGCGGCGGCTCGACCCCGAGCCCAACCCTATGCTCGCCTATCGTCGTAGTGCCCTACACCGCCATCGGTGAGCTCCCCTCCTTCCTGTCCCGAGGTGGGAGAAGGACCTGACAGGGGGGCCTCACCTGTGGGCCTCTCCCTCGCCTCTCTCGCCCCTCTCTGTCATTGGCCACCGGGCCCCGCACGTCAGGTTTGAAACCTGACGGGCACAGGGGCACCGGATCGTCTGGCATGTTTTGCTCTGGGCCAGCCGAGTAGCGGCCAGTTCTGGCCCAGGGCACAGTGCACTTTTTCTTTTTCTGTTTTTGTTATGATTTCCAAAAATTCCTCAGAACCTAATATTTTTCCAAATCCAATAATTCTTCCACCAAAAATCGTGAAATATTATGTAGAATTTAATAGTGCCATTTGTAAAATATTTTGAAAATACTTTATGTATTGTTTTATTTTAAAACCCCCTTTTTGGCATTTTTGACCACTGTTAAAAGGAGTTTTGAAAACCTTTTTTCATACCAAAACCTTAGAAGATTATTGTAGAATAGATTGTAGTATTTATCAGAGTAGGGAAACATTTTAGAAGTAGAGTTGCGTTTTGTTTTTATTGAGATGCTTATTATTGCCCGTTTATTCTGCGATGATAGATTGTGTTGTTGACGAAGGTGTTGGACCCGAAGAATTCGAAGACCCCGAGGACTTTGTTGAGCCACGCAAGCAGCCCTTTGACCATGTTCAGAAACAATTTTTATTTGCATGGCATATAACACTTTACTTTCATTATATTTGATCATATGGAGTAGTGCCCACTTTTGTGGGTTGCTCCCAATACTTTTGCCGTTGATACTTGCATCGTGCATGACCCTACCACCTTATGAGGGTTATGCGGGTGGGTGTAGATAGGATGCTAGTAGATGCTATGCAAGTGGGATCGTGATTATGCATGGTGATGGAAAGAAAGAGATGATTTCAAAGACTTTTTGAAAACCCCGTCGGGTGCCACTAATGCTCGAGGGAGATGATGATGAGTTGGGTGACCACTTGAGAAAGAAGTGGTGTACCGGAACAAGTTGAGGGTGTGTTTTCAAAAACGGAGAGTTTTAAGGTCTGCTGACCGTTCCAACCTTACATGTGCAACCACGATACCCCTTATGGGACGGGGCTCTGTTGATTACTTTGGTGGGTACTGGAAAGGAGCCTGCATTACTAGTGTCGGGAGTGGCGTGGTCACTCCCGATATAGGGTCATGCTGGTATGGACGATCATGCGTTGTCTTCACAGGCACCGGGCACACCGTTGGTCCCTGCATGGATGCTACGAATGATGTATATCATGTGGGCTGGGTACCAATCGAGTGGACTCTTTGTTTAGTATCGCCAGGGGAAAGGCATTGTTCGGGTGCTTACCTTGGGTATGTTATATACTGCGAGTCGTGGATGACACATAAGTTCCCCGAGTCTTGTGGGTAAAGCGTGCAACCTCTACAGAGTGTAAAACTATCCGAATAGCCGCGTCCACGGTCATGGACAGTTGGAGGTCCTTATTAAACTATGTCTAGATGTTTTCGCAAAACGTGGTGTGTGTGTGTATGGATGACACAGATATGACACTTGAGATAAGTCAGATGACCTGACGGGATGATTGAGCGTGAGATGTTCAACCCCCTGATCATGATGATATCTATAACTTGTTCATATGGATATCTAGCAACTGATAATGCATGCTTACCTAGTTACTTGATCATGTCATTGCATTCAAAATTAGCTATCTGCAAAATACCTATTCGTGCTAGATCATGCATTGTTATACCTTGTTCCACAACATGGGTTGCTTGCGAGTACATTCAAAGTACTCATTGGCTTGCCACTGGTCATTTAATTGGCCAGGCATGGAAGAATAGGAGTATGGTGAAGAGTTCGTTGGTGATGAACATGCGAACTAGGATGCTTCCCATTCAGAATGCCTATAGGTTTAAGGCAGATGGCAATGGGTTCACGCTTTCGATCAAGATTTCCACTATTTGTTATGTTTAAGTGTTTGTCCCTTGTGGACCTATCTATGTAAGACTAGACCTTCATGGTCTTTATTTGTGTAAGACGCTTAATGTGGATGTAAGACTCTTGTTATTCAGCTTCTGTGTGTTCAGTGAGCATTGATCTCTGGGATCACTATACACGTGCATTCGGCGACCAGGACTTATGAGTCGGGGTCCCCACAGAGCTGGTATCAGAGCCATCCTGACTGTAGGAAGCCCTTAGTTAGCATGGACGTTAGTTAGGGTAAAGCCGTTTTCAAAACTACACCTAGCACCTATACTTAGGAGTTCTACACTATTTACCTCTTCTATTCTTCACACAACACTCTGCTGACTCTTCTCCGTTCAAACCTTTATAGATGGCCATCTTACCCGAAGCCTTCCTGACATCCGGCTTTCCCTTACTCCTTGGGGATAGCTTGGATAAGTGCCAGTTTCACCAACCACCCATTTTCCTCTACCACGAGCACTAGGTCGATGCCGTCATGAAGGAGTACCACGTGGATGTGGTCGTGAAGGCAAACGACTCCCCGACTAGTTGGTTCTTTGAAGGACCACAAATGGAGACCATGGCACTCGTAGTCGAGACAGCTGCATGCAAGGCACTTCTGCACCTGCGAGACATCATTCCAGAGATGGCTGACGAGCCGGCTACTCACTACCTTCCTTTCAGGAAGGATGATCTTGGCGAGAGCTGGACGCTGATTGCATCTAAGGAGGATGGCACACCACTCAGGTTCCACACCTATTTCAGCCTCTCTGCCGATAGTCTGGTTCACAACCTGATTAATGAGTCCATGAAGCTCCGCGAGGAACTTCACCACACCCGAGAGCTACTTCGACAAGCCAACACGAAGCCAGACAGGATCAAGAAGGATGGAGCCCCCGAGGGACGACCAACTATCGCTTATCGAGGAGGAGTACCCCCAGCTAGGGATGCACCTACACGTCGTCATCACATGAGTGCGAAGGAGTACCGTGAGCTCTTCACCGACCCGTCGACGAAGCATCATCGGGATGGACCTCCTCATTCCCCGACCCCTTCGACCGAGAATGATGCCCGTTGAGATGATGAGCAGGAGGAAGGCCCAGAAGAGCGTGACTACGAGACCGAGCACTCCACCAACTGAGTCCGGGAACCCCTAGGGTAGGATCAGTCATGTACCCCTCATGCGAAGTTGAGTCCGTGTAATGGTTCCTATGAAACCATGTGTGCTTGTTGATTGTTTTGTTATTTGTGTTCCGATGCAAGTTGCGCTTTTGCCTTAGGCAACATATAAGCGACTCCATCGTCTATCTTAATATATGTTGGTCTTTCGACCTTTGTTCTAACACACTTGCACTCGACTAACCCCCTTAGGCGCACTTTTCCATTCTTACTTTTCCTCTCGTCTATCCCAGTTGTTTGACTTGGCTTCTCCAAATAGGATGGTGACTGCTACCCACAATAGCTCCTTTGCCAACCCTGAAGCCAACAACTAAAACCAGCAACATGACGCTAGTGGGACTGCTCATGCTGGAGGACACCAGGAGCAGCCACAAGGCGACATTCCCCCGCCACCACCTCCACCGGAGAACATGACCATAGCTTAGTTTCTCCAAGTTCTTTGGGAGGAACGCCAAGCCAACAATGCTGCTCTTCAGCAGATGGCTCAGGCCCCTATGAACAACCAGCAGCAAGGTAGGAATGGCAATGGCCGCTCCACTCCGTCTGAGTTCATGAGGATTTCGCCCCCAATCTTCATCGAGATAGTTGAACCCTTGGATGCTGACGGCTGGATCTACACCATCGAGGACCTCCTTGCACTGGTTAATTGCAATGAGGATCATGAGAAGGTGCTTTATGCCTCTCACTTCCTCGGAGGTACCGCCCGAGCTTGGTGGGATGGATTCAAGGTCATGCAAGGTGAACATGTGATCACTTGGGATGACTTCAAGGAAGGATTCCACACAACTCACATTCCTTCTAGGATCATGGCTATCAAGAAGAGATAATTCTGAGCGCTGAAGCAAGGAAGTGGCTCTGTCAAGGACTACCTGCAGAAGTTCAACCTACTGTCAAGGTATGCACCTGAAGATGTCAACATGGAGGCTGCCAAGAAGGAGCCCTTCATGGAAGGACTTCAACAGACCCTGCAGTATGAGCTCATCGTCTGCAACTATCGTACCTTCTTCGACCTGGTGAACAAGGCCCTCATGGTGGAAGACAAGCGTCATGCCATATACGACACTCACAAGTGCAAGATGATCAGCAAGGGAAGCTCCAGCAACCAGAAGCCTCGCCCCTGGCAGCCAACCCTAGCCAAGCCGACCTATCAGCCACAGCAGGTTAGACCTCCTGCGCCTCGACCGAGCTACTAGCCTCAGTAGTATGCCAATCCCAGGCCAGCTTACAACAACCCCAATAACAACAGCGGCGGAAGGAACTACAACAACAACCCTGGGAAAGTCGCTTGTTTTGGATGTGGTCAGCCAGGACACATCTCTAGGCTGTGTCCCAACAAGAAGCCAGATGCACCGCGCCCCAATGCGCCAAACCAAGGTCAAGGCTGTGGAGCACCCCCAAGGAACCCCGCTCCGTGCAACCAGCCCAACAATGGAAAAGGTCATGTGAATCACGTCACCGCAAAGAAAGCCCAGGGAGACTCGGACGTCATACTGGGTACGTTCCTCGTCAACTCAACCCCAGCAACAGTATTGTTTGATTGTGGAGCTTCGCATTCTTTTGTCACCCAAAAGTTTGCACTAGAGAGTGCATGAAGCCTAAACCCCTGGTTAGTCGTATGTTGATACAAACCTCGGGATTAGTTATGAAGTCTGGGACAGGTTGTAAGGGAGTTGAGATTAACATCAACGGAGTAGATTTCCTAGCAGACCTTATCATCCTAAAGTTAGAAGGCTTGGATGTGATCCTAGGCATGGACTAGTTAACCAAGCACCAAGGCTTCCTAGATTGTGCGAAGAGGATTGTTACCATGACCAATAGCCAAGGAGTGGAAGTCAAGTATGTTCCTCACCCTACCTCCACTCAAGCCCCTCAGGCTAACTGTCTATTGGGAATTGAGTTGGATCAAGTGCCAGTGGTATGTGAATACCCGGATGTATTTCCTGATGAGCTTCCCGGAATGCTTCCTGACCGCGAGATTGAGTTCATCATTGAGTTAATGCCCGGATCCAGGCCCATCTATAAGAAGCCCTATAGGATGGGATCCGAAGAGTTCGCTGAACTAAAGAAGCAACTGGTAGAGCAGCTCAGAAAAGGATTCATTCGCCCAAGTGCCTCTCCTTGGGGATCGCCTGTTCTATTTGTGTCAAAGAGGGACGGGACTATCAGACTCTGTGTCGATTACCATTCTGTCAATGAAGTGACAATAAAGAACAAGTACCCACTCCCCAAGATTGAAGACCTGTTTGATCAGTTGAATGGAGCCAAGGTGTTTTCCAAGATCGACCTCAGGTCAGGGTACTACCAACTGAAGATTAGACCCCAAGACAATCCGAAGACGACATTTGTAACCTGGTATGGCCTGTATGAATACACGGTCATGTCATTTGGGTTAACCAATGCCCTTGCCTACTTCATGTACCTCATGAATAAAGTCTTCATGGAGTACCTGGACAAGTTTGTTGTTGTCTTCATTGATGACATTCTCGTCTTCTCCAAGTCTGAAGAAGAGCATGAGAAACACTTGAGATTGGTCCTAGACAAGCTTCGAGAGCACCATCTTTACGCCAAATTCAGCAAGTGTGAATTCTGGCTGCATGAAGTTGGATTCTTGGGTCATGTGTTGACTGCAGAAGGGTTCTGAGTGGATCCTACCAAGATTGAAGCCGTGACTGAGTGGCAATCCCCAACCACCATGAAGGAAGTTAGGAGATTCCTCGGACTCGCGGGATATTACCGCAAGTTCGTGGAAGGGTTCTCGAGCATTGCCTGACCCATGACCCAGCTTTTGAAGAAGGACAAGAAGTTTGAATGGACAACTAAGTGCGAGGAAAGCTTCCAAGAGCTCGAAAAGAGATTGACCACAGCCCCAGTTTTGGCCACCCCCGATATTCACAAGGAGTTTGTGATATATTGTGATGCATCGAGAACCAAGCTTGGAGGTGTTCTGATGCAAGAAGGCAGAGTTGTAGCATATCTATCCAGATAGCTATGTCCTCATGAAGACAACTACGCTACTCATGATCTTGAGTTGGCAGCCGTGGTTCATGCCTTGAAGACATGGTGACATTACCTTCTGGGGAACGATGTGAGATATACACAGACCACAAGAGTTTGAAGTATATTTTCACTCAGCGGGAATTGAACATGAGGCAGCAAAGATGGTTGGAGTTGATCAAGGATTATAACCTCAGTGTTCAATATCACCCCGGAAAGGCCAACGTGGTAGCAGACGCCTTAAGCAGAAAGGCTTGTTACTTGAGTGCCATGATTAAGGAAAGGCTACCCACCCTATATGAAGAGATTGAAAGTTTTGGCTTGGAACTAGTTGCACCTGGATTCCTCGCCAACCTCGAAGCAAGGCCTACTTTGATGGATGATATCAAAGAAGCTCAGAAGGGACACGAGAGCATTGAAGGCATTAAGAGGAAGATCAAGGCAGGCAAGGCCCCATGATTCTCAATGGATGAACAAGGAGTTGTATGGTTCGGGAATCGCGTCTACGTACCCCACAAAGAGGAGCTCAAGAACCTAATCTTGCAAGAATCTCATGACACTCCATACTCCATCCATCCTGGAGGAACCAAGATGTATCAAGACCTCAAGGCAAGATTCTGGTGGCATGGCATGAAACGGGAAATAGGCACCTTTGTGGCCAAGTGTGATATATGCCAGAGAGTCAAAGCTGAGCACCCGCGACCCACTGGGCTATTGCAACCTCTCAAAGTGCCTGAATGGAAGTGGGACAAAGTCGGGATGGATTTCATCACCGGATTACCAAGGTCAAACAAAGGACATGATTCCATTTTGGTCATTGTTGACCACTTGACTAAGGTAGCCCATTTCATTCCCGTCAAGACCACCTATGACGGTAACAAGCTAGCCAGCCTCTACATCGAGCGTATCGTGAGCCTTCACAGAGTTCCTAAGGAGATTGTATTGGACCGAGGCACCCAGTTCACCTCGAGGCTCTAGAAGATGTTTCAAGGAGCCATGGGCACCAAGCTCTCCTTCAGCACTGCTTTTCACCCCCAGACCGGCGGACAGACAGAACGAGTAAATCAGATACTCGAAGATATGCTCCACGCTTGTGTCTTGGCTTATGGAGCCAAGTGGGAAGATTGCCTACCATTTGCTGAGTTATCCTATAATAACAGCTATCAGTCGAGTCTTCAGATGGCACCGTTCAAGGTATTGTATGGACACAATTGTCGTACTCCTCTCAACTGGTTGGAAATCGGAGAAGGATAATTTTTGGACCAGATATCCTCCGCGAGGCAGAAGAGCAAGTACAAATCGTTCGAGAAAGTCTGGAAGCCGCCAAATCAAGACAGAAGAGTTGCGTGGACTCCCACCGTCGAGAAGTGAACTTCTGTGTCGGTGACCATGTCTACCTCTGAGTCACGCCTCTCAAAGGGACCAAGCGTTTCCACGTCAGAGGAAAGCTTGCACCAAGATACATCGACCCCTTCAAGATCATCGCTACGCGAGGAGAAGTTGCCTATCAACTAGATCTACCTTCCGAGCTATCAGATGTGCACAATATCTTTCACGTGTCACAACTCTGGAAATGTCTCCAAGTTCCCAACTGCCCCAACCTCTACAAGGACATCGACCATCAAACCATCGATATTCAGCCGGACCTCACTTATCGTGAGAGGCCAGTTCACATTTTGGATGAGGTAGAATGTTGCACCCAAAGCCACACCATCAAGTACTTCAAGGTCCAATGGAGCAACCACTTTGAAGCTGAAGCAACCTGGGAGCGTGAAGACTATCTTAGATCTGAGTTCCCTTATCTTTTTAGCACTTAGCTTAGGAATCTCGGGGACGAGATTCCTGTAAGGGGGGGTAGGTCTGTCACATGCTGTGTTTGTATCACCTTGTTATGCTTGGATTTATAAAATTTGGAACCAATTAAAACTTTTTCAGTGCTTGTGCTTGTTTGAATTGTTGCTTGCTTGCCTGTTTGGTTGTGGTGTATGGCACTCTTAGATTCTATCCCTCTTCGTTTTCATCTTCCTTGACCCAAACCTCTTGCCCAATGACCATGCCATGTGAATAGTACCCAAAACTATTTTTATCAAATATTATTTTGACCAAAAAGGATTTATTCCAATTAGGTCTTCAAAACCCCCTGAGTTGAGGTTTGCACTGCAAGTCCTCAAATTGGGTTGATCCTTTTCCCCCAAAGGCTTTACTCAAAACCTATTATATATATATTACTTTCCAAAACCACCAAATATTAATTATAAAGATTATTTTCATATTTATATAAAGGCTTTTTCTTAAGGACATAAATGGTTTTTCACAGGGAAGAATTATTTTAATGCTTTCAAAATATTTGAGAAAATTTAGAAACTCAATGGACATATATTTTCCATATATATGAGTTTCAACACATGGTCATGTTCAAAATAATGGGCAAAACCCCTCAAAACCCTTTCAGTCCAAATCAAGCTTTGGAATATTTCTATAAGAAATATTCTCAATAAATTCCAAGAAAATTCCATTAAGTCAACATTGTCATAGGTGATGATCTTGCAAAGTTTCATCTAAATCCAAGTTGATTTGGTTCATCAAACTATTCCAAACCCCTCCCTGTCCAGATTCAAATTTGATCAACTTTACATTGTGAAGTTTCTTCCCTTGACCCCAAACTTTGTGGGCATGTTCTAATCACCAAATAATGATGCTACACTAAGTGATGCATCAAGGGGATTAGCTTAGCATGACTAGATCTACAGAAACCAGATTATGTTGATTTCTAGGGTTTCCCAAAGTTACATTGTGAACTTTCATCAATCCATCTCAAAATTGGTGATCATGCCCAATCCCAACCACCATTTGATCCTGTCAAGTCTCATGGCAAGCAAAGCCCATTTGCTTGCCCTAATCTCCACCAAACACCTTCAGCCAGAATGGCAAAAACCTTGTCTGACCCCCTTCCTCTAATTTCATTGCCTTCAAATTTTTACCACACCATCTTGAAATGATGTTTCACCTCCAGTAAACCTTGCATGGCCACAACTCCATGATTGAGGGGTGAAAACCTCCTTTTCACCCCTGGACGGTGATGGCAGCACCATTTGTACCCCCTCCTCTTACTTCAACCCCTCTTCTCCCCTCTTAGAGCATCCAAGAAGCATCCAAGGAACCCCCAGGAGCTACTGGACAAAGTGGGACACCTAGAGCGCGTGGACAACGGTCATGCCAGCCATTTTCACGCTCTGGAGGGCGCTACAATGCGCTCCCGCACTGTAGCATTCCCCATCCCGATGCTCCCCACCACCTAGGTCCTACCCCTCGTGTCCCCCGAGATGCCCTTGGCGTCCGTGACGTGCCACCTTGTCGGCCCCCTCCTCTCTCCTCCTCCAGCAACCTCCCGCACGCGTGCCCGATGCCACCCAGCTCGGCCAACCGCGGGGCTCGCACACGCGCGCTCAGCCGCATCTCTCTGCTCTCCCCTGGCCTAGACCAACCACTCAAGCACCGCAGACATGCCCTCACCCCCTCTGCTTGACCCTGGCCCTAGCCCCAAGCTCGCCAGTGCACCCGAGCTCGGTGGACCACCTCGCGCCTACAAAAGGGCCTCCCCGCGTCCCGTTCTCCCCTGTGGACCCCTCCTCTCCATTGCACTCGCCATCCAGGAGCCCATCTCGAAATCCCCGTGCTCGAGCGCTCGGGATTGGGCCGAGGACCGCCGTGGCAGCCCCGCCATCGATCTCCCGGTGAGGCGCCCTCTGGCCCCCATTATTGTCTCATTGGGTCCCCCTCAATGCCCTGACCTCTTCCCCTCCTTCTTCCCCTATGTTTGATGCACATGGTGACCGGCGCATCCTCCACCTGAACCTCCTCCACCACGGGTGCTCGCTGCCGGCGACTCCGGCCACCTCCGGCGCCCAGTTGACCTCCAGGGGATCGGCGGCTCGACCCCGAGCCCAACCCTATGCTCGCCCGTCGTCGCCGTGCCCTACACCGCCGCCGGTGAGCTCCTCTCCTTCCTATCCCGAGGTGGGAGAAGGACCCGACAGGGGGCCCCCACTTGTCGGCCTCTCCCTCGCCTCTCTCCCCCCTCTCCATCACTGGACACCAGGCCCCACACGTCAGGATTGAAACCTGACACACGCAGGGGCACCGGCTCATCTGGCCTATTTTGCTCTGGGCCAGCCCAGTTGCGGCCAGTTCTGGCCCAGGGCACAATGCCCTTTTTCTTTTTCTGTTTTTGTTATGATTTACAAAAATTCCTGAGAACCTAATATTTCTCCAAATCCCATAATTCTTCCACCAAAAATCCTGAAATATTATGTAGAATTTAATAATGCCATTTGTAAAATATTTTGAAAATATTTTATGTACAGTTTTATTTTAAAACCCCCTTTTTGGCATTTTTGGCCACTATTAAAAGGAGTTTTGAAAACCTTTTTCATACCAAAACCTTAGACGAATATTTGTAGCATAGATTGTAGTATTTATCATAGTAGGGCAACATTTTAGAAGTAGAGTTGTGTTCTGTTTTTATTGACATGCTTATTATTGCCCGTTTATTCCGCGACGATAAATTGCGTTGTTCACGTGGGAGTTGGACCTCAAGACTTCAAAGACCTCGAGGACTTTGTTAAGCCAGGAAAGCAGCCCTTTGACCATGTTAAGAAACCATTTTTTGCACGGCATATAGCACTTTACTTTCATTATATTTGCTCATATGGAGTAGTGACCACTTCAGTGGGTTGCTGCCAATACTTTTGTCATTTATACTTGCATTGTGCGTGACCCTACCACCTTATGAGGGTTATACAGGTGGGTGTAGATAGGATTCTAGTTGATGCTATGCAAGTGAGATCGGGATTATGCATGGTGATGGAAAGAAAGAGAAGATTCCAAAGACTTTTCGAAAACCCCGTTGGGTGCCACTAATGCCCGAGGGAGATGATAATGACTTGGGTGACCACTTGAGAAAGAAGTGGTGTACCGGAACAAGTTGAGGGTGTGTTTTCGAAAATGGAGAGTTTTAAGGTCTGCTGACCGTCCCAACCTTACATGCGCAACCACTATACCCCTTATGGGATGGGTCTCTGTTGATTACTTTGGTGGGTACTGAAAAGGAGCTTGCATTACTAGTGGCGGGAGTGGCGTGGTCACTCCCGATACGGGGTCGTGCCGGTATGGACAATCATGCGTTGTCTTCACAAGCACTAGGCACACCGTTGGTCCCTGCATGGATGCTACGGGTGATGTACATCATGTGGGCTGGGTACCAATCGAGTGGACTCTTTGTTTAGTATCGCCAGGGGAAAGGCATTGTTCGGGTGCTTATCTCGGGTATGTTATATACCACGAGTCGTGGATGACACGGAAGTTTCCCGAGTCTTGTGGGTAAAGTGTGCAACCTCTGTAGAGTGTAAAACTATTCGAATAGCCGCGTCCACGGTCATGGACAGTTGGAGGTCCTTCTTAAACTAAGTCCAAATGTTTTTGCAAAACTTGGTGTGTGTGTATGGATGACACAAAGATGACACTTGAGATAAGTCAGACGACCTGACGTGATAATTGAGCATGAGATGTTCAACCCCCTGATCATGATGATATCTATAACTTGTTCATATGGATATCTACCAACTGATGATGCATGCTTACCTAGTTACTTGATCATGTCATTGCATTCAAAATTAGCTTTCTGCAAAATACCTATTAGTGCTAGATCATGCATTGCTATACCTTGTTCCACAACATGGGTTGCTTGCGAGTACATTCAAAGTACTCATTGGCTTGCCACATGTTATTTAATTGGCCAGGCATGGAAGAACAGGAGTATGGTGAAGAGTTCGTTGGTGACGAACGTGTGAACTAGGACGCTTCCCAGTCAGAATGCCTGTAGGTTTAAGGCAGATGGCAACGGGTTGACGGTTTCGATCAAGATTTCCGTTGTTTGTTATGTTTAAGTGTTTGGCCCTTGTGGCCCTATCTATGTAAGAATAGACCTTCATGGTCTTTATTTGTGTAAGACGCTAAATGTGGATGTAAGAATCTTGTTATTCAGCTTCTGTGTGTTTAGTGAGCATTGATCTCTGCGATCACTATACACGTGCATTCGGTGATCACGACTAATGAGTCGGGGTCCCGACACTGCTATAGACAGGCGAGTGAAGCCTTTACGGGCACAGGAGTGAAGCCTCTACAGGCACGTGACTAAAGCCTTTACAGGCACGGGAGTCAAGCCTCTATAGGCATGTGACTGAAGCAAGCACAGGCACTCTATAGGAACGTGACTAAAGCACGCACATGCACGGCTGTGAAGCCCCTACAGGCACGGGACTGAAGCAACTATTGGCACGTGTGTAGAGGCCCCTCCCGTGCCTGTGTGTGCTTCAGTCACTGGACATGCATGTGAGTGCAGCCTCTACAAGCACATGATTGAAGCATGTACAATCACGTGACTGAAGCATGCACATGCACATGACTGAAGCCTCTACAGGCACGGGACTGAAGCATATACAGGCACGCCATTCAAGCCTCTACATGCACGTGACGGAAGCATCTACAGGCACACGACTGAAGCTTACACAGGCACCGTTGTGAAGCCTCTACGGGCACGGGACCGAAGCATCTACATGCACGTGTTAGAAGCCTCCGCACGCACTGTACTGAAGCATCTATTAGCACGTGTGTAGCCGTTATAGGCATGTTTGTGTCGCTGCTACTGGCACGTTCATGTCACTGCTAAAGGCACGGTATTGTAGCCATTGCAGGCATGGGAGTGAAGCCACTACAGCCAAGAGAGTGAAGCCTTTACAGGCACGGGAGTGAAGCCACTACAGGCACGTGACTGAAGCCTTTACAGGCACGGGAGTGAAGCCTCTATAGGCACGTGACAGAAGCACGCACAAGCACTCTACAGGCACGTGACTGAGGCACACACATGCGCGACAGTGAAGCCCCTATAGGCACGGGACTGAAGCAACTATTGGCATGTGTGTAGAGGCCCATCCTGTGCCTGTGTGTGCTTCAGTCACAGGACAGGCACGTGAGTGCAGCCTCTACAGACATGTGACTTAAGCATGTACAATTACATGACTGAAGTATGCACAGGCATGTGACTGAAGCATCTATAGGCACAAGACTGAAGCATTTACAGGCATGCCATTGAAGCCTCTACAGGCACGTGACGAAAGCATCTACACGCACGCGACTGAAGCCTACACAGGCACCGTTGTGAAGCCTCTATTGGCACGGGACCGAAGCATCTACATGCACGTGTTAGAAGCCTCCGTATGCACTATACCGAAGCATCTATTGGCATGTGTGTAGACATTAGAGGCACGTCTGTGTTGCTGCTACTGGCACGTTCGTGTCGCTGCTAAAGGCACGGTATTGTAGCCATTACAAGCACATGAGTGAAGCCGCTACATGCAGGGGAGTGAAGCCTTTACATGCATGGGAGTGAAGCCTCTACAGGCACGTGACTGAAGCCTTTACAGGCACGGGAGTGAAGCCTCTATAGGCATGTGACTGAAGCACGCACATGCACTCTACATGCACGTGACTGAAGCACGCACAGGCACAGCAGTGAAGCCCCTACAGGCACAAGACTGAAGCAACTATTGGCACGTGTGTAGAGTCTCCTCCCATGCCTATGTGTGCTTCAATCACGGGACATGCACATGACTGAAGCACACACAGGAACGGGAGTGAAGCATGTAAAATCACGTGACTGAAGCACGCACAGGCACGTGACTGAAGCCTCTACAGGCATGGGACTGAAGAGTTTATAGCCACGCCATTGAAGCCTCTACAGGAACGAGACAAAAGCATTTACAGGCACGTGACTGAAGCCTACACAAGCACCGTTGTGAAACCTCTACGGGCACGGGATCAAAGCATCTACACGCACATGTTATAATCCTCCACACGCACGATACTAAAGCATCTAAATGCGTGTTTGTGAAGCCACTACAGGCACGAACGTGGGGTTCTCGAGGCACTGGTATCAACATGCCCTAGATACATCTAAAAAAGCTTATTGCCCGCTGATGACGTGCTTCTGTTTCATTGGAAGCATGACTCACCTATCCGTCAAGCTATTGCATTGAAACTAGTCTCATGAACTCTTTGCAGATCTAAGACACACAGAGTTTCAACGGAGGTGGCGCGAACACCGCATTTGACATGGAATCGACTGCCTCCAGCCGCAAGAAGACGAGGTTTGCGCCACCACGGAGGTCGGTTGTACATCCGTCGATGAGGAAGGTAGAGTTTTCTTCCACTAGATGCAAGGATAGGAGAGAAGAGTGTAAGCTCCCTAGGAGCATGCATATGTTGGTCAAGTGCACAGCTAGATCTGAGCAATAAGAAGGTGGATCTTCTAAGGACCACATCAGCGACCTCCCAGACGCCATCCTTGGCGAGATCATCTACCATCTACCGCTAAAGGATGGCATCCACACCCAAGCCCTAGCCTCCCGATGGAAAAATCTATGGCGCACCGCTCCGCTGAACCTCGACTACCATGAGATCCCGGTCACTCGTGTCTTTAATAGTCTGGAAACAATCAGGTGCGAAATCATCTGCATTCTTCCCACCAAGAAGGTAGCCCAGAGCACTCATGTCGGAACTCAATTCCAACCTCTCGGCACCGACTGCCATTTAGAATCTGCCGGTGATGATATTATCCTTCCTAGAGGCATTCTCTCTAGCCACGAGGGGTCCGTTCATCGTCCCTGCATCTCGACGAGCTACCTCTAGTCCCAACCCAGTGCTGGCGATGAGTTGCTCCAATTTGGAAAACTAGAAAAAATCCAACTGATCGAGTTCTACCATCTGTTCCCAAAATTCCTCCATCAGCCCGTTAGCCAACCACATTGATGCCCTTCATATATGCCCTCAGCACCAATGTCCGATGTTCTACTCCTCCCTCCACACGGTCACATTCACCCTCTGCAAACTAGCATACAATGTAGTAGAAACGATTCGCCTCCCACTACTCAAGAGACTTTCACTTGTGGAAGTTTACATATGGAGGTCTCGCTACACAACATGTCATGTCGTGAAATACCTGCTACTTGTTTTCAACAAGGAATTCCGCTACGTGTGAATAAACTCACCTAATCTTATTAGCATTGCCATTCGTTGTGACAGAGGGAAGCTCAACATCGAGGATGCCCATTCACTTCAAAGATTACTCCACGATTCTGTAGATACACGGTTGGAAATAACTATTGTTTCTGCACCTAAAGAGGACACCTTGGGAAATTTTTTGGATTATCTGATGAACCAAAGATCATCTTTGGTTCTAGAGTCATTCAGGTATTGGTATTCCACAATACATATTGTTATGCATTCTGTTTCATAAACACAAACTAATAACATAATCTTCTATGATCAAATGAAGGGTCTGTCCATAGACAACATACCAGGAGTGATGGATTCCATCAAGACCTTATATATCTCGCAGACATTTTTTAAACTCGATGAGGTTGTTGGATTGTTGTGATGCTTCCGATGCCTGAAGAACCTATTTACCGAGGTGATCATCTAGCACACAATGATAACCCATACATAATATTCTATCGGCTTTCGCATACATGGTTATCCACGTAGTAACTCAATATATGGGATTCCCCATACATAGCAGTAACACAATACCAATTTTTTTGCTCTTTATATTTTTTTATTTCGTGTATGTACAACAAGTGAACATTCTTGACAGTATTTTAGGTGCTTTCTAGAAATTAACTGTTTTTCAGTCTCCGTCTGTATCTAGGCAACAGGGTGGGATCAAAGAGGTTTAACAAATGAATGGCGCCTAAAGCACCAGGTGTTTCTCATGAGTCATCGAATTTACTTGAAGACAATAACACTTGAAGAATATGAAGACACAAGGGCAAACATTGAGTTTGTGAGATTCTTTATTCAGAATGCAAGCATACTACAAACTGTCAAGCTCAAGTTTAGCTTCCACAAAGATTTCACGGTTAAATTTTACAAATGCAAGAAAAGGTGCTTCAGATGCACAAAAGAGCTTCTAAGTGTCCTCGTCTTGAACTAACAACAAGTTGAGAGCATATGCACCTGGATTTAGCAAACACACGTGTCGAGTGTTTAGAATTGTCAAATCCATTCATTTGCGATTGCTGAAATCAGGGCCTGTGTTCTAATTACTGTGTAAAGCATAAAGGTCTTTTGTAAGACTTGTCAGACTAACAGCTTGTGTTTTGTAGCAGCAATAATTATGACATATAGATTGTGCTTTCTCTTACTATGTTCACTACGTGTTTGTACAACCATGAATGGTTTAACCAAAAAAGGGGGTTGAGCATTCGAAAAACAAACATATTTTCTTCTCCTCTAATTTCAATTTCAACGCACTGATGCATGTGGGGGGAATATGATGTTGTCCGTGCCTCCAAAACTCTCATAACTTCAAGCATATGCCTATGACACTCAAGCTAGAGTGGATGGATAGAGTGGTCAGACGCACAATACCATGCCTCTGTAGTGCATGACTCCTCTCATTGAAGTTTCCGTTAGAGAAAAACATCTCATTCAGAGGCGGGAACATGCTTTACCCAGAGTCAGATCCGTGCCCGTCTCTCTCACACTGAATCGGTCATCACGGGAAACATTGAGGAAACAAACTAAACACCGTGACTCTGCTTCATGTAGTCTCATACCTCAACTAGAGCGTCAATAGACCCTCTCATACTGCACCGGTCAATTAAAATATTTGCAACTCATTCGCACTGACGTGCCTCCTTCGATTGTAAGACCATGACTGTTTAAGTGAACGTTCAACTAGAATATTTGGAAGCACAAAGGCATGACTGTCATTCCTGAGGCAACTGAAGCTTTCTACATGCAACCCTAAAACCTCAGCGTTCGCTTTGGTGGCCCCAAAAGTAGAACCCCCTTGTTACAGTAAAAACAATATTAGACTAACCCGTTGTACAACACTTTCTAATCCTCTCTCGTCCTCTCTTCTCTCTCGGTACACAAACTCACTCTACGATTCGTACATTACCTCTCCATTTCTGCATCAATTTTTTTGTATGATCTGTTCCATCTTTGAAGATTTTTGTTTCTTCGTGTTGTAAATCGATAGATCTATGCTATTACGATTAAAATTTTGTGATGATCTCATACAGATCCGCTAAATGCCAAGACGAAGCTGTGCACGCCGTCAATATTCGAAATCAACGACCTCGTCGGAACAGGACAAAGCTCTACAACCGACAACGAGGTACGACGTCCCAGTCATAGGAGAAAAATTTAATCCAGCAATGTAGGTGGGAATGTTAGAGAAAACCTAGTGGCTCTGTGGTTAAAAACGGAGTGGGTGGGTGTTAAAGCGGAAAGTGGAGGAGGTGTTGCGCGGTATCCCTTACCGACAATGGTGTTGTGAGACCGGCCCTGGTGGCGTGGATGACACTGCTAGATCATCGGTTGAAAAAGTTACTGGAATTAGAAAGGAGATCCGAGCGTTTGGACGCAAAACTGGCGTATTATTCGATACAGATGCATGTAATACAATTCAAGTGCCTAATACCATACGTAGTTACTTAAATAAGTGTTCAGGAAAAATATATTTCTCAATGGTACTTCCATAACTAGTAGGGCATACATCTTTAAATTGGCAACAAAGTAAACACTAGTTTACTGTTATAACTATTGCATGAACTGAGTTGTCACAAATCAAGCAGTTGCACATATCTTTTCAGGACTTTGCATGTAAACAACTCTTTACTCGAATATGCTTGTGTTGATAATTTCGTACATATCAAAATTCACATTTAATTTTTTATACCTTTGCTATATATTTTGCAGGAAAATTATGGGTTGCAAAACCTGTAAGAATGTCAACTGCCCTGGATTAGAAACAAGCGTTCTCTACACTCCAATAGCACTTCACTTGTCTCTATGTTACGAAACATGAGTGTAAGGAGAAAATTTTGGAACGACCTGCACATAAATTACTACCATGTTATGTTTCTCATGGGATGAACTAAAAATTTCTCTAATCCCATTTCAAGCAGATATGTACAATCAACAAAATGACTGCATTTTTCAAAGCACATCTTTTACCAAATGCTAGACTACTGCCTGAAGCATTTTTTGGAATCAGGAAAACCCTACATTTTAAGTGATTGAAGAATTCCTTCTTACTGATTGAGGCATTTTTAACTTTATTGCAGTACATACCATGCTATTGCAGGGAGCACGTGGTTTCTTTAGTGAACTAATGGAAGCAATGAGCTCTAGAAGAATAGGGCAAAATTAAGAACCCCGTGCTTTTGACAAATGAAAATCTATCATATGAAGTATACATCACTACTGAAACTGTCAGGTCTAAAATTCATGGACCTGGCTGGACAAAGTTAATGAGTGATTATGACCTTCGCCACCAAGATATCCTCATCATAAACTTAGATGGCGAAGGTCTCTCTATTCAAATAGATCTCAGGCTCAGTGAATGTCGAGGAGGTCACAGAGCAGAACCAAAACCTTCACTTGGTATGGTTTTCATCTATCCCTACAACAACTTCTGATTACCATTATCATTTTTATTTTGGCAATGTACTCTATTTTAGCTACCTCTTTGTTTAAATTTTTTATACACAAAACTATTAAGAAAACTATTCAAAGCTACTTGTGATTTTAAATAAAACATTACCAATTCTATCGCCTATGCCTTTAACTGCACTAACTGAATCCAAAGATTCTCTCTCGGTATAACTCCATGTACTTTTCCATGATATTATTACTTCAAGCAAATTGGCATAACAAGTTTTTATTTATTTAGCTCTAGATGAACTTGATGCTTCGGAGAAAGACTACATCAACAAGATTCTCCATGCTCCAAGATTAGAACTGTCATACAAACAAATGGAAGACCTTATATACTTTGTCTTCAATGCCCATGACTTGCCAACAATACCATTTGTCCATCTTGTCAACGTCACAGAAATCACGACTGGCAGACTAGTAAGTAATTTTTGTTTTATTTTCACCTACTTCAAATTTTCACTAGTAATTAAGTTATTTTGTGTGTGTGCTAAAAAATTCTTGTTTATCCGTAATAATAATCTGGAGAGAATCCCATCAGTTGTTGTAAAAACATTGAAGGCCAATCTTGCTTACCTTCCACCAAGAGGTGTCATAAGCCTTGTACAGATGTACGATGAAATCAAAGTTAAGATGACTTACTCAATACAAGCTGACGGGAGGATGGAAGTAAAAGGGCTTTCCGATTTTGCAGAAGAATATCAGCTGAGAGTTGGCTCAATACTCCTTATCACGATTGAAAAGCACCGGCCAAGAATGCGAGATATGAGCTTACTGCGCCTTATAATCAATGATCTCTCCTGAATAGTGTTTTGGTAGTGTCCTACCCAACAGACTGCACGACGCCCTTTAGTATATAAATGTGGCAGGAGGTGGTTGTATATACTAAATATATAGTTATGTTCAGCTAGACAGTGGTGTAAAATGGGATTAAAAAACAATCTAATGTTTACTTTCATCACTTTAGTATACATAATTGTGGTGAATTACAAATGTTCATTCCGGTTGTTTTGTGCACATTTGAGTGATGATTCGAGACCATCTCGTGAATCTACTACAAAAAGTCTATGGAAAGCTGTCGGGACCCCGATCCTAAGTCATATGATTCCATACTGTAACAAGCCACATCACCTTGCGGCCTCACGCACGGTACTCCACGGCTGCCACCTTACCTTGGCCGGGACCATTTGCATCTTTTGGCTCACGTATGTGAACATGTCGCTGGCAATCACACAACAAAGAACCCGGGCCGACATGACTAGTCATAGAACCCAAGTGGCACATCCGTACGGAAACAGGCATACATAACCCATCAGTGCAGGTGTCGATCTCAAGCGTGTGTAGACGAGTCATAGCAAGCATAGTAGGCAAAGTAAGCTAAGCACATCATGGCACAAGCATCTACCAGGTATGCTAGGTTGCAAGGTTTAGCTATTTACTGTGACAAGATTAGGTCATGCATAAGGATAGGATCATCTACCGTGCACAACTGACATGTGATCGTTTGTCCTAATGCAATAAACGAGAGCAGGAGCGAGAGAGTGGTATGTTATCGGAATGATCAATGAGGTTGCTTGCCTTGCTGGGTTGCGGAAGAGTTCTCTCCTTCGTCGGGGTACAGGGTAGTATCCTCCGGATTAGGGCCTACCGCAACGCAGATAAAAACATTCAATACAAGCAGATGCAACAATATGACGCATGATCATGGCATAATGATGTGCATGGATGAGCTAATGTAACTACTGGTCATGTCAATTTGAAATGTGTTTGAATATAGGTTCAAAGTTGTTCTCATTTCAAATTCTATATATTGACCTAATGCTAAAATGTCCATGTTCACCTATTTAGATTGCTCTAACATGCATGATAATAGCACCATTGGATTCATTGGATTTTTCTGATCAATTTTCATATATAAATTATTTTCATCTGACTTACAGATTATTTTATATGATTTTTCAAAGTTTTAAATAATTTCTGGAATTTCCTGATTTATTTTTATTAAGGAAATTGAGTTATTGTGTCAGCATGACATCATGATGACATCAGCTGGTCAGCTGACTCGGCCCAGAGTCAAACCTGACATGTGGGGTCCACATGTCAGTGACTGGTTAACTTAACTAACTAATTAAAACTAATTCTGTTTTAATTAACTAACTGGGCCCACCTGTCAGTGTCTAATTAACTTAATTAATTAAAATGTTTAATTAGTACTAATTTCTAATTAGCCAGGGGGCTGGCCCCACCTGTCAGGGGTCAAACCCCGTGGTCAAACTGACCAGGGCCACCGGCGTTGAGCCGCCGGCGACTCCAGGAACGGCGGAGGGGCTCGGAAACCCAGCTCCGGCGACCAAATCCACGGCGGATGGCACCTATCTACTCAGCGTCGACGTGCACGTCCATTCCGACCCTTCCCACGAGCTGGGGTGGTCGGAATCGACGCCGGCGATGAGCTGGGCGGCGGCTGGAGCTCGGGCGAGCTCGGGCTCGTCGAACCAGGGCACGACAAAGCTCCTACTTGGCACTGACAGCAACTACGCGACTCCGCAAGCTCAACGGTGGCCTCGGAGGAACCAACTGGTCACCGGAACGCGACCGGCGACGAGCTCAGGCGGCGGCGCCATTCGGTCTCCGATGGAATCCGAGGCTAGGGCGCGAGATAGAAGGGGGAAAGAGGGGAAAAAGGACCATGGGCTCACGGCAAACACAGGGGCGTCGAAAGCGGGCTCGGGGACGGTCGGAATCGACGGCGAGCTTCGATTTCCCCTCCGGCGACCCGAGGAGGAAGAAGACGGCGCGGCGACGACAAAGAGCTTCTGGCGACGCGTGGCTCGGCTAGGAGGTAGAGGGGGTTCGGGCGGAGCGTTTGGCTTGCTCAGATGGGCTCAGGGTTGGCTAGGGCGACGACACGACAGCAAGGGGCAGGGCGGCCATGGCGGGAGCAGAGAGGGGAATGCGCGCGCGAGAGAGAGCGCGCGGGAGAGAAGAGGGAAGAGGAGGCCACGGCGGCGAGGTGCTTCGCGCTGGCGCCCTCCCAGCCTTCCAGCAAGGTGCCAGACAGGGAGGAGGTGGCCGGCGCGCGGCGACCACGCGCCCGGCGTCCTTCTGGCACGAGGAGGACGACGACTGGCGTCGCTTCGTCCTGGGCCGGGCCTGCTACAGTGCTGGGCCACAGGTAAGTCTCCTCTCTCTCTTTTCTTTTTCCTTTATTTCTGTTTTTGATTTCTTCTGACATTTGTTTATTTTTTTGCAGGTCCAAATACCCCTTCAATAATTCTAAAACTTTTTTTATAACTTCAAGTTTGAATATTTCAAACTTGTATCAAAAGTTTCAGATTATTTTGAAAGCAGTGATAATGATAATGTTTTTATTTGTCATTTTCGGGGACTTAATTCAATAATTTAAAATATTTCAAATGTTCAAATAATTGAAATGGTCCCTGGTATATCCATGCCCTTAATTATCAGACATAGGGAACATTTTTGATGGGCATTTTGGATTTGTTGAAATTTCATTTGTTTGGAATTCCTTTAATTCATAAAATGCTTAGGGTTTCTTTCTTTCTCCCCATTTCATATTGATGCAATGATGATGATGATGATGCAAACACAATGCTAGCCTAGACACTTGCTAGGGTTGTGACAAAAGCTTGATCTCACAACTTAACTCATCAGTGCTATTGTCACTAAGTTGAACGACAATGCTTCCGCCGGAAGACAGAGCAGTGCTCATTGTTCTTCTCCATTGCCCGTGCACAGTCATTGTTAATAATCTAGTACATGACCGTGGCTTTTCTGGACACGGAACCATGCCTATACAGCCAGTGCACGCACGGAAACGGTGTCATAGGGGCACGCATGTGCCCCTTCCCACTGAAGAAGCGTAACCCAGAGGTTTGAAGATTCATGCCACCGTTGAATTTCGCCGATGAAAGACATGCACCACGGGAGAGGCACAAATGTCGCCTCTCAACTAAGATAATAGGGTAAAACCTGTTACTGTGCAAAATCCTGCATGCAGAAGCTACAAGACCGTGACAATCACTATTAAAAATGCAGTACATGACAGTGACTTTGCGACACAAGGGGCCGTGGCTGTACAACCTACACACGGAAAGCTTGCAAAATCGTGCATGCAGAGGCTACAAACCTCACATGTCAGTCAAACTGACAATAACATCATATATATGGAGGAAAGCGAAAATCTAACCCTAACCCACTCCACTTGCTGTCCCAGCCGCCTCCAACCTCCTCCTTTGTTCCTCCCGTGTCTCGATCGAGCCGCCTCCACCCTCCAACGTCCTACTCTATTATTCCCGATCCAATCAACCATCAGTCCACCACCGGCCACCACCGTCCGCCGGCTCACTCTCCTGCGGATCGCAGCCACCTCCAATTGCCTCTTCCTCCCATCGATCCATCCATCTCATCGCCCCATCCCACATAGAGCGGTTCTCATAGGCGGCGGGAACCAAGCAATCGAGACGGAGATGGAGTTCTAGCCCGGCGCCTCGACGATCAAGATGGACTCGCACCACCGAGGACGCACTCCTCTGGGGGTTTAGCGCTAGCGGCTGGAAGCGGTGAGGGTGCCCTCGGTGGAACCCAGGATCAGGAAGAGGAGTGTGGTCCAGACCTCATAAGTAGCCTACCGGATGCCATCCTAGGTGAGATCGTCTCCCGTCTCACCACCAAGGATGCCGTCCACACGCAAGTTCTCGCATCGCGGTGGTGGCCCCTATGGCGCACCGCTCCTCTGAATCTGGACTGCCGTGAGATCCCTCTCGCTTGAGTTTTTAACCCCCTCGAAAAAGTAGATTTTGAGTTGATTTCCTCTCACTCCGTCGCATCGGGGGAGCTCGTACGCATAATGTACACTGGAACTTTTTTTAGTGGAGAAGCTGTTGATGATGTTGATTCAAAATTCCAAAGGCCATCTTCTCCGGCCATGAGGGTGTAGTTCACAGCTATGCATACTGGCGTTCTACCTCTAGTGCAGACCCTCGATTGTCGACGCCTGGCTCAAATCCCCGAGATTGGACAATCTCTAGGTGCTTGAGTTTTACTACAAATTCCCACGATTTATAAGACAACCTAACATACTACCATTCGCATTGCCATCACCACTGGCATTCAACCCTCAAATTTCCTCTTCTCTCCACACCATCGCCTTTTCTCTTTGCAAGTTACCAGAAAATCATGTACCGACGCTTAAACTACCATTGCTCAGGAGACTCTCTCTTGTGGATGTTGATATATCTGAAGTCTCATTACAAAACATAATCCATTGTAGCAGTTGCCCTGCACTCAAATGCCAAATGTTTGTTTGGAAAATCAAGAGCCATTGCATCAGAATAAACTTACCTAACCTTATAAGCATTGGCATTTGTGGTCACCATGGCAAAGTTGTTATAGAGTATATCTCCTCACTTCAAAGGTTGATTTGTGATGATCATAGAGAGAACTTGCACATAGTTATCATCTATGCACCTAAACTGGAGGTCTTCGGCAAATTATCTGATATTTTTGATGAATCCAGCAACCCACCACACCATATAGAAATTTAGGTACTGACTTCCCACAATATTTTCAGTTGCATTCTTTCAAACAAGCAAGTTCCATGCAATCCAATCTTTATTCTATATTAATATTATGTTTTATTCTTTAGGAAGTTTTTGCCGGCAGTCAACACATCCACAACAGTTCAATATGTCAAGACCTTGCTTATCAATGTGGATTATAATGTGAGCGCAGTCGTTGCCTTGGTGCAATGCTTCAGAAGCTTGGAAAACTTGTATATCGAGGTGATCATTCTCACACACAATGAAAACACATACCATGCATGGTGGACTACTTCATTCATCTAAAAAGTCTAGTCTTAGATTCATCTAAAAAGGCTTGTCTTAGATTTGTATGTGATGGACAAATATGTACTCCCTCCGTTCCTAAATATAAGACCATTTAGATATTCCACTATGGACTACGTACGAAGCAAAATGAGTGAATCTACACTCTAAAATATGCCTATATACATCTGTATGTTGTGTATAGTGAAATCTCTAAAAGGTCTTATATTTTGAAACGGAGGGAGTACGTATTAGACACATCTGTGTCTAGACAAAAAGTAAATTTTTTTAATGAGAACGGAGCTAATTAGAATTAATCATTCACTTGTTGTTTCAATGGAATCTTTCTTTATTTACCTTAAGCATTTTAAATATTTGTGCCTATTTAGGAAGGAGTCTCTAATGAGGAAAGTCTTACGACCTGTTCTTGTGAGCACCATCACGATGTTCGTTTGAAGTCAATGACGCTATTAGGCTATAAACAGTGCAAGAAAAGCATTCAATTTGAAACATTCTTTATTCTCAATGCAAGACAGATGGAGACTATCAGGCTTAAGTTTCTTTCTCATGAAAACTTCATGGAAGGATTTTACAAACAGCGACAAGAGTTGCTTTAGTGGGACAAAATGGCTTCTAAGTATGCTTGCCTCAGATTGTCGGCAAGTTGTGACCACAAGCAGTTGGACTTAAGACACGCACGCGTTGAGCACCTGGATTTAACGGATCCATTTACTTGTAAGTGCTGAAAATAGTGTAGGGTTAGATGTTGTTGCCATATATATGTCTGGGTTTTATGTAGGGGGCATGAAACATTGCATGTACCTTTTGCTGAATCTGTAATTTTGTTAACAACATTGTTATTGTGCTGAAACAATTCATGTACCTTTTGCTGAATCTGTAACCTTGCTAGAACCATTGTTATTGTGTTGTGCACCCACGAAGGATCTTGCAACTTCCAAAACCAAACTACTTAGTCTCCTTTTGTCTTGGTGCAACAACATTTTATACTCTCCAGCTATGTGCAGCAAGCAAATACATTTTTCCTCTCTGCCGAGTGATCTCGCACAGGATAGCGACAAGCGAGTTTCAAGGCCATCTCAATGATGAGCACACATCCTTTTCCGTGAGGAATGCATAAAGTTCAAAGATAGATGTGATTGTCAAAGGGTTCAAACAACAACCACTCTAGAGCACGGCAACAGTTGATTCTACGGTTTCTTAAACGCACGGTACAGAAGCAGGGAGGAGTGTTTTAGACGGAAAGAGGAAGAGGAGGCAGGAATATATCCATCAATTTGAAGAAAGTTCACAATGAATAAATACACATCGAGAACAAAAATCAAGGCTAACAGGTGCATGACTTTGCATTACGAAGACGCACGGGTTTACATACAGAAGATCCACGGTTTCTTAGTCCCACCTGTAGTTGATTCCACGTGTCGGGACCCCGATCCTAAGTCATATGATTCCATACTGTAACAAGTCACATCACTTTGCGGCCTCACGCATGGTAAACTCCTCGGCTGCAGCCTTACCTTGGCCGAGACCATTTGCGTCTTTTGGCTCACGTATGTGAACATGTCGCTGGCAATCACGCAACAAAGAACCCGGGCCGACATGACTAGTCATAGAACCCAAGTGACACATCCGTACGGAAACATGCATACATAACACAGCAATGCACGTGTCGGCCTCAAGCGTGTGTAGACGAGTCATAGCAAGCTACAAGGACTCCATTATGTCGCGAGACACGAATGCCATCACTGCACGTAGACGAGTCGTAGCAGGCTACCGAGACTCCATTACATCGCGAGACATTTCCTCGAAGGGACAAACACAGCAGCAAGGAAGGATACATGCCGGTCAATCAATGTGTCCGGAGCAGTAGCAAGCTACCATGGCTCGATGGAAGCACAGAGAGGCAGTTTCCTGTAAAGAGTACTACTAAAGGCACACGACTAGGTGTCGGATCCCATACATACCATTGCACATCACACGTACGCACGACATGCCCGATATGCATAGATACAACCATGGCATCACAACATAACCATACAACAACATGCCTTTTATTTAAGACGCTCAGACGAGCCTTACATAATATGTTCGTACAGATAGGGGTCACATGACCCGACACTCAAGTCGTACAAACAAGTTCATACAAGCCAGCAGAAACTTAAGCTGTTTGAGTACAGACGGCGAAAATAGAAAAGAGGCACACGGCTTGACTATCTACAACCCACCACACGGGCAAGATTGTAGCTAGGACACCAGCTATTCGGCATCGTCAACGTCTAGAAAGAACCCACCTGATGGGTCCTGGTTTTCTTCTGCAACATTAATTAAGCAAGGATGAGTACAATCGTACTCAGCAAGTCTTTAAAACAGACCTAGTCTATTTATGCTCATGTGTCAACAAGGGGGAGTGGTGGAGTTTATGCAGCAATGCCAGCTTAGACTCATGGCTAACCTACACTACTCAGTTTTAACTCTTTGTTACAGTTTTAGTTATCGCACACGAGTCCACTATCTCCATCACAATACACTACCATGGATTCACCTTCCCCTTCCGGAAGAGTGCCATCCACGGTACTCACACTTGTCTTGATATTTTTAGAAGTATCCATTTGATTATCTATGAACAGCATAAGTTCTCCAAGTAGTCCATATCCGTGGACGCGGCTATTCGAATAGTTTCATACCCTGCAGGGGTGTACTTCTTCACACACGCTCTTGCCACTTATCGTTGTGTGCCATAAACCATGCACCTCGGCAACCTTCAAGCGGATGCCCAGCGAGGGAGTCGGCCACGACTGTCAATCACATAAGACCTCTAGTCCAGGCTATCGCCTATTTGAGACTGAACCCGCACAGAAGTCTGGCCGAAGTTTTCGCTACGGCCCCAAACGATGTGCGCAGGGTTCCCAAGCCCACCATTTGGGTGACCCTTGGTACACCGTGCCACTGCCTACCGCGTCGTAACCCACCCCGAGGGTCAGCGCTACGCACGGCCTCCAGCATGCTATAAACACCAGAAACTACTTGCAATACCTAGACCAAGGACTAAGCGACTGACGAGTCGAGCGGGGTCATATTTCAGGGCCCAGCATGTGGTAGTAACTAGTCTTGGATCACAAACACGGAACCCAGTTCCTAAGAACGGTCCCAATGAGACAACCCACTATGTACTCCTACATAGCCTCTCATTGCTACCTTTATCAAATCGTATTCATCATATGCTCATCACATTGGACAACATTGTTTCACTCAGTTCATCATCCAGATGAATCAGACCTGACACAACTCTAAGCATAGCAAGCATAGCAGGCAAGTAAGCCAAGCACATCATGGCACAAGCATCTACCAGGTATGCTAGGTTGCAAGGTTTAGCTATTTACTATGACGAGGTCAGGTCATGCATAAGAATAGGATCATCTACCGTGTATGACTGACATGTGATCGTTTGTCCTAATGCAATAAACCAGAGCAGGAGCAAGAGAGTGGGATCTTATCGGAATGATCAAAGGGGTTGCTTGCCTTGCTGAGTTGCGGAGGAGTTCTCTCCTTCGTCGGGATACGGGGTAGTATCTTCCGGATTAGTGCCTACCGCAATGCCGATAAGAGCATTCAATACAAGCAAATGCAACAATATGATGCATGATCATGGCATAGTAATATGCATGGGTGAGCTAATGTAACTAGTGATCATGTCAATTTAAAATAGATTTGAATATAGGTTTAAAGTTGTTCTCCTTTCAAATTCCATATATTAACCTAATGATAAATGTCCATTTTCACCTATTTAGGTTTCTCTAACATGCAGGGGAATAGCACCATTGGATTCATTGGATTTTTCTGATAAATTTTCATATATAAATTATTTTCATCTGACTTACAGATTATTTTATATGATTTTTCAAAGTTTTAAACATTTTCTGGAATTATTTTTAAATAAGAAAATGGGATTATGACATCAGCCTGAGGTCATCCTGACGTCAGCTGGTCAACAGACCCCCTCCAGGTCAAATATGACCGGTGGGGCCCGTCTGTCATTGACTCATTACTAAACAATTTTGTGTTAATTAATTATCCTGACTAATTAATCTAGTAGGGCCCACTGTGAGTGACACAATTAACTAACAAAAGTGATTAAACTAATTACTGATTAACCTAAAACTAAACAGGACCGGGGCCGACCTGTCATTGACCCATAGGGTCAAGCGAGGGCCCACTGGGGTCAAACCCGCCGGAGTTAGCCAACGGCTCGTCGCCGGTGACCAACAGAGATGGCGGCAACCATCGGGTTTTGCCCTCACGCGCCCATTCGACGAGCTGAGGCCACTGGCGAGCAGCTCGTGCTCTCCCGCATCCAACAGGGGCCACAGGAGGCTTCGGGGTCACCGGAACTCGCCGGAAACGAGCTTTGGCCGCCCTAGGGAGCGCTAGAAAGAGGGGAAGCACGGGGAGGAGGAAGAGGAGCTCATGGGGACTCCGGGGAGCTGGTCAGCAGGCTCGGGGAGGCAACGACGACGGCGAATCGACGGCTGGCGGTGGCGGCTCTCGGCAGGGGAAACGAGAGAGAGAGACAGGGAAGAAGGGAGGAGAGGAATGGGCTCGGGGGAGGCTCCTCGCGTCTTCCAGGCACAGGAGAAGGCAGGGGTGCAGCCAGCTCCGTGGCAAGCAGGAGGTGGAGACCGGCGAGCGCGCGGTCGACACCTCGCTGCCTACTGGCGGGAGGTGGGAGATGACCTCCCCACCCGTGACGGGCTGGGTTGGGCCTCCCACTTGGGCCAGGTACTCTTCTTCCTTTTCTTTTTATTCTGTTTTCTGTTTTCTTTTGTAACATTTGTTTATTTCTTTCAGGTATAAAAGTCTAGTTGAAAAATACTCCAAGTATTTTATAGACTATAGTTTGATTATCTCAAACTTTTCTGAAAATGTTCCAAAATAATTTGATAACATAATTAATGATATTTTATTTATTTATCATTTTCAGAGGCTTAAATCATTAATTTAAATTATTTAAATAGTTCAAATAATTAGAATGGTCCCTGGTATATCCATGTCCATAATTATCAGACATAGGGAACATTTTTGATGAGCATTTTGGATTTGTTGAAATTTCATTAAACTTGAATTTCTTTAATTCATTAAGTGCTCGAGGTTTCTTTTTCCTTCTCCCCATTTCAAGTTAATTCAATGATGATGAATGATGATGCAAACACAATGCTAACCTAGGACAACTTGCTAGGGTTGTGACACCACGCTTTCTTAAATGACCAAAATAGAGGGTTTTAGATGGAAATAGGAAGAGGAGGCAGGAATATATCCATCAATTTGGGTAAAGTTCACAATGAATAAATGCGCATCGATCACAAAAATCAAGGCCAACAGGTACACGACTTTGCAATCAGAAGACGCACGGGTTTACATATAGAAGATCCACGGTTTTTTAGTCCCACCTGCAGTTGATTCCACGGTTTCTTAAACACACGAAACAGAAGCAGGGAGCAGGGTTTTAGACGGAAATAGCAAGAGGAGATAGGAATCTATCCATCAACTTGTGGAAAGTTCACAATGAATAAATACGCATCGATCACAAAAATCAAGGCCAACAGGTGCACGACTTTGCATTCAGAAGATGCACGGTTTACATACAGAAGTTCCACTATTTCTTAGTCGCATCTGTAGTTGATTCCACAATTTCTTAAGCGCACGGAATAGAAGCAGGGAACAGGGTTTTAGATGGAAATAGGAAGAGGAGGCAGGAATATATCCATAAATTTGTGGAAAGTTCACAATGAATAAATACACAACATTCACAAAAATCAAGGCCAACAGGTGCACGACTTTGCATTCAAAAGACGTGTGGGTTTACATATAGAAGATCCACGGTTTCTTAGTCCCACCTGCAGTTGATTCCACGGTTTCTTAAACGCATGGAACATAAGCAGGGAGCAGGGTTTTAGACGGAAATAGGAAGAGGGGGCAGGAATATATCCATCAATTTATGGAAAGTTCACAATGAATAAATACGCATCGTTCACCAAAATCAAGGCCAGGAGGTGCACGACTTTGCATTCAGAAAATGTGCTGGTTTACATACAGAAGATCCACGGTTTCTTAGTCCCACCTGTAGTTGATTCCACGGTTTCTAAAATGCACAGAACAGAAGCAGGGAGCAGGCTTTTAGACGGAAATAGGAAGAGAAGGCAGGAATATATCCATCAATTTACGGAAAGTTCACAATGAATAAATACGCATCATTCACAAAAATCAAGGCCAGCAGGTGCACGATTTTGCATTCAGAAGACCTACGGGTTTACATACAGAAGATCCACGGTTTCTTAGTACCACCTGCAGTTGATTCCACGGTTTCCTAAATGCACGAAATAGAAACATGGAGCAGGGTTTTAAACGGAAATAGGAAGAGGAGGCAGGAATATATCCATCAATTTATCAAAAGTTGACAATGAATAAATACACATCGATCACAAAAACCAAGGCCAACAAGTGCATGACTTTGCATTTAGAAGACGAATTGGTTTATATACAGAAGATCCATTGTTTCTTAGTCCCACCTTTAGTTGATTCCACGATTTCTTAAACGCACGGAACTGAAGCAGGGAGCAAGGTTTTAGACAGAAATAGGAAGAGGAGGCGGGAATATATCCATCAATTTGTGGAAAGTTCACAATGAATAAATACGCATCGTTCACAAAAATCAAGGCCAATAGGTGCACGACTTTGCATTCAGAAGAAGCACGGGTTTACATACAGAATATCCATGGTTTGTTAGTCCCACCTATAGTTAATTCTACGGTTTCTTAAATGCACGGAAAAGAAGCAGGGAGCCTGGTTTAGACGGTAATAGGAAGAGGAGGCAGGTATATATCCATCAATTTTTGGAAAGTTCACAATGAATAAATACGCATCATTCACAAAAACGAAGGCCAGCATGTGTACGACTTTGCATTCCGAAAACGCACGGGTTTACATGCAGAAGATCCACGGTTTCCTAGTCCCACTTACTGTTGATTCCACGGTTTCTTAAACGCATGATACAAAAGGAGGGTGCAGGGTTTTAGACGGAAATAGGAAGAGGAGGCAGGAATATATCCATCAATTTGAGAAAAGTTCACAATGAATAAATACGCATCAATCACAAGAATCGAGGCTAACAGGTGCATGAATTTTATTCAGAAGATGCATGGGTTTACATATAGAAGATCCACTGTTTCTTAGTCCTACCTGCTGTTGATTCCATGGTTTCTTAAACGCACGGAACAGAAGCAGGGAGCGGCGTGTTAGACAGAAATAGGAAGAGGAGGCAGGAAAATATCCATCAATTTGAGGAAAGTTCACAATGAATAAATATGCATCAATCACAAAAATCAAGGCCAACAGGTGCACGACTTTGCATTCACAAGACGACGACTTTACATACAGAAGATCCACGGTTTCTTAGTCCCACCTGAAGTTGATTCCACGGTTTCTTAAACACACGGAATAGAAGCAGGGAGCGGGGTTTTAGACGGAAATAGGAAGAGGAGGCAGGAATATATCCATCAATTTGTGGAAACTTCACTACTAATAAATACGCATCCAAAAGACGCATGAGTTTACATACAGAAGATCCACGATTTCTTAGTCCCACCTGCAGTTGATTCCACGGTTTCCTAAACGCACGGAACAAAAGCAGGGAGCAGGGTTCTAGACGGAAATAGGAAGAGGAGGAAGGAATATATCCATCAATTTGTGGAAAGTTCACAATGAATAAATACGCACCATTCACAAAAATCAAGGCCAGCACCTGCACGCCTTTGCATTCAGAAGACACTCGGGTTTACATACAGAAGATCCATGGTTTCTTAGTCCCACCTGTAGTTGATTCCATGGTTTTTTAAATGCACGGAACAAAAGCAGGGAGCAGGATTTTAGAAGGAAATAGGAAGAGGAGGCAGGAATATATCCATCAATTTATGGAAAGTTTACAATGAATAAATACGGATCTTTCACAAAAATCAAGGCCATGAGGGGCAAGACTTTGCATTTAGAAGACGCACAGGTTTGCATACAGAAGATCCAACATTTCTTAGTCCCACCTGTAGTTGACTCCACAGTTTCTTAAACGCACGGAACAGAAGCAGTGAGCTGGGTTTTAGACGGAAATAGGAAGAGGAGGTAGGAATATATCCATCAATTTGTGGAAAGTTCACAATGAATAAATATGCATCATTCAGAAAAATCAAGGCCAGCAGGTGCACGACTTTGCATTCAGAAGACACACAGGTTTACATACAGAAGATCCACGGTTTCTTAGTGCCACCTGCAGTTTATTCCATGGTTTCCTAAACACACGGTACAGAAGCAGGGAGCAGGATTTTAGACAGAAATAGGAAGAGGAGGCAGGAATATAACCATCAATTTGAGGAAAGTTCACAATGAATAAATACGCATCAATCAGAAAAATCAAGGACAACAAGTGCACGACTTTGCATGCAGAAGACGCACGGGTTTACATAAAGAAGAGCCATGGTTTCTTATTACCACCTGCAGTAGATTCCAAGGTTTCTTTAAAGCAAGGAACAGAAGCAGGGAGCAGCGTTTTAGACGGAAAAAGGAAGCGGGGGAAAGAATATATCCATCAATTTGAGGAAAATTTACATTGAATAAATACGCATCGATCGCAAAAGTCATTTCGAACAAGTGAATGACTTTGCATTCAGAAGACGCACGGGTTTACATACAGAAGATCGATGGTTTCTTAGTCCCACCTGCAGTTGATTCCAAGGTTTCTTAAAAGCCCAGAATAGAATTAGGGAGCAGGGTTTTAGACGTCAACAGGAAGAGGAGGCAGTAATATATCCATCAATTTGTGGAAAGTTGACAATGAATAAATACGCTGTGATCACAATAATCAAGGTCAACCGATGCACGACTTTGCATTCAAAAGATGCACGTGTGTACAAACAGAAGATCCACTGTTTCTTAGTCCCACCTGTAATTGATTCCACGGTTTCTTAAACGCACGGAACAGAAGCAGTTAGCAGGGTTTTAGACGGAAATAGGAAGAGGAGGCAGGAATATATCCATCAATTTGTGGAAAGTTCACAATGAATAAATACACATCATTCACAAAAATCAAGGCCAGCAGGTGCATGACTTTGCATTCAGAAGACACACGGGTTTACATACAGAAGATCCACGGTTTCTTAGTCCCACCTGCAGTTGATTCCACAGTTTCTTAGACGCACGGAATAGAAGCAAGGAGCAGGGTTTTAGACGGAAATAGGAAGCGGGGGCAATAATATATCCATCAATTTGAGGAAAATTCAAAATGAATATATATGCATGGATCACAAAAATCATGGCCAACACGTGAATGACTTTGCATTCAGAAAACGCATGGGTTTACATACAGAAGATCGATGGTTTCTTAGTTCCACCTGCAGTTGATTCCAAGGTTTCTTAAAATCACGAAACAGAAGTAGGGAGCAGGGTTTTAGACGTAAACAGGAAGAGGAGGTAGGAATATAGCCATCAATTTGTGGAAAGTTCACAATGAAAAAATACGTATCGATCACAATAATCAAGGTCAACAGGTGCACGACTTTGCATTTAGAAGACGCACGGGTTTACATACAGAAGATCCACTCTTTCTTAGTCCCACCTATAGTAGATTCCACGGTTTCTTAAACGCACGGAACAGAAGCAGGGAGCAGGGTTTTAAATGGAAATAAGAAGAGGAGGCAGGAATATATCCATCAATTTGAGGAAAGTTCACAATGAATAAATACACATCAATCAGAAAAATCAAGGCCAATAGGTGCACGAATTTGCATTTAGAAGACGACGAGTTTACATACAGAAGATCCACGATTTCTTAGTCCCACGTGTAGTTGATTCCACGGTTTCTTAAACGCACAGAACAGAAGTAGAGAGCAGGGTTTTAGACGGAAATAGGAAGAGGAGGCAGGAATATATCCATCAATTTGTGGAAACTTCACAATGAATAAATACACATCGATCCGATAAATCAAGGCCAGTAGGTGCACGACTTTGCATTCAGAAGACGCTCGGGTTTACATACAGAAAATCCACGGTTTCTTAGTCCCACCCGCAGTTTATACCATGGTTTCTTAAATGCAAGGGGATCATGCTTTTAGAAGGAAATAGGAAGAGGAGGCAGGAATATATCCATCAATTTGAGGAAAGTTGACAATGAATAAATACGCATCAATCGCATTAATCAATGCCAACAGGTGCATGACTTTGCATTCAGAACACGACAGGTTTACATACAGAAGATCCACGGTTACTTTGTCCCACCTGCAGTTGATTCCATGGTTTCTTAAACACGCGGAACACAAGCAGGGAGCAGGGTTTTAGACGGAAATAGGAATAGGAGGCAGGAATATATCCATCAATTTTTGGAAAGTTCAGAATGAATAAATACGCATAGATCACAAAAATCAAGGCAGCAGGTGCATGACTTTGCATTCAAAAGACGCACGGGCTTACATACAGAAGATCCAGGGTTTCTTAGTCCCACCTGTAGTTGATTCCATGATTTCTTAAACTCAGGGAACAGAATTAGCGAGCAGGGTTTTAGACGGAAATAGGAAAAGGAGGCAGGAATATATCCATCAATTTGTGGAAAGTTCACAATGAATAAATACGCATCATTCACAAAAATCAAGGCTAGCAGGTGGACGACTTTGCATACATATGAGGCACGGGTTTACATACAGAAGATCCACGGTTTCTTAGTCCCACCTGCAATTGATTCCATGGTTTTTGAACACACGGAACAGAAGCAGGGAGCAGAATTTTTGACGGAAATAGGAAGACGAGGTAGGAATATATCCATCAATTTGAGGAAAGTTCACAATGAATAAATACGCATCGACCAGAAAAATGAAGGCCAACAGGTGTACGACTTTGCATTCCGAAGATGCATGGGTTTACATACAGAAGATCCACGGTTTTTCAGTCCCACCTGCAGTTGATTCCACGGTTTCAGAAACGCACGAAACAGAAGTAGGGAGCAGGGTTTTAGATGGAAACAGGAAGAGGAGGCAGGAATATATCCATCAATTTGTGGAATGTTCACAATGAATAAATACGCATCGATCACTATAATCAAGGCTAACAGGTTCACGACTTTGCATTCAAAAGACGCACGGGTTTACATACACAAGATCTACTGTTTCTTAGTCCCACCTGCAGTTGATTCCATGGTTTCTTAAACGCACAGAACAGAAGCAGGGAGCAGAGTTTTAGATGGAACTAGGAAGAGGAGGCAAGAATATATCCATAAATTTGAGGAAAGTTCACAATGAATAAATACGCATCGATCAGGAAAATGAAGGCCAATCGGTGCACGACTTTGCATTCAGAAGACGCACCGGTTTACATACAGAAGATCCACGGTTTCTTAGTCCCACCTGCATTTTATTCCATGTTTTCTTAAACGCACGGAACAGAAGCAGGGAGGAGTGTTTTTGACGGAAATAGGAAGAGGAGGCAGGAATATATCCATCAATTTGTGGAAAGTTCACAATGAATAAATACGCATCGTTCACAAAAATCAAGGCCAGAGGGTGCACGACTTCGCATTCAGAAGATGCACATGTTTACATACAGAAGATCCACGGTTTCTTAGTCCCACCTGCAGTTGACTCCACGGTTTCTTAAACGCACGGAACATAAGCAGGGAGCGGGGTTTTAGACGGAACTAGGAAGAGGAGCCCGAAATATATCCATTAGTTTGTGGAAAGTTCACCATGAATAAATACGCATCGATCACAAAAAGCAAGGCCAACAGGTGCACGACTTTGCATTCAGAGGACGCACGGGTTTACATACAGAAGATCCACCGTTTCTTAGTCCGACCTGCACTTGATTCCATGGTTTCTTAAATGAACGGAACAGAAGCAGGGAGCAGGGTTTTAGATGGAAATAGGAAGAGGAGGCAGGAATATATCCATCAATTTGAGGAAAGTTCACAATGAATAAATACGCGTCGATCAGAAAAATGAAGGCGAACAGGTGCACGCCTTTGCATTCACAAGACGCACGGGTTTACATACAAAAGATCCATGGTTTCTTATTCCCACCTGCAGTTTATTCCACGTTTTCTTAAACGCACGGAATAGAAGCAGGGAGTAGTGTTTTAGACGGAAATAGGAAGAGGAGGCAGGAACATATCCATCAATTTGAGGAAAGTTCACAATGAACAAATACGCATCGTTTTGAAAAATGAAGGACAACAGGTGCATGACTTTGCATTCAGAAGACGCACGGGTTTACATACAGAAGATCCACTGTTTCTTAGTCCCATCTGTTGTTGATTCCACGGTTTCTTAAATACATGGAACAAAAGCAGGGAGTAGAGTTTTAGACGGAAAAAGGAAGAGGAGGCAGGAATATCTCCATCAATTTGAGTAAAGTTCACAGTGAATACATACGCATCGATCAGAAAAATTAAGGCCAACAGGTGCACGACTTTGCATTCAGAAGACGCATGGGTTTACATACAGAAGATCCATGGTTTCTTAGTCCCACCTACATTTTGTTCCATGTTTTCATAAACGCACGGAATGAAAGCAGGGAGCAGTGTTTTATACGGAAATAGGAAGAGGGGGCAGGATTATAACCATCAATTTGAGGAAATTTCACATTGAATAAATACGCATCAATTAGAAAATTGAAGGCCAACAGGTGCACGACTTTGCATTCAGAAGACGCATGGGTTTACATACAAAAGATCCACAGTTTCTTAGTACCACCTCCGGTTGATTCCATCATTTTATAAACGCACGGAACAGTAGCAGGGAGCAGGGTTTTAGACAAAAATAGGAAGAGGAGGGAGGAATATATCCATCAATTTGAGGAAAGTTCACAATGAATAAATACGCGTCGATCACAAAAATCAAGGCCAACAGGTGCACGACTTGGCATTCAGAAGATGACGGGTTTACATACAGAAGATCCACAGATTCTTAGTCCCACCTGCAGTAGATTCCACGGTTTCTTAAATGCATGGAACAAAAACATGGATCAGGGTTTTAGACGGAAATAGGAAGAGGACGCAGGAATATAGCCATCAATTTGTGGAAAGTTCACAAAGAATAAATACACATCGATCACAAAAATCAATGCCAACAGGTGCACGACTTTGCATTCAAAAGACGCGCGGGTTTACATACAAAAGATCCAGGGTTTCTCAGTTCCATCGGTAGTTGATTCCACAGTTTCTTAAATGCACGGAACAGAAGCAGGGAGCAGGGTTTTAGACGGAAATAGGAAGAGGAGGCAGGAATATATCCATCAATTTGTGGAAAGTTCACAATGAACAAATACGCATCGTTCACAAAAATCAAGGCCAGCAGGTGCACGACTTCGCATTCAGAAGACACACAGGTTTACATACAGAAGATCCACGGTTTCTTAGTCCCACCTGCAGTTGATTCCACGGTTTCTTAAATGCACGAAACATAAGCAGGGAGCGGGGTTTTAGACGGAACTAGGAAGATGAGCCCGAAATATATCCATCAGTTTGTGGAAAGATCACAATGAATAAATATGCACCCATCACAAAAATCAAGGCCAACAGGAGCATGACTTTGCATTCATAAGACGCACGGGTTTACATACAGAAAATGCACTGTTTCTTAGTCCCACCTGAAGTTGATTCCATGGTATTTTAAATGCACGATACAGCTTCAGGGAGTAGTGTTTTAGATGGAAATAGAAAGACGAGGCAGTAATATATCCATCAATTTGAGGAAAGTTCGCAATGAATAAATACGCATCGATTAGAAAAATGAAGGCCAATAGGTGCACGACTTTGCATTCAGAAGACGCACGGATTTACATACAGAAGATCCACGGTTTCTTAGTCCCACCTACAGTTTATTCCATGTTTTCTTAAATGCACAGAACGGAAGCCGGGAGCAGTGTTTTAGACGGAAATAGGAAGAGGAGGCAGGAATATATCGATCAATTTGAGGAAATTTCACAATGAATAAATACGCGTCGATCAGAAAAATGAAGGCCAATAGGTGCACGACTTTGCATTCAGAACACGCATGGGTTTACATATAGAAGATCCACGATTTCTTAGTCCCACCTCCAGTTGATTCCATGGTTTCTTAAACGCACGGAACAGTAGCTGGGTGCAGAGTTTTAGACCAAAATAGAAAGAGGAGGGATGAATATACCCATCAATTTGAGGAAAGTTCACAATGAATAAATACGCACCGATCACAAAAACCAAGGCCAACAGGTGCACGACTTGGCATTTAGAAGTCAACGAGTTTACATACAGAAGATCCAATGTTTCTTAGTCCCACCTGCAGTAGATTCCGCGGTTTCTTAAGCGCATGGAACAAAAGCATGGAGCAGGGTTTTAGACGGAACTAGGAAGAGGAGCCCGGAATATATCCATCAGTTTGTGGAAAGTTCACAGTGAATAAATACGCATCGATCACAAAAATCAAGGCCAACAGGTGCACAACTTTGCATTCAGAAGACGCACGGGTTTACATATAGAAGATCCACCGTTTCTTAGTCCTACCGGCAGTTGATTCCACGGTTTCTTAAACATACGGAACAGAAGCAGGGAGCAGGATTTTAGACGAAAATAGGAAGAGGAGGCAGGAATATATCCATAAATTTGAGGAAAGTTCACAATGAATAAATACGCATCGATCACAAAAATCAAGGCCAATAGGTGCACCACTTCGCATTCAAAAGACGGCGGGTTTACATACAGAAGATCCATGGTTTCTTAGTCCCACCTGCAGTTGATTCCACGTTTTCTTAAACGCACGTAAGAGAAGCAAAGAGCAGGGTTTTAGACGGAAATAGGAAGAGGATGCAGGAATATATCCATCAATTTGTGGAAAGTTCACAATGAATAAATACGCACCGATCACAAAAATCATGGCCACGAGGTGCACGACTTTGCATTCCGAAGACGCACGGGTTTACATATAGAAGATCCAAGGTTTCTTAGTCCCACCTGTAGTCGATTCAACAATTTCTTAAACGCAAGGAACAGAAGCAGGGAGTAGGGTTTTAAATGCAAATAGGAAGAGGAGGCAGGAATATATCCATCTATTTCTGGAAAGTTGACAATGAATAAATTCACATCGTTCACAAAAATCAAGGCCAGCAGGTGCACAACTTTGCATTCAGAAGACACACGGGTTTACATATAGAAGATCCATGATTTCTTAGTCCCACCTGCACTTTATTCCATGGTTTCTTAATCGCACGAAACAGAAGCAGGGAGCAGTGCTTTAGACATAAATAGGAAGAGGAGACACGAATATATCCATCAATTTGAGGAAAGTTCACGATGAATAAATACGCATCGATCATAAAAATCAAGGCCAACATGCGCACGACTTTGCATTCGAAAGACACACGGGTTTACATATAGAAGATCCACTCTTTCTTAGTACCACATGCAGTTGGTTCCACGGTTTCTTAAACGCACGGCACAGAAGCAGGGAACAGGGTTTTAGACGGAAATAGGAACAGGGGAAGGAATATATCCATCAATTTGAGGAAAGTTTACAATGAATAAATACGCATCGATCACAAAACTCAAGGCCAACAGGTGCATGACTTTGTATTCAGAAGACGCACGGGTTTACATACAGAAGATCCACGGTTTCTTAGTCCCACCTATAGTTGATTCCACGGTTTCTTAAACGTACGGAACAGTAGCAGGAAGCAGGGTTTTAGATAGAAATAGGAAGAGGAGGGTGCAATATATACATGAATTTGTGGAAAGATCAAAATGAATAAATACACATCGTTCACAAAAATCAAGGCCAACAGGTGCACGACTGTGCAATCAGAAGACGCGTTGGTTTACACATAGAAGATCCACGGTTTCTTTGTCCCACCTGTACTTGATTCCATGGTTTCTTAAACACACGGAACATAAGCAGGGAGCAGGGTTTCAGACGGAACTAAGAAGAGGAGGCAGGAATATATCCATCAATTTGTGGAAAGTTCACAATGAATAAATACACATCGATCACAAAAATCAAGGCTAGCAGGTGAGAGACTTCGCATTCAGAAGATGCACGATTTTACATACAGAAGATCCTTAGGTTCTTAGTCCCACCTGCAGTTGATTCCACGGTTTCTTGAACGCACAGAACAGAAGCAGGGAGCAGGGTTCTAGACGGAAATTGGAAGAGGAGGCAGGAATATACCCATCAATTTGAGGAAAGAACACAATGAATAAATACGCATCGATCACGAAAATAAAGGCCAACAGGTGCACGACTTTGCATTCAGAAGACGGCGGGTTTACATACAGAAGATCCACTATTTCTTAGTCCCACCTATTGTTGATTCCGCGGTTTCTTAAATGCATAGAATAGAAGCAGGGAGCAGGGTTTTAGACGGAAATAGGAAGAGGAGGCACGAATAGATCCATCCATTTGTGGAAAGTTCACAACGAATAAGTACGCATCAATCACAAAAATCAAGGCCATCAGGTGCACGACTTTGCATTCAGAAGACAACGGATTTACATACAGAAGATCCACTGTCTCTTAGTCCCACGTGTTGTTTATTCCGCGGTTTCTTAAACGCACGGAACAGAAGCAGGGAGCAGGATTTTAGACGGAAATAGGAAGAGGAGGCAGGAATATATCCATCAATTTGAGGAAACTTCACAATGAATAAATACGCATCGATCACAAAAATCAAGGCCAGCAGGTGCACGACTTTGCATTCAGAAGACGGCGGGTTTACATACAGAAGATCCACGATTTCTTAGTCCCACCTTTAGTTGATTCCATGATTTCTTAAACGCATGGAACAAAAGCAGGGAGCAGGGTCTTAGGCAGAAATAGGAAGATGAGGCAAGAATATATCCATCAGTTTGTGGAAAGTTCACAAGGAATAAATAGGCATCGATCACACGAATCAAGGCCAGCAGGTGCACGACTTTGCATTTAGAAGACGCACGGGTTTACATACAGAAGATCCACTCTTTCTTAGTCCCACCTATAGTAGATTCCACGGTTTCTTAAACGCACGGAACAGAAGCAGGGAGCAGGGTTTTAAATGGAAATAAGAAGAGGAGGCAGGAATATATCCATCAATTTGAGGAAAGTTCACAATGAATAAATACACATCAATCAGAAAAATCAAGGCCAATAGGTGCACGAATTTGCATTTAGAAGACGACGAGTTTACATACAGAAGATCCACGATTTCTTAGTCCCACGTGTAGTTGATTCCACGGTTTCTTAAACGCACAGAACAGAAGTAGAGAGCAGGGTTTTAGACGGAAATAGGAAGAGGAGGCAGGAATATATCCATCAATTTGTGGAAACTTCACAATGAATAAATACACATCGATCCGATAAATCAAGGCCAGTAGGTGCACGACTTTGCATTCAGAAGACGCTCGGGTTTACATACAGAAAATCCACGGTTTCTTAGTCCCACCCGCAGTTTATACCATGGTTTCTTAAATGCAAGGGGATCATGCTTTTAGAAGGAAATAGGAAGAGGAGGCAGGAATATATCCATCAATTTGAGGAAAGTTGACAATGAATAAATACGCATCAATCGCATTAATCAATGCCAACAGGTGCATGACTTTGCATTCAGAACACGACAGGTTTACATACAGAAGATCCACGGTTACTTTGTCCCACCTGCAGTTGATTCCATGGTTTCTTAAACACGCGGAACACAAGCAGGGAGCAGGGTTTTAGACGGAAATAGGAATAGGAGGCAGGAATATATCCATCAATTTTTGGAAAGTTCAGAATGAATAAATACGCATAGATCACAAAAATCAAGGCAGCAGGTGCATGACTTTGCATTCAAAAGACGCACGGGCTTACATACAGAAGATCCAGGGTTTCTTAGTCCCACCTGTAGTTGATTCCATGATTTCTTAAACTCAGGGAACAGAATTAGCGAGCAGGGTTTTAGACGGAAATAGGAAAAGGAGGCAGGAATATATCCATCAATTTGTGGAAAGTTCACAATGAATAAATACGCATCATTCACAAAAATCAAGGCTAGCAGGTGGACGACTTTGCATACATATGAGGCACGGGTTTACATACAGAAGATCCACGGTTTCTTAGTCCCACCTGCAATTGATTCCATGGTTTTTGAACACACGGAACAGAAGCAGGGAGCAGAATTTTTGACGGAAATAGGAAGACGAGGTAGGAATATATCCATCAATTTGAGGAAAGTTCACAATGAATAAATACGCATCGACCAGAAAAATGAAGGCCAACAGGTGTACGACTTTGCATTCCGAAGATGCATGGGTTTACATACAGAAGATCCACGGTTTTTCAGTCCCACCTGCAGTTGATTCCACGGTTTCAGAAACGCACGAAACAGAAGTAGGGAGCAGGGTTTTAGATGGAAACAGGAAGAGGAGGCAGGAATATATCCATCAATTTGTGGAATGTTCACAATGAATAAATACGCATCGATCACTATAATCAAGGCTAACAGGTTCACGACTTTGCATTCAAAAGACGCACGGGTTTACATACACAAGATCTACTGTTTCTTAGTCCCACCTGCAGTTGATTCCATGGTTTCTTAAACGCACAGAACAGAAGCAGGGAGCAGAGTTTTAGATGGAACTAGGAAGAGGAGGCAAGAATATATCCATAAATTTGAGGAAAGTTCACAATGAATAAATACGCATCGATCAGGAAAATGAAGGCCAATCGGTGCACGACTTTGCATTCAGAAGACGCACCGGTTTACATACAGAAGATCCACGGTTTCTTAGTCCCACCTGCATTTTATTCCATGTTTTCTTAAACGCACGGAACAGAAGCAGGGAGGAGTGTTTTTGACGGAAATAGGAAGAGGAGGCAGGAATATATCCATCAATTTGTGGAAAGTTCACAATGAATAAATACGCATCGTTCACAAAAATCAAGGCCAGAGGGTGCACGACTTCGCATTCAGAAGATGCACATGTTTACATACAGAAGATCCACGGTTTCTTAGTCCCACCTGCAGTTGACTCCACGGTTTCTTAAACGCACGGAACATAAGCAGGGAGCGGGGTTTTAGACGGAACTAGGAAGAGGAGCCCGAAATATATCCATTAGTTTGTGGAAAGTTCACCATGAATAAATACGCATCGATCACAAAAAGCAAGGCCAACAGGTGCACGACTTTGCATTCAGAGGACGCACGGGTTTACATACAGAAGATCCACCGTTTCTTAGTCCGACCTGCACTTGATTCCATGGTTTCTTAAATGAACGGAACAGAAGCAGGGAGCAGGGTTTTAGATGGAAATAGGAAGAGGAGGCAGGAATATATCCATCAATTTGAGGAAAGTTCACAATGAATAAATACGCGTCGATCAGAAAAATGAAGGCGAACAGGTGCACGCCTTTGCATTCACAAGACGCACGGGTTTACATACAAAAGATCCATGGTTTCTTATTCCCACCTGCAGTTTATTCCACGTTTTCTTAAACGCACGGAATAGAAGCAGGGAGTAGTGTTTTAGACGGAAATAGGAAGAGGAGGCAGGAACATATCCATCAATTTGAGGAAAGTTCACAATGAACAAATACGCATCGTTTTGAAAAATGAAGGACAACAGGTGCATGACTTTGCATTCAGAAGACGCACGGGTTTACATACAGAAGATCCACTGTTTCTTAGTCCCATCTGTTGTTGATTCCACGGTTTCTTAAATACATGGAACAAAAGCAGGGAGTAGAGTTTTAGACGGAAAAAGGAAGAGGAGGCAGGAATATCTCCATCAATTTGAGTAAAGTTCACAGTGAATACATACGCATCGATCAGAAAAATTAAGGCCAACAGGTGCACGACTTTGCATTCAGAAGACGCATGGGTTTACATACAGAAGATCCATGGTTTCTTAGTCCCACCTACATTTTGTTCCATGTTTTCATAAACGCACGGAATGAAAGCAGGGAGCAGTGTTTTATACGGAAATAGGAAGAGGGGGCAGGATTATAACCATCAATTTGAGGAAATTTCACATTGAATAAATACGCATCAATTAGAAAATTGAAGGCCAACAGGTGCACGACTTTGCATTCAGAAGACGCATGGGTTTACATACAAAAGATCCACAGTTTCTTAGTACCACCTCCGGTTGATTCCATCATTTTATAAACGCACGGAACAGTAGCAGGGAGCAGGGTTTTAGACAAAAATAGGAAGAGGAGGGAGGAATATATCCATCAATTTGAGGAAAGTTCACAATGAATAAATACGCGTCGATCACAAAAATCAAGGCCAACAGGTGCACGACTTGGCATTCAGAAGATGACGGGTTTACATACAGAAGATCCACAGATTCTTAGTCCCACCTGCAGTAGATTCCACGGTTTCTTAAATGCATGGAACAAAAACATGGATCAGGGTTTTAGACGGAAATAGGAAGAGGACGCAGGAATATAGCCATCAATTTGTGGAAAGTTCACAAAGAATAAATACACATCGATCACAAAAATCAATGCCAACAGGTGCACGACTTTGCATTCAAAAGACGCGCGGGTTTACATACAAAAGATCCAGGGTTTCTCAGTTCCATCGGTAGTTGATTCCACAGTTTCTTAAATGCACGGAACAGAAGCAGGGAGCAGGGTTTTAGACGGAAATAGGAAGAGGAGGCAGGAATATATCCATCAATTTGTGGAAAGTTCACAATGAACAAATACGCATCGTTCACAAAAATCAAGGCCAGCAGGTGCACGACTTCGCATTCAGAAGACACACAGGTTTACATACAGAAGATCCACGGTTTCTTAGTCCCACCTGCAGTTGATTCCACGGTTTCTTAAATGCACGAAACATAAGCAGGGAGCGGGGTTTTAGACGGAACTAGGAAGATGAGCCCGAAATATATCCATCAGTTTGTGGAAAGATCACAATGAATAAATATGCACCCATCACAAAAATCAAGGCCAACAGGAGCATGACTTTGCATTCATAAGACGCACGGGTTTACATACAGAAAATGCACTGTTTCTTAGTCCCACCTGAAGTTGATTCCATGGTATTTTAAATGCACGATACAGCTTCAGGGAGTAGTGTTTTAGATGGAAATAGAAAGACGAGGCAGTAATATATCCATCAATTTGAGGAAAGTTCGCAATGAATAAATACGCATCGATTAGAAAAATGAAGGCCAATAGGTGCACGACTTTGCATTCAGAAGACGCACGGATTTACATACAGAAGATCCACGGTTTCTTAGTCCCACCTACAGTTTATTCCATGTTTTCTTAAATGCACAGAACGGAAGCCGGGAGCAGTGTTTTAGACGGAAATAGGAAGAGGAGGCAGGAATATATCGATCAATTTGAGGAAATTTCACAATGAATAAATACGCGTCGATCAGAAAAATGAAGGCCAATAGGTGCACGACTTTGCATTCAGAACACGCATGGGTTTACATATAGAAGATCCACGATTTCTTAGTCCCACCTCCAGTTGATTCCATGGTTTCTTAAACGCACGGAACAGTAGCTGGGTGCAGAGTTTTAGACCAAAATAGAAAGAGGAGGGATGAATATACCCATCAATTTGAGGAAAGTTCACAATGAATAAATACGCACCGATCACAAAAACCAAGGCCAACAGGTGCACGACTTGGCATTTAGAAGTCAACGAGTTTACATACAGAAGATCCAATGTTTCTTAGTCCCACCTGCAGTAGATTCCGCGGTTTCTTAAGCGCATGGAACAAAAGCATGGAGCAGGGTTTTAGACGGAACTAGGAAGAGGAGCCCGGAATATATCCATCAGTTTGTGGAAAGTTCACAGTGAATAAATACGCATCGATCACAAAAATCAAGGCCAACAGGTGCACAACTTTGCATTCAGAAGACGCACGGGTTTACATATAGAAGATCCACCGTTTCTTAGTCCTACCGGCAGTTGATTCCACGGTTTCTTAAACATACGGAACAGAAGCAGGGAGCAGGATTTTAGACGAAAATAGGAAGAGGAGGCAGGAATATATCCATAAATTTGAGGAAAGTTCACAATGAATAAATACGCATCGATCACAAAAATCAAGGCCAATAGGTGCACCACTTCGCATTCAAAAGACGGCGGGTTTACATACAGAAGATCCATGGTTTCTTAGTCCCACCTGCAGTTGATTCCACGTTTTCTTAAACGCACGTAAGAGAAGCAAAGAGCAGGGTTTTAGACGGAAATAGGAAGAGGATGCAGGAATATATCCATCAATTTGTGGAAAGTTCACAATGAATAAATACGCACCGATCACAAAAATCATGGCCACGAGGTGCACGACTTTGCATTCCGAAGACGCACGGGTTTACATATAGAAGATCCAAGGTTTCTTAGTCCCACCTGTAGTCGATTCAACAATTTCTTAAACGCAAGGAACAGAAGCAGGGAGTAGGGTTTTAAATGCAAATAGGAAGAGGAGGCAGGAATATATCCATCTATTTCTGGAAAGTTGACAATGAATAAATTCACATCGTTCACAAAAATCAAGGCCAGCAGGTGCACAACTTTGCATTCAGAAGACACACGGGTTTACATATAGAAGATCCATGATTTCTTAGTCCCACCTGCACTTTATTCCATGGTTTCTTAATCGCACGAAACAGAAGCAGGGAGCAGTGCTTTAGACATAAATAGGAAGAGGAGACACGAATATATCCATCAATTTGAGGAAAGTTCACGATGAATAAATACGCATCGATCATAAAAATCAAGGCCAACATGCGCACGACTTTGCATTCGAAAGACACACGGGTTTACATATAGAAGATCCACTCTTTCTTAGTACCACATGCAGTTGGTTCCACGGTTTCTTAAACGCACGGCACAGAAGCAGGGAACAGGGTTTTAGACGGAAATAGGAACAGGGGAAGGAATATATCCATCAATTTGAGGAAAGTTTACAATGAATAAATACGCATCGATCACAAAACTCAAGGCCAACAGGTGCATGACTTTGTATTCAGAAGACGCACGGGTTTACATACAGAAGATCCACGGTTTCTTAGTCCCACCTATAGTTGATTCCACGGTTTCTTAAACGTACGGAACAGTAGCAGGAAGCAGGGTTTTAGATAGAAATAGGAAGAGGAGGGTGCAATATATACATGAATTTGTGGAAAGATCAAAATGAATAAATACACATCGTTCACAAAAATCAAGGCCAACAGGTGCACGACTGTGCAATCAGAAGACGCGTTGGTTTACACATAGAAGATCCACGGTTTCTTTGTCCCACCTGTACTTGATTCCATGGTTTCTTAAACACACGGAACATAAGCAGGGAGCAGGGTTTCAGACGGAACTAAGAAGAGGAGGCAGGAATATATCCATCAATTTGTGGAAAGTTCACAATGAATAAATACACATCGATCACAAAAATCAAGGCTAGCAGGTGAGAGACTTCGCATTCAGAAGATGCACGATTTTACATACAGAAGATCCTTAGGTTCTTAGTCCCACCTGCAGTTGATTCCACGGTTTCTTGAACGCACAGAACAGAAGCAGGGAGCAGGGTTCTAGACGGAAATTGGAAGAGGAGGCAGGAATATACCCATCAATTTGAGGAAAGAACACAATGAATAAATACGCATCGATCACGAAAATAAAGGCCAACAGGTGCACGACTTTGCATTCAGAAGACGGCGGGTTTACATACAGAAGATCCACTATTTCTTAGTCCCACCTATTGTTGATTCCGCGGTTTCTTAAATGCATAGAATAGAAGCAGGGAGCAGGGTTTTAGACGGAAATAGGAAGAGGAGGCACGAATAGATCCATCCATTTGTGGAAAGTTCACAACGAATAAGTACGCATCAATCACAAAAATCAAGGCCATCAGGTGCACGACTTTGCATTCAGAAGACAACGGATTTACATACAGAAGATCCACTGTCTCTTAGTCCCACGTGTTGTTTATTCCGCGGTTTCTTAAACGCACGGAACAGAAGCAGGGAGCAGGATTTTAGACGGAAATAGGAAGAGGAGGCAGGAATATATCCATCAATTTGAGGAAACTTCACAATGAATAAATACGCATCGATCACAAAAATCAAGGCCAGCAGGTGCACGACTTTGCATTCAGAAGACGGCGGGTTTACATACAGAAGATCCACGATTTCTTAGTCCCACCTTTAGTTGATTCCATGATTTCTTAAACGCATGGAACAAAAGCAGGGAGCAGGGTCTTAGGCAGAAATAGGAAGATGAGGCAAGAATATATCCATCAGTTTGTGGAAAGTTCACAAGGAATAAATAGGCATCGATCACACGAATCAAGGCCAGCAGGTGCACGACTTTGCATTCAGAAGAAGCACAGGTTTACATACAGAAGATCCACTATTTCTTAGTCCCACCTGTAGTTGATTCCACGGTTTGTTAAACGCATGGAACAAAAGAAGGGAGCAGGGTTTTAGATGGAAATAGGAAGAGGAGGTAGGAATATATCCATAAATTTGAGGAAAGTTCACAATGAATAAATAGGCATCGGTCCCAAAAATCATGGCCAACAGGTGCATGACTTTGATTTCAGAGGATGACGGCTTTACATATAGAAGATCCACTATTTCTTAGTCCCACCTTCTGATGATTCCACGGTTTCTTAAACACACGGAACAAAAGCAGGGCGCAGGGTTTTAGACGGAAATAGGAAGAGGAAGCAGGAATATATCCACTAATTTGAGGAAAGTTCACAATGAATAAATACGCATCGATCACAAAAATCAAGGCCAACAGGTGCACGACTTGCATTTAGAAGACGACGGGTTTACAAACAGAAGAGCCACAGTTTCTTTGTCCCACCTGGAGTTGATTACATGATTTCTTAAATGCACAGAACAAAAGCACGGAGCAGGGTTTTAGTCGGAAATAGGAAGACGAGGCAGGAATATATCCATTAATTTGTGGGAAGTTCACAATGGATAAATACGCATCAATCACAAAAATCAAGGCCAGCAGGTGCACGACTTTGCATTCAGAAGACGCATGGGTGTACATACAGAAGATCCATGGTTTCTTAGTCCCACCTGCAGTTGATTCCACAGTTTCTTAAACGCATGGAACAGAAGAAGGGAGTAGGCTTTTAGACGGAAATAGGAACATGAGGCAGGAACATATCCATCAATTTGTGGAAAGTTCACAATGAATAAATATGCATCGTTCACAAAAATCAAGGCTAGCAGGTGCACAACTTTGTATTCAGAAGACCCACGGGTATACATACAGAAGATTCACGGTTTCTTAGTCCCACCTGCAGTTGATTCCACGGTTTCTTAAATGCACAGGACAAAAGCAGGGACCAGTGTTTTAGACAGAAATAGGAAGAGGAGGCACGAATATATCCATCAATTTGTGGAAAGTTCACAATGAATAAATACGCATCGATCACAAAAATCCAGGTCAACAGGTGCATGACTTTGCATTTAGAAGACGACGGGTTTACATATAGCAGATCCACTGTTTCTTAGTCCTACCTGCTATTGATTCCATGGTTTCTTAAACGCACGGAACAGAAGGAGCGAGCAGGGTTTTAGACAGAAATAGGAAGAGGAGGCAGCAATATATCCATCAATTTGAGGATAGTTCACAATGAATAAATATGCATCAATCACAAAAATCAAGGCCAACAGGTGCACAACATTGCATTCAGAATACGGCGGGTTTGCATTTAGAAGATCCACGGTTTCTTAGTCCCACCTGAAGTTCATTCCACGATTTCTTAAATGCATGGAACAGAAGCAGGGAGCAGGGTTTTGGATGGAAATAGGAAGAGGAGGAAGGAGTATATCCATCAATTTGTGGAAAGTTCACAATGAATAAATATGCATCGATCACAAAAATCAAGGTCAGCAGGTGCACGGCTTTGCATTCGGAAGACGCACGGGTTTACATACAGAAGATCCACATTTTCTTAGTCCCACCTGCAGTTGATTCCACGATTTCTTAAACGCACGGAACAGAAGAAGGGAGCATCCTTTTAGACGGAAATAGGAACAGGAGGTCGGAATATATCCATCAATTTGTGGAAAGTTCACAATGAATAAATAGGCATCGATCAAACAAACCAAGGCCAACAAGTGCACGACTTTGCATTTAGAGGATGGCGGGTTTACATAGACAAGATCCACTGTTTCTTAGTCCCATCTGCTGTTGATTCCACGGTTTCTTAAATGCATGAAACAAAAGCAGGGAGCAGGGTTTTAGACGGAAATAGGAAGAGGAGGCAGGAATATATCCATCAATTTGTGGAAAGTTCACAATGAATAAATACGCATCGATCTCAAAAATCAAGGCCAACAGGTGCATGTCTTTGCATTCGGAAGACGCACGGGTTTACATACAGAAGATCCACGGTTTCTTAGTCCCACCTGCAGTTGATTCCACGGTTTCTTAAACGCACGGAACAGAGGAAGGGAGCAACCTTTTAGACGGAAATAGGAACACGAGGCCGGAATATATCCATCAATTTGTGGAAAGTTCACAATGAATAACTAGGCATCGATCACAAAAATCAACGCAACAGGTCCACGACTTTGCATTCAGAGGATGGCGGCTTTACATACAGAAGATCCACTGTTTCTTAGTCCCACCTCCTGTTGATTCCATGGTTTCTTAAATGCACGAAACAAAAGCAAGGAGCAGGGTTTTAGACGGAAATAGGAAGAGGAGGCAGGAATATATCCATCAATCTGCGGAAAGTTCACAATGAATAAATACACATCGATCACAAAAATCAAGGCCAACAGGTGCATGACTTTGCATTCAGAAGACGGTGGGTTTACATACAGAAGATCCACGGTTTCTTAGTCTCACCTGCAGTTGATTCCACGATTTCTTAAACGCACGAAACAGAAGCATCGAGCAGGGTTTTAGACGGAAATAGGAAGAGGAGGCAGGAATATATCCATCAATTTGTAGAAAGTTCACAATGAATAAATATAAATCGATGATAAAAATCAAGTACAGCAGGAGCACGACTTCGCATTCAGAAGATGCATGGGTTTACATATAGAAGATCCACATTCTTAGTCCCCCTGCAGTTGATTCCATGGTTTCTTAAACGCATGGAACAGAAGAAGGGAGCAGGCTTTTAGACGGAAATCGGAAGAGGAGGAAGTAATATATCCATCAATTTGTGGAAAGGTCACAATGAATAAATACGCATCGTTAACAAAAATAAAGGGCACCGGGTGCACAACTTTGTATTCAGAAGACATACGGGTTTACATACAGAAGATCCACGGTTTCTTAGTCCCACCTGCAGTTGATTCCATGGTTTCTTAACCGCACGGAACAAAAGCAGGGAGTATTGGTTTAGACGGAAATAAGAAGAGGAGGAACGAATATATCCATCAATTTGAGGAAAGTTCACAATGAACAAATACACATCGATCTCAAAAATCAAGGCCAACAGGTGACGACTTTGCATTCGGAAGACGCACGGGTTTACATACAGAAGATCCTCGATTTCTTAGTCCCACCTGCAGTTGAGTCCACGGTTTCATAAACGCTCGGAACAAAAGCAGGGACCAGGGTTTTAGATGGAAATAGGAAGAGGAGGCAGGAATATATCCATCTATTTGTGGAAAGTTCACAATGAATAAAGACGCATCGATCACAAAAATCAAGGCCAGCAGGTGCACGACTTTGCATTCAGAAGACTCATGGGATTACATATAGAAGATCCATTGTTTCTTAGTCCCACCTGATGTTGATTCCATGGTTTCTTAAATGCACGGAACAGAAGCAGGGAGCAGGCTTTTAGACGGAAATAGGAAGACGAGGCAGGAATATATCCATAAATTTGAGGAAAGTTCACAATGAATAAATAGGCATCGATCACAAAAATAATGGCCAACAGGGGCATGACTTTGCATTCAGAAGACGTCGGGTTTACATATAGAAGATCCACTTTTTCTTAGTCCCACTTGCTGTTGATTCCATGGTTTCTTAAACACATGAAACAAAAGCAAGGAGTACGGTTTTAGACGGAAATAAGAAGAGGAGGCAGGAATATATCCATCAATTTGAGGAAAGTTCACAATGAATAAATACGAATTGATCACAAAAATCAAGTCCAATAGGTGCGCGACTTTGCATTCAGAAGACGACGGGTTTACTTATAGAAGATCCACAGTTTCTTAGTCCCACCTGTTGTTGATTCCACGGTTTCTTAAACGCACAAAATAGAAGCAAGGAGAAGGGTATTAGACGGAAATAGGAAGAGGAGGCAGGAATATATCAATCAATTTGAGGAAAGTTCACAATGAATAAATACGCATCGATCACAAAAATCAAGGCCAGCAGGTGCATGACTTCGCATTCAGAAGACGACGGGTTTACATATAGAAGATCCACGGTTTCTTAGTCCAACCTACAGGTTATTCCACGATTTCTTAAACGCGTGGAACAGAAGCAGGGAGTAGGGTTTTAGACGGAAGTAGGAAGAGGAGGCCGGAATATATCCATCAATTTGTTGGAAGTTCACAATGAATAAATACGCATCGATCACAAAAATCATGGCCAGGAGGTGCATGGTCTTACATTCAGAAGACTCACGGTTTTACATACAGAAGATCAACTATTTCTTAGTCCCACCTGTAGTTGATTCCATGGTTTCTTAAACACACGGAATAGAAGCAGGGAGCAGGCTTTTAGGCGTAAATAGGAAGAGGAGGTAGGAATATATCTATAAATTTGAGGAAAGTTCACAATGAATAAATATGCATCAATCACAAAAATCAAGGCCAACAGGTGCATGACTTTGCATTCAGAGGACGGCGGGTTTACATACAGAAGATCCATTGTTTCTTAGTCCCACCTCCTATTGATTCCACGGTTTCTTAAACGCACGCACAAAAGCAGGGAGCAGGGTTTTAGACGGAAATAGGAAGAGGAGGTAGGAATATATCCATCAATTTAAGGAAAGATCACAATGAATAAATATGCATCGATCACAAAAAACAAGGCCAACAGGTGCACGACTTTGTGATTCAAAAGACGGTGGGTTTACATAGAGAAGATCCACAGTTTCTTAGTCCCACCTGCAATGGATTCCATGATTTCTTAAATGCATGGAACAATAGCAGGGAGCAGGGTTTTAGACGGAAATAGGAAGAGGAGGCAGGAATATATCCATCAATTTGTGAAAAGTTCACAATGAATAGATATAAATCGATCAGAAAAATCAAGGCCAGCAGGTGCACGACTTTGCATTCAGAAGATGCACTTGTTTATATACAGAAGATCCACGGTTTCTTAGTCCCACCTGCAGTTGATTCCATGGTTTCTTAAATGCACGGAACAGAAGAAGGGAGCGGGTTTTTAGATGGAAATATTAAGAGGAGGCAGTAATATATCCATCAATTTGTGGAAAGTTCACAATGAATAAATACACATCGTTCAAAAAATCGAGGCCAGGAGGTGCACAACTTTGTATTTAGAAGACACACGGGTTTACCTATAGAAGATCCACGGTTTCTTAGTCCCACCTGCAGTTGATTCCATAGTTTCTTAATCGCACGGAACAAAAGGAGGGAGCAGGGTTTTAGACGGAAATAGGAAGAGGAGGCACGAATATATCCATCAATTTGCGAAAGTTCACAACGAATAAATACGCATCGATCTCAAAAATCAAGGGCAGTAGGTGCACGACTTTGTATTTGGAAGACGCATGGGTTTACGTATAGAAGATCCATGGTTTCTTAGTCCCACCTGCAGTTGATTCCAAGGTTTCTTAAACGCACGAATAAGAATCAGGGAGCCGGGTTTTAGACAGAAACAGGAAGAGGAGGCAGGAATAGATGCATCAATTTTTAGAAAGTTCACAATGAATAAATAAGCATCGATCACAGAAATCAAGGCCAACAGGTGCACGACTTTGCATTCACAAGACTCATGGGTTTACATACAAAAGATCCACTGTTTTTTAGGTCCCATCTGTAGTTGATTCCAGGGTTTCTTAAACGCATGGAACATAACTAGGGAGCAGGCTTTCAGAAGGAAATAGGAAGACGAGGCAGGAATATACTCATAAATTTGAGGAAAGTTCACAATAAATAAATAGGCATCGATCACAAAAATCAAGGCCAACAGGTGCACAACTTTGCATTGAGAAGACGGAGGGTTTACATAGACAAGATCCATTGTTTCTTAGTGCCACCTGCTGTTGATTCCACGGTTTCTTAAACGCACGGAACAAAAGCAAGGAGTAGGGTTTTAGAAGGAAATAGGAAGAGGAGGCAGGAATATATCCATCAATTTGTGGAAATTTCACAATGAATAAATATGCATCGATCAGAAAAATCGAGGCCAATAGGTGCACGACTTTGCATTCACAAGACGCACGGGTTTATATAAAGAAGATCCACTGTTTCTTAGTCCTACCTGCAGTTGATTCCACGGTTTCTTAAACGCACGGAACAGAAGCAGGGAGCAGGGTTTTAGACGGAAATAGGAAGAGGCGGCACGAATATATCCATCAATTTCGTGGAAAGTTCACAATGACTATATACGCATCGATCTCAAAAATTAAGGCCAGTAGGTGCACAACTTTGTATTCGGAAGACGCATGGGTTTACATACAGAAGATCCCCGGTTTCTTAGTCCCACCTGCAGTTGATTCCATAGTTTCTTAAATACACGGAACAGAAGCAGGGAGCAGGGTTTTAGACGGAAATAGGAAGAGGAGGCAGGAATATATGCATCATTTTGCGGAAAGTTCACAATTACAAAATACGCATTGATCACAGAAATCAAGGCCAGCAGGTGCACGAGTTTGCATTCACAAGACTCACGGGTTGACATACAGAAGGTCCACTATTTCTTAGTCCCACATGCAGTTGATTCAATGGTTTCTTATACGCACGGAACATAAGCAGGGAGCAGGCTTTTAGACGGAAATAGGAAGATGAGGCAGGAATATATCCATAAATTTGAGGAAAGTTCACAATGAATAAATAGGCATCGATCACAAAAATCAAGGCCAAGAGGTGCACGACTTTGCATTCAGAGGACGGCGGGTTTACATACAGAAGATCCGCTGTTTCTTAATCCCACCTGCTGTTGATTCCACGGTTTCTTAAACGTATGGAACAGAAGCAAGGAGCGGGGTTTTAGACGGAAATAGGAAGAGGAGGCAGGAATATATCTTTCAATTTGAGGAACGTTCACCCTGAATAAATACGCATCGATCACAAAAATCAAGGCCAACAGGTGAACGACTTTGCATTCCGAAGACGCACGATTTTACATAGAGAAGATCCTCAGTTTCTTAGTCCCACCTGTCGTGGATTCCATGATTTTTAAACGCACGGAACATAAGTAGGGAGCAGGGTTTTAGATGGAAATAGGAAGAGGAGGCAGGAATGTATCCATCAATTTGTGGAAAGTTCATAATGAATAAATACGCATCGATCACAAATATCAAGGCCAGCAGGTGCACGACTTTGCATTCGGAAGACGCATGGGTTTACATATAGAAGATCCACAGTTTCTTAGTCCCACGTGCATTTGATTACAAGGTTTCTTAAACGCACGGAACAGAAGAAGGGAGCAGGCTTTTTGACAGAAATAGGAAGAGGAGGCAGGAATATATCCATCAATTTGTGGAAAGTTCACAATGAATAAATATGCATCGTTCACAAAAATCAAGACCAGCATGTGCACAACTTTGTATTCAGAAGACACACGGGTTTACATACAGAAGATCCACGGTTTCTTAGTCCCGCCTGCAGTTGATTCCACGGTTTCTTAAATGCACGGAACCGAAGGAGGGAGCAGGGTTTTAGACGGAAATAGGAAGAGGAGGCAGGAATATATCAATCAATTTGTGGAAAGTTCACAATGAATAAATACGCATGGATAACAAAAATCAAGGCCAGCACGTGCATGACTTTGCACTCAGAAGACTCACGGGTTTACATACAGAAGATCGACTATATCTTAGTCCCACCTGCAGTTGATTCCACGGTTTATTAGAAGCACGAAACAGAAGCAAGGAGTAGGCTTTTAGATGGAAATATGAAGAGGAGGCAGGAATATATCTATAAATTTAAGGAAAGTTCACAATGAATAAATAGGCATCGATCAAAAAAATCAAGGCCAACACGTGCACGACTTTGCATTCAAAGGACTACAAGTTTACATACCGAAGATCCATTATTTCTTACTCACACCTTCTGTTGATTCCACGGTTTCTTAAACGCACGGAACAAAAGCAGGGAGCAGGTTTTAGACGGAAATAGGAAGAGGAGACATGAATATATCCATCAATTTGAGGAAAGTTCACAATCAATAAATACGCATCGATCACAAAAATCAAGGCCAGCAGGTGCACGACTTTGCATTCGGAAGATACACGGGTTTACATACAGAAGATCCACGGTTTTTAGTCCCACCTGAAGTTGATTCCATGGTTTCTTAAACACACGGAACATAAGAAGGGAGCAGGATTTTAGATGGAAATAGGAAGACGAGGCAGGAATATATCCATCAATTTGTGAAAAGTTGACAATGAAAAAATACGCATCGTTCACAAAAATCAAGGCCAGCAGGTGCACAACATTGTATTCAGAAGACACACGGGTTTAAATACAAAAGATCCACAGTTTCTTATTCCCACCTACAGTTGATTCCATGGTTTTCTTAAACGCACGAAACCAAAGCAGGAAGCAGGGTTTTAGGCGGAAATAGGAAGAGGAGGCGGGAATATATGCATTAATTTGTGGAAAGTTCAAAATGAATAAATACGCATTGATCACAAAAATCAAGGCCAACAGATGCATGACTTTGCATTAAGAAGACTCACGGGTTTACATACAGAACATCCACTATTTCTTAGTCCCACCTGCAGTTGATTCCACGGTTTCTTAAACGCACGGAACAGAAGCAGGGAGCAGGCTTTTAGACGGAAATAGGAATAGGAGGCAGGAAAATATCTATAAATTTGTGGAAAGTTCACAATGAATAAATATAAATCGATCACAAAAATCAAGGCCAATAGGTGCACGACTTTGCATTCAAAGGTAGACGGGTTTACATATAGAAGATCCATTATTTCTTAGTCCCACCTGCAGTTGATTCCACGATTTCTTAAACGCACGAAACAGAAGTAGGGAGCAGGGTTTTAGACGGAAATAGCAAGAGGAGATAGGAATATATCCATCAACTTGTGGAAAGTTCACAATTAATACATACGCATCGATCACAAAAATCAAGGCCAGCAGGTGCACGACTTTGCATTCAGAAGACGCACGGTTTACATACAGAAGTTCCACTGTTTCTGAGTCGCACCTGTAGTTGATTCCACGGTTTCTTAAATGCACATAACAGAAGCAGGGAGCAGGCTTTTAGACGGAAATAGGAAGACGAGGCAGGAATATATCCATAAATTTGAGGAAAGTTCACAATGAATAAATAGGCATTGATCACAAAAATCAAGGTCAACAGGTGCACGACTTCGCATTCGGAAGACGGCGGGTTTACATACAGAACATCCACTATTTCTTAGTCTTACTTGTTGTTGATTCCACGGTTTACTAAACACACGAAACATAACCAGGGAGCAGGGTTTTAGACGGAAATAGGAACAGGAGGCAAGCATATATCCATCAATTTGAGGATAGTTCACAATGAATAAATACGCATCGATAACAAAAATCAAGGCCAACAAGTGCATGACTTTGCATTCAGAAGACGGCGGGTTTACTTACAGAAGACGCACTGTTTCTTAGTCCCACCTGAAGTTGATTCTATGATTTCTTAAATGCACGGAACAGAAGCAGGGAGCAGGGTTTTAGACGGAAATAGGAAGAGGAGGCAGGAATATATCCATCAATTTGTGGAAAGTTCATAATGAATAAATACACATCGATCACAAAAATCAAGGCCAGTAGGTGCACGACTTTGCATTCGGAAGACGCATGGGTTTATATACAGAAGATCCATGGTTTCTTACTCTCATCTGCAGTTGATTCCATGGTTTCTTAAACGCACAAAATAGAAGAAGAGAGCAGGCTTTTAGATAGAAATAGGAACTAGAGGCAGAAATATATCCATCAATTTGTGGAAAGTTCACAATGAATAAATAGGCATCGATCACAAAAATCGAGGCCGGCAGGTGCACGACTTTGCATTCAGAGGACGGTGGGTTTACATATAGAAGATCCACTGTTTCTCAGTCCCACTTGCTGTTCATTCCACGATTTCATAAACGCACGAAACAAATGCAGGGAGCAGGTTTTAAACGGAAATAGGAAGAGGAGACAGGAATATATCCATCAATTTGAGGAAAGTTCACAATGAATAAATACGCATCGATCACAAAAATCAAGGCCAGCAGGTGCACGACTTTGCATTCGGAAGATACACGGGTTTACATACAGAAGATCCACGGTTTTTAGTCCCACCTGAAGTTGATTCCATGGTTTCTTAAACGCACAGAAAAGAAATAGGGAGGAGGGTTTAAAACACATCGATGACAAAAATCATGGCTAGCAAGTGCATGACTTTGCATTCAGAAGACGACGGGTTTACACACAGAAGATTCATGGTTTCTTAGTCCCACTTACGGTTGATTCCACGATTTCTTAAACGCACGGAACAGAAGCAGGTAGCAGGGTTTTAGACGGAAATAGGAAGGGGTGGCAGGAATATATCCATCAATTTGTGGAAAGTTCACAATGAATAAAGACGCATCGATCACAAAAATCAAGGCCAGAAGGTTCACGACTTTGCATTCGGAAGACGCACGGTTTTACATATAGAAGATCCATGGTTTCTTAGTCCCACCTGCTGTTGATTCTACGCTTTCTTAAACGCACAGAACAGAACAAGGGAGCAGGGTCTTAGACGGAAATAGGAAGAGGAGGCAGGAATATATCCATAAATTTGTGGAAAGTTCACAATGAATAAATATGCATCATTCACAAAAATGAAGGCCAACAGGTGCACAACTTTGTAATCAGAAGACACACGGGTTTACGTATAGAAGACCCATGGTTTCTTAGTCCCACCTGTAGTTGATTCCACGGTTTCTTAAACGCACGAAACTGAAGCAGGGAGCAGGGTTTTAGACGGAAATAGGAAGAGGAGGCAAGAATATATCCATCAATTTGAGGAAAGGTCATAATGTTTAAATACACATCGATGACAAAAATCATGGCCAGCAGGTGCACGACTTTGCATTCAGAAGACGACGGTTTTACATACAGAAGATTCATGGTTTCTTAGTCCCACCTACAGTTGATTCCACGATTTCTTAAATGCAAGGAACAGAAGCAGGTAGTAGGGTTTTAGATGGAAATAGGAAGAGGAGGCAGGAATATATCCATCAATTTGTCGAAAGTTCACAATGAATAAGTATGCATCGATCACAAATACCAAGACCAGCAGGTTCACGACTTTGCATTTGGAAGACGCACGGGTTTACATATAGAAGATCCATGCTTTCTTAGTCCCACCTGCTGTTTATTCCATGGTTTCTTAAATGCACGGAACATAAGAAGGGAGCAGGGTTTTAGACGGAAATAGGAAGACGAGGCAGGAATATATCCATCAATTTGTGAAAAGTTGACAATGAAAAAATACGCATCGTTCACAAAAATCAAGGCCAGCAGGTGCACAACATTGTATTCAGAAGACACACGGGTTTAAATACAAAAGATCCACGGTTTCTTAGTCCCACCTGTAGTTGATTCCACGGTTTCTTAAACGCACGGAACCGAAGCAGGCAACAGGGTTTTAGACGGAAATAGGAAGAGGAGGCACGAATATATCCATCAATTTTTGGAAAGTTCACAATGAATAAATACACATTGATCACAAAAATCAAGACCAGCAGATGCATGACTTTGCATTCAGAAGACTCACGGGTTTACATACAGAAGATCCACTATTTCTTAGTCCCACCTGCAGTTGATTCCACGGTTTGTTAAACGCACGGAACAGAAGCAGGGAGCAGGGTTTTAGACGGAAATAGGAAGAGGAGTCAGGAATATATCAAAAAATTTGAGGAAATTTCACAATGAATAAATAGGCACCGATCACAAAAATCAAGGCCAACACGTGCATGACTTTGCATTCAAAGGACGGCGGGTTTACATAAAGAAGATCCATTGTTTCTTAGTCCCACCTGGTATTGATTCCACGGTTTCTTAAATGCACGGAACAAAAGCAGGGAGCGGGGTTTTAGATGGGAATTGGATGAGGAGGCAGGAATATAATCATCAATTTGGGGAAAGTTCACAATGAATAAATACGCATCGATCTCAAAAATCAAGGCCAACAGGTGCACGACTTTGCAATTCTGAAGATGGCGTGTTTACATACAAAAGATCCATGGTTTCTTAGTCCCACCTTTAATTGATTCCATGATTTCTTAAACGCATGGAACAGAAGCAGGGAGCAGGGTTTTAGACGGAAATAGGAAGAGGAGGTAGGAATATATCCATCAATTTGTGGAAAGTTCACAATGAATAAATATAAATCGATCACAAATATCAAGCCCAGCAGGTGCACGACTTTGCATTCAGAAGACGCACGGGTTTACATACAGAAGATCCATGGTTTCTTAGTCCCACCTGCAGTTGATTCCATGGTTTCTTAAATGTACGGAACAAAAGAAGGGAGCAGGCTTTTAGACGGAAATAGGAAGAGGAGGCCGTAATATATCCATCAATTTGTGGAAAGTTCACAATGAATAAATACGCTTCGTTCACAAAAATAAGGTCCAACCGGTACACAACTTTGTATTCACAAGACACACGGGTTTACATACAGAATATCCACCTTTTCTTAGTCCCACCTGCTCTTGATTCCACGGTTTCTTAAACGCTCGAGACAGAAGCAAGGAGCAGGGTTTTAGACGGAAATAGGAAGAGGAGGCAGGAATATATCCATCAATTTTAGGAAAGGTCATAATGAATAAATACGAATCGATGACAAAAATCATGGCCAGCAGGTGCACGACTTTGCATTCACAAGACGACGGGTTTACGTACAGAAGATCCACGGTTTCCTAGTCCCACCTGCAGTTGATTCCACGATTTCTTGAACGCACGGAACAGAAGCTGGGAGCAGGGTTTTAGACGGAAATAGGAAGAGGAGGTAGGAATATTTCCATCAATTTGTGGAAAGTTCACAATGAATAAATATGCATCGATCACAAAAATCAAGGCCAGTAGGTTCACGACTTTGCATTCGGAAGACGCACGGGTTTAGATATAGAAGATCCACAGTTTCTTAGTCTCACCTTCAGTTGATTCCACGGTCTCTTAAACGCACGGAGTAGAAGAAGGGAGCAGGCTTTTAGACGGAAATAGGAAGAGGAGGTAGGAATATATGCATCAATTTGTGGAAAGTTCATAATGAATAAATACGCATCGTTCACAAAAATCAAGACCAGCAGGTGCATGACTTTGCATTCAGAAGACTCACGGGTTTACATATCGAAAATCCACTATTTCTTAGACCCACATGTAGTTGATTCCACGGTTCTCAACCGCACGAAACAGAAGCAGGTAGGAGGGTTTTAGACGGAAATAGGAAGAGTAGGAAGGATTAGATCCATCAATTTAAGAAATGTTTACAATGAATAAATATGCATCAATCACAAAAATCAAGACCAACAGGTGCACGACTTTGCATTCAGAAGACAAACGGGTTTAGCTATAGAGGATCCAGGGTTTCTTAGTCCCAGCTGCAGTTGATTCCACGGTTTCTTAAACGCACGGAAAAGAAGCAGGGAGCAGGCTTTTAGACAGAAATAGGAAGAGGAGGCAGGAATATATAAATAAATTTTAGGAAAGTTCACAATGAATAAATAGGCATCGATCACAAAAATCAATGCCAATAAGTACACGACTACACATTCAGAGGACGACGGTTTTACATACAGAACATCCATTCTTTCTTAGTCCCACCTGTTGTTGAAACCACGATTTCTTAAACGCATGACACAAAGGCAGGGAGCAGGGTTTTGGACGGAAATAGGAAGAGGAGGAAGGAATATATCCATCAATTTGGGGAAAGTTCAGAATGAATAAATACGCATCGATCTCAAAAATCAAGGCCAAAAGATGCACGACTTTGCAATTCTGAAGACGGCGGGTTTACACACAGAAGATCAACGATTTCTTAGTCCCACCTGAAGTTGATCCCACGATTTCTTAAACACACGGAACAGAAGCAGGGAGCAGGGTTTTAGACGGAAATAGGAAGAGGACGCAGGAATATATCCATCAATTTGTGGAAAGTTCGCCATGAATAAATATAAATCGATCACAAAATTCAAGCCCAGCAGGTGCACGACTTTGCATTCAGAAGACGCACGGGTTTACATACAGAAGATCCATGGTTTCTTAGTCGCACCCGCAGTTGATTCCATGGTTTCTTAAACGCACAGAACAAAAGAAGGGAGCAGGCTTTTAGACGGAAATAGGAAGAGGGGGCTGTAATATATCCATCAATTTCTGGAAAGTTCACAATGAATAAATACACATCGTTCTCAAAAATAAGGGCCAGCCGGTGCACAAATTTGTATTCATAAGACACACGACTTTATATACAGAAGATCCACGGTTTCTTAGTCCCACCTGCTGTTGATTCCACGGTTTCTTAAACACATGGAACAAAAGCAGGAAGCAGGGTTTTAGACGGAAATAGGAAGAGCAGGCACGAATATATCCATCAATTTGTGGAAAGTGCACAATGAATAAATACGCATCGATCTCAAAAATCAAGGGCAGTAGGTTCACGACTTTGCATTCGGAAGATGCACGGGTTTACATAAAGAAGATCCATGGTTTCTTAGTCCCACCTGCAAATGATTCCACGGTTTCTTCAACGCGCGGAGCAGAAGAAGGGAGTAGGCTTTTAGACGGAAATAGGAAGAGGAGGTAGGAATATATCCATCAATTTGTGGAAAGTTCACAATGAATAAATACGCATCGTTCACAAAAAACAAGGCTAACAGGTGCACAACTTTGTAATCGGAAGAAACACGGGTTTACGTATAGAAGATCCACGATTTCTTAGTCCCACCTACAGTTGATTCCACGGTTTCTTGAATGCACGGAACAGAAGCAGGGAACAGGCTTTTAGACGGAAATTGGAAGAGGAGGCAGGAATATATCAATAAATTTGAGGAAAGTTCACAATGAATAAATAGGCATCGATCACAAAAATCAAGGCCAACAGGTGCACGACTTTGCATTCAGAGGACGACAGGTTTACATAAAGAAGATCCATTATTTCTTAGTCCCACCTGCTATTGATTCCACGGTTTATTAAACGCACGGAACAAAAGCAGGGAGTAGCATTTTAGACGGAAATAGGAAGAGAAGGCAGGAATATATCCATCAATTTGGGGAAAGTTCACTATGAATAAATACGCATCAATCTCAAAAATCAAGGCCAACAGGTGCATGACTTTGCAATTCTGAAGACGGCGGGTTTACATACGGAAGATCCACGGTTTCTTATTCCCACCTGAAGTTGATTCCATGATTTCTTAAACACATGGAACAGAAGTAGGAGGCAAGGTTTTAGACGGAAATAGGAAGAGGAGGCAGGAATATATCCATCAATTTGTGGAAAGTTCACAATGAATAAATATAAATTGATCACAAAAATCAAGCCCAACAGGTGCACGACTTTGCATTCAGAAGACACACGGGTTTACGTACAGAAGATCCATGGTTTCTTAGTCCCACCCGCAGTTGATTCCGTGGTTTCTTAAACGCATGGAACAAAAGAAGGGAGCAGGCTTTTAGACGGAAATCGGAAGAGGAGGCCGTAATATATCCATCAATTTGTGGAAAGTTCACAATGAATAAATACGCATCGTTCACAAAAATAAGGGCCAGCCGATGCACAACTTTGTATTCATAAGACACACGGGTTAACATACAGAAGATCCATGGTTTCTTATTCAACCTGCTATTGATTCCGTGGTTTCTTAAACACACGAAACAAATGCATGGAGCAGGGTTTTAGATGGAAATAGGAAGAGGAGGCACGAATATATCCATCAATTTGTGGAAAGTTCACAATGAATAAATACGCATGAATCTCTAAAATCAAGGCCAGCAAGTGCACGACTTTGCATTCAGAAGACGCACGGGTTTACATACAGAAGATCCACGGTTACTTAGTCCCACCTGGAGTTGATTCCACGGTTTCTTAAATGCATGGAACAGAAGCAGGGAGCAGGGTTTTAGACCGAAATAAGAAGAGGAAGCAGGAATATATGCATCAATTTGTTGAAAGTTCACAATGAATAAATACGCATCGATCATGAAAATCAATTCCAGCAGGTGCATGACTTTGCATTCAAAAGACTCATGGGTTTACATACAGAAGATCCATTGTTTCTTCGTCCCTCCTATAGCTGATTTCATGGTTTCTTAGACGAACGAAACATATCCAGGGAGCAAGAATTTAGACGGAAATAGGAAGATGAGGCAGGAATATATCCAAAAATTTGAGGAAAGTTCACAATGAATAAATAGGCATTGATCACAAAAATCAAGGACAATAGGTGCACGACTTTGCATTCATAAGACGGCAGGTTTACATTTAGAAGATCCACTGTTTCTTAGTCCCACTTGCTGTTGTTTCCACGGTTTCTTATACGGATGGAACACAAGGAGGGAGCAGGATTTTATATGGAAATAGGAAGAGGAGGCAGGAATATATCCATCAATTTGAGGAAAGTTCACAATGAATAAATACGCAACGATCACAAAAATCAAGGCCAATAGGTGCAAGACTTTGCATTCGAAAGACGACGGGTTTACATAGAGAAGATCCACGGTTTGTTAGTCCCACCTGCAGTTGATTCCACGATTTCTGAAATGCACAGAACAGAAGCAGGGAGCAGGGTTTTAGACGGAAATAGGAAGAGGAGGAAGAAATATATCTATCAATTTGTGGAAAGTTCACAATGAATAAATATGCATCGATCAAAAAAATCAAGGCCTGCAGGTGCACGACTTTGCATTTGGAAGACGCACGGGTTTACATATAGAAGATCCACGGTTTCTTACTCCCACCTGTAGTTGATTCCACGGATTCTTACTCCCACCTGCAGTTGATTCCACAGTTTCTTAAATGCACGGTATAGAAGAAGGGAGCAGGCTTTTAGACGGAAATAGGAAGAGGAGGAAGGAATATATCCATCAATTAGTGGAAAGTTCATAATGAATAAATACACATCATTCACAAAAATCAAGACCACTAGGTGCACACCTTTCCATTCAGAAGACATACAGGTTTACATACAGAAGATCCACGGTTTCTTAGTCCCACCTGCAATTGATTCCACGGTTTCTTAAACGCACGGAACCAAACCAGGGAGCAGGGTTTTAGACGGAAATAGGAAGAGGAGGCAGGAATATATCCATCAATTTGTGGAAAGTTCACAATGAATAAATACGCATCGATCACAAAAATCAAGGCGAGCAGGTGCATGACTTTGCATTCAGAAGACTCACGGGTTTACATACAGAAGATCCACTATATCTTAGTCCCACCAGCAGTTGATTCCAAAGTTTCTTAAATGCACGAAACAGAAGTAGGGAGCAGGCTTTTAGATGGAAATAGGAAGACGAGGCAGGAATATATCTATAAATATGAGGAAAGTTCACAATGAATAAATAGGCATCGACCAAAAAAATCAAGGCCACTAGGTGCACGACTTTGCATTGAGAGGACGGCGATTTGACATACAGAAGATCCATTGTTTCTTAGTCCTACCCGTTGCTGATTCCACGGTTTCTTAAATGCATAGAACAAAAGCAGGGAGCAGGGTATTAGACAGAAATAGGAAGAGGAGGCAAGAATATATCCATCAATTTGAGGAAAGTTCACAATGAATAAATACGCATCGATCACAAAAATCAAGGCCAACAGGTGCACGACTTCACATTCAGAAGACGGCGGGTTTACATACAGAAGATCCATGGTTTCTTGGTCCTACCTGCAGTTGATTCCACGAGTTCTTAAACGCACGGAACAAATGCAGGGAGCGGTGTTTTAGACGGAAATAGGAAGAGGAGGCAGGAATATATCCATCAATTTGTGGAAATTTCACGACGAATAAATATAAATCGATCAGAAAAATCAAGGCCAGCAGGTGCACGACTTTGCATTGAGAAGACGCACGGGTTTACATACAGAAGATCCAGGCTTTCTTTGTCCCACCTGCAGTTGATTCCATGGTTTCTTAAACGCACGGAACAGAAGAAGGGAGCAGGCTTTTAGACGGAAATTGAAGAGGAGGCAGTAATATATCCATCAATTTGTGGAAAGTTCACAATGAATAAATACACATCGTTGACAAAAATCAAGGCCAGCAGGTGAACAACTTTCTATTCGGAAGACACATGGGTTTACATATAGAAGATCCACGATTTCTTAGTCCCGCCTGTAGTTGATTCCATGGTTTCTTAAACGCACGGAACAAAAGCAGGGAGCAGGGTTTTAGACAGAAATAGGAAGAGGAGGCACGAATATATCCCTAAATTTGTGGAAAGTTCACAATGAATAGATACGCATCAATCTAAAAAATCAAGGCCAGTAGGTGGACGACTTTGCATTCAGAAGACACACGGCTTTACATACAGAACATCCAGGGTTTCTTAGTCCCACCTGCAGTTGATTCCACGGTTTCTTAAACGCACAGAACAAAAGTAAGGAGCAGGGTTATAGACGGAAATAGGAAGTGGAGACAGGAATATATGCATCAATTTGTGGAAAGTTCACAATGAATAAATACGCATCATTTAAAAAAATCAAGGCCAGCAGGTGCACGACTTTGCATTCAGAAGACTCGCGGGTTTACATACAGAAGATCCACTGTTTCTTAGTCCCAGCTGTAGTTGATTCTACGGTTTCTTAAACGCATGGAACATAAGCAGGGAGTAGGCTTTTGGACGGAAATAGGAAGACGAGGCAGGAATATATCCATAAATTTGAGGAAAGTTCACAATGAATAAATAGGCATCGATCACAAAAATCAAGGCCAACAGGTACACGACTTTGCATTCAGAAGACGGCGGGTTTACATACAGAAGATCCACTATTTCTTAGTCCCATCTGTTGTTGATTCCACGGTTTCTTATACGCACGGAACAGAAGCAGGGAGCAGGGTTTTAGACAGAAATAGGAAGAGGAGGCACGAATATATCCATCAATATGAGCAAAGTTCACAATGAATAAATACGCAGCAATCACAAAAATCAAGGCCAACACGTGCACGACTTTGCATTTAGACGACGGCGGGTTTACATACAGACGATCCACGGTTTGTTAGTCCCACCTGCAGCTGATTCAATGATTTCTTAAACACACAGAACAGAAGCAGGGAGCAGGGTTTTAGACGGAAATAGGAAGAGGAGGCAGGAATGTATCCATCAATTTGTGGAAAGTTCACAATGAATAAATACGCATCGATCACCAAAATCAAGACCAACAGGTGCATGACTTTCCATTCAGAAGACGGCGGGTTTACATACAGAAGATCCACTATTTCTTAGTCCCACCTGTTGTTGATTCCACGGTTTCTTAAACGCACAGAGCAGAAGTAGGGAAAAGGGTTTTAGATGGAAATAGGAAGAGGAGGCAGGAATATATCCATCAATTTGAAAAAAGTTCACAATGAATAAATATGCATCGATCACAAAAATCAATGCCAACAGGTGCATGACTTTGCATTCAGAACACGGCGGGTTTACAAATAGAAAATCCATTGTTTCTTGGTCCCACCTGCAGTTGATTTTAAGATTTCTTAAAAGCACAGAATGGAAGCAGGGAGCCGGGGTTTAGGCGGAAATAGGAAGAGGAGGCAGGAATATATCCATCATTTTGTGGAAAATTTACAATGAATAAATATGCATCGATCACAAAAATCAAGGCCAGAAGGTGCACGACTTTGCATTCAGAAGGACGCATGGGTTTACATACAGAAGATCCACGGTTTCTTACTCCCACCTGTAGTTGATACCACGGTTTCTTAAACACACGGAATAGAAGAAGGTTACAGGTTTTTGGACGGAAATAGGAAGAGGAGTAAGGAATATATCCATCAATTTGTGGAAAGTTCACAATGAATAAATACGCATTGTTCACAAAAATCAAGGCCATCAGGTGCACAACTTTGTTTTCAGAAGACACACGGGATTACATACATAAGATCCACGGTTTCCTAGTCCCACCTGCAGTTGATTCCGCGGTTTCATAAACGCACGGAACCGAACCAGGGAGCAGTGCTTTAGACGGAAATAGGAAGAGGAGGCAGGAATATATCCATCAATTTGTGAAAAGTTCACAATGAATAAAAATGCATCGAGCACAAAAATCAAGGCCAGCAGGTGCATGACTTTGCATTCAGAAGACTAACGCCTTTACATACAAAAGATCCACTATTTCTTAGTCGCACCTGCATTTGATTCAACGGTTTCTTAAACGCACGGAACAGAAGCAGAGAGCACGCTTTTAGACGGAAATAGAAAGAGGAGGCAGGAATATATTTATAAATTTGAGGAAAGTTCTCAATGAATAAATAGGCATCGATCACAAAAATCAAGGCGAAAAGGTGCACGACTTTCCATTCAGAGGACGACGGGTTTACATAGAGAAGAACCACTATTTCTTAGTCCCACCTGATGTTGATTCCACGGTTTCTTAAATGCACAGAGCAGAAGTAGGGAACAGGGTTTTAGATGGAAATAGGAAGAGGAGGCAGGAATATATCCATCAATTTGAGGAAAGTTCACAATGAATAAATATGCATCGATCACAAAAATCAATGCCAACAGGTGCATGACTTTGCATTCAGAACACAGCGGGTTTACAAACAGAAAATCCATTGTTTCTTGGTCCCACCTGCAGTTGATTTTAAGATTTCTTAAAAGCACAGAATGGAAGTAGGGAGCCGGGTTTTAGGCGGAAATAGGAAGAGGAGGCAGGAATATATCCATCATTTTGTGGAAAATTTACAATGAATAAATATGCATCGATCACAAAAATCAAGGCCAGCAGGTGCACGACTTTGCATTCGGAAGGACGCATGGGTTTACATACAGAAGATCCACGGTTTCTTACTCCCACCTGTAGTTGATACCACGGTTTCTTAAACACACGGAATAGAAGAAGGGTGCAGGTTTTTGGACGGAAATAGGAAGAGGAGTAAGGAATATATCCATCAATTTGTGGAAAGTTCACAATGAATAAATACGCATTGTTCACAAAAATCAAGGCCATTAGGTGCACAACTTTGTTTTCAGAAGACACACGGGTTTACATACAGAAGATCCACGGTTTCCTAGTCCCACCTGCAGTTGATTCCGCGGTTTCATAAACGCACGGAACCGAACCAGGGAGCAGTGTTTTAGACGGAAATAGGAAGAGGATGCAGGAATATATCCATCAATTTGTGAAAAGTTCAAAATGAATAAATATGCATCGAGCACAAAAATCAAGGCCAACAGGTGCATGACTTTGCATTCAGAAGACTAACGCGTTTACATACAAAAGATCCACTATTTCTTAGTCGCACCTGCATTTGATTCCACGGTTTCTTAAACGCACGGAACAGAAGCAGAGAGCACGCTTTTAGACGGAAATAGAAAGAGGAGGCAGGAATATATCTATAAATTTGAGGAAAGTTCTCAATGAATAAATAGGCATCGATCACAAAAATCAAGGCGAACAGGTGCACGACTTTCCATTCAGAGGACGACGGGTTTACATAGAGAAGAACCACTATTTCTTAGTCCCACCTGATGTTGATTCCACGGTTTCTTAAACGCATGGAATAGAAGCAGGGAGCAGGGTTTTAGATGAAAATAGGAAGAGGAGGCAGGAATATATCCATCAATTTGTGGAAAGTTCACAATGAATAAATACGCATCGATCAGAAAAATCAAGGCCAACAGGTGTATGACTTTGCATTCACAAGACTCACGGGTTTACATACAGAAGATCCAGTATTTCTTAGTCCCACCTCCCATTGAGTCCACGGTTTCTTAAATGCACGGAACAGGAGCAGGGAGCAGTGTTCTAGACGGAAATTGGCAGAGGAGGCAGGAATATATCCATCAATTTGAGGAAAGTTCACACTGAATAAATAGGCATCAATAAGAAAAATCAATGCCAATAGGTGCACGACTTTGCATTCAGAAGACGGCGGGTTTACATATAGAAGATCCATAGTTTCTTAGTCCCACCCGTTGTTGATTCCATAGTTTCTAAAATGCACGGAACAAAAGTAGGGAGCAGGGTTTTAGACGGAAATAGGAAGAGGAGGCAGGAATATATCCATCAATTTGAGTAAAGTTCACAATGAAAAAATACGCATCGATCACAAAAATCAAGGCCAACAGGTGCACGAGTTTGCATTCAGAAGACGGCGGGTTTACATATAGAAGATCCACGGTTTCTTAGTCCCACCTGCAGTTGATTTAACGATTTCTTAAACGCATGGAACAGAAGCAGGGAGCAGGGTTTTAGACAGAAATAGGAAGAGGAAGCAGGAATATATCCATCAATTTGTGGAAAGTTCAAAATGAATAAATATGCATCAATCACAAAAATCAAGGCCAGTAGGTGCATGACGTTGCATTCAGAAGACTCACGGGTTTACATACAGAAGATCCACTATTCCTTAGTCCCACCAGCAGTTGATTCCACGGTTTCTTAAACACACGAAACAGAAGTAGGGAGTAGGATTTTAGACGAAAATAGGAAGAGGAGGCAGGAATATATATATCAATTTGAGGAAAGTTCACAATGAATAAATACGCATCGATCACAAAAATCAAGGCCAACAAGTGCACGACTTTGCATTCAGAAGACGGCAGGTTTACATACAGAAGATCCATGGTTTCTTAGTCCCAACTGCAATTGATTCTACGATTTCATAAAAGCATGGAAGAGAAGTAGGGCGCAGGGTTTTAGACGGAAATAGGAAGAGGAGGCAGGAATATATCCATCAATTTGTGGAAAGTTCACAATGAATAATACGCATCGATCACAAAAGTCAAGGCCAACAGGTGCACGACTTTGCATTTAGAAGATGCATGGGTTTACATACAGAAGATCCATGGTTTCTTAGTCCCACCTGAAGTTGATTCCACGGTTTCTTAAACGCCCAAAACATAAGTAGGGATCAGGGTTTTAGACGAAACTACAAAGAGGAGGCAGGAACATATCAATCAATTTGTGCAAAGTTCACAATGGATAAATATGCATCGTTCACAAAATTCAAGGTCAGCAGGTGCATGACTGTGCATTGAGAAGACACACGGGTTTACATACAGAAGATCCATGGTTTCTTAGTCCCACCTGCAGTTGATTCCATAGTTTCTTAAACACACGGAACTGAAGCGGCGAGGAGGGTTTTAGATGGAAATAGGAAGAGGAGGCAAGAATATATCCATCTATTTGTTGAAAGTTCACAATGGATAAATACGCATTTATCAGAAAAATCAAGGCCAGCAGCTGCACGACTTTGCATTCAAAAGACACATGGGTTTACATACAGAAGATCCGCTATTTCTTAGTCCCACCTGCAGTTCATTCCACGGTTCCTTAAACACACGGAACAGAAGTAGGGAGCAGGGTATTAGACGGAAATAGGAAGAGGAGGCACGAATATATAAATCAAATTGAGGAAAGTTCACAATGAATAAATATGCATCGATCAGAAAAATCAAGGCCAACAGGTGCACGACTTTCCATTCGGAAGACACACGGGTTTACATATAGAAGATCCACGGTTTCTTAGTCCCACCTACAGTTGATTCCACGGTTTCTCAGACGCACGGAACAGAAGCAGGGAGATGGGTTTTAGACGGAAATAGGAAGAGGAGGCAGGAACATATCCATCAATTTGTGGAAAGTTCACAATGAATAAATATGCATCGATCACAAAAGTCAAGGCCAGCGGATGCACGACTTTGCATTCAGAACACGCACGGGCTTACATAGATAAGATCCACGGTTTCTTAGTCCAACCTACAGTTGATTTCATGGTTTCTTAAACGCATGGAACATAAGCAGGGAGCAGGGTTTTAGACGGAAATAGGATGAGGAGGTAGTACTATATCCATCAATTTGTGGAAAGTTCACAATGAATAAATATCCATCGTTCACAAAAATCAAGGCCGACAGGTGCACGACTGCATTTAGAAGACGCACGGGTTTACATACAGAAGATCCACGGTTTCTTAGTCCCACCTGCAGTTGATTCCATAGTTTATTAAATGCCCAAAACATAAGTAGGGATCAGGGTTTTAGATGAAATTATGAAGAGGATGCAGGAAAATATCAATCCATTTGTGCAAAGTTCACAATGAATAAATACGTATCGTTCACAAAAATGAAGGCCAGCAGGTCCACGACTGTGCATTGAGAAGACACACGGGTTTACGTACAAAAGATCCACGGTTTCTTAGTCCCACCTCCAGTTGATTCCACGGTTTCTTAAACACACGGAACTGAAGCGGTGAGGAGGTTTTTAGATGGAAATAGGAAGAGGAGGCAAGAATATATCCATCAATTTGTTGAAAGTTCACAATGAATAAATACGCATTTATCAAAAAAATCAAGGCCAGTAGGTGCACGACTTTGCATTCGAAAGACGCACGGGTTTACATACAGAAGATAAACGGTTTCTTAGTCACACCTGCAGTTGATTCCATGGTTTCTTAAACGCACAGAACAGAAGAAGGGAGGAGGCTTTTCGACGGAAATAGGAAGAGGAGGCAGTAATATATCCATCAATTTGTGGAAAGTTCACACTGAATAAATACGCATGAATCACAAAAACCAAGGCTAGCAGGTGCCCAACTTTGCATTCAGAACACTCAAGGGTTTACATAGAGAAGATCCATGGTTTCTTAGTTCCACCTGCAGTTGATTCCACGGTTTCTTAAATGCACGAAACAAAAGTAGGGAGCAGGGTTTTAGAAGGAAATAGGAAGAGGAGGCACGAATATATCCATCAATTTGAGGAAAGTTCACAATGAATAAATACGCATCGATCAGAAAAATCAAGGCCAATAGGTGCGCGACTTCGAATTCAGAAGATGCACGGATTTACATAAAGAAGATCCACGGTTTCTTAGTCCCACCCACAGTTTATTCCACGGTTTCTTAAACGCACGGAACAGAAGCAGGGTGCAGGGTTTTAGACGGAAATTGGAAGAGTAGGAAGGATTCTATCTATCAATTTAAGAAATGTTTACAATGAATAAATATGCATCGATCACAAAAATTAAGGCCAGCAGGTGCACGACTTTGCATTCAGAAGACGCACGGGTTTAGATCAGAAGATCCACGGTTTCTTAGTCCCACCTACAGTTGATTCCATGGTTTCTTAAACGCACAGAAAAGAAGTAGGGAGCAGGGTTTTAGATACAGAAGATCCACGGTTTCTTAGTCCCACCTGCAGTTGATTCCACGGTTTCTTAAATGCACGGAACAGAAGCAAGGAGCAGGGTTTTAGACGAAATAGGAAGAGGAGGCAGGTATATATCCATCAATTTGTGGAATGTTCACAATGAATGAATACACATCATTCACAAAAATTAAGTCTAGCAGGTGCACTACTTTGCATTCAGAAGACGCATAGGTTTACATACAGAAGATCCACGGTTTCTTAGTCCCACCTGCAGTTCATTCCACGGTTTCTTCAATGCACGGAACAGAAGTAGGGAGTAGGGTTTTAGACGGAAATAGGAAGAGCAGACAGGAATATATCCGTCAATTTGAGGAAAGTTCACAACGAATAAATACGCATCGATCACAAAAATTAAGGCCTACAGGTGCACGACTTTGCATACAGAAGACGCACGGGTTTACATACAGAAGAGGCACGATTTCTTAGTCCCACCTTTAGTTGATTCCATGGTTTATTGAACACACGGAACAGAAGCAGGGAGAAGGGTTCTAGATGGAAATAAGAAGAGGGGGAAGGATTATATCCATCAATCTGAGGAAAGTTTACAATGAATAAATACACATCGATCAAAAAAATCAAGGCCAACAGGTGCACGACTTTGCATTCAGAAGACGCACGGGTTTACATACAAAAGATCCACGGTTTCCTAGTCCCACCTGCAGTTGATTCCACAGTTTCATAAACGCATAGAACAAAAGCAAGGAGCAGGGTTTTAAACGGATATATGAAAATGAGGCAAGAATATATCCATCAATTCGAGGAAAGATCACCCTGAATAAATACGCATCGATCACAAAAATCAAGGCCAACAGGTGCACGATTTTGCATTCAGAAGACGACGGGTCTAAATACAGAAGATCCACAGTCTCTTAGTCCCACCTCCAATTGATTCCATGGTTTCATAAACGCACGGAACAGAAGTAGGGAGCAGGGTTTTAAATGGATATAGGAAGAGGAGGCAGGAATATATCCATCAATTTGAGGAAAGTTCACAATGAATAAATACGCATCGATCACAAAAATCAAGGCCAACTGGTGCACGAGTTTGCATTCAGAAGACGATGGGTTTATATACACAAGATCCACGGTTTCTTACTCCCACCTGCAGTTGATTCCACGGTTTCTTAGTCCCACCTGCAGTTGATTCCACGGTTTCTTAAATGCACGGAACAGAAGCAAGGAGCAGGGTTTTAGAGGGAAATAGGAAGAGGAGGCAGGAATATATCCATCAATTTGTCGAAAGTTCACAATGAATAAATATGTTGTCGGGACCCCGATCCTAGGTCATACGAATCCAGACTGTAACATATCATATCACTTTGTGGCGTCACGCATGGTAAGCTCCACGGCTGTAGCCTTACCTTAGTCGGGACCGTTTGCGTCTTTTGGATCACGTATGTGAACATGTCGCTGGCAATCACACGACAGAGAACCCGGGCCGACATGACTAGTCATAGAACCCAAGTGGCACATCCGTACAGAAACAGGCATACATAAGCCAGTAATGCAGGTGTCGGCCTCAAGCGTGTGTAGACGAGTCATAGCAAGCTACAAGGACTCCATTACGCTGTGGGACATAAATGTCATCACTGCACGTAGATGAGTCGTAGCACGCCACAGGGACTCCATTACACTGCGAGACATTTCCCCGAAGGGACCGACACAGTAGCAAACAAGGATACATGTCGGTCAATCAATGTGTCCGAAACAGTAGCAAGCTACCAATGCTCGATGGAAGCACAAAGAGGTAGTTTTTTGTAAAGAGTACTACTAAAGGCACATGACTAGGTGTCGAATCCCATACATACCGTTGCACGTCACATGTATGCACGACATGCCCGATATGCATAGATACAACTATGGCATCACAACATAACCATACATCAACACAACTTTTATTTAAGAGGATCAGAAGAGCCTTGCATAATATGTTCTTACAGATAGGGGTCACATGACCCGTCAGTCAAGTCATACAAACAAGTTCATACAAACCAAGCGGAAGCATAAAGCAGTCTGAGTACAGACAGATGAAAGGGAAAAAAGCACATGGCCTGACTATCTATAGCCCGCCATAGGGCATAAGGTCGTAGCTGGGACACGAGCTATTCGGCATCGTCGACATCTAGAAAGAACCCACCTGATGGGTCCTGAGTCTCATCTGCAATAGATATTAAGCAAATGTGAGTACAAACGTACTCAGCAAGTCTTTAAAGTAGACCTAGACTATTCATGCTCATGTATCAACAAGGGGAGTGGTGGAGTTTATGCAGCAATGCCAGCTTTGACTCATGGCTAACCTGCACTACACAATTTTAACTCTTTGTTTAGATTTTAGATATCGCACACGAGTCCACTACCTCCATAACAATACACCACCATGGATTCACTTCCGTCTCCTCCGAGAGTGCCATCCACGGTACTCACACTTGTCTTGATATTTTTATGAGTATCCATTTGCTTATCTATGAACAACATAAGTTCTCCAAGTAGTCCATATCCGAGGACGTGGCTATTCCAATAGTTTCATACCCTGCAGGGGTGTACTTCTTCACACACGCTCTCGCCACTTATCGCTGGGTGCTCATAAAACCATGCCCCTCGGCAACCTTCAAGCGGAAGCCCAGTGAGGGCGTCGGCCACGACCGTCAACCACATAAGACCTCTAGTCCAGGCTATCTCCTATTTGAGACTAAACCCGCACGGAACTCCGACCGAAGTTTCCGCTATGGCCCCAAACAATGTGCGCAGGGTTTCCAAGCCCACCATTCAGGTGACCCTTGGTACAACGTGCCACTGGCTACCGCGTCATAACCCACCCTTAGGGTCAGCGCTACGCACGGCCTTCAGCATGCTATAAACACCAGAAACTACTTGCAACTCCTGGACCAAGGACTAAGCGATTGATAAGTCGAGAGGGTCAATTAAGTATCCCAACGTGTGGTAGTAACTAGTCTTGGATCACAAACATGGAACTCAGTTCCTAAGAACGGTCCCAATGAGACAACCCACTATGTAATCCTACATAGACTCTCATCGCTACCTTTACCAAATCAGGTTCATCATAAGCTTATCACATCAGAACAACATTGTTTCACTCTAGTTCATCACCCAGATGAATCAGACCTGACACAACTCTAAGCATAGCAAGCATAGCAGGCAAAGTAAGCAAAGCACATAATGGCAAAAGAATCTACCAGGCATGCTAGCTTGCAAGGTTTAGCTATTTAGTGTGACAATGACAGGTCATGCAAAAGAATAGGTTCATCTACCGTGTTTGATAGACAAGTGACTGTTTGTCCTAATGCAATAAACAAGAGCAGGAGAGAGAGAGTGGGATGTTATAGGAATGATCAAAGGGGTTGCTTGCCTTGCTGGGTAGCGGGAAGGTTTTATCCTTTGTTGGAATACTCGGAGGTATCCTCAAAAGCAGGGCCTACCGTAATGCAGATAAATGGCAATCAATACACGCAAGTGCAACTATATGATGCATGATCATGACATGGCAATATGTATATATGGGCTAATGCAGCTATTGTCGAAGTTAAATGAAGTTAGGTTGAATATAGGTTCAAAGTCATTCTCTATTTCACATTTCATCAGTTAACCTATTAGTAAATGTCAATGTTTATCTACATAAATCGCTCTAACATGCATGATAACAGCACCATTGGATTCATTGGATTTTTCTGATAAATTTTCATATATAAATCATTTTCATATGATTTACAGATTAATTTATATGAATTTTAGAAGTTTTAAACATTTTCTGGAATTATTTAAATTAGATATTCCTTTATTGCATCAGCACTGCGTCAGCAATGCGTCAGCGGTCAGCTGACCGAACCAGGTCAATCCTGACATGTGGGGACCACATGTCAGTGACTCAATCACTTAACTAATGAATTAAAACTAGTCCTAATTACTTAACAGCACTGGGCCCACTGGTAAGTGGGTCATTAACATAATTACTATAGTTAATTAATTTTCTTAATCTAATTCTAATTAAAAAAGGTCGGGCCCACTTGCCACTTGATCTGGGGTCAAACCCTCGTGATCAACACCGGTTGACTCACTGGCATTGAGCCGCCGGCGACGTCAGAGACGGTGGAGAGGGTCGGAACCCCTCCTTCGGCGACCAAATGGACAACAGAGGGCACCGATCTACTCTGCTCGCTTGCGCGCGTCGAGCCCGACACCTCCCAGGGGCTGGGATGGCCGGAATCGACGCCGGTGATGAGCACGGCGGCTGCCGGAGCTCGAGCGAGCATAGGCTCGTCGAGCCAGAGCTCGAATGAGCCACCTAAGGACCCCTAAGGCTGCCTGGGATCATCCTGAGCACGACTACGTGCTCAGGTGTGAGCTTGGGCCGCTACAACGATGGCCACGTCCTCGCTGGTAGTGAGGAGCTCTCGGCCGCGAGGAAATCCGGCACTGAAACGCGCTAGCGACGAGGAAAAGAGGGGGAAGAGGGCCAGGGGCTCATGGCGGTTGCAGAGGCATCGAGAGCAGGCTCGGGGAAGGCCTGGAGCAGCGGCGAGCTTCACTTCTTCACCGGCGGCCGGAGCTTGAAGACGACGGCGATGCGGCGATGGAGAGCTCCCGGCGATGCGTGGCTCGGCGAGAAGGAAGAGGGCGATGAGGCGGACTATTGGGGGGCTCAGGAGCGAGGGGGCGGTTGGAGCGACGGCGCTACGGCGGCGGGGCTTCGGCGGCCATGGCGACAGAGGGGGAGAGAAGGAGAGACGGGCGAGAGCAAGAGGGAGAGCGATGAGGACGGCTCTCTGAGCTTATCCCCGTCGCACTGGCGAGGGGGAAGCAGGCAGGCAGCTGACAGTGTGGAGGCACGTCCGTGCGTGCGCGGCGGCCACACGTCCGTCCTCCTAGCCGCCAGGAGGACGACGACCTCCCTGGGCCAGGTGGGCCGGCCTCGCCTGGGCCTAGGTGAGCTTCCTCTTTGATTTTTCTTTTTTTCTGATTCTGTTTTATTTTCTGTCATTTGTTTGATTTATTTTAGGCACAATTGCTAATTAATAAATATCGCAATTATTTTATAGCATTAAGTTTATCAGACATAGGGGACATTTTAGATGGGCATTTTGAATTTGTTGGTTTTTCAGAAATTTTGAATTAGTTTGATTCAAATGAGAGTTTGGGGTTTCTTTTAATCCCCATTTCAAGTTGATGCAAAAATGAAATATCATGCACACACATGTTGTCCTAAGACAACTAGCTAGGGATGTGACAACTCACCCCCACTCAAAAGAATCTCGTCCCGAGATTTTGAAGTCGTAGGGAAGAGCGCGGGGTACTCTAGTCGAAGACGATCTTCTCTTTCCCATGTGGCCTCCTTTTCAGAATGGTGTGACCACTCAACCTTGAGAAACTTGATGTTCCGACGCCAAGTGGTACGCTCAGCTTGATCAAGAATATGAACAGGGTATTCTCAATATGTAAGGTTATCTTGGAGATCAAGCGCTTTGTGGTCTACTTCACGGACAGGGTCTGAGAAGCAACGCCTGAGTTGTGAGATGTGGAAGACATCATGAACCTTGGAAAGATGCAGCGGAAGTTCCAATTGGTAGGCAACCTCTCCTCATTTAGCAAGAATGTGAAAAGGTCCAATGTAACGAGGAGCCAACTTGCCCTTGATACCGAATCGATGGGTACCCTTCAGAGGTGTAACCCGAAGATAAGCCTTCTCATCAAGTTCATAGGTCACAGCCTTATGATGATGATCATATTGGCTCTTTTGATGAGATTGGCTTGTTTTCAACTTTTCACGAATAATGCGAACTTTCTCCTTTGCATCATAGATCAAATCCGGGCCAAAGAGTTGCCTCTCTCCGGTTTCTGACCAGTTAAGAGGTGTTCGACACCTTCGTCCATAGAGAACTTCAAAAGGGGTTTTGCCCAAGCTTGATTGATAACTATTGTTACAAGCAAATTCGGCAAATGGAAGACATTTCTCCCAATTCATACTGAAGGATATAAGACAAGCTCGGAGCATGTCTTTGAGGATTTGATTGACTCGCTCAACTTAACCACTTGATTGCGGGTGGAAAGCAGTGCTAAAGGATAGATGAGTCTCCCAAAATAGGGAAGTAAAGATACTTCCACGGTCTGAGTTAATCTCCAATGGAACACCATGAAGAGAAACTATTCGAGAAACATATAACTCCGCTAGCTGGCTAGCAGTTATACTCTCCCGAACAGGAAGAAATGAGCCACTTTGGAAAGGCGGTCGATGACCACAAAGATAGCATTATTCCCTCTCTTAGTCCTGGGAAATCCGGTAATGAAATCCATACCGACTTTATCCCATTTCCACTCAGGAATAGCTAAAGGTTGAAGGGTGCCAGCAGGCCTTTGATGTTCTACTTTCACGCGACAACAAACGTCGTAGTTAGCAATGAACTGAGCAATTTCTCTCTTCATCCTAGTCCACCAGAACCTCTAGTGTAGGTCCTGATACATCTTGGTACTACCATGAATTGTGAGAGGGGAATCATGAGCCTCCTTAAGGATTAGCTGTCTTAAGCGTGTGCTCTTGGGAACCACCAACCGGTTCTGGAAGAACACAACACCCTCTCGTCCTTCGAGAAATCTTTAGCGTTTCCACTAGCAATATTCTCTTTGATCCGAGATATACCCTTATCATACCTCTGAACAGCTACTATTTGATCCTTAAGAGTAGGTTTCGCCACCAGGTTGGAAAGGAATCCTTGAGGAACAATGCGGAGGTTCAACATACGAAATTCCTCATGGAGAAGTGGTTAACCTTGTTGTAGCATCAGGTTCTTACAATAAGACTTATGACTTAGTCATCAGCCATGACATTGGCTTTCCCCGGGGTGTAAGTTATCCCTAAGTCATAATCTGTAATCAACTCAACCCACTGTCTTTGCCTGAGATTCAAATCCGGCTAGGTGAAAACATATTTAAGACTTTGGTGATCAGTGTAAATTTCGCAACGATTACCCAGGAGGTAATGTCGCCAGGTTTTTAGTACATGGACCATAGCTGCAAGCTCAAGATCATGTGTGGGATAATTATCCTCATGTGGACGCAACTGTCGAGATGCGTATGCAATCACATGACGATCTTGCATGAGAATGCAACCTAATCCTTGTTGTGAGGCGTCTCAATGGATAACAAAGTCCTTAGAGAAATCTAGTGGCACCAGAACGGGAGCAGAGGTCAGGCATCTTTTCAACTCATGAAAACTGTGGTCGCATTGTGGTGTCCATTCAAACTTTTTATCTTTCTTGAGGAGTTTAGTCAGAGGTTTTGCAACCTTGGAGAAATTTTTGACAAAGCGGCGACAATAGCTTGCTAAGCTGAGGAAACTCCGAAGTTGCTTAACCGATTCAGGTTGAGTCCAATCAAGGACGACCTAAACTCTCTCGGGATTGACAGCAATACCTTTATCAGAGATCACGTGGCCTAGGTAGGTCACTTTTGGCAACCAAGATTCACAATTGGAGAATTTGGCATACAGACGATGCTCTCGAAGTTTCAACAACACCAACCTTAGATGCTCGGCATGTTCCTGTTCGTTCTTCAAGTAGATGAGTATATTGTCGAGGTAAACCACGACGAATTTACCAGATACTCCATGAAGATTGAATTCATCAAGCGAGAGAAGGTGGTTAGGGCATTGGTTAAACCGAAGGACATGACGGTGTACTCGTATTGGCCATAACGGGTAACAAAAGCCATTTTTGGAATGTCCCCGTTTCTAATTCTGATTTGAGGGTATCCCAACCACAAATCCATTTTGGAAAAGATAGAGGATCCAGCGAGTTGATCATACAAATCGTTGATCCTGGGAAGCGGATACTTGTTCCTTATGGTGACCAGATTCACTGGCTGATAATCCACAACCATCCGATCCGATCCATCCTTCTTCTTGACGAAGAGGATGGGGCAAGCCCAAGGAGAAGAACTAGGATGGATGAAAGCTTTCTTCAAAGCCTCATCGAGTTGAATCTTAAGTTCGGCTAGTTCTAAGGGTGCCATCTTATAGGGTCTTCAAGCTATTGGGACAGTCCCTCGGATGAGTTCTATCACAAACTCAACATCTCTGACAGGTGGAATTCCTGGCAGTTCTTCTGGAAAAACATCCGGAAAGTCAAGGACTACCGGAATATCTTCTAATTCTGGAAGAGGGCTAGCATTGAGAGAATAGAGTTGGCGCTTGGCTGCTCGAGTGGAGACATTGAATATCTCACCCGATGGATGTCTAAGTTGAACATTCCTAGAATGAGTATCAATCTTAGCATAGTGAGCTTTGATCCAGTCCATGCCTAAGATGATATTGATGTCCGAAGACTTGAGGGCTATCAAAGATGCTAGGAAGACTAGCCTATCCACAAGAATCTCATTGTCATGGCTCACTCTATAAGTTTGCCATTTCGAACCAGGAGTCGGAACTACTAAAGGAGTAGGCATATCATAAAAAGACATGTTAAGCAACTATGCATAACTTTCTGAGATGAATGAATGAGATGCCCCTGTATCAAATAGAACAGATGCTAGATGACTATTGACAAGGAGCTTACCTAGGATAACATCAGGATCCTCAAGGGCTTCCTCAGCAGAAACATAGTTCGCTCGTCCACGAGCAGGAGCTGGCTTCACATAGAAGGCTTTTCCTGGCTTTCCACGTCCAGCCGGCTTAGCATTGTTCTAAGGACACTCACGGGAGTAGTGTCATGGTTCCCCACATTTGTAGAAGACCACGATGGCACGGGGAGCAACATTGGCATGAGGACCTCCAAATTGCCTGGCTGGAGGGTTGGGCTGAGCTGGGCGAGGCGCCTGGAAGGATGGCCTCGCGGTGTATCTTGGCGGCAGAGCTACGTTGGGCACCCACACCCGGCGTTTGTTGGAGCCCGAGCCAGATGTGGGGCCGAAGTCACGGTCGTGCTTCCTAGTGGCGTCATAGTCAGTCTGTCGAGTCTCAGCATTGATAGCCTTGTTGACGCAAGCCTGGAAGGTTGTGCACTCATGCAGGCGCAGATCTGAATGAAGCTCAGGACTAAGTCCCTTACGGAACCTAGCCTGTTTCTTGGCATCAGTTGAAACTTCCTCCGGAGCATAGCAAGCAAGATTGCAGAACTCACGGCTATAGGCATCCACTGACTGTCTGCCCTGGGTGAAAGCACAAAACTCCTCTCTCTTGCAATCCATCAGCCCTTCCAGGATGTGATGGGTACGGAATGCCGCGCTGAATTCCTCCCAAGTTGGTGCGGGGCCTGCGGGATGCATCGCTTCATAATTTTCCCACCACAGATTGGTGGGTCCTTCCAGAAAGTAAGTAGCAAAGGTCACCTTGTTGACCTCGGATACATTGGCAGCACGGATTTTGCAGGACATGCTGGTCAGCCAGTTATCCGCTTTGAGTGGGTCGACCGAATGATGATACTTAGGTGGGCACAGATTGACGAAATCACCGAGAGACACGCCATCATTGTGATCATTGCAGGGAGCATGCGCTGTGTTCTGCTCAATTCATTCGAGCAGTCTCTTGGTCTCCCTTTTGGTCCGTTCAACTTCAAGCATCACTTCTGCCAAAGAGGGCACGTGTGGCAGGTTCTCTTGCCTTGGCTGGCTTCCCTCGCCCTGCTCGGGGCCAGGCACGGGGTTATTCCTAGTTGCCACCATCCTGGGAAAACAAACCCATAGCTTAGACATAGAGGACATCAACTCTAAGACATGAGATAAGGAATGTACTAGACAACATGGCATGCAGGGTAAACACCTAATCTACATGGTAATAACAACTGCCAAATGAACACCATGATTCATACACATCATGACATAGTTCAGTACAAGCCCAAGCTGAAATACAAACTACGGAGAGATGACACAACTCATTGGAGGCATTACAAGCTTCCTATACATTATCTATCTACACCTCCGTAACTCAACTCTCAACCTCGGTCATATCCCACAAGACACGGAGGACTGTGGAAATACGACTACTACCATACTAGTACTAACATCCACGTACTCAAGCATCGCCGTAGAATGCCTCATATAGGTTACCCCCATGACCCGGGAGCTGAACCTAAGGATCTGGAAACACTCTAGCCTGTGATCCCTGGAAACCGTAAGGACATGGATATGGCCTTGGTCCCCTTGTTGGTGGCAACAGCGGTCCTCGAAGAGGAGTGATGCCTCCAACATCAGGCCAGTCTACGTGTGCTGGCAGATGAGTCCGCGATGGGTTCAACATCTCCAAATCTCCATAGCATGTCTGCACAACAGGTGCTAGCTGCGTCAGGGCTGTCCAAAGACATGCATGGGTAGCATATAGCTCCATGCGAAGGGCACGTGCATCACGATCCATGTTCTCCAACATCTCAGCGGTTACCTGCAGCCTAGGGTCCTCATGAGAATGATCATAGTAGGCTGCACTAAGATAGCTATCCTCTCCTCCCAGAGAAGCAGGAACATAACAGAACTCTATGTTCTGAAGTAGACCATGGTGAAACCTCATGGTAGTCAGCATAGTGTAGGCGGCCCCCTGAACTGCCATGTCTATGGTGACACCTAATCCATAAGTCCAGTGAAGCGGCTCTATAGCTCCATGATATGAAGGATATATCTTAACAATACATAGATACTGGCTCTGGTTGAAATCTCAATATTGTTCCTCCACTGTGTACTCTGGGTACCAACGGTAACCAGCCTCCATCATAACTCTAACCAACATGGCCGTGTGACCCGGTACATCGATGCACCTGGCCAGATGGACCACCCGGCGGAAAGGACGAGGGGGCATCTAAAACAGAGAATGATGCAAAAACATTAGAGACTCTAGCAGAAATTAGATAGCATAACAGTTGTAATTGCTCAAAAAGGATTTTGATACAACTGCAAAAGATTGGAAAAGCATAACTACTCGACTTTCTAGACTCAAATCTCTTCTCCAACTGTTTGTCACACCAACAATACTCAAGTACCAACATTCACTTGCAACAAACTAGCTAATAGTCCATGGTTAGTAACTCGTCATCCTAAGCAATAGGTGAGAAGCCTAGTTCTTATCCCCATAGAAAAGATGAGAATGACTCAGAATAGAATAACTTGGGAAGAGGAGTTAAAAGAGCCTTACGTTCCCTTCCACAATCAATTCCCCTACTTTTCTATAGTGTTTCTAGACTCAACTTTGACCGGTTTCGCTTGGTAGTCCTACAGTCAGTCAGGCTTGGATACCAACGCTGTCAGGACCCCGATCCTAAGTCATACGAATCCAGATTGTAACATATCACATCACTTTGTGGCCTCACGCACGGTATGCTCCACGGCTATAGCCTTACCTTAGCTAGGGTCGTTTGCTTCTTTCGGCTCACGTGTGTGAACATGTCACTGGCAATCAAACGACAGAGAACCCGGGCCAACATGACTAGTCATAGAACCCAAGTGGCACATCCGTACGAAAACAGGCATACGTAACCCAATAATGCAGGTGTTGGCCTCAAGCGTGTGTGGACGAGTCGTAGCAAGCTACAAGGACTCCATTACGCCGTGGGACATAAATGTCATCACTGCACGTAGACGAGTCATAGAAGGCCATAGGGACTCCATTACACTGCAAGACATTTTCCTGAAGGGACAAACACAACACCAAAGAAGGATACATGCCGGTCAATCAATGTGTCCGAAGCAGTAGCAAGCTACCAAGGCTCGATGGAAGCACAAAGAGGCAGTTTCCCGTAAAGAGTACTACTAAAGGCACATGACTAGGTGTCGGATCGCATACTTACCGTTGCACGTCACACGTACGCACGACATGCCCGATATGCATAGATACAACTATGGCATCACAACATAACCATACATCAACACAACTTTTATTTAAGAGGCTCAGAAGAGCCTTGCATAATATGTTCTTACAGATAGGGGTCACATGACCCGACACTCAAGTCATACAAACAAGTTCATACAAACCAAGCAGAAGCATAAAGTTGTCTGACTACAGATAGATGAAAGGGAAAAAAGCACATGGCCTGACTATCTATAGCCCGCCACAGGGCATAAGGTGGTAACTGGGACACCAGCTATTCGGCATCATCGACATCTAGAAAGAACCCACCTGATGGGTCCTGAGTCTCATCTGCAACAAATATTATGCAAACGTGAGTACAAACGTACTCAGCAAGTCTTTAAAGCAGACCTAGACTATTCATGCTCATGTATCAACAAGGGGAGTGGGGGAGTTTATGCAGCAATGCCAACTTTGACTCATGGCTAACCTGCACTACACAATTTTTACTCTTTGTTTAGATTTTAGATATCGCACACGAGTCCACTAACTCCATAACAATACACCACCATGGATTCACTTCCGTCATCTATGAGAGTGCCATCCATGGTACTCACACTTGTCTTGATATTTCTATGAGTATCCATTTGATTATCTATGAATAGCATAAGTTCTCCAAGTAGTCCATATCTGAGGACACGGCTATTCGAATAGTTTCATACCCTGCAGGGGTGTACTTCTTCACACACGCTCTCGCCACTTATCACGGTGTGCTCGTAAAACCATGTACCTCGGCAACCTTCAAGCGGAAGCCCAGCAAGGGAGTCGGCCACGACCGTCAACCACATAACACCTCTCGTCCAGGCTATCGCCTATTTGAGACTGAACCCGCACGGAAGTCCGGCCGAAGTTTCCTCTATGGCCCCAAACGATGTGCGCAGGGTTCCCAAGACCACCATTTGGGTGACCCTTGGTACACCGTGCCACTGCCTACCGCGTCGTAACCCACCCCTAGGGTCAGCGCTGCGCACGGCCTCCAGCATGCTATAAACACCAGAAACTACTTGCAACTCCTGGACTAAGGACTAAGTGATTGAAAAATCGAGAGGGTCAAATAAGTATCCCAACATGTGGTAGTAACTAGTCTTGGATTACAAACACAGAACTCTGTTCCTAAGAACGGTCCCAATGAGACAACCCGCTATGTACTCCTACATAGCCTCTCATCGCAACCTTTACCAACTCGGTTTCATCTTAAGCCTATCACATCAGAACATCATTATTTCACTCCAGTTCATCACCCAGATGAATCAAACCTGACACAACTCTAAGCATAGCAAGCATAGCAGGCAAAGTAAGCAAAGCACATCATGGCACAAGCATCTACCAGGCATGCTAGGTTGCAAGGTTTAGCTATTTACTGTGACAATAACAGGTCATGCAAAAGAATAGGTTCATCTACCGCGTTTGACAAACAAGTGAATGTTTGTCCTAATGCAATAAACAAGAGCAGGACTGAGAGATTGGGATGTTATCGGAATTATCAAAGGGGTTGCTTGCCTTGCTTGGTAGAGGGAAGGTTTTCTCCTTTGTTGGAATACTCGGAGGTATCCTCAGAAGCAGGGCCTACCGCAATGCAGATAAATGGCAATCCATACACACACGTGCAACAATATGATGCATGATCATGACATGGCAGCATGTATGGATGGGCTAATGCAGCTATTGTCCAAGTTAAATGAAGTGAGGTTGAATATAGGTTCAAAGTCCTTCTCCATTTCACGTTTCATAAGTTAACCTATTAGTAAATGTCAATGTTCATCTACATAGGTTGATCTAACATGCATGATAACAACACCATTCGATTCATTGGATTTTGCTGATAAATTTTCATATATAAATCATTTTCATCTAAGTTACAGATTAATTTATATGAATTTTAGAAGTTTTAAACATTTTCTAGAATTATATAAATCAGATATTCCTTTATTGCATCAGCAATGCGTCAACGGTCGGCTGACCGAACCAAGTCAATCTTGACATGTGGGGACCACATGTCAGTGACTGAATCACTTAAGCAATGAATTAAAACTAATCCTAATTACTCCCTCCGTTCCAGAATATAAGGTGTATTGTTTTCTGTGCAAGTCAACCATTTGAATGTTTGACCAAGATTATAAAATAAACTAATGACATCTACAATACCAAATGTATAAAATATGAAACTACTTTTCATGATGGATCAAATGGTATAAATTTTGTAGTGTGGATATTGATATATTTTTCTAGAAACTCGGTCAAACATGACCTCGTTTGACTTTTCAAAAAATAAATACACCTTATATAAACGAACGGAGGGAGTACTTAATAGCACTGGGCCCACTGGTCAGTGGGTCATTAACATAATTAGTTTAGTTAATTAATTTTCTTAATCTAATTCTAATTAAAAAGGTCGGACCCACTTGCCAGTTGACCTGGGGTCAAACCCCCGTGGTCAACACTAGTTGACTCACCAGCATTGAGCCGCCGGCGACGTCAGAGACGGCGGAGAGGGTCAGAACCCCTCCTCCCGCGACCAAATGGATGGCGGAGGGCACAGATCTACTCTGCTCGCTCGCGCGTGTCGAGGCTGACACCTTCCAGGGGTTGGGATGGCCGGAATCGGCACCGGCGATGAGCACGGCCGCTGCCGAAGCTTGGGCGAGCACAGGCTCGTCGAGCCAGAGCCCGAATGAGCCACCTGAGGACCCCTAAGGCTGCCTGGGATCATCCTGAGCACGACTACATGCTCAGGTGCAAGCTTGGGCCGCTGCAGCGACGGCCACATCCTCGCCGGCGGCGAGGAGCTCTCGGACCCGAGGAAATCCGGCACTGGAACGCGCTAGCGACGAGGAAAAGAGAGGGAAGAGGGCCAGGGGCTCACGGCGGTTGGAGAGGCGTCAAGAGCGTGCTCGGGAAGGCCTAGAGCAGCGGCGAGCTTCACTTCTTCGCCGGCAGCCGGAGGTTGAAGACGACGGCGATGCGGTGATGGAGAGCTCCCGGTGATGAGTGGCTCGGCAAGAAGGAAGAGGGCGACGAGGCGGAGCGATTGGGGGGCTCAGGAGCGACGGGAAGCGGCTGGAGCGGTGGCGCTATGGAGGCGGGGCTTTGGCGCCCATGGCGACAGAGGGGAGAGAACAAGAGACGGGCGAGAGCGAGAGGGAGAGAGCTCTGGGGACGGCTCTCTGAGCTTATCCCCGTCGTGCTGGCGAGTGGGGAGTAGGCAGACAGCTGTCGACATGGAGGCACGGCCGTGCACACGCGGCGGCCACACGCCCGTCCTCCTGGCCGCCAGGAGGACGACGACCTCCCTAGGCTAGGTGGGCCGGCCTGGCCTGGGCCTAGGTGAGCTTCCTCTTTCTTTTTTTCTTTTTTTCTGATTCTGTTTTATTTTTTGTCATTTGTTTTATTTATTTTTAGGCACAATTGTTAATTAATAAATATCCCAATTATTTTATAGCATTAAGTTTTAATATTTCAAACTTGTGTAAAAAGTTTCAGGATATGTTGAAATCTAAAATAATGATAATGCTTTATTTGGCATTTTCAGAGGCTTTATTGTTTATTTTTAAAATACTATAACTGTTCAAATATTTAAGATGGCCCCTGATATATTCATGTCCATATTTTCAGACATAGGGGACATTTTAGATTGGCATTTTGAATTTGTTGGTTTTTCACAAACTTTGAATTAGTTTGATTCAAATGAGAGTTTGGGGTTTCTTTTAATACCCATTTCAAGTTGATGCGAAAATGAAATATGATGCGCACACATGTTGTCCTGAGAAAACTAGCTAGGGATGTGAGATACGCATCGGTCACAAGAATCAAGGCCAACAGGTGCACGACTTCGCATTCAGAAGACGCGTAGGTTTACACATAAAAGATCCACGGTTTCTTTGTCCCACCTATACTTGATTCCATGGTTTCTTAAACACACGGAACATAAGCACGGAGCAGGGACTTTGCATTGAGAAGACGCACAGGTTTACATACAGAAGATCCACAGTTTCCTATTCCCACCTCTAGTTGATTCCACGGTTTCTTAAATGCACAGAACAGAAGCAGAGAGCAGGGTTTTAGATGGAAATAGGAAGAGGAGGCAGGAATATATCCATCAATTTGTGGAAATTTCACAATGAATAAATACGCATCAATCACATAAATCAAGGCCAGTAGGTGCACGACTTTGCATTCAGAAGCTGAATGGGTTCACATACAGAAGACCCACAGTTTCTTAGTCCCACCTAGAGTTGATTCCATGGTTTCTTAAACGCATGGAATAGAAGCAGGGAGAACGGTTTTAGATGGAAATAGGAAGAGGAGGCAGGGATATATGCATCAATTTATGGAAAGTTCACAATGAATAAATACGCATTGTTCACAAAAATTAAGGCCAGTAGGTGCACGACTTTGCATTCAGAAAACGCATGGGTTTACATGCAGAAGATCCACGGTTTCTTAGTTCCACCTAGAGTTGATTCCACAGTTTCTTAAACGCACGAAACATAAGCAGGGAGCAGGGTTTTAGACGGAAATAGGAAGAGGAGGCAGGAATATATCCATCAATTCGTGGAAAGTTCACAATGAATAAATACGCATCATTCACCAAAATGAAGGCCAGTAGGTGCACGACTTTGAATTGAGAAGACACACGAGTTTACATACAGAACATACACGGTTTCTTACTACCACCTGTAGTTGATTCCACGGTTTCTTAATCGTGCGGAATAGAAGCAGGGAGTGTGGTTTTAGATGGAAATAGGAAGAGGAGGCAGGAATATATCCATCAATTTGTGGAAAGTTCACACTAAATAAATACGCATCGATCACAAAAATCAAGGACAGCAGATGCAAGACTTTGCATTCAGAAGATGAACGGGTTTACATAAAGAAGATCCACGGTTTCTTAGTCCCACCTGCAGTTGATTCCAGGGTTTCTTAAATGCACGAAACAGAAGCGGGGAACAGGGTTTTAGATGGAAATTGGAAGAGGAGGCGGGAATATATCCATCAATTTGTGGAAAGTTCACAATGAATAAATAAGCATCGTTCACAAAAATCAAGGCCAGCAGGTGCACGACTTTGCATTCAGAAGATGCACGGGTTTACATAGAGAAGGTCCACAGTTTCTTAGTCGCGCCTGCAGTTGATTCCAAGGTTTCTTAAACGCACGGAACATAAGTAGGGAGCAGGGTTTTTAGACGGAAATAGTAAGAGGAGGCAGGAATATATTCATCAATTCGTGGAAAGTTCACAATCAACAAATACGCATCGATCACAAAAATCAAGGCCAACAGGTGCACGACTTTGCATTCAAAAAACACACGGGTTTACATACAGAAGATCCACGGTTTCTTAGTGCCACCTGTAGCTGATTCCACGGTTTCTTAAATGCACGAAACAGAAACAAGGAGCAGGGTTTTTGAAAGAAATGGGAAGGGGAGGCAGGAATATATCCATCAATTTGTGGAAAGTTCACCACAGTTTCGTAGTCCCACCTGTAGTTGATTCCACAGTTTCTTAAACGCACGGAACTGAAGCAGGGAGAAGGGTTTTAGAGGTAAATAGGAAGAGGAGGCACGAATATATAAATCAATTTGTGGGAAGTTCACAATGAATAAATATGCATCGTTCACAAAAATCAAGGCCTGTAGGTGGACGACTTTGCATTCAGAAGACGCACGGGTTTACATACAGAAGATCCTCGGTTTCTTGAGTCCCACATGTAGTTGATTCCACAGTTTCTTAAACGCACGGAACTGAAGCAGGGAGTAGGGTTTTATACGTAAGTACGAAGAGGAGGCCAGAATATATCCATCAATTTGTGGAAAGTTCACAATGAATAAATATGCATTGTTCACAAAAATCAAGGACACCAGGTGCATGACATTGCATTCAGATGATGCACGGCTTTACATATAGAAGATCAACGGTTCCTTAGTCCCACCTATAGTTGACAGCATGGTTTGTTAAACGCACAGTACAGAAGCAAGGAGCAGGGTTTTAGAAGGAAATAGGAAGAGGAGGCAGGTATATATCCATCAATGTATGGAAAGTTCGGAATGAATAAATACGCATCGTTCACAAAAATCAAGGCTAGCAGGTGCACGACTTTGCATTCAGAAGATGCACGGGTTTACATACAAAAGATCCATGGTTTCTTAGTGCCACCTGCAGTTGATTCCATGGTTTCTTATACGCACGACACAGAAGCAGGGAGTAAGGTTTTAGATGGAAATAGGAAGAGGAGCAGGAATATATCCATCAATTTGAGGAAAGTTCACCGTTAATAAATACGCATCGAGCACAAAAATCAAGGCCAACAGGTGCATGACTTTGCTTTCAGAAGAAGCACGGGTTTACATGCAGAAGATCCACAGTTTCTTAGTCCCACCTACAGTATATTCCACGGTTTCTTAAATGCACGGAACAAAAGCAGGGAGCAGAGTTCTGGACGGAAATAGGAAGAGGAGGCAGGAACATATCCATCAATTTGTGGAAAGTTCACAATGAATAAATACGCATCGATCGCAAAAATCAAGACCAATAGGTGCACGACTTTGCATTCAGAAGACAACGGGTTTACATACAGAAGATCCATGGTTTCTTAGTCCCACCTGTAGTTGATTTCGCGGCTTCTTAAACGCACGGAACAAAAGCAGGGAGCAGAGTTTTTAGACGGAAATAGGAAGAGGAGGCAGGAATATATCCATCAACTGGTGGAAAGTTCACAATGAATAAATACGCATCGATCACAAAAATCAAGGCCAGGAGATGCACGACTTTGCATTCAAAAGATGCACGGGTTTACATACATAAGATCCACGGTTTCTTAGTCCCACCTGCAATTGATTTCGTGGTTTCTTAAATGCACGAAACAGAACCAGGGAGCAGGGTTTTACACAGAAATAGGAAGAGGAGGCGGGAATATATCCATCAATTTCTGGAAAGTTCACAATGAATAAATAAGCATCGTTCACAAAAATCAAGGCCAACAGGTGCACGACTTTGCATTCAGAAGACGATGGGTTTACATAAAGAAGATCTACGGTTTCTTAGTCCCACCTTTAGTTCATTCCACGGTTTCTTAAACGCACGGAACAGAAGCTCGGAGCAGGGTTTTTAGACAGAAATAGGAAGAGGAGGCAGGAATATATCCATAAATTTGTGGAAAGTTCACAATGAATAAATACGCATCGATCACTAAAAATCAAGGCCAGTAGGTGCACGACTTTGCATTGAGAAGACGCACAGGTTTACATACAGAAGATCCACTGTTTCTTAGTCCCACCTGTAGTTGATTCGACGGTTTCTTAAACGCATGGTACCGAAGCAGGGAGTAGGCTTTTAGACGGAAATAGGAAGACGAGGGAGGAATATATCAATAAATTTGAGGAAAGTTCACAATGAATAAATAGGCATTGATCACAAAAATCAAGGCCAACAGTTGCACGACTTTGCATTTCGAAGACGGCGGGTTTACATACAAAAGATCCACTCTTTCTTAGTCCCACCTGCTACTGATTCCACGGTTTCTTAAATGCACGGAAGAGAAGCAGGGAGCAGGCTTTTAGACAGAATTAGGAAGAGGATGCAGGAATATATCCATCAATTTGAGGAAAGTTCATAATGAATAAATACGCATTGATAACAAAAATCAAGGCCAACAGGTGCACGACTTTGCATTTAGAAGACGGTGGGTTTACATACAGAAGATCCATGGTTTTTAACTCCCACCTGCAATTGATTCCACGATTTCTTAAAGGCACGGAACAGAAGCAGGGAGCAGGGTTTTAGACAGAAATAGGAAGAGGAGGCAGGAATATATCCATCAATTTGTGGAAAGTTCACAATGAATAAATATAAATCGGTCACAAAAATCAAGGCCAGCAGGTGCACGACTTTGCATTCAGAAGACGCACGGGTTTACATACAGAAGATCCACGGTTTCTTAGTCCGACCTGAAGTTGATGCCGTGGTTTCTTAAACGGACGAAACAGAAGAAGGGAGCAGGCTTTTAGACGGAAATAGGAAAATGAGGCAGTAATATATCCATCAATTTGTGGAAAGTTCACAATGAATAAATTCGCATCGTTCAAAAAATCAAGGCCAGCAGGTGCACAACTTTGTATTCAGAAGACAGACGGGTTTACATAGAGAAGATCCACGGTTTCTTATACCCACCTGTTATTAATTCCACGGTTTCTTAAACGCATGGAACAAAAGAAGGGAGCAGGGTTTTAGGTGGAAATAGGAACAGGAGGCAGGAATATATCCATCAATTTGTGGAAAGTTCACAATGATTAAATACGCATCAATCTCAAAAATCAAGGCGAGCAGGTACACGACTTTGCATTCAGAAGATGCACGGGTTTACATACAGAAGATCCACGGTTTCTTACTCCCACCTGCAGTTGATTCCACGGTTTCTTAAATACATGTGACAGAAGCAGGAATAATGGTTTTTAGATAGAAATAGGAAGATGAGGCAGGTATATATGCATCAGTTGGTGGAAAGTTCACATTGAATAAATAGGCATCGTTCACAAAAATCAAGGCAAGTAGGTGCAAGACTTTTCATTCAAAAGACGCACGGGTTTACATACAGAAGATCCATAGTTTCTTAGTCCCACCTGCTACTGATTCCACGGTTTCTTAAATGCACGGAAGAGAAGCAGGGAGGAGGCTTTTAGACAGAATTAGGAAGAGGATGCAGGAATATATCCATCAATTTGAGGAAAGTTCATAATGAATAAATACGCATTGATAACAAAAATCAAGGCCAACAGGTGCACGACTTTGCATTTAGAAGACGACGGGTTTACATACAGAAGATCCATGGCTTTTTACTCCCACCTGCAGTTGATTCCACGATTTCTTAAAGGCACGGAACAAAAGCAGGGAGCAGGGTTTTAGACAGAAATAGGAAGAGGAGGCAGGAATATATCCATCAATTTGTGGAAAGTTCACAATGAATATATATAAATCGGTCACAAAAATCAAGGCCAGCAGGTGCACGACTTTGCATTCAGAAGACGCACGGGTTTACATACAGAAGATCCGCGGTTTCTTAGTCTGACCTGCAGTTGATGCCGTGGTTTCTTAAACGGACGAAACAGAAGAAGGGAGCAGGCTTTTAGACGGAAATAGGAAAATGAGGCAGTAATATATCCATCAATTTGTGGAAAGTTCACAATGAATAAATTCGCATCGTTCAAAAAATCAAGGCCAGCAGGTGCACAACTTTGTATTCAGAAGACAGACGGGTTTACATAGAGAAGATCCACGGTTTCTTATACCCACCTGTTATTAATTCCACGGTTTCTTAATCGCATGGAACAAAAGCAGGGAGCAGGGTTTTAGGTGGAAATAGGAACAGGAGGCAGGAATATATCCATCAATTTGTGGAAAGTTCACAATGATTAAATACGCATCAATCTCAAAAATCAAGGCCAGCAGGTGCACGACTTTGCATTCAGAAGATGCACGGTTTTACATACAGAAGATCCACGGTTTCTTACTCCCACCTGCAGTGGATTCCACGGTTTCTTAAATGCATGTGACAGAAGCAGGAATCAAGGTTTTTAGATAGAAATAGGAAGATGAGGCAGGTATATATGCATCAATTGGTGGAAAGTTCACATTGAATAAATAGGCATCGTTCACAAAAATCAAGGCAAGTAGGTGCAAGACTTTTCATTCAAAAGACGCACGGGTTTACATACAGAAGATCCATAGTTTCTTAGTCCCACCTGCAGTTGATTCCATGGTTTCTAAAACACAAGGAACATAAGCAGGGTACAGGGTTTACATAGATAAGATCCACGGTTTCTTAGTCCCACCTGCATTTGATTTCACGGTTTCTTAAACACACGGAACATAAGCAGGGAGTAGGGTTTTAGACAGAAATAGGAAGAGGAGGTAGGAATATATCCATCAATCTGAGGAAAGTTCACAATGAATAAATACGCATCGAGCACAAAAATCAAGGCCAACAGATGCACGACTTTGCATTCAGAAGACGCATGGGTTTACATACATAAGGTCCATGGTTTCTTAGTCCCACCTGTAGTTGATTTCGTGGTTTCTTAAACACGCGGAACAGAACCAGGGAGCAGGGTTTTAGATGGAAATAGGAAGAGGAGGCAGGAATATATCCATCAATTTGTGGAAAGTTCACAATGAATAAATACGCATCATTCACAAAAATGAAGGCCAGCAGGTACACAACTTTGCATTCAGAAGACACACGGGTTTACATACAGAAGATCCCTGGTTTCTTAGTCCCACCTGCAGTTGATTCCACGCTTTCTTAAATGCACGGAACAAAAGTAGGGAGCAGGGTTTTTGACAGAAATAGGAAGAGGAGGCACGAATATATCCATCAATTTGAGGAAAGTTCACAATTATAGGAAGAGGACGCTATTATATATCCATCAATTTGAGGAAATTTAAGAATGAATAAATACGCATCAATCAGATAAATCAAGGCCAGTAGGTGCACGACTTTGCAATCAGAAGACGGATGTGTTTACATACAAAAGATCCATGGTTTCTTAGTCCCACCTGCAGCTGATTCCACGGTTTCTTAAACGCACGAAACACAAGCAGGGAGCAGGCTTTTAGACGGAAATAGGAAGAGGAGGTATTAATATATACATCAATTTGTGGAAAGTTCACAATGAATAAATACGCATCGTTCTCAAAAATCAAGGCCAGCAGGTGCACGACTTTGCGTTTAGAAGACGCATGGGTTTACATACAGAAGATCCACGGTTTCTTAGTCCCACCTGTAGTAGATTCCACAGTTTCTTAAATGCACGGAACAGAAGTAGGAAGCAGGGTTTTAGACGGAAATAAGAAGAGGAGGCAGGAATATATCCATCAATTTGTCGAAAGTTTACAATGAATAAATACGTTTCATTCACAAAAATGAAGGCCAGTAGGTGGACGACTTTGCATTCAGAAGACGCATGGGTTTACATATAGAAGATCCATGGTTTCGTAGTCCTAGCTGTAGTTGATTCCACGGTTTCCTAAATGCACGAAACAGAAGCAGGGAGCAGGGTTTTCGACGGAAATAGGAAGAGGAGGCAGGTATATATCCATCAATTTGTGGAATGTTCACAATGAATAAATAAACATCGTTCACAAAAATCAAGTCTAGCAGGTGCACGACTTCGCATTCAGAAGAAGCACGGGTTTACATACAGAAGATCCACGGTTTCTTAGTCCCACCTGCAGTTGATTCCACGGTTTCTTAAACGCACGGAACAGAAGCAGGGAGCAGGGTTTTAGACGGAAATAGGAATAGGATACAGGAATATATCCATCAATTTGAGGAAAGTCACAACGAATAAATACGCGTCGATCACAAAAAACAAGGCCAAAAGTTGCACGACTTTGCATTCAAAAGACGCACGGGTTTACATACAGAAGATCCACGGTTTCTTAGTCCCACTAGTAGTTGGATCCATGGTTTATTAAACGCACGGAATAAAAGCAGGGAGCAGGGTTTTAGATGGAAATAGGAAGAGGGTGAAGGATTATATCCATCAATTTGAGGAAAGTTTACAATAAATAAATATGCATCGATCACAAAAATAAGGGCCAACAGGTGCACGACTTTGCATTCAGAAGAGGCACAGGTTTACATACAGAAGATCCACGGTTTCTTAGTCCCACCTGTAGTTGATTCCACGGTTTCTTAAACGCACGGAACAGAAGCAGGGAGCAGGGTTTTAAACAGATATTGGAAGAGGAGGAAGGAATATATCCATCAATTTGAGGAATTTCACAATGAATAAATACACATGGATCACAAAAATCAAGGCCAACAGGTGCGCGAGTTTGCATTAAAAAGACGACGGGTTGACATACAGAAGATCCACGGTTTCTTAGTCCCACCTGTAGTTCATTCCACGGTTTCTTAAACGCACGGAAAATAAGCAGGTATCAGGGTTTTAGACTCAAATAGGAAGAGGAGGCAGGAATATATCCATCAATTTCTGGAAAGTTCCCAATGAATAAATACGCATCGAGCACAAAAATCATGGCCAGCAGATGCACAACTTTGCATTCAGAAGATGCACGGGTTTACATACATAACGTCCACTGTTTCTTAGTCGCACCTGTAGTTGATTTCGTGGTTTCTTAAACGCGCGGAACAGAACCAGGGAGCAGGGTTTTAGATGGAAATAGGAAGAGGAGGCAGGAATATATCCATCAATTTGTGGAAAGTTCACAATGAAGAAATACGCATCATTCACAAAAATGAAGGCCAGCAGGTACACAACTTTGCATTCAGAAGACACACGGGTTTACATACAGAAGATCCCTGGTTTCTTAGTCCCACCTACAGTTGATTCCACGCTTTCTTAAATGCACGGAACAAAAGTAGGGAGCAGGGTTTTTGACAGAAATAGGAAGAGGAGGCACGAATATATCCATCAATTTGCGGAAAGTTCACAATTATAGGAAGAGGACGCTATTATATATCCATCAATTTGAGGAAATTTAAGAATGAATAAATATGCATCAATCAGATAAATCAAGGCCAGTAGGTGCACGACTTTGCAATCAGAAGACGGACGGGTTTACATACAAAAGATCCATGGTTTCTTAGTCCCACCTGCAGCTGATTCCACGGTTTCTTAAACGCACGAAACACAAGCAGGGAGCAGGCTTTTAGACGGAAATAGGAAGAGGAGGCATGAATATATACATCAATTTGTGGAAAGTTCACAATGAATAAATACGCATCGTTCTCAAAAATCAAGGCCAGCAGGTGCACGACTTTGCGTTTAGAAGACGCATGGGTTTACATACAGAAGATCCACGGTTTCTTAGTCCCACCTGTAGTAGATTCCACGGTTTCTTAAATGCACGGAACAGAAGTAGGAAGCAGGGTTTTAGACGGAAACAAGAAGAGGAGGCAGGAATATATCAATCAATTTGTCGAAAGTTTACAATGAAAAAATACGTTTCATTCACAAAAATGAAGGCCAGTAGGTGGACGACTTTGCATTCAGAAGACGCATGGGTTTACATATAGAAGATCCACGGTTTCGTAGTCCTAGCTGTAGTTGATTCCACGGTTTCCTAATCGCACGGAACATAAGCAGGGAGCAGGGTTTTAGACGGAAATAGGAAGAGGAGGCAGGTATATATCCATCAATTTGTGGAATGTTCACAATGAATAAATAAACATCGTTCACGAAAATCAAGTCTAGCAGGTGCACGACTTATTCAGAAGATGCACGGGTTTACATACAGAAGATCCACGGTTTCTTAGTCCCACCTGCAGTTTATTCCACGGTTTCTTAAACGCACGGAATAGAAGCAGGGAGCAGGGTTTTAGATGGAAATAGGAAGAGGATACAGGAATATATCATCAATTTGAGGAAAGTCACAACGAATAAATACGCATCGATCACAAGAATTAAGGCCAATAGGTGCACGACTTTGCATTCAGAAGACGCACGGGTTTACATACAGAAGATCCGCGGTTTCTTAGTCCCACTAGTAGTTGGATCCATGGTTTTTTAAACGCACGGAATAGAAGCAGGGAGCAGGGTTTTAGATGGAAATAGGAAGAGGGTGAAGGATTATATCCATCAATTTGAGGAAAGTTTACAATAAATAAATACGCATCGATAACAAAAATCAAGGCCAACAGGTGCACGACTTTGCATTCAGAAGAGGCACAGGTTTTCATACAGAAGATCCACGGTTTCTTAGTCCCACCTGTAGTTGATTCCACGATTTCTTAAATGCACGGAACAGAAGCAGGGAGCAGGGTTTTAAACAGATATAGGAAGAGGAGGCAGGAATATATCCATCAATTTGAGGAAAGTTCACAATGAATAAATACGCATCGATCAGAAAAATCAAGGCCAATAGGTGCACGAGTTTGCATTAAGAAGACGACGGGTTGACATACAGAAGATCCATGGTTTCTTAGTCCCACGTGTAGTTCATTCCACGGTTTCTTAAACGCACGGAAAATAAGCAGGGGTCAGGGTTTTAGACTCAAATAAGAAGAGGAGGCAGGAATATATCCATCAATTTGTGGAAAGTTCACAATGAATAAATACGCATCGATCACAAAAATCAAGGCCAGCAGATGCACGACTTTGCATTCAGAAAACGCACGGGTTTACATACATAAGATCCACGGTTTCTTAGTCCCACCTGCTGTTGATTTCGTGGTTTCTTAAACGCACGGAATAGAACCAGGGAGCAGGGTTTTAGACGGAAATAGGAAGAGGAGACAGGAATATATCCATCAATTTGTGGAAAGTTCACAATAAATAAATACTTATCGTTCACAAAAATCAAGGCCTACAGGTGCACGACTTTAAATTCAGAAGACGCACGGGTTTACATACAGAAGATCCACGGTTTCGTAGTCCCACCTGCAGTTGATTCCACGGTTTCTTAAACGCACGGAACAGAAGCGGGGAGCAGGGTTTTAGACGGAAATAGGAAGAGGAGGCAAGAATATATCCATCAATTTGAGGAAAGTTCACAATGAATAAATACGCATCGATCACAACAATCAGGCCAACAGGTGCACGACTTTGCATTCAGAAGACAATGGGTTTACATACAGAAGATCCATAGTTTGTTTTTCCCACCTGAAGTTGATTCCACGGTGTCTTAATCGCACGGAATAGAAGCAGGGAGCAGGGTTTTAGACGAAAATAGGAAGAGGAGGCAGGAATATATCCATCAATTTGTGGAATGTTCATAATGAATAAATATGCATCAATCGCATAAATCAAGGCCAGTATGTGCACGACTTTGCATTCAGATGACACACGGGTTTACATACATAAGATCCATGGCTTTTATGTCCCACCTGCATTTGATTCCACGGTTTCTTAAACGCACGGATCAGAAATAGGGAGAAGGGTTTTAGATGGAAATAGGAAGAGGAGGCATGAATATATCCATCAATTTGAGGAAAGTTCGGAATGAGTAAATTCGCATTGATCACAAAAATCAGGGCCAACAGGTGCATGACGTTGCATTCAGAAGACGACGTGTTTACATACAAAAGATCCACGGTTACATAGTCCCACCTGAAGTTGATTTCAAGGTTTCTTAAACGCACGAAACACAAGCAGGGAGCAGGGTTTTAGACGGAAATAGGAAGAGGAGGCAGGAATATATCCATCAATTTGTGGAAAGTTCACAATGAATAAATGCACATGGATCACGAAAATCAAGGCCAGCAGGTGCTCGACATTTCATTCAGAAGACACGCGGGTTTACATACAGAAGATCCTCGGTTTCGTGAGTCCAACCTACAGTTGATTCCACGGTTTCTAAATGCAAAGAACAGAAGTAGGGAGGAGGGTTTTAGACGGAAATAGGAAGAGGAGGCAGGAATATATCCATCAGTTTGTGAAAATTTCGCAGTGAATAATTACGCATCGTTCACAAAAATCAAGGCCAACAGGTGCACGACTTTTCATTCAGAAGACAAACAGTTTACATGTAGCAGATCCACCATTTCTAAGTCACACCTATAGTTGATTCCACGGTTTCTTAAACGCACGGAGCAGAAGTAGGGATCAGGGTTTTAGATGGAAATAGGAAGAGGAGGCGGCAATATATCCATCAATTTGTGGAAAGTTCACAATGAATAAATACTCCTCGTTCACAAAAATCAAGGTCACCACGAGCATGACTTTGCATTCAAAAGACGCACGGTTTTACATACAGAAGATCCACGGTTTCTTAGTACCACCTGTAGTTGATTCCATGTTTCTTAAACGCACGGAACATAAGCAAGGAGCAGGGTTTCAGACGGAAATAGGAAGAGCAGGAAGGAATATATCCATCAATTTGTGGAAAGTTCACAATGAATAAATATGCATCGTTCACAAAAATGAAGGCCAACAGGTGCACGACTTTGCATTCAGATGACGCATGGGTATACATGCAGAAGATCAACGGTTTGTTTGTCCCACCTGCAGTTGATTGCATGGTTTCTTAAATGCAAGTACAGAAGCAAGGAGCTGGGTTTTAGACGGAAATAGGAAGAGGAGGTAGGAATATATCCTTCAATTTGTGAAAAGTTTACAATGAATAATTACGCATTGTTCACAAAAATCAAGGCCACCAGGTGCATGACTTTGCATTCAGAAGATGCACGGGTTTCCATACAGAAGATCCACGGTTTCTTAGTCCAACCTTCATTTGATTCCATGGTTTCTTAAACGCATGGAACATAAGCACGGAGAAGGGTTTTAGACTTAAATAGGAAGAGGAGGCAGGAATATATCCATAAATTTGAGGAAAGTTCACATGAATAAATACGCATCGATCAAAAAAATCAAGGCCAACAGGAGCACGACTTTGCAATCTGAAGACGCACAAGTTTACATACAGAAGATCCACGGTTCCTTAGTCCAACAACAGTTGATTCCATGCTCCCTTAAACGCACGGAAAAGAAGCAGGGAGCAGGGTTTCAGACGGAAATAGGAACAAGAGGCAGGAATATATCCATCAATTTGAGGAAAGTTCAGAATTAATAAATACGCGTCGATCACAAAAATCAAGGCCAACAGGTGCACGACTTTGCATTCAGAAGACGCACGGGTTTACATACAGAAGATCCACGGTTTCTTAGTCCCACCAGCAGTTGATTCCACGGTTTATTAAACACACGGAAGAGAAGCAGGGAGTAGGGTTTCAGACGGAAATAGGAAGAGGAGGAAGGAATATATCCATCAATTTGTGGAATGTTCGCAATGAATAAATATACATCGATCAAAAAAAATCAAGGCTAGTAGGTGCACAACTTTGCATTCAGAAGATGCACGGGTTTTCATACAAAAGATCCACGGTTTCTTGGTCCCACCTGCAGTTCATTCCACGGTTTCCTAAACGCACGTAACAGAAGCAGGGAGACAAGTTTTAGACGAGAATAGGAAGAGGAGGCAGGAATATATAGATCAATCTGTGGAAAGTTCACAATGAGTAAATACGCATCGTTCACAAAAATCGAGGCCAACGGGTGCTCGAGTTTGCATTCAGAAGACGCACGGGTTTTCATACAAAAGATCCACGGTTTCTTAGTACCACCTGCAGTTCATTCCACGGTTTCCTAAACGCGCGGAACAGAAGCAGGGAGAGAAGTTTTAGACGAAAATAGGAAGAGGAGGTAGGAATATATCGATCAATTTGTGGATAGTTCACAATGGATAAATACGCATCGTTCACAAAAATAAAGGCCAGCAGGTGCACGACTTTGCATTCAAAAGATGCACGGGTTTACATACAGAAGATCCACGGTTTCTTAGTTCCACCAACAGTTGATTCCACGGTTTCATAAACGTAGGGAACAGAAGCACGCGGCAGGGTTTTAGACGGAAATAGGAAGATGAGGCGGGTATATATCCATTAATTTTTGGAAAGTTCACGTTGAATAAATACGCATCATTCACAAAAATTAAGGCCAGCAGGTGCACGACTTTGCATTTATAAGACGCACAAGTTTACATACAGAAGATCCACGGTTTCTTAGTCCCACCTGCAATTGATTCCATGGTTTCTAAAACGCACAGAACATAAGCAGTTAGCAAGCTTTTAGGTGGAAATACAAAGAGGAGGCAGGATAATATCCATCAATTTGTGGAATGTTCACAATGAATAAATACGTATCGTTCACGAAAATCAAGGCCAGCAGGTGCACGACTTTGCATTCAAAAGACGCACGGGTTTACATATAGAAGATCCATGGTTTCTTAGTCGCACCTGCACTTGATTCCACGGTTTCTTAAACGCACGGAACAGAAGCACGGAGCGGGGTTTTAGACGGAAATAGGATGAGAAGGCAGGTATATATCCATAAATTTGTGGAAAGTTCACAATGAATAAATATGAATCATTCATAAAAATCAAAGCTAGTAGGTGCACGACTTTGCATTCAGAAGACGCACGGGTTTACATACGGAAGATCCACGGTTTCTTACTCCGGCCTGCAGTTTATTCCACGGTTTCTTAAACACATGGAACAGAAGCAGGGAGCAGGGTTTTAGACGGAAATAGGAAGAGGAGGCAGGAATATTTCCATGAATTTGAGGAAATTTCACAATGAATAAATATGCATCGATCACAAAAATCAAGGCAAATAGGTGCACGACTTTGCATTCGGAAGACACACGGGTTTACATATAGAAGATCCACGGTTTCTTAGTCCCACCTACAGTTGATTCCATGGTTTCTTAAAGGCACGGAACATAAGTAGGGAGCAAGGTCTTAGACGGAAATAGGAAGAGGAGGCACGAATATAACCATCAATTTGAGGAAAGTTCACAATGAATAAATAAGCATCAATCAAAAAAAATCAAAGCCAACAGGGGCATGACTTTGCTTTCAAAAGACACACGGGTTTACATACAGAAGATCCACTATTTCTTAGTCCCACCTGCATTTGCGGTTTCTTAAACGCAGGGAACAGAAGTAGGGAGCAGGGTTTTAGATGGAAATGGGAAGAGGAGGCAGGAATATATCCATCAATTTGTGGAAAGTTCACAATGAATAAATACGCGTCATTCATAAAAATACATGCCAGTAGGTGCACGGCTTTGCATTCAGAAGACGCACGGGTTTACATACAGAAGATCCACGGTTTCTTAGTCCTACCTGCAGTTGATTCCACGGTTTCTGAAATGCACGGAACAGAAGCAGGGATCGGGGTTTTAGACGGAAATACGAAGAGGAGGCAGGAATATATCCATCAATTTGAGGAAAGTTTATATGAATAAATAGGAATTGATCACAAAAATCAAGGCCAACAGGTGCACGACTTTGCATTCAGAAGATGCACGAGTTTACATATAGAAGATCCATGGTTTCTTAGTCCCACCAGCAGTTGATTCCACGGTTTCCTAAACGCACGGAACAGAAGCAGGGAGCAGGGTTTTAGACGGAAATAGAAAGAGGAGGCAAGAATATATCCATCAATTTGTGGAAATTTCACAATGAATAAATACGCATCGTCCACAAAAATCAAAGCTAGCAGGTGCACGACTTTGCATTGAGAAGGCGCACGGGTTTCCATACAGAAGATCCACGGTTTCTTAGTCCCACCTGCAGTTGATTCCACGGTTTCTTAAACGTAGGGAACAGAAGCGGGGAGCAGGGTTTTAGCCGGAAATAGGAAGAGGAGGCAGGTATATATCCATCAATATTTGGAAAGCTCACATTGAATAAATACGCATCGTTCACAAAAATGAAGGCCAGCAGGTGCACGCCTTTGCATTCAAAAGACACACGGATTTACATACAGAAGATCCACAGTTTCTTACTCCCACCTGCAGTTGATTCCACGGTTTCCTAAATGCACGAAACAGAAGCAGGGAGACAAGTTTTAGACGAAAATAGGAAGAGGAGGCAGGAATATATCCATCAATTTGTGGATAGTTCAAAATGAATAAATACGCATCGTTCACAAAACTGAAGGCCAGTAGGTGCACAACTTTGCATTCAGAAGATGCACGGGGTTACATACAGAAGATCCACGATTTCTTAGTTCCACCTACAGTGGATTCCATGGTTTCTTAAATGCACGGAACAGAATCAGGGAGTAGGGTTTTAGACGTAAATAGGAAGAGGAGGTAGGAATATATCCATCAATTTGTGGAATGTTCACAATGAATAAATACGCATCGATCACAAAAATCAAGGCCAACAGGTGTACGACTTTGCATTCACAAGACTCACGGGTTTACATACAGAAGATCCACTATTTCTTAGTCCCACCTCCCATTCAGAAGAGGCACTGGTTTACATATAGAAGATCCATGGTTTCTTAGTCCCACCTGCAGTTGATTCCAAGGTTTCTTAAACGCATGGAACAAAAGCAGGAAGCAAGGTTTTAGACGGAAATAGGAAGAGGAGGCAGGAATATATCCATCAATTTGAGGAAAGTTCATAATTAATAAATACGCATCCAGCACAAAAAATCAGGGCCAATAGGTGCATGATTGTGCATTCATAAGATGAACGGGTTTACATATAGAAGAACCGCGGTTTCTTAGTCCCACCTGAAGTTGATACCACGGTTTCCTAAACGCGCGGAACAGAAATAGGGAGCAGGGTTTTAGACGGAAATAGGAAGAGGAGGCAGGTATATATCCATCAATTTGTGGAAAGTTCACAATGAATAAATATGCATCGTTCACAACAATCAAGGCTAGAAGGTGCACAACTTTGCATTTAGAAGATGCACGGGTTTACATACAGAAGATCCACAGTTTCTTAGTTCCACCTACATTTGATTCCACGGTTTCTTAAACGCACGGAACAGAAGCAGACGGCTGGGTTTTAGACGGAAATAGGAAGAGGAGGCAGGTATATATCCATCAATTTTTGGAAAGTTCACATTGAATAAATAAGCATCGTTCACAAAAATGAAGGCCAGCATGTGCACGACTTTGCATTCAGAAGACGCACGGGTTTACATACAGAATATCCACGGTTTCTTAGTCCCACCTGCAATTGATTCCATGGTTTCTAGAACGGACGAAACATAAGCAGTTAGCAAGTTTTTAGGTGGAAATAGAAAGAGGAGGCAGGATAATATCCATCAATCTGTAGAAAGTGCACAATGAAGAAATACGCATCGTTCACAAAAATTAAGGCCAGCAGGTGCACGACTTTGCATTCAGAAGACGATGGGTTCACATACAGAAGATCCATGGTTTCTTAGTACCACCTACAGTTGATTCCACGGTTTCTTAAGCGCACGGAATACATGCAGGGAGAGGGGTTTTAGATGGAAAAAGGAAGAGGAGGAAGGAATATATCCATGAATTTGTGGGAAGTTCTCAATGAATAAATACACGCCGTTCACAAAAATCAAGGCCAGCAGGTGCACGACTATGCATTCGAAAGACGCACGGATTTACATACAGAAGATCCTCGGTTTCTTGAGTCCCACCTGCAGTTAATTCCACATATTCTTAAACGCATGGAACAGAAGCAAGGAGGAGGGTTTTGGAAGGAAATAGGAAGAGGAGGTAGGAATATATCCATCAATTGTTGAAAAGTTCACAATGAATAATTACGCATCGTTCACAAAAATCACGGTGAGAAGGTGCACGACTTTGCATTCAGAAGACGCATGGGTTTACATACAGAAGATCCACAGTTTCTTAGTCCCACCTGTAGTTGATTCCACGGTTTCTTAAATGCACGGAAGAGAAGCAGGGAGTAGGGTTTTAGATCGAAATAGGAAGAGGAGGGAGGAATATATCCATCAATTTGTGGAAAGTTCACAATGAATAAATACGCATCGATCACAAAAATCAAAGCCAGCAGGTGCATGACTTTGCATTCAGAAGACGCATGGGTTTACATATAGAAGATCCACGGTTTCTTAGTCCCACCTGCAGTTGATTCCATGGTTTCTTAAACGCAAGGAACAGAAGCTGGGAGCAGGGTTTTAGACGGAAAAAGGAAAAGGAGGCAGGAATATATCCATCAATTTGTGAAAAGTTCACAATGAATAAATACGCGTCGTTCATAAAAATACAGGCCAGTAGGTGCACGGATTTGCATTCAGAAGACGCACGGGTTTACATACACAAGACCCACGGTTTCTTAGTCCCACCTGCAGTTGATTCCATGGTTTCTTGAACACACAGAACACAAGCAAGGAGCAGGGTTTTAGACGGAAATAGGCAGAGAAGGCAAGAATATATCCATCAATTTAAGGAAAGTTCATAATGAATAAATACGCATCGATCACAAGAATTAAGGCCAATAGGTGCAAGAATTTGCATTCAAAAGACGCACGGGTTTACATACAGAAGATCCTCGGTTTCTTGGTCCCACCTATAGTTGATTCCACAGTTTCTTAAATGCAGAAAACAGAAGTAAGGAGCAGGGTTTTAGAAGGAAATAGGAAGAGGAGGCATAAATATATCCATCAATTTGTGGAAAGTTCACAATGAATAAATGCACATCGATCACGAAAATCAAGGCCAGCAGGTGCACGACATTGCATTCAGAAGACACACGGGTTTACATACAGAAGATCCTCGGTTTCGTGAGTCCAACCTACAGTTGATTCCACGGTTTCTAAATGCAAAGAACAGAAGTAGGGAGGAGGGTTTTAGACGGAAATAGGAAGAGGAGGCAGGAATATATCCATCAGTTTGTGAAAATTTCGCAGTGAATAATTACGCATCGTTCACAAAAATCAAGGCCAACAGGTGCATGACTTTTCATTCAGAAGACAAACAGTTTACATACAGTAGATCCACCGTTTCTAAGTCACACCTATAGTTGATTCCACGGTTTCTTAAACGCACGGAGGAGAAGTAGGGATAGGGTTTTAGATGGAAATAGGAAGAGGAGGCGGCAATATATCCATCAATTTGTGGAATGTTCACAATGAATAAATACGCATCCTTCACAAAAATCAAGACCAGCAGGTGCACGACTTTGCATTCAGAAAACACACGGGTTTACATATAGAAGATCCATGGTTTCTTAGTCCCACCTGCACTTGATTCCACGGTTTCTTAAACGCACAGAACAGAAGCACGGAGCGGGGTTTTAGACGGAAATAGGAAGAGAAGGCAGGTATATATCCATAAATTTGTGGAAAGTTCACAATGAATAAATATGAATCATTCATAAAAATCAAATCTAGTAGGTGCACGACTTTGCATTCAGAAGACGCACGGGTTTACATACGGAAGATCCACGGTTTCTTAGTCCCGCGTACAGTTTATTCCACGGTTTCTTAAACACATGGAACAGAAGCAGGGAGCAGGGTTTTAGACGGAAATAGGAAGAGGTGGCAGGAATATTTCCATGAATTTGAGGAAAGTTCACAATGAATAAATACGCATCGATCACAAAAATCAAGGCCAATAGATGCACGACTTTGCATTCGGAAGACACACGGGTTTACATACAGAAGATCCATGGTTTCTTAGTCCCACCTATAGTTGATTCCACGGTTTCTTAAAGGCACAGAACATAAGCAGGGAGCAAGGTCTTAGACAGAAATAGGAAGAGGAGGCAAGAATATAACCATCAATTTGAGGAAAGTTCACAATGAATAAATAAGCATCAATCACAAAAATCAAAGCCAACAGGTGCACGACTTTGCATTCAAAAGACACACGGGTTTACATATAGAAGATCCACTATTTCTTAGTCCCACCTGCAGTTTATTCCACGGTTTCTTAAACGCACGGAACAGAAGCAGGGAGCAGGGTTTTAGACGGAAATAGGAAGAGGAGGCAGGAATATATCCATCAATATGTGGAAAGTTCACAATGAATAAATACGCATCGTTCACAAAAATACAGGCCAACAGGTGCACGACTTTGCATTGACAAGATGCGCGGGTGTACATACACAAGATCCATGGTTTCTTAGTCCCACCTGCAGTTGATTACATGGTTTCTTAAACGCACGAAACAGAACCAGGGAGCAAGGTTTTAGACGAAAATAGGAAGAGGCGGCAGCAATATATCCATCAATTTGTGGAAAGTTCACAACGAATAAATGCACATCGTTCACAAAAATCTAGGCCAGCAGGTGCACGACTTTGCATTCAGAAGACGCATGGGTTTACATACAGAAGATCCACGGTTTCTTAGTCCCACCTGTAGTTGATTCTAGGGTTTCCTAAATGCACGGAACAGAAGCAGGGAGCAGGGTTTTAGATAGAAATAGTAAGAGGACGGTGGTATATATCCATCAATTTGTGGAAAGTTCACAATGAATAAATACGCATCGTTCTCCATAATCAAGGCCAGCTTGTGCATGACTTCGCATTCAGAAGACGCATAGGGTTACATACAAAAGATCCACGGTTTGTTAGTCCCACCTGCATTTGATGCCATGGTTTCTTAAATGCATGGAACATAAGCAGGGACAAGGGTTTCAGACGGAAATAGGAAGAGGAGGCAGGAATATATCCATCAATTTGTGGAAAGTTCACAATGAATATATACACATCATTCACAAAAATCAAGGCCAGCAGCTACACGACTTTGCATTCAGAAGACACACGGGTTTACATACAGAAGATCCACGGTTTCTTATTCATACCAATAGTTCATTCCACATTTTCTTAAATGCACGGAACGGAAGCGGGGAGAAGGGTTTTACATAGAAATAGGAAGAGGACGGTGGTATATATCCATCAATTTGTGGAAAGTTCACAATGAATAAATACGCATCGTTCTCCATAATCAAGGCTAGGAGGTGCATGACCTGACATTCAGAACACGCATAGGGTTACATACAAAAGATCCACGGTTTATTAGTCCCACCTACATTTGCTTCCACGGTTTCTTAAACGCATGGAACATAACCAGGGACAAGGGTTTTAGACGGAAATGGAAAGAGGAGGCAGGAATATGTCCACCAATTTGTGGAAAGTTCACAATGAATATATACGCATCATTCACAAAAATCAAGGCCAGCAGCTGCATGACTTTGCGTTCAGAAGACACACGGGTTTACATACAGAAGATCCACGGTTTCTTAGTCCCACCTGCAGTTGATTCCACGGTTTCTTAAACGCACGGAACAGAAGCTGGGGGCAGGGTTTTAGACGGAAATAGGAAGAGGGGGCATGAATATATCCATCAATTTGTGGAAAGTTCACAATGAATAAATATGCATCCTTCACAAAAATACAGGCCAGTAGGTGCATGACTTTGCATTCACAAGACGCGTGGGTTTACATACACAAGATCCATGGTTTCTTAGTCCCACCTGCAGTTGATTCCATGGTTTCTTAAACGCATGGAATAGAAGTAGGGAGCAGGGTTTTAGTCGGAAATAGGAAGAGGAGGCAGGAATATATCTATCAATTCGTGGAAAGTTCACAATGAATAAATACGCATCATTTACAAAAATCAAGGCCAGCAGGTGCACGACTTTTCATTCAGAAAAGGCTCGGGTTTACATACAGAAGATCCACGGTTTCTTATTCCCACCTGTAGTTGACTCCACCTTTTCTTAAATGCACGGAACAAAAGCAGGGAGCAGGGTTTTAGACAGAAATAGGAAGAGGACGGTGGTATATATCCATCAATTTGTGGAAAGTTCACAATGAATAAATACGCATCGTTCTCCATAATCAAGGCCAGCTTGTGCATGACTTCGCATTCAGAAGACGCATAGGGTTACATACAAAAGATCCACGGTTTGTTAGTCCCACCTGCATTTGATGCCATGGTTTCTTAAATGCATGGAACATAAGCAGGGACAAGGGTTTCAGACGGAAATAGGAAGAGGAGGCAGGAATATATCCATCAATTTGTGGAAAGTTCACAATGAATATATACACATCATTCACAAAAATCAAGGCCAGCAGCTGCACGACTTTGCATTCAGAAGACACACGGGTTTACATACAAAAGATCCACGGTTTCTTATTCATACCAATAGTTGATTCCACATTTTCTTAAATGCACGAAACGGAAGCGGGGAGAAGGGTTTTACATAGAAATAGGAAGAGGACGGTGGTATATATCCATCAATTTGTGGAAAGTTCACAATGAATAAATACGCATCGTTCTCCATAATCAAGGCTAGGAGGTGCATGACCTGACATTCAGAACACGCATAAGGTTACATACAAAAGATTCACGGTTTATTAGTCCCACCTACATTTGCTTCCACGGTTTCTTAAACGCATGGAACATAACCAGGGACAAGGGTTTTAGACGGAAATGGAAAGAGGAGGCAGGAATATGTCCATCAATTTGTGGAAAGTTCACAATGAATATATACGCATCATTCACAAAAATGAAGGCCAGCAGCTGCATGACTTTGCGTTCAGAAGACACACGGGTTTACATACAGAAGATCCACGGTTTCTTAGTCCCACCTGCAGTTGATTCCACGGTTTCTTAAACGCACGGAACAGAAGCTGGGAGCAGGGTTTTAGACGGAAATAGGAAGAGGGGGCAGGAATATATCCATCAATTTGTGGAAAGTTCACAATGAATAAATATGCATCCTTCACAAAAATACAGGCCAGTAGGTGCATGACTTTGCATTCACAAGACACGTGGGTTTACATACACAAGATCCATGGTTTCTTAGTCCCACCTTCAGTTGATTCCATGGTTTCTTAAACGCATGGAATAGAAGTAGGGAGCATGGTTTTAGTCGGAAATTGGAAGAGGAGGCAGGAATATATCTATCAATTCGTGGAAAGTTCACAATGAATAAATACGCATCATTTACAAAAATCAAGGCCAGCAGGTGCACGACTTTTCATTCAGAAAAGGCTCGGGTTTACATACAGAAGATCCACGGTTTCTTATTCCCACCTGTAGTTGACTCCACCTTTTTCTTAAATGCACTGAACAAAAGCAGGGAGCAGGGTTTTAGACAGAAATAGGAAGAGGACGGTGGTATATATCCATCAATTTGTGGAAAGTTCACAATGAATAAATACACATCGTTCTCACTAATCAAGGCCAGCATGTACATGACTTGGCATTGAGAAGACGCATAGGGTTACATACAAAAGATCCACGGTTTGTTAGTCCCACCTGCATTTGATTCCATGGTTTCTTAAACGCATGGAACATAAGCAGGGACAAGGGGTTTAGACGGAAATAGGAGGAGGAGGCAGGAATATATCCATGAATTTGTGGAAAGTTCACAATGAATATATACACATCATTCACAAAAATCAAGGCCAACAGTTGCACGACTATGCATTCAGAAGACACGCGGGTTTACATACAGAAGATCCACGGGTTCTTAGTCCCACCTGTCGTTGATTCCAGGGTTTCTTAAACACATGGAACAGAAGCTGGGAGCAGGGTTTTAGATGGAAATAGGAAGAGGAGGCAGGAATATATCCATTAATTTGTGGAAAGTTCACAATGTATAAATACGCATCGTTCACAAAAATACAGGCCAACAGGAGCATGACTTTGCATTCACAAGACGCGTGGGTTTACATACACAAGATCCATGGTTTCTTAGTCCCACCTCCAGTTGATTCCATGGTTTCTTAAACACACGGAACAGAACCAGGGAGCAAGGTTTTAGACGGAAATAGGAAGAGGCCGCAGGAATATATCCATCAATTTGTGGAAAGTTCACAATGAATAAATGCACATTGTTTCCAAAAATCAAGGCCAGCAGGTGCACGACTTTGCATTCCGAAGACGCACGGGTTTACATACAGAAGATCCACGGTTTCTTATTCATACCTATAGTTGATTCCACATTTTCTTAAATGCACGGAACAGAAGCAGGGAGCAGGGTTTTACATAGTAATAGGAAGAGGACGGTGGTATATATCCATCAATTTGTGGAAAGTTCACAATGAATAAATACGCATCGTTCTCCATAATCAAGGCTAGGAGGTTCATGACCTGACATTCAGAACACGCATAGGGTTACATACAAAAGATCCAAGGTTTGTTAGTCCCACCTACATTTGATTCCACGGTTTCTTAAACGCATGGAACATAACCAGGGACAAGGGTTTTAGATGGAAATGGAAAGAGGAGGCAGGAATATATCCATCAATTTGTGGAAAGTTCACAATGAATATATACGCATCATTCACAAAAATCAAGGCCAGCAGCTGCATGAATATGCGTTCAGAAGACACACGGGTTTACGTACAGAAGATCCACGGTTTCTTAGTCCCACCTATAGTTGATTCCACGGTTTCATAAACACACGGAACAGAAGCTGGGAGCAGGGTTTTAGATGGAAATAGGAAGAGGGGGCAGGAATATATCCATCAATTTGTGGAAAGTTCACAATGTATAAATACGCATCGTTCACAAAAATACAGGCCAACAGGAGCATGACTTTGCATTCACAAGACGCGTGGGTTTACATACACAAGATCCATGGTTTCTTAGTCCCACCTGCAGTTGATTCCATGGTTTCTTAAACGCACGGAATAGAAGCAGGGAGCAGGGTTTTAGTCGGAAATAGGAAGAGAAGGCAAGAATATATCTATCAATTCGTGGAAAGTTCACAATGAATAAATACGCATCATTTATAAAAATCAAGGCCAGCAGGTGCACGACTTTGCATTCAGAAAACGCTCGGGTTTACATACAGAAGATCCACGGTTTCTTATTCCCACCTGTAGTTGACTCCACATTTTCTTAAATGCACGGAACAAAAGCAGGGTGCAGGGTTTTAGACAGAAATAGGAAGAGGATGGTGGTAGATATCCATCAATTTGTGGAAAGTTCACAATGAATAAATACGCATCGTTCTCCATAATCAAGGCCAGCATGTACATGACTTGGCATTGAGAAGATGCATAGGGTTACATACAAAAGATCCACGGTTTGTTAGTCCCACCTGCATTTGATTCCATGGTTTCTTAAACGCATGGAACATAAGCAGGGACAAGGGTTTTAGACGGAAATAGGAAGAGGAGGCAGGAATATATCCATGAATTTGTGGAAAGTTCACAATGAATATATACACATCATTCACAAAAATCAAGGCCAGCAGCTGCACGACTATGCATTCAGAAGACACGCAGGTTTACATACAGAAGATCCACGGTTTCTTAGTCCCACCTGTAGTTGATTCTACGGTTTCTTAAACACACGGAACAGAAGCTGGGAGCAGGGTTTTAGATGGAAATAGGAAGAGGAGGCAGGAATATATCCATCAATTTGTGGAAACTTCACAATGTATAAATACGCATCGTTCACAAAAATACAGGCCAACAGGAGCATGACTTTGCATTCACAAGACGCATGGGTTTACATACACAAGATCCATGGTTTCTTAGTCCCACCTCCAGTTCATTCCATGGTTTCTTAAACACACGAAACAGAACCAGGGAGCAAGGTTTTAGATGGAAATAGGAAGAGGCGGCAGGAATATATCCATCAATTTGTGGAAAGTTCACAATGAATAAATGCACATTGTTCCCAAAAATCAAGGCCAGCAGGTGCACGACTTTGCATTCAGAAGACGCACGGGCTTACATACAAAAGATCCACGGTTTCTTATTCATACCTATAGTTGATTCCACATTTTCTTAAATGCACGGAACAGAAGCAGGGAGCAGGGTTTTACGTAGTAATAGGAAGAGGACGGTGGTATATATCCATCAATTTGTGGAAACTTCACAATGAATAAATACGCATCGTTCTCCATAATCAAGGCTAGGAGGTTCATGACCTGACATTCAGAAGACGTATAGGGTTACATACAAAAGATTCCCGGTTTGTTAGTCCCACCTACATTTGATTCCACGATTTCTTAAACGCATGGAACATAACCAGGGACAAGGGTTTTAGACGGAAATGGAAAGAGGAGGCAGGAATATATCTATCAATTCGTGGAAAGTTCACAATGAATATATACGCATCATACACAAAAATCAAGGCCAGCAGCTGCATGACTTTGCGTTCAAAAGACGCACGGGTTTACATACAGAAGATCCACGGTTTCTTAGTCCCACCTGCAGTTGATTCCACCGTTTCTTAAACGCATGAAACAGAAGCTGGGAGCAGGGTTGTAGACGGAAATAGGAAGAGGGGCAGGAATATATCCATCAATTTTCTGGAAAGTTCACAATGAATGAATACGCATCCTTCACAAAAATACAGGCCAGTAGGTGCATCACTTTGCATTCAGAAGACGCGTGGGTTTACATACACAAGATCCATGGTTTCTTAGTCCCACCTGGAGTTGAATCCATGGTTTCTTAAACGCACAGAATAGAAGTAGGGAGCAGGGTTTTAGTCGGAAATAAGAAGAGGAGGCAGGAATATATCTATCAATTCGTGGAAAGTTCACAATGAATAAATACGCATCATTTACAAAAATCAAGGCGAGTAGGTGCACGGCTTTGCATTCAGAAAATGCTCGGGTTTACATATAGAAGATCCACGGTTTCTTATTCCCACCTGTAGTTGACTCCACATTTTCTTAAATGCACGGAACAAAAGCAGGGAGCAGGGTTTTAGACAGAAATAGGAAGAGGACGGTGGTATATATCCATCAATTTGTGGAAAGTTCACAATGAACAAATACGCATCGTTCACAAAAATCAAGGCCAGCACATGCACGGCTTGGCATTCAGAAGACGCATAGGGTTACATACAAAAGATCCACGGTTTCTTAGTCCCACCTACATTTGATTCCATGGTTTCTTAAACGCATCGAACATAAGCAGGGAGAAGGATTTTAGAACGAAATAGGAAGAGGATGCAGGAATATATCCATTAATTTTTGGAAAGTTCACAATGAATAAATACGCATCGTTCAGAAAAATCAAGGCCAACAGGTGCACGACTTTGCATTCCGAAGACGCACGGTTTTACATATAGAAGATCCACGATTTCTTAGTCCCACCTGCAGTTGATTCCAAGGTCTCTTAAATGCACGGAACAGAAGGAGGGAGCCGGGTTTTAGACAGAAATAGTAAGATGAGGCAGGTATATATGCATCAATTTGTGGAAAGTTCACATTGAATAAATACGCATCATTCACAAAAATCAAGGCCAGCAGGTGCATGACTTTGCATTCAGAAGACGCACGGGTTTACATATAGAAGATCCACAGTTTCTTAGTCCCACCTGCAATTGATTCCACGGTTTCTAAATCGCACGGAACATAAGCAGTTAGCAAGGTTTTAGGTGGAAATAGAAAGAGGAGGCAGGATAATATCCATCAATTTGTGGAAAGTTCACAATGAATAAATACGCATCGTTCACAAAAATAAAGGCCAACAGGTGCACGACTTTGCATTCCGAAGACGCACGGGTTTACATACAGAAGATCCATGATTTGTTAGTCCCACCTGCAGTTGATTCCACGGTTTCTTAAATGCACGGAACAGAAACAGGGAATGGGGTTTTAGAAAGAAATAGGAAGATGAGGCAGGTATATATGCATCAATTTGTGGAAAGTTCACATTGAATAAATACGCATCGTTCACAAAAATTAAGGCCAGCAGGTGCATGACTTTGCATTCAGAAGACGCACGGGTTTAGATACAGAAGATCCATAGTTTCTTAGTCCCACCTGTAGTTGATTCCATGGTTTCTAAAACGCACGGAACATAAGCAAGGTACAGGGTTTTAGACGGAAATAGGAAGACGAGGCAAGAATATGTCCATCAATTTGTGGAAAGTTCACAATGTATAAATATGCATCGTTCAAAAAAATCAAGGCCAACAGGTGCACGACTTTGCATTCAGAAGACACATGAGTTTACATACAGAAGATCCACGGTTTATTAGTCCCACCTGCAGTCTATTCTACGGTTTCTTAAACGCAAGGAACAAAAGTAGGGAGCGGAGTTTTAGACAGAAATAGGAAGAGGAGGCAGGAATGTATCCATCAATTTGTGGAAAGTTCACAATGAATAAATACGCATCGATCTGAAAAATCAAGGCCAACAGGTGCATGACTTTGCATTCAGAAGATGCACGAGTTTACATACAGAACATCCATGATTTCTTAGTCCCACCTGCAGTTGATCCACGGTTTCTTAAATGCACGGAACCGAAGCAGGGAGTAGGGTTTTAGACGGAAATAGGAAGAGGAGGTTGGAATATATCCATCAATTTTTGGAAAGTTCACAATGAATAAATACGCATCGTTCACAAAAATCAAGGCCAACAGGTGCAAGACTTTGCATTTCTAAGACGCACGGGTTTACATACAGAAGATCAATGGTTTCTTAGTCCCACCTGTAGTTGATTCCACGGTTTCTTAAATGCACGGAACAGAAGCAGGGAGCAGGGTTTTAGACAGAAATAGGAAGATGAGGCAGTTATATATGCATCAATTTGTGGAAAGTTCACATTGAATAAATACGCATCATTCACAAAAATCAAGGCCAGCAGGTGCATGACTTTGCATTCAGAAGACGCACGTGTTTACATATAGAAGATCCACAGTTTCTTAGTCCCACCTGCAATTGATTCCACGGTTTCTAAATCGCACGGAACATAAGCAGTTAGCAAGGTTTTATGTGGAAATAGAAAGAGGAGGCAGGATAATATCCATCAATTTGTGGAAAGTTCACAATGAAAAAATACGCATCGTTCACAAAAATAAAGGCCAACAGGTGCACGACTTTGCATTCCGAAGACGCACGGGTTTACATACAGAAGATCCACGATTTGTTAGTCCCACCTGCAGTTGATTCCATGGTTTCTTAAATGCACGGCACAGAAACAGGGAATGGGGTTTTAGAAAGAAATAGGAAGATGAGGCAGGTATATATGCATCAATTTGTGGAAAGTTCACATTGAATAAATACGCATCGTTCAGAAAAATTAAGGCCAGCAGGTGCACGACTTTGCATTCAGAAGACGCACGGGTTTAGATACAGAAGATCCATAGTTTCTTAGTCCCACCTGTAGTTGATTCCATGGTTTCTAAAACGCACGGAACATAAGCAAGGTACAGTGTTTTAGACGGAAATAGGAAGACGAGGCAAGAATATGTCCATCAATTTGTGGAAAGTTCACAATGTATAAATATGCATCGTTCAAAAAAATCAAGGCCAACAGGTGCACGACTTTGCATTCAGAAGACACATGAGTTTACATACAGAAGATCCACGGTTTATTAGTCCCACCTGCAGTCTATTCTACGGTTTCTTAAATGCAAGGAACAAAAGTAGGGAGCGGAGTTTTAGACAGAAATAGGAAGAGGAGGCAGGAATGTATCCATCAATTTGTGGAAAGTTCACAATGAATAAATACGCATCGATCTGAAAAATCAAGGCCAATAGGTGCACGACTTTGCATTCAGAAGATGCACGAGTTTACATACAGAACATCCATGATTTCTTAGTCCCACCTGCAGTTGATCCACGGTTTCTTAAATGCACGGAACCGAAGCAGGGAGTAGGGTTTTAGACGGAAATAGGAAGAGGAGGTTGGAATATATCCATCAATTTTTGGAAAGTTCACAATGAATAAATACGCATCGTTCACAAAAATCAAGGCCAACAGGTGCAAGACTTTGCATTTCGAAGACGCACGGGTTTACATACAGAAGATCAATGGTTTCTTAGTCCCAACTGTAGTTGATTCCACGGTTTCTTAAATGCACGGAACAGAAGCAGGGAGCAGGGTTTTAGACAGAAATAGGAAGATGAGGCAGTTATATATGCATCAATTTGTGGAAAGGTCACATTGAATAAAAATGCTTCGTTCACAAAAATCAAGGCTAGCAGGTGCACGACTTTGCATTCGGAAGACGCATGGGTTTACATATAAAAGATCCATGGTTTCTTAGTCCCACCAGTAGTTGATTCCACGGTGTCTTAAACGCACGGAATAGAAGCAGGGAGCATGGTTTTATATAGAAATAGGAAGAGGACGTAGGAATATATCCATCAATTTGTGGAAAGTTCACAATGAATATATATAAATCGGTCACAAAAATCAAGGCCAGCAGGTGCACGACTTTGCATTCAGAAGACGCACGGGTTTACATACAGAAGATCCATAGTTTCTTAGTCCCACCTACAGTTGATTCCATGGTTTCTAAAATGCAGGGAACATAAGAAGGGTACAGGGTTTTAGACGGAAATAGGAAGAGGAGGCAAGAATATATCCATCAATCTGTGGATAGTTCACAATGAATAAATATGCATCGTTCACAAAAATCAGGGCCAACAGGTGCACGACTTTGCATTCAGAACATGCACAAGTTTACATACAGAAGACCCACGGTTTATTAGTCCCACCTGCAGTCGATTCTACGGTTTCTTAAACGCAAGGAACAAAAGTAGGGAGCGGAGTTTTAGACAGAAATAGGAAGAGGAGTCGTGAATGTATCCATCAATTTGTGGAAAGTTCACAATGAATAATTACGCATCGATCTGAAAAATCAAGGCCAACAGGTGCACGACTTTGCATTCAGAAGAAGCACGGGTTTACATACAAAAGATCCATGATTTCTTAGTCCCACCTGCAGTTGATCCACGGTTTCTAAAATGCATAGAACAGAAGCAGGGAGTAGGGTTTTAGACGAAAATAGGAAGAGGAGGCAGGAATATATCCATCAATTTGTGGATAATTCACAATGAATAAATACGCATCGTTCACAAAAATCAAAGCCAGCAGGTGCACGACTTTGCATTCAGAAGATGCACGGGTTTACATACAGAAGATCCACGGTTTCTTACTCCCACCTGCAGTTGATTCCACGGTTTCTTAAATGCAAGGAACAGAAGCAGGAATTAGGGTTTTAGATAGAAATAGGAAGATGAGGCAGGTATATATGCATCAAATTTTGGAAAGTTCACATTGAATAAATACGCATCATTCACGAAAATCAAGGCAAGCAGGTGCACGACTTTGCATTCAGAAGACGCATGGGTTTACATATAGAAGATCCACAGTTTCTTAGTCCCACCTGCAATTGATTCCACGGTTTCTAAATCGCACGGAACATAAGCAGTTAGCACAGGTTTTAGGTGGAAATAGAAAGTGGAGGCAGGATAATATCCATCAATTTGTGGAAAGTTCACAATGAATAAATACGCATCGTTCACAAAAATAAAGGCCAACAGGTGCACGACTTTGCATTCCGAAGACGCACGGGTTTACATACAGAAGATCCACGATTTGTTAGTCCCACCTGCAGTTGATTCCACGGTTTCTTAAATGCACGGAACAGAAACAGGGAATGGGGTTTTAGAAAGAAATAGGAAGAGGAGGCAGGAATGTATCCATCAATTTGTGGAAAGTTCAAAATGAATAAATATGCATCGATCTGAAAAATCAAGGCCAACAGGTGCACGACTTTGCATTCAGAAGACGAACTAGTTTACATACAGGAGATCCATGATTTTTTAGTCCCACCTGCAGTTGATCCACGGTTTCCTAAATGCATGGAATCGAAGCAGGGACTAGGGTTTTAGACGGAAATAGGAAGAGGAGGTTGGAATATATCCATCAATTTGTGGAAAGTTCACAATGAATAAATACAAATCGTTCACAAAAATCAAGGCCAACAGGTGCACGGGTTTGCATTCAGAAGACGCACGGGTTTTCATACAAAAGATCCACGGTTTCTTAGTCCCACCTGCAGTAGATTCCATGGTTTCCTAAACGCACGGAACAGAAGCAGGCAGACAAGTTTTAGATGAAAATAGGAAGAGGAGGCAGGAATATATCCATCAATTTGTGGATAGTTCACAATGAATAAATACGCATCGTTCACAAAAATCAAGGCCAGCAGGTGCACAACTTTGCATTCAAAAGATGCATGGGTTTACATACAGAAGATCCACGGTTTCTTAGTTCCACCTACAGTTGATTCCATGGTTTCTTAAACATAGGGAACAGAAGTAGGCGGCAGGGTTTTAGACGGAAATAGAAAGAGGAGGCGGGTATATATCCATTAATTTTTAGAAAGTTTAGATGGAATAAATACGCATCGTTAACAAAAATTAAGGCCAGCAGGAGCACGACTTTGCATTCAGAAGACGCACGGGTTTACATACATAAGATCCATGGTTTTGTAGTCCCACCTGCAATTGATTCCATGGTTTCTAAAACGCACGGAACATAAGCAGTTAGCAAGTTTTTAGGTGGAAATAGAAAGAGGAGGCAGGATAATATCCATCAATTTGTGGAAAGTTCACTATGAATAAATACGCATCGTTCACAAAAATCAAGGCCAACAGGTGCACGACTTTGCATTCCAAAGACGCACGGGTTTACATACAGAAGATCCACGATTTCTTAGTCCCACCTGCAGTTGATTCCACGGTTTCTTAAATGCACAGAATAGAAGCAGGGAGCAGGGTTTTAGACAGAAATAGGAAGCTCAGGCAGGTATATATGCATCAATTTGTGGAAAGTTCACATTGAATAAATACGCATCGTTCACAAAAATTAAGGCCAGCAGGTGCACGACTTTGCATTCAGAAGACGCATGGGTTTACATATAGAAGATCCATATTTTCTTAGTCCCACCTGTAGTTGATTCCATGGTTTCTAAAACGCACGGAACGTAAGCAAGGTACAGGGTTTTAGACAGAAATAGGAAGAGGAGGCAAGAATATATCCATCAATTTGTGGAAAGTTCCAAATGAATAATTATGGATCGTTCACAAAAATCAAGGCCAATAGGTGCACGACTTTGCATTCAGAAGACGCATGAGTTTACATACAGAAGATCCACGGTTTATTAGTCCCACCTGTAGTCGATTCTACGGTTTCTTAAACGCAAGGAACAAAAGTAGGGAGCGGAGTTTTAGACAAAAATAGGAAGAGGAGGCAGGAATGTATCCATCAATTTGTGGAAAGTTCACAATGAATAAACACGCATCGATCTAAAAAATGAAGAACCTTTGCATTCAGAAGACGCATGGGTTTACATACAGAAGATCCATGATTTCATAGTCCCACCTGCAGTTGATCCACGGCTTCTTAAATGCACGGAACTGAAACAGGGAGTTGGTTTTAGACGGAAATGGGAAGAGGAGGTTGGAATATATCCATCAATTTTTGGAAAGTTCAAAATGAATAAATACGCATCGTTCACAAAATCAAGGCCAGCAGGTGCACGACTTTGCATTCAGAAGATGCACGGGTTTACATACAGAAGATCCACAGTTTCTTAGTTCCACCTACAGTTGATTCCACGGTTTCTTAAACGTAGGGAACAGAAGCAGGCGGCAGGGTTTTAGACGGAAATAGGAAGAGGAGGCAAGAATATATCCATCCATTTTTGGAAAGTTCAGAAAGAATAAATCCGCATCGTTAAGAAAAATCAAGGCCAACAGGTGCACGACTTTGCATTCCGAAGACGCATGGGTTTACATACAGAAGATCCATGGTTTCTTAGTCCCACTTGCAGTTGATTCCACGGTTTCTTAAATGCACGAAAGAGAAGCAGGGAGCAGGGTTTTAGACAGAAATAGGAAGATGAGGCAGGTATATATGCATCAATTTGTGGAAAGTTCACATTGAATAAATACGCATCGTTCACAAAAATCAAGGCCACCAGGTGCACGACTTTGTATTCAAAAGATGCACAGGTTTACATACACAAGACTATAGTTTCTTAGTACCACCTATAGTTGATTCCATGGTTTCTAAAACGCACGGAATATAAGCAGGGTACAGGGTTTTAGACGGAAATAGGAAGAGGAGGCAAGAATATGTCCATCAATTTGTGGAAAGTTCACAATGAATAAATATGCATTGTTCACAAAAATCAAGGCCAACAGGTGCACGACTTTGCATTCAGAAGACACACGAGTTTACATACAAAAGATCCACGGTTTATTAGTCCCACCTGCAGTCTATTCTATGGTTTCTTAAACGCAAGGAACAAAAGTAGGGAGCGGAGTTTTAGACAGAAATAGGAAGAAAAGGCAGGAATGTATCCATCAATTTGTGGAAAGTTCAAAATCAATAAATACGCATCGATTTGAAAAATCAAGGCCAATAGGTGCACGACTTTGCATTCAGAAGACGCACGAGTTTACATACAGAAGATCCATGATTTCTTAGTCCCACCTGCAGTTGATCCACGGTTTCTTAAATGCATAGAACAGAAGCAGGGAGTAGGGTTTTAGACGGAAATAGGAAGAGGAGGTTGGAATATATCCATCAATTTGTGGAAAGTTCACAATGAATAAATACGCATCATTCACAAAAATCAAGGCCAACAGGTGCACGAGTTTGCATTCGAAAGACGCACGGGTTTTCATACAAAAGATCCACGGTTTCTTAGTCCCACCTGCACTTGATTCCACGGTTTCCTAAACGCATGGAACAGAAGCAGGGAGACAAGTTCTAGACGAAAATCGGAAGAGGAGGCAGGAATATATCCATCAATTTGTGGATAGTTCACAATGAATAAATATGCATCATTCACAAAAGTCAAGGCCAGCAGGTGCACAACTTTGCATACAGAAGACACATGGGTTTATATACAGAAGATCCACGGTTTCTTAGTCCCACCTGCAATTGGTTCCATGGTTTCTTAAACGCATGGAATAGAAACAGGGAGCACGGTTTTAGACGAAAATAGGAAGAGGAGGCAGGAATATATCCATCAATTGGTGGAAAGTTCACAATGAATAAATACAGATCATGCACAAAAATCAAGGCCAGCAGGTGCATGACTTTGACTTCAGAAGGCGCATGTATTTACATACAGAAGATCCATGGTTTCTTAGTCCCAGCTGCAATTGATTCCACGGTTTCTTAAACGCATGGAACAGAAGCAGGGAGCAGGGTTTTAGATGGATATAGGAAGAGGAGGTAGGAATATATCCATCAGTTTGTGAAAAGCTCACAATGAATAATTACGCATCATTCACAAAAATCCAGGCCAGCTGGTGCACGACTTTGCATTCAGAAGACGCACCGGTTTACATACACGAGATCCACGGTTTCTTAGTCCCACCTGCAGTTGATTCCACGGTTTCTTAAACTCACGAAACAGAAGCAGGGAGCACGGTTTTAGACCGAAATAGGAAGAGGAGGCAGGAATATATCCATCAATTTGTGGAAAGTTCACAATGAATAAATACACATCGTTCACATCAAGGCCAGTAGGTGCACGACTTTGCATTCAGAAGACGCACGGGTTTACATACACAAGATCCATAGTTTCTTAGTCCCACCTACGGTTGATTCCATAGTTTCTTAAATCCATGGAACATAAGCAGGGAGCAGGGTTTTAGACGGAAATAGGAAGAGGAGGCAGGAATATATCCATCAATTTGTGGAAAGTTCACAATGAATAAATACGCATTGTTCACCAAAATCAAGGCTAGCAGGTGCAAAAGTTGAACAGTTGTTTGTGCAACCGAGCCCTGCTGCAAGCGCCACACTTCAGACATTTTTCTTGTAGAGATCAGCAATTACAAGTGAGAGCAACTCCTTACCGGCCATGACTCTCCTGAGGATTGTGAAGAGCACAACCGAGTCTATTGTCAACCTAGCTGCATTTGTCAAAGCCGATAACCCGGATATTGCCAACCTTCCATCTTTATGCAAGCAGTACGTGCCAGGCAAATCGACGGAACTAGAAAGTTCAATAAGTCTGATGCTGCCCTTTATAGGAAAATATCCAAGATTCGTCCTGAGATCATCTGTAACAACAGTAGGTATTTTCTGTACAAAAACAAATCATTGTAAGTTGTGCCATTGCATCAAGGGGAGTGACATGTGGAGGTTGGCTTGTAGAAACAAAAAATGACTAACCAAATGGCCTTTCAGAATGTTGCTAAAATTTAGACAGTGCATGAAGGCAATGACAGTGATGTCCTTAGCACTTAAAACAAGGTTGGTCACACAAACCATTTCAATACATGAAAGTTTTATGCCTCGGGTGTAGACAGTCTTGTCTATGTAGTTTCTCTGGGATACACTGAGATCTTCAAGAGCTGAACAATAAAATCATCTATAAGTCAACATGTGAAAAGCAAAAAATGGTGGTTGCATGGTAAATCAATTTGTCAGAATGAATTGAAAAGTTAAACACAGTATACTTAGAAATATTGATTATAGGGTCACTATAAAGGATAAATCTCACACACATGGTAAAAACAAATATTTAGTCCGACGATCTTTGTCGAGATTTGGATCACATTTTCTCTTGATAGGCGAGTGTGACATACCGACGGAAGGTTTGGGAATGGCTTTGTGACTCCCTCGAGATTCATTCAACGTGATATCAATGTGAAAGAAGAAATCTTTGCCTTGCAAATCAAGTTTAATAATATCACTGTAACACAGATCATAGTCATGTATCATCTTTTCCCACCCAGGACCATGAAACTTGGACCTGTCAACGCAGTCAGTAAACTTAATATTGTATGGCAACTCCTCGTCGGTGCCAAACAGAAGGTTCAAATCATCTTGTTCAAATGCATCATCTAAAGCTTCTTCTTTCCATAAAGAAATCAAAGAGAGGACTTCCTTCTGATAATAGCAAGGGACATACTGCCAAATAAGAATAAGAAGTAAGTATGGTTCATAGATCAAAACGACCATGCCAAAAAGCTACTAACAAGAATGATTATGTGTCATTATTTATATCTCTTATATTGCTCGATTAATATTATTCCTTATGTAAGAACGGTAGAAACAAAGGCACAAAACAAATGTTCTTGTTACTGATACCCAAAATTTACCAGGTATGACTCATAACAACGAGGCAAAGGGACAATCAAGAAAGAGCGGTCAACAGCGGATTCACCACCATGACAACCGAGGTTCCAGCAAACATCACAGTTCATCGATGTCTGCGAATATAAAACAGTATATAAGAGTGAGATGCATCAGATCTGGATAAAGACTATATAGATCTATGACAACATGTGTAACCATTTATGCCAAGAGACAATTAAAAGACTATGCAACAGTGTTATATACTCAATCTAATGAGATAAGACAAAGTTATATAAAGAAAACTTCACAGATCTACCACGAGTGACAGAGACTGGCAGAAAACAACATACTCCATTCCCTCAAGATTGTTCGCCCAAATACTTGAAAAGGGGTAACATGTGGAGGAATCCGACACAGGCTGACTGAAAACATAGTAAAAAGTGTGGAAATCTAAGTTAGACACACGAACCGTAGATAGAAAGAGGGGAATGAGCTAAAGTGAAAGAACCAGATGTGAGGATAAAGCGGAAGAGCAAGTAACTCTATTTACGAGATACAAATGGCCTCGTATTTATGGAGAAATTATTGGAGAAATGGATGTCTGGATGAAACTAGAAACTGTGTGTAATAAGAGAGGGGGAGAGGGGGAGAGGGAGATAGAGAGACGCGAGAGATAGCAGTAACGTCTGCGAGTTCACCGCAATACTTCCCTCTATAAATGCCGCTTCCTCACGCCAAGTACTTCTCCCGGCGCAAGAAAAATACCAAAAAGAAAAAAAGTGGTAAGTAGGTGGAATCTTTCGTCACTCGGACAGACGCTTGGTGGAGTCGAACAATGTGAAAACTCCCTGCGAGGGTTGGGCCACTAACATGTGGGTCAGGTTCCCCACAGACTCACGTGTCAGTGCCACAACGGCATTGTGTGGTGCGTTCTTCGTGGACCTAGTGCGTCCTTAGCTATGTTTCCCCCTCTCTCCAAACCACCCCCAACCCCCTTTTATATTCACTAAATACGACGAGTAAGACGGTGGCGCTTCGGCCCACAGCCGTTGTACCATGTCGACATCTAAGATCAGCAAAGAGATGAAGAATGAAGAGATGTTCTTCCATGACATGGACTTCGATTTCTATGTAAGAGATTTCCTCTTACATGAGCAGTTCTGATTTTGGTGTTTTGTTTTTGGGGATATTTGATTTGACCTCAAAGGGTACTTGTGTTCTTGTAGGAGAACCCTAAGACCAAGATTTTCATGGTGAATAAGAAGTTCTCCCTCTGTAATGCGTTCTCCACGACACCAAGCCTATGAGGTGTGTGGCCTTCGAAGGAATTGACACAGGAAGGAGGTTCTATGGATGTGCTGTCAAAGTTAGCCACTTTCAAAATCCCAGTTACATCAAGTTGGTTGCAGATAGTTACAAAAAAACCTTTGTAGTTGGAACCATTTTATCTAGCTTTCTGTGTCACCGGTGGTGCGAGCCTTGATCTCTTCGCATTATAAGAGGCATTTACAACCAAAATTTTAAGGTCATTGTTTATTGTATCTATCGTACTACTTTCAAAAGTCATTGCCTATTATATCTAGCTTTCTATTAGGCTATTGTTTAACGTTTGCTAGTTCCTCGAGGAAAACATGTTACTTGTCCTAAGATAATTTCTAACTTAATGCATACTTTCTAAATAAGATAGTTTTACTTGTGTTGGCTGTTCCCATTTGTTTCTTCACCAGGCGCAATTAATTGATGCTCGTTAGAAGAAAGTTAGTGCAACTTTAAATCTCACATAGTATGTTAATAATATCTTTTCACATTTGTTTCTTCCCTTTTTGTTTCCCTTGTAGAGAGGTGTGAACTATGGAGTCGTGAAATGGGCTGATCAGCCTTGGCCTCTTATAATGCAGGCCTGCTCAAGCTTTGGCAGATGTTGCACAAGGGTAATGGCAAACGCCAGGAACAGAAAGAAGAGATAAACAAACTTAAAAAGGATGTTGAACAATTGAACCTTAAGCTCAAGAACCTTTAAAGGTAGAAGAAGCAACTCGACATCGATCATAAAGAGCTTGAATCCATTCACGCGTGTCTCATGGGTGTTGTTCGAAATATCGAGGAGGAGAGGGATGAGACCAAGCCGGACAAAGATTTTCTGGAGCAAGAGGTGAATATGTTGAAGGGTAATAAGAAGAAGATGGAAATTTTCATCTCCGATCTTGTTGCAAAAGGCTGTGTGGATAGGTATGAGCTTCTCAGGATCAAGGAAATTCTTGACGAATGATTGTTCGGTATCCTGTTGATTGGACAGCATTGGGAAAACTACTAGTCTGGTATAAATCTAATGAGTGGATATGGAACCGGGTGTTGATGTTATTTTTTGCAACCTTTCATAGACGCCCTGTAGTTGTAGTGTTCTAGATATGAATCATGTATTGAAATATTAATGGAGATCCAAAAGACCCATGATATGTTGTTCATCTCATATATATTAGATTGCAAACGTTGTTGGTTCATTCCAAGTGTCATACATTAGCTGCATGAGGCAGTTTCACTCTTGCTTTGCTTGATAAATATCTTTGTTCAAAGTAAAATATGAAGCTCTGATTTATACTAGCGATAAGCACTCGCATACGCTAGGCAGACACATGGGTATACGCTAGGCAGACACATGGACATACGCTAGGCAGACGCACGGGTGAGTACGTTGTAGGTCCATGGTTTTGGGTGTGCATGCGCTATAGGAAAACACGAAAGTTTGAGTTTTTTTCCCACGGATATACGCTAGGTAGATGCACGGGTGAGTACGCGGTAGGTCCACGGGTGTGCGTGGGCTGGAGGGAAACACGAAGGTTTGGGTTTTTTGTAAGGAACTTCGGTGATGTAAAACGGAAACCACTAATATATGCTAGTAGTAATAGGAAGTACAATAGTAATATGAAGCATGGATTTATACTTGCGAGATGCATGGGTATGTACGTAGCAGGTCCACTGCACGATAGGCACGGATACTACGGAATTATGAAGCAAGGTATTAAACGGAAAATAGGAACAGGAAGCAGCGTATTATGTAGGAACATCCGTCTGTAATGTAAAATAGAAGCATGGGTTTATATTAAGGATATGCACGATAATGAAGGTAGCACAACGATTGGTTCATTTGACAAAATGGGCCATCCATCGTCTGACACACCTGCCATACATACAAAGGCGGGATGGATACCACTCAAAAAAAAGGTGAGATGGATACGAGGGGCCAAGGCCACGTCATCCGTCGGCACTTTCACTTTCAGAATACAGACGGATGCCTCTTCCGTCGCCACCATGTGAACGCCGCGTGTCACCCCTCTGGCTCGCCGCCCGACACCAAGTCCGTCCATTTAAGGCGGCCAGAATTCCCAAGACCTATCACACCTACCTCTTTCCTCTCTGCGCCGCCACCCGAGCCCTTCCGGTTCCTCTATACACCGATCTCGCAGGCTCTCCGGCATCGTCATGGTCTACCGTAAGATCACCACCTACGTGATGCTCACTCTCGAGCGCCGGATGCAGATTGAGGCGGAGATCCAAGGTAGGCGCGCCGCTCGCTTCGCTGCCGACATGCCTCCGGACTCGCTGGAGCAGCAGCAGGATGAGAAGAAGCATACGGGAGACGAGGAAGGAGGGCAGCTGCCAGAGCTAATGGAGGTGGCGGTTCAGGAGGAGGACGAAGCAGAGCAGCCTACTCCGATGCTCAACATGGAGGAGTCAGACACAGACTCTTCCATTGGCCTAGTCGAGATGATGGTGGAGCAACAGGCCATCATGGAGTCCATCCAGGATGAGGCCAAGGTGGAGGCCAACCGGCAACTTATCCGGAAGAAGCAAGCAGAGGTGTACGTTTTCTTTGACGAACTTGACGCGGAGATGGCGGCAAAGGAGGCTGAAGCGGAGTAGGAGGTGTCGGAGGGGGCCGAGCTGCAGCTGACACGTATGTACCCGTCGGAGGTTGCAGAGATAGTTCACATCTCCGATGAGGAGTAGCTACGTAGTACATACTTTTTTTATTTTGCATGCTTTTGTATGGATGTAAGAATCTAAGCATGGGATGAACTAGTGCTAATTTGGGATCACTCCTCGCAGGCGTCTTGAAGTTAATAGGGATGCTTTTTTGCCACGGATATACGCTAGGTAGACGCATGGGTTAGTATGTTGTAGGTCCACGGGTGAGTACGTGGTAGGTCCACGGGTGTGCTTGTACTGGAGGAAAACACAAAGGTTTGGTTTTTTTGCAAGGAACTTCAGTGATGTAAAACGGAAACCACGGATATACGCTAGGAAGATGCACGGGTGAGTACACTATAGGTCCACGGGTTTGGGTGTGTGTGTACTATAGGGAAACACGAAAGTTTGGGTTTTTTGCCATGGTTATGTGCTAGGCAGACACACGGGTGAGTACGCGGTAGGTCCATAGGTGTGCGTGTGCTGGAGGGAAACACGAAGGTTTGGTTTTTTTGCAAAGATCTTCGGTGATGAAAAACGAAAACCACGGATATACGCTAGGAAGACACACGGGTGAGTACGATGTAGGTCCACGGGTTTGGCTATGCGTGTGCTATAGGGAAACACAAAAGTTTTGGTTTTTTTGCCAGGGATATACACTAGGTAGACACACGGGTGAGCACGCGGTAGGTCCACGGGTGTGCGTGTGCTGGAGGGAAACACGAAGGTATGGGTTTTTTGCAAGGAACTTCGGTGATGTACAATGGAAACCACGGACATACGGTAGGAGTAATAGGAAGCACAGTAGTAATAGGAAGCATGTATTTATACTAGCGAGATGCACGGGATGTACGCAGCAGGTCCACTGCGTGAAAGGCACGTATACTACGGAATTATGAAGCATGGTATTAAACGGAAAATCGGAACAGGAAGCAGCGTATTATGTAGGAACGTCCGTCTGTAATGTAAAATAGAAGCACGAGTTTATATTAAGGATATGCACAATAATGAAGGCAGCACAACAATAGATTCATTTGACAAAATGGGCCATCCACCATCTGACACACCTGCCATACATACAAAGGCAAGATGGATACCACTCAAAAGAAAATAAAAAGGCAGGATGGATACAAGGGGCCAGGGCCACGTCATCCGTTGGCACTTTCACTTTCAGAATACAGACGGGCGCCTCTTCTGTTGCCACCATGTGAACGCCGCATGTCACCCCTTTGGCTCGCTGCCCAACACCAAGTCCATCCATTTAAGGCGGCCGGTGTTCCCAAGACCTATCACACCCACCTCTTTCCTCTCTGCGCTGCCACCCGAGCCCTTTCGTTTCCTCTATACACCAATCTCGCAGGCTCTCCGACGTTGTCATGGTCTGCCGTAATATCACCACCTACGCGATGCTCACTCCTGAGTGCCAGATGCAGATTGAGGCGAAGATCCAAGGTAGGCGCACCGCCCGCGTTGCTGCCGGCGTGCCTCCAGACTCGCCAGAGCAGGAGGAGGATGAGAAGAAGCAGACGGGAGACGAGGAAGGAGGGCAGCTGCCGAAGCTAATGGAGGTGGTGGTTTAGGAGGAGGATGAAGCGGAGCAGCCTGCTCTGGTGCTCAACATGGAGGAGTCATACACACACTCTTCCGTCAGCCTAGTCGAGATGATGGTGGAGCAACAGGCCATCATGGAGTCCATCTAGGATGAGGCCGAGGTGGAGGCCAACGGCAACTTATCCGGAAGAAGCAGGCAGAGGTCGACACTCTCTTCGACGAACTTGACATGGAGATGGCGGCAGAGGCGGCCGAAGCGGAGCAGGAGGAGGTGTCGGAGGGGCCGAGCTACAGCTGACACGTATGTACCCGTCGGAGGTTGTGGAGGTAATCCACATCTCCGATGAGGAGTAGCTACATAGTCGAACTTTTTTTATTTTGCATGCTTTTGTATGGATGTAAGAATCTAAGCATGGGATGAACTGGTGCTAATTTGGGATCACTCCTCGCGGGAGTCTTGAAGTTAATAGGGATGCTTTTTTGCCACGGATATACGCTAGGTAGACGCACAGGTTAACTGTTGTTGCAACTGTTCCGCTTACCGCGTCTCCCCATGATGCAAGTTAAGTGCATGATGTGGGGGTACGTGCGCGGAACGGTAATAATTATTTTCATGGCTGCGTCAGGCCATTTCCGCCACACACGCCGCATGCATAGCAGATAGCCAACAACGGGCGCCCGTGGCTTAAAGTCCTGGCTGTGGCAGAAACTTCAGCATCGTGGATTGGAGCAACGGGGCGGTTTCTGTTCGCCCCGTGATCGTGGGCGACGCTGTTGGAGGAGGTGGGTGGCGACCCATGGAGCGAGGGAGAGCCAGCCCCCACACTCCCCCTATAAATTGAGGGTTTGGGAGGGCAATGCTCATCCATCCTTCCTTCCTCATCGAGTGCGAACTTCCATAGATCGCCCTTCCGCCTTTTCCAAACCTTGAGTGGTGCCCGCCCTTAGACATGACTAGGGGGCAAGGGTGGCCACCGTCCTCCGCATCAAGGAGGAGGTCTCGTCTGGATCATGCCACCGCTTCCGCCATAGAGGCGGAGGGTGATCCGGGTGTTCGCAGCGGGAGAGGCACGAGGGGGCGTGGTCGCCGTGGACGCCGAGGCCGGGGGGAGGCGGAGCCTGCTCCATCTCTCCCTCTCATGCCAGGACACTTCCTCGAATAAACCCACGCCGAGGGGATGGCGTTGGAGTTCGTCCTCAAACTGCGCGGTCCCCTTTGAGGCCATCTGCACCTTCCTCACCCTTTCGCCAGGGCGATGGAGGCCGACGAACCGCCCGCCTTGTGGTTGCAGGCGCATGGCTGCTGCAACAGCGCCATGTGGGTGGATGTCTGAAAGTGCGTTATATCGACTAGAGGGAGAGTGAATAGGCGATTTTTACAAATTCATCACTTGAGGAATTTGAAATGTGATGAATAACTAGTAGCGGAATAAGTACTCAAGTGCATGAGAAGCATAGTGGCAGCATAGTCATCATGATGAAATAAAACATGCACATTTTACAAGTAGCGTGATACAGGATAAGTAGGTGAGGAACAAGGTAACTTGAAGAATTTGAGGTGAGGAAATTGTGAAAGTCTTCAGTCAAATTCTTCAAACAGTAAGGATCAATTTCATCAACAGGTATATGATGAAATGAAAGGGTTAAGGAAATAGAACCAGGTAGCTCGATGAAGACAATGGTTTGACGACCCAGTTCTAACAACTGTTTAAGCCGTACGTCTGGTTTGAGCGGCCTAGTATTTAAACCAGAGGACACACAGCCCTTACTGTATTCTCCTTGAGCTAAGGTCACAAAGTCCTCGCCCAAAACAATCGTGGTAAGTCTTCAGGGTAGACTTCCAAAACCCTCACAAACTAGTCACCCAACGATCCACAATTGACTGTTGGATGCTCTAGACCAAGGTCACTCCATGATCCCCAATTGACTGCAGGATGCACTAGACCATGACGTGTACCCATCTGTAGGATACACAGTCCTCAAAGGTAAGAAGCATCGGTTCCACACAGGAAAAATCTCTTCAGTGATGCTACATCACTTTGGGTTTGGTGGTTTGGATTTGGTTTTTTCCTCACTAATGATTTTCTCTCAAAGTCTTCACAGGATGGGTTGCTCTCAAATGACAAGTGTCAGTTCTCTCTCGGAGCAGCCAACCAACTAGTGGTTATGGGGGGTGGCTATTTATAGCCAGGGTGCAACCTGACATGATAAGACATAAATGCACCCCAATGATATGACCGTTATGTGTATAAGATGATTGGGGATAGCTGGCGCTAAGCACAACAACGGTCAGAATTTTGAACTATGAAAGTCCTCAGGCTTATCATGTTCCTCACTTGTAGGCAATTCGCATTGGCGAAAACCTAACTCCTTAGTCAGATCAATTCCATCAGAGACCAGAAGAACTTCCTCTCTGTCATTGAAGAACTTGACTGAACTCCAAGAGATTTCCAAAGGCTTCACTCGAAGGATTGGATAGGTTGATGCTTTTGGAGTTGAGCATCAGTTGGAAATTTTCCGTAGTATTACCTCAGCCCCCTTTAACAGTATGGTGTTTCTTATGACTCAAAGAAAGGAAATGAAACTACAAAAACAAAAGTCTTCACGCTTCATAGTCCTCGTTCATATCTTCAAGGTCACACCAACTTCTTCATTCTCAAAGTCTTCAGGGACTACCAAAGTCTTCAGCAAAGTCTTAACCAAAGTCTTCAGTTGAAGAGATACATTTTTAGGGGTTGGTAATTTGCAAATATATCAAACTCCTCATCGACTTATAGAGCTTGTGTACACTCACAAACACATTTGTTCCTTAACATATAAGTCTTCAATACACCAAAATCACTAAGGGGCAGTAGATGCACTTACAATCTCCCCCTTTTTGGTGATTGATGACAAATAGGTTAAGTTTTCAACGGGGATAAACATATGAGGTGAAAGTACTGAGTTTTAGGAATTTGAATGCAAGATATATAAGAACTCCCCCTGAAGATGTGCATATTTGAGGTATTTGCTTTGGACTGCAAACGCATTTGAACATATGATATGAAGAATTTCAAATGCATGATGAAAATGGTGTCTGACGAAATTCAGCGTGCATGCATTAAGGTGCTTGAGGAAATAAGCATGCGGAAAGCAGTTCAAAAGAGTTAGGTCACCATCAGACTTAAGTTTACAACTCAACCGACAAAAGCTTCAGAAGAGCGAGAGTTGTAACTTAAACAAAAAACAGCCCATATATATAGAGACCCGCTTGAAGATTAACTCAAATTTTTTTCCCTTTTTCATCGAAGACCAAAAAGGAAGAAAAAGTGAGGACTAACGCCCCTTGATGAATTTCATCTTGTTGGTGAGGAAGGAGCGCCAGCGTTGATAGGGTCGTTTGTCGATGCAGGGCCTGCCGTAGTGTCGTCAATGTCCTTACCTTCAACCGTTTCACGTGATGAAGAATATGAACTTGTAACTAGCTAAGGACCTTGAACCTTCTTGAATTTCTTCTGAGGAGGATGAGACCAGTCAAAGTTTTGCTGAAAGTCCATGTCCTTGAGTTCCTCGGGAGTCTTGAGATGTGCAAGAATGGCCCATGCGTGATCGAAGATTTCATGCATATAGTAGTGATTTTTCCTCAAAGAGTTATGTGTCACAGTCATGTTCTGAACAATTGAAGCAAACTGACGCTTCACCCACTTGTGATTGCGACCAACCTTCTGGTGAAGACTTATGAGAAGCTCACGATCAGTCGTCACACGAGGGGCAGACTCTCGAGGCTTTTGCGCTGAGGCTTTTGCAGCAAAGTCCTGGGTAGCAATGTCATCATTTGTGGAGTAAGATGCAGCTTTGCGAAAAAACTGACAATCCAATGGACGAGTACCTTCATCAAGGACATCTTTGCCTTTTCCTTCAACTGAGGCAATTGTGCTCTTGAGGACTTCAATCGAAGGTAGAAAGCCAAAGTGATTTTGGAAGTCAGCCTTGAAGGGAATTCAAGACCTTGATATGATGAATTTCATGATCCAAGGAGCATAAGGCTTCAATTCAAATGGGGCTAGTGCTACATTGGCCAATGTCCTCATGAAGAAGTCATGGTAGTTGATGGGAATCCCATGAATGATGTCGAATAGCATGTTGTTCATGACTCCCCCAACTTCATCTTCTTCAGAGTTGTGACCCTTCTGAGGAAAAAGGGTGTTGGTGAGGATGCGATAGAAGGTCCTGGGTACATAGAGCAAATCCTTCATAAGGAAGGTGGTCCTTTGAGGTTTTCCAGGAGCCAATGGATTCATCAGCACTTGCATCATATGGTTGGGCAGAGCAGGTTCATCAAACAGGCAGTGGGCTTCTTCTGAAGGAATTGGAACTGGGACTGACCGAACCAATTCAGAGGCTGGTGCAGCGTAATGATGTGCAAAGTGGCATAGAATTGAAGAATTAGCTCTTCATTCCAATCGCAGATATCCACACAAAACGGAAGAATTCCTGCATCATGAAGAACTGCGAGCACCGGTGTGGAGGATGGGATTGTTTCCATATCCACATGAAGAATTTGATGGTGCTCGAAGACTTTCTTCTTATCAAATACGACTGATACATAATAGTTCATCTTTGTTGAAGTCCAGAACCTGGTGCGGCCGACCCTAGCTGAGTCATAAGGATTCGGCCCATCGAAGAAAATGTGCTCATTGAAGAAATTGGTTTTGATGAATTTGGGGCGCTTTGAGCCTTTGAATGGCATTCTTGGCTTTGGCTGAAGGTTTGGCTTGAAGTGGCCCACAATCTCCTTAGGCATAGGAGGAACTTCTTCAGACTCTGGAATTTGCACTGCAGTTTCCTTAGTGGCAGTTGGAGCTACAATTTCTTCAGCTGATGTAGCTGGAATTTCTTTAGTGGCAATGACGGCCAAGTCATCAGGTCCTGTATGAATTTCTTCGGTCTGGGCTGGAGACTGAGGAATCTATAAGATAGGAGTGGTCATTGGAGAATTTGGGTGTGCAGCTTCCCAATATTCATCATTGATGACAGGGGTTGTATTGCCAATGTCCACGTCCTCATCAATTTCTTCAACGCCGGCCTCTTCAGCAGTCACCTGAGGCTGTGTCGATGATACCTTTGGAGTTGAAGCATTTGCTTACACTTTAGTTTCTTCACCAATCTGCTCTGAGGTAGCAGCAGATTGATCCTTTTCTTCTTGATCATCATTTGGGATGACATAGTTAACACCAAATGGCACTATTGCATAGGCTGGCACGAAGCTGATAGGCATTGCATCAAACGATTTTGTTGAAGAAATTGGCAGTGTCTTCAATTTCTTCACTACTGAGGAATCTGAATTTGATGCATTTCATTTCAGTGGCTTCTTCTCCGCAGACTTGGTCTTCTTCGCTTCTGATGTAGAAGGAAGGTTGACGATCTTCACCCTTGATGTTTTTGTTGTTTCTGTAGAGGGTGAAGGAGGAGCATTTTCTTCAAGAGCAACTGATGCAGTCACCCTTCTGGTCTCAATTTCTTCAGGCACAACAAAAGCTTCAGCTGGCCTGGCATTTTCTTCAGGCACAACAGTGGAGGTTGTCCTGGCATGTTCTTTAGCAGCCTGAGTTTCTTCAGCTGCGGGAGCAGTTTCATCAGCAGGCTGAGAAGATTCTTCAACCTGAGGAATTTGTGGTTGCGATCGAGCAGTAACCCTTGAGTTATGGTCCTTAACGGCAGCTTGGGCTTCCCTGATGAATCTCACTTTGGTGCCCTTCCATTCAACATCATATTTGTCTTGTTCCTCAGAGAGGCAGCGAATTTCAGACTGAACAATGATGAGTTGATTTGGAGTCAAATTCATCACATTATTCCTTGGAAAATTTTCTTTTCGAGCCCTGCTCCTCTGAGATCTCAGAGCTTGACCCCTTTTCCATTTTTCCTCAGCTATGAAGTGAGTGAGGACATGGTCTACACCTAGAGGTAGGTTCAGTGATGAAAGTGGGGTGCTGGGATCCTCATTCTGTATGTCAATGAAGTTGAGGATCATCTTGGGATCCAGCATCAGAGGAACAGAGCTGCCTTTGGATATTGCAGCCCTTTGCTAGGTTTCTCTCATGATTTCTTCCAATTCTTCATCATCAGCCTCATAATCATCCTCAGATCCCAAGGGTACATTCACTATAGCTTTCCTAGTGTGAGGACTTGGTCTTTGACCTTGTCCAGCAGTTTCCTTCAGTTTCAACATAGTAGGACTTGTTGAAGACTTTGCTTGAGCAGAGGGACTTGTAGAGACCCTTCAAGCAATTGAGAATCCCTCTATCCTCTGACATGATGCAAGGTGCAGAGATGTTGAGGACTTTGCAGCAGCAGCAGAGGACTGAGCAGCTACTGAACCAATGCCTGAGGCCTTTGAAGGCTTTGCTTGAGGAATCTGAAGTCATGATTTTGAAGTTGAAGACTTTGACTTCACAGCAGATTTCTTCACAATTGATTTCTTCGGAGCACTAGCAGAGGCTCTGGCAGTCGCAGTAGTAGCAGAGTCTTCATTGAATTTCATCGCAGCCTCTTTTGCTTTCTTTGCCATCTTGGCTTGATGTCTTTCCCATTCATGAGGAAAGTCATCACCAATCTTGAGACTTGTGGGATCAGCAGTTTGGTTTGGAGCCAAGGGTGGCCTGTTGCAAGGGGGTTTAACTACGAATTTCATCATATACTTGGAGTGACATAGCAATATTCTTTCCACTCCTTTGCCCATCTCCTCTCAATTTTCTGTAAGCTGATCTTTCTCTCCTTTGTTGTTTCTTTGCCATGAATTTCTTCATCTGGCATGCAATATTCCTCATACAAGTCTTCAGGTATCTCAAAAGCAGTATGCACATCTGGTTTCTTTCCACCTTCCTATGGCTTCTTCCCATCATCCATTTTCTTCGGCTAAGGATTCTGAACTCTTGAAGATTCTGAAGATGTACATAGTTTTTCCTCAAGAAACGCTGCAAATGAGTTAAGTCGATGAGAACCTACTGATTCATCAACGGACATGTTTGTACCTGTGAACAGAGTATAGGTGCGAGAAATTTGAAGAGGTCATGTGCATTCTCAGAAGTTTTTCAAAAATATCAAGTGTGAGGAATTTGACCATGGGTGTCCAGAGGATTTTCACTAAGTGTTCTTTGTCGTAGGTTCCAGAGTTGTGCAAATTTTGAGGATTCACATAATTGAGGAATCTTGAAGAAAACCATAACTTAGGGAAAAACATCAAGTGTATGAACATGTAAGGTGCTTTAGAATGAGATTCTTGAAGAATAAACACCTTTGAGAAAATTGAGGGAAGCTTGAAGATCAAACAAGGGCAGTAAAACAGATTTTATTTACCCTGATGAAGAACACAACGAACTGTGAGATGAAATCGAGGAAGTTCATCAGTCCAGATGTCCCACGCCCTAGATCGGCAGAGGGAGACAGCTACAGCGGCAGCGGGGTGAAGACTTCCACGGCCGATGCGAGTACGACAACGGCGAGGTCGAGGCAGTGAAGCTCTTCCACACCGGCGGTGATGATTTTAGCAGTGGCGCTAGGTTTGAGCTCGAGAGATAGTAGGAGTGAGGAGTAACCGAGCATAGTGAAAGGGAAGGGGTATTTATAGCGGAGGTGAAAACCAATCTTTCCAAAGATTTTGGACAAGATTGCCCCTCACCCTTGCTTTCCTCGCGACATGTGTCACCCAAGTTCTGAGTAGTGTCGATAGTGGAGGATCGTGGGTTATCCAGTCGTGGGAATCGGAACAGTTTGAGCGGGAAATGCCGAAAATTTTGATAGTGCAAATTTTAAAGTTTTCGTTCGCAAATTCTTCAGCTGTCAAGGACACAGTGAAGACTTTGAACGAGTTTCAAAGTAGAACGCATATGAAGAATTTGTGAACAGACTGGGTTGAGTTTAGCATAGAGGGGGAAAGGGTCCGATCACATTCACTTAGATGAAAATCAACTTGAAGAATTAGCAATAAGTGAATGCTGTTGAGGACATTGAAAACTCAAATATATATATATATATAGTCAATGAAGAACATGAGTTTCATAGTTTCAAGAATTTGAAAAGTTGATGAATTTGAAAAGGTGAGGAATTTGCAAACTTGAGAAATTTGAAGAATTTGAAGAATTTGCAAAATGACGAAAAACTCAACTTTGAAGAATTTCAACTATGGTTGGTGGCATGACCCACCGTATAAGAATGATCATTTCAGACACAGCTTACAATTGTCGTAGGGTTCTAAGAATCAAATTCTTCATTAATTTCTTCACACTTAGAGGGTTATTCTTCATTGATTGAAGAATAATGTTACTTCGTGTGTTGCACATCCAAGTCATCAATTTTGCATAAGTGTTTGGATGTGTGTCCTTTTTCAAAGAACATTTGAAGATTCTAAGATATTTAGCTCACACCGCAACTTGCAAAATCTCTTTTCATCCAAGTGCTATGTGAAGATATCGGCCGGTTATTCTTCAGTAGGGATGTGGTCGATGGAGATGCCGCCCTTGAGTACATGATCTCGAAGAAAATGATGACGAATATGGATGTGCTTGGTATTGCTGAACTGGGTTGTAAGCAATCTTGATGGCACTCTCGTTGTCGCAGTAGAGAGGCACATTCTTCAACTTGATGCCATAGTCCTTGAGGGTTTGCTTCATCCACACTAGCTGAGCGCATCATGAACCATTAGCAATGTACTCAGCTTCAGCAGTAGATAGTGACATGTGGTTCTACTTCTTCGAGGACCAATAGACTAAGGATCATCCGAGGAAATGACATGTGCCTGAGGTTGACTTGCGATCCACACGATCTCCAGCATAGTCAACATCAGAGTATCCGACGAGGTGAAGATTTGAGCCCTTGGGATACCATAATCCAAGTGTTGGTATGTGAGCTAAGTATCGAAGAATATGTTTCACAGCCTTATGGTGTGATTCCTTCGGTGTTGCTTGGAATCAGGCACACATGCAAACACTCAGCATAATATCGGGGCTAGATTCACATAGATACAATCACGAGCCAATCATGGAGCGATATACCTTCCGATCGAAATCTTTACCATTTTCGTCGGTGCAAAGGTGGCCTTTTGAAGGCATTGGAGTTTTGACACCTTTGCAATCTTGCATGTCGAATTTCCTCAAAACATCATTGAGGTATTTCTCTTGAGAGATGAAGATGCCATTGTCTTGCTCACGAATTTGAAGACCTAAGAAGAATTTCAACTCTCCCATCATAGACATTTGATATTCTTCACTCATCATATAGGCAAATTCATCACTGTAATGTTTGTCAGTATAGCCAAAGATAATATCATCTACATATATTTGGCATATGAACAGTTCATTGTCATAGGATTTTGTGAAAAGAGTTGGGTCTAGTGAACCGGGTATGAAGCCTTTCTTCATGAGCAATTCCTTCAGAGTGTCGTACCACGCCCGAGGGGCCTGCTTGAGGCCATAGAGGTACTTGTTGAGTCTGAAGACTTTGTCAAAATGCTTAGGGTCTTCAAAACCTCGGGGTTGAGCAACATATACTTCTTCCTCAAGCTTACCATTGAGGAATGCACTTTTCACATCCATTTGATATAAGATGATATCATGATGGTTAGCATAAGCAAGCAATATGCGAATAGCTCCAGGTCTAGCAACAGGTGCAAAAGTTTCATCAAAGTCAATTCCTTCAACATGTGTGTAGCCTTGAGTTACAAGACGAGCCTTATTTCTTACCACAAGGCCATTTTCATCTTGCTTGTTGCGGTAGATCCACTTGGTACCTATGATGTTGTGCTTGCGGGGATATGGACGCTTGACAAGTTCCCACACATTGTTGAGCTTGAATTGATGCAATTCCTCTTACATAGCTTGAATCCACTCAGGCTCCTTGAATGCCTCATCAACTTTGGTGGGCTCTATGATAGAGACAAAAGCAAAGTGCCCACAAAAGTTAGTCAAATGTGAAGCTCTTGAGCGAGTGAGGGGACCTGGTGCATTGATGTCATTGATGAATTTGTCAATATGTACTTCATTTGCAACTCTTGGATGAGCAGATTGACATGGCTGAGGATTTTCTTCAGCACCATTTTCTTCAGGTGTATCAGCATGAATATCTTCATTCGAGGGAATGACTTCCTCAGTGGGTATGACATCTTCAGTAGCCTTCGGCTTAATGGATTCCTCAGGAGACATTTCACCTAGCACAGAAGGCAGGTGCTCTCTTTGTGAGTAGTCAGTTTCATCGAACCGCACATCTACAGTTTCAACAACCTTTTGGTGGTAGGTGTTGAAGACTTTGTAGGTGTGTGAGTCCTTTCCGTAACCAAGCATAAAACCTTCATGTGCTTTCGGTGCAAATTTAGAACTATGATGTGGATCTCTAATCCAGCATTTTGCACCAAAGACTTTGAGATAACTTACATTGGGTTTCTTGCCAGTCATAAGTTCATATGAAGTCTTCTTGAGGAATTTGTGAAGATATACCCTGTTGATGATGTGGCATGCTGTATCAATTGCCTCAGGCCAGAAGCGACGAGGAGTCTTGTATTCATCAAGCATGGTGTGAGCCATCTCAACAAGAGTCCTGTTCTTGCGCTCCACAACACCGTTCTGCTCAGGAGTATATGGGGCAGATAACTCATGAGTAATACCATGTTCATCAAGATATTCATCAATATTGGTGTTCTTGAACTCAGACCCATTATCACTCCTGATATGCTTGATCTTGACGCCGAAGTTAGTGGAGGCCCTTGAAGCAAATCGTCTGAAGACATCTCGCACTTCAGACTTGTACAAAATAACATGCACCCAAGTGTAACGAGAGTAATCATCAACAATGACAAAGCCATACAAACTTGAAGAATTTGTTAGTGTGGAATAATGAGTGGGACCAAACAGATCCATGTGAAGCAATTCAAAGGGTCAAGTCGTGGTCATGATTGTCTTCGAGGGATGCTTGGATCTGGTCATCTTCCCAGACTCACATGCACCACAGAGGTGGTCCTTGAGGAATTTGATACCTTCAATGCCAATGACGTGCTTTTTCTTCACGAGCATGTGCAAGTTCCTCATACCAGCGTGTCCAAGTCGTTGATGCCACAACGAGCCTTCTGAGGACTTTCCAAGTAGGCATGTGGCAGGCTGAGGACCTGTAGAGAAATCAACAATATACAAGTCTCCTCTCCTAAAGCCTTCGATGAGTTTGGAATTGTCAGATTCCATGATGACAACACAACAATATTTTCCAAATACAACAACCATATCAAGATCACAAAGCATTGAGACAGACATAAGGTTGAACCCGAGGGATTCAACAAGCATCACCTTATCCATGGTTCGGTCCTTTGAGATTGCAACCTTACCTAGACCCAATAACTTCCTTTTTTCCTTTGTCAGCGTAGGTGATATGCTTCATATGAGATGGAGCAAGTGGCAAATTCATCAGTATATTCTTCTCACCAGTCATGTGGTTTTGTGCATCCACTATCGAGGACCCACTCAGTAGCTTTTGGAGGTTCATCCTGCAGATGAATTGGTACAACTTACGAACTCATATGCTTCGGAGTGAAGAATATGACATCAATTTCATAAGACAAAAATTTCATCACATAGCATATCAAGTAAAGCAGTGTCAAGACATGAGAAATGAGGAATTCATTTCTACATGATTAGCTTGCGTCCTTTCAAGCATTTCCTCAGGTCTCTAGCAAATTCATCAGATGTTCAAGTTCATCTGGAGACCTGACCCTGCATAAGAAATTAGTTCAATTTCTTCACCACTCACATCTGAAGGGGTGGCAAAGAGTTCATCATTCTGTGAGCAACATATGAGAAGGGAGGCATTGAAGCTAGTGCGCTTCATTTTACAGGACGCGGGTTAGAGTACTCATATGAATAAGTAGAGAAATTCTTCGAGGACTTATGAACATAATAATTTGAAGAATAATGCACATATGCGGAACTCTTAGATTTTCCATGCAAAACAGATGCATTAGCACGAGAATGATATTTTTGACCATTTGAGGAATTTGGTCCAAGTGAAGACTTTGGTCCGTATGAGGAATTTGATTTGGGGTTCCTGTTCTTCGTGAGTGGTGTCATCAGGACATTCACTTGAAGATTTTGTAAGCAGCTCTTGTGAACCCAAATTTTCTTCATAGGTGAACCGTTCCTTCAGTTAGTTTCAATAAGTATGGCAAATACTTCACCTTTCTGATTTTTAAAGAATTTGTAGTTGGAGTCAAGTGACTCATCAGAGGAATATGAAGTTTTACAAGTAAAGCCAGGTAGAGTGGATGGATCTACATGAGGTCATTTCACAGAAACCCATGAGGTTTTGGGGTACTACTCAGGAGTCCAGTAGGATCCATCATCATTGATTTTCCTCTCAAATGCAATACCCTCTTTCCTAGGGTTCCTGTTCAGAATCTGCTTTTTCAGGACATCACAAAGGGTTTCATGCCATTTGAGACTTTTGTACATGCATGTCACATACAATTCCTTCAGCCCTGCATTTTCGTCAGTGATACTTGTGGTATCCTCAGATGAGGAATTTGTGACCACTGGAATAGTTGAAGAATTTGCAGCAATACAAGCATTTGAACATTCAGGTGAAGAATTAGCAGTTTCACGTTCGATGCATTTCAAACAAGGTGGAACAGATTCTTCCTGAGCAGTACTTGATCTATTGAGCTAGTAAGGAATCGTTTTCCCTTTGGAGATCCTCATGACACACCCTTAGTTTCTCAAGATCTTGATTTCTTTGAAGAAATTCATAAGAAATCTTCTCATGATCGACTAAGAGGGCATTATGATGACTCTAAAGGTTGTCATACTTTGTCTGAAGACTCTTGAGATCGTCAGACAGAGTTTGAGTCCGATCCACTTCCTCATTCAACATATCATCGCTTTTGTCTAGCATTTTCTGAAACTTTTCAAGTGCACTTTGTTGCCTAGTAGCAATATTGGCAAGTTTGGCATAGCTAGGTTTCACATATTCATCAGATTCAACATCACTTGATTTAGACGAGGATTGATGCTTATGTACCTTGGAACCTTTAGCCATGAAGCAATAGGTGGGAGCGTAATCATCATTGCTGACGGCAGAGTCGTTGGAGTAGTCATTTTCTTCATCGTTGAAAATGGACTTACTAACGAAATCAGTAGCGAGAGAAAGGCTAGCGACACAAGATTCAGATTCCACCTCAGATTCTTCCTCTTCTTCATATTCTTCAGATTCTTCTTCTGAGTCAATTTCCTTGCCAATGAAAGCCCGAGCCTTTCTGGAACCATTCTTCTTGTGCATTGAGGACTTTGCAGATGAGGACTTTGAACGTTTCTTCTTTTTCTTCGAGTCATCAAAGTTGTTGTCCTTGTACCTCTTCTTCTTCTTCTTTGATACTTTTTCCCAGAGAGGACAATCAGAGATGAAGTGACCAGATTTCTTGCATTTGTGACAAGTTCTCTTCTTGTAGTCATCTAATGAATCTGATTTCCTCAAATCACTTTTTGATGAATTTCCAAATCCACCTCTCCTTGAGAACTTCTGGAATTTTCTCACGGGCATTGCTAGCTCCTGACTCAGTTCTTCGGGATCACCAAGGCTACTATCAGAATCTTCGCCTTCGGATGAGGAAATTGCTTTTGCCTTCTGAGCACGAGATCTTCCATAGCTTGGCCTATAGAGGTCTCTCTTCTCAGCTAGTTGAAATTGATGAGTGTTGAGTCTCTCAAGAATATCAGCAGGATCAGGTGACTTGTAATCTCCACGTTCTTGAATCATCAACGCCAATGTATCGAATGAGGAATCAAGATATCTTAGCAGTTTCTTCACCACTTCATGGTCGGTGATATCAGTGGCACCCAGTGCTTGAAGCTCATTGGAGATATCAGTGAGACAATCAAAAGTTTGCTGAACATTTTCATTGTCGAGTATCTTGAAGTGATTGAAGAGATTGCGAAGAACATCAACGCGAGAGTCACGTTGAGTGGAAACACCTTCGTTGACTTTGGATAGCCTATCCCAGATAAGCTTAGCAGACTCCAAAGCACTCACTCTGCCATACTGACCTTTGCTTAGATGGCCACAGATGATATTCTTTGCTTGAGAATCAAGTTGCTTGAATTTCTTCGTATCAGCAGCAGTAACAGTCGGAGAAATGCGAACACCATTATCCACAACATACCAGAGATCGTTGTCAATAGCTTCAAGATGCATGTGCATCTTGTTCTTCCAATATGGGTAATCCGTCCCATCGAAGGTAGGACACCCTGCGGAAACCTTGATCATACCTGCAATCGACATAACTAGAACTCTAGGTGGTTAAACCAAAATCACACAGAACAAGGGAGTACCTTGCTCTAATACCAATTGAAAGTGCTTTATATCTACTAGAGGGGGTGAATAGGAGATTTTTATAAATTCATCACTTGAGGAATTTCAACTTGAGGAATTTGAAATGTGATGAATAACTAGCAGCGGAATAAGTACTCAAGTGCATGAGAAGCATAGTGATAGCATAGTCATCATGATGAAATAAAACATGCGCATTTTACAAGTAGCGTGATACAGGATAAGCAGGTGAGGAACAAGGTAACTTGAAGAATTTGAGGTGAGGAAATTGTGAAAGTCTTCAGTCAAATTATTCAAATAGTAAGGATCAATTTCATTAACAGGTATACGAGGAAATGAAAGGGTTGAGGAAATATAACTAGGTAGCTCGATGAACACAATCGTTTGATGACCCAGTTCCAACTGTTGTGACAGTCGTACGTCTGGTTTGGAGCAGCCTGGTATTTAAACCAGAGGACACACAATCCTTACCGTATTTTGCTTGATCTAAGGTCACAAACTCCTCGCCCAACACTTGTGGTAAGTCTTCAGGGTAGACTTCCAAAACCCTCACAAACTAGTCACCTGGCGATCCAGAATTGGCTGTTGGATGCTCTAGACCAAGGTCACTCCATGATCCCCAATTGACTGCATGATGCACTAGACCATGACGCCTACCCGTTTGGAGGATACACAGTCCTCAAAGGTAACAAGTGTCAGTTCCACACAGGAACAATCTCTTCAGTGATGGTCAATCACTTTGGGTTTGGTGGTTTGGATTTGGGTTTTTCCTCACTAATGATTTTCTCTCAAAGTCTTCGGAGGATGGGTTGCTCTCAAATGACAAGTGTCAGTTCTCTCTTAGAGCAGCCAACCAACTAGTGGTTGTGGGGGGTGGCTATTTATAGCCAGGGTGCAACCTGACATGATAAGACATAAATGCCCCCAATGATATGATCGTTATGTGGATAAGATGATTAGGGACAGCTGGCGCTAAGCACAGCAACGGTCAGAATTTCGAACTATGAATGTCCTCAGGCTTATCATGTTCCTCACTTGTTGGCAATTTGCACTGGCGAAATCCTAACTCCTCAGCCAGATCAATTTCATCATAGACTAGAAGAACTTTGTCTCTGTCACTGAAGAACTTGACTGAAGTGCAAAAGATTTCCAAAGGCTTCACTCGAAGGATTGGATATGTTCAGGCTTTTGGAGTTGAGCATCAGTTGGAAATTTTCCTTAGTATTACCTCGGCCCCTTTAATAGTATGGTGTTTCCTATGACTCAAAGAAAGGAAATGAAACTACAAAAACAAAAGTCTTCACGCTTCATAGTCTTCGTTCATATCTTCAAGGTCACACCAACTTCTTCATTCTCAAAGTCTTCAGGGAATACCAAAGTCTTCAGCAAAGTCTTCACTAAAGTCTTCAGTTGAAGACATACATAGTTAAGGGTCGGTAATCTCCGAATATATCAAACTCCTCATCGACTTATAGAGCCTGTGTACACTCACAAACACATTAGTTCCTTAACCTATAAGTTTTCGATACACCAAAACCACTAAGGGGCACTAGATGCACTTACAACATCGAGTATCCGCAGAGCCGCGTCATGTTCTTCAGACATGGCTCGATATCCTTCGCCCGCACCCACAACCTCCATGATGGGCACGTCCTTCGTTTTTCAAAATGTCGGAGGCCAATCTACTCTCTGTCAAGATTTATGGGTGCTCAGGCATCCGTCACAGCTGATGTGAAGAGAGCTTGAGCGGAGCCGAAGGTCCCTCCTCGAGCGAGAGTGACGAGGAGGACAGTGGTGAAGATGACGACGATGAGTCCGGTCTTTAGGCCGTCAAGTCGTAGCACGACGACCTAAGCTCGGAACTGACCGTCGGCCGCACCACCACCGTCAGCCTCACGCCTCTTCCCTTCCGGCAGGACGATCTTCCTGGGGCTCCTTGTCCCGGGCGCTGCCTCATCTTCCACCTGGATCTTCCGACAGGCCCATGGACTTTGGCTTCTGGGGCTCCCCTTCTCATCCACACAGTGCTGGTCTTCTCCTCTATGCAAAGATGGCCCTCTCCTCCGTGCAATGCTGGTCCAGGAGGGGCCAGGCTCTCGTCGGAGGCCCCTTTCCATTTTTTTCATCTTTTAGTATGCCTCCTCTTTCCATCTTTTTCTTCTTGTAATCTCCCCTAGGGGAGAAAGTAAAATAAAGATGTACTTAGGAAGAAGCACGCAATGCTGGATGTAAGAATTTAAGCATGGGATGAACTGGTGCTAATTTGGGATCACTCCTCGCGAACGTCTTGAAGTTAATAGGGATGTTTTTTTGCCATGGATATATGCTAGGTAGACGCACGGGTGAGTACGTTGTAGGTCCACGAGTGAGTATGCGGTAGGTCCACGATTGAGCGTGTGCTAGAGGGAAACACGAAGGTTTGGGTTTTTTGCAAGGAACTTCGGTGATGTAAAACGGGAACCACGGATATACGCTAGGCAGACGCACGAGTGAGTACGTTGTAGGTCCACGGGTTTGGGTGTACGTGTGCTATAGGGAAACACGAAAGTTTGGGTCTTTTTTTCATGGATATACACTAGGTAGACGCATGGGTGAGTACGCGGTAGGTTCACAAGTGTGCGTGTGTTGGAGGGAAACACAAAGTTTTGGGTTTTTTCCAAGGATCTTCGGTGATGTAAAACGAAAACCATGGATATACACTAGGCAGACGCACGGGTGAGTACGATGTAGGTCCACGGGTTTGTGTGTGTGTGCTATAAGGAAACATGAAAGTTTGGGTTTTTGCCACGAATATACGCTAGGTAGACGCATGGGTGAGTACGCGGTCGGTCCATAGGTGTGCGTGTGCTGGAGGGAAACACGAAGGTTTGAGTTTTTTGCAAGGAACTTTGGTGATGTAAAACGAAAACCACGAATATACGCTAGGCAGATGCACAGGTGAGTACGTTGTAGGTCCACGGGTTTGGGTGTGCGTGTGCTATATGGAAACATGAAAGTTAGGGGTTTTTTTCCACGAATATACGCTAGGTAGATGCACGGTGAGTAAGCAGTAGGTCCACGAGTGTTTCTCTTGCGCAAGAAAAATTACTTCTACAACTGATATTACAAAAAAATCTTCTTCATAAGTCCTACGAACACACATGTGTTTCAAGTTTGAAAAATAACAAAAGTAAGGAAGAAAAAAGGAACATTAAAAACTTCAATGATCATGTTGATAAAAACTTAGTTTCCACATGTTCCATTCAAACAAGGTTAACAACTTAAAAAGTAGAGGTAGCTGGTAGTTCACTAATACATATTCATACAATAGATAGACCATTAGCCATAAAACAGATAAATTGCTATCTATCAGAGCTTCAGCAGCACCAGCAACTTATGCATTTTCTCAAGCAGAACCACTCGCGCCCCCACGAACATCTTTGGGAGCTTCAGCAACACCAGAATCGATAGTAGAGACACTGTCGGAAGAAGGGACAGGTCGAATGATTTGAGTCTTTGTAAGACCAAACCAATCAGGCTTGCAAGGCTTCAGCTCCACAACTTTGGTAGCCATCATAACTGCATAATTGTTAGTGCTTGCACCTTGCTTGAAATTATTTCCATGGACGTCATTCACAGATAACAGGTTGTCAAACTTGACAACAACCTCGTCTTTGAGATAATGGTCTGCTCCCTTAAATGACCAATCGCCAAGATAGTCGTAAAGTGCATAAGCAACACAAAATGATGCTAGGAACAAGTTGCGTGACACTAAGAACACAACAACATTGTTAACCAGACCATAACGGAGGCCTAGCTGCTCCTTTGTGGAAACGGCAATCTCTAGGACCTCCGGTGCTCGATCATCCAACTACAAAAAAGAAAAAAAGAATGAAGAAATTAATAACCTGGCAAATAGATAAACAACAAGACAACTAAACAAGCATTTTAAGCATATAAACAATAAAAAGGAAGAACAAAAACATTAGTAATTAATAGTCTGTAGCTTTTAAACATATAAACAGTAAGAAAGCTTTTACGAACTTGAATGGCAAGAGAAAAATCAACTTACATGAAAGTATCATCATCAACTTCATCACAATCCACTCTGAGCCTTTTGGCCTACGACGGAAAGCTTAACATGTAAATAACAATATGAAAGCATAACACAAAAAAACATAAGCATACTACTACAGTAATTATTGAACAACTTTGTAACCTTAGAAACATCTCCTTTTCTCTTTGCTTATGAACAAGCAAATGTGTCCATCTACAAAAATTGATAACCCAAATAAATCAGATCCAGAAGAACGAGCAAATGTGTCCGTTTGATTGATAACTGTTCCAACAAACCAGATCTACAAAAAAAACTTTCTGGAACTAAACAAATGCTTGCTCTAGTTGAAGACATAACATCTACATAGGAAAAGAGAAAGAGAAAAAAGAAACCCTGAAGAAATGGTTGCTTCAGGGTTTGAGTCAAAAAAATCAAGCTAGTGTACAAAAAATTAATAAGCACATGAAATTTATACGAGGAACCCTAAAGAACGAGGGCCACGCTAATCGCACAGAGAATCATATTAATGATTTAGGAACCTAAGATTTACACTACTGACACATGAAACCTTTTCATCAAAAACATGTAAATAAATAACAAGAAATAGAAAGGAAGATGGAACGATGGCAGACATCAATGAAGTGCCTGAACAAAACAACCCAAGGAAGAATAAAAAGGGATCAGATCCCGTCGAAATATCAGAGTTTCCGAGGAAGACGATGAGAGGAAACGCCGGAGAAATAGATGGGGAATGGAGGAGAGGAGATAGCGAGGAAAAAAGAGACAATTCGAATGGCAATGGACTCTATGACTGGGGTGGCGCCTATGTAAATATTTGGGAAACTGAACCGGCGATAGTGTGGTAGTGGGGCGCATGGAGGGGTAGCGAGGTGCCACGTTTGAGTAAGTTAACAGTCGCTCTATGAAATGGGACGTGGCTTGCCTGCGACCGCAGCGCGTGGGACCATCAGCCCAACTAGAAGTTTTTGTTTCGTGTGTCTGTCTCTGTACACGGCTGTTTAAAAATGTCTGTGCAAGATTAGCTAATTTAACAGCATCAATCAAAAAAAGGAAAAAAACTTAAAATTAACAGAAACCCTAAATAAATTTTAAAAAATTGAAGAAGGAATTATTTTGCAGAATATAGAAAAGATAAAAAAAGAAAGATAAAAAATATAGGGCAGTATCAAGAACTATTGCGAATCACGAATGTGTGCATGGAGTATGCACGGGTGTTTACGCGGTAGGTCCACGGATATGCTTGTGCTAGAGGGAAACACGAAGCACGGTTTTTTCTAGGAACTTCCGTGATGTAAAAAGGAAAGCACGGATCTATTCTAACAACACGTACGGGTGTTTACGCGGTAGATCCACGGGTCTGCGTGTGCTTGAGGTAAACACGAAGCACGGTTTTTTGCAAGGAACTTCCGTGATATAAAATGGAAAGCATGAATGTATGCTAAATAAGCGTACGATTTTGCACGCGTTAAATCCATGGGTGTGCATGTGCTAGAGGGTCACATGAAGCATGGTTTTTTGCTGGGAACTTCCGTGATGTAAAACGGAAAGCACGGCCTTGCGTTTACTAGTAGCACAGTTTTTTGTAAAGCAGATCCGTTGAAGCGTAGGAAAAGAAATGATGCGACGATAGAAGGCTTCAAAGGAAGTTACACATGAAGGAGGTTCTATAGCCGTGGTATGTTAGAGGGAAAACTTCATCTTCACCAGCAGCATACTACTCCAGCATCTAGTAATGTACATCAGACTAAGCTTGTTTCGTACTTAAGCAAACTACTACATGATTCCAAAGAAAATAAACTACAACACAAGCATACTAGGGAAAGCAAAAGCAAACGCAAACTAATAACTCATAAGCAAATTAACTTGTAATCTAAGATGACTACGAGAAATCTTGAAGATACTTCTTGGGGTGCATCATCTTCATCTTCACCAGTTCCTGGCGCGCTTCTTGGACTTCTCCAGCTTTGCGCAGCGAAGTCCGTCTTGGGCGACGATGAGGAGGTGCCATATCTCGTACGTGGTGTAAGCATCCTTTTCCGCATACTCGATCTAGTTCTCGGGCAGGGGCATCTTGTCCCAGAGCCTATGATATTGGTCGGTCATCTTGTACTTCATGTCGATGTAGTAGTCGTTGATCAGCATGGAGGAGACGTCGCCAAGTGAGTCCAAGTACTTGGTGCTTTCAGGCACCCTACATTCCTTCTGGATGTCGATGAAGTGGCCAATCTCCAAGACGACGTGGTCAAGCTTCTCGATGTCCTGGTCGATGGAGAAGCCAGCAAAAGTGTACCTTGTGTCTGCGAGGAAGTTGTCAAACGTCGTGCACTTGTCTTCGGCGGCGCTCAGTTGGAACAGCAGCACCGGCTGGGTCTTGCCAATGGAGAGCTGGACGAGGGCGGCCTTTTGCATGTGTGTTGGCTCGTTGGTGTACTCGATATCAACACCAATGATCTTGTTGTGCTGGTACTTGAGGTGTTGCTCGTAGTGCTTGATCGTTTCCTCCACCTTCTTCAGGTCGTTGGTGTGGATCACGTGCAACTTGATGGTGCTGTGTGCCTCCACCTCCTTGAGTTCCCTAATGAAACCCATCGTTGGGAGCCCTCCTTGAGAAGGATTCATGGATTTCTCGTGGACAGGAAAGACTGGGAGGGGAAGTGATTGCAGCGCAATGGTGATCTATGTTGTTCTGGTGGTCTGTATTTACGGGCGAGAATGTCCACAAGGGAGGAACCGCAAGATCTTCCATGGTGATGCGGTCATGGAGATCGTGGGTTGTTCTTCTTCTATGATCGTGGGTTTTACTGATGCAACCTTTGGGACCGTGGGTTCGTCTGTGATCGTGTATTTTTTCTTTGATCAACAGTTTTTGTTAACCAGACGCATGGGTTTTTACGCGTTAGGTCCACGAGTGTGCTTGTGGTAGAGGGAAACACGAAGAATGGTTTTTTACCAGCAACTTATGTGATGTAAAATGGAAATCACGGATCTATGAGAACCATACGCACGGGTTAGCACGCGGTAGGTCCACGGGTGTGCTTGTGGTAGAGGTAAACAAGAAGCACGGTTTTTTACCAGCAACTTCCGTGATGTAAAACGGAAAGCATGGATCTATGAGAACCATACGCACGGGTCTGCACGCGTTAGGTCCACGGGTGTGCTCGTGGTAGAGGGAAACACGAAGCACGGTTTTTTACCAGCAACTTCCGCGATGTAAAATGGAAAGCACGGATCTATGAGAACCATACGCATGGGTTTTTAGGCGTTAGGTCCACGGGTGTGCTTGTGGTAGAGGGAAACACGAAGCACGGTTTTTTACCAGCAACTTCCGTGATGTAAAACGGAAAGCATAGATCTATGCCAACCAATAGCATGGGTCAGCACGCGTTAGGTCCACGGGTGTGCTTGTGGTAGACGGAAACACAAAGCACGTTTTTTTACCAGCAACTTCCGCGATGTAAAACGGAAAGCACGGATCTATGCGAACCATACGCACGGGTCTGCATGTGTTAGGTCCACGGGTGTGCTTGTGGTAGAGGGAAACATGAAGCATGGTTTTTTACCAGCAACTTCTGTGATGTAAAATGGAAAGCATGGATCTATGCTAACCATACGCATGGGTAAGCACGCGTTAGGTGCACGGGTGTGCTTGTGGTAGAGGGAAACGCAAAGCACGGTTTTTTACTAGCAACTTCTGCAATGTAAAACGGAAAGCATGGACCTATGCTAACCATACGCACGGGTCAGCATGCGTTAGGTCCACGGGTGTGCTTGTGGTAGAGGGAAACACGAAGCACTGTTTTTCACCAGCAACTTCCGCGATGTAAAACGGAAAACACGGATCTATGCCAACCATATGCATGGGTCTACACGCGTTAGGTCCAGGGTGTACTTGTGGTAGAGGGAAATACGAAGCATGGTTTTTTGCAGCGAACTTCCGTGATGTAAAACGGAAAGAACTGATCTATGCTATCCAGATGCACGGGTTTGCACGCGTGAGATCCACGGGTCTGCGTATGCTAGAGGGAAACACGAAGCATAGTTTTTTGCAGGGGGGTGGGTAGGTGTGCTTTCCTATGTCATTCATTCATCGGGCGCTATTAGAATGTATACTAGGAAGAGCACGGACATGTGGGAGAATTTTGCAATGTGGCTACTGGAGCAAACGCACACTACTAGCTAGATTCTAGTGTGTGCTCCATGGAATGCACAGTTCATTGCTGCAGAGACGGCCATGAGGTACATGGTTCTACATGCCGGTAACACAATGTCGTGACTACATGTGAACTGCACTCATCTATTATGTCACATTAACAAAGCAAACATTCATCACATCATTTTTTAGGACTAGAGACTCTTTAAAACATCGAGAGAAAACGACAGAAACTGGATTTATTTTAGGACATGTGAACTGCTTCGTCGAGTACAATAAACAACCTTACAAGGACGAAAACAAACAACTTTGCACACAATGCAAAAATTACAAAGGTTTTTTGATCATGTCTAAATCTCTAAGCTCCGTAAGCTTCCCCACAAAAGGCGCTACAAACATGTAACTCTCTAAGCTTCCCCGTAGAGAGCTGTTTTCAGCATTCACAGCTGAATGGATTCGTCAAGTCCAGGTATTCAACACGTTTGTTTGTTAAATCCAGCCTGGTGTGTTTGCAACTTGAAGTTAATATAAGGCAAACGCATTTAGAAGTCCTCTTGTCCCACTGAAACACCTTCTATTGCATTGCATAAAAATGTAAATTGGTTGCTGGGGACGTGAAGTCTGGGAGGTAGCGAAACTTAATCTTGATGGTCTCCAACTCTCTTGCATTTAGAATAAAGAATGTCGCAAATTCAATGTGTTCCTGACAGCTTTCATAACCTTCTAGTGTTATTGTCTTCAGACGAATGGGATGGTCTTTGACAAATAGCTGGAACTTACGGCGCCAATATCTTCGTTTACCACCAGAATGATTAAATCCTCCCTAAAACATGCAAGACAGCAAAAGAAAGATTAATTATATTATGTCCATCCCCAAAAGCTTGTCATATATTTGTCTAGATCCGGATGTATCTATCAGTAAACCTTTTGTAGACACAGGTGTACCAATCCTGACAAATGTAAGACAAGATTTTTGAGACGGAGGTAGGAGTGCTACCCTATGAAATGCTTGTGAAAACCATTACCGCAGCAAACAAGTTCTCCAGGTTTGGAAAGAGTTCCAACAATTGAAGAGCCTGGTCAACTTGATAATGTTGTAATATAAAAAAAGTCTTAATGGATTGCCGTATTTTTGTTAGCCCAACAGCCATCGAACCCTTCAGGAAACATAGAACAACAAAGTTAATAAAATAAAAGGTTGGATAACATCAAACTTATTTCATCCAATGAAATAAGGTGAAAGTATTGTGGAAATTCAGTACCTCGAGAGAATCACAAACACCTGGGTTAATGAATTCACCCAATGTCTCCAATTTAGGTGCAGAGACAATGGTTAACTCCACGGGTTCACTATCCAAATCATAAATCAGCTGTTGAAGTACAGGGGCATCCTGGATAATGAGTTCAAATTTCTCACAGGAGATGCCAATGCTTACAAGCTTAGCTGTGTTTACTTTGATGCAATGGTTTTTTCATTCAAAACAAGCAGCAGGCACTCAAGTGAAGGACAACTAGAGTGGATTATGCTATCCAGAGAGGCATCTGATATATCAACCAGGAAAAGGGAAAGCCTCTTGAGCAGCAGCAGTTCAACCATTTGGACATAGTTGTCAGCTATCTGACAAAGAGCGAACGTGACAGTGTGCAAGGAAGAGGAAAGCCGGAAGATGGACATCAGTGGTGGAGGCGTAGGTGAAGGGCATGCCTCTAGTAACGTGACCTCGTGATTCATGAATATTGGGAACAAGTAGTAGAACTCAAGCACCTGAATAATATTGTCGACTTTTGGCGATCGAATCCACGCGTCAACGATAGATGGTCTGCACTGGAGGTAGCACGCCGGGATGCATAACCGGCGAACTACACCCTCATGACAGGGGAGGATGACTTCAGGAAGGCTCAAATCATCAGCTACAGGTTCTCCACTAACCCAAGTTCCAAAGTGACTTTTGTGGACAAGCTTCTTGCTAGAGTAGGGAAAACTAGACGTGGTCTCTATATGAACTATTTCTAGATGGTTAAAAGACGAGTAGCAGGGATCTCACGGTAGTCGAGATTCAAAGGAGCGGTGCACCATAGGGCCCGCCACTGCGATGCGAGAATTTGCGGGCGGGCGGCATCCTTGGTGGGGAGACGTGAGACGAACTCACCTAGGACGGCGTCCGGTAGGCTGCTGATGATGTCCAGACCAAATCCCTCTTCATGTTCATCCGGTCGAGGGGGTGGGCCATCGCTGCCTCTTGCACCTTCGACCACCACCACACACTCAGAGGACGGCGTCGCCGGTGGAGCGAGCCTCGCCATCTTGGTGCTAGGGGCAGCGCACATCCCCATCTCCATTTCCGTGGTAAGACAGCAGTGTGTATGGTGGATCTAGAAAGATGGTAGTCTTCACTGCTTCTATGTATATGAATCATAACCCATCTGTTGGCGCTACATGTCATAAACCCTAAGGTACAACAATCTTTTTTTTCTTTACAAGTATTGGCCTTAATTCATTCAAGAAGAAAAATCACAGAACGATAAAAACAAGAGGCAATGTTATGAACGTGCATCATGCGCTTTAACATTAAAGCAGGAGCACAGGTGATGATGCAACAAAATCCACGGTACTGCCTCCGGGCTATAAAATGTTATGTCTGACACGTCCGCTTGTAGAGGCACAGCCGTGACTCTAGTGGAGGCACTGCATTTGAAACATCACAGGAGTAGGGTGTCCGGTCATTAGAGGCACGTGTATACATGCATAAAATGCACGTCCGTGACTCTGTGCTCAAAATGTCTTCGGTCGTTCTGCCTGTTCAAGAAGAGTGCCAAAACAAAATTGTCAAAGGTGCAACGCCATCAGGACAAAATAGGCATAGCTGCACATGCATGGCCATGTGTTCAGACGTTAAATAGCAGATGGCACAACCGCACCACCGGGTAAATATAGAAGTAAACCTATTGGTCTTGTATGTCGCTTCTATTGTACCATACAACAGAACTTACAAGTCATTTTTTATTACAGCGCCACAAGAAAAATAAATCTTGTTGAACCTTTCTCTCCTGCAGACACAAGAAAACTTACAAGACACTTTACTACAATGGATGGTACTGTTTTTTGAATATTCAGATATCCATTCTTCTTTCTCCAAATTTGCACGTACTTTCCATACTTCCTCGTCGTTCTCCTATTAAAAAATAATAAATGGCAAAAAAAATTAGAATAATTCGTCGTGCTTATATTTCTTGAAGCCGTAGCAATATTTCTATGGTGCTACATACTGTACATCATATTATTTCTGTTCAGGCTCTATTTTTACCTTTTAATTATTCACTCATATTGTTCGCCGATACAAAATAGTCTCCATTCCGTTCTTTCTCTTCTCAAGGTAGGTTGCGTACATTCTGTTCCTTGAATCAGGTCTGCTTGCGGACATTTTGTGTGTCTTCCTTGTGTTATACTAGATTCTGGTGTGGTTAGAGGACTTTGCTTTCGATGCTCTGTTGTTAGTGCGGTTGTTGTCGTTGACAGTGGGGTTGTTGGCATTGATGCTGGTGTTAATCGTCTTCGTCCTGGACTTGGAGTGCATTCTCCTCCTCTGTTTGATATTCTCGATGCGGTCGTTGGTGTTGTTGGTCATTTCATTGACCTTGCCTTCTTCTCCTCATGTGCTTTCCTCTTCTCCTCTTGAATCCTCATTTTTTCAATCACTTCCGGGTTAGTTGGGCAAATCATTTTCGTATGACCTTTTGTCCCACAACGTCCGCAAATGGGTTTGCTTTTTTCCCTTTCTTCTCAGAACCAGCTTTGATTCGGTCTCCTTTTTTTGTTCCCTTCGAGCCACTCATGGGTGGGTTTTTGAGACTTGTGTCACATGGATTTTTCCCCATGTTTGTTTCATCTGCAAGTGCCGTCATAAGTTTTATTTTCCTTTCTTGCATACACTCCAGTAGCACATTGTATGCTTTGTCCTTTCTGCAAGCATGTGAACATATACCGGACAACTCTGCGAACGCGAGACCAAATCTCATAGTTTCATCTTCTTGTGTGGTCATGATGTTACCTTGACTTGTAGCCAGTAGTCTCAAGCTATCTGACCAATTCCCGGACCATTTTGGGATGATAAAAGACTTTGGAAGGTGCTCAACCATACCTGTCTGGTCCATAACCTTAAGTACATGGCAGTACTGAATGCCATCCCTAGTCATCTTCTTGCGGCTGCATGTGTATATTTCCTTATGCTCATCCACGTCTACCCTAAATTCAGACCTATAAAATTCCTCACCTGGGTACGGTTTCCTATCTTTTTCTTTCGATGATATCCTTTTTAAAAGGTCTTGCCTACCTTTTTCCAGGTCGTGGCACTTATAGTATGTGCGGTTGCGCAGCTCTAGCTGAAATTTCCTGAAAATTTCATTAGTGTATATTTCGCTTGCTTCTGTTTCAATAGGAACACCCGTCTCTTGTGATGGTATCTTCTCTTCTGTTCAGTGCCTTTTCTTGTCAAGTGTGGCAAGGCAATTTTGCCGAATGATGTTATACGCACCGACAAACCTCGTTATGGTATCCTTGTGGTTCACATAATTTTTCTGCATTGAGTTTGTGCTCTCACTACGCGTGGTTGTTTATGAGAATGGATAAAAGTTGTCCTTGAAGTAGGCTGGCACCCAAAATGTACGTAGTTCCCACAATGTATTCAGATGTGTGTTTCCTTCTGCATTGTATTTTGAAATCGCTCTTCTCCATGAACCTTCAAACTCATCTGGATTTAGTGAGTTTTTGATTATTAGAAATAATTCATCAGACATCCCTAGGTGTTGCGCAAACACTATTGCGTTATTGTCCTTCAAGTTCTTCCGTATATGCCACAAGCAGAACCTGTGCCTGGTCCTCGGAAGTACTTGCTCTATTTTCGCCTTCATCGCCTTGTCCTGGTCTGTTATTATCTACTTTGGTTCCTTTCCTCCAATTGCCTTGACAAATGTACTTAGGAGCCGTTTGAATGATCCTACAGTCTCATCCTTTAATAGGCCTATTCCAAACAGGACGGTTGACCCATGGTTGTCAACACCTATGATTGGTGTGAATGGTAAGCCATAGATATTCGTGGAAAATATTGTGTCAAAAGATATGAAATCTCCGTACAGGCCATAATTCATCTTGCATAAGGAGTCTGTGCAGAACAGGCTTCACACCATGTTGTTTCCATCGATCTCATCCACATGGTGAAACCCTGCCCTCTTCCTCTGCATTTCCGCAAAGAGCTTCATGGTGTCCTCGATATCTGTGTTCCTTTCTCCAGCCCTATCCATGCATGCAATGTTGCTTATGTCAATCGTGTTGAACATAATTTCTCGCCTCTGTTTACCCATAGCAGTAAAGATCTCCATGACTTTCCTTGGATCTAGCCTTGCCTTCTGAAGGACCTGGATAAAAAAATTCTCCTCGGGTCTCATGTTCTTATAGCACCTCATAAATTTCAGCATCCAATCAGACGGGTGTAGCATGTGGTTGTGCTCTAGCCGTACATTCCTCAAGTACCATATACCTCTCTTTGTATCTCTCTTTGATGTTATCTCAATGGGACAGCCTGTCCTAATCAAGCAATTGCTCCTTCTGCGCTTTACAAGTCTCTCGGTTGTTTTATTATCACCTTCCTTTTTGCACCAGAACACTTGCTTGTCAATCTGATGCTCGGGACCTGCTCTTCTAGTACTTGATCACTTCACAGAAAAACCAACCTTTCTGGCATATGTGCAGAAGAAAAAGAAGGCATCGTCCCTTGTTTTGAAATGCAAGCCATCCTCTGGTTCACGTGCTTGCGTCACTTCCTCAATTGAGGGAATGCGCTTCCTTTGAACATTTCGTCCATATCTTTGTTTTCTTGCTTTGCCTTACCCATATCAATGTTGTGTAATGTGTATCCATTGCGGTCATCATTGTCACTTGAGATATCAATACTTTCATGACCAGGCGTTAGCTCGTTTCTGGCAGAGCTACCGCAGCTCGCTTGTTTGTCGGATGCGGGGGCGCCATCACTGCTTGAGGTCCAGACCATCACTACTTCCCGAGTGTTGTTGCCTCCTTCTCTCCCATCATCTTCACGAATGTTGTTCTTTGTACCTTCGATACTCGGAAACCCGAGGACCTGCGCTGCTTCCACCATAACATTTGTGTTGTCACCATAGCCGTCTCTGTATACTACTTGCTTCTCTGCAGGTTGTTTTCCCTTAACTGTGGGTAAAGGAACCTTGTAGTTATTTGGCTCATCTGTTATGCTCTGTATCAAGTCCTGCACATGAAGGTTGCAACAAATTAGATATCAGAGGCACCTGAGACATATGCATGTTGTTTTCTCATATAGAAAGTTTTAAAATAGATGTTTGTATGGTCCATCATTTGTTCCACTCCGTTGTTTGGAGAAACATCTACCAGGATTTAGCAGTAGGTTTTTGGCAAGAACATCCGTGATGTAAACCAGAAGCACGGATTTATATCAGGTAAGATGCACGATTGTGGACGCACCAAATCCATGTCGGTAGGTGTGCCGAAGGCATGGCCATGCTTTTGTTTGCACTTTACAATCAGAAAGGCATGGTTGTGCTTCTGCTTGCACTCTACAATCTAAAGCAGGTGAGAACATAGTTGTGTACTCACCTTTCTTTCCTCCTGTCTCTCCTGCTCAGCACATTTTGGCGACATCCTCCATGCATTGGAGATCTCGTTAACAATCCTGAATGCCATCGGAGATCCTCTCGCAGGACCTCTCATGCTGAACGCCAATGGTGATCCTCTCAAAGGACCTTGCATCGTCATCTTTAAATTGTCATGAGTATATCCAATCCGTTGGAGCTTTTGTTCCCGACATGGACTCGCCTGGTCCTTGTTTCCTTGCTCGCAGGCCTATGGCACACAAAAAGACAAAGAAATTTTCACGATTAAATTAAAATAACACAACTATTTGACATATTTTTTGGTTGTTCAACGTTGTATCACCTCTGCTATCTTCTAATGATGTAGATGAGTAAATATTCTTCCTCCCATTACTGGGATACTGCTTCTGTCAATCATGCTTAATGATTCATCATTTGTGCCTTTATTGGAAACATTCAATGTGCCAAAATCACAAAATTCTTCTGTTACCATGTACCTCTTCACCACGACCATTAGAAAACACTACTCCATCGGAACGACTGCTCTGCACGACCTTGAGTTTTGAAACATATCATCATTAGACGCACATGTGTGTATTATGAAGCATTAGCAATTTAACAAATAAAACATATGAAATGATCTTGTGTGTCCAGATTTTCAAAACAAGGATGAGTTTTCATGTTTTTTATCGTTACCTGGAGTAACTTGTTGGTACGGTTTCTGTGTTGCAACTTTGGATTATAGGCCGAAGTCGGGGACATTGCAGCAAAATTTACTTTGCTGCTTAGAATGCTCCTTTTAGCATGTGTCTGTTGCACAGCTTCTTCCTGGTTGGGACGCTTACCGAGCACTTGTTTCTCAACCTTGACTATATTTACCCCAGCCCGCCTAGCAAGTGCGTGCTAAACGTCATCTACATTCTTTTTCGTTCTCCACTTGCAGCAGTTTCTTTGTCTTCCATCTATCGATCTTTAACTACGGAGAACATAGATGGAACAGTGATGCGTTACAGCACTCAACCAAGAAATATTCATGATTTTTTCTACCTGTTATTGATGCCCATGGGCCTAAACATAACATTAATCAATAGTGACATGTTACGCCTTGAGAGTCTATAATGCAGAGAAAGAAAGACAGGATAGCATCCAAAACCTAAGGTTCAATTGATTTCGCTGCAAATGACTCTAGTGTGATTCACTTGTTGTTGTTACCTTCTTTTCATATGCCTTTGCGATATCATTTATAGATATGCCAACCTTACTGCCCTGATCAGCTGGTCCGATCCTGAACATCTGTAGAGAAAAAAGTTATACAAAGACCTAAAAATTGTTATGCAATGTTGTTTGAACACGCTAGTTTATTTAGGTGACATCTAAATAACTTTTGTTCACTTCAATAGAATTGACAAGTAATTTTAGTTAAATAGAATTGACATATAGAATATATTTTATTTAACATACTACACGGGATCCCAAACACATGTAAGATCCTTGTGCTAATTTGGCACTACGTCATAATATAACAATAGATCTCCATGAAATATGGTCAAAAAAACATCATGTTCCTTCAAAAGTATCAATGCTCAAAAGACAACACGGAATAGAGCACTTTTATTCCTCACGCACCACATCGCTAGGGAAATTAACAACCATGACACTACAATTACGGCCTGAAGCTTCTCTCTGCACCACCGTGAAGACCAACTAAGGTGGTTGCACCGTTGGTTACATAAGAAGGGATCCAATACGAATTATGGCACATGCTACCTCCTACTACGAGAAAACTGAAACCATGCTTAAAAAATAAGGATACAAAAAACCAACACGAACATCGAAAACGCATAACCAAAACATAAATATATTGCGGTGACCGTGCTAGTTCATCGGGAAGGATTAAAAATGCTGAGCGGCAAAAATCCAATCAACCACGTGCGTCAGGAAACATCACGGGATGACTTGATCATTTTTTAGCTAACCTTTGTTTGCTGAATCTAAACCCTAGACCGCTCGGACCCGGATCCACTTTAATTTTGTGCGCGATCTACTTTCCTGATCAAGGCAACTCTCAAATCTCCATTGGTGATTTTGAATTCGAATGAGACACAGGAAAAGGGATAGGGACGCTGTCGTGGTTTTGTCACGGCAGATGTCCGGGTTACCAGACTTGAGTTCGGAGCCATCGCCATGGTAGTGGACTCAAAGGGGTTGATCGAGACGAAGGACACGAGTTTACCCAGGTTCGGCCCCTCAAGTCGAGGTAAAGCCTACGTCCTGCTTGTGTTGTTATTGCTTGTTGTATCAATTACAAGGGACTAGAAGCTTGACCTAGTTTTCGATCACTTGCCTCTAAGCCGCCCCGACTCTGCCTTTATATAAGAGGTCAGAACCGTCGGGTCTTACAATTGTACAGTCGGATCATGTTTACATCTCTGAATCCATCTCTATCTTACTAGCCAAGACCATCCTTTGGAAGGTCTTGCGCATCCGGGTCTCTCTCGTCCGGCCTGCATCAAGATCCGCCGATCATCTTGGGCCTCCAGCTGATACATGTCTTCGTGGGCCGGCTCATAACCAATGCTATCAACCGGAACCTTCCAGCCGAGTCATATCACAGGGTTATATCCCCAACATTAGCCCCCAGGCTGAAGTGAGCCAGCTCATTTCATCCGTCTCTTGCAATTGTCTGAGAGTCATCAGAAATGACGCGGCATGACGTCACAGATACGCTGACGTATCACCAAATCTCTCGCATTTAACCGTTTACCGAAAATCGAGGCGTCCGTTCGGCAAGACCGGCATTGATGCCTGGGAACCCGCACTGTTTCCCTGTTTAAATAGGACCCACACAGGTCAAACCAATGCATTCCCGCTCGTGTGCCTCTTCTTCTTCTTCCTGTCGCCCTTCCGTCGCTTGAGCTCATCCACTCCGCTCCGGCGCCGCCACTTGTCCGTCTCCAACTCAGGCCGCTGCATCAACCTGTTTGCGCCAGAATCTCGCCCGCTGCCGTCTCCGCCTCCGGTAAGTACCTCTTCCCGTAGCTTTAGATCGGTAGCAAATAGGGTTTCCGCCGGCGGACCTCCGCCGCGTGCTTCATTCTCCGGCACGGCCGCACGGCCAAGCCTCGGGGCCCGCCACGCATCTTTTTAGGCTGCAGTGTCATTGCCGCCACCGTACATGGCCCGCCCGTGCGCAATGTGCGGTCGGTTAAAGCGGTAGGTCGATTTTTCATCTTCACTGTTCTTGGCTTAGGTTGACGTAGAACTCCCTTTTCCGCTTCGGTAGATCCAAAATTTTAGTAACTGTTTGTGAAACCTATTTGTCCGGGTCTTGACTGACTTCCGGCTCTTCTATCCATAGTGAGCCGCTAGACTCCCTCCGGCTCTTTATCAACCGGACCTTTCAAGGCTTAATCTTTTAGAACCCTGTAATTTGTAAGCTGTTGTAGCTATATGCTCTTGTTTGACTAGTCACCATTTTATTTTTGCACAGTACTTTTAAGCCACCAATATGACATGCGCCACCAATTCCTGCAATTGGGTCGGCTCTTGCGCGACCGAAGAATACCTGTCGGACCTCATAGCCGCTGGCACCCTTCCTCCAAAGGAAGTGATCAACCGGCGGGTTCCGGGTGATGAGACCCGCCCCGCACCAAAGAAAGGTGAGGTCATAGTCTTTACGGATCACATCGAGCGGGGATTCGTACCACCCGGGTCAAAGTTTTTCCCTGACATTCTCCATCTGTACAAGCTGCATCCCCAAGACCTGGCACCAAATTCAGTGTCCAACATTTGCCATTTCCAAGTCCTCTGTGAGGCGTATCTTCAATCCAGACCATCAGTCGGATTCTTCCGTGAGTTCTTCTACGCCAACCGGCAGACAGAATACAAGAGCGGGCCAAGTCTAGAACTCGGGGGAATCACCATCCAGCGCCGAAGGGGTATCACCTTTCCGGCTATTCAGATGCCCAGCCACCCGAAGGATTGGAACAAGACGTGGTTCTATTGCAAAGACACGTCTCCGGACTCGGAACATCGTCTGTCGGGTTATCGTCCTTCCCGGCTCTCAACCGACACTTCACTGCCCGACCGGCTCTCAGCTGCCGATTGTGCTAGATATGAGAAGCCCCACGCCAGAGTGAAGGCTCTTTTGGCCAACGGCCTTATTGGAACGGACCTTATCCGCTGTTGGGTACAATGGCCGATCATGCCTCTGAGCCACCGTAACCGGCTCATGTATGAATATCCAGGATTTTACGATAGCAAACTGTGCTTCAGCGCCACCACTTTGCCTGAGGATGACATCTGTATGACCGTCCGAAGTCTTGTGCACGAGACCTCCGGCTCATGCAGCACCATCGGCCTAGCGCCCTTCTGCGTGACCAACTCGGCGCCTCTTGTAAGTATTTTTATCTTGCCTCCACCTGTTGTATATTTATATACTCCTTTTCAAAACTTGATATTCTTCCTTCGGCTCAATTTGTATAGGCTGACTCCGACTTCTGGAAGAAGGAATACGTTCCTCTTCCGAAGACAACCAAGAAGAAAGTCGCCATCAAGAAACCAAAGAAGGCAGCTCCTCAAGAGAACTGGTTCGAACACCCGACTTCTTCAGAGTCGGAGGTAAGATCCTTGAACTTTACTTACTTGAATTTTTGTCTTGCCGGCTCATTAATAATATCTTTTCGTGTCTCACAGGACGAAGTAGAAACCAGTCACGCCAACGCTCCTGAGGTAACTTGCATGTATTCCGACTCAGAATATTTCTTCCAAAAGTCGCGGCAGGTTGTTAGAAAGTTTCCTCTGTCTCACCCTCTCGCTCATCCGGCTCTTGATTTCCTTTCAAAAACAGCAAGCTAAACGACGTCAGACCCGGAGCGCCGGCTCTACAGAGCTTGCACCGGGACTACCAATTCGCCAGCTCCTAAGAAGCGGCCTGTAGAGGTTAATATCCGTATTTCCCTTTTTTGTTTCTCTTCATGTCCGAATGTCTTATCATTTCCGTGTCTTGATTTTCAGAAAACGCCCTCATCGGGCGACTCTTCAGCCTCAGTCATACCTCCACCAAAGATTAATCCTCTGTAAGTGTCAAAATATCCGGATGTCTTTGACGAGATAACAATCTCCTTTAAATGCTAACCCTTTACTTTGCAGTGCTCAGGCGAAACGCCGCAAGACCCATCAACCTTCCTCTAGCCCTGTTGTTGACAATCAAGAGCCTGAACAGCCGGCCCCGGCTCAACCGGATATTGAACAGCCGGAGGAAACTCCAGCGGAAGAAGAAACTCGACTAGCAGCTTCTACTGAGCCGGCAGCAGATGACGTCACAAAGGAGAACTCCCTAGCTGCTCCTACAAGGCCGGTTACACCCGCCAGGACACCGGCGACTCCGGATGTTATCATCACCGGGTCTGCTCAAAAACCTCCTTCACCAGCGCATGTCTTAACCCGGCATACGGAGCCGTCTGAAGCTTCGCGGAAACTTGAGTTTGACTCGTCGTACAACAAAATGACAGCCGAAGAACTCCACTCCGGCTACATGAACCGGGTCAACACCAACCGAGACTTGGAACTCTGGCTGGTCAGCATGATGAAGGCAAAATATGAGGTATGTTACCTTTCTTCAGCCATAACCTTCCCCAGCCCCCAAGGGCCGGATTTAACCTAACATAGAGTTGAATTCGGGTCTTCTTTCAAAGGTTATGTAGAAGACACTTTGCTTTAAATACTATCAAAACTTGCATACTGCCAACTGTAGCCCCCAAGGGTCGGCTCAAAATTATTTGAACCGGAACTTTTGAGTTTAAAAGAGAGCCAATGGATAGCCCCCAAGGTCCGGGTCAATTTTCGGGAAGATGAGCCGGAACTGTAGATGTGAACAGATCAAATATACATTAGCCCCCAAGTGTCAAATATATTGCTTGCAATCTGTTTGAGACTTGTATAACTTGAACTGTGAACCTTTATGCATATGAATACTCTCGTTGCTGCAATAGCTTATACTTTGCCTTTGATATGCATAGGATGCTCTGAACACCGCCGGCTCTCAGCTGGCGGATCTGAAAACCAACTTGGTAGCTCAACAGGAAGCACAAAGCCTTGCTGACGAGAGATGTCGGCTCTTAGCCGAAGAAGTAGCCAAGATCACCGTCGAGCTAACAACATTGAAAGAAACGGCTGAGTCGGAGAAAGCTGCACTAATCAAACGGGCAGATGATGCCGATCAGCGGCTCATTGTCGTTGCTGAGGAGCTCCAAGGGCTCAAAAGGCATGTCGCTAAGATGTTTGTCGCCTTATTTGGTAAGTTCCTCATTCCTGTACTCTTTTACTTAATATCTTTTATGAAACAACTAACGACGAACCTGTCTCTTTCGGGTCATGTAGGACCGTTGAGCCGGCAGCTTGCAGATGACAGCATCCTGTCGCTGAAGGCCATATACACCTTTACAGAACAGCTGTATTGCGGAGCAATGTTCACCATCAAAAGCATACAGTATAAGGAGAAGATTCCCAAGGCCCTGAAAGGGGTGTTAGAACTATTCTCCACCGTGCCCAAGCAAATACAAGAGCTGAAGAAGTCGGCTTTCCGCTCTGGAGCCGTTGCGGGTTTAAGCCGGGCCATGGCCTTCGCGCCGGATCTCACACCAGATGAGATGATGGGTGGATATCCTTCGAAGAAGGTGGACAGCTCAGAATTCTCCGACGAAGACTATTTCAAAGTCGTCAAGGACTCCCCCTATCTAGCGTCTGTAATGGCTGATGAGGCGGAGGATGACTTGAAGAACTACCAAGCAGCATATGACCAGGAAGATAAACGGATCCGCGGGCCGCTTTACGAGTGTAAAGACCTAAAACCCACCCGAAGCAGAGATCTCTTCCCTGGTGAGCTTAACGTCGCGCCTTTCTTTGAAGGGTCATTTGCTGCCGTCTCTAACTGCAACTGGGAACTCGGCAATCTTCAGATCTGAACCGCGGAAGATCCGGAGCGGGATGAGCCGGCCGAGTGACCGAACCTTGTAATAGTCAGAGCAAGTATTGGCTCTTGTAATCATCCGCCCATGGTGTTTTGAAACTTCGTTAGAAACATCGTTTGTTCCCTCTGAGAACTTCTTTTGTAACAGCCTTTTAACATCTGATTGCACTTGCCGGCAGTTTACTTTATAGTACTGTCAATCATCTTTCTCAGCACTTTGCTTCCATCTTTGATAAATCTGCCAATGATTCATGAGAGGCACTTGGAAGTCTTCAAAACTCTTTTCAGAGCCGGATAATACCTCTGTTGACAAATAGCCTCCGTGAACAAACGCGGCTGTTGAAAACTGTAAAGCGGCCTACAGCCGGCTGCATGAGGGGTGATGTAAACTGCACCATGATGATAAAAAAACCTCCTTTTAACAGCAAATACTTTATCCATTGTATTCCAACACCGGTTGTCAATAGGTTTATGTAAGCTATACCAAAGGTAAGAAGCCTCTACTGACAACCGCAGCTCAAGAAAGCCTGCTGTTGGAGGGTGATGTAAGCTATACCCGAAGGCAAGAAGCCTCCTCCAATCAGCCAATGTTGAATAGGGCCGGCTGCCGATGGTATTATGTAAGCTATACCTTATGGTAAGAAGCATCCATTCGATAGCCGCGACTAGTAATTGTACTAGCCGACTGCGTGAAGGGCTTATGTAAGCTATACCCAAGGGCAAGAAGCCTCCTTCCGCAACTATTTTTGGCGTAAACGCCGGTTGTTAGGGTGAGATAAGTGAACCCGTCAGTAAGAAGCCCCCTTCGACAACCGCGGATAATAAGTAACCAGAAGTGGCATAAAGCCGACCATTAGGGTGAGATAAGCGATACCCGTCGGTAAGAAGCCCCCTTCGATGGCTGCAGTTGATAAGCAACTGGAATTTGATGTACACGCTGTTGCCTTAGGGGAATTTTTTAAGCTATACCAAAGGTAGGAAGCCTCCATCAACAACAGCGCTTAATGTACTCAAACTAGGCATAAAGCCAATTGCGCATCATACCAGTTCAAGGTCTCTAAAGCGAGATTGGCCGTCAACTCTGTGAGCCGGCTCAGGGTCTCTAAGGCGAGATTGACTGATAAGAGCTTAACTTTTAACTTACAATAGTTCAGGGTCTCTAAGGCAAGATTGGCCGTCCACTTTGTGAACCAGCTCAGGGTCTCTAAGGCGAGATTGACTGGTAAGAGTAACATCAGTTCAGGGTCTCTAAGGCGAGATTTGCCGTCAACTCTGTGAGCCGGCTTAGGGTCTCTAAGGCGAGATTGACTGAGAAGAACGTATTGTATTGACATCAGTTCAGGGTCTCTATAGCGAGATTGGCCGTCAACTCTGTGAACCGGCTCAGGGTCTCTAAAGCGAGATTGACTGGAATACTTTTAACCGGTCACCTTAACTGGTTTAGGGTCTCTAAAGGAGATTGACTGATAAGACCTTGGCGGGTCAAAGAACCACAGGAACCGCAAATTTGCTGGTAGTGAAGAATTTCATCCTGAGATCATAAAAATACCCATAATAGCCGGGTCCCCAATCTTTGGTAGTAGTACTACTCTATATAAATATGATATGCATAATGATAATGGATCTGCATCATCTCTTAAGTATAGTATGGCCGCAAGTGTGCCATGTTCCATGGCCGCAAAGTCTCCTGACCCGCCGTGTCCGACTCATCACGAATGTCAATGAGATAGTATGACCCATTGCTGAGATTTCTGCTAACCACAAAGGGCCCTTCCCACGGCGGAGAGAGTTTATGCATCCCAGTTTGGTCTTGAATAAGCTGGAGCACCAGGTCACCTTCCTGGAACGTCCGGGTCTTCACCCTGCAGCTATGATAGCGTCGCAGGTCTTGCTGGTAAATTGCTGATCTGGTCGCTACTAACTCTCGTGCTTCGTCCAAGGCATCTAACGCATGTTGACGTCCCAGCTCATTGTCTGTCTCAACATAAGCCGCCACCCGTGGTGAATCATGCCGGATGTCACTGGGCAGAACCGCCTCAGCCCCCTAGACCATGAAAAAAGGCGTAAAACCTGTAGACCTGTTAGGTGTAGTCCGGATGCTCCATAAGACGGAAGGCAACTCTTCAACCCAACACCCGGCTGTCCGTTTCAAAGGGACCATGAGCCGGGGTTTAACCCCTCATAGGATTTCCTGATTAGCCCGCTCAGCCTGGCCATTGGACTGTGGATGTGCCACGGCTGAAACATCAAGCCGGATATGCTCCTTCTCACAGAACACCTTCATAGCCCCCTTGGACAAATTTGTACCATTATCAATGATAATACTGTGTGGATAGCCAAAACGATAGATCAATTTCCTGACAAACTCAACCGCTGTAGCTGCATCACACTTGCTTACTGGCTCAGCCTCAACCCACTTGGTAAACTTATCAACCGCCACCAAGAGGTGCGTTTTCTTATCTTTGGACCTCTTGAAGGGTCCTACCATATCAAGCCCCCAGACCGCAAACGGCCAAGTGATAGGTATCATCCTCAACTCTTGAGCCGGGACATGAGCACGTCGGCCAAATTTCTGAAAAGCGTCACACTTACGAACCAGATCCTCTGCATCCTTGTGAGCCGTCAACCAGAAAAATCCATGCTGAAACGCTTTAGACACTAAAGATCTTGACCCAGCATGATGTCCACAGTCGCCAGCATGAATTTCATTTAAGATTTGCTGGCCCTCTTCTGGTGACACACAGGGTTGGAAGACACCTGTCACACTGCATTTGTGTAACTCACCATTGATAATTGTCATGGATTTAGAACGGCGGATGATCTCCCGAGCCCGGCTCTCATCATCCGGCAACTTGCCGCGCGTCAAGTACACAAAATAAGGAGTAGTCCAATCCGGAATAACATGCAGAGCCGCCACTAGAGCCGCCTCCGGGTCAGGAATTGCCAGCTCCTCCTCAGAAGGCATCTTGACAGTCGGATGATATAACACGTCAAGAAAAACATTAGGCGGCACCGGCTTATGCTGAGATCCGAGTCGTGATAATGCATCAGCCGCCTCGTTCTGCCGACGATCAATATGATCCACCTGATACCCTTTGAAATAACCTACAACAACATCAAACGCCCGTCGATAAGCCGCCATCCGTGGGTCCTTAGAATCCCAAGTACCTGAAACTTGCTGAGCCACAAGGTCTGAGTCACCCAGGCATCTAACCCGGCTTAAATTCATCTCTTTAGCGACTCTCAAACCATGGAGCAAAGCTTCATACTCAACAGCATTATTAGTACAGGGGAACATCAACCGGAGCACATAACAAAACTTATCACCTTTCGGGGAGGTAAGAACCACACCGGCACCAGACCCCTCAAGTTGTTTAGACCCGTCAAAATATATAGTCCAGTATGTGTTGTCCGGCTTCTCTTCAGGCGCCTGGCACTCTGTCCAATCATTTATGAAGTCCACCAAGGCCTGAGACTTAATTGTTGTACGAGGGGTGTAACTGATGTTAAGAGGCCCCAACTCTAAAGCCCACTTGGCAATCCTTCCCGTAGCCTCCCTGTTCTGAATAATATCCCCCAACGGGGCAGTGCTTACTACAGTTATTGGATGGCCCAAAAAGTAGTGCTTCAGCTTACGATTAGCCATAAAGACCCCGTATACAAGCTTCTGCCAATGCGGATATCGCTGCTTGGACTCACCCAAGACCTCACTGATGTAGTAGACAGGCCTCTGAACGGGATGCTCTTTCCCTGCCTCCTTACGTTCAACAACAATCGCCACACTGACCGCCCGGCTGTTAGCCGGCAGTACGAGTAGCGGCTCTTTATCAGCTAGAGCGGCTAATACTGGCGGCTCAGTCAATTGCTTCTTAAGAGCTTCCAGCGCCTCTGCGGCTGCCATGCTCCACTTAAACTTGTCCGTCTTCTTCATCATCTGATATAGGGGGATGGCTTTCTCCCCAAGCCGGCTTATGAACCGGCTCAGCGCCGCAATCCGGCCTGCAATACGCTGAACGTCATTGATGCATGTCGGCTCTCGCAAAGAGGTGATAGCCTTGATTTTATCCGGGTTAGCCTCAATGCCACGCTCAGACACCAAGAACCCCAAAAGCTTTCCTGTAGGGACACCAAAGACACATTTTGCCGGGTTAAGCATCATTTTGTACACCCGGAGATTGTCAAAAGTTTCCTTTAGGTCCTGCAAGAGGGTTTCCTTCTTCCTAGACTTCACCACTATGTCATCCACATAAGCATGAACATTACGGCCAATCTGGCTGTGGAGACAGTTTTGCACACACCGCTGGTAAGTCGCTTGGGCACTCTTGAGCCCAAAAGGCATGGAGATGTAGCAGAACGCCCCAAAAGGTGTGATAAACGATGTCTTCTCTTGGTCCTTGACTGCCATTTTGATATGATGATACCCTGAATAAGCATCCAAAAAACACAAATTCTCACAACCGGCTGTTGCATCAATGATCTGATCAATGCGAGGGAGTGCAAAGGGATCAGCCGGACAAGCCTTGTTGAGGTCCGTGTAATCTATGCACATACGCCACGTACTATTCTTTTTAAGCACTAATACTGGATTAGCCAACCATTCCGGGTGAAAAACTTCAACTATGAACCCAGCAGCTAAGAGTCGGGCAACCTCCTCCCCGATAGCCTTGCGCCTCTCCTCATTGAACCGCCGCAGGAACTGCTTGATCGGCCTAAACTTCGGATCCACATTAAGATTTTGCTCAGCGAACTCTCTCGGTACACCCGGCATGTCAGAAGGTTTCCATGCAAAGATGTCCCGGTTCTCACGGATGAATTCGATGAGCGCGCTTTCCTATTTGGGATCCATGTGAGCCCCGATGTTGAACTGCTTGGATGAGTCGCCCGGAGTAAAGTCCACTGTTTTAGTATCATCCGCTGAAAACTTGAGTGGTGGCTCTGCCTCTGTATTTGGTTTCTTCAACGGGTTCATGTCCTCCGAGTCAACGTTCTCCTTATAGAACTTCAGCTCCTCTTGTGCACAGCTAGCCTCAGCATAAGCCGCATCACCTTCCTCGCACTCAAGAGCCATTTTTCGATTGCCATGAACCGTAATCATGCCATTTAGACCGGGCATCTTAAGCTGCAAATAAACATAACAAGGCCTAGCCATGAACTTGGCGTAAGCCGGCCGCCCGAACAACGCATTATAAGGGCTCTTGATCTTGACCACCTCGAACCCTAAGGTCGCCACCCTGTAATTATACTCATCGCCGAAAGCCACCTCCAAAGAGATTTTTCCTACTGGGTATGCCGACTTACCAGGCACCACGCCATGAAACACAGTAGAAGAAGTTTTGAGATCTTTGTCTAGCAACTTCATCCGCCGGAAGGTGTCATAATACAAGATGTTGATACTGCTACCTCCGTCCATGGGCACTTTGTTTACTCCATAACCATGTATCTGAGGGGCCACCACCAGAGCAAGCAGGCCCGGGTCGTCCACCCGTGGCGGGTGATCTTGCCTGCTCCCCGTTATGTCATACTCTGACCACGGCAGGTACCGTGGGAGAGTCGGCGCGATTGTATTAACCGCTCGCCTTCGTAGCTCCTCATCTCGCTTGCTATTACCAGTCGTAAACACATGATACTGCCCCGAACTGAGCTGCTTCGCGTTACTCTGGAATCCAGATTGATTGCGCTGCTGCTGCTGATGTTGCTGATGCTGCTGGTTATTATGATTGTTGTTGTCAGGATGCTGTTGATGCTGCTGATTATTGTGTTGGTGTTGACCCGGATGACCTGCTCCTGAGCCGCCAGCACCAAAGCCGGCACCTGACCCGCCGTTGCCTGAACCGCCAGGCCCTGATCCGCCAGTCGGCCCACCGCCCTGATTATGAGGTGGTTGAAAGTGTTGATTCTTAAATCTATGCATGATAAAACAATCGCCCCATGCATGCATTGCTGGTTTATCAGGTGTGCTGTGCTCTGGGCAGGGTTTCCTAAGCACCGCTTCCAAATTGAAAGGGGGCCTGTTATCCCGCTGGTACGGCTTGTAACACCCGTTCCCCTTAGGAACATTCGGCCCTGTGTTAGCATTTGCCACCAGCTCTGACCCGCCGCCAACGTTCCTCTGTCTGCTTTGATTCCCATTGTTCCCAAAACTCTTGCCTTGGTTGTTCTTCTTTCCCTGATTCGACTTCTCCTCATCCGAACCCGGATCTTTGGTGTTGTCTGAGTCGGCGTACTTCGTTAGAGCCGTCATGAGCTCTCCCATGTCTTGACACGTACGTTTAAGCCGGCCAAGCTTTTGCTTTAGCGGAATGAAATGACAATTCTTCTCCAGAATGAGCACCGCTTGAGCCGCCGTGATCTGTTCCGATGAGTGAATGACGGTCGACACCCGCCGAACCCAATGATGAGCCGACTCATTCTCCTGCTGAATGCAATGATCCAAATCCATGATGGTCATAGGCTGCTTGCAAGTCCCTTGGAAATTTTTGATGAACCTTGCCCTCAATTCGGCCCAAGAGCTTATAGTGTTGGGTGTCAAGCCCTTTAACCATGTGCGAGCCGGACCCTCGAGCATCATGATAAAATATTTTGCAAAAACAGCCTCACTCATGTCTAGCATCTCCATAGCTAGCTCATAGCTCTCGACCCAAGCCTCGGGAGGGAGATCCTTCGTGTAATTTGGAACCTTCCGAGGCCCCTTGAAATCCTTAGGCAACCTCTCGCTCCGTAGAGCCGGAGTTAAGCATGGAACTCCTACGGCTCTGGCGCTACCAACCGCTCCGACCTCTGTCAACACTGAGGGCCCAAGACCCGAGGGAACTATCGCTGCCTCTTGTTCTCGCCTGTTTCTTGCCCGGTCCACCAGGGTTGGCGCGCCTAACGCCGCGCGTCCCCTTTGCCCATGATGCGGGCCACTGCTTGAAACCGCTGGCGACACATAGCACCGGCTAAAACTTCGACTATGGAGAGGGGTGGAGTGGATCCGGCTCCGGCTATGAGTATATTTCTCTTGTTGAGCCACGGCCGTCTGTAAATATCCGATAGCGTTCCTCACCTCCTCCGCAAAGGGTGCCTCATCTGGGATAGGGATCGTTCCAAGCTGGGTGGCTGCTGCTATCATGTTCTCGGCCGGGTTAGAATAATGACCCGCCGGTGTCGTAAACCCTCCGGGTGGGGCCATGTGAGCCGCTGCTCGCCCTTCCCCAAGGGCAGCCGCCGCTCTCCCAGAGCCGGGGGTGTTGAAGAGATTCCTCGCCTCATAGTGCTCCGGCAGACGAGATTGATGCCTCCTGCGGTGCACAACCGCCGCTGAAAACTGTTCCAGCCCCAAACGGAAAGCATCGGCCTTGAGCCGTGCTACCTCTGCCTCCATCTGGGAGTTTAAATGAGTTAGCCTCTAACGCTCCTCGGCCATCCGGCCCTTGATCCTTGCGATCTCTGCGTTACGAGCCACCTGATTATCTGGTGTGACCTCTGTACCTAACAAAGCCTCAAGCTCATCCATCAATTCCACAAGGCCCTGAGCCGGTGGCTGGGGAGGGTTAGCTTCCGACCCGGCCGCCCCTGGCCCTGCCATGAATACTGCCGCGTGAGACGGCTGCTCTGGCTCATCTGATTCACCGTGCTTTGACTCGGGGCGGGTGTCACCGTAGCCCCCAAGGCCACCATTGCTGAGCTGGTACACAGATTCAGTTTCCCTACTTGATGACTCATCATCGGAGTGCACGAGCGTCCCTTGAGATCCGGATGCTTCCAGATCCATCCCTTGGGTGAAGCCCACGAAGACATGCTCCTGAACCGGGTTAACACGGGCAGGGCCTACCTTACGTGCGGGCTGGAGACGCCGAGCCGGCTCGACAATGTTGGTGCAGACGTCCGGCCCAGGTGTAGATCCATCGATCTTCCCGATGAACACCTGGATCCCGCCGAACGGAACCCTAAAACCATACTCCACGGAAGCAGCACCCAGCCCCCAGCCGGCGTCGTCGATGTAGAGCCGGCCGCGGCGACTCTTGCTCATCCTCCCAACTACGTATCCTTCGAGCTCTGGAAGGGAGCCCTTTGAGAACTCAACACATTCCGAACACGTGCCCCAAGGTGGGCACCAACTGTCGTGGTTTTGTCACGACAGATGTCCGGGTTACCAGACTTGAGTTCGGAGCCATCGCCATGGTAGTGGACTCAAAGGGGTTGATCGAGACGAAGGACACGAGTTTACCCAGGTTCGGCCCCTCAAGTCGAGGTAAAGCCTACGTCCTGCTTGTGTTGTTATTGCTTGTTGTATCGATTACAAGGGACTAGAAGCTTGACCTAGTTTTCGATCACTTGCCTCTAAGCCGCCCCGACTCTGCCTTTATATAAGAGGTCAGAACCGTCGGGTCTTACAATTGTACAGTTGGATCACGTTTACATCTCCGAATCCATCTCTATCTTACTAGCCAAGACCATCCTTTGGAAGGTCTTGCGCATTTGGGTCTCTGTCGTCCGGCCCGCATCAAGAGCCGCCAATCATCTTGGGCCTCCAGCTGATACATGTCTTTGTGGGCCGGCTCATAACCAATTCTATCAACCGAAACCTTCCAGCCGGGTCATATCACGGGGTTATATCCCCAACAGACGCTAAAAAATATATAGAGCATCCTTCTCTCTTTGTCTGCAGGAGAAGTTTGGAGCTTAGTCTGAGCCGTCGTACTGACACATGGGCCCTCCTAAGGTTTCTTTGACAGACAAGTGGGGTCACTTTTCGTGCAACAACATGGAAACTAGTTCATTCACTCCCATCTGGCGTTGTTGAAAACAATTTGGGGGTGGATATCCTAGCTCTCCCGAGGAATTCCTACTGATTGGTCATATAATTTCTTTCTACTCCTCCCTCTTCCCCTGAGAAATCGTGCACCCTCTTCCTCCATGCCATGAGCCTCCTATAGAGTTAACACATTACACCTTGTACCTGCTACTTTCTTCCTCGTCCCATCGCTTCACATGTTGTTTCAATTTTTGAACGAAAAGATTTTGGCAAGACCAGCTAAATTCATGTTGCATGAGGAACGCAACATGAGAGAGAGAGAGATGGGGCGCGAATTAAATTTATCGAAATAATTTTTGAAATCCCAGGGGTCAGGGTCACTGGTCGGGGTCGCGGAATTGCTTCACAGGAAAGAGTTGACGGGCGTTACTTACAGTTCTGACCGAGGTTTCACTCGACTGACACACAGTTCTAACCTGTCAGCTGTATGCTTATTTTAATTTCGATCCTGCTATTCCAAGTGTTACGAACAGCTTTCATCCTATATAATAGTCAGATAGTACTTACGCTAGTTAACTTGGACTAAATATGTATCTCAATTAATTCAGGTGTCAATGATAATGTCACAACAACTGTTAACATCTGTTCTAGCTAGTTGAGGTAGTAATCATCATCTCTCATGGCCTATTATGTAGCAATGGATGGGATGGATTCCAATCTACAGCTCTTAGAGAACCACTCTCAATCTGTCGATGGCACAGAGCTCGTGACACAAGATTTCATGGTCCCTGAACAACTAGAAAAGGAAAGGATAAGGACCGAGTCCAAACATACAGCGCACGAAAAGCTTGTTCAGGAGTACAGAAGGAAGAAGCAAATATCAGGCTCGCAGTAGGTTCGTTTTTTCAGTGATTCCCATGTGTCTTGTTGCATTTTCTTTCAAAAAATGGGTAATAATTGTCTCATACGTGTTTCTTATTCGCAAGACGTTTATATTGAAGATTCAATACATTTTTTTAAATTCAATTCTTAATTTTGTTCATAGAGCAGTTACAATGGCCGAGTATGAAGAAGATTTCAGTACAAAACTGAGCCTTAAGAAGTTCATATCTGTTTGTGACAAGCTGACAGATGACAAGAAGCAACTTGTCAGAGACATTGGTTTCGGGAATCTACTAGACTTGTGCTGCCAAGAGCTCCCAGGGTGTTTCATTCAATGGCTTGTACATTACTTTGACAGCAGCTCAAGTTCTTCCGTATTACCTAGTGGATTCACATTCTTTATAAACTCTTACACCGTGCAGCGCATACTGGGAATTCCACTGGGAGGCAAAATGATTGCTAAAAGGTGCTCAGAAGCTTTCGGATGTCAGGTTAAGTCTGAGACAAATTGTGTCGCGCAGACTCCTAGCATCAGAGAACTGATTGATCTCATGACCCCGGAACTGACAGGAGAATTATTTCAGCAGGTTTTTGTGATGTTTGCAACTGCAGTATTTCTATGCCCGACGACATATGAATGTGTAAGCCCGGAATACCTAGCAGCTCTTGAAGGACCAGCATCAGATATCCCATCATATGATTGGTCCGGAGCTACTCTAGACAAGGTGGTGACATCACTCCATACATTCAAGGATAAGGAATTCATCGGCGCATTGTGTGGCTGCCTCCTGATACCCGTGGTTGGTTCACTACTTTTTCCTTTGAATTCTCTTTTGTCGTAAGTGCTGAGCATCTGATCCATTTTTAACCTTTTTATCTCCGACAAATAAGCTACTTTGAGTACCTGCATATCAAGGTCATGCATATGAAAAATGATTTGCCATCGAGGCTACCTATCTGGGATATAGACACTGTTAAGAATTATACTAACCTTGATAGACTGTCATCAGAGGAAGGAAATTTTGGCAAACACCCTATGAGTGAAGTTCATTCTTTGTTACTCTCTGGACTCTTACCTCTCAGCAGAATGATTTAGCTTCCATAGCTTAATTTAATTTGACATGTACTTATTTGTTTTCTTGCCCATTATCACAGCTAAAGGATATAAGGTGCACACCTTTCTACCCACCAAATGGCTCTGAAGGGTCATTCTTTCGAATGGGTACCAAACTAGAAGCCTACTTAGAACAGTTTGTGCCAGAATGCAAATTATCTTCGGTGAGTCATGTCGAACCCATGGCCCATATATTTTTTGTTTTAAATTGTCAATAATTGCACACCCTATAAGTTTTCAAACTGATTCAACATATAAGTCAGTATATATAGGAAACAGGTACCTGGGCTCGCTGCATTAGGATATAACTGCCACTACTCAATCATTTTAGGTTTGCTACCTGCAATAGGTTACATGTTGGATGTGCTTTCTACAGCACGCTTTGTTTACGTTACATGTGCCTCCTACCTACAGTAGGTTAGTTGTGCTGCTTGGGAACAAACAATAGGTAGTTTCTGGCTCTATGATGGTTATAGCCCTTCCTCACACGATAAATTAGTTGTGCTTCATACAGTAGGCTAGTTGTGCTACCCAACAATAGTACAGCTATGATTATGTGATTTTTGTAACTGTGATTCTTGGATAGGTCGTGTGTGATTCCTCGTATGCTTCATGCAATAGTCTTAACTATGCTTCATGCAGTCCAGCATTCCGTACAGATTTTTTGCATGTTATTATTCATTTAACGTTATATTAATATCAGATGTTGTTTTTATGTCTCGTTTGTAGGCTAAAGCAGATATTGGCAAAATCATTAACGAGATGTACATAGATTTATTCTCCGTGATTCAACCCGTCATTGAGCAAAAACTGGAAAAGGTTCTTTCTAATGGTAGGGAACTTGGTGTGCAGGAAGTCAAACAAACTGACCGCGGCGTATATTGTAACTTATAGAAAGATGAATCCAACGGAGAAAAAACCTTTTCATCACTTCCTTCCACTTTTCCATCACTTCCTTATTACCACAAAGAATATCCTCAAAGATCATGTAGTAGTGGCTCAAGCAATTTTGCACGTGCCTCATCATACTCGATGGATAATCTAAGTGGTTGTTGTTGTACTCCTATGTCACCCTCCCAAAACCAGTATGATAAGGAACAATTCAATACTCAGCTATCCTTATAGCGTCAAACAGCAACCAAGCTTAAATTACACTTGGAGGTGATTGAGATAGACCTCAAGACCAATGACTTGGATGCCAATGCTAGGTCACATCTGGAAACTTTGAGAGACTTTTATAATGCCTGCCTTGATGGGATACCTGTTCATGAACATTTCATGTCAACATGTGACTTGTTGGACAAGAACACAGGAAAGATACTAATTGGCGAAAATTCATCCGAGAACACTGCAGCCAACATCTGCACAGCTTCCATTGAACGGGAACATGTAATCATAGAACCAACACAATCAAGAAAATTTACTGCTGATGAAGCTCACACCTCATACTGTACAAATGAGAAATAGTTAAACACCATCGCTCCATTGACAAGTGAGACTATTGAGCAACCTGCTTCTCTGGTTATTCAAATGCCAAACAATATTGCATATTCCAACGCCGATGACACAATTGTTGAAAATTTTCCAAAAAGCACGAAGAAGCTCATTGTATCCGAAGTTGTTAACAAGATAGACACTGCTATTGACAAATGCTCTTCTCCCATCATGAAAGCCCAGGTCAATTCTACTAGCAATTTGAGTGATGAGAACAAGATGGTCCAAATCATATGAATTTGCATTAGACTCCAAGTTCAGCCACACGCCCACTAATATAGCACCTGTCCCCTGCAGTTCTGGCAGCGGTTCTGGAATTGAACGTTCACACAACTGGTGAACATTCTCAACAAAAAACTTGCATCCACCAGTGATACTCAATCCGTTGCTGCCACTTTTAACAGCACAAGGAAAGATGCCACTGTACAAATGCGGGCATCAGCTACCGAGAATCCAACTAATAGTGTGAGCGCTAAAGTCTTCAAGAGCCAGCATGTAAACCAAGCCAACAAACAAATGACAGCTGACAAGAGACCCTCACTGATGATGCCCAATGCAGCAAACAAGGCCATGCCAAAAACGAAGAACAGGGTATGGATAACAGAGCCTTTAGGACAGTCACCCGAAGATCTTTCCAATAAGCGACAAGTTGTTGACAACCAAAAAGCCCTGCATGATGTTGCATTCATTGAAGATGATAGCATATGGCCTGACCCAACAATATATGAATAAATTGACAAGGCAACAAAACAACAGGACAGGCCAGGGAGGCTTCAAAGAATGTCAACATAATACTCCAATGCAAATATCCGGTCCTACAAGCTCACATCAAGTGCCGTTACTTGAAATGTCCAAAATAATGATCGCTTGCACAGCCACCAGCGCCCACCCAATGAATACAACCATCAGCATAACCATCGGGAAAGTTATAGCAGCTCACATTCACGGACGAATAATACACATTCTTCATGCCCACATCAACACAATACATTAGCACACATTGCTCCGAACCAAATCAGCAAACCAGGCATCGGTATGTCTACAACATAGATGAAACAATAGCAAACAAAAGGGCCCGTACTATAGAGAAACAGCCATTACAATGAGGGCCCGCACCAAAACCATTATCATGGCCAACAACATATCGGTAATGGTCAAGTCGGTTTCAGTGCACCTCACTCCTAGAACAATCATTATGATCTGCAGCAACAGCCCTGGCTAACTGATAAAACAAATAACCAACATGATTCCTTCAGATTGTTGGATATAAGAGATTCTACACTCGTCAAGAAACTCATCTACGAAACAGTTGTGGAGAACATACCACCACTAGGCAGAGATGACGGGTAACGAGATCATTGTTCTCGTTGTAGAAAAGTTTTGCTCAATTGAAATATTGTTATTATTATTATTATTATGACTAGAAACTTGGAGCTAAGACATTCCAGTGGTTAGCCAGTAGTTTTAATATATTTTTTTGTTTATATATTACTTCGAAACAAAGTTTTGGTTTCACCATGTTTCAACAAAACTGTCCTTGTAGTTTGATCCCACTGTTGTTCTTCTTGTCACTGTAGATTGGGGCTATACTTGCATTTTGAAAACCCGTTGCCTCTAATCAAGTCAAATGTTAAAATAAGTAATTCATAAAATTTAATGGGCCTTTTTTTGCAGCAAGAGGATATTTTTCATCAAACGACGCTGGGCTGACCATCAAACCTTCGGTCTATCAATGAAGGTCTACGGTTATATGAACGAATACGTGATGGATGCTTACTCAGAGTTGTTGTTGCAAGAACAATTTTACAGTAGACACAACTTACACAAGCACATAATGTACATTGAAGCTTCAGTAAGTTTTAATTTAATTCCTCTACCTTTTTTAAAATATGAATAAAAAATTGTACCAGAGAATAGTAAGGAAGCATCTATCTTTTGCAGGACAAATTTCAGGTCAAAGATGTAAGCATTGAACTTCTAAAACAATACATTATAGAAAAAATAATTGGCTATAGGATGTCAAACGTCTGCAACTTTGTGAGTTGATCTTGCTAACTTCACTCTACTGTGTTGGTCTTTGTTTATCCAGTTTTTCCTCTTATTTCCCCTCACAAATATTCATGCTCACTGTTTTAGGTGTTAATTCCTATGAGACAAGGCCACTTTGTACACTTGATAATCGTTAATTTCGAGAAGAAATGCCTCGAGATCTTGTGTCCTTTTATCAATTGTGAGGGTATAAAGGAACATTCAGACATTGTGATTAAAAACTTCAAGAGAGCGTACCATTCAACTTACAATACCTATCCTCACAGAATAAACGATTTCAGTGTACAACCTGTGACATGCATAACTAACTCCGATAGAGAGCGAGTCTCTTGTTCCTATACATGTACATCAATATGTTCTTGTCAACCTGTAATTCATAATTCATTTGTGTTATTCATCCTGTAATCACCTATATATTACTCTCAATTGACAGGGACGACAGCAGTATATTCATAATACACTTGATGCCTCTCATTGATATGAGGTCACCCTATTTTATCAACAAAGTACGTTTTATTTGTGTCAAATCACAAGAAGTTACACTATATACTATTGAACAAACGACCTATACCATTGAGATTTAGAATATTTTTTCTTAAATTTGTTATTTCTCTCCATGCATATCTATGTGAAGCCGTTGCGAGAACAACTAACTTACAAAATGATGACAACTGGCCACAACAAGGGCAAAATATTCGAAGAATTGCAAAGTGTCTTCAACCAACACAACATACAACGTAGAAGACCGAACATTTGAAGTCTACTATTCTAACACCTAGCTGTCAGAACAAGAAAAAATCACCTATTTTGTCTCGTGCTCCGTGATTCAATATACATTTATATCTATACTAGATATATGTCATGTAAAAAGTATGTTTGTCATATAAAAGGTGGTGAAATTTTGGCATAAAGAAACAAGACCGTGACTATTCCTATCATAGGTCAGTGGCTCCTCATAACAAGGGACAGTGCTTGGCTGAGGGAACGTCTCAGAACAAACGTTCGGCACAATCACGAGAGACCGTGACTCTAAATAACAGAATTTGATGCCTCTCCTAACTTCACTGTCGTACCCACGACAAAATCCGAATGCTTCGATAATGTCATCCTTCAGTTCCACTAGTGTGTGTACAACTATGTTTCTTCCGCCTCAGCTTCTCAAAGTGCCATTCTAAACACTTTTACTACTTAGCGATAAAAAACACTTTAACTCATGTGTCAGCGTCGTGAGTGAGCGACAGGCATGGAGGAAATTTTTCGACAGGAACATACATGATGCAACACAAAATCCCGAATTCATACCAAGAAGATCACATATGGATACTATGGATATGCACTATGATTCGTGTGTGAAAGCCAGGCCTGGCAGACAACACAAAGCAAAGGTCCATCATGCAAAACCAGAGCATGGTTTTATGATCGCAAAATGCATAGTTGTGTACTCAGAGGGTCCACGGGGTTGTGTCTCCAAGAGGCACAGTGAATTTGGAAATTTGAAGCATTGTTTTAGCGAGGAAAGTCAATGCTGCAAAACGGAAGCACGGTTCATATGAGGAAAAATACACGTATGGGCACTCTAGATAGGCATTGTGCTCTGTGTGCGAAATACACGGCTGGCACAAAGACACAAAGCAAAGGTCCATGATGTAAAACAAGAGAACGGTTTTATAATAGCAAGATGCACTAATGTCCACGCAGAGCATGAATGGGGGTGCGTGTGCGAGAAGCATGGCTACCATGGAGTCAGGAAGTCACAATTTTTCAAAGTACAACTTCCTCCGGGTGAACAAACACCACAACATTTTACACAAAATAAAATAGCAACTAACTTCAAGTGATAGAAGTTAACCACTACGTATTTCTCTTGAGACCCCATCCAGCAGGAGATTGCTCAAAAATGTCGATGCCTATAGCAAGGCAGCAAGCGCTTATGCAGACGGTCCTTCATCTTTAGAATACGGCGGTAAAGCTCATAGCTAATGTACCCATCCTGAAGAAAAAGTGAACGGACATGAAAATTTATAATAAGAACAAGCATCTGTGCAAAAACAAAAATTCAAATTAGAAAAATCACATACAATTGTTGCATATTTCAAATGCTCCTGAGAAAGTGGTTTCCAATCCCAGTAGTGATGCTTATCTCTTGGGAATGTTGAGTTCATATCCCTGTAAGATTCATCTATGATGTCTGCCGCTAGGTCTACCATGGAGTCCCTTTCTTGGCCACCTTTGATCATATACTCCTCCTAAATGTCGATGTGATACTCTCTTGGAATATTAATGTAACTTTGAAAGAGAACCCTTCTGTCCATGCTGACATCGATGCTAGCGAATGTTATACCTCTGGTTTCAAGGAAATCCTTCAAAGCTGGACACCGCGATCTCGCCTTGCACATGTGATAGAGCAAAACATGCTTGCGCATCGCCAGTTGAATCACGTCAACTTCCTATTCCCCCAATAATCCTTCCGAGTGTACTCCAGGTCTAGACCAACAAACTTGTACTCGTCCTCCCGCAACCATTGCTCATACATGGCAATGATCTCCTCGACCTTGTAAGGCTCGTTGATGTACAAGACGTCGATCTTCGTGTTCGCATCAGCCCGTATCTCATGATACTCAGTAGTGTTCTTCCCGTCATCCATGCCAAACAAGAAAGGTGAGGTTGGAACTAGAGCTGAGGTTGTGTGAAAACAATTGAGCGTGGTGAGGACGATGGGGAAATGGCTACACGCGTCGCTTCCGTCGCGAGAATGGGGACATGTGGTGACCTACAGGAACCGACTGGTATATAAACTTGATGGAAGACAACCTCAATTACCATGTCCATCAATGTGAATTACAAACCGTCAATAGACGGTTGTGCTTCCCAAGAGCGTTGAATCATGATTCCTCCTACACTCAGCGTTGGGCAAACAATTTAATAGGGCGTCACATCCAAATTAATCATGGCAAGGTAACTGAATAGTCACATCAAATAGGCGCGACATCAGTCATGAGTTGGTCCTTTCACCAGTGTACACACCTAGAGAAGAGTGCGAGAATGCTCAGGGACACCCTATCGTCCATCTTAGATCCGACGGCACCACACACATGGCTCTCCTAGCCTCTATGTGTACAAGCTGATATAGCCTATAGATTTGTGCACGGGTGTGTATGCAAAAGAGGCACGCGGTTCAAGCCTCTATAGGCACGCATGTGGGGGTTCTCGACGCACTAGTAACATCACCCTCTGCATACACAAAAATGTGGTACAAGTGCCATGCATCCAAATACCCAGCTAGAGAGTTATAGACTCTCTATACCCACGGGCATATTGTACTACAGGCGCCCGAGCCATGGAAGTCAAGGCACTACAGGCACAGACGTGGCCACTGTGTACAGCACGGGTGTGTATGCACAAGAGACAAGGAAGAGTGAAGCCTGAACCTGTTGGGACATGGGCCATAGGCACGGGGGTGTAGCATCTATAGGCATGGAAGTGAACCTCTATACGCACGTGAATGAACCCACTACAGGCATGGGAATGAACCTCTATAGACATAGCAAATGAAAATACAAGGTTCTTTATATATTATTCCATTCCTCTAGCTCACTCAAAAACTTTGCTACCTCCATCTCTCCCTCCTCATGAGTCCGAAACTATCCCTCTCACCATTGCCCGCCTCCAGGGTCCACCTCTAGGGTTTGAAATTCTTCGCCGATCCCAATTGGTCCGCCTCTAGGGTTCGAGGTTCTTCCCCGATCCCCATTGGTCCGCCACTAGGGTTCGTTGTTCTTCACCAATCCCCATTGGTCCACCCCTAGGGTTCGTTGTTCTTTGTCGATCCCCATTGGTGCACCTCTAGGGTTCATAGATCTTCCCCGATCGTCTTCCGCTCTACACTTTCTTATTGTTTATTAATTTCTAGGTTGTGCTTGTACAGAACTTGCACGCAGTTCATTTCCTTTGTATTGCTCTGTTCCATCCTTGTTCGCACCCAGCTGCTTATCTGCTTTCACAGATATGGCTTCCAAAGGTATGGATCCTATTAAAATGTATCCGCCCGCTACATAATCAAATCCATGATTACGTTTTTTCAAAAGTTTCATTTGATTTTTCTTGTTTTAAGTTTCGGGTTTAAGTTAGTTTTGTTAATCGTCAACTAGATCTGATACAAATTAATCCTTCTCTAAAGAAATCTAAGACGGTTAGAAAAATAAATTAGTCATCTATTCATCACTCCTGTATTTCTGTACTAACGAGGGGACTGTAAAAATACATTTGCTGCTCAGTTTCTAATTATTTGGCCACAAAGCTGGTCAAATTTATTTTATGAAAAGAAGGAAGGATGGATTTGAAGTAGCTATTTGTTTAACCTAATGTGTTTTTTGTTATCTACTTTCACCAATTTCTAGTTGTTCCATAACATTTTTGCTCTTAATTTAACCAGGTATGGTTTGCCCTACTTGCCGCAATCCAAAAGGTCGTTGCAAATGTTATGCTAGAGAAATGCAGGAGTTTGATCTTATTCTAGATGAGAATTGCTCGATACGCATGGTTAGTGGACAAATTTACCATACTTATCTCTGTATCTTATTCAGAAGACACTGGACATGATCCACTTTTTGATGTCCACTTTTGGACTATCAAGTTTTTTATATCTTATTCCATCTCTTTGCCTCTCACAATCACTTCTCTGTCTCCATATCTATACATTAAACCATGCAAAACATTCTAGTCATTAATCTATCATACTATATCGCTATGAATTACACAAAATCTTTAACTAGCGAATGCCCAAAGAGTTTGAATATTTACTTACAACTTTTCATTTTTAATAATTTTCACAGTATGTGCCTTGCAATGCCAGAGCATTTCTTGCTGATTACATAAATACATAGAAGGAGCATCAACAAAAATATCATGGCAAGCAGATTGAGCCTACACATGTTAGCCTAGAAAACAGGTCCTACCAAGTTACCTTTAAGCACAGTCCAAAACACACAAAGCTACAGGGTGATGGTTGGATGAAATTTGCTATTGATTATGGTCGGCCTGGAGACCGCATAGAATGTTTCACACCTGACCATGGACTGAATCTGGAGGCCATACCTTATCGCAGAATTCGAACGCTCTTTCCAATGCCTCATCTCGGCAAGACTATAAAGCTTCAATTAAATGTTTTGCCAGTTTTTATAATCAGGAATGATTTAGTACTAATTTTATACATCTTGTTATTCCAACTCTCGATGATCTTTCTTCGAAAGACCACGAGTACGTTCAATGTTGTGTCTACACACATGATATTGAGCTTACGTACAACCAGACATGGTTCTTTCTGTGTTGCCTTTTTGGAGATACATTCATCTGTTGTTGCGTGTTTGTCCATGTGTTGACAACAACAAACACAAAACATGCTATCATGGTTAGTTATCACTCTCCGTATTTACTGTTTTTCAACGGAATTTATTTGTAGAACTTGATGTTTTTCAACATTCAGTATGAAGTTCAGACATGACTTTTGAACTGATGGCAATCTATTATACCTGCAAGTATGAAGTTCAAACATGACTTTTGACATGCTGACAATCTATTATACCTGCAAGTAGTGATAACTTTTGACCTGCTCACAACCTAATAAGCTCAGCATTTCTATTATGCCTGCAGTGCACTAAAAATACATATCACTATGTTGTTGTTCTCCTTTCTTGATCTATCTATTGATTTTTTTTCAATTACTTGTTCCATAACAAATTAGATTTATGTAAGCTTAATTTCAATTAAATAAATTAGATTGTTTCCACATTGAACGTTCCCACTATTGAATTCAATGACAAAATAACAATTCTTTCTATTTATTTTATATCTATTTCCTTTAGAAAATTCCAAGGAGTGTTGTCTCAACATTAAAGACATGGGTGGATGTGCCTGCCAACGCTAGACCCTTGAAGTTGTAGAAAAAGAATTCCGTGTCATCACACCTTCATCATACTCCATCTGCACAAAATACGAATGGATGGTGATTGAGAAGTATTCTTTCGAAGAATTCCTGTTCGATACAGGCTTTGCTGAAAAGGACATTCTTCTGATAACCTTCAAAGAGTGCAATGATCATTTTGTGTCCATTATCTTTCAGCATATTGTATAGATGATGTTAGTGCCGCAATTAAAATGCTGCCCCTAAGGACTGCTTTGTTTGTTAGGTTGAAGTTATCTTTTGCCCATATCAAGATGGTGCTACATTGGTAATTGTAATGGCACTTATGAAGCTCATATGAACGAACTGGATATTTGAAGTCTGACAACGTCCTGTAATCTGAATTTGTGTGCAAGACGGTTGGGAAGAATAAAACTGCACCCGGTGCTTTGTGTGCAACACCCGCGCCTGCCAGGGAATCACAAAGAACGGTTCTACACACAATTTCCATGATGTAAATCAAAAGCACAGATTTATATCAGGAAGATGCATTGTATGTGTACATGGCAGATACACAGTGGTGAGTATATGGGACAAAAGGCTGTCACGGAGACACAAAGCACAGTTTTAAGTAAGAAAGTTGGGGTGCAAAAAAAGCACGTATGTCTACTGTGGATATGCAATGTGCTTTGTTTGCGAAAGACATGGCTGGCAGGACACCAAACAATGATTCTTGCGACATGTATCTGTACAAAGCACTGTATCTTTACATAGCACATCTCCACGATGGTGCGTGCAGTCGTGCACAAAGCACCACTGGCGGCGAGAAACGAATCACGATTTTAGACACGGTTCTAGAAACGAAGCATGGTTTTAGAGAAAGCAGATCCATGGCGATGCGTTCACGAGAGGCACGGCTCGTATGTAACACACAGCACTATTTTATATTAGTAACATGCACTATATCTGTGTAACATCCCAAGTGCTACCCTTGCCATTTATGGTCATGTAACCTATGTGAACCTATGTTGTCATGTGTTTGAATGATATGATATTGCTCATTGCCTTTCCATCTCATGCATCATGCATCATGCTCATCATCTCATTTACATCTTGTGTTGCTTGCTAGTTGGTCTTGTGTGAAGTGTATTGTGGATGTGTGCAATGTGTGGTGCAACAACTCCCTCCCTTCTTCTCCATTTTCAAAACTATACCTAAACCTCTTTATTCCTTTTGTTTTTCTTCATGAGAGTTAACTTGTTCATAAAATCTGTTAAAATGTTCTGGCGTTAGGGGATTTCATATAGAGTAGGAATGTGGTGCTCTTCTTGTTATTTGAAGTTTGGCCTTATGGGGTTTTGCAATAAACAGTGGATGTTTATTTAAAAAGTATTTAATTTACTTGCCCTGAAAATCATCTTTGTAATTTTATTAAATAGGGCATATTCCCTTCTGTGTCAAAGTATTTTTGTTTTGACTAAAACCCTTTTCTTTTTCGCTGCGGGGTTTTTCTTGTGTTACTATTATTTTAAAAAATAAATCCCTCTATTTTCTTTTCTATGAGAGAGAGAGGGCGAGCTGGGCCTTTTCCTTCCCCTTGCGGCCCAGCCCAGGTAGTCGACGGCTACCTGCTCCGTTCCCTTCGCCGTTAGGTTTAGTGAGTGGGCGCCTGAGAGAGCGCGTCGCCATCGCCATGAGAGGCTCACGGACGCTGAGTCCAGCGCTATTTCGCCCCCCCCCCCTTTATAAGTGCACGGATCCCTAGGGTTCTCCCTCTCCCTCCTCGCCGCTGCCGCTCCCCTTCTCCCTCTTTCTCCCCCCTTCTCCTTCTTCTTCTATCAGGTAAGATTCCAAGAGAGTGAGGTTCAGAGAAGCAGAGTGTCGGTGTCTTCAGGTCGTCGTCGTCGCCTCCGGTGGCGCTCGTCGTCGTCGGGATGCCGCGGTACTTGCCGGTGCTGTCCACACCCTGTTCTCGACGCTAGGGCGCATTGAGAGGCCCTGTGTCGCTGGCTTCCTCCTCTTCAACCCCGCGTCCTCGAAGCTCATCGTCGTCTTCTTCCTCTGCTCCGCCCTGCTTCGAACGCAGCATCGTCGCCTCCCCCCTCCCGCGCGCATCTGTGTATCCTCCCCCCTCTTTGCATCTCTTCTCATGGTCATAGCGCGTAGCCCTGCATCGCCTGAGTGCCGCCTTCGGTCGTCGCCGTGTCGTCGCCATGGATGGGCAGAGAACTCTGCTCAAGATCGAGGAGCCCTCCTGCCATTGCCTCCTTCGTGTTTGGGCGCGGGAATGGGTTCCTCGTAGTCCCCGCATGACTCGCGTAGAACCAATTGCACTGCTAGCTCCCGTCGCTGGTTTTGATCGCCGTCGTTGCCTTTGTCGTCGGTGTGATGTTCGTCAGTTTTGTCAGTTAGCCGCATACCCTATTAGTATTAGTGGGCTCGATGCCCCCTTCTGTTGAGATTCGATTCAGTAGTGCAGTGGTGTGTGCGCTGGGGTTACAAATTGCAGGTCTGGGGTTCGATCCCCAACCCCCCCCCTTTTTTTTTCCTTTTGTTTTTTTATTTTCTTTTCTGATGTGGTCTGTTGTGTGTGTATGTGTATACCTACATGTATAAATGTTTTTTTTCTTTTCCCCTTTTCTGTTTAGTAGGTATATGTGTAAGTGTATGTGCTTGTGTGTGTGTGTGTGGTGCTTACATACATGTGTATGTGCATATATGTGTGCACATATATGTGTGTGTGTGATGAGCACCCACACACATAGGTGTGTGTGTGTATATGAGTGTGGGTGTGCTCATATGCACTTGTGCATATGTAGACATGTATGTGTGCATGTATGTGAGTGTGTGTGTTGTGTGTGAGTGAGTGATGTGTGTATGACAAGTGTGTCATGAGGGGCCTTGTCCAAGACAAGAGGGCCCCTCCTTTATTTATTTTGTTAAGTAATCATTTTGCAATGCTTATTGTGGATCTTGTGCCAATATTCCATTTCTGGGTTATGTCCTTTTATGGACATGCCATTTATGGCAGCCCCTATATGTGGAAATAAGTGGCAAATAAGTCACAGGTGATTCTTGTGCTATTTTTCGAGCTAGGTTGTGGTATGATGTTACATGCAAGTATATGAGTGTGATATATTATTTTGGGGTAGAATCACCCAAGGAACCCATTGGTGCAACTTGTTTTGTCATTTGAGAAAGTTTGACAAAATGTCATTTTTTATCAAAGTGCCATTTTGTCATTTTAGTTAGAATTAATCCATGCATGCTTTGATAATTGTGTCAACATGGAAGTGGTAGTTTTTCATGAGTAGAATGCCATGGTATTTACTTTTGTCATGATACTCTTGCATATAAGTGGGAACCATGCTCCAAAGTGGTTATTAAAATGTTGTTGTTTTTCAACATGCTAAATATTTCGAAGTCTGAGAATCTGTTAATATTTTATGCCATGATGAGTGGATGCTACCAAGTGATGTGTTGTGTTTTAGCTCAAGCTTAGTGCTAGTGATTTGAAGTAGATGTTTCCCTCTGCCATCCTGTTAATTTTCATGCCATGAGGTGGTCTCTATCACCATTAGTTTCTACTATCAACTTGCTATCAGCTAAACTCGGATTCTAGAAAACTATGATTTTCACTAAGTCCCTAGAATCTGTTTCATCATGCCAACTTGTGAGCTTCATGCTTATTGATACATGCTTCCTTTCCAATTTATGTAGTTGGATGATTTGATAAGCATGCTATGTAGATTATGTGAATGCCTTGTTTGAGGTTGGAGACTTCCTGTAGCTCTAGATATTTGCTGTGAAAGTTGCCATGTTGCTATTTTGTGGCAGATTGTTTGTTTTAGTGTTTTGTGACTTGTGAGATATATGTTCCATTGTCTTTGCTTGATCTTTGGATCTATTTTGGTTGGTTTTTCATTACCTAACCAGTGTCTACCTTGGAATGCCAAGGAATAGTCCATGGCCTTCATTGTCTTGTGTTTTGCCTTCGTAACTTGTCATGAGCGTAATGTGAGAACTGTAACTCCGTTTCCTACGTTCTACCTATGCATTTGTATCGATTTTGCATGAAGAATTCATATTTGCCATGATCATGCATATTCAAACAACTTAACATGAGGTTCTGTCAAGAATTGTAAATAACTTAACTATCGCATGAGAAACATGACTAGTTTAGGATTGTCATGTTAAATACTTCAAATGAATCATGCATAATATTGTTTGTGCATTGCACCTTGGTTGGTTGTTTATTGTTGTTGTTTCTCTTGGGTAGACGCGAGTGTTGAACCAGAGTACGAGGATCCAGGAGAGTACCACTACGAGGACCCCGCTCTTTGTCCCTCTGAAGAACCAACAGGCAAGATGATCGTACCCAGATACCGACACTATTTTTTGCTTTGCTAGATGTCTCGCTCTTATCGTTACATATGTGTTACCTACCACTTGAATGTCAAGCCTCCTGCATTGCCATGATAGCCTCTAACCCTCCACATCCTAGCAAACCTTGTTTGGCTAAGTTACCGCTGCTCAGCCCCTCTTATAGCGTTCTTAGTTGCAGGTGCAGGTTGTTTCCATGTGATAACATGGATATATGGCATATCACAATATTAACTTTTATTTAATTTAATGCACATATATATCTTGGTATGGTGGAAGGCTTGGCCTTTTGCTCAGTGTTTTGTTCCACTTTTATCGCCATAGTTTCTTGTTACCGGTGTTATGGTTCCATATTTTGCGCTCCTAACATGCTCGGGGTTGTTATGGGGACCCCCTTGATTATTCGGTTGAGATTAAGACTTGTCTGGCAAGACCCAACATTGGTACTATTTGCTTAAACAACTTAATAAATTTGCATAGGGCTTTGCAACCCCATGGATAATTAATCAACCCCCAGGCCAGTGCTCCTAATGAGTGTTGGTCCAAACTAGAGCCATGTGCGGGGCCAACCTGGGGCAACTCGGGATATTTCTATTAGGCCACCGTACATTGTGCTTATCTGTCGTGTCCTGAGAACGAGATACGCGGCTCTTATCGGGTTCGTCGACACGTCGGGTGGTCTTGCTGGACTTGTTTTACCTTTCTCAAGTGGCTTGCGTGAGGGACTCTGATTTTCTTCAGGCTATCTCGAGGTGTCGGATTCCCTTTGGATTTGCCTAGGATGATCACGAGATCCGTGGTCGAGGCTGTTCCCATGGAATGTGGTTAATTTATGATGGAGTAGTTGGAGCACCCCTATAGGGTTAAATCTTTTGGAAAGCCGTGCTCGCGGTTATGTGGCAACTTGGATATTTGTTTAACACCCGGTTATAGTTAACTTGAAGTAAACTCTAATAAAATGCACCAACAGTGTGAGTAACCGTGATCGTCACTGCTCGTGAACATGATCCGAGAGAGAACATGGCGGGGTTATGATTGACGTAAGTAGGTGTTCAGGATCGCTTAGCGATCATTCTAGTTCTCGCTCATTTATCATAGACCACATATTTACATACATGCTCTCGTAAGATTAGCCACCATAAATGCTTAGTGATGCTGCAAACTAAATACTTATACCCCCATCCAACCTATAAGCTTGAATAGTCTCGGTACCCGGTCACGAGATTGCTGAGTCCGCATGGCTCACAGATTACTACAACAAATACAGGTGCAGGTGCAGAGGAGATCATGCCAGATGATATGACACAGCTCTAGTGGGAGTATGACGAGGAGCTTGGCAGGATGTACGTCACTTATCCAGACGAGTAGAGAGGCCTTGGTCATGATCTTTCAGGCTAGCAAGCCAGTGTCATTGCATCCTTATCGTTTGTTTTCGTCTGTAGTCGGACCCTGTCTTTGGAATGATCTTTGAATAAAATGTGTGGAACTGTAATTTAGCATGTGGCGAGTGTAAGCCAACTCTTATACTCCTCTCTTCATAAATGTATGTGATGATACTGTACTTGCGAACGACAAGATGCGCCTCTATCCATGTCGAGGTCCCCGTGCCTAAATATGGATAGGCGCGCTTCTTGGGCGTGACAATCTATACACAGCAGATCCACGATGGTGCGTGCACGAGAGTCACGACTCATATGTAATACAGAACATTGTTTTATATTACTAACATGCACCATATCTGTACACAGCATGTCCACGACAGTGCGTGCATGAGAGGCACGGCTCATATGTAAGACACGAAGCAAGGTTTTTTACCAGCAACTTTCGCGATTTAAAACGGAAAGTACGGATCTATGCCAACCATACGCATGTGTCTGCACGCGTTAGGTCCATGGGTGTGCTTGTGGTAGAGGGAAACACGAAGCACGTTTTTTACCAGCAACTTCCACGATGTAAAACGAAAAGCACGCATCTATGCCAACCATACACACGGGTCTGCACGCGTTAGGTCCACGGGTGTGCTTGTGGTAGAGGGAAACACGAAGCATGGTTTTTTACTAGCAACTTCCGCGATGTAAAACAGAAAGCACAGGTCTGCACGCGTTAGATCCATGGGTGTGCTTGTGGTAGAGGGAAATATGAAGCATGGTTTTTTGCAGCGAACTTCCATGATGTAAAATAGAAAGCAGGGATCTATGCTAACCAGACGCATGAGTTTGCACGCGTTAGATCCATAGGTCTGCGTATGCTAGAGGGAAACATGAACCACGGTTTTTTGCAGGGGAGGGGTGGGTAGGTGTGCTTTCCTATGTCATTCATTCATCTGGCGCTATTAGAATGTATACTATGAAAAGCACAGACGTGTGGGAGAATCTGCATTGTTGCTACTGGAGCAAACGCACACTACTAGCTAGATTCTAGTGTGTGCTCCATGGAATGCAAAGTTCATTACTGCACAGACAGCCATGAGGTACATGGTTCTACATGTCGGTAACACAATACCGTGACTACATGTGAACTGCCCTCATCTATTATGTCACAATAACAAAGCAAACGTTCATCATGTCGCTTCCACGGGACTAGAGACTCTTTAAAAGGTCGAGAGAAAACGACAGAAATTGGATTGATTTTAGGACATGTGAACTGCTTCATCGAGTACAACAAACAACCTTACAAGGACAAAAACAAACAACCTTACAAACGATGCAAAAATTATAAAGGTTTCTTGCTCATGTCTAAATCTCTAAGCTCCATAAGCTTCCCCACGGATGGCGCTACAACATGTAACTCTGAAAGCTTCCCCGCAGAGAGCTGTTTTCAGCATTCACAGCTGCATGGATTGGTTAAGTCTACGTATTCAACACTTTTGTTTGTTAAATCCAGCCTGGTGTGTTTGCAACTTGAAGTTAATATAAGGCGAACACATTTAGAAGCCCTCTTGTCCCACTTAAACACCTTCCATTGCATTGCATAAAAATATAACCTGGTTGCTGGGGACGTGAAGTCTGGAAGGTAGCGAAACTTAATCTTCATGGTATCCAACTCTCTTGCATTCAGAATAAAGAACGTCGCAAAATCAATGTGTTCCTGACAGCTTTCGTAATCTTCCAGTGTTACTGTCTTCAGACGAATGGGATGGTCTTTGACAAATAGCTGGAACTTACGGTGCCAATATGTTCGTTTACCACTAGAACGATTAAATCCTCCCTAAAACATGCGAGACAGCAAAAGAACGATTAGTTATATTATGTCCATCCCGAAAATCTTGTCATATATTTGTCTAGATCCGGATGTATCTATCAATAAAGCTTTTGTAGACACAGGTATACCAACCAAGACAAATGTATGACACGATTTTTGAGACGGAGGTATGAGTGCTACACTATTAAATGCTTGTGAAAACCATTACCGAAACAAACAAGTTCTCTAGGTTTGGAAAGAGTTTGAACAATTGAAGAGCCTGGTCAACTTTATAATGCTGCAATATAAAAAAGTCTTGACGGATTGTCGTATTTTTGTTAGCCCAACAGCCATCGAACCCTTTAGGAAACATAGAACAAAGTTAATAAAATAAAAGGTTGGATGACATCAAACTCGTTTCCTCCAACGAAACAAGGTGAAAGTATTGTGGAAATTCAGTACCTCGAGAGAATCGTAGTCACCCGGGTTAATGAATTCATCCAATGTCTCCAATTTAGATGCGGAGACAATGGTTAACTGCACGGGTTCACTATCCAAATCATAAATCAATCGTTGAAGTGCGGGGACATCGTGGATAATGAGTTCAAATTCCCCACAGGAGATGCCAATGCTTACAAGCTTAGCTGAGTTTATTCGGATGCAATCGTTTTTTTCATTCAAAACAAGCAGCAGGCACTCGAGTGAAGAACAACTATAGTGGATTATGCTGTCCAGAGAGGCATCTGATATATTGAATCCACGCATCGACGATAGATGTCTGCACTGGAGGTAGCACGCCGGGATGCATAACCGGCAAACCGTGCCCTCATGACGGGAGAGGATGACTTGAGGAAGGCTCAAATCATCAGCTACAGGTTCTCCACTAACCCAAGTTCCAGAGTGAGTTTTCTGGACGAGCTTCTTGCTATAGTAGGGGAAACTAGAGGTTGTCTCTATATGAACTGTTTCTAGATGGTTAAAAAGATGAGCAGCAGGGATCTCACGACAGTCGAGATTCACAGGAGCGGTGCGCCATAAGGGCCGCCACCGCGATGCGAGAACTTGCATGCGGATGGCATCCTTGGTCGGGAGATGGGAGACAATCTCACCTAGGACGGCGTCCGGCAGGCTGATGATGATGTCTAGACCAGATCCCTCTCTGTGTTCGTCCGGTCGAGGGGGGCGGCCATCACCGCCTCTTGCACCTTCGACCACCACCACACAACCAGATGACGGCATCGCCGGTGGAGCGAGCCTCGCCATGTTGGTGCTAGGGGCAGTGCACATCCCCATCTCCATTGCCAGGGTAAGACAGCGATGTGTATGGTGGATCTAGAAAGACGGTTAGGTCTTCAATGCCTCTATGTATATGAACTGTAACCTATCTATTGGCCCTACATGTCATTAACCCTATGGCCACAAGAAAAATAAATCTTGTGTCCCTTTCTCTCCTGCAAACACAAGAAAACTTACAAGACACTTTACTACAATGGATGCTACTGTTTTTTGAATATTCAGATATCCATTCTTCTTTCTTCAAATCTGCACATACTCTCCATACTTCTTCACCGTTCTCCTATTAAAAAGTAATAAACGGCAAAAAAAATTAGAATAATTAGTCATGGGTATATTTCTGGAAGCCGTAGCAATATTTCTACGGTGCTAGATATTGTACATTATATTGTTTCTGTTCAGGCTCTATTTTTACCTTTTAATTCTTCACTCATATTGTTCGCCGGTATAAAATAGTCTCCATTCCGTTCTTTCTCCAGAACCTTCATTGAGCATATAATATACACAGCACATCCACGATGGTGCGTGCACGAGAGGCACGACTCATACGTAAGACAGAGCACTGTTTTATATTAGTAACATGTATCGTATCTGTACACAGCACGTCCACGATGGTGCGTGCATGAGAGGCACGGCTCATATGTAAGACAGAGCATTGTTTTATATTAGTAACATGCACCGTATCTATACACAACACGTCCACGGTGGTGCGTGCACGAGAGGCATGGCTCATATGTAAGATAGAGCATTGTTTTATATTAGTAACATGCACCGTATCTATACACAGCACGTCCACGACAGTGCGTGCACGAGAGGCACGGCTCATATGTAAGACAGAGCACTGTTTAATTTTAGTAACATGTACCGTATCTGTACACAGCACGTCCACGGTGCTGCGTGCACGAGAGACACGGCTCATATGTAAGACAGAGCACTTTTTTGTGTTAGTAACATGCACCGTATATGTACACAGCATGTCCACGGTGGTGCGTGCACGAGAGGCATGGCTCATATGTAAGACAAAGCATTGTTTTATATTAGTAACATGCATTGTATCTGTACACAGCACATCCACGGCTGTGCGTGTCCGAGAGGCACGGCTCATATGTAAGACAGAGCATTGTTTTATATTAGTAACATGCACCGTATCTGTATACAGCATGTCCACGGCGGTGCGTGCATGAGAGGCACGACTGATTGGAAACATGATGCATGGTTTTTAGACAGGAAACGTCCATGATGCAAAACAAAAGCACGGATTCATAATAGGAAGATGCATGTATCTGTAAACAAGATATGCACGCCTGATAGTGAGACACGAAAACATGATGTGTGATATAAAACTACAACACGATTTAATACTAGGACAATGTGAGAGACGCATGACACGCTGGGAGACAAGAAGCACAGTCCACCTATAGATATATAAGTCTTACATATCTGAACATCTATAATTATGAATAACAATCTTTTGTACCATAGATTTTATTAAAAACATCTGGATACAACTATACGCCACATAAATGTTTCATTTCACAGTCTATAAGTAGGATCACTACGGCAGAGGGCTGAAAATAACAGCCAGCTCCTGATCACGTTCTTTGAAGGTTATGAGCACCAATTTGTTGACTTCAATAGCGATGCCCGAAGAAAATCACCGAAACCTTCCTTCTTGAACACCATTCTACCAGCCAAGCCAATAAAGTAGGAATAAGGAATGCTCACAGATATATCATCATCTTCCTAAACCAAAGTAATTTCAAGAGTCAAAGAACCAGCCCTAGGAATTGACAAAAAAATCCTTCTCACAACCATGCTCGGAATAACCTGAAAAAACATCAAGTTATATGGTGTTCAGCTTACAAATTTAAAACAGTACACTAGAGCAAAGAACAAATAAATAAACAGTAGCCAAAAACAAAGCTCACCATATGTTGAGAATTAACATTCATGGAATCAATCCTATGAACAAAAGGAGTACACAATATGTAGTTGTCATCAAAGAACCGTTGTGACATGAAATACATTTGTTGATAATTCAGACTGACACCATGACTATAAAAACAACTCTCGACAATTTTCCTCTCAGTTTCCCTCAGATACTCAAGAGCTACAAAAAAATATTTTCACAAGTTCAGCAGAACAACAAAACGTATAAGCTGAAACAAAATATAAAATAACTCAAAAAAAACTTACCAACACAGGGTAAAGGAAACAACATAACACCATTCCGATGAAAATCAACACCAATCATAGTTTCATAGTGCTCAAGCCTAACAGTCATAATGTCACAATGAGGGAGACCATAATCACTCACAAGTTCCTCCCACGAAGGACCATGGAATTTACTGCTCACCCGGTCATGTCTAAACGGAACACCATATAAGTAACCCTTACTGTTGTGAAGAGCAAGATCAATATCTTTGTCATCCATCCGAATAGCTAAAGCTCTGCATTTCTCAATGTACCGAGCAAGATGTGATCTAACACTGCACGGAACATACTACAAAAAGAATGGAAGCAAACATCATAATCATATAAACAAAGGCATTAGATTACATTCCAACCAAAAAAACATCAACCATATGCCACAATCAGATAACACAAGAAATAGAATCTTACAACACGCCTTGAACAACGATGATCCAGCACCACAGTGAACACAGGCGCACAAGAATCAAAGGAAGGACATGGCCACCTGGAGCTCGGCAAAAGGAGCAAGCCATTACCTGCAAAGAAACGGTGACCAATAAGAACTGATACCACAACCGAGTTGAAAGTTGACATTTGATTGTGTTGAAAGCCCCCACCCGTAATTTCCCCTGAAATCTCAATTTCCCAGAAATATAATGGGAAAAAGAACAGGAAAAAGGAAGCCGCGACTACACGATTACCAGGGGACGACCACAGCGGGGCAACGACGGCCAAGCGACCACAGTGGGGCGACGACGGGTGACGATAACGGAAGCAAGACGACAGCAGGGCGACAACGATGGGGCAACGGCCAAAGCAAGACCACAGCAGGGCAACGATGTCAGGGCGACGGCCGAAGCAAGACGATAGCGGGAGACGGGGCGGGACTTGTCCGGCGTGACGACGAACCCAACAAAGAAACAAATCTGAAGAAATAAATCGGAGCATTACTATAAAACCTAAATTGTTTAAGGACTTAATTGCAAAAGGAAAACCGGAAAAAGGAAACCAAAACCGGATATCACGCGGGGTGTTCTCCGCCCGACAAGTGTCACGCGCAGAGCACGCTTAAAAGATCTCCAGCGCGCCCACAACGTGACACTTGTCGCGCGTGGAGAACACCCCGCGTGGCCTTTGCGAGGCATACTCACTAACTAGTGATTTCGGGTCTAGTGAGTCGGGGGAGGGGGCAGATTTGGGGCTTGGTTCTTCTCCTTCCTGTTTTGTTTTGTCGTCGGATGGATGCTAACAGGTTCTGAAAACTGACTAACACAGCCCATACGTAGTCAATTTTGTTGATTTGGCTGGACCATATATAGCAAGAAAAAAGTTATACATGGCACAGGCGTCATAATTATGACCTTCCCTAATCAGCCCACCATTAAATCCCGTGATTACTCCTTCTACTTCTCTTTCTTTTCACCTTCCCATGTAATCCCTAATAGTCAATGGGGCACAACGCTGACATGGAGGAGCACATTGTGCACGGATGTCCGTGCTACACACCAAGTCACCAAGCACTGACGCCGCCCGCTGCCCGGAATCACCACCGTGAGCATGGCTGCTGGCTGCCTCCACTGTTCCGTAAGTGTCCGACTCTGTAGAATTGTACCTCCGGGTGAACGGCGAGTGCACCAGGAGTCAGGACGAGACCCTTTTCTTCTATTTGTATGTTAATATAATATCTTCTTTCTCTTCCATTTTTTCTCTTATTACGAAATTAAGATTTTGTTTTCCATAGTAAAGAAGACCTGTTTTATCACTTGTTATGTCTTAAGTATGGAATGATAAGTCGATTAATTCGTCAATGGGCCGGAATGCAACCATAAATATGTTTAATGTTATAAAATTATGCATCATCCCAAGGGCTACTACAATAAAAATGTTTGAAATAAAGTACGGTCTTTTTTATGTTTATTTTGTCCATAAATTTTTCCATGTATAAAGTTTGACAACACAGGGTTCGGATCCTTGGCACCGCCATTGAGTCCTTGGAGTTCAGAAACTGTACAATTGGCACTAAGTTGACTTGAGAGTGACTTGGTGTATGTTTGGCTAAGGTTGTTAGGTTTCATTAGGAATGCGAGGGGCTGTTTGAATGCACCATCTCTCTCTCTTTCTAGTTTGCGAGGGGCTATCTGAATACATATTGTTCAGTCGACCCAGTTAGTATAATTCTGTAACTAAATGATTATTCATATGTTTAATTTCATATTTGTGTGTTGCTTTCGATGGTTGGTAGTCTCTTATGTTTTTCACATTGATTTACGGGGAATACCCATTGTAATTGCGTTGAATAAAATCGTTGTGTAGTTAGCCAGTTGTATTTTCAATCCATGCTATATTGCCAATTGTGCCGAATAAAATACAGAGAATTATTTGTATACGTTATGGTATAATGCCATGCTCTGTTGCTGTGCGTGTACAGTCAATGAAGTTACTATATCAGTCTCTTAGAGCCATTGTTTTGGCAACCTAATATAGTAATACTTTTGTAAAAGCAACCAATTCATGATAAGACTTGGTGACGCTGATGCACATAGCTACTTTCAGTACCTTGCTAACAGTGTTGATTATTGGACAAGCTCAATCCTATATCACGGCCTTGTTCTTGTAAACCTTATGTAAAGCTAAAATCTTCCATGTCTTGCTCTTTTGCTGGTGCCACTATGCATGTTAGATTGCTAGCTGTACTTGTTTCCATCTCAAATTACTTGGGTGTCATTCATATGTATATAAGATAATTGTATTGCAAAAAGATTTTTATATACATCACACACAGATAGGAAATCTTCTTTTGTTTGTGTTATTTACATAATTTCTTCAATAACTTCTTGGCTTCGATGCCCTAGGATATTGACTTTGCAACTCCATTTATTGATTCTTCAACGCGAAATGCAATTTGCAGGGAGCTCGATAAAGCTTGGACAGTGCTGAGGGTTGTGATGGTGGTGATGTTGTTGGGCTGGTTGTGGCCTTGTGTGCAGCAGCAAGGGCCCCCCTCCTCTAACCTCTATTGATGGCCAATGGCATGGTGAGCTCTCTGTTTCCTGGATCCAAACCCCCTCCTTCATTCTATCTCTCATTCCTACATTTACCCTTTGCTCGATTGATTCGATCTGGGGCTGTAGGCGGCCTCCACAGACGAGGAAAGGAGAGGAGGACAAGCAGTCCCTGACGCCAAGTGCTCCTCAAGGTCCTTATGTGTAGCATCTTGTGTGACGATGTTCGTTTTGTTACCCCACAAAGCAGGTTAATTCCAGCCTTCCAAATTAATCTGGGAATGTCCAATACAACTGCATTTACACTAGAACATTGCCTCACTAGTGACGGACAACAAGATTACATTATAGCAAAGTGCAGTATACTTCGTCTATTTGTCAACTGAATGAAGCAGGAAAATAGGAGACTTCACTGTAAAAATGGTTACTAGCTCGGTTTGTCACTCATTCTTTATTTGTTTGTTCCATTTATATGGAGCAGGAGCATGCTAGTTGAACTAGTTACTGGTTGTACCAGTTGAACAATGATCCTTCGAATTCATAATAATTTTGCTCCTGCTGCTGTACAAGTGATGCGTGTGTGGTTTTTGATGGTCAGGAACTAGCTAAGCTTGTTGTTTTTGTACTAAATGAACGATATTTCAGTAGGAGTAATTATCTTATTGTGGATGACACCACCATTCCATCTACAACACTTGCTCTAGCAATTAGCAGATAATGAATGAATTTAACAACTTCTAGCGGATGTTTACTGTACTATTGAGTTGAATTCATGTACTGCTAACTGAAAAATTATATAGTCTAGAACTCTAGATACATGATGCAAAGTATGTTTTATTTACACACTTACATCCAACTGCTTCAGCCGCACAGGCGAGTTGAGGTGGGGGCCAGAGGCTTGAGTCACGCAGGTTCTGAAATTTTTTTAGAACTAGTACGAATTTTATAGTAATTTTGAAAACAGGTGTCTGAGTTGAAAAAATATCAAAACTAGTATCCTGTCGGCCAGTAGAAGGCCGAACAGGGACCTGTCGGCCACCACCAGGCCGACCAGTGACCAGTCGGCCACCTGTAGGCCGAAGAGCCCCTGTCGGCCAATCAGAGGCCAGGAGAGAGGCCTGTCGGCTAGGTGTAGGCCGAAATGCACCTGTCGGCCAGTGGGAGGCCGATGAGCCCCTGGATAAGGCCCGGCCCTCTTTTCTTCCTCCTCTGACCACTCGTTTCACCCTCCCCCGTCTACTAGCCTTCCCCTCTTCCCCTCTCACTCCCGTTGCTCTCCAGTGGTTCCACCTCCTCGCCGATCTCCTCGCTGGACCACCCATTTTGTTATCCTACCCACGTAAACAATAGATCAGGACGTTCTCCACCGACGTACGGTATATTTTTTTGCTTCCAACTCAATCGAATGAGAACTGTCTAGTCGGTAGTGGATTTAGTTCATATTTTTCACCGTCCGTCTACAGGTAATGGCTTGCCCATTTTGCTGAGCTCCAGGTGGCCCTTGTGCTGCCGTTGATTCCGGTGTGTCTGTATTTACTGTGGTGCTGGATCGTCGATGTGCAAGACGTGTTGTAAGATTCTATGTCTTGATTATCTAACTGTGGCATATTCGAATGCCTTTGTTTATAAGTTTATGATCCTTGCTTCCATTTTTGTTATAGTATGTTCCGTGTAGTGTTAGATCACATCTTGCTCGGTACATTGACGAGTGCGGAGCTTTAGCTATTCGGAGAGGTGACACAGATATTGATCTTGCTCTGCACAACAGTGAGGGTAACTTATACCATGTTATATTTACACATGGTAGGATGAGCAGTAAATTCCATGGTCCTTCGTGGGAGGAACTCGTGAATGATTATGGTCTCCGCCACAGTGACATGATGACTGTTATGCTTGAGCACTATGGAACTTATATTAGTGTCGAATTCCATCGGGATGGTGTTATGTTGTTTCCTTTACCGCATGTTGGTAAGATATTTGTTTGACTGATTTTCAGAATATGATTCGGCTTATACGTTTTGCGGTTCATCTCAGTTATTGAAATCAATTTTTGTAGCTCTTGAGAATCTGAGTGAAACTCAGAGGGAACTTGTTGACAGCTGTTTTTATAGTAGTGGTGTCACTCTGAATTATCATCAAATGTATGTCATGTCGCGCCAGCTCTTTGAGGACAACTACATACTGTGTACTCCTTTTGTTCATAGGATGGATCGCATGAACGTTATTTCCCAACATATGGTAAGCTTTGGCCTCTGGTTTTTATTATTTGCTTGTTCTTTGCTGGTTCATAGGATGGATCATATAACTTGCTTGTTTTTGTCAGGTTATTCCTACCATGGTTGTGAGGAGTTTGATGGAATTTGTGTCTATTCCTAGGACTGGTTCTTTACTTCTTGAAATTACTTTGGGTTCAGAAGATGATGATATATTTGTGAGCATTCCTTGTTCCTACTTCATTGGCTTGGGTGATCGAATGGTATTGAAGAAGGAAGGTTTCGGTAACTTTCTGCTCGCATCGTCTATGGAAGTCAACAATTTGGTGCTCGCAACATTCAAACAGCATGAACAGGAGCTTGTTGTTGTTTTCAGCTATCTGCCACAGTGATAATGAAAGAAAGGGATCGTGCAGCCTAGGTAGGAGAAGAAGTTGAAGATGGAAAAGGAAAATATCCACGTTGGACTCAGTAGATTTATATTCTTGTAACTCCAATTTAAGCAAGTTGTATCTTAATTTCTGCAAGTTGTATCTTAGTTTCAGCAAGTTGTATCTTAACTTTGGCAAGATGTATCTTAATTTTAGCTATCAGTAGTATTCCCGTTTATATTTGCCGCCATACTGTGCCGTAACCTGTGTCCCACCATTATCTTTCCTGCCATTCTCTTTCCCGCCATTCTCTCCCGCCCGATTTCTCGCCATTGCGGTTGTCATCTGCCTATAAAAGGAGGCATTGTATGTGCCTTCCTCCATCGTCAACCAGTACCTGAAAAAACCAGCGCGGTAGTCATTATGAGTTTACCTTGTTCTGATCAAAGCATTAGACCTAGCAAATGGAAGAGTGCGAAGTTGTCTCGAGGGGTGGAAGCAGTTCGTTGTTGGTGCGGGGATGTCTGCCAGGTGAAGGAGGTGACGGATTTTTCAGATTGGTTGGGCATGAAGTTTTTCATGTGCCCTAATTATGAGGAAGATCCACCCGTTGGTCCTTCACCGTACATCATGCCTCCGGTATGTTTTAGTCACATAGATTAAACATGTTGTTCGTATTGTTGTTTATTTGATTTTCATATTTCTGTTTATTTTGTAGTCTCCTCCGCCCCTGTGCCAGTACTATCGTTGGATAGACATGAAAATGTCGGACTGGGCGGTGACTGAGATTCGTGAAAGAAGTCATCGTGCATGGGCAAGTTTGGACTTGGAGGAGCGCCGCGAGAAGGCGGCAGCAGAGGAGAAAGCAGAGTAGGAGAGAGCTTGGCAAGAGCACTATGTGGAGCAGAGGGCTTTTCTTGCTGAGATAAAGAAGAAAAACCAAGAAAACCAAATTCGACTGGCGAAGGTCTACCGGCAACGAGAGGAGGCCCGTGAAGCTGAGAGGCAGAGAAAGAAAGAAAGGGCTCGTGCAGCCCAGGCAGCAGAAGAAGCTGGAGATGGAAAAGGAAAATATCCACGTTGGACTCGGTAGATTTAGATTGCCGTAACTCAATTTCAGCAAGTTGTATCTTAATTTCAGCAAGATGTATCTTAATTTCAGCACATTGTATCTTAATTTCAGTGAGATACGTGATACTTGCCTCTTGTGCAAGTGCATTGATTCTCTCCCGCCACTTTCTCTCCTGCCACTTCCTCTCCCGCCAGTCTCTCCCGCCACTTTGATTCCCGCCACTTCCTCTCCTCGCCATTTTCTCCCGCCACTTTCTCTCCTCGCCATTCATTCCCACCATTGTCTTTCCCGCCTTTATCTCCCGCCACTTTGTCTCCCACCTATATAACCACATTCGCAGTAAGGAGGGTGAGTAGGCCCTTCCTTTCCCTATCGCTCCCGCATCCTTCCTTCCGCTCTCGCCATTCTTTCGTGGAGATGCCTCATCCTCCTCATCCTCACTATCCTTTTGATCGTAGTTTTCACAAGGGTATGTCTGACCGTCTTCTTCGTCTAGCTGCCAATTTCAAGATGAATGATAGAGTAGTACCATGGGAGGAACTCATTAGTAGTGACTTCATGATGAATGAGTTGTTTCACCAATTAGCTAGGGATGGGTGGCCTCCCAGGACTTTTGAGGAGATACGGAAAGAACTACTGAGGTTGCGCGCCAGATGGCAGAAGCAACTACACAAGGGTGATCCTTATCTCAGGATTGTTGTTAACAATTCAGGTTTATGGTCAGCAGAAAGTGAGGACGAGGACGACCTCTTCATGTCGAGCAGCAAGGTGAAGAGTTCTGCATCGAAGAGCAAGAATTCTACATCGACAAAGGGCAAGAGTTGTACATCGACGAAGGGGAAGAGTTCTACAGCGACAGAGGATGAAGACGACGTCTTCATGCCGAGTACCAAGGTGAATACCAACGCATCGTCGAAGGGCAATAGTTCTGCAACGACAAAGGGGAAGAGATCTGCATCGACGGAGGATGATGATGATGCATTCATGTAATACGTTTTTCATGTAGTACTATGTTCTGTAGTGCTGTAATATGTAGTGCGGTTTAATTAAGTTGTAACGTTTAATCTAGTTGTAACGTGCAATTCATGTCGATGGATTTGGTTTGTGTTACTATTGTTCTGTCTCCAAATAAGTCTCAAACATGAATATGTCCGATACATAAAGGCTACATATGTCTCATACATAAATAGATAGTCATGTCTCGTACGTAGATGACAATATCAATCCTGGGGCTTGCGACGAATCTTCGGCTTCCTCGGACGTGGATCGGAAGGCAATAAGCGCTGAGGCGGTGGACGAGTGTCATGATGACCACGACCATAGAACACCTCGTCCGTCGATGTCTGTGTCTCCTGTGTCGACGGTGGTGGTGGAGTGGCAAGAACTGTCTCCGAGATACCATAGGTGCATGCAGCACGATCATCGTCCTCGCCGTCACCAGGTATGTACGAACTAGGACCAGTAAATAGAGGTGACTGAACTGAAGTCATAAACGGCTGCAACTGGCTGCCGCCTGCTGGTGAATTAAAACATGTAAGGAATGACTTACGAGCCTAAATTTTGTAAAAGAATTACAAAGGTGAGTTACCTAGGTCCATCTGTTGAAGCCAGGAAGAGTCCACGGGCTGTGAAGGAGGTGTCTGCTGGTAGAAATAGCCCCCGAGACGTGAAGGGGGTGGCTGTGATAGAAATAGTCCCCGGGATATGAAGGAGGTTCCTGCTGCCAGGAGGAGCCCCCTGGCTATGAAGAAGGTGCCTGCTGCCAGGAGGAGCCCCCTGGCTGTGAAGGAGGTGCCTGCTGCCAGGAGGAGCCTCCTGGCTGTGAAGAAGGTGTCTGCTGCCAGGAGGAGCCCCCTGGTTGTGAAGGAGGTGCCTACTGCCAGGAGGAGCTCCCTGGCTGTGAAGGCCGAGGTTCTGAACGCTGTAGAGAGGGGCGTGGCGGACGATGTGCTGCTCGAGTGTCAACAACATCGGAAGATCGTCTACATGTAACAGCTGCGATGATCCCGCGTATCTTCGCTTGAAGGCTCGTCAACCTTGTTGCTTGCTCTCGCTCCGGGATATATTCTCCTTTGTCAACGCGGTCCACCAAAGCGGTAACCTCCTCTAGTGCCTGAGTTGACAATTCACCCTGTACGCAGAAAGTTAACCAATTGTACATGTTCATGCATACGAAAAATGTAGCATGTGAGAACAACTGAGGACATACCGCGTGGTGTCTGGTTCCCACAAGTGAGGAAGTTGGGAACAGATCGCTAGCGAGGGGAACTGGGATATGTTCCGGAGCAGATGATGGAACCAAATAGATCCTCATGCTCTGTCTGGAACGCTTCAGATACAACCCGTACCTATCCCGGTCGAAGACACGAACTTCATCCCATATATTTGTCGGGGCAGTATTCCATTCCTCGAGGTACGGTCTGATATCACGAACCCAAGAAGTCTGGGACTTGTTTCCTCCGATGCGAGTGTACCTGAGATTGAAATGCACGTTACATGATTAGCTATTAGTAGACCAAAATAGTCTCAATAACCTATTAATGCAGAGATGAGAACCAAAGTATTATTATTTACTTGTGCACGTGATCTGGTAATCGTGAAATAACCGGAATGTCAGGCTCTTGGAACAGACCGAAATTGTCTCATCACCCTATTAATAGCCATCTCCTCAACTGTCACATCGAAGACCAACTTGGCCTTGGTCATCCAGTAATGCTGATCTCTAGTGAAGTAGCCAGAAATCCCACCTGGGTACCTATCTGAAATAGCCTTACGGGTGTATGGTTCCCATATAACCTGATCCTCGTGCAGACTATCAAACTACGCCGTGAAGGAGGGGTAGCAGCCCCTCACCTTGCTAGGCATAAACTATCTCTGTGCATGACAACTAACATTAGTACATAATATTGAATAGCGAGAAATAAACATTACCAATTCATATTGTTAATAATGAAAATAACTCTCTCCGTGCCCAAACAGATCCAATAGTAGGCGAGTCACCGATAGAAGGCACGTAATGTCCAGCCATGTCATCATTACCAAAAGGTTTGTCAACGCTCACGTAGGGTCGACCAATAGGGAATCTCTCATAAGACCAAAGCTGCAACAGAAGTAGACATCCGAGAAGACCAGATTTCCTAGAATTCAACTAGCAAGCTTTGCAGAGGCCTCTATACGTAGCTGCTAACACAGCAGAACCAAAACTCCTCTGCACAATGTCCTCAGGGGAACGTGCCTCAGCTATCTCTCGTGCAATGCCGATCAGTCGTGCATCTACAGTGGTCACGTGGTTCTCTGTGAACATAGTATTGCCAAACAACCACATAACATATGCCTCTAGGGACCGGTCAATCTGTGCCTCTGACAACTGATAAGTGGGATATCCTAAGGCAACAATCTGAAACTGGCTCAACCACCTGAAAAGAGGCCCGTGTCGATCGTTGTCTAGGGTAACAGTAGTTGGCACCGTAGCCAGAAAACGGACATGCATAGATGCTAGCCAACCAGTTTCCACCTCTAAAGGTCCTATGGCAGCACCGGTGAGAGGTAATCCTAACAAGTAAGACACGTCCTGTAAAGTAGGAGCCATCTCTCCCCAGGGAAAGTGGAATGTATGTGTCTCTGGTCTCCATCTATCTACTAAGCAGCTAAGGAGTGACCTGTCGTAAGAGAAGCGTGATACTGGCCTCTTGCGTAGCTGCATTGGTTCCCCCGCGTCATCCAAGTCCGGTTGATCAACCCACTCATCCAATGTACCCTCAACCAGTCGTGCCAAGGGTAGAAGTCCAGCCCAATTCAGCCTACAAAATGAACAGAATGTAGCTTACAATTAGATTCTATCAAAACGATGTCGAGCATACAAAGTGATTGTACCAACACATACCTATCAATAAAACATCGGATACGAAGCCATATCTGCAATGAGAACATAGTACAAACATATTACAAAATAAAACATAGATGTTTGCGTACTAAAAATAAAAACTGAGTATCCGAGAGGCATTAAAACATAGTCTCACATATTACAAATAAAAACATAGTGCTTGCTGCTTACACATAAAAACATAGTGCACACATACTACAAATAAAAAAGTAGTCCGACTTATTACAAATAGAAACATAGTCCGATATATTATGCAGCTTTAGAGTTATTTATTCCTCGTCCGCCCCTTCGGCCTCGAGAGCCTCGTCCACCACGACTACCAGGACCACCTCTTGCAACTGTTGCTGCAGTCATCGATGTGGAAGCGCTCGTCAATGTGGAAGCACCGTCTTTCTTCAGGTCGGGGCAATATTTCATCCTATGCCCATAAGCCGCGCAGGGCAAACATTGTCTGGTTGCTCCACCAGCTTCAGATTGGTCCATATCGTTTCGTATGCGCTTTACCTTACACCTGCCCCTGCTAGTGCGCCATAGTGCAGGATCCAGGATGTATACTCTATCGCCATCGTTTACCTTGTTGATATTGCCGACGACTCTAAACCCTGTCATCTCACCTGTCCAGCCATTGAGTACTACCTCCTTTGAATAGTACAGTGACACGAAGGAGATAGCGTCCAACTGAATTTGGCCACAAGCAGCCAACACATGTGAGCAAGGCAGGTGCAACAACTGAGGCTTGTTGCATGTACACTCACAAGTTGGATAAAATTCTGCTCCGATTGTAACCTCATGCGTCTTCACCTCATTTGCAGAACCAAAACCATCAGTAGGAAGCCGAACCTCATACCTCATTTCCTGATTACCTATGAGTGTGACGGTGTGCTTTTTTGCTTTCTTTATCTTCACAGCCATGTACTCCATGACACGGCTGCAGTAAGGAGTGTTCTGATTATCTGCAATATGCTTCCTTGCTAACTCATGCCTTTCTCTAAAATACCTCACAGTGCCATGGAATACACCCTCCACAATAGTTGTCAGTGGCAATGCTTTATTCCCTCTGAGAACAAAGTTATAGATCTCTGCAAGATTGGTTGTCATGTGGCCATACCTAGCTTCATGGGTGTCATGCAGCAAAGACCAATTCACTGGAGGCTCTTTCTCTATCCACTCAGAAAAATTCTTTATTGCCCTGCCCTTCTTTCTCTTCGTATTAGGAGGGTCAATTGCTGGCAAGTCACAAAGACCAACTGGCCCCTCCATCTCCGCAATGAGTGTTGTTAATTTAACCTGGTCTTTTTCCATTTTCTTCCTAGCAACGACTTGCTTCTTAGTGAACTCATCTAGTTTGGACCAAATAAAATCGTATTTGTGCCGCTGGTTCTGCTTGCATAACTTCTTGAACAAGTTCATCAACCGTTTGTTCTTGAACTGTGAGAAAAAATTAGCACCCAGATGGCGCATGCACCACCAGCTTTGCAAGTCCTTCCAAGGTGTTGGCTCGTCGGCAGTTGGATTACTCAGTGTCTTCACGGCCTTCAATATACCGAGATGTCTGTCATGAATGAGACACACATTTGATCAGTCCTTCACAGTCGCAATTTTAATTTGATGGAAGAACCATACCCAGCTCAGAAAGTTCTCACCCTCCACAAATGCCATGGCTAGTGGGATGATTTGGTTGTTCCCGTCCATACCAATAGCAGTCAGGATTTGCCCTTTGTACTGACCTGTCAGGAATGTACCATCCACAAACATCACAGGAGGACAATTCCTGAAAGCTTCGATGCACATACCGAAAGAGAAGAATACTCGTTTCAACACCTTGTAATCCGGTATGCTTTCCGACCTCGTGTGCTGAATGTTAACATAAGTGCCGGGATTCCTCTCCTTCAGTATGTCAAGGAGACGCACAACATTATCATACGAGTCGAAGAACGTCCCAAACCTCTCCTCCATAGCCTTCTGCTTAGCTCTCCAAGCCTTCCCATATGGAATGGCATACTTCCATCTAACCTTCACTGCTGTCTGGATGTGCTTTGCTTCCATATCTTTCTTCGTCACTATCTCAGTATACATGAGTTGCGCTATGAGAGTTGAAGTAAGGTTTGGATGACGAGCCAACATGTTTTTCCTAACACAATTATGCGGTACAACATTTGTCACAACCCAGTGGATGTGATACTTTGGCACATGGGCGTGCACCTTCGCAGGACAACCTGATTCAACACACTTCACGGTATATTTTGTTGGACTCGATGTGTGTGTCCGGAAAACCCTCTGCGTAGACATAGCCCACTTTATCACCGCATACTTCATTTTCTTCTTTGTGTCAAACATAGCACTACTCTGGACTTGGTTCAGATTATATTGCCATGGAGTCTCATGGCCATCGTTGACAGTAAAGCCGGCGGATATGTCCTGCTCCCATGAAGCAGGAATTGGTACCTCCTCCTCATCCTCGGAATTTCAGAATCAAGTTCCTCTACAATCCCATCCTCGTCCTCTTCCTCCATCACCCTCTGCATTTCCTCGCCTTCCTCGTCCCCATCAGCAACACCAGAGGCAGCTAATACTACCGATTGAATACTCTGACCAGCAGCATGACCACTAACATAATCTGACTCATTGTCGGCTTGGGTAGCATTCACATCCGGTGGCTGTGACCCGGATACATAAATCTCGTTAGCCACTTGACTACTTTGGCCTGGATCATACCCCACGGTTGGCGGTACGATGTTATCCTCCTTCGCCACTGGTTGCACTAGGGCATAAGGATGGATTCTTCGGTCTCTGCAACGACTTAACAGAGACAACCAATGCTGGCTCCTATTTATCGGAATCAAATCCCACTTGACATTTTTACAGGATTTGGTCCACAAGGCATGAATACTGACGGAACAAACTTCGGGATCGAGGCCAAAACTAGTAGTCAACCAATGCTTCAACTGCCTAATGTCCAGTCTGTCCGGGTCTGAAAGTGTCATCTCGCCTGTTATAAACTCGCTAAGATCAACCCCCAACTCATTATATCGAACAGTATCAGGGCCATAATAGCCAGTCAGATTTATGGATTCACACATTTTAACCTGTCAGACAATGCCAGCTTCGCATTATTCGCAACGAATATATCGACACTAAAATAAAATGTACCTAAAAAAACCTACACTAAAATAAAACATACACTGTAATGTACCTACAAAAACGTACACTGTAACGAATATATCGCACAAAAAATAACCGACACTACTATGACTAAACTAACTAAACCCCGATACTAATATGACTACACTAACTAAAACTACACTAATATGACTAAACTAAAATCACTACACTAACACAAGTAACCTAAAATAACTACGCTACTAAAATTAACATAAACTAATTGTACATACATTACAAAAATAACAAAAAATAACCGAAAATAACAGCAAAAATTTATACCTTCAACGCGTGAGTGCACTCCTTCTCCTCTCCACCTTCTTCTTCCTCTCCACCACTCCACCTTCTCACCATTGCAAGCTCCACCACCACACCATCTTCTCCTCCAAACGAACAAACCAGTACACCGTTGCAAAAAAATAAAACCGTAGGGCGGGGGAGAAACACACGATCTATCAATTCATCGGATTGAAACGGCAAATGAGTGGAGGGAATGGGAGATCAAGGGGGGGATTTCAGCCTAGAACTAGGGAAAAATGGGAGAGAAAGGAGGAAGAAGGGAGCTGGCCGACGGTGCCTTATCTGGGCACCTTTCGGCCGGCACGAGGCCGACAGGTGGGCCCTCGGCCAGGGGCAGGCCGACAGCCCTCTTTCAGCCCAGGGTCGATCGGCTGGCCTCCAGTCGGCCCAGTAACGGCCGACGGGGTACTAAAAATGTTTTTTTTAATTCACACATTTTTTAAAAAAATTGCTATAAAAATGGTATTATTTCTGGAAAAAAAATCCAGGTTCTGACCATGTACATCGCCGAACTTTCCAGAGGACACCTGACCAAACTGATGATGCAAGGCTCCTCCTCCTTCTGCTGCATGTCTTCATGGACTTGGTTCTTCCACATGGAGAGATAAAAAAATTCACTTGTTCATTGCGTCATTTGCTGATTACTTTTCTATTAATCACCTAATGCTCCTGTCAGTGAGATTCATCTAGTATTTTTTTTGCAAAGCACGCAATGGTTTGGAGTAGTTGATCATGGCCTGGTGGAACATTATGTCGTTAGCATGTACTCCATCTATTAAATGCATTCTGGTTAGGATTTGGTTATGGCATGACCTTGCCGTTCTGTTTTCCATGAATCTGGTCACTACTTCTGGAATTCATCCTAGGACTTCATCATGTGATTATTATTTATTTTTAACCAATGCTAGTTGTAGCATGTGTAGGCTTAGTTTCTACTTTTATTTATCTGTCCACGTTGCTCTTGAACCCTTTTGAACTCTCAATGAATGACTCACTAGTTGTGAAATATTTCTAATGGTTTTACAAGCAGTGGATGCAAATGTCTAAATTTGTTTCATGTCATATTTGCAGTCTTATCATATATTTAATCCTTAAATCTACATGTGTGTAAAATTTCTTGAAATATATAGTTTTCAATAGTCGGTACACTAAACCTGGAGGTTTTGCAAATCTACTCCAAAATAATAGCTACTCTAATGCTGGTGGCCTTTGTGTTCACTTTTTTACAGGAGCTTTAGGCCTAATTTTTTTGAAGTCCCAAGCTGTGTAGCCCTACTCAGCAAAGAATTGTCTGTTTTGCATGACTATAAAGATTGTAATATTGTAATAGTAGTCATATCTGGGTTGTAATAGACTAGTTTAGTGTTATTTGATGAACTACATTTGTTTTGTTCTGTTTCAAATATTGATTATCTATGTGATTTTAAAATGTGTGAAATGGAAACCTGTCTAGTAGGAACCGCTTAAATTAATCTGAGCAATTTTGATTTTTTATGGGGCTGATTTGTGAGATTGTGACAAGTGGGACCCATTGACTAGTGGGACTAGCTCCAGCATAAAAAATGTCCAAAACATTGTAAGAGGCCACGGCCTAAAAATTAAAAAGATTGTGGGGCTTGGCCAATGTAGCTCACCAAAATTGGTAGGGGAAAATATATTATAAATGGGCTAAATTAATGGGCTCGGCCCATGTAAAGCATCAAACTGAACTGGGCTGATTCTAGTCAACGACTTTTTCATTTGGTCGTAATTTTGCCACGTCAGCTTGCCATGTCGGATCCGGCGTGGTGTGGGCAGAATGTCAGTGACCAAAACAATTGGTCGTGGAATCAGTGACCTTTTACATATCACAAAGAAGGTCGTTAAGTTTCATTAAAGATTGACAGCTTTTGACCAACTTTTTTTGGTCACAAAAAGGTCAAAAATGAAAAACAATGACCATTCAGCGGCCAATATTGATGGTCGCAAGTTAGCATATTTCTTGTAGTGGCTGAGCATGGACCCGAGAAGAAGACCTTGTGGCGGCAAGCGTGTTCGTCGGGCCCTTCCCCCTGACCATCAGGAGGGAAGGAACGGTCGAAGACAGGAGAAGAAGGACAAGTTGTGTGGACTTCGGACCGAGGAGGAGAAGGGAATGGATGAGCATCACCTCTGGTGACCTCCCAATTTATAGGGGAGGGCACGAGGGGGCTGGTTGTCCTCCGCTCCAAGGCAGCCACCCATCTCCAACAATCCCATTACCCACGTTCACGGGCGAACAGGTAACCGTCTAGTGCTCCAATCCCTAGCGTTGCAGTTCCTACCACTCCCACATATTTAAGCCATGCGCACCCACTACAAACTCCCTGCAATGCATGCGGTGCCTGTGGCGGAAACGTCCTGAGGTAGTGGGTAAGTGCTGACTTAAAAGTTGGCAGTTACTTCCTCATATTGCGCGCCTGTGCATAAATTTTGGGCCTGGCCCAACGACGCTGGGTGAGTGCATTTGGGCCAGACCCGGGGGCTCCTATCGGTGCACTAGGACAATGGTACCCAGTGCCCCTGACTTACGCGCAGGCAGTGGTAGCAAAACCCATCAACACAAATGCAAACCAAACTAGCATCCAAGACCAAGACTTCGACAGAAGCAACCTATGTTGGCTAAGCAATGGCGACAAGGACAATACAACGGCCCCGGAGGGGCCCGTGCCGTGCCAAGCACATCCCCGGTGCCTATCGAGGATCGAAGCGCATATATCTTCAGGAAGACCCGGCAAGCCATACCCCGGCGAGCGCGAGTCAATCGGCCACCGCTCCACCTCATCGCAACACCAGTCACTTGTCGATGCGGTGTCGAGCCCCCAGGTGGCTAAGTGGCTCTCGCTAAGCACGTGGCGATGGTCTGGAAGACAGATTATGCCCCCTTGACATCTGTCCAGAGGCGTGTCAAGATGCGGTGCAATAGTTAGCTAAAGCGGTGGTAGAAGCCTGTCGGGAATGCATCCCCGCATGCCACCTAGACTAGAATTTATGGCATTCTGTCCTAAGTGCCAGTGAATCGACATAACCCCCGGTATGCCAAACAAGAGAGGTTCAACCTCTTTTCAAAACAATATGGCCGGCTGGCGTCTAGCCGGCCGGCGGCTGGCCGGCTGGCATACGGCTGGAGCATGGCCGACTGGTACGCGGCCGGCTGGCCCACAGCCAGCAGGCGCATGTCCGCCTGACGAACAACCGGCGAGCATAACAATAGCCGGTTCCCCCGCTGACCCACGGGCGAGCAAGCACCGGTCCCCTCCCACCGTACCCATGTATGGTGACAAGACGTGACCCCCACGACAGGTCCCGCATGGCTATAGTAACCGCTAACGAGGGAACGAGCCTGGCTACATTGCGAGCTATCATACCGCTGACCGTGGTCGATCGTGACCGGGCGGGGCGACAGTGCCGGCACGCGCCCCGTCCACTCCATTACTTGCCCCCACGTGGCTACAGGGCGCCCGACTGTACTGGAGACCGCGGTCGGCTGCCACAAGGCGACGCCGCATAGTGCGGCATGCGCCACAAGGCAACGCCACATAGTGCGGCCCTTGGCAGGACAGGTGGCTGCGGGCGAATAGCTGAGACCGGCTAGCAGGCCCCAGCAGGGCCTGCAGACGGCGGGACCTATGAGCGATGAGATGGCTCAGGCGGTGGGACCCCCGGCCATTTAGAGAGGCTGCCAGCTGGGTCCCCCACCCGAGTACCATCCATGCATATTGTAACCCGGGGTGGCCTATAAAACCCCTCGGTGCACCCCATGCGAGGGGGCAAGCATTCTCACCATTCTCCATGTTCATCTCCACACATAGAGAGGCAGGAAGAGCCGGCTAGCTCCTTCTTCCTCCTCCGCCCAACAGCTCAAGTAGCACCATTGTAGTCCTCTTAGTTCATCAACCACACAAGCGGGACTAGGGGTGTTACCTCCCATGGAGGGCCTCGAACCTAGGTACATCGTGTGTCTCGCACTGCTTGTCCCTGATCCCGTTGCTGGAGTCCACCGGCGTCCTTAGGCCCCAACCACACTCGATAAGCCACCCCATGGCATCTGTCGTGAGAAAACGACGACAGCCAGAGTTAGGTATGATAGCACTGTTAGCTATCTAATCATTAGACAATGTCTATTTTGCCATTTTGGTTGCCCCTTGAGCTATAAAAGCAGGCCCAAGGCAACCTAGAAAAGGATTCGGACCTTTGGACACTTGTACTCACGTAGCAGCTTCCCCGAAGGCAACCCTTGTCGGGTTTGAGCGTTGTGTGTGCTTCGTGCTCCTCTGATCAATCCACCAAAGCAGGAGTAAGGTTTTACGCTTCTCAGTGGCCCGAACTTGGGTAAAACACCAGCATCTCATCATCGTGTTGCCTCACTACCTCTGCTCTTTGTGCATGCGACCTCACCCATGCCGAACCACAAAGGGGCTCGTGGCCCCATAGTTGATCGAGTGCATCATGCCTCGACAGGTGGAGCCCTACATGGACTCTCGCGATTGTTACCCTCTATGGGTTCAAGTCTCCATCGGCGTGGACGTATGATAGCACCACCTATTGGAACCACGGGAAAAATCTTCGAGTCCCCATTGCATTTTATCTTCCTATCTCTACTCCTTACTTTCATGTGCATGTCTTTACCTTTTGTTTCCATACTCATTGACTTGCATGTGTAGGATGTACTAGACTTGATAGAATTGCAAAAACTTGCCAACCAATAAAATTGGGAAAAGGTTAGGTTTTTATTTTGCCAAGTAGTCTATTCACCCCACCCCCCCACTAGACGCCCCTTCTCGTTCCCACAACTACTCTCTTAGTTTTATTTTGATGCCAAATTTATTTTCATTTACGTTTGAATAAATGAGGACAATCATACTTTATTGATAGAGGGGAAAATCTCATCCAATGGATTATGGATGTTTAAATGAATGTTCTATTATGGTATAGTTGTGTGAACTTGCCTTGCATGTTAGACCCAGTTGTGTGCTAACTATTTCTGCTCATAGATAATGATAATAAGTCTTCCACGTCTTTAATATCGATCAAAAAGTAGAGGTCAACAACTTGACATGATATGTCACCCTTATTTCAGTTCCTATAATGATTGCTTGGTGAAGGGTGGAAACTAATGATCAAGGTATGAAAAGGAGCAAGTTTCTTTCACGGTAGAAATAAACATAGAAACAAACAACTGAATTGTGTAAAACCACCGTTGTTAATACAAAGAATAAAGCATATCTTTTCATGTCACACCTCAAGAAAAAGAGGAAAGGATAATTTTCAGTGACATGGGATAGGATTGATTCTTCAAGAAATAAGGGGAAACAACAAAATGCTTTCTTTAAATATAATACCGAGGGAACTTGTTCACCTGAAAGAATGGAGTAATTAAAGCTTAAAGCTGAGGAACGTCTTCTTAACGATAGATAGTAAGGTGTGGAAGCATTAATTCTCATGCGATTGAGGCAGGGATATGGTAGTGCACATAAAGGTCGATCATATAATGCAAATTCTAAGATTCCACGATGGACTCACATCTTGAACCATCAACATCTCATTGTAAAATGGTGTATTTCTTACAAGTTGCAGCATTAGCTTGGGGATGACAAAACCTTTAAGCTTGGGGGAGTTGATGATTCCAAATTATGTGATATTTTGTATAAAAAAAATTGTGCCTACATGTTAGGCTTTCTAGAGTTTTATCGCGTTCGCGCACCTCATTTTGTTGTTTCACCCAGGAAACTCATGTTGGAACCAATAAACACTTGCGGAACTAATCGTAGGAAACAATGAATGAATCATGTTATTTAATGTTATAATATACTAGCATAATATATAAAATCAAGGAGCCAAAGAAGAAGTGTCGGTCGCGGCTCCAAAACGAATGACGCCATATCGTGCGACCGTGACCGCTCATATGAGCAGTCGTATGGAGAGTCAACGTTACCACCCCGTCCATTATTTTCACCTCGCGGAATCGGGTCACGGATCAGACAACCGGAGAGATTAGAAACTCGTCCAGAAGGAGGAACCCTAACCTCTGGAGAGATCTGAAGGGAGGAAACAACAAGGAGGAGGTCGTCGCCTCCATCACTATCGCTGGCAAGGCTTCAACATCATCACCACTGTCATCATGATCATCATCCACATCCAACTCGTTGTAATCTTGGGAATCTTAGTGGCGATAACTCTTGTGTCTCGTGTGTGATTCATTCATGTTCTCCATCACCGGTGTTATGATGTTCGTTGCATCCATGAGTGAGTAGTTCCCCTAGTTCCCGGGGATATGGATGAACCCTAGTGTGTAATAGATCGTTTGATATTAGGATTTAATACCCTCTTTGCATGTTTATCATAGTAGTCTTATTGATGTTGGATGAAGTCGACCATCTAACATATGCCAATTTTGGACGAAAGGTGTTATTATTGGCAAACTTTGTGGTTGCGGGGGTGAGTGATGTGACAAACCCCATCTCCCTTCGTAACGGATCATTGCGGTAGGGGTAAAATAGAGACCACTTATAGGCTGCACCACGGGGACCTTTTTCCCCTTAATCATCGTTTGATAAACGGAGTGGGGAAGAACGGTGATGGTGTATGTGATACGGACAGCCTAGTATATGCATGTATATGTACCAGCTTTGGCCACAAATAGAAATATGCAAAGTGTCTTAGGAATCTGACGTAGGATTGTGCTTAGGCACCACTATAGATGCATAGCAGAGGGGATTTCGGACCCCCTAGGAACGCTTTAATCCTATTGGTTTAAAGACTCTCGTTTGCAATTCACTATTTTCTTTCATTTAAATACTTACTTTTATGCTTGCTACACCATTCCAATTATATTACCACTGCTTTGGATAACTGACTACTTGTAGGCATATTATTCAAACCATCCCATAGATAAAAGATTGATTCTCCTGCTCCCTATGGGATCGATACTCTTAGTTCAAAAAAGATACAACTAAATCATGTGCACTTGCAGGACATAAATCTTTTTCTGGCGCAGTTTCCAGGGAGCCGAGCGCTTTTGATCTTTGTCTCAAGTTTGGTTTGAATTAAATGTACTAAGTTGTTCACACATATAGAGCAACCATGACTGAGTTTGGATAAAACTATTAGTTGTCAGCCATGCGCCTTGCTGGACCACCTATACAAGAGATGTTCACGCCGATGGGTCCCAATCCTACTGGTGTAGCTTATGAGGTGAATCCACGGATGAGGATCCTTATCAACATTTACAACTTTTTCATGACATATGTGAGACATTTAAATTAAATGTTTTTAGCCAGGATGATATGAAACTCAAAAAATTCCTTACACACTGGTTGATGCAGGAAATGAATGGTTAGTATCTCACACTTCAGGTACCTTTGATACATGGGATAAGCTCGCAAGAAACTTTTTATCAGAGTACTATCCGAGATGAAACCTTACGAGGCCATGGGAAGGATCATTAACTTTCAACGGAGACCAGGGAAAAGTCTCGTAAATGCATATGAAAGGTACATGATTTTGCTAAATGACTACTCCCATCATAAACTCCCTCATTGGCTTGGATTAATTCTCTTCTATGAAAGACTTCGGGATGATTCCAAGGAAGAACCAGATTTAGCTTCCGCGGGTACCTTTATTACCAGCCTAGCGCCTCAGGCCGAGGAATTACTAGATAGTGAGCTCGCTAATCCCGAATCTTGGGGGAGTGATGATGAAGACGAGCGTAAAGTTGAGATAGATTTCTATTGTAAAAAAGATTATCTTAATATAGGGAGAGTTAATCAAATAAGTGATGAACTTTATCTTGACCCTGATGTTGTTTTAAGATTTGTTAAGAGCTATGTAGACCGTATGGAGCTTGCAAATAAAAAATGGGAGTGCTACCCTGATGAGGACCAAACCTTATCCATTCTAGACCGCTCCACTCCCCTCCACTTCCCTCCATGTTATCTCCCTTCCCCTCTGGCATGATCCCATCCTCGCCACCCCGCACCACCATGGTCAGCTCCGATAACAAACCCGGATCCGAGCCCGACTCCATTGACCAGTCGACACCTAGGATCCACCACTGATGCACCGCGTGGTGCACATTGACCGGGGGCGGCGGGTGAGGTTGTTCGGACGGGTCCTCAACCCACGTGTTGTGGGTCTCCGGGCGGTCAGCTATGCGGCTTGCTTGTCTATTCAAGTGCGTCGAGCTAGATTATGCCAGACACCTCTCTTGATGTGTTGCCTGGGTAATACCTAGAGTTAATTATAAGGAAAATACTTAAGAGTTAAGTACAATCTAGATACAAACACAATATGAATAATCTCGATGATGCAGTGAATCCCCTCGTCGTCGAGGAGAGTAATCTTTGTGGTAATGCATATAATCATGCAGTCGAGGCAAGCCAACGCGACAATGCGATGAATCCTCATACCATTAGGGAGCACTAGTGTAGAAATGGCAAGCCATAACTCTTGTTAGTGGCGCGCCATTTCTCCCCAATGCCAGCACAAATGTTTTCAAATTGTGCTGGTGTGGGCTAAATTCGTACGCCATGGCTATTTTGTTAGCGCTAGTGTTGCACATTAGGTGCGGTGTTGCACACATTAGGCCAATTAGGACAACGCCAGCATTAGTCGGTTTTAACAGTTCCCGGGGCAGTAAAAAAATCTTATCCTCATTCTTCACCCCAACTCCACTAGCCCGTCCTCCTCTGGATCCCCGACGCTGCCGCCGCCTGACACAGCCCCACGCCGCCCGTCCACCTTACACCACCCCGCCAACATCGCATGTCTCCGCCCGTCGCTACCCGTCGTCGTCCCACCGACGTCGCTGGCCAGGTATGGCAAGGTTGTGTACCACATATTTAGTGTTTTTTTTTGAATAATTTAGGTTTCTTACCACATATATCATGCGGTTAGTGTTAGTAGTATATATATGTGAATAATTTAGGTTGCTAACCACATATTTAGTATTTTTTTAATAATTTAGGTTGCTTACCACATATATCATGTGGTTAGTGTTAGTAGTATATATATGTGAATAATTTAGGTTGCTTACCAGATATATCTAGCTTTTTCCCACTTTGCTTATGTCATTCTATAATTTGACATATCACTTTTGCCACTCTTAGCTTTTGACAATACATGACAAATGCCATTCTAGGCAAAAGTAATAATTTGAATGGCAATTGTGATGTATTGTCAAAAACTAAGAGTGGCAAAAGTGATATGTCAAATTCTAGAATGGCATAAGTGGAAAAAACAAAGTTTTCCCATGAAGAATTTGCTATAATGTAAGGGTGGCCACATATGGCCTAAACAATAGACTAAATTAGACACATATGGAAGGGTGGCCATGTAGGAGTAGTGTGTACACACAAGAAGCTGCGACAACTTAGCTAAAAATACATAGTTGATGGTAGAGTTTGACAACATTCAAATAAATATAGTTGATGCATGATACACCCTAGCTAAAACATTACATAGTTGATGGTACAACTTTCAAGTGTTTTCTGTTTGATGGTACAACATGACCGACTCTAGCATCTGGGTAGGCTCCTCTGAGCATTGGTCGGGTTTTGCCAAAGAGAAAGACGAAGTGAGCAACAACCAGGTAACTAGGCTGGTTATAGGAAACATGCATTAGCATTGCAAACATGCATATATATATATATATATATATATATATATATTGTTGATGATCTGAAACCCTTGCCAGGCATACGTACCAGCTAGTCCATCTTCGTCAGCACCCATTGTGCAGCCAACAGTTGACGTGTACGCGCTCAGTCAAGAGTTGGTCGCGTCACGTCAAAATACCGTGAAGGACTTGGAGGAGTTGAATGTGTCCCTGGGGAAGGAGAAAGACAAACTAATCGATGACAATTATGTTGTCTTCCTTAAGATTTACACTCTCGAACGTCACATCACGGTGCTGAACGCCGAGATAATTGATATCAATAAGGAGATAGAATTCCTGTAGGCCGAGAGGCTACAACTGAAGACGAAGAAAGCGCATTACATCCATGAGGGGGCGACGAATAGGAATAAGCTTCGTGACCTTAAAATGGTCCTTAGAAAAACTAGGTATGTAGCAATGTTGATCGAGAGAGGGGCAAGACCGATACTTGTAATTGGGTATCTTTTGGAATCATTGTTCAAAAAATCTTCTGATTCAGCGATTTATCGCTACTCGTGAGGTGACCGATAAGATTATATCTTATCTTCACCATTTATCTTTTGGACCGATTTGTGGCTCTCACAAATGATTTATGGGGAATCTTCTGATAAATTATGCTTATTCCTAGCACTATGTTTACAAAAATTATGTTTATTTGTGTTTTTGTGAACTTTGTTATGCAATATGTACTATTTCGCTATTTTGTTTGTCATTATACGAGGATTTGGAGGCTAGGAATCAAGGTAACACTTCTATCCAATAAATTTTTGGTGTTAAATATAGCATATTTTAGTGTTGGGAACCTGGGATTTGCAAAAAATGACCGATTAATAGTCGATCGATAAAATCAATAAATCTGCGGATTTGCTATTAATCTCTAATCCCCACCTAACCGAGACGATAACGATAAGCGATATCATCAACATTGTTTGTAATTGAGTATTGATACTTGTGAATTAGGTATCTTTTGTGAACTACTGAAATGTTCAGTATCTTTTGTGAAGTTGGTATTTTTTATTAGCTATATATGACAGTGTCAGCGTGTAACTCTGTCCAACGCCAGTAGGTAGTCAAATATTGTTGGCGTCGTCTCCAATGCCACCACTTTATTTTAACTATGATGTCATATTGGTGGCGTAGGGTGTCCACGTTAGCAAGACCAATTTTGCCACACCATCGCTAGGCTTTACTGCACTAATGAAGAATCGTCACGATGACATGGTGAGATGTATGTCCTTCGCCCAACATACTGATTGGGTTGCGAGGAAACAACTGTGTTAACGTGGCTCTTAGTGAATCCGAGTGGATGGCTCCTTATTGATCGAGAAGCCAGCTAGTCATGTGGTTATTTTAGAAGTAAAAACGCGATTAAGATGAAGACAATGAGATAGAGATAGATTAGTTTTAACATATCGTCCTTTACTCCAAGCATCTTCCCATATTGTATTCTATATATGCCTCTACGAGGGTCAGATCAATACAACAACGCATATTAGGGTTTCATATTTTTCACATGGCATAAGAGTCATCAGACCAACATCATCAATGCTCGGTCACAACCACACCTTGGCAACGCACCGCTCCGAGGAGATCAATCTCCTCTCCTCAGGGCACGACACCCGATTGATCAAAAGTGAGATCGGTTCCTTGGATAGATTAGATCGGTTCTTTTGATAGATTAGATCAATTACTCGGTTGTCAAAGTTTTATGATATTAGTTCTTTCTTAGACACAATAAATCCGAATCCCTACTATCTGACCAGAAATCATACTAAATCGATGGAGATCGGTTACAAAACTATTCTTCATAAGCGGCATACATGGCAGGACTTCGGACACTCTGACAACGGACACGCGCATTGACTTTCCAGGTGACGGCGCAACATCATAAACTCCTTTGAATCAGCACCAAGCTACCCTCCATCGCCAAGCTCTAGAAGCCACATCGAGTACATGCACACAAGTAGCAGCATGGAACACGGTCATGTGCACAAGGATGGACACGCATCCTCTAACAATACTACGGCAAGATGCACACAACACCAACGGCAGCACTGACCGCATCTGACGGCTAAGACTTCATTGACACACCAGCATAACTATTGTGAAAACCACTACGACCGCGCACACTGTCCTGGCAAGATCATTGTGTGTTCGGACTTCCTCTAGTCTTAGCAAAACTAGTGAACTCACCTACAATTGTGTCCTCTAAAATCCATAAGACGCCCGCGGAGGTATCTCTGAAGGTGTAAAGCTTCGCCCCCAACAGTACCTCTCTAGGAGCAAAATGTCGGCTACACAATTATAGCTCCGTCATACACATCACACAATCTTTTGCATCACCGACGATTGCGACTACATCAACTATGATGAACTCTACATTAACCTTGATTACTTTAACTACGGCTACATCATGATCGACGACCTCGATATTGACCACACGACTACGTCTACAACAACACATCAACAACAACTCCAATTAATAACGTACGCGTCGTCACCAATGTCCGCGTTGCTCCCGTTGTGACTGCGGGAGGGAATAGAGGAGAGATAAGGGAGGCACCAGAAGGGGCCATAGTCACCACACTAAGTGTCAACCCATCAAAATGCAGTTGATAATGGTGCAACAGAAAAGACATCAGAAGCACAAAACTTTAAATGCAATCTAAATCATCCACTTCACTCATGCTACAACTCTTCACTCATGCTACAACTAAGGGGAAATTTTAGAAGTATAAACATGATTAGGATAGAGACAAGGATATAGAGATAGAACTAGTTTAAACATATCATATATTGTCTTATAGTCCCTCTTCCTATATTGTATTCTATATATATATCTCTACGAGGGTCAGATCAATACAACAAAAAATATTAGTGTTTCATATTTTTCACAAGTATGAATATGTAGTATTCTGCTAAAAGACCCTCTTCAACAAGATAAGCATGTGTAAGTCGGAGAAAAATCATTTGAATAGTTCATCGATCTTCTTAATTCCATTTCATTTTTGTCCCTTCTACCATGTCGTTCGTACAAAAGTGGCAAATGGTTGAGCCGTTGAGCAATTTTTGGCCGACCCGAACACTCACCAGATGCTTATTCTGCACATCATCTTATAATCAACACATGATCCGGATTGGACCCGTTTGAATGATCGATCAATGTATGTCCAACACAATCCACCCGGGTGTCGTATGTCGTCGGGGTTAGCTGGCCGGTCGAGTTGCTATGTGTTTTTCTGTTAGATATATGGGTGCCTTTATGTTGCATGGTCAGTTCCGATGGTTCATCTCATTTGTTGCCAGGGGATGCTTGGACTTCCTATTAATTCGGTTATTCGGTTGCCCTAGCTGGTCCTCTTTGCGGTTGTATTTTTGTTTGACCATGCCCTGTTAGACGATCTCCTACTCGACCACTTATAACACATCGGTAATCGTCTCGATGTCGTTTGTTTTTCTGTTGCAATTACGAGATGAGGAAAGGCCAGAGCACTAAAAAACAGAGTTCATTCACATGCTCAAGCAAATGACTTATGTGTGAAAGGGCCGTTTTAGCGGTGGGGTGCATATGCTCCCTAATGAGCAGTAACTTCAAAATAAATAGTAAATAAAAATTGAAAATTCTGATTTTTTTATAGATGTTTTTGTTAATGTACAAGTCTGCTTACTAATTTTCACATGAAACGGGATGCCGGTGCTTTGTCAGTGAAAAAGCATAAATAAGTTTAACCTTTGGAGGTAACATTTGTTGTTTGACTTTTTTCACATATCAAAATACTTAGTTTTCCTCCTAAAAATTTGCGGGTAGCGTTTTGATGTGACAATGAACGCATCTACTTTTTTTCAATTTTGTAACATTTACAAAAATATTTTTAATGGGCAGGAGCATATGCTTTCAAGAACCGAATTGGATTTTCACTTATGTGTCGCCAAAGGGCAATGACCATCATTGGGGCAACAACACAATACGAACACAATCATTTGTAGACTTTAGAAAAAGATATCTCAATCTCCGAACTGCACTTGGTCTTTACGTCAATGGTCACTAGTTTAGCTTGTAGGGGTAATATACATAAAATAGTCCTTAAAAATCCTTAATACAAGTAAGCGAACGTGTCGAAAGTAACACAGTGCACCACACCGCTCGTATTGGGCGCGTTTGGTTGCCCGCATCCGGCCCAACCAGGCCCAGTTGGACCACACAATGTGCGTTTGGTTGGCAACGCGGTTGAGGGAGTCCGAGACTAAGGGTCCTCCGGCCGTCGGATTATCCCTCATGGGCTCACTTGTCGGACCGCTTTGCGAAGAGCCGAACTATGGGGCGATGCCGTAATCAAGAAGGAAAGTTTCAGAGATTTGCGTGGCTTCCAAGCTTTGAAGATAGGATCTATGTATCTATCCCCTGTTGAAGGTCGGTTATGTGTAACCCTAGGTACCCCTCGTGTCTATATAAACCCGAGGGTTCCATTCGTAGGAGGAGGTCGACTCATCTAGGGTTTTAGCTCATATGATCTCGAGGTAGATCAACTCTGTAATTCTCATCCACATCAATATAATCAAGCAGGACGTAGGGTTTTACCTCCTCACAATGGCCCGAACCTGGGTAAACATTGTCTCCTTCGTCCATGTTACCCATTGATCTAAGGTCCACAACTCGGGACCCCCTACCGAGATCTACCAGTTTCGACACCGACATTGGTGCTATCATTGAGAGTTCTACTGTGAGATCGCCAGAAGGGTCGGTGGTGTGTCTAGTCATCAGCGAAGAGATATGCAACAAAGACACGTTTGTCCTCAGGCAGATCTTCGTGTTTGGTAGCATTGTTATGCATGTCGATCCAGCCAGCCACATTGGCCGGGTCAAAGGCTTCACCCCCGGCCAGGAAGTCAGGTTTGGGAGCCTAGAGTTCACCGCCGATCCCCGGGGAGATCTGGTATTAACGAAGTCCCTAGATCTTTTCGCAGAGCCCGCGAGCCTCAAGGATTTGGCTCAGGATCCATGGATCCCCCAAATGGGGCGGTCACTATCCCCGGTCCGGTCCTAAAGCCCGACCTGGTTGACACGTCCAGATTTGTCTCAACCAAATACAACCCGAGAGCGTCATCGAACGACCAGAGGGCATGAGTGTCGCGGACCAACTCCAAACACTCAAATAATGAGGATCCCATCGGAATCCCGCTGCTATGCGGGCTACTCGGCTGGATCCAAGCTATGAGCATGGTGGATGACCAATCTTCTATCTATGATCAAGTCGGACACAGACCCGACGACAGGGAAATTCACATCCCACCCATCACGCATTTGGTTGCCACCATCGAGTGTTCGGCCAAGGGTTCCCCGCCTCAGACATCGGAGCTAAGAACCGTTTACGTCTCGGTCGCCAATCACCCGGGCCCCTCCAAGAATCCGGAATCCAGAACTCATCTCGAGATTAAATCGACGCTAAACGTCGACCCGACACAATACTCGAAATCAGTGCAACAGAGTCTCATCAAAACCTCGGACCCTGAGCCTACCACGCCAAACCCCGCTCGAATATGGGACACGGCCACTGAGGTCTTGGACTCACATCCTGTGAGAATACAAAATTCTGCCCCACCCACCACCCAACTCGAGCATTCTTCAAGAGATGCGGAAGAGTTCGGCTCATTGGGCCCGCAGGTAGTCAAACAACGACTGGGGGAATCAGTCCATCACTTCCGGGCCAGATTCCTCCTCCACAAAGATAGGGCAGAGGGTTGCAGCGAACATGACAAGATCAAGGCCTTGTGACACAATTTCCGTGACGAAGGAATCCTCAACGCCCTCGCCCGTCGCCAAATTCAAACTTTCACCAAGCTGTCAAACTTGGTGCGCAAGTATTGTGCAATGGAAAGCACTTGGCAAGTACAACAAATGCGTACGGAGCCGATCCAGGCTGAACAACATAGAGGAAACTGGAGAAGGCGCACACTCCCGCGATGGCCGATCTCTCCCTAGCCCGCCGAGAAAAGGAATAAAACTCTAACAAGCGCCAAAACTATCCTCGAGGGACTATTGGGAAAACCATTCCCAATACACTCGGTCTTTCTAAACACGAACCCAACCTACATCCTTCAGGAATGTTGGGTCGTCAGGCAAGTCGCGAAGAGCGAAGAAAGCATACTCAGGGTCTCACCTCCGGACAGCGGTTTAGCAGCGCCACCCAAATACAATGCGGAGATCCACGATTCACAAAATATATTCCTCAAGAAACCAAAGAAAAAGAGCTCTTCAAGAACTCCATCAAGTTAACCATCTGGTAGCTTCAAACTCATGGACGGAGACGCCAATTACTTTTGGCGAAGCTGACCAACCAATATCCTACGCAGATCGGACACCCGTGTAACAGCCCGGGACCGACGCTCCAGAAGATTCCCCTTTTATTCCATTGTCGGTGTGCGATTCGTCGGGTTGTCGCATTCATCATAGCATCATTCGCATCATCTATGTAGCATCATCACTCGTTTTCAAAAACTTGCATCCGTTCGTAGTCGCCAGTTCTCTCCGTTCTCGTCAACGATTGTTTTGAGACCAACCACACATGCACGTGCTCGCGGCATCGATTAAATATTATTTTTAAAGTGCGTATGAAATATTCTCGCATTGGGTTGAAAGTTGGCGTGTGGTCTTGTTTTATTGTCGGTAGACCGCCTGCCAAATTTTGTCACAATCAGAGGTCGTTTGATACCCCAACGGTCAGTAGTAGCAGTGGGTCATCGGTTTATTCGTCGGATGTTTTTTGGTGTCTTAAACTCGTGTCACGGGCCACCAAATTCCCTCTCATCCCCACAAACCCCCTCTACATGACCCAACGCAGCCTAGCTAACCCCCCCTCCACTTCCAGACCATCGGATCGAGGTTCGAAGGTCCGAAACCGGTGCAAACCCGTAACCCTAGCCTCCCCTACTATAAATAGAGGCCCATCCCTCCCAAATTGGGAAGACCCTAGATGCCTAGGGATCCGCACCTCCGCCAGCCGCCTCCCACCTTCCTCCCACCTCGCGCGGGCTCGCCAGGCCCATCCGAAGCTCGCTCGGGCCAGGATCTCCGCCATCGCACGGCCGCGAGTGCATCCCTACACCCGCACCTCTGTGCCCATGCCCGAGCAGGAGGGCTCCCGAGCTCGAGCCTGCCACCGGCGGCGACCTTCCTCACCGGCGAGCCTCCGCACCGCTGGACCACCGTGCCCTATCGCAGGTCGCCGCTTCCCTTGCCTCTCCTTCTTCTCCAGATCCCCTAACCCTAAACCCTAAATTAAGGTTTGGGGGCTATCGGGTTAGGACTTATGTTCGGTTGGAAAAACCGACTAATTACCCGCATATTGAAAGACATTAGTCTGGCAGCTCATTTGAGGCCTGCTCGGGCAGCTCTAAGGTGTGTGTCCAAGGTGTGTGTCCACCGAACTAAGAAGAATAACTCCAAATCAAACAAGAATCGCTCTCACGTCAAATCATCGCATTACCTGTACCTGCAACTGTTGTTGTAGTAATCTGTGAGCCACGGGGACTTAGCAATCTCATTTCCAAGGGTATCAAGACTATTAAAGCTTAATGGGTGAGGTATGGTTAAGTGGTGAGGCTACAGCAAGCGACTAAGCATTTATTTGAGTGGCTAACTTACGAATACAGAAAGTAAAGTATGGTGGTCTACGCAAAACGGACGTGAACTAGTGATGATCATTAACTGATCCTGAACACCTACCTATGTCAAACATAACCCCACCGTGTTCTCTCTCGGATAAGGACTCACGAGAAGAGACGGTCATGGTTACGCGCACAGTTGGTGTATTTTATTTGAGTTTACTTCAAGTTTGCTATGACCGGGTGTTAAACAAAGTATCCAAGTTTGCCACATAACCACGGGCATGGCTTTCCGAAAGATTTAATCCTACAGGGGTGCTCCAACTCGTCCATCACAAATTAACCACACGCAGCGGGAATAACCTCGACCACGGATCTCGTGATCATCCTAGGCAATTCCAAAGAAAATCCGACACCTCGAGATAGCCTGAAGAAGATCAGAGTTCCTCACTCAAGACATTCGAGATAGGTAAAACAAATCCAGCAAGGCCGCCCGACATGTCGACGAACCCGATAGGAGCCGCGTATCTTGTTCTCAGGACATGACAGATAAGCGACGCATACGGTGGCCTGATAGACATCTCCCGAGTTGCCCCGGGTTGGCCCCGCATAGTGCTCTAGTTTGGACCAACACTCATGAGGAGCACCGGCCCGGGTTGTTGATTAAGATCCGCGGGTGCCGGCGGGTCCCTATGCAATTTTATTAATTATTAGGCAAATGTGGTACCAATGTTGGGCCTTGCCAGACAAGTTTTATCCCAAAACAAAAATCAGGGGGGTCCCCATAACAACCCCGAGACAACTAGCATGGCAATGATAGTAGTGGTATCCAGGGAAATGTGTCATCTTGCCTGAGATCCTGCTTCGAAGAGATCGAGTCCATGAAGAAGACGAGCCAACGTAGTCAAACGAATCCTCACACTCCCAACGCTTTCGGAACTCTATCAAGAAGAAGCAATCCAAAACAAACAATCAACACAAGATACACCACAACATATGCATGACACGATGCGCAAACAAATATGATGCATGTTTGGTTTAATATGCAAGGCATGACATGGCAAGAACAACAAACAACTACTACACATTAAGTGAAGTTCAATATGCAACGAGTTGCATATTGACGAAACTCCACGTTCGAATTATTTCATTCATTCCCGTTTAGTTACACATCAATATTAAATGTTGTTAGGCATGGCAAGAGGTGAAGCATAAGTAAACTACACTATCTAGGCATCTTAAATGAGGTCGGAAACAACTTATAGCATTCCCAAAACAACCTCATATGCAATTTAAGATTTCGGTCCAGATCTGTCCTAACACAATTTTAGAGTTGTTAAACAGCAAAATAAATGTCACCATGTGATTCTACACATTTTTCTAGCCAAGTTACATATGTGGAACATTTTTATCGGAGCTACGGTTATTTAGTTATGAAATAACTCATTTTAGCATGGCATATATGCAAAATACATGAAAACAGCAAGTTAATCATTTTAAACACATGTGAAAGTTGGTTATTGTGAATATACATGAAATTCTAGTCAAGTTCCATATATAAATTTTTTACATGTGATGCACGGATCTCGAGTTATAAAATGCATGAGAACGGGGTTTTTCTGCAATTTTATTATTCACTAGATAATAGATAAATTCACAGAGACTGAAAAAAATATGTTCCCGGGCCAAATCTAACTAGCCCAACAGCAGCAACCGATGACGGATAGAGAAATGACGCTCGAGTGGGATTTAGGGGCTCTCACCACATTGGGCCAAGCCCATGACTGTGGCGGCTTGGCTCAGGCCAGCCGGGGCACTGGGCCTTGCCGCTTCAGTGGCCCACAGGGCCGACGCCGTTGTCTCCTCCCCTGTGCCTGCACGAGGCAGGAGGCCATGGCGGCATAAGGAGCATGGGCGGTAGCATGGCAAGCCTACGGCGACCGGAAGAGTGAGGTGGCGAGGGGAACTAGTGGATCCGGGCCAGGGGGCTCCGTTCCCGATGACAAGAGGGCCTGAGACGACTCCGGGAGGGAGATCCGGGGCGGCCATGGAGGAGCTCCTGCAGGGGTGGTCACAGGGAGAGAGAGCACGCGGATTAGAGAGAGATCGAGAGGAGGCAGAGGAATCGACAGCACGGCTCGCCTGGATGAGCTGCACGCCAGCGGAGGCTGGCTCCGGCGGGGCTGCGGGCTACTGCTGGCTCCCTCACTACGGATGCGGGGGGGCTAGCGATGGCTATGGGATCTGGCGCAGATGGGCTTCCTAGGGCCCGATCTGGGCCCTAGCGGGCCTGGCGGCGGGAGGAGGGAGACAGGGCGATGGAGGTGGCGGTTGGGGCTTGGGTGGCGCAGAAATCAAGGGGAGGGCTAGGGTTTCTGTTTAGGGCAGGCTAGGAGGTGCTTAAATAGGAAATGGGGGCTAGGAAAGGGGGTTTTGCACCGTTTTCGGACCGTTCGATCTCGATCGGACGGCCCGGAAGCAGGGGGGCTAAGTGGGCTGCGTGGCTGTGTAGATGGGCTAGGGGGAGATGAGAGGGAGGTTTGCGGCCCGTGACACGAGGTTTTAAAAACACCGAAAACGTCCGACGAATAACCGATGACAGCACTCCTACGGTTGACCGGTGGGGTATCAAACGAACTCGGAACACGACGAAATTTGGCAGGCGGTCCTCCTACCATATAACAAGATTGCATACCAAGTTTTGACCCAATCCAAGAATATTTTGTTGGGGAACGTAGTAGTAAATCAAAAAATTCCTACGCGTTCACCAAGATCCATCTATGGAGAAACCAGCAATGAGCAAGGGGAGAGTGGATCTTCATACCTTTGAAGATCGCTAAGAGGAAGCGTTACAAGAACGCGGTAGATGGAGTCGTACTCGCAGCGATTCAGAACGCGGTAGATCCGATCAAGTGCCGAACGGACGGCACCTCCGCGTTCAACACACGTGCAGCCCGGTGACGTCTCCAACACCTTGATCCAGCAAGGAGTAAGGAGAGGTTGGGGAAGGGCTCCAACAGCAGCACGACGGCGTGGTGGTGGTGGAGTAGCAAGGTATTCCGACAGGGCTTCGCCTAAGCGCTGCGGAGGAGGAAGAAGAGAGGTAGGGCTTTGCCGTGAGAGAGAGAGAGATCAAATCTTGTCCCAAAACATCCAAAACCTCAAGTATATATAGGAGGAGGGACGTGGAGGGCTGGCTTAGCCTCTACTCCAAAGAGGAGAGGGTCGGCCGAATTAAAGGGAGAGTCCACCTCCCACAAGGGAGGTGGATCTCCTCCTTTTAAATCCCTTTTGCCTTATCTCCTTATCTCCAGCCACATGGGTCCACATAGATGGTCTTGGCCGACCCAATATGGGCTGGCACACCTCCTCTAAGGGCCCATGAGGTCCTTTGGTCGTCACACCCCTCTCGGGGGTCCTCCGGCACCCTCCCGGCACTCCCGGTACACTACCGATGAGCCCGAAAACTTTTCGGTGACCAAAACAGGACTTCCTATATATCAATCTTTACCTCCGGACCATTCCGGAGCTCCTCGTGACGTCCGGGATCTCATCCGGGACTCCGAACAACCTTCGGTAATCACGTATACCATTTCCCTATAACCCTAGCGTCATCGAACCTTAAGTGTGTAGACCCTACGGGTTCGGGAGACACGTAGACATGACCGAGACACTTCTCTGGCCAATAACCAACAGCGGGATCTGGATACCCATGTTGGCTCCCACGTACTCCACGATGATCTCATCAGATGAACCACGATGTCGGGGATTCAATCAATCCCGTATTCAATTCCCTTTGTCTATCGGTATGATACTTGCCCGAGATTCGATCGTCGATATCCCCATACCTTGTTCAATCTCGTTACTGGCAAGTCTCTTTACTCGTTCCGTAATACATCATCCCGTGGCTAACTCCTTAGTCACATTGAGCTCATTATGATGATGTCTTACCGAGTGGGCCCAGAGATACCTCTCCGTCACACGGAGTGACAAATCCCAGTCTCGATTCGTGCCAACCCAACAGATACTTTCGGAGATACCCGTAGTGCACCTTTATAGCCACCCAGTTACGTTGTGACGTTTGGCACACCCAAAGCATTCCTACGGTATCCGGGAGTTACACAATCTCATGGTCTAAGGAAACGATACTTGACATTGAAAAGCTTTAGCAAATGAACTACACGATCTAGTGCTATGCTTAGGATTGGGTCTTGTCCATCACATCATTCTCCTAATGATGTGATCCCGTTATCAACGACATCCAATGTCCATGGCCATGAAACCGTGACCATCTATTGATCAACGAGCTAGTCAACTAGAGGCTCACTAGGGACATGTTGTGGTCTATGTATTCACACATGTATTATGGTTTCCGGTTAACACAATTATAGCATGAACAATAGACAATTATCATGAACAAGGAAATACAATAATAACCATTTTATTATTGCCTCTAGGGCATATTTCCAATAGTCTCCCACTTGCACTAGAGTCAATAATCTAGTTCACATCACCATGCGATTAACACTTACATCACCATATGATCATATCATCATGTGATTAACACCCAATAAGTTCTGGGGTTTGTTCATGTTCTGCTCGTGAAAGAGGTTTTTAGTCAACGGGTCTGCGACATTTAGATCCGTGTGTACCTTGCAAACCTTCCATGTCATATTTGTAGATACTACTCCCATGCTCCACATGGAGCTATTCCAAATGGCTGCTCCACTATACGTAGCTGGATTTCTACTAAGAGTCATCCGGATTGGCTTTAAAGCTTGCATCATCGTAACACTTTACGATGAACTCTTTATCACCTCCATAATCGAGAAATATTTCCTTAGTTCTCAAGTTACTAAGGCTAACTTTGACCGATGTCCAGTGATCCACTCTTGGATTACTCTTGTACCCCTTGACAGACTCATGGCAAGGCACACACAGGTGCGGTACACAGCATGGCATACTATATAGAGCCTATGGCTAAAGCATAGGAGATGACACTCATCTCTTCTTTATCTTCTGTCGTGGTCGGGTATTGAGTCTTACTCAATTTCACACCTTACAATACAGTCAAGAACTCCTTCTTTGACCCATCTATTTTGAACTCCTTCAAAAACTTGTCAAGGTATGTCTTCGTCAAAAAAACTTATCAAGCGAATAGATCTATCCCTATAGATCTTGATGCTCAATAAAATAGTAGCTTTATCTGGGTCTTCCTTTGAAAAAAAAACTTTTCAAACAACCCTTCATGCTCTTCCAGAAATTCTACATCATTTCCGATCAATAATATGTCAACTACATATTCTTATAAGAAATTCCATAGTGCTCCCACTCACTTTCTTGCAAATACAAGTTTCTCATAAACTTTGTATAAACTTAAACACTTTGATCACCTCATCAAAGCATATATTCCAACTCCGAGATGCTTGCTCCAGTCCATAGAAGGATCGCTGGAGTTTGTATATTATTAGCATCCTTAGGATTGACAAAACCTTCTGGTTGTATCACATACAACTCTTCCTCACAGAAACCATTACGGAAACCTTGTTTTGTCATCCATCTGCCAGATTTCATAATCGAAAAATGCAGCAACTGCTAACAAAATTTTAATAGACTTTTAGCATCGCTACAGATGAGACAATCTCATTGCAGTCAACTCCTTGAACTTGGCGGAAACTTCTTTGCGACAAGTCGAGCTTTATAAACGGTGACATTTCACCATTAGCGTCTATGTTTATCTCAAAGGTCCATTTGTACTCAATGACCCGCCATTCAACAGGCAAGTCTACCAAAGTCCATACTTGGTTTTCATACATGGATCCTTTCTCGGATTTCATGGCTCCTAGCCATTTGTTGGAATCCGGGCCCACCATCGCTTCTCCATAGTTCGTAGGTTCATCGTTGTCCAACAACATGATTTCCAAGACAGGGTTGTCGTACTACTCAGGAGCAGTACGCGTCCTTGTCGACCTACGAGGTTCGATAGTGACTTGATCCGAAGCTTCATGATCATCATCATTAACTTCCTTTTCAACTGAGTAGGCTCTACAGAAACATCTTTCTGTGTTGCGCTATTCTCTGGTTGAAACAAAGGTTCAACAACCTCATCAAGTTCTATCTTCCTCCCACTCAATTCTTTCGAGAGAAACTCTTTCTCAAGAAAGGACCCGTTCTTAGCAACAAACACCTTTTGCGCTTGGATCTGAGATAGAAGGTATACCCAATGTCTCATTAGGGTATTCTATGAAGATGCATTTGTCTGCTTTGGGTTCGAGCTCGCTAGGTGAAAAACCCATTTTCACATAAGCGCCGCAGCCCCAAACATTAAGAAATGACAGCTTAGGCTTCTGTCAAACCATAATTCTCACGGTGTCATCTCAACAGACTTAGATGGTGCCCTGTTAAAGTGAATGGATTTGTCTTTAATGCATAACCCCATAACGATAGTGGTAAAACGATAAGAGACATCATAGTACTCACTATGTCCAATAGAGCACGACTACGACGTTCGAACACACCATCACACTATGGTGTTCCAGGAGGCGTGAGCTGTGAAACAATTTCCACATTGTCTAAAATTGCATACCAAACTCGTAACTCAGATATTCACCTCCATGATCATATCATAGACATTTATCTTCTTGTCACGATGATCTTTAACTTCACTCTAAAACTCCTTGAACCTTTCAAACATTTCAGATTCGTGTTTCATTAAGTAAATATCCCCATATTTACTCAAATCATCAGTGAAGGAAAAGAAAAACAACGATATCCACTGTGTGTTTCAACACTCATTGGACCACATACATCAACATGTATTAATTCCAATAAGCCACTTGCCCGCTCCATCATATTGGATGACGGGGTCTCAGTCATCTTGCCCAAGAGGCATGGCTCGCATGTCTCAACCGATTCAAAATCGAGTGAGTCAAAAAAAAATCCATCATCATGGAGTTTCTTCATGCGATTTATACCAATATGACATTACGTGGCAGTGCCACAAGCATGTGGTACTATCATTATTAACTTTGTATCTTTTGGTACCAATGTTATGAATATGTGTACTACTACGATCATGATTCGATAAACCATTTCGAGTGGGTGCATGACCATTGAAGGCATTATCCATGTAAACAGAATAACCATTATTCTCTAACTTATATGAATAACCGTATCGCACTAATCATGATCTAATCACGTTCATGCTCAACGCAAACACCAAATAACATTTATTTAGGTTTATCACAAATCCTGAAGGTAGAGAGAGCGTGCGATGGTGATCACATCAATCTTGGAAATACTTCCAACACACATCGTCACCTTTCACCTAGCTAGTCTCCATTTACTCCGTAGCTTTTATTTCGAGTTGCTAACACTTAGCAACCGAACCGGTATCCAATACCCAGGTGCTACTAGGAGTACCAGCAAGGTACACATCACTAACACGTATATCAAATGTACTTCCATTGACATTCCCAGCCTTCTTATCTACCAAGCATCTAGGGGTTTTCCGCTTTAGCGAACATTCTCCTCATAACAGAAGCACTTAGTCTCGGGTTCGGGCTCAACCTTGGGTTTCTTCACTAGAGCAACAACTGGCTTGCCATTCCTGAAGTTTTTCGTTCTTGCCCTTGCCCCTTTTGAAACTAGTGGTTTCACTTAACCATCAACACTTGATGCTCCTTCTTGATTTCTACCTTCGTGGTGTCAAACATCACGAACAACTCAGGGATCATCTTATCCATCCCTGGCATGTTATAGTTCATCACGAAGCTCTAGTAGCTTGGTGGCAGTGACTTGGAGAACTGCATTAATCACTATCTCATCTGGAAGATTAACTCCCACTTGATTCAAGTGATTGTAGCACCCAGACAATCTGAGCACACGCTCAGCGATTGAGCTATTCTCCTTTATCTTGTAGACAAAGAATCTTGTTGGAGGTCTCATACCTCTCAACATAGGCACGAGCCTGAGATCACAATCTCAGCTCCTAGAACATCTCATATGTTCCGTGACGTTCAAAACGTTTTGGAGCCTCAATTCTAAGCCGTAATGCATGACGCATTGAACTATCACGTAGTCACCAAAAAGTGTCTGTCATATGTTCACAACATCTACAGACAACGCTTGAGGGAGTGATGCAGTTAGCGGTACATAAAAAACATAAGCTTTCTGTGCAACAATGAGGACAATCCTCAGATCACGGACCCAGTCCGCATTATTGCTACCATCAACTTTCAACTTACTTTTCTCTAGGATTGTATCAATAAAACTGGGGAGCTACAGCGTGAGCTATCTACGACATAATTTGCAAGGACATTTTTAGACTAAGTTCATGATAATTAAGTTCATTTAACCAAATTATTAATGAACTCCCACTTAGATAGACATCTCTCTAGTCTTCCAAGTGATACATGATCCATGTCAACTAGCCCGTGTCCGATCATCACGTGAGACGGACTAGTCATCCATGGTGAACATCTCTATGTTGATCGTATCTTCTATACGACTCATGTTCGACCTTTCGGTCCTCCGTGTTCCGAGGCCATGTCTGTACATGCTAGGCTCGTCAAGTCAACCTAAGTGTTTCGCATGTGTAAATCTGGCTTACACCCGTTGTATGCGAACGTTAGAACCTATCACACCCGATCATCACGTGGTGCTTCGGAACGACGATCCTTAGCAACGGTGCACAGTTAGGGTGAACACCTTTCTTGAAATTTTATTGAGAGATCATCTTATTTACTACCGTCGTTCTATGCAAATAAGATGTAAACTGATAAACATCACATGCAATCAATATAGTGACATGATATGGCCAATATCATCTTGCTCCTTTGATCTCCATCTTCGGGGCACCATGATCATCACTGTCACCGGCTCGACACCATGATCTCCATCATCATGATCTCCATCATTGTGTCTTCATGAAGTTGTCTCGCCAACTATTACTTCTACTACTATAGCTAACGTTTAGCAATAAAGTAAAGTAATTACATGGCGTTTATGATTGACACGCAGGTCATACAATAATATAAGACAACTCCTATGGCTCCTGCCGGTTGTCATAGTCATCGACATGCAAGTCGTGAACCCTATTACAAGAACATGATCAATCTCATACATCACAATGCATCACATCACATCCTTTTGGCCATATCACATCACACGGCATATGCTGCAAAAACAAGTTAGACGTCCTCTAATTTGTAGTTGCAAGTTTTTACGTGGTTGCTATAGGTTTCTAGCAAGAACGTTTCTTTCCTACGTCCAAACCACAACGTGATATGCCAATTGCTATTTACCCTTCATAAGGACCCTTTTCATCGAATCCAATCCGACTAAGGTGGGAGAGACAGACACCCGCTAGCCACCTTATGCAACTGGTGCATGTCAGGCGGTGGAACCGGTCTCACGTAAGCGTACGTGTAAGGTTGGTCCGGGCTGCTTCATCCCACAATACCGTCGAATCAAGATAAGACTAGTAACGGCAAGCATATTAACAAAATCGACGCCCACAACTGCTTTGTGTTCTACTCGTGCATGGATTCTACGCATAGACCTAGCTCATGATGCCACTATTGGGGAACGTAGTAGTAAATCAAAAAATTTCCTACGCGTTCACCAAGATCCATCTATGGAGAAACCAGCAACGAGCAAGGGGAGAGTGGATCTTCATACCTTTGAAGATCGCTAAGCGGAAGCGTTACAAGAACGCGGTAGATGGAGTCGTACTCGCAGCGATTCAGATCGCGGTAGATCCGATCAAGTGCCGAACGGACGGCACCTCCGCGTTCAACACACGTGCAGCCCGGTGACGTCTCCAACACCTTGATCCAGCAAGGAGGAAGGAGAGGTTGGGGAAGGGCTCCAACAGCAGCACGACGGCGTGGTGGTGGTGGAGTAGCAAGGTATTCCGACAGGGCTTCGCCTAAGCGCTGCGGAGGAGGAAGAAGAGAGGTAGGGCTTTGCCGTGAGAGTGAGAGATCAAATCTTGTCCCAAAATATCCAAAACCTCAAGTATATATAGGAGGAGGGACGTGGAGGGCTGGCTTGGCCTCTACTCCAAAGAGGAGAGGGTCGGCCGAATTAAAGGGAGAGTCCACCTCCCACAAGGGAGGTGGATCTCCTCCTTTTAAATCCCTTTTGCCTTATCTCCTTATCTCCAGCCACATGGGTCCACATAGATGGTCTTGGCCGACCCAATATGGGCTGGCACACCTCCTCTAAGGGCCCATGAGGTCCTTTGGTCGTCACACCCCTCTCGGGGGTCCTCCGGCACCCTCCCGGCACTCCCGGTACACTACCGATGAGCCCGAAAACTTTCCGGTGACCAAAACTGGACTTCCTATATATCAATCTTTACCTCCGGACCATTCCGGAGCTCCTCGTGACGTCCGGGATCTCATCCAGGACTCCGAACAACCTTCGGTAATCACGTATACCATTTCCCTATAACCCTAGCGTCATCGAACCTTAAGTGTGTAGACCCTACGGGTTCGGGAGACACGTAGACATGACCGAGACACTTCTCCGGCCAATAACCAACAGCGGGATCTGGATACCCATGTTGGCTCCCACGTACTCCACGATGATCTCATCGAATGAACCACGATGTCGGGGATTCAATCAATCCCGTATTCAATTCCCTTTGTCTATCGGTATGATACTTGCCCGAGATTCGATCGTCGGTATCCCCATACCTTGTTCAATCTCGTTACTGGCAAGTCTCTTTACTCGTTCCGTAATACATCATCCCGTGGCTAAATCCTTAGTCACATTGAGCTCATTATGATGATGTCTTACCGAGTGGGCCCAGAGATACCTCTCCGTCACACGGAGTGACAAATCCCAGTCTCGATTCGTGCCAACCCAACAGATACTTTCGGAGATACCCGTAGTGCACCTTTATAGCCACCCAGTTACGTTGTGACGTTTGGCACACCCAAAGCATTCCTACGGTATCCGGGAGTTACACAATCTCATGGTCTAAGGAAACGATACTTGACATTGAAAAGCTTTAGCAAATGAACTACACGATCTAGTGCTATGCTTAGGATTGGGTCTTGTCATCACATCATTCTCCTAATGATGTGATCCCGTTATCAACGACATCCAATGTCCATGGCCATGAAACTGTGACCATCTATTGATCAACGAGCTAGTCAACTAGAGGCTCACTAGGGACATGTTGTGGTCTATGTATTCACACATGTATTATGGTTTCCGGTTAACACAATTATAGCATGAACAATAGACAATTATCATGAACAAGGAAATACAATAATAACCATTTTATTATTGCCTCTAGGGCATATTTCCAACATATTTTTCGCGCACTTTAAAAACGGGTTTTTTAACTATGTCGCGGGCGCGTGCGTGTGTGGTTGGGCTCGAAACGGGCAATGACAAGAACGGAGAGAACTGGCGACTACGAACAGATGCAAGTTTTCGAAAATGGGTGACGATGCTATGCAAATGATGCGAATGATGCGATGATGAATGCAACAACCAAACGAAACACAGACGAGAATGGAAATAAAAGGGGAATCTTCTGGAGCGTCGGTCCCGAGCTTTTACAACTCTCCTCCACTACACGAGGATCTCGTCTTGAGATCTAGAATGATAAGGGGAAGAGAAATAGCAAGAGGTAAAACTTAGTTGCTTCTTGACAAACAAGTGAAACCAATGATCATTGAAGGTTTCAGCGAGAAGAAGAATGACATGAGGAAAAAGCAAGAATTCACAAAAAAATTCGGCAGGACTTCGGTAGGATAGAGAGGAAAAAATAGATATGATGGAAATAAATTGAAAGAGATACACCAAACTATGGTTGGATTAGAATCAAAACTTCATAAGATGGAAGGATCATGAAAACATTGCATAGCACTCCGGTTAAATGAATAAGCAAAGAAAGAACATGATCTTGACAAGGCAAGATGATAGATTGAAGAGAGCAACGTCACAAGGACTCCATAAAAAGAGAATGGAAACTGGATTGATGGAAGGAAAAGAACGGATAAGAAAATGACAACTTCCAGCACAAATGAATTTGAAAAGCATAGGTTGAATAGAGTTGATGGAGAATCAACAATGAAAAGACTAGCTTGTTCTAGGCTTATGGAAAACATCTCAAAATTATGAGGTGACAACCTGCCACAACAGAAACAATTGATTGCTTGAGAGCAACAATATATGCAAAACTTATTTCACCAAGAGGAGAAGGAGAAAACTTGGATCATTTATAACACCATGATAGCAACAATCCTTAGGAAATGCTTTAGGTGAAATCCAACCCAAGATAACTCCGAGAAAACAAGATGGGTGTACTTATCTTATACTTGACAACTTTCCTTCGAGACTCCGCATAATCAAGAATTTAATAACAAAATCTCAAAAGATAATGGAGAAGGAATTGAACTTAGACATCCAAGATAAAGAACACTTGAGCACCTCCAACAAGAATCTTGATGAACACTTCGAGAAAGACTTAACTCCTTGACGAACCACCATGAGGAACCTCCGGAAATGAGAGGATGATAGAAAAGAATTGAAGGTTGAAAAAGAACAAGATTGGGGCCTTGCTATGAATTAGATGAAGCTTCGGGACAAGATACTTGATCAAAACTAGGAACTCTAGAAAAGAAAGCTGACCACTTGGGATAAGGAATTTGATATCATGAACAACTCTGGAAGAAGGATTGAAATCAGTTGGATGAAACAAGAATAAGAATTGCGATATGCCTATCCTTCATCAAGTTAAATTGATGACAAACAACGGATTTGGTATACCACTTATCCTTTTGGAAATGATAGGAAAGATAGATAGAGCACAAATTTGAAGAGGTCTTGAACGAGAACACCGGTTAGAATTCACAAACGAATGAGGATACAACGATTGAACAAAGATACATGGGAACGAAGAGATCACAATCCACCTAATGGAAAACTTAAACGAAGCACCGAGAGAGAATTAGAAACTAAAGAGGACTCATGAGAATGAAGAGATCAAGATTTGCCTAATAGAAACTGAAAAAGGCACCGGAATAATTGAGATACGAACGAAGGAAAAACAATTAAGAAGAATTGAGAATGAAAGCTGAAAGCTAAGAACGAAGAAATCTTCTGAAATGATGGCCCTCAGAGGCTCAAGAAATAAAAACAACTCTAAATGCACCGGATAGATATGGGAGGAATTACTCATGATTAGAAACAATTTGAGATGATAGCAACAAGCTCAAACCATGAATCTTTGGAGAACGAACAACGATTTAAGAGAAACTCTCCTCCGGTCTTCAATGATGAGAATGATGACGAGAACCAACACCATGGATTACTGAGACACTCCGAAATAATGAATAAATAAGGTTGAGACAATAATGAAAATGATTTAGAAGCGATCTTCGAGAAGGCACATGACTGATGAAATTCATTCTTACGTCATATATTAGAAGAGAACTTGAGAACATCTTCGGAAAAGATTAGAAGAGTCAGGTAAGATCCTGGGGAAAACACCTGTGGGTTATGGGCCCACTCAAAGAGATCACCGTTGAAACAATTGCTTAGAAGAGATATTGCACCGGTACAAATTAAGAACTTGATGATATGAGACCCTTGAAATAATTTGGAAGGATTATGAATGGAAATGAAAGTCTTCTGAGATATCTTCGGCACCCCGGATAGAATAGAGGTAAGAATAAGCAAGAGAGGCTTGATAAAAAATTCCAACATGGGAGAGCAAATAGAGAATGAAAATGATATGATGAACACCAAGAACTTGAATTGAATCCACCGGAAAAGAAAACAAAGATGAATACTAATAAATGATAACTTGAGCACTGAGCATCTTCATAAAGGATCACCGGAGAAGAATAACAACGAGAACAAGGAATATGAGGATAGATATTGAAATGAAACTCTTGAGAATCTCCACCAGAAATCACCGGATACAATATGAACAAATGATAGCAGAAGCATTGATGAAGAGAAAGCACTTGGATGAGAATTTAATTATTGAAGAAAAAGGGCGGGAGGGTGGGAAAAACAAAGAAAACTTGGAACAGATGGGACAAACTCCGGAACAAAATATGAGGGTTGATTTTGCAAATATTGGAGATGATTGAACAACTTGAAGAGGAGCGCACCGGTTGAAAATAATTGATATGATAACTTGATTGGGCAAAAGAATTAGCATTCCCACAGAAATATGAGAACACTACTTAGCAAGATATGAAATCACCAATTGACATCGAAGCAACTCGAATTACCATATTCAAAACAAAATAAAGGATTAGGCTTATGAAACAAGCCGGAACAAATACATACCCACTATGCACTTGTTGGAAAGATAATCCTAGGTACCTACTTGAATTCCCACCTAAGAGCTTCCGAAAACTTTCTGGTTATGCAATCCGGTGTGGGGGATACAAGGAGGAAATATCTCACACAACTAACAAACCTACACCCCAACTGTATCCATCCTTCAACACATAACCAGAGGCTTTCGCAAGTCCATCTAACTCAGATCCTCGAAAGCACAACGATACTAACCATGGTGGTACCCCGGACGCCTCCCCAGTACTGGGTGACTCTGACCTTATCTCACCACAACAAGTATTGAAGCAATTTAGAACACCCTTCGTCCTGAGATACTAAGGAAGCTGAATGATAACGATGTGCCAAGAATTCCCTTGAGCTCAACTCCCCGGAAGAAATCAATTCAGACAGGAGGCACCAAGACAGAACTCCATCACATCGACATCATATAGTTTCCAAAATACCCGCGTGATCCTAAAAAATTTGAGCGAGAAGAGGAGTAGAATCAAATTCCTAAGTCGTAATTCCTCACCAGAGCATAGAAGAGGAGTAAAAAGAATCCTACTCTCCGATATAACTAGACTCAACATAGTTTTTTTACTAGAGACGACTCGGCCAAGTTTGATCAATCAAGGGGGCTCCTAGGTCGGTACAGGCTCTGCTACCAACTTGTCACGCCCAAGATGCATCCTTATTTCGGCATGAGGGCCTCGACAGGGATAGAAGCGCATCTCGTCGTGTTGCAAGAATGGATATCATTACAAGTACATGTACACAAGAGATGAGTATATGGAATGGGCTTACACTCGCCACAAGCTACATCAGAGTCACATCAATACAACAACATACTCAAACATCATACAGAAGAGCAGGGTCCGACTACGGATGAAATCAAACGATAAAATGACATCCACCCTTGCTATCCCAGGCTGCCGCCTGGAACCCATCCTAGATTGATGATGAAGAAGAAGAAGAAGAAGAAGAAGAAGAAGAACTCCAAATCAAACAAGCATCGCCCTAACGTCAAATCATCGCATTACCTGTACCTGCAACTGTTGTTGTAGTAATCTGTGAGCCACGGGGACTCAGCAATCTCATTTCAAAGGGTATCAAGACTATTAAAGCGTAATGGGTGAGGTATGGTTAAGTGGTGAGGCTGCAGCAAGCGACTAAGCATTTATTTGAGTGGCTAACTTACGAATACAGAAAGTAAAGTATGATGGTCTACGCAAAACTGACATGAGCTAGTGACGATCACTAACTGATCCTGAACACCTACCTACGTCAAACATAACCCCACCGTGTTCTCTCTCGGATAAGGACTCACGAGAAGAGACAGTCACGATTACGCACACAGTTGGTGTATTTTATTTGAGTTTACTTCAAGTTTTCTATGACCGGGTGTTAAACAAAGTATCCAAGTTTGCCACATAACCGCGGGCACGGCTTACCGAAAGATTTAACCCTACAGGGGTGCTCCAACTCGTCCATCACAAATTAACCACATGCAGCGGGAATAACCTCGACCACGGATCTCGTGATCATCCTAGGCAATTCCAAAGGAAATCTGACACCTCGAGATAGCCCGAAGAAGATCAGAGTTCCTCACTCAAGACATTCGAGATAGGTAAAATAAATCCAGCATGGCCGCCCGACGTGTCGACGAACCCGATAGGAGTCGCGTATCTCGTTCTCAGGACACGACAGATAAGTGAAGCATACGGTGGCCTGATAGACATCTCCCAAGTTGCCCCGGGTTGGCCCTGCACGGTGCTCTAGTTTGGACCAACACTCATGAGGAGCACTGGCCCGGTTTGTTGATTAAGATCCGCGGGTGCCGGCGGGTCCCTATGCAATTTTATTAATTATTAGGCAAATGTAGTACCAATGTTGGGCCTTGCCAGACAAGTTTTATCCCAAAATGAAAATCAAGGGGGTCCCCATAACAATCCCGAGCATGTTAGGAGCGCTCAATCATGGAACATAACACCGGTTCACAAGTAACTAGGGGAGGCAAGAGTGGAACAAAACACCGAGCAAAAGGCCAAGCCTTCCATCCTTTACCAAGTGTATATGCGCATTAAATTAAATAGCAATCATATTGTGATAACAAAAGAATGTCCATGTTGACACATGGAAGCAATTGCGCCTGCAGCTAGAAACGCTATAAGAAGGGCCGAGCAAGCGGTAACATAGCCAAACAATGGTTTGCTAGGATTTGGAGGGGTTAGAAGCTTATCATGGCAATGTTGGGAGGCTTGACAAACAAGTGGTAGGTAGCGTGACACAGCGATAGAAAAACGAGACAACTAGCATGGCAATGAGAGTAGTGGTATCCAGGGAAATGTGTCATCTTTCCTGAGATCCCGCTTGGAAGAAGATCGAGTCCATGAAGAAGACGAGCCAACGTAGTCGAACGAATCCTCACACTCCGAATGATTTCGGAACTCTATTGAGAAGAACCAATCCGAAACAAACAATCAACACAAGATACACCACAACATATGCATGACACGATGCGCAAACAAATATGATGCATGTTTGGTTTAATATGCAAGGCATGACATGGCAAGAACAACAAACAACTACTACACATTAAGTGAAGTTCAATATGCAATGAGTTGCATATTGACGAAACTCCACGTTCGAATTATTTAGTTCATTTCCGTTTAGGTACACATCAATTTTAAATGTTGTTAGGCATGGCAAGAGGTGAAGCATAAGTAAACTACACTATCTAGGCATCTTAAATGAGGTCGGAAACAACTTATAGCATTCCCGAAACAACCTCATATGCAATTTAAGATTTCGGTCCAGATCTGTCCTAACACAATTTTAGAGTTGTTAAACAGCAAAATAAATGTCACCATGTGATTCTACACATTTTTCTAGCCAATTTACATATGTGGAACATTTTTATCGGAGCTACGGTTATTTAGTTATGAAATAACTCATTTTAGCATGGCATATATGCAAAATACATGAAAACAGCAAGTTAATCATTTTAAACACATGTGGCAGTTGGTTATTATGAATCTACACGAAATTCCAGTCAAGTTTCATATATAAAGTTTTTACATGTGATGCACGGATCTCGAGTTTTAAAATGCATGAGAAAGGGGTTTTTCAGCAATTTTATTATTCACTAGATAATAGATAAACTCAGAGAGACTGAAAAAATACGTTCCCGGGCCGAATCTAACTAGCCTAACAGCAGCAACCGGTGACGGATAGCGAAACGACGCTCGAGCAGGATTTAGGGGCTCTCACCACATTGGGCCAAGCCCATGACTGTGGCGGCTTGGCTCGGGCCAGTCGGGGCACTGGGCCTTGGCGCTTCGATGGCCCACAGGGTCGACGCTGTTGTCTCCTCCCCTATGCCCGCACAAGGCAGGAGGCCATGGCGGCACAAGGAGCATGGGCGGCGGCATGGCAGGCCTCCAGCGATTGGAACAGCGAGGAGGCGAGGGGAACTAGCGGATCCGGCCCACGGGGCTCCGTTCCTGGCGACGAGAGGGCGTGAGACGACTCCGAGAGGGAGATCCGGGGCGGCCATGGAGGAGCTCCTGCAGGGGTGGTCACAGGGAAAGAGAGCACGCGGATTAGAGAGAGATCGAGAGGAGACAGAGGAATCAACAGCGGGGCTCGCCTGGATGAGCTGCACGCCGGCGGAGGCTGGCTCCGGCGGGGCTGCGGGCTACTGCTGGCTCCCTCACTACGGATGCGGGGGGGCTAGCGACGGCTGTGGGATCTGGCGCAGATGGGCTTCCTAGGGCCCGATCTAGGCCCTAGCGGGCCTGGCGGCGGGAGGAGGGAGACAGGGCGATGGAGGTGGTGGCTGGGGCTTGGGTGGCGCAGAAATCAAGGGGAGGGCTAGGGTTTCCGTTTAGGGCAGGCTAGGAGGTGCTTAAATAGGAAATGGGGGCTAGGAAAGGGGGTTTTGCGCCGTTTTCGGACCGTTCGATCTCGATCGGACGGCCCGGAAGCAGGGGGGCTAAGTGGGCTGCGTGGCTGTGTAGATGGGCTAGGGGGAGATGAGAGGGAGGTTTGCGGCCCGTGACACGAGGTTTTAAAAACACCGAAAACGTCCGACGAATAACCGATGACAGCACTCCTACGGTTGACCGGTGGGGTATCAAACGAACTCGGAACACGACGAAATTTGGCAGGCGGTCCTCCTACCATATAACAAGATTGCATACCAAGTTTTGACCCAATCCAAAAATATTTTTCGCGCACTTTAAAAACGGGTTTTTTAACGATGTCGCGGGCGCGGGCGTGTGTGGTTGGGCTCGAAACGGGCAATGACAAGAACGGAGAGAATTGGCGACTACGAACAGATGCAAGTTTTCGAAAATGGGTGACGATGCTATGCAAATGATGCGAATGATGCGATGATGAATGCAACAACCAAACGAAACACAGACGAGAATGGAAATAAAAGGAGAATCTTCTGGAGCGTCGTTCCCGGGCTGTTACAGTCCTGCTATTGGTTATTGACCGTAGAGGTGTCTCGGTCATGTCTGCATAGTTCTCGAACCCACAGGGTCTACACACTTAACATTTGGTGACGATATAAGTATAGTGGAGTTGTTATGTTGGTGACCGAAAGTTGTTCAGAGTCCCGGATGAGATCCCGGACATGATGAGGAGCTCTGGAATAGTCGGAGGTAAAGATTGATATATGGGATAATAGTGTTTAGTCTCTGGATGGGTCCGGAATTCACCAGAAAGAGTTTCGGATGTTCCCCCAAAATGTTCGGGGTACAAGAACACTTTATTTGGGCCAAGAGGTAAATCCCATGAGGCTTTAGGAAGGTGCAAAAGGTGTTTTGCGGAGGCCAGGGGCCAGACGCCAAGGACCCTGGCGTCTGGGGTCAGGCGTCGAGGACCTTGGTGTATGGTCCTGTAGTCCGAGGAGGACTCTTTCCTTGCAGGCAAACCGACCTTGAGGAGGATTCTTCTCCAAGTTTCGACCCTAGGGCTCAGCATATAAATAAAGGGGCGGGGCTAGCACCTAGAGCACATCAAGTTTCCCTAAGCCGTGTGCCGGCAACCCCGTCCCTCTAGTTTATCCTCCGTCATAGTTTCCGTTGTGCTTGGCGAAGCCCAGCGGAGATTGTTCTTCACCACCACCGTCACCATGTTGTTGTGCTGCCGGAACTCGAGCTATTACTTCACCATCGCTCGCTGGATCGAGGAGGTGAAGGCATCATTAAGACGTACGTGTGTTGAACGCAGAGGGCCATCTGTTCGGCGCTAGATCATAAGGACCGTATCAAGATCACGAGACAGATCGTGAGGGGATCACGGGACGGATCGTGATTGGATCGCGAGAAGGATCATGATGGTATCGCGGGACGCTCGGGGATTTGGATCGCGAAGACGTTCGACTACATCAACCGCATTTCTTAATGCTTCCGCTTAGTAATCTACAAGGGTATGTAGATCCACTCTCCCTCTCGTAGATGCTCATCACCATGGATAGATCGTGCGTGTGCGTAGGATTTTTTTTGTTTCCCATGCAACGTTCCCCAACAGCTTTAGCTAGAGAAGCCTTCCTTGATTGTCAGGCGGGCAAACTCTTATTTCTCTCCTTTAAGGAGGCCAGCCAGGATGACCGCTGGTGCTTCCCGATTGTTTGACCCCTGTCGTCTAGAAGGGGTGGTGTCACTTGTGCCGTTGTAACACCATAGAGGATGTGTTCGTTGTTGGAGCGGTTGGACACACCGGGCGATCACTGTGGCCATCACATACATGATGGTCAACTTGTTGTGAGCTAGCAACTTCACCTTTGCGGCGAGGCACTTTACCTCGAGGCTCTCCTCTCAAGAGGGGCTTCTTGGTCACTAGTTGAATCGCTTCTTTAAAGGGTCCTCAGATTATTTGGGCAGACCCCTCCAAGTTGGGTCGAATAAGGGGACATCTTCAATGTAAAACCATTCTGAGGACCACTAGTTGGTCTCCTTCTTTGGGTTCCCGATAGGGTACCCCGTCCCGGCTATGCTCCATACTTCGGCTCCGCCCACTTCTCGGATTAATCCACCTCTAGTTCGCGGGATGAGATAGAAGTATTTTCTCCATAAATCAAAATGAGGCTCGCAGCCCAAAAACATCTCGCAGAGGGCCATGAAGCAAGAGATGTGAAGGATCGAGCCGGGGGTAAGGTTGTGGAGCTGGATCCCGTAGAATTCTAGCAGAGCCCTTAAGAAGGGGTTAATGGGAAATCCTAGGCCTCGCAGCAGGAAGGAAACAAAGCAAACCCCCTCATCCTTGCGCACGCAGGAAATTCTCTACAAAGGCTTCGTCGTTCGAAGAGGCCAGCCCAGCGCGAGTGGATGTCAGATTTGAAGTGGGGAGATACCCTTGTACTTCAAGATCGCGTAGTTGAAGAAGGGAGATGGAACGGCTTGCCCTGTCTCATGGAAGGGGGCCATGAGGGCATGTGGACTAACCTGGAGCGCTCGCCATATCTCCAAGCTCACAAGCTTTAGGGCTTCTTGGTGGTGATGAGGGGATGAATGCCGCCTATGACAGATACGATCTACTTAAATAGGAGTTTTCCCTGACCTACAAGGAGCAATTCTATAAAGGGTTGTTGAGTTACTTGTGTTATATTTTACGCGCAGGAATCAGGGGTTGTTATCATTCTTCGAGCAGGAAAGTTAATGTTGTGAGCCCCATGACGCTTTGACAATCGGGAACCTGTCAGTGACTGCATTGTTGTTCCGCGAATGGAAGGACTAGAGGAACTCGCCTCGCAAGCCGGATACTTTGGGCACGTGGAGCTACCAAAGGCTATATACCTCGACATTGGAGGCTAGTTCAGGGGCTACTGAGGGAGTCCAGAACTAAGGGGTCCTCGGGTCGTCGGATCATCCCTCATGGGCTCACTTGTCTGGCCACTTTGCGGAGATCCAAACTATGGGGCGATGCCGTAATCAAGAAGGAAAGTTCCAGAGATTGGCGTGGCTTCCAAGCTTTGAAGATAGGATCTGCGTATCTATCTCGTGTTGAAGGTCAATTACGTGTAATACTAGGTACCCCTGGTGTTTATATAAACCAGAGGGTTCCATTCGTAGGAGGAGGTCGACTCATCTAGAGTTTTAGCTCATATGATCTCGAGGTAGATCAACTTTGTAATTCTCATCCACATCAATATAATCAAGCAGGACGTAGGGTTTTACATCCTCACGAGGGCCCAAACCTGGGTAAACATTGTCTCCCTCGTCCCCTATACCCATCGATCTAAGGTCCACAACTTGGGATCCCCTACCCGAGATCTGCCAGTTTTTACACCGATAACGGTTGGTTGGCTCGCATCGACATGAAGGTTAAAGCAACATCGTCCTGGCTCGCTAGGAACTACCGAATCGGCAGTTTCTTCCCAGCTAGGATGAGAGGGACGCAAGCTTGCATGTGCAGTGGCAGGGCAAAAGCGATTGGGGATGGCAGGAGAAGGAAATCGGGTGCGGCGGCACGATGCCAAATCTAGGCTCACTCCCACCCGAACCCAATTACTCGGTCACCCCTCCCTCTAGGACAACCTTTTCCTCTAGCCTCACCACCTCCTGCGGCGGCAACTCAGATCTGTGCAAGAGGCGGCGGCGCTGGCGGTGGCGCCAGATCCGGCAGTAGGATCTGTTTCCGCTCTTCCTTTTGGTCACCATCTGCTCATGGTTGATTCAGCCATACGCCCCCCTTGTCGTCCTCGTCTCCGATGCCGGTAAGAAACACTCCCTCTCCCCAATGTTAGGTTCCGTTGTTAGGCCATTAGGTAAGGTGTAGGATCGATTTCCTCATTTCTCAACACACCCTCAATGTGGACTAGGTTATGGACGCACAGATGCGACTGGTAGTTCAGGCAACAACACTGATATCTGTGATTCAATCATGGGTCTTGTTCATGCACAACGAGCTGTTCTTCGTTGATACGTCTCTAACGTATCTATAATTTTTGATGATGGCATGCTATTATATTATCTGTTTTGGATGTTTTATATGCATTAATATGCTATTTATTATTATTTTGGGGACTAACCTATTAATCTAGAGCCAAGTGTCGGTTTTTGTTTTTTCCTTGTTTTTAAGTTTTGTAGATATGGGCTATTAAACGGAGTCCAAACGGAATAAAACCTTCGGAAGGAATTTTTCTGGAAGGAAACAAGTCGATCAAGCTTGGAGTGCACGTCAGGGGAGGTGCTAGGGCGCTACAAGCTTGCTAGGCACGGGCCCCCCTGGCTGCGCCTAGCAGGCTTGTCGCTCCCTGGCAGGTCTCCTAACCCTATTCTTTGGCCTATAACTACCCAAATATTCCCCAACATCAAAAAGAGCCACGCAAATACTTTTCCACCACCGAAAGCCTCCATTCCCGAGAGATCCAATCTTGGAGCCTTTTTTGGTAATCTATCGGAGGGGGTTTCGATCACGAAGGGCATCTACATCAACTCCATTGCCCCTTCGATGATGCGTGAGTAGTCCACCATAGACCTACGGGTCCATAGCTAGTAGCTACATGGCTTATTCTCTCTCTTTGATCTTCAATACCATGTTCTTCCTTATCTTCATGGAGATATATCCGATGTAGTGGTGTGTTTGTCAAGATCCGATGAATTGTGAGTTTATGTTCAGCTAATCCATGAATCTTATTTGAATCTCCTCTGAATTCTTATTTGCATGATTTCATATCCTTCCAAGATGATACTATTAGATTTTGGATCATAATTTATAACAGAGTTAATCCTAGAAATAGAAAAGGGCGCGGTGAAGAGCGTGATGACGATTCAAATGTGACTACGTGGAGGCATACCACACGTCTGATTGATTGTGTTTCGAGTAGGGAACGAGAGACAATAGTCAAAGATGTAAAGTGGACAGTCGTCTTTATTGATGATGGATTACACATATATATAGCCCCCAAAGGGGTGTGTTCGAAGGGACATGAGGCAACCACCATTGTCAGGAAAAGCAGATATTAAAGATTAATTAAATCCTAACACTTCCCCTAATCCATGCCTTTTAGTATAAGTATTATCATCTTGAAAACTCCTCCAAAACCCTGTCGGAAAAAGTGAGGATATATGTGTTTGATATGTTGCTAAAAATCCTGCAAACCCAGTGGAAAAATAAGGAGAAAATGATGCAACATATAATGGTTATTATCTCTTTTAACTCAATATGAGAAGACTCATAGAGTGTAGAATACAATAAATATGTCGTATATACTTTCTTAAAAAACCGGTGGGGAAACAGAAAATATAACATATGGTCTTGTGTTGATATTACCTCATTAAAAAAACCTTTATGAGAACATGTAGAGTAAACTCATGAAGGAAAAAAGAGTATAATATAATGCATTGAACAGGAACAATTCAGGAAGATACTCCCTCTGATTCTTGCATATCTCAAAGTCGTCGAATACCAATTCCAGGAACGAAGTTGGTAGAGACTTTGTGAATAGACGTACAAGTTTGTTGTATTATTTGACTTGCAAGATGAGCAATATAGCGACACTGCTTATTACGTAACCTGTTTGCATTTGAGCAACACAAGAGACGTTATCGTTGAGATAATGGTTGGTGGATGTAGCCATGAGGTCTGTTTTGAAGACTCTTCATGAGAGGGCTACCACACCTAGTAGGAACAGTAAGTTTGTCTACGATCTGACATAGTGGGGATCCGATCGATGTATCCAATGATATTGGTGCTCACATTTCTGTGAAACTGGAAAACCAGGATAAGATCTTTGATGCATTGGAGATATCAAAAGATATTCTTGAGTACCAACCAATTGTGTTTGGTGGATCCAATGGCATTTATGGAATGTTGAATCCCAATATCTCATTTCCATCATCTCTTGGTCTATATAGATCTTTCTTTACGTCTAGAGAATGAAATACCATAAGAGTTATGGATGGATAAGACTTTTCCACAATGAATTTCTCCAATATATTTTGGATATAGACAACATAGTATACCATAATGTATGAATGAAGGTGCTTAAGTTGTAGTAACAAGCGCTATTTTGGTTTACCCAAATCCTTCATTTTAAACTCCGTCATTTAGATGATTACATGTGTCGTCATTACAAACACACAAACATGGATAATCATCATTGTAGGAGTAATCCTTGTGAATAAGGAACTCACTACGTCGGTTGTACCATATGTACCGACAATAATAAGTCTTATGGTGACTTATTGATTTTACACAATGTATGTTGCATTTTATATTTCAATTCGGAAGTGAGATTCCATCAGGAATCAATCATTTGTGTCTGAATCTAGTGATCCACATGGATATGTGATCACTATATCTATCAACAGCAGAGATAGATGATTTTGTACTACTAATGATATAAGTTATCGGAAAGAGATTCCACCTCTGGAGAATAGTTGGGTATCTACGTGAACCCTTGTGCTACATACTTGCTCTTTGTTTCACCACCTCGTTGTTCTCAATTCTGTTTCTAGAAGAAAATCGGTGTAGGTATTGGTTATGAATACCTTCTCATTATTGAGCAAGATCGTTTCTACCTAGATTACACCCTTTTCTTGAGTTCAATCCAAGTGTTGTTCATACTTTGCCATGGCCATGGTCTTTGGATCTGAATCATTTGAAAGGTTTTTGCAATCTAGTTTGAGAAATGTATGTCGATAATTGTAGACTTCCAGTTATATGTTTCTCCAGAATCTATATATCAATATAGAGTTGATGGAAATATCGTTACCCATGGTGACTGCTCGTGATTTCCCAATGCGATTGAGTAAGGTATTATGATGTCCTGGTCATTGTGTGCACTATGACCTGGGTTGGTGGAGCTTTCCCATCCACTAGGTGTATACTACCCACTAGGTGTCTGTCAACGTAAAGTTGACTTGCATTTACTGATTCAGAGGCCTTGATATCCTTGCTTGCGAGAGTCCTGATGTACTTCTGCCATACATCTCCCTTGTTGCTTTGAACGAGGGGTGGGGTGGTTTTTGCTGGTACCTCCACTCTTTCAGGCATAATTTTGCAGGATTTTAGGATTGGGTGACACATTTTATCGCCAGTAAATGAATTTGGCAGGTTATTTGCAATATGATGCAAATATTTTGAACGCATGGTTCAGATCTTTGAATACGTGGATTTGAGGCAAAAATGTGTTGCACATTCCACTAATTTCCTGGCATTCTTTATGGTACTTGAAATCTCCCCCTAATGTCTAGAAATGTTCTTTATTGAATCAGCATACCGGCCTTGAATAACTCCCCGTGTGAGGGGCTTGAAGTATTGACGGAAATACAATTATTGCTCACATAGATCCCAACTATATGTTGAGGGGCCAATGATGTATGCGGGGTGGTGATATTGGTATGCAACTGAATTATCGCAGATGGGAAATACTTGGTATATTTCCACGTATCAAAGATAGAGGGGAATAGTAGTATCAGCTTGGTCATGAGCGTGTAAAACTGCATGACTCCAGCATAAAGTTGGTAAGTTGTAATTCCAAAGTAAAGATTATGCAATGACCTTAATTATTTGGATATAGGATTCTACCAAACCATTTTGAGTCTAGACATCAGGACAAATTGCTAAAATTCAATCCGAGGGCCATAGTCAAGGCACTCAAGGAGAATTTTGCAACGTTACCCATTCGATTTGCTTGAAATCGATGTCGGGATAATGAGCCAATGGTTTTGTGTGAATAAAGCACACACTTAAGACTATCATGTAAATATGTCTTTTAGAACCATGGAATACCTGAATAGTCTAGTCAATGGATGGGAAGAGCCACTTAACTCAACTTGATGCATTCAAGGAGTCTGAGTGGTTCAGCGTAGACTTTAGGGTGTGTGAGCCTTAAAATAAGCTTCCTTGTGTCACATGTAGTGCACACAGAATCCAAATATAATTATAATTTAGCATCATAATAATTATAAACTATTGGAATTGTTGATAGTTTCGGTTTCAACCCAATGTCTCGATGACCAAGGCAAGTATGTCCAGTTTTTCATGTACAAGACATTTTGGAAAACTATCTTGGGCGCAACATGTGTTACAGGCTTTGTAGTATGTGTAGTACTATCCAGCTGACACATAGAGAATGTGCTTGCCATATCCGTTGCATATGGTAAAGAGAATATATTCCTCTTTCTTTACATCATAAGTTTTGCTATGGAAAATATTTTGATGGATATATCTATAGCTTAGTAGGGTACGAGTTTAAACTGGGAAGCAATAAAGCATCCCAACGTTACTCGAGTACCCACAGGGATAGTAAATATGACTCGAGTTGAGCCAACAAATACCTCATCGCATCTAGCGATTTTAAAATATCTCCTTTCTCTCAATGAGAGTGGAAACATTGGACGTCCCTGAGTATAGAGTTTGTGATGCATATGTCCACAAGGCACATATCATCTTTCATCGGATTGACTCCCGTAGAAATCTATATATAGACATGAAGATTCTCAATATGAAAATCACTATCAGATATATAGAATACATACAAATGTATTTGTATCAAAGTGTTGGTACAATATATTGTGATATACAATATATGATGACAACAATATTTATGTTATTGTTACAATCATCATGAATGGACATAAATTATATTGACCACTCAGGAGACTAGGAGACTATTCATAGTCTCCAACATGTCAGTTGAGGCATATTCAAGCACATGTTCTCCGTGCCCATAGGATCCCGCCATCACTGGTGATGTCGGGTTGAAGGTTGAAGTGAGCTTCAAACATTTGCCCTTGAGTTCATTATATCCCAGGAATTGCTAATATAGAATAACTAGATGCTGAGATCTGAATCTAATGTCTTATGATATATAAGACCATTTTTCTGTTAGCGGTGTGATCCTGACCAGAGGTGAATCCTGGATTGCTCACTTCATCCCACGAGAGACAGGAGCGATCGTGATGTCCATGACCCAGATAGGGTAGTGGTGGCCATTGAGGGCAAGTGTCGTAAATTCTGTAGCCATATGTTACCGCTATGGGTAAATCAGAGATAACCAATTTACGGTAAGTAAATTAAAGACCATCATGGTTGATGTTGTAATGAACTTAGCAAAATCAATGGGTATTTCAAGAAATTATCTTGAAACCATTAGTGTGAATCTCAAATTGCTAAATATGACACCTTGAAGATAATCTCCAAAATGGATTAGATCTCGCAACACTAGAGAGTATAATCTGATGAAATCAGTAGATACCCACTCGTAATGCCTTATGTCATGACCTAGTAAAATATGCGAGAGAGCACTTTGTAAAGCAATCATAATGTCGAAACGACAAAATGTAGGCTTTATCAGTAGTCATCGATAATATGCGTAGGCAATAGATCCATATGACTACCTTGTGATCCCAAGCATCAATTTGAAGAAATCAGTTTAAATTTTGCATCTGTATTTGCAAGAAATAGAAAATCTCAATTGCAAATAGACGTAGTAATCTCGGCATGAACCGAACATGGAGATACATATATTCTGAAATACATCGTACTCATAAAAAAACAGTACTATAGAGGCACTGAATTTATCTTTGCAAGAGATAAAAAAATCTCAATTGCAAATGGACATAATTAATCTCAACACATGATAAACCTGAAAATATGTTACATCAACTTAAGATATGGAATACATCTCGGTACTCAACAGATATACGTTACTATTGTAATGAATAGTAATGATGTTGCAAACTTGATGTTCAAGTGAAAAACTTGAATTGTGTAGATCTCAAAATAAAATGAGATGATCTTGTATCAAGTTGCAAGACAATTCAGCAGAGTGAATTAATATTTGCGAGAGAAATTTAATCTCAATAGCAATGAGATTGTTTTGCGAGAAAAATATATATTTCTCAATCGCAAATCAATATTGTCATGTGAGAAAACTTAATCTCAATTGCAAAACAATGCTCTTGTACGAACAAGAAATGTTATATAGAGAATCTACAGAAACTCATTCGTGATTATGAGAAACCACAAGGGTGAAATGAAAACAACAGAAGAGATAAGGTTCTCTTCCTTTTTCTCTCCAGAGCGGTTCCTGATGAGGATTTCTCCCGTAACTGCCGCGACCGCTGGCAGGGGCCGCAATGGAGAGCGCTGTCGTGCCGCTTGCACCCGCGCCGGGGTCATCCGGACATGGGGAGCCACCGTCGGAGTCCACAAGGATCCGTGAACCACCGTCACCCTTAGCAGCTACGCCTCGAGTGGCCGCAATCGCGGAGTTGCATCGCGGCCGCACCACCTTGAGATGTGCCTTAGTGTGGGCTGCGGTCATCGCGCTGGGAATGGACGGGCCGCTGGGACCACGTCGAAGGCTGGCGCGAGATGTGCCGCTTCATGTCGAAACCGGGTCCCCGTGCATCAGCCTCGCCACGCATCTGCATCAGCGTCGCCACGCTGTTGCATCCGAGGTTGCAGGCAGGAGCCGTTGTGGAGGGCGAGAACAAGGGTGCACCGCTCGCTTGAGGGTGTGCCAAGCGCGGAGATGGGAAACCGTCACCCGCCTTGTGCGCTCGCGTGGAGTGCTTCACGGCCGTTGGCCTGGCCGAGGGCCTTGGCTGCGCCGGCCGCCGTACCGATTGAGTAAGGCAAGTGCGCAGTGCTCAGTTCAAACAATTAGTGCTTTAATTAAAGGAACACATAGACCAACCGGATGATGGTGGATGCATGCTGATCGATTTCTCCTGTACATGAGCATCCGCTGCATGCCAGCGCCTCCGACGTTCGAGCACCACACGTGGGAGGTGCCTTGCCTGGGGGCCGAGGGTTCCACGCTGAGAGCCACTCCGCCTTGGGCGGATGGGACGCTGAGTCGCTCCAGATTCCACCGCCGTCGATCGATTTGGATCGAATGTCGTCGACTTAGTTTTCATCTGTTCGCGCTCAGGGAAGAGCATGCTGATAATGTGTTTCCAGTAGTGAACGAGAGACAATAGACAAAGATGTAAAGTAAACAGTCATCTTTATTGATGACGGATTACACACATATATATAACCTTGAAGTGGTGTTTTTCAGGAAACACGAGGCAACCATCGTTATCAGGAAAAACAGAGATTAAAGATTAATTAAGGACTTTGGATTCATGCCAAAGCACGCCCTACCAAAAAGTTGGCTAGCCCACGTATTTTGATTTGGATCGACACCAAAATATTGGCTCGCCCAGCTTGCCCGACTCTCCCCCGTGTTATTCGCGCTAACGTATTGGCGAGACGCGGGCGCCGGAATGCTTCGCCAAAAATTTGGCGTGGTGACTTTGGTTGTAGATTGGTGGGCCCTGCATGCATGCAATAGGATTTGACGAATATTTTAGCTTCTAAACAATCAGCTGCCCTTTTTTACTGAATAAAAAAGATGGGCCTTTGCGTGATTAGCATCAACTAAAAGAAATCTGCATGCAACATAGTGCGGCACACAATTAGCTGACTTCCAACTGCTGAACTGCAGCATCACTCTCTTGTACTAATATATATATATATTGGCAACCTTTTTCTTCACGCACACTCTTAGTATCAATTTGTATGTTTTCTTACTTTTAGAGACATTTAAATACTTTCAGAACTAGTATCTGAATTTTGGAGGCTATTATGGTCACAATCCAAACAACAAACATGCCAAAAATTTAAAAGTGGTGGTGATAATCCAAACACCAATAGCTTGCAAATTTTTGGTCATGCCCTCACGCCAAGATTTTTTTTTGACCCGATCGTGCCAAGATTTTGGTAGGGCTAACTCGGGCTCAAACCAAACAGGCCCTAAATCCTAACATACTAGGTAGGAAGTGCGGCTTGCCGCACCCGGAAGCACCGCTGCCGAGTACAATCATATCCAATCCGATAATATAGTCATAGAAGCATTGCAAATATTAAAAAATAGCAATGATATTGGTTGAGTACAGTGCCATACATTAAATCATTATCTATGAATGAGGTAAGAAATTTAAGATGGGTTTTAGACGTGGATAAAATATATTGACAAAGATGATGAACAATTCAGACATACACATCCTCAGACAGAGAATTCTGGTTTATAACATTGGTAGTCACACAAAAATTTATCTAAAAATGAGCAGATGTACTAAATCAAAGAAGAAGAATAATACAAAGGATACATTGAGCTTATATAAGCATACGAAGGCAGGCTTTGTAGACATAACTCGACATCATCGATATAATAGTTCATAAATTCAGATACAGACCGGATATGTTCTCTTTACAGACACCACCAGTAAATACATAGTACATGATTTAGTTGGCTCATCCTGATCTATTCTCATACAGTATGGTAGACAAAAGATAGTACTCAGCGTACATAAGGACCTTGATCGCAGTCGTGCCTTCATGTTGCCTCTGACTTAATCAAATGCCTGCAAAGAAGCAACAAAGAACCACATTAGTGGCTACACAAGCAAGTAGAATGATAGTACTGACAAATATAGATAATGACCAATGTCTAAAGATACTAAACTCAATCACAATTCATTCTGGAGATCACTTGATAATTAGCACGAACATGTGGGAAGAGGTGGCAGCTCACCTACGGCATGAAGCATAAAAAATATTAGAAGCTCTTCCTTTCCCGTATTATAAACATAACGCCGATGCCCTGCACCTTGATGTGCCGCCACTACCACCAGCCAATTAACAGGAGGCATTGATTTGTATTTGCAGCCACACGTGTTGTTTAGGCAGCTTCAATAATACCTAAAGAAAAGACCATTCTGTTGTTTTGAATCAGATAACAAATCACTTGTGTTCTGGTTATCAATGTATAGATATATAAAGCTTATTATAGGTGTATAGATATATGAGCAATTTTAGAATTGAGCGAGTGCACCAATGATCTAGTTATCAATGTATATATATATATATATATATATATATATATATATATATCAAGCTTACAGGTGTCTGAAGTAAAATTATAACTGTCTACCTGAATCAGTGTTGTTACAGAAACATATATGATCCAAGAAGGATAAAGCACAAAAGTAGCTACCAAATTTATTTTATTTTCGGTATCAACTATCCAGATGACATATTTTGTGCTGACAGCAAAAAGAAAAGGAGATTTATAAAACAACGACTCTGAACAAAAGCATATCCTAGTCCAAATTTGCTTTCAGGTACCATCACCGAACTCCAAGCCTAACCGCACCCTATGATGTGCAAAACAACAGACCTAATAAGCAGCAACACCAAAACGAAGAGCAGTAACAACAACACTGATAAAGATGAACAAAGGCAAGCCACTTCCACTGCACAACATCAAAGAACACGAGAGCGAACAGCGAGGCAAAGGGCTATCAAGGGGCGGACATAATCAATGGCCCAGTCTTGGTCGGCAGCAAAGAAATAGGGTGGGGGAAGAGAGGTGGGAGGAGACACCTGAGTCTAGGCTAACACGGCGACGACAGCGAGGCGAAGAGCAACCAAATCCAGGTGCACCTGTGAAACGCAAATGAAATCAACAATCTAACAGGCTTAGAGGCAAAGATCAGAGGAAGGAGGGAGAGAAGAATGAGGAGGCACCCGAGGTGAGGCGAATCCAGCGACGACGATGACACTCAGACCTATGTTCTAAACACTCTTTCTAAATATTTTGTATTTCTCATTTGACAGAGTTTGCCATGCTCACGGTGTTTTCTTGTAATCAGTACATTAACTATAAGCCTATAGCCATTTCCATATCAGTGAGCCAAAAAAAAGCATAGGCACATGCCTAAACATCTATATAAGAACATAGAAATTGCCATTAGACAAGAACAAAACCTCAAGTCATATGTTCTAAAAGGAAACATGAAGCATCTGGCACAAGTTTCCAATTAAAGAGAAATATAGAACGTCAAAACAGGACACTCTATAAGAAGGATAGACAATGGGAAGATAATGCACACATCCAAACACACAGTATATATACTACCATTTACCATTAGTAAGGTGGCAATAATTTGATATGTAAAGGAATTAGATAGTACTCAATTCCATTAGCTTATATTGCTCACTAAGCAGAAAAAACAGTAAACTTGGATCATGCTTTCTACTTCACAATGCTATAAACTAGGTGGTTTACCACAAACAAATCAGTAATAATAAATAGGAAAAAATGAAACATTTTAAGTATTTGGTGCATCAGAATCTACTATTATCATTATTGGCTGACAAAATTAGCCTTTATATATTTTGCCTATTAAGATCATCTAGTGGAAGAATTCACCACATTTTATTCTTTCAGCCCATCAAAGGTTAGAAAAGAAACTATGATCAATATTGTAGGTAAACATTTCATTTGAAAAAAGGCTTTCAGGCCACACTCCCAATCTGCAAACTAAGAGGTCACAGGCAAGAGAAAGAACAGGGGAGGGAAAGAATTAGCCAACCAGCTTCCTTGCGAGAAGAACAGGGGAGGGAAAGAATTAGCCAACCAGCTTCCTTGCGAGGTAAAGGAAGGGCTTCTCAAAGTTGTAGTTGCTCTTGGCAAAAAAAATAATAGTACTGCAGGTTACTCATCATGTGGAACCTGACCTGCTTGGCTTTAACTTTCCCGTTCTTCAAATCAACCTTGTTACTGCAAAGGACAATGGGAATGTTCTCACACACCCTACAATGGTTAATATACATACATCAGAACTCCAAAGTACAATTACAAGTACATTTAGTGCAAAACAGTGAGAATAAAATAACTGGGCAAATAGATAAAAGTTATACTTATTAGACCAAGCATACACAGGAAAACACCCTAGAGGCAATGAAATTATATTCTAATCACAATCCAAGGTGCAGAAGTGCGTCCGCTGTCGGGTACATTCATATTCAATCCGATAATACAGTCACAAGAGCATTGTAAATATAAAAAATCGCAATGATATTGGTTCATTACAGTGTCATACATCAAATCATTATCTATAAATAAGATATGAATTTAAGATGGGTATTAGACAATGAATAACATATTTCAAAATCTACTAAATACACCATTCGAGGCCATTATATTTATCCAGTGACTTGCATCCCATAAAGCTCACAAATATGGTCATAATATATGTAAAAATAAAGCTCACAAATATGGTCAGAATCTATGCAAAAATACAAGCCATCAGTAGAAGTAGTTGACAGTAAACTACATAGAAGCATTAATCACCAGGATAAAAGTATGGCCAGAATAATCTAAAAAATTAACAGCCTGAGACACCACAGATTTCTATTCACGCTCTGAGTCACGAATATCCAAAAAGATGTAGACCTACACACCTAAAACACCGCAGATTCAAAAGCACATCTTACATTTAATCTTAACCCAGTCCATGATATGTGAGCAGTTGTGTGTGTGCACGCGCGTGTGTGTGTGCTTGTGTGTGTGTGTGTGTGCGCGCGCGTGTGCGTGTGAGTGTATGTGTGTGTGTGAGAGAGAGAGAGAGACACGGACGAACCTGTAGGCCCAGAAGGTGTCTCCAACATCGAGCGTCTCTGGAGGGAGAACTACGCAAATCCACATGATTGTTTGCTTTGTGTGATGGTAGAGTCTTAAACTTGCAAACATAAAACAGGAAAGTGTGAGAGTATTAGCATAGATAACGGGTCAGCTTGTATAATGAAAATTACAAAACCAAATGCTAACGCAAAGTTAATTAGTGCACAAAAGAGAGAAGAACCATGCATACAATTAATCAACATGCTCAACATAACCTTCTTAAGCTTGATGGACAAATCCAAATTCAAGTAGTTATATTTCGCAGGACCCAGGTTGCTAGTTCAGATACAAGATGAAGTGGCAGGCCTCACAAATAAATTCTATATGAAAAGAGCAAGAGGTAGTGGAAAACCACCGAGTAGAAAGGCAGAGTAAAATGTAATCAACTACACATAATTAAGATATAAGATAGAAACCTATTTCTGCATTGAACATCTTAATAAATTGAAATAACCTGAAAATTGAATGTAAATACTGATGGAAGATGCTTTAGCTGATTATTAGGCACATGCAGGACGAGTTATCACAAGAGCAAGTGGTACAAGAACAAGCAAAGCAACATGATAAAAGGAGGCAAAGTCTTGTGGCAGACATTTAATGGGCTAGAGACCATATAATTTTGAAGCGCTGACTAACTGTGCATACAGTGATCTCGTCTTTGGAATAAATCAACGGGATTTTTTAGAGAACCAAAATTTCATTCATGCTCTTTTTGTAGTAGTTATACATCAACAAATTATTTGCTAGCAGAAAAAATAATGTGATGCATTATTTACACAAACCAAAATTTTCGTATAGGGTCAGAAAGATATTTCTCATCCAAACCAATAATGTTCAGATAATCTAAAAGTATTATTATTACAAAGCAACAATTTCTAAACTTGCAGCCAGAAGTAATACATGGGAACAATCATAATCAGGGCAAGCAGTAAAATTAAATGGTCCAGATCACACCATCTGACGTGGTGAGCCTCCGGTGCATATATGATTATTGCGCACATCATCGGTACCCTTCTCTGATTCATACCTTCGCAGAGGCTAACAAAAGTCTGATGTGGTGAGCTTCTAAAACAGATTACTGACAGTTATCAATTCCAGCCTTGCAAACACCGGCCTACACAGCGCATGCAACATTCTACCTACTAAAATAGCATGATTTGAAGCTAGGGCTATAATCTTATCTTGCAAAATCCACATCAATCAAATAAACAAACACAAGAAGATGATGATGAGCGAACAACGAGGCAAAGATCTATCAAGCGGCGGACAAAAATAATGGCGTGGTCCTGGTCAGGGGCAAAGAAAAGGGGTGGGGGAGAGAGCTGGGAGGAAACACCTGAGCCTGGGCTAATTAAGACGCGACGACGAGGAGGCGAAGAGCAACCAAATCTTGGTTCACCTATATGAAACACGGATGGGATCAACGACCCAACACGCTCAGAAGCAAAGAACAGAGGGAGGAGGGAGAGAGCAATGAGGAGGCACCTCAGGTGAGGCGAAGAGGGCGACGTCGACCTTGATCCAGTCGCGAGAAGATAGCGATGGCAACCTCGGTCCAATCGCGAGAAGACGGCAACGACGACCTCGATCCAGCCGCGAGACACCCCGGTCCACCAGTGCCTTGTGCTTCCCCATGGATGGCGGCGGTTACGGCACGAACTCGGCAGGGGAACGCATTGGCGGCGACCCCATCCGATGGCGCGAAGAACGGCGGCGCCAGCGACGCGGACGTCCGTCTCAGCAGCCCAAGCCAGCGGTGCTTCCCGGCGAGCGACGACGCGAGGTGAGAGGCGAGTAAGAGAGGGGAGAGCAAGAGCTGAGAAGGGGAAGGAGGAGGCAGCGGCGCGAGGGAGAGAAAGAAGTGAGGGATGTTGCTAGAAACCCTAGCCGTCTCACTTCATGTGGACAGGGCAACGAATCAGAATAAGCCACTTAGCACAGGGTTAGGTGAAATGCCGGAAATGCCCTCGGCCGTCATCGAGAATTGCACGCGGTGGCATGCCTCCTGCGCACACAACGACCAGCACCGGTCACGCCCACCTTCCGCGGTCCATGACAGCCATGGCCCACCCCGTAGAGACCCCACCTTTCATAGACACACAAGATGGTAGTACGCGGAAGGAAAAGGGGCACTATTCATTGCTAGTCACATCAGTTCGGATCCAACGGCCCGGATCATTTCATTCCGAGATCGGACGGTGGGGATTCGTTTGGACGGCTAATCCGACAGACCAGGATGCAAACGCATGAGGCTCCATTTTGCGTGGGGATCTAAGAGCATCTCCGGCCGCCCCCTCTCCAAGAGGCCCCTCAAAGGCCTTTTTTTTTGCGCCGGCGGTCGAAAATCGGCCCAGTCGCGTTCCACGAACCCATTTTTCGCCGGTTAGGGCTTAATTTAGCGCCGACGTATTCAGGCCGAACCCGGCGCGCTAGGGGGCGCCGGGGGCGCCGGGCAAAACGATTTGGCGCGAAAACGGGGGTGGGTTCGCCGAGTCAGCGACCGAGCGGCGGCGGCGTCCTCATCGCCTCGTTTTCCCCGCGGGGAATCAATGCAAGGCTGCCGTCGGTCAGCCTTTCATTGATTCCGCGCCTTCACGAGCCGGCGTTCACGGGCGGCGCAGTCAGTACGGGGCGATGCGCGTCCACACATCGCCTCCGACGCGTCTGCACGGTGCCGCCCACTCGCCTGCTATAAAAGGCGACCTCGCTGGTGTTCGCCACACCTCGTCGCTTGCCCCCAATCCCACCAGCGACGTCCTCTCTCTTCCCGACGATCTCCTCTCTCCCTCTCCCCCCGCAATGGTCGAGCGCTACCCTGACGACGACGCGGCCCGCAATGGCTTCGGCCGCCGGCACCTCCACGAGGACGAGGCCCGCTTGTTGTTAGAGGCGGAGTACCCGGTGTCGCCAGACATGCGGGTCCCGGCGCCTGGAGGCTCAGCGCGGGCGGCGTCCCCGTGCCACCGGTGCCCACCGGAGCCGAGCGGCGCGCCGAGATCGCCCGGATCCGGTCCACCCTGTCCGAGGAGCATTGCCGGCAGCCGAGGTATGCCCCGGACAACACCTCCCTCTAGACGGCCTACTTCGAGCGCCGCCGCGAGGATCAGCTCACCTCCACCAACGGCGGCCCCGCGCTCGGCCACAACAACAGCGAGGGTCGCCGTCTTTGATGGGGCGTCCCCGGACGCACTCTCGAGGCCGTCCTCGAGCACATCGAGGGCGGCAACGAGCCGCGCCTCGGGTACCCCGAGGCGACGTCCGTCTCCCACCGGAGGGGCTCGTCGTGGCAGCCATGGCGTATGGAGGCGTCGTCGTCGTCCTCCTCGTAGTCCTCCCACTCCGACGCGGTGGACATAACAACGGACGCAGCGGCGGCGGCATCACCATCAACGAGGGCCGTCGCCATAAGCCCTCGCCTCCCCGCGACCACCTCCGCCTTGTCAGGCCAAAGACGAAGCTTGGCACGCCGGCGGTGGTCAAGCAGGAGCACCTGGACATGGCCACCGCCAACCACGAGGCTGTTGGAAATATGCCCTAGAGGCAATAATAAAATGGTTATTATTGTATTTCCTTGTTCATGATAATTGGCTATTGTTCATGCTATAATTGTATTAACCGGAAACCAGAATGCATGTGTGAATACATAGACCACAACGTGTCCCTAGTGAGCCTCTAGTTGACTAGCTCGTTGATCAATAGATGGTCACGGTTTCATGACCATGGACATTGGATGTCGTTGATAACGGGATCACATCATTAGGAGAATGATGTGATGGACAAGACCCAATCCTAAGCATTGCACAAGATCGTGTAGTTCGTCTGCTAAAGCTTTTCCATTGTCAAGTATCATTTCCTTAGACCATGAGATTGTGCAACTCTCGGATACCGTAGGAATGCTTTGGGTGTGCCAAACGTCACAACGTAACTGGGTGGCTATAAAGGTGCACTACGGGTATCTCCGAAAGTGCCTGTTGGGTTGGCACGAATCGAGACTGGGATTTGTCACTCCGTATGACGGAGAGGTATCTCTGGGCCCATTCGGTAAGACATCATCATAATGAGCTCAGTGTGGCTAAGGAGTTAGCCACGGGATGATGTGTTACGGAACGAGTAAAGAGACTTGTCGGTAACGAGTTTGAACAAGGTATACAGATACCGACAATTGAATCTCGGGCAAGTATCATACCGGTAGACAAAGGGAATTGTATACGGGATTGATTGAATCCCCGACATCGTGGTTCATTCGATGAGATCATCGTGGAGCATGTGGGAGCCAACATGGGTATCCAGACCCCGCTATTGGTTATTGACCGGAGAGGTGTCTCGGTCATGTCTACGTGTCTCCCGAACCCATAGGGTCTACACACTTAAGGTTCGATGACGCTAGGGTTATAGGGAAATGGTATACGTGATTACTGAAGGTTGTTCAGAGTCCTGGATGAGATCCCGGACATCACGAGGAGCTCCAGAATGGTCCGGAGGTAAATATTGATATATAGGAAGTCCTGTTTTGGTCACCGGAAAGTTTTCGGACTCATCGGTAGTGTACCGGGAGTGCCGGGAGGGTGCCGGTTGACCCCTATGAGGGGTGTGACGACCAAAGGACTTCGTGGGCTGTTAGAGGAGGTGTACCAGCCCTTATTGGGCTGGCCAAGTCCTTCCATAAAGGCCCATGCGGCTAGGGATAAAGAGATAAGGCTAAAGGAGATTCAAAAGGAAGAGATCCACCTCCCTTGTGGGAGGTGGACTCCTCCCTAGCTTCGGCCAAACCTCTCCTCCTTGGAGGAGGGGCCAAGGCAGCCCTCCCTCTCCCACCTCCTATATATACTTGAGGTTTTGGCTGTTTTGAGACAAGATTTGATCTCTCTCCCATGGCGCAGCCCTACCTCTCTTCTTCCTCCTCCGCAGTGCTTAGGCGAAGCCCTGCCGGAATACCTTGATGCTCCACCACCACCACGCCGTCGTGCTGCTATTGGAGCTCTTCCCCAACCTCTCCCTCCTCCTTGCTGGATCAAGGCGCGGGAGACGTCACCGGGCTGTACGTGTGTTGAACGCGGAGGCGGCGTTGTTCGGCGTTGAGATCGGAGTCCACCGCGATCTGAATCGCTACGAGTACGACTCCAACAACCGCGTTTTTGTAACGCTTCCGCTTAGCGACCTTCAAAGGTATGAATATGCAATATCTCCCCACTCGTTGTTGGTTTCTCCATAGATAGATCTTGGTGATCGTAGGAAAATTTTGATTTACTACTACGTCTCCCAACAGTGGCATCATGAGCTAGGTCTATGCGTAGAATCTATGCACGAGTAGAACACAAAGTTGTTGTGGGTGTCAATCTTGTTAATTTGCTTACCACTACTCGTCTTATCTTTATTCCGCGGTATTATGGGATGAAGCGACCCGAACCAACTTTACACGTACGCTTACGTGAGACCGGTTCCACCGCCTAACATGCACTTGTTGCATAAGGTGGCTAGCGAGTGTCTGTCTCTCCCACCTTAGTCAGATTGGATTCGATGAAAAGGGTCCTTATGAAGGGAAATAGCAATTGGCATATCACGTTGCGGTTTTGGCGTAGGTAAGAAACGTTCTTGCTAGAAACCTATAGCAGCCACGTAAAAACTTGCAACTACAAATTAGAGGACGTCTAACTTGTTTTTGTAGCATATGCCTTGTGATGTGATATGGCCAAAGGATGTGATGTGATGCATTGTGATGTATGAGATTGATCATGTTCTTGTAATAGGATTCACGACTGGCATGTCGATGAGTATGACAACCGGCAGGAGCCATAGGAGTTGTCTTATTTTATTGTATGACTTGCGTTTCAATCAAGAATGCCATGTAATTACTTTACTTTATTGCTAAACATTAGCCATAGTAGTAGAAGTTATAGTTGGCGAGACAACTTCATGAAGACACGATGATGGAGATCATGGTGTCGTGCCGGTGACAGTGATGATCATAGTGCCCCAAAGATGGAGATCGAAGGAGCAAGATGATATTAGCCATATAATGTCACTATATTGATTGCATGTGATGTTTATCATGATTACATCTTGTTTGCTTAGAATGACGGTAGTGAATAAGATGATCTCTCAATAAAATTTCAAGAAAGGTGTTCATCCTAAATGTGCACCGTTGCTAAGGATCGTTGTTCTGAAGCACCACGTGATGATCGGGTGTGATAGGTTCTAACGTTCGCATACAACGGGTGTAAGCCAGATTTACACACGCGAAACACTTAGGTTGACTTGATGGGCCTAGCATGTACAGACATGGCCTCGGAACACGAAAGACCGGAAGGTCGAACATGAGTCGTATAGAAGATACGATCAACATGGAGATGTTCACCATGAACGACTGGTCCGTCTCACGTGATGATCGGACACGCGCTAGTTGACGTGGATCATGTGTCACTTGGATGACTAGAGAGATGTCTATCTAAGTGGGAGTTCATTAAATAATTTGGTTATGTGAACTTAATTATCATGAACTTAGTCTTAAATTGTCGTTACAATCTATATTGTTGATCCAATGGCCAACGCTAATGTCACCCTCAACTTCAACGCGTTCCTAGAGAAAACCAAGCTGAAAGATGATGGAAGCAACTATGCGGACTGGGTCCATGGTTTGAGGATCATCCTCATAGCTTCCAAAAGATTGTATGTTCTTGATGCACCGCTAGGTGACGCACCCATTTTCCCAGCAGATCAAGACATTATGAATGCTTAGCAGTCATGCTACGATGATTACTCCCTTGTTCAGTGCGGCATGCTTTACAGTTTAGAACCGTGGCTACAAAAGCGTTTTGAGCAACACGGAGCATATGAGATGTTCTAATAGCTGAAACTGGTTTTCCAAGCTCATGCCCGGGTCGATAGATATGATGTCTCCGACAAGTTCTTCAGTTGTAAGATGGAGGAAAACATTTCTGTCAGTGAGCACATACTCAAAATGTCTGGGTTGCACAACTGCTTGACTCGGCTGGGAGTTAATCTCCCGGATGACTCGGTCATTGACAGAATCCTCTAGTCGCTTCCACCTAGCTGCAAGAGCTTTGTGATGAACTACAACGTGCAGGGTATGGAGAAGTCCATTCCCGAGTTGTACTCGATGCTGAAATCAGCGGATGTCGAGATCAAAAAGGAGCATCAAGTGTTGATGGTAAATAAGACCACTAGTTTCAAGAAAGGCAAGGGTAAGAAGAACTTCAAGAAGGACGGCAAAGCTGTTGCCGCGCCCGGTAAGCAAGTTGCCGGGAAGAAGAACAAGCGTGGACCCAAGCCTGAGACTGAGTGCTTTTATTGCAAGGGTACCGGTCACTGGAAGCGGAACTGCCCCAAGTACTTAGCGAATAAGAAGGTCGGCAACGTTAAAGGTATATGTGATATACTTGTTATTGATGTGTACCTAACCAGTGCTCGTAGTAGCTCCTGGGTATTTGATACCGGTGCAGCTGCTCACATTTGTAACTCCAAGCAGGAGCTACGGAATAGGCGGAGACTGGCAAAGGACGACGTGACAATGCACGTCGGGAATGGTTCCAAGGTCGATGTGATCGTCGTCGACACGCTACCTCTACATCTACCTTCGGGATTAGTTTTAAACCTCAATAATTGTTATTTAGTACCAGCTTTGAGCATGAACATTGTATCTGGATCTCGCTTGATGCGAGATGGCTACTCATTTAAATCTGAGAATAATGGTTGTTCTATTTATATGAGAGAAATGTTTTATGGTCATGCCCGGCTGGTCAATGGTTTATTTATGATGAATCTCGAACGTGATGTTACACATGTCCATAGTGTGAGTACCAAAAAGTGTAAGGTTGATAACGATAGTCCCACTTACATGTGGCATTGCCGCCTTGGTCATATTGGTGTCAAACGCATGAAGAAGCTCCATGCTGATGGACTTTTGGAGTATATTGATTTCGAATCATTTGACACGTGTGAACCATGCCTCATGGGCAAGATGACCAAGACTCCATTCTCCAGAACAATGGAGCGAGCAACTGACTTGTTGGAGATAATACATACCGATGTATGTGGTCCAATGAGCGTCGAGGCTCGCGGTGGCTACCGTTATGTTCTCACCCTCACTGATGACTCGAGCAGATATGGGTATGTCTACTTAATGAAACATAAGTCTGAAAACCTTTGAAAGGTTCAAGGAATTTCAGAGTGAGGTAGAGAATCAATGTGACAGGAAAATAAAGTGCCTACGATCTGATCGTGGTGGAGAATATTTAAGTCACGAGTTTGGCACGCACCTAAGGAAATGTGGAATTGTTTCACAACTCACGCCGCCTGGCACACGCTCAGCGAAATGGTGTGTCTGGACGTCATAATCGCACTCTATTGGATATGGTGCGATCTATGATGTCTCTTACCAACTTACCGCTATCGTTTTGGGGATATGCATTAGAGACTGCCGCATTCACTTCAAATAGGGCACTGTCAAAATCCGTTGAGACGACACCGTATAAATTATGGTTTGGAAAGAAATCTAAACTGTCGTTTCTAAAAGTTTGGGGATGCGATGCTTACGCGAAGAAACTTCAACCTGAGAAGCTCGAACCCAAAGCGGAAAAGTGTGTCTTCATAGGATATCCCAAAGAGACTATTGGGTATACCTTCTACCTCGGATCCGAAGGCAAAGTCTTTGTTGCCAAGAATAGATCCTTTCTCGAGAAAGAGTTTCTCTCGAAAGAAGTAAGTGGGAGAAAAATAGAACTTGATGAGGTAATTGTACCTCCACTCGAACCGGAGAGTAGCGCAACACGGGAAGTTGTTTTTGTAGAGCCTACACCGGCTGGAGAGGAAGTTAATGATGATGATCATGAAACTTCAGATCAAGGTACTATTGAACGTCGAAGGTCCACCAGGACACGTTCCGCACCAGAGTGGTACGGCAACCCTGTCCTGGAGATCATGTTGTTGGACAACGGTGAACCTTCAAACTATGAAGAAGCGATGGCGAGCCCGGATTCCAACAAATGGCTTGAGGCCATGAAATCCGAGATAGGATCCATGTATGAGGACAAAGTATGGACTTTGGTGGACTTGCCTGATGATAAACGAGCCATTGAAAATAAATGGATCTTTAAGAAGAAGACTGACGTGGATGGTAATGTGACCGTCTATAAGGCTCGGCTTGTCGCTAAGGGTTATCGACAAGTTCAAGGAGTTGACTACGATGAGACTTGTGACAGCCCGGGACCGACGCTCCAGAAGATTCCAGAAGATTCCCCTTTTATTTCCGTTCTCGTCATGTGTTCGTCTGGTTGTCGCATTCATCATCGCATCATTCGCATCATCTGCATAGCATCGTCACCCGTTTTCGTAAACTTGCATCCGTTCGTAGTCGCCGGTTTTCGTCGTTCTTGCCGTTGCCCGTTTCGAGACCAACCACACACGCACGCGCCCGCGGCACCGTTAAAATAAAACAGTTTTAAGCGCACGCAAAAATATTCTCGGATTGAGTTGAAACTTGTCGTGCGGTCTTGTTATAGCTTAGGTAGACCGCCCATCAATTTTCGTCGCGTTCTGAGTTCGTTTGATGCCCCGTCGGTCATCCGTAGAAGTGAGGTTATCGGTAGTTTATCGGAAGTTCTCGGTGTTTTGAAATCTTCGTGCCGCGCCGCACCGCTTCCCTCTCTCTTCCCCACTTAGCCTCTACACAGCCACCGTAACCCCGCTCCGCTTTCGGACGTCGAGTCGTCAGCCGACAGTCTAAAAACGGACAGTGCTAGCTAACCCTAGCCCCTAGCCTATATATAGCCCTAGCTCTCCTCGTTTCGCATGCAAACCCTAGCCAGCCCCCCACCTTCTCCCTCCTCCAGCCTCCATCCCGCCCAAGCCCATCTGGGCCCGTTCGAGCCCATCCGGGCCCGAATCGCGTTCCTAAGTTCTTGCCTGAGCTCCATCCATGGAGGTCCCGAGCTCCTCCCGATCTCCTCCGCCACCGGCCCCGCCGGAGCAGCCAAATCGCCGGAGCCCAGCCGGACCGCCGACCCCTTCTTCCTCTTCCCTCCTCCTCTCCTCCTCTCCTCTCACCGGCTAACCTCTCCCTCTCCTTTCCCGCAGCTCGCCGCCGCGCCATGGAGCCTCGCCGCCGCCGCCGCAGCTAGCCGCCGCCGGACCGCCTCCTCCTCGCCGGATCTGGTCCCTCTAGGCTCCCCGCGCCGGATCCCCACCGCCGGAGCCGCCTCCTTGCCGCTCGTCGTCGTCCGCCGCCGCTGCGCTCACTTGTCCCGCTCGGGATCGAGCAGAGCCAGGCAGCGCCCCCGTTGACCGATTCCCTCGCCCCGCATGGGCCGCCCTTGCCCCAACCGCGGCCCAGCTGGCCTCCTCCTCCCAGCCAAGCCGGCCCAATCTGGCCCAATGTGAGCAGCCCCTGCGCGTTTTCTTTTTTTCTTTTAGACCTTTTTCTCTTTTCCTTTCTATTTCAGAGTATTACCTAAATTCTTTTTTGCTAGTAGATAATTATCCGTGCACTATAATAATATAATTTTAATATGAAATAGGCTTAGAATAAATTGAAGATTATTAATGTGCCATTTGCATCCATGATAAAATGTTAACATATCATTTTATGTGATTTTGCATGTTTGCATTAATTGCATTTTCATAATTAATTAACCATGCATCGCGATTAATAAAATCATATATAAAAAATGTCCATCTCTTTTGCATCGCATTTTCATGCATGAGATAATTGACGGTATCATGTTTGCATATTGTTTGCATTATCGAATTGCTTTATCGTGAATAGGCCTAATTCCCGCATATTTAATTGTGAATAATATTCTACATGCACCCATGCTTATTATATATGTTTTCGGGGTAGAAAAACTCATAGGATTTATCGGTGCATTTAGTTTTGCCATTTGAGCGTTTTGTGTGCACGTCATTTATGCCATGGTGCCCTTTTGTCTTTTTCGTAGGATTTCATCCGGGCATGATATGAATTAATTTTCAACATGTAAGTTGTTCTTTGATATGTGTCCCAGCCATGGACATTTTGCTTGTCATAGAAATGCATGTTTAGGTGTTGTTTCATTGTTGTCAACTTGCTATAAAAATCTGCTATTTTGTGGGTCCAAAATATTTCTAAGTCTGGAATCTGTTATATTTTGTTGCTGTCTTGCCATGTGATTTGCTAGTGATCTAGAACTCTTTTGTGTTGGTGCAGTGGAGTTAATTATTGTTGATATTGCCCTCTAGCATGCTGTTAAGTTTCATGCCATAATATGACTTGTAGCATATAGTTTTACTGCTGTCAATATGCCTTCATGATAAAACCTGCATTGTCTAAAACTGCTATTTTCACTAAGTCTGAAACTGTTATCAAGTAGCCTTCTTGTGAGCTTCCTACCAAGTGATCCATGCATGTTCTGATGATGATATGTGAAGATGAAATGAAGTGGATGTTGTATGATATTGCCCCATGCTTAGTTTGTGCATTTTGGAATATTGCAACTTGTTGTTTTCATATGTTCAAAATGCTATCTTGCTGTTTTTGACAGATTTCAACTAAAACTTGTTTCGTTGATTGTGGTTGAACCATAGCTCCGTTTTGGACATTCCATATATGAAACTTGCTTAGAATCTCATGTAGTTTCATAATAACTTGCTGCATTCATGTTTTGAAATGTTTGTGATTGTGTTTGCCTTGCATTTGCATTCATGACATGTGCATCTTGTGTTGCTCATATCTTTTAGACCGTAGCTCCGTTTGAGATGTTCCATATATGTAAATCGACTAGAATGACGTGTAGAATAACATGGTATGCTTTATTCTGTTGTTTAACGAATATAAAATATGAATAGTTCAGATCTGGACCAATTTCGAAATTAACATATGGGGTCATTTCGGAAATACTATAAGTTGTTTCCGGCCTCATTTAAGATGCCTAGATAGATAGTTTACTTATGCTTCACCTCTTACCATATTTAAAAACATTTAATATTGTCGTGTACCTAACGAGAGTGAATTAAATAATTCGAATCTGGAGTTTCGTCAAGATGCAACTCGTTGCATATTGAGCTTCACTTAATGTGTAGTATTTGCTTGTGGTGAATTGTCATGCCTTGCATATTTAAACCGGACATGCATCATATTTGTTGTGCATCGTGTCACGCATATGTTGTGGTGTATCTTATGTTGATTGTTTTGTTTCCGACTGCTTCTTCTCGATAGAGTTTCGAAAGCGTTCGGAGTGTGAGGATTCGTTCGACTACGTTGGTTCGTCTTCTTCGTGAACTCGTTCTTCTTCCGAGCGGGATCTCACGCAAGATGACTCATTTCCCTGGATACCATTACTATCATTGCCATGCTAGATGTCTTGTTTTCCTTTCGTTATGTCTCGCTACTTACCACTTGTTTGACAAGCCACCCAGCATTGCCATGAACAGCCTCTAACCCTTCCATGTCCCAGCAAACCATTGTTTGGCTATGTTACCGCTAGCTCAACCCCTCTTATAGCGTTGCTAGCTGCAGGTGCAATTGCTTCCACGTGTCAACATGGACTTTCTTTTGTTATATCACAATATTGCTGCTATTTAATTAAGGCACATATATACTTGGTAAAGGGTGGAAGGCTTGGCCTTTTGCTCGGTGTTTTGTTCCACTCTTGCCGCTCCTAGTTACTTGTGAACCGGTGTTATGTTCCATAAATGAGCGCTCCTAACATGCTCGGGGTTGTTATGGCTGTTGGGGAACGTCGCATGGGAAACAAAAAATTTCCTACGCACACGCAAACCTATCCATGGTGATGAGCATCTATGAGAGGGAGAGTGGATCTACGTACCCTTGTAGATCGCTAAGCGGGAAGCGTTAAGAAACGCGGTTGGTGTAGTCGAACTTCTTCGCGATCCAAATCGCCGAGCGTCCCGTGATCCAATCACGAACCGTCCCGCGAACACATCATGATCCGTCCCGCGAACTCATCACGATCCGTCTCACGATCTTGATCACTATCTGTCCCGCGAACTCATCACGATCCGTTCTGTCATCACATCACGAACCGTCTCGCGATCTCGATCACGGTCCTTCCGATCTAGTGTCGAACGGACGGCACCTCCGCGTTCAGCACACGTGCAGCTTGATGACGATCTCCACCGTCTCGATCCAGCGAGAGGAGGTGGAGAGGAGAGAGAGTCCACCGGCAGCGTGACGGCACTCCGGTGATGGTGGTGGAGAAATTCCGGCAGGGCTTCGCCTAAGCGCTGCAAAAAACCGATCTAGAGGAGAAACTATGCACCGGTGTAACGGGTAGCACGTGGCCGGAAATTCTGTCCAAAAACCACCCAATCCACTAGTATATATAGGAGGAGAGGAGAGGAGAGGCAGCCAAGGCCTTTGGGTCGGCCGAAATAGGAGGTGGGAAGCAATCCTACTTCACCTCCAATCCTAGTTGGAGTAGGATTGCCTCCTATTGGCTGATTTTCCACTTTTTGTTTTAGGACTTTCTCTCCTACGCCATGGGCCTTTGTGGTTGTTTTCCCAGCCCACTAAGGGCTGGTTATTATTATCCCACAGCCCATGGACCTCTTAGGGTCGAAATACCCCTCCCGGAGGCCTCCCGGTACACTACCGGCACTCCCGGTACACTATCGATGAGCCCGAAACTTTTCCGGAAACCAAACTGGGACTTCCTATATATGAATCTTTACCTCCGGACCAGTCCGGAGCTCCTCGTGACATCCGGGATCTCATCCGGGACTCCGAACAAACTTCGGTCACCACCATACATAACTCTACACTACCGAAACGTCACCGAACCTTAAGTGTGCAGACCCTGCGGGTTCGAGAACTATGTAGACATGACCGAGACACCTCTACGGTAAATAACCAATGGCGGGACCTGGACGTCCACATTGGTTCCTACATATTCTACGAAGATCTTTATCGGTCGAACCTCTGTGTCAAGGATTCAGTTAATCCCGTATAACGTTGCCTTTGTTCTTCGGTATGTTACTTGCCCGAGATTCGATCGTCGATATCTCCATACCTAGTTCAACCTCGTTACCGGCAAGTCTCTTTACTCGTTCCGTAATACAAGATCCCGCAACTAACAATTAGTCACATTGCTTGCAAGGCTTATTGTGATGTTGCATTACCGAGTGGGCCCCGAGATACCTCTCCGTCACACGGAGTAACAAATCCCAGTCTCGATCCATGCCAACTCAACAGACACCATCGGAGATACCTGTAGAGCACATTTATAGTCACCCAATTACGTTGCGACGTTTGATACACACAAGGCACTCCTCCGATATCTGTGAGTTGCATGATCTCATGGTCATAGGAACACATACTTGACATGCGGAAAACAGTAGCAATAAACTGACACGATCATATGCTACGTTTGCAGTTTGGGTCTTTTCCATCACATCATTCTCCTAATGATGTGACCCCGTTATCAAATGACATCTCATGTCCATGGCTAGGAAACCTTAACCATCTTTTGATCAACGAGCTAGTCTATTAGAGGCATACTAGGGACATGGTTTTGTCTATGTATCCACGCATGCATCTAAGTCTCCGATCAATACAATTATAGCATGGATAATAAACGATTATCATGAACAAGGAAATATGATAATAACTAATTTATTATTGCCTCTAGGGCATATTTCCAACAGTCTCCCACTTGCACTAGAGTCAATAATCTAGTTCACATCACCATGTGATTCGCATTGTTATGAATCTAACACCCAACGAGTTCTGGGGCTTGATCATGCTTTGCATGTGAGAGAGGTCTTATAGTTAACGGGTCTGTAACATTCAGATCCGGGTGCACTTTGCAAATACCTATGTCAAACTGTAAACACTGCTACCACACTCCGCTCGGTACTATTCCAAATGGCTGCTCCACTATACGTATCCAGATTGCTACTACGAGTCATCCGGATTAGTGTTAAAGCTTGTATCGACGTAACTCCTTACGACGAACTCTTTATCACCTCCATAATTGAGAAACATCTCCTCGGTCTCTTAGTTACTAAGGATAATCTTGACCGCTGTCAAGTGATCCACTCCTGGTTCACTCTTGTACCCCCTGACGGACTCATGGCAAGGCACACACAGGTGCGGTACACAGCATGGCATAATATAGAGCCTATGGCTAAGGCATAGGGGACGACGTTCGTCCTTTCTCGTTCTTCTGCCGTTGTCGAGCTTTGAGTCTCACTCAACTTTCACACCTTACAAATCAGGCGAGAACTCTTTCTCTGACTGATCCATTTTGAACTCTTTCAAAATCTTGTCAAGGTATGCACTCATTGAAAGTCTCATTGAGCATCTTGATCTATCTCCATAGATTTTGATGCTCAACAATTAGGTAGCTTCATCCAGGTCTTCCTTTGAAAATCACTTTCCAAATAACCGTTTTATGCTTTCTAGAAACTCTATATTATTTCTGATCAACAATATGTCATCCACATATACTTATCAGAAATTCTATAGTGCTCCCACTCACTTTATTGCAAATACAAGTTTCTCGTAAACTTTGTATAAACATCAAAACTTTGATCACCTCATCAAAGCATATATTCCAACTCCGAGATGCTTGCTTCAGTCCATGGAAGGATCACCGAAGCTTGCACACCTTTTAGCATCCTTAGGCCTGACAAAAACTTCTGGTTGTATCACATACAACCTTTCCTCAAGTAAACCGTTAAGGAAACGATGTTTTGACATCCATTTGCCAGATTTCATAATTGAAAACACAGCAACTGCTAACATAATTCCAACAGACTTTAGCACCACTACGAGTGAGAAAGTCTCATCGCAGTCAACTCCTTGAACTTGTCACAAACATCTTTGCAACAAGTCGATCTTTACAAATAGTGACATTCACCATCAGTGTCTGTCTTCATTTTAAAGATCCATTTGTACTCAACGTCCTGCCGTCCAACGAGCAAGTCTACCAAAGTCTACACTTGGTTTTCATACATGGATCCTATCTCGGATTTCATGGCCTCCAACCATTTGTCGGAATCCGGGCCCATCATCGCTTCTCCATAGCTCGTAGGTTCATCGTTTGTCCAACAACATGACCTCCAAGACAGGGTTGTCGTACCGCTTAGGAGCAGTACACATCCTTGTCGACCTACGAAGTTCGATAGTAACTTGATCTTGAAGCTTCATGATCATCATCATTAACTTCCTCTTCAACTAATGTAGGCTTCACAGAAACAACATCCTGCGTTGCGCTACTCTCTGGTTGAACAAAGTTTTAACAACCTCATCAAGTTCTATCTTCCTCCCACTTAATTCTTTCGAGAGAAACTTTTCCTCGAGAAAGGATCCGTTTTAGTAACAAACACTTTGCACTTGGATCTGAGATAGAAGGTTCACCCAACTGATCTTAGGGTATTCTATGAAGATGCATTTGTCCGCCTTGGGTTCGACCTCATTAGGTGAAAACATTTTCCACACAAGTGTCGCAGCCCCAAGTATTAAGAAATGACAGCTTAGGTTTCTATCAAACCATAATTCACATGGTGTCATCTCAACGGATTTAGATGGTGCCCTATTTAAAGTGAATGTAGTTGTCTCTAATGCATAACCCCAAAATTATAGTAGTAAAACGACAAGAGACATCATAGCACGCACCATGTCCAATAGAGCATAACTATGATGTTCGGACACACCATCACACTATGGTGTTCCAGGTGGCGTTTAGTTGTGAAACAACTTTCACATTGTCTTAAGTGAACTCGTGACTCAGATATTCGCCTCCACAATCATATCGCAGTCATTTTTATCTTCTTGTCACGATGATCTTTAAACTTCACTCTGAATTTGCTTGAACCTTTCAAACGATTCAGACTTGTATTTCATTAAGTAAATATACACTATATCTACTCAAATCATCAGTGAAGGTAAGAAAATAACGATATCCACTGCACGCTACAAGACTCACAAGATTGCATACATCAACATGTATCATTTCCAATGAATCACTTGCCCGCTCCATCCAACGGGGTCCTTTAGTCATCTTGCCCAAGAGGCATGGTTCGCATGTCTCAACCGATTCGAAATCGAATGAGTCCAAATATCCATCACCATGGAGTTTCTTCATGCGCTTTATACCAATATGACATTTTGCGGCAGTGCCACAAGTAGGTGGTACTATCATTATTTAACTTTGTCTATTTTGACATCAATGTTATGAACATGTGTATTACTACGATCAAGATTTCAACAAACCATTCTCATTGGGTGCATGACCATTGAAGGTATTATTCATGTAAACAGAATAACCATTATTCTCTGACTTAAATGAATAACCGTATTGCAACAAACATGATCTAATCATGTTCATGCTCAACGCAAAACACCAAATAACATTTATTTAGGTTCGTCACTAATCCTGAAGGTAGAGAGAGCGTGCGATGTTGATCACATCAACCTTGGAAACATTTCCAACACACGTCGTCACCTCACCCTTAGCTAGTTCTCCGTTTATTCCATAGCTTTTATTTCGAGTTACTAACATTTGGCAACCGAACCGGTATCCAATACCCAGGTGCTACTAGGAGTACTAGCAAGGTACACATCAATAACTCGTATATCAAATATACTTCTGTCGATGTTGCCAGCCTTCTTATCTACCAAGTATCTAGGGTTGTTCCGCTTCAGCGACCTCTCACCTCATAATAGAAGCACTTAGTCTCGGGTTTGAGTTCAACTTTGGGTTGCTTCACTGGAGCAGCAACTGACTTGCTATCCATGAAGTTTCCCTCCTTGCTCTTGCCCTTTTCGAAACTAGTGGTTTGATTAACCATCAACACTTGACGCTCCTTCTTGATTTCTACCTTCGCGGTGTCAAACATCGCGAACAGCTCAGGGATCAATACTTCTATCCCTGGTGTATTATAGTTCATCACTAAGTTCTAGTAGCTTTAGTGATAGTGACTTGGAGAACTATATCAATCACTATCTTATCTGGAAGATCAACTCCAACTTGATTCAAGCGATTGTAGTACCCAGACAATCTGAGTACATGCTCAACGATTGAGCTATTATCCTTCATCTTACAGGCAAAGAATCTTGTTGGAGATCTCATATCTCGCAACGCAGGCACGAGCCTGAGATCACAATCTCTGCTCCTAGAACATCTCATATGTTCCGTGACGTTCAAAACGTTTCGAAGCCTCAATTCTAAGCCGTAATGCATGACACACTAAACTATCAAGTAGTCATCGAAACGTGCCTGTCAGATGTTCACAACATCTATAGACGACGCTAGAGGGGGTGGCGCACCGAGCGGTGCATTAAGGACATAAGCCTTTTGTGCAGCAATGAGGACAATCCTCAGATCACGGACCCAGTCCGCAATATTGCCACCAACATCTTTCAACTCTATTTCTCTAGGAACATATAAAAATTTAAGGGAGCTACAGCGCGAGCTAGTAATCTACAACATAATTTGCAAAGACACTATTGACTATGTTCATGATAATGAGTTCAATTAATCATATTACTTAAGAACTCCCACTCAAATTGACATCCCTCGGGTCATTCGAGTGATACATGATCCAAATTCACCAACTCAAGTCCGATCATCACGTGAGTTAAGGTGGCTTCAATGGTGAACATCATTATGTTGATCATATCCACTATATGACTCATGCTCGACCTTTCGGTCTCTTGTGTTCCGAGGCCATGTCTGTACATTCTAGGCTCGTCAAGTTTAACCCGAGTGTTCTGCGCATGCAAATCTGGCTTGCACCCGTTGTATGTGAACGTAGAGTCTATCACACCCGATCATCACGTGGTGTCTCAACACGACGAACTTTCGCAACGGTGCACACTCGGGGAGAACACGGTTCATCTTGAAATTCAAGTGAGGGATCACCTTATAATGCTACTGCCGTACTAAGCAACACAAGGTGCATAAAAGGATTAACATCTCATGCAATTCATAAGTGACATGATATGGCCATGAACTTGTGTTTAAGATCTCCATCTTCGAAACACCGGCATGATCTCCATCATCACCGGCACAACACCATGATCTCCATCATCTTGATCTCCATCAATGTGTTGCCATTAGGGTTGTGGCGCCAGCCCTGCTTCTACTTCTATTGCTACCGCTTAGCGATAAAGTAAAGCATTACATAGCGCTTAATGATTGACACGCAGGTCATGCAATAATTAAAGACAACCCTATGGCTCCTGCCGGTTGCCGTACTCAACGACATGCAAGTCGTGAAATACTATACATCACATGATCATCTCATACATCACATATATCTCATCATGTAATTGGCCATATCACATCACAACATACCCTGCAAAAACAAGTTAGACGTCCTCTAATTGTTGTTGCATGTTTTACGTGGCTGCTACGGGTATCTAGCAAGAACGATTCTCACCTACGCATAAACCACAACGGTGATACATAGATTGCTTTTCAACCTTCTCAAGGACCGCCTTTGTCGGATCCGATCCAACTAAAGTGAGAGAAACTGTCACCCGCAAGCCATCTAAGCAACAAGTTGCGTCGAGGGAACCGGTCTCTCGTAAGCGTACGAGTAATGTTGGTCCGGGCCGCTTCATCTCACAATCCCGTTAAACCAAAATCCGACCAAGGGAGGAAGCAATCTAAGCATCAACGCCCACAAACCTTTTGTGTTCTACTCGAGATCTCATCGAACCATCAACCTAGCTCTGATACCACTGTTGGGGAACGTCGCATGGGAAACAAAAAATTTCCTACGCACACGCAAACCTATCCATGGTGATGAGCATCTATGAGAGGGAGAGTGGATCTATGTACCCTTGTAGACCGCTAAGCGGGAAGCGTTAAGAAACGCGGTTGGTGTAGTCGAACTTCTTCGCGATCCAAATCGCCGAGCGTCCCGCGATCCAATCACGAACCGTCCCGCGAACACATCATGATCCGTCCCGCGAACTCATCACGATCCGTCTCACGATCTTGATCACGATCTGTCCCGCGAAATCATCACGATCCGTTCCGTGATCACATCACGAACCGTCTCGCGATCTCGATCACGGTCCTTCCGATCTAGCGCCGAACGGACGGCACCTCCGCGTTCAGCACACGTGCAGCTTGATGACGATCTCCACCGTCTCGATCCAGTGAGAGGAGGTGGAGAGGAGAGAGAGTCCACCGGTAGCGTGACGGCACTCCGGTGATGGTGGTGGAGCAATTCCGGCAGGGCTTCGCCTAAGCGCTGTAGAAAACCGATCTAGAGGAGAAACTATGCACTGGTGTAACGGGTAGCACGTGGCCGGAAATTCTGTCCAAAAACCACCCAATCCACTAGTATATATAGGAGGATAGGAGAGGATAGGCAGCCAAGGCCTTTGGGTCAGCCGAAATAGGAGGTGGGAAGCAATCCTACTTCACCTCCAATCCTAGTTGGAGTAGGATTGCCTCCTATTGGCTGATTTTCCACTTTTTGCTTTAGGACTTTCTCTCCTGCGCCATGGGACTTTGTGGCTGTTTTCCCAGCCCACTAAGGGCTGGTTATTATTATCCCACAGCCCATGGACCTCTTGGGGTCGAAATACCCCTCCCGGAGGCCTCCCGGTACACTACCGGTACTCCCGGTACACTACCGATGAGCCCGAAACTTTTCCGGAAACCAAACTGGGACTTCCTATATATGAATCTTTACCTACGGACCATTCCGGAGCTCCTCATGACGCCCGGGATCTCATCCGGGACTCCGAACAAACTTCGGTCACCACCATACATAACTCTACACTACCGAAACGTCACCGAACCTTAAGTGTGCAGACCCTGCGGGTTCGAGAACTATGTAGACATGACCGAGACACCTCTACGGTCAATAACCAATGGCGAGACCTGGACGTCCACATTGGTTCCTACATATTCTACGAAGATCTTTATTGGTCGAACCTCTATGTCAAGGATTCAGTTAATCCCGTATAACGTTGCCTTTGTTCTTCGGTATGTTACTTGCCCGAGATTCGATCGTCGATATCTCCATACCTAGTTCAACCTCGTTACCGGCAAGTCTCTTTACTCGTTCCGTAATACAAGATCCCGCAACTAACAATTAGTCACATTGCTTGCAAGGCTTATTGTGATGTTGCATTACCGAGTGGGCCCCGAGATACCTCTCCGTCACACGGAGTAACAAATCCCAGTCTCGATCCATGCCAACTCAACAGACACCATCGGAGATACCTGTAGAGCACCTTTATAGTCACCCAGTTACGTTGCGACGTTTGATACACACAAGGCACTCCTCCGATATCTGTGAGTTGCATGATCTCATGGTCATAGGAACACATACTTGACATGCGGAAAACAGTAGCAATAAACTGAGACGATCATATGCTACGTTTGCAGTTTGGGTCTTGTCCATCACATCATTCTCCTAATGATGTGACCCCGTTATCAAATGACATCTCATGTCCATGGCTAGGAAACCTTAACCATCTTTTGATCAACGAGCTAGTCTATTAGAGGCATACTAGGGACATGGTTTTGTCTATGTATCCACACATGCATCTAAGTCTCCGATCAATACAATTATAGCATGGATAATAAATGATTATCATGAACAACGAAATATGATAATAACTAATTTATTATTGCCTCTAGGGCATATTTCCAACAATGGGGACCCCCCTTGATTTTCGGGTGAGAATAAAGCTTGTCTCGCAAGGCCCAACATTGGTACTACATTTGCCTAATAACCAATGAACTTGCATAGGGGCTTTCCGGACCCCGTGGATAATTAATCAACCCCCGGGCCAGTGCTCCTCATGAGTGTTGGTCCAAACTAGAGCACTATGCGGGGCCAACCCATGGCAACTTCGGAGATTTCTATCAGGCCTCCGTACACGTAGCTTATCCGCCGTGTCCTGAGAACGAGATACGCGGCTCCTATCGGGATCGTCGACACGTCGGGAGGCCTTGCTGGATTTGTTTTACCTTTCTCGAACATCTTGAGTGAGGAACTCTGATCTTCTTTGGGTTATCTCGAGGTGTCGGATTTCCTTTGGAATTGCCTAGGAAGATCACAAGTTCCGTGGTTGAGGTTATTCCCACCGCGTGTGGTTAATTTATGATGGATGAGTTGGAGCACCCTTGCAGGGTTAAATCTTTTCGAGAAGCCGTGCCCGCGGTTATGTGGCAAACTTGGATAATTTGTTTAACACCCGGTCATAGCAAACTTGAAGTTAACTCTAATAAAATACACCAACTGTGTGCGTAACCATGACTGTCTCTTCTCGTGAGTCCTTATCCGGAAGAGAACACAGTGGGGTTATGATTGACGTAAGTAGGTGTTCATGATTAGTTAGTGATCATTACTAGTTCACGTCCGTTATGCGTAGACCACCATACTTTACTTTCTGTGTTCGTAAGTCAGCCACTCAAATAAATGCTTAGTCGCTTGCTGCAGCCTCACCACTTAACCATACCTTACCTATTAAGCTTTAATAGTCTTGATACCCTTGGAAATGAGATTGCTGAGTCCCTATGGCTCACAGATTACTACAACAACTGTTACAGGTAAAGGTAATGCGATGATTTGACGTGAGCGCTTGTTTGATTTGACTTGGAGTTCTTCTTCTTCTTCTTCTTCAATCTTGGATGGGTTCCAGACGGCAGCTTGGGATAGCAATGGTGGATGCCATTTTATCGTTTGATTTCGTCCGTAGTCGGACCCTGCTCTTCTGTATGATGTTTGAGTATGTATTGTATTGATGTGACTCTGATGTAGCTTGTGGCGAGTGTAAGCCAATTCCATATGCTCATCTCTTTTGTACATGTACTTGTAATGATATCCATTCTTGCGAACGCATCGAGATGCGCTTCTATCCCTGTCGAGGCCCTCATGCCAAGATAAGGATAGGACCGCATCTTGGGCATGACAAGACTTTCTCGCCCGTAGCAATGCTGAAGTCTGTCCGAATCATGTTAGCAATTGCCGCATTTTATGATTATGAGATCAGGCAAATGGACGTCAAAACGGCATTTCTTAATGGCTTCCTCAAGAAAGAACTGTATATGATGCAGCCAGAAGGTTTTGTCGATCCTAAAGATACTAACAAAGTACGCAAGCTCCAGCGCTCCATCTATGGGCTGGTGCAAGCATCTCGGAGTTGGAACATTCGCTTTAATGAGGTGATTAAAGCGTTTGGGTTTGTACAGGTTTATGGAGAACCCTGTATTTACAAGAAAGTGAGTGAGAGCATTGTAGCATTTCTCATATTATATGTGGATGACATAGTGATAATGGGAAATGATATAGAACTTTTGGAAAGTGTAAAGGCCTACTTGAATAAATGTTTTTCAATGAGGGACCTTGGAGAAGCTGCTTACATATTAGGTATTAAGATCTATAGAGATAGATCGAGACACCTCATAGGTCTTTCACAAAGCACATACCTTGAAAAGATATTGAAGAAGTTCAATATGAATCAGTCCAAGAAGGGGTTCTTGCCTGTGCACCAGGGTGTGAGATTGAGTACGACTCAATGCCCGACCACGACAAAAGATAGAGAAGAGATGAGTGTCATCCCCTATGCTTCAGCCATAGGCTCTATTATGTATGCCATGCTGTGTACCAGACCTGATGTGAACCTTGCCATAAGTTTGGTAGGGAGGTACCAAAGTGATCCCGGAGCGGAACACTAGACAACGGTCAAGAATATCCTGAAGTACCTGAAAAGGACCAAGGAGATGTTTCTCGTATATGGAGGTGCCGAAGAGCTCGTCGTAAAGGGTTACGTCGATGCTAGCTTCGACACAGATCCGGACGACTCCAAGTCACAAACCGGATACGTGTATATTTTGAATGGAGGGGCAGTCAGTTGGTGCAGCAGCAAGCAAAGTGTCGTGGCGGCATCTACATGTGAAGCGGAGTACATAGCTGCTTCGGAAGCAACAAAAGAAGGAGTCTGGATGAAGGAGTTCATCACCGACCTAGGAGTGATTCCAATGCGTCGGGCCTGATGACTCTATTCTGTTACAACACTGGAGCTATTGCCCTTGCGAAGGAGCCCAGGTTTCACAAGAAGACAAGACACATCAAGCGTCGCTTCAACTCCATCCGTGATTACATTCAGGAGGGAGATATAGATATTTGTAAAGTACATACGGATCTGAATGTCGCAGATCCGTTGACTAAACCTCTCTCACGAGCAAAACATGATCAACCAGAATGCTATGTGTGTTTGATTCATCACAATGTAACTAGATTATTGACTCTAGTGCAAGTGGGAGACTGTTGGAAATATGCCCTAGAGGCAATAATAAAATGGTTGTTATTGCATTTCCTTGTTCATGATAATTGTCTATTGTTCATGCTATAATTGTACTAACCGGAAACCAGAATGCATGTGTGAATACATAGACCACAACATGTCCCTAGTGAGCCTCTAGTTGACTAGCTCGTTGATCAATAGATGGTCACGGTTTCATGACCATGGACATTGGATGTCGTTGATAACGAGATCACATTATTGGGAGAATGATGTGATGGACAAGACCCAATCCTACACATTGCACAAGATCGTGTAGTTCGTCTGCTAAAGCTTTTCCATTGTCAAGTATAATTTCCTTAGACCATGAGATTGTGCAACTCCCGGATACTGTAGGAATGCTTTGGGTGTGCCAAACGTCACAACGTAACTGGGTGGCTATAAAGGTGCACCACGGGTATCTTCGAAAGTGTCTGTTGGGTTGGCACGAATCGAGACTGGGATTTGTCACTCCGTATGACGGAGAGGTATCTCTGGGCCCATTCGGTAAGACATCATAATAATAAGCTCAGTGTGGCTAAGGAGTTAGCCACGGGATGATGTGTTACGAAACGAGTAAAGAGACTTGTCGGTAACGAGATTGAACAAGGTATAGAGATACCGATGATCGAATCTCGAGCAAGTATCATACCGGTAGACAAAGGGAATTGTATACGGGATTGATTGAATCCCCGACATCGTGGTTCATCTGATGAGATCATCGTGGAGCATGTGGGAGTCAACATGGGTATCCAGATCCAGCTGTTGGTTATTGACCGGAGAGGTGTCTCGTTCATGTCTACGTGTCTCCCGAACCCGCAGGGTCTACACACTTAAGGTTCGATGACGCTAGGGTTATAGGGAAATGGTATACGTGATTACCGAAGGTTGTTCGGAGTCCCGGATGAGACCCCGAACGTCATGAGGAGCTCCGGAATGGTCCAGAGGTAAAGATTGATGTATAGGAAGTCCTGTTTTGGTCACCGGAAAGTTTTCGGGCTCATCGGTAGTGTACCGGGAGTGCCGGGAGGGTGCCGGTGGACCCCTGAGAGGGGTGTGACGACCAAAGGACTTCGTGGGCTGTTAGAGAAGGTGTACCATCCCTTATTGGGCTGGCCAAGTCCTTCTAGAAAAGCCCATGCGGCTAGGGATAAAGAGATAAGGCTAAAGAAGATTCAAAAGGAAGAGATCCACCTCCCTTGTGGGAGGTGGACTCCTCCCTAGCTTCGGCCGAACCTCTACTCCTTGGAGGAGGGGCCAAGGCAGCCCTCCCTCTCCCTCCTCCTATATGTACTTGAGGTTTTGGCTGTTGTGAGACAAGATTTGATCTCTCTCCCACGGCGCAGCCATACCTCTCTTCTTCCTCCTCCGTAGTGCTTAGGCAAAGCCCTGCTGGAATACCTTGCTGCTCCACCATCACCACGCCGTCGTGCTGCTGTTGGAGCTCTTCCGCAACCTCTCCCTCCTCCTTGCTGGATCAAGGCGCGGGAGACGTCACCGGGCTGTACGTGTGTTGAACGCGGAGGCGCCGTTGTTCGGCGCTGAGATCGGAGTCCACCGCGATCTGAATCGCTACGAGTACGACTCCACCAATCGCGTTTTTGTAACGCTTACGCTTAGCGATCTTCAAAGGTATGAAGATGCAATCTCTCCTCACTCGTTGCTGGTTTCTCCATAGATAGATCTTGGTGATCGTAGGAAATTTTTGATTTACTACTACGTCTCCCAACAAAGACCGCCCTGAAGTGGGCGCGGGACGACTACGTCCGGGAGGAGGTGGAGTGGCAGCGTCGGGCCCTCGAGGAGATCGAGGCTCGCCACCGCGCCCGCCGCGAAGAGAAGATCGCCGGCCTCATCATCCTCGACGACGATAGCGACGGGAGGCACCCGGGCCCTCCAACCCCGACTTGCACGTTTCAACAACGCAGGGCAGGGCTGCAGCAGGGACGGCGGCCGCGGCGCGTCGGACGACGACGACAACGACGGGGACGGGGACGACGACGACGACTATACTGACTTCTACAAGCTCCTCGACATGTAGAATGCGGCGCGTAGCCACGGGACGACGGCGGTAGGACGGCTACGTAGTCTTTTTTTTATTTTAGCTTTTGTATTATATTTCAATAAAAAACAAAACTTTTAAACGTTTTTGGACCGATTCTACGTTCATAATGGACTGAAAGCGATGACTGAGGAACGGCCCCGAAGGCACGGGTGAAAAGCCGAGCTGCTCCAAATCGATTTTAACACGGCTACCCCAAGACAGTACTAAAATCGGTCCGCCAACGGATGGAGATGCTCAACAATGGGATGGCACGAGTCGGCGGCGCTCGTCAATCCGGGTTTGGCTGTGGCTGAGCCGCGCCGCACGTCCCCGACCAATCCCCTCTCCGCCAAGCTCCCCCATATCTCCCTCCTCGTTCTCGCCTCAAGTTTCCACAGCCCCCTTCCCTGGTCCCCCGCGGTCATCTCCGACAATGGCCACGGCTCACCTTAGCCCGGCGCTCGCGGTCTCATCGTCGCGCCACCTAACCTGCAAACACGGCCAGCCGCCCGTCTTCGCGCAGCCAGGCGGCACAGCGCTGCTGCGGTTTTGCTCGCTTCCCTTGTCCTCGAGACTCGCCGCGTCGGGTCGAGGTGGGTGGCGGCTCGCGGCGGCAGTGGAGCCCAGGACCGCGCAGCAGGAAAAGGCCAAGGCCTCCTCGAGACTGGTCCTCGTCGTCGGCGGAACTGGCGGCGTAGGTAGGAGATCACTACCTCTTCGCTGCTCTTAATTGCTAGTAATATTCTTTCCTCGAGAAAACCTCCATATATTGTTGGTATCCGCGGATGAGTTCGTAGCGACGGGTGTCAGCTCATAATTCGATTAAGAAATTACCGAAGCCCACCTCTTTTTTTTCTGTATTGTATAAACTATTTTTAGTTTGTGAGAGGAACACGATTGTCGGGTGTGTCCTAGAAAGCTCAACTTGACAATCAATGGCGTGGCAGTCCGCCTAATTACTGTCAGTTGTTCTGTGCGTCTGTTCATCCGAAATTCACCTGTAACCAGCTGCCATTTCTGCCTCTTCCACACAATTTTTGTTTGCCATCAGGAGTTTTGTGCAAGCGATCTAAACATGCTAGTATTTTTTTATCCTGCAGTTACATTTTTCACAGTTACTTGACGAATTTGGGCTAGATATTGATCGGGTAGGATCCTTGTAGGTCAGTTGGTTGTAGCATCTTTGCTGAGCAGGAAAATTAAGACAAGACTGCTCCTAAGAAACCCTGAAAAGGCAGCGTCCTTATTTGGCAAGCAGGATGAGACTGTTTTGCAGGTAATCTTACATCAACACCTTCATCATTCTGTTTTCTCCAAACTCTGACTTCCTTATACGAGTCTCCTTTTTGACAGGTTTATGAAGCGGACACAAGAAATGCTGACGATTTGAATCCAGAAATGTTTGAGGTTGCTCTCTTCTTCTTCTTATTTTTGTAAGCTGAATCCATGCATAACTGTTCAACCATCTATGTGTGCGTAATTGAATAAATCAAAATATAGGGTCTATTTTCATAGGGAGTTACCCATGTGATTTGTACTACTGGGACTACAGCATTTCCATCAAAACGCTGGGATGGGGATAACACTCCGGAACGTGTAGGTATGTACTGCCCAAGATTCTGCAGTTAACTTAGGTCTACTGAAATTGTTTATTCGTTTACGGTATGGCAATCCAAAGATATGGGGCAAGGATAATCTTGGGGAGCCTATAAGTCTTCCACCGTGGAGAAAATAATATCAAATTGTGACAGTTGCAGAATGCTGATAATTAATAAATTGTATTTTTTTTTGAAATCTCGACATTTCATTTTCCAGAGCTTATTATGCATTTACTTTTATTAATCATGAACATGCTTATGGCACATCATTTTCCATTCCTGCCCAGAAGTGTTTATTCAGTTGTAAATTGATAGAGCCAGATCCATCTTTAGCACATAGAGCACTAGTTATGAACTCATGGGTGGGGATACAATGTTCTAGTACTTATTGCTGATGAGACGCTATTTAACATGTCTAGATTGGGATGGCGTCCGAAATTTTGTGAGTGCCATGCCACAGACGATCAAGAGATTGGTTTTGGTGTCATCGATTGGTGTTACAAAATACAATGAAATACCATGGAGGTATACCTTATAACTCTGATGAAGATCTATGGCATTGTACAATTGGTACACCTTATGTCTAGGTTGTGGAACTTGTGATGAGGAACAATAGAGAGAGGGAAAAGAAAAGGAAAATCCATTTGACTACTTCCCGATACTTTCTACTCCAGTCTAGTATTTGCTTGTTTTCTAGAGTCTTCTAGTTCTGAGTAGAATGCTAAATTTTAAGTAATATTTTCTAGAGTGTTCTAAGTATAAGTAGAAGTTGAGGTGTGAAGGCTTCACAAAGCCTATAAGTAGAGGTCCCCACCTCTAGTTTGTAACCTGACTGTGTACCCCACTATCTATAATAAAACTTGGTGTTCTTATCGAAGATTTTGGATTAGATCTTTTCCTATAGGAGTTTTGAATTGAATTCTTGCTGCCACATTGGCCTATATTCACCTCTATTGTGATATCTAATGCATCACGTTGAAGTAGTTCCTTCAACACTAGTGTTGTACACTTTGTAGCAGCAAGGTGGAGTTGTTCCTCCAGAACCGTGTGCTGCTTCAACTTGTCATCAATTGTTATGTGGACCAGCCCATCAGACGTGGATTCTTATCCCTTAATTAGAGTCCTGGTTGATTAAGCATCTCTGTTAGGAAAGAGTTCCAGTCAGTTTAGAGATTGTATTGCAGTTTAAATAGATTTACCGGCTTGTTGGCCAAGTCTTGTTTGTTATATAAAGGGGCCGACCCCTCTCAATAAAGGAGAGAAGAATATTGTCGTTTACTTTCATCTATTTTTGAGTAATTAGGGTTAGGTCAATAGTAGATTCTTCCATCAATTACCTCTAAAAAAAAAATTTCTTGTATTTCGTGTGATATCCTGAAATTACGCATTTTCACTAAAGTGCCACAACCTGTTTATAGATGCAAAATTTATTTTAGTAAGTACTTTCTGTTACCGTTAGCCAGTGTATGTTTTAGTGTAAGACATGCATGCTTGTTTTTTCAATTTAAGTCTCTGCATTTTACTTGGATATTTAGTTCTGGTTTAGTTTTACACCGGTTTCTTTATCATGTACTCCCTCCGTTCACTATAATAAGATGTTTTAATATTTTTCTAAATTGTATGTATTTAGACATGTTTTGGTGTGTTTGTTCACTCATTTCAATCCGTATGTAGTCGATATTGAAATATCCAGAACATCTTTTAATAGTGAATTGAGAGAGTACAATATAAATCTGTTTATCCTTACCTCATACCAGTGCGCATTTTCAGTATCATGAACCTATTTGGTGTGCTTAAATACAAGAAGATGGCAGAGGACTTTGTCCGCGATTCAGGCATACCTTTCACCATCATCAGGTTAATATTATGTACAGACAAGGAATAATCCATGGGCTCATCATGGACATGTTCTTTTCTGATATGATACTAGCTGGTTGCAGGCCAGGGAGATTAACAGATGGGCCCTACACTTCCTATGACCTGAACACACTTGTTAAGGCTACGGCTGGAGAAAGACGAGCAGTTGAGATAGGCCAAGGTCCCTCTCCATTTGATGATGAACTACTGCTCTTACTAAGCTCTTTTACGCTCGTAACACTTGGTCATTATCTTATTAGTTTTTTAAAGGATTATCTTATCTTATTAGGTGACAAGCTTGTGGGAGAAGCGAGTAGATTGGTGGTGGCAGAAGCATGTATCCAAGCTTTGGATATTGAATCTACCCAAGGAAAAATATACGAGATTAGTTCGGTGAAGGTACTCATGCATGCTTCAGACACGATGTTAACTTGTGCTTTAAACCTTTGGTTGCATTATTTATTTCTTTTTATCCTGGTACTAGTAAATGTGCACGTGCAATGCACGTTCCTACCTATACAACACATGAGTTTTGATTTTGAATTTCTATTCTATTTTTGTACTGAACAATAGAAAATATGTAGTCCTCGATGATTCCTTCCTAGGTAAGGATAAGGAGAAAAAAATCTCAATCAATTAACATTTGTAAAACATAAAAAACAAAACCACTTTTCAAAAAACCTGAATAAAAATCGGATTGGTACTCCTAATGGTAAGATCACACTATTAGCATACATGTGCCAAGATTGAATTTATACAAGAACATAAAACTCTACATGTTTTAGATACCTAGTAGACATTTTATGGCAGTCAATGAGCAGTTTGGTTTGTTGTCTGAGGATTTGCCTATTTAGGGATGTCATGTGAAGTTAAAGCAGGCGAAGAACAAATCACAATCGTACGACATATGTCACACATGAAGGACAGTGCTATTAGTCTAGTGTATAACAATCATGGAATCAAATATATCATGAATACTTCAGAATGTCCTTACGAACTTGATAGGACTTATGATACACATGAGCATTGTCCATGTGAACATGGCAGCAATACAAACTTGGAACGAAGAGAGAGAGAATAGTGGTCTTTGGCAGAGATACAAATTCGTCCCCTCTTTTGGGTTTGGGATGCTTGTTATCTTCAGAAGTATGGGTTCAACGGTGACCCTAAGGATGTCCATGGAAGTCTCGGGGGCATTGTTAGCGAGCTGGAAGAGTCCACCGGCTGTTGGGACAATTTTGCCCTGTTCTCAGTTTCTCGCGGCTTCTCTTGGTGTGCTATTACGGTTCAGACATACAATATCTGTTACAGTACTTACTATATATTTCCTCTGTATCTAAATATAAGTCTTTTAGAGATTTCAATATGGACTACATACATATGTATATAGAGGTATTTTAGACTATGGATTCATTCATTTTGCTCTGTATGTAGTTCACATTGAAATATCTAGAAAGACTTATATTTAGGAACGGAAGGAGTAGTCGCATAATGTCTTTAAGCCAAAAAAACATGTCTTAGTAAAGCATTACATTTGATAATGAAATGAAGAGGGGGAATTTGACACCTTAAGATGTTTTGAACTATTTCCATGATGCCAAAAAAAACATGGTTCGCATCACATAGCTGTCATGAGTAGCATACTCCTAACTTCCTGAGGCAAAAAATAACCCAACAGTCATCGAGGACCTGCAGGAAGAAAAGCAGCAGGTATATATGTTGCCAACCTGCAGATTCCATACCCAACTACTCCCTCTGTCCGGAAAAGAATGTCCAAGGCTTAGTTTATTTGCAGTTTTGCAAAAACAACCTTGTGATTTAAAATCCCCTGCTAATCAACCCTCCTCTGCTTCTTCCTCCTTTCACCATCCACGGCATGAACCAGCTCCAGCCACCGCTGGCAGATGCAATAGGGCCCAGCGCGCCGCTGCCCACCTGCGTCGCCCCTGCGCCTCGCCTCGCCCTCCCTGCTAATCCCGCCCCCGCCCCCATCACCCTCTGCTTCGTCCTCCTCCCCGTCCCCATCCCCGGCAACCCCCGAGTGGTTCTTCGCCCGCCTCGTCCGCCCCAAGTACCCCGGAAACCGCTGCTCCATCCCCGCAGCTGCCCACTCCGGTGCGAGAGTTGGGCAAGTCCCCGATCGCCGCTGCTCCTTGCCCGCCGAGAGACGACCACGACTCCGATCGAGGGCCGCTTCCCCGCCGCCGCTTTTGATAAATTTTCCTGCCCAATCAATCAAATCCTCCGGTGTTATCAGTTTTAGAAACAATCCTCGAGTATATATTCCAGTGTTATCAATTTTGGAAAGATACATGCAGTTTTGTCATTTTGGAAACAATCAAGTCCAGAAGATACATGCAGTTTTGTCATTTTGGAAACAATAAATTCCAAAAGATACATGCAGTTTTGTCATTTTGGAAACAATGAATTTCAAAAGATACATGCAATTTTGATGACTGAATTTGTGTAAGCAGAGAAGATAGCCCTGCCAAAAGAAAACAGAGAAGCAATGTAATGGCTGTACTCCAAGTTAAATTCAGTCAGTGTGTACTCCAAGTAGTGATTGTAAATTCATTCAATGTTTCTACACCATCATATTAAGAATCACAATCACAAGCAACTTCAGTCAAAATCTTCAGTCAAGCTACCTTACGGTGCAGCGGATGAATCCGTCACCAACAAATTCAGTCAAACTCTTTCAGTATTGACAGTGACAAATCTGAAAGTTTTTAGTTTTCAACAAATACGCAGTGACAAACATATGCATCAAACCATAGTAGTGGACGTAGTGACAAATCTGAAAGTTTTCAGTCTCAGTATTCGATCGTGATCTACCAGTTTCTGGAAACAATCACACAGTAAATCTGGAAACTGATCATGATGATCTGCTAGTTTTTGGAAACAATCAAACAGTCAATTAATCAATTTTTGGAAACAATCATTATTTTTGGACTGAATTTTAGCATTGTAATATTGGAAACAACCAGTAGATTTTGGAAACAATCAATTACTCCAGATTTTTCAATGATATTGGAAACAATCAGAATTTTCCAAAGTGAAAATCGATCCCTGGATATAATTAAGGTGCAAACATCAGTGCAATTCTTAGAGAAGTTAAAAGTGGGTGTCAAACTTCTCGCCGTGGGAATGACTTGGAGATGAATTCTTACACTGATTTTGTGCTGCGCTGATATAAGAACAACAATGGCTGCGCCAGAATCTGCAACCACATCTGGCTCATTGTCTTGCAAATGAAGAATTGAGTCACTTTATTTTCTGTGAAACAAGATGCAGAATTGATCAACAATTATCCTTAGGCTTGCTGTAAACATACATGAGCCATAACACAGCAGTCCCCTACATAAGCAGGGAGTAGAGCAAACAATCTTGAACACTATGTCAATAAACTGAAAATGTTCAAGGTACTGCAGTGAGCTGAAAATGTTCAAGATACTGCAATGAACTGAATCAATTTTGTTTTCTCAATGTTGTTTCAAGCAGAGAAAGGAGTTTCAAGTAAACTGAAAATGTTCAAGGTAATGCATTAAACTGAATCTAGGAGACATATTTTGTCTAAAACATTCTCAATTTCTACACTGAACATTTCTGAGTTACTAATTCAGTCTGAACATGTCACAACATTTCTGAACATCTACACAGGTCACAACATTTACACTGATCAAATTTCTTTTCATGACCTTACTGAACAACATAGTCAGGAGGTTCCAAAAGGATAAGTAAAGGGATGGCGACTCCACCGTCCCACCACATCCACCGGCGACTCCATGGCGATCTGGATTTCTAGCCGGCGTGCACACTTCTCCCTCCGATCATCATCTCAGGTGATTGCTCACGACCTTGGACGCTCTTTTTCTCCATGGGTTCTTCTGGTGGCACCACTTTGGATCTGGATTTCTCCCATGGTGCGGCTTTTGCGGATGACGTGTTTAGGCAATCTGGTCTTTCAATGTATCCGATGGATCATCGGCGTTCTTTCATCATGGTGGTGTCATTTAGCCGCCATTCTTTTCGGTTGACTGATGATGCTGTTGCTGCCGCCCTGGAGTCGGCGATTGGGGGTTCGGCCATTGATTTAATGGTTGACTGTATTAAGGACAAGGTTTTTTCATTCTGGGTTTCATGCAAGCAAGTTGGATTTCACATTCTTGATCCGCGTTCTTATAAATGCTCTAGCTTCAAGTGTTTCTTCCACCTCTGGGGTAATGGTGGTCCAAATTGGTGGCGTGAATTTAAGTTGTGGAAGAAGCAGTGTGATGCGGAGTGGATCCTGGTGAGCCCGTCCAAGCGACGTTCTGCTCTTGGTCTGATGGCAATGCATTCCAGACCGGTTAAATCTGCGATGAAGTCTGGATCTTCTACTCGTAAGAAACTTTCTTTTGCAACTCTATAGCAGTATGAAGTTTGCAAAGGTTATCGGTGCCCTGCTTCGCAAGATGAGATTGCTGGTTTACAATTTGCTCGGTACAATATGTCACAGCATGAGCGCGTTGTCATCCATCCCTCGCTGCCGGCAGAGCTTCGGTGGACGATTGCCTCACCGCACATCACCTTTGGGACGGTTCCTCAATCCTCGCCGGTTTCCTTCGTTAATTCCGGGATTTAGGTTTCTTCCAGCGGATATCCAGGAAGTTCACATCCTCATTTTTTGGCTATCTCCAACGGTGTAGAAGGTACAGAGCCTGTTACGCCTGTCACGCATTCAGGGCGGGAATTTTGGTCTTTCGAATCCAACACGGATGGGTATTCCATTTCATGTGCGTGTTTCTCCTACGACTACGGTGGCCTCAGCAAATGGGCCGACACTTGAGGGGCCTGCTGATTCTGGGTCTGGGCTTCAGATTCCCTCTTCCCAAGAGGCTCGGGAAAACTTTGAAGAAATGGTTAATGACATGGTTACTAGGATTTTGACCTGCACTGTTTGCCTCCGTGAGGGTCACCTGGCCTCTAACTGCACATCCTGAGGGATTTGCTCCTCCTGTTGTCGGGTGGGCCACACCAAATCTGATTGTGTCTCTTTTGCACTGGAAAATGGCCTTACTTGGAAACGGAAGAGTCCCTCCTCTGTTTCAGATTTTTTGGGAACCCCTACCTGTCTTGGGGAAACCGCGCGAGCTACAGTGCCGCCCTCTCCGGTCCCATCGCATTCAATCTCTCCAAGCACTCCATCGGAGCCGCCACCATTGACACCTCTGCCTCCAGCTTCCCCTCCACCGGTGGCCAACTTTGAACTCGACCCAGAGCGTTACGTCCCTCCAGGGCATCACATCATCGACGGCGGTCCTCATCGTCTTCCCCGGACCTATGTCACTCCGGTGGCTCCCATCGCCCGTCGACACGAGCAGTATTTGGTGGCTGAAGTGATGCTTGCACCGCTCGTCAACCAGATTGGTTAGGTACGACAGCAGGTTGTGGAGCTTTTGAACAACAGGGTTTTTCATGTCCGCTCAGCTCAACCTTGGATTGCGGGTGTGGGTCTTTTTAGTTAAGAGATGTTGGGGAGACATTTGCTGCTGTTCAGATGGCCCTGCAAGACTTAGGGAACGATTCTTTTGTTCGTTTCATGAAGCATAATGAAGGCGAGGGTTTTCGTGCCTCTGCGGGTTTCCGTCAGGGCTGCCTCATGTTTCTCGATGTTCCGCTGGATTTACGTAACACGGAAGACCTGCAGGCGGCTGTCAACACCTTTGGGGAGTTCCATCACTGGGTTAGCGACGACCCATATCTGGTGCGGTCAGTGGTTTTTGCTTCCTTCCCTGACGATGCTCCGGTGCCCCGCAGCGTCACTTGCTCTGAATATGCGACATGGGGTGGAGCGAGGGTTTCTTGGACAGCTCCTTTGTATATCCTTGGAGCAAATTTTGCTGAGCAGATGCCCCAGGATGAAGATCCCATGCCCCTCAATGGCAATCCGCATCCTCTGCCAGGGAACCTTGTGCCGGATAACCTGATGTTTGCTCTTCCCCCCTATCGTGCTCTGGGATGGAATGATGCCCCGTTGTCGCCTATACCTGAACATCATCAGGAGCCTCACAACCAGCATGATGCTAATGGATGGGGCTGGAATGAAGATGAGCCTGTGGTTTAACAGGAGGCTCCTGCCCAAGACCAAGAGTCCATCATTATTAATCAGCCTGAATCTTCAGACTCTGTTCAATTTGTTCAGCCTGTGCACCATCAGCCAAACATTAATGCAGTTCCAGCTGATCAACAACCGCCGCCTGTGTTCAACCTTTGGCGATTGTACCTTACCAGCAGCCAATCATTCAACCTTTGAACCTGATGATTGGAATGGTACGGGTGGTTTGTGGTCCACCATTACCCTAGTTATGGCTTGGAAAAGGACATTTGAGACTCTAATGGATCTTTGCAACGCCCCGGCAATTCCCCGGGCTCTTCCTCTTGTTGCTGCTGAACCTATCGTGTTATGCAAGCGGTCCTGGTCCATTGCTTTTGATGACATCAACTGGGTATCAAAAATGGTCTGCCTTGTGGATGATAATCCTGTTTCCTCTTCTTCAGTTGGGACCCGACCTATGGCTAGAGCACTCTTTACTAAAGATTCGGACTCTACAGTTCCTTAAGTTACCCCAGCTGCTACTTTTGATGATCAATTATCTTTCTCTGCTCAGTGTGCTAAGAAAAGGGGCCCTCGAAAGAAGCCCACACCAATTGTTGACTCTGCGGTTCGTAGGTGCACCCGTGGCTCTACAAAGCGTGATGGCTTAAGCCAGTTCTGCATGAGCTGCCTATGTCGCTGCCGAAGAAGAGAAAGCCTTGATCCAAGCCGCTTGAGGCATCGCAAGCTGATCATATGGAGACCGGACCATCTGGAGAAGAGAAGCAGAATCAAGAGATCCCGCCCGCCACACCCATTAGGGTGATCTAAGCTGTTGGTCAGAACCTTGGCGTTGCCCCAGAGAAGCTGATAGTGGACCTTCTTATGGAAGATCCAGCCAAGTCTCCTCCATGCAACAGTGATGATTAGGATATCTTCTCGTGCTATGATTTGGGCCCTTGTCTCCCCATGTTATCGTTGCGTTCAAACCTGTTATTTTTCTTATTTTGCTGGTTATCCTGTACTGGTGCCTTTTGAACCTTGTTTGTGCTGGTCACTGCGTGACTGTGCTTTTGATGCTGCTGAATTGTGTTGCTATGGATAGTTCTACTAGAAGTTGGCGGGTTCTTTGCTGGAATGTTCGGGGACTTAATTCTGACACGCGTCAAAGAGCTGTTAGAAACAAAATTGATGAAAGTTTGGCCTCTGTGGTTTGTCTTCAGGAAACAAAAATGCAGCACATTGATCATCGAAGTATTAGGAGTTTCTGCCCTAAACGTTTTGATCGTTTTGCATATAGCCCCTCGCGTGGGGCCTCTGGTGGTTTGATTGTTCTTTGGAATTCTTTGATAATAAATGGAGTGCTCCTAGACACTCAGAGTTTTGCTTGGTCATCTCTTTCACTTCAAACCATAATAGTGAGAAATGGACGTTGGTTAATGTGTATGGGCCCTGCCAAGGGGATGCCAGGGACCTTTTTGTCAGCTGGCTTTATAACCTGAATATACCTGTCAATGAAAACTAGTTGTTGCTGGGAGATTTTAATTTCATCTGATCCACTTCCAATAGAAATCTCCCTGGTGCAGATGTTAATGATATGCTCCTTTTTAACGAAATTATAGGTCATCTCGGTCTTCTTGAGTTACCTCTTAAGGGCAGGTCATATACATGGTCAAACATGCAGGATACTCCCCTTGAACAGTTGGACTGGTTTTTCACATCTGTCAATTGGATCTCTTGTTATCCTTTAACACAGGTCTTGTCCTTGGCCAAAACTGTATCAGACCATGTCCCATGTGTGGTGTCCATCAACACAACCATTCCCAAGAGTAATCTTTTTCGTTTTGAAAATTATTGGGTCAAACTGGCTGGTTTTCTGGAGTGTGTGGAGAAGTCCTGGAAGGTGCCCTCTAGGAAAGGCCATATCACTGCCATCATAATGGATAAATTTAAGTCTTTGAGGCAGGCTCTTAAAAGATGGCAGACTGGTCTCTCTAAAATCAAACTCCTGATAGGCAAATCCAATCAAGTGATTTTGCTTCTGGACAATCTTGAGGAGTTCAGACCACTCTTTAGGCCTGGGGCTAATTTCAGAGTGATTGTGAAGCTGCACTTGGAACACTTACTTCATCTGCAGTTTCTTTATTGGAAAAAGAGAGCCACTATTCGGACTATCAAAGTAGGGGAGGAGAATACGAAATTTTTCCACGCTATGGCCACCGAAAGATACAGAAGGAATTCCATTTCTTCTCTGAAACTAGATGATGGAACTGTTACTACTGACCATGAGCAAATTGCTGGGTGTTTCTGGTCAGCTTATAAAGCTAGGATGGGTCAGTCCCATGGAATCAACTTACTTTTGATCTTCAGTCCTTGCTACATGAGGTGGATGGACTGGATGACCTTACCCTACCTTTTTCCAAGGAAGAGATGGACAGGACAGTCAAGGAAATGCCCATTGACAAAGCACCAGGTCCTGATCGTTTTAATGGGTTGTTTTTTAAGAAATGTTGGCGTATCATCTATGAGGACTTCTATACACTTGCAAAAGACTTTCATGTTGGGACTGCTAGGCTGGAAAATATGAACTCTTCATACATCACACTTGTACCCCAAAAGGCCTCCCCAGAGCAGGTTGGGGATTTCAGGCCAATTTTTTTAACAGGGATGGGGTTAAAATTCCTTTCCAAGATGGTTGCCAACAGGTTTCAGTTACACATTATGAAGTGCATCCACAAAAACCAGTATGGATTCATTAAATCTAGAACAATTCAGGACTGTGTTTGTTGGACTTTGGAGTACTTACATCAGTGTCACTAGTCGAAAAGACCCATTGTTATCCTTAAGCTTGATTTTGAAAAAGCTTTTGACTCCATTGAGCATGAATTCATCTTTCAGGTTCTAAGGCACAAGGGGTTCAGTGATAAATGGATCCTTTGGGTCAAACAGTTGCTCTCCTCTGGATCATCCTCAATGCTGCTCAATGAAGTCCCTGGCAGAAAGTTCCTGTGCAAAAAGGGTGTAAGACAGGGAGACCCTATGTCTCCTCTCCTATTTGTTGTTGCCGCAGATTTTCTTCAGAATCTAGTAAATGATTTGTTGTTGAGTGGGAAAATTGAGCTGCCAATCCCCTGTCATGATAAGGACTTCCCAATTGTTCAATATGCAGATGACACCCTTATTATCATGCCTGCTGTGGAATCACAATTGCTGGAGTTAAAAGGAATGCTCCTAATGTTCTCTCAGTCTACTGGCCTTCATATTAATTATCACAAGTCTGCTATGCTGCCAATTAATATAGATCAGGATGAATTGTAGAGTCTGGCTGATTCTGTTGGGTGCAAAGTTGGTTCTTTACCCTTTACATATCTTGGTCTACCTGTTGGAACCACCAGGCCAAGGATGGTGGATTTAATGCCCCTAGTGGATAATATGGAAAGGAGACTGTCCGCCAGTTCTTCCTTCTTGGCCCAGGGGGGTAGACTGCAATACTTCAACTTGCTCTATCTTCAGTTCTCATCTTTTTTCTATGCAGTTTGGACATCCCCCAGGTATCCTCAAACAATTGGAATGAATACAAAGGCAATGTCTTTGGAGAAGAAATGGTCAAGACCAAGCTCCTGCACTTGCTGCCTGGGACTTGGTATGCAGACCTAAGAAAAAAGGTGTTCTTGGAATTATGAACCTGGCTATTCAGAACGATGCTTTGCTACTCAAGCATGCTGATAAATTCTTCAACAAGGCTGATGTGCCTTGGGTTAACCTGATCTGGAACACATTATCATGGCAGAGTGCCACAAGGCACCTCTTTGTGTGGATCTTTTTGGTGGAAGGATATCTGCAAGAGGATGGATAGTTTCAGAGCTATGACTTACATACAACCAAATAAAGGGGATACATTCCTCTTCTGGTCAGATTCTTGGATGATCGGACATTCAAACATGCCCTTAGCGCACAGATTTCAAAGGTTGTTTTCTTTTGCTGTTGACACCTTCTCCACAGCTGAAGAGGTTTTCAATGCTTTTGATGCCAATGACATGGCCAGGTTGTTCCACCTACCACTTTCTGAAAGAGCTTTTCAGGAATTACAAGCTGTGCAGAACCTACTACAGAATTTGCAACGAGACCAGTCCATGAATGATGTCTGGCTGTGGGCTGCGGATGGCAAGGGCTACTCTGCTAAGAAATTCTATATGCATGTTCATCAGCCAATCATTTCCAACCCTCTACTCAATTGGATTTGGAGGAGCTGTTGTACCATGAAAATTAAGGTGTTTGCATGGATGCTAATTATGCACAGACTGAACACCCAGGATATGCTTGAGAGACGGCATTGGAATGTCTCGGACTCCAATTTGTGTGTCCTATGTCATGCAAGGATTAAAGAGGACAGGGACCATCTATTCTTCACTTGCATGTTTAGCACCAGGGTTTGGAGTTACCTGCAAATCCCATGGCAGGGCACTTCCATGTGGGACATTGCCGTTGGAGCAAAAAGAGATTTTCACCAACCTTTCTTCACTGAAGTGGTTTTCACTACCTGCTGGAACATCTGGACCATCCGAAATGCAAGGGTTTTCCAGAATGAACGCCCTTCCTTTAGTAGATGGAAAGCCAATTTTATTCATGACATCTTCCTTTTAGCTCATAGAATTAAGGCTAGCTTTAGGGATGACTTTTTAAAGTGGGTTTCCTTTTTACCACCTTGAGGTTTGTTCTTTTCCCTAACATCCTTTGTAACTTTCGAGAGTAGCCTGTACTTTGTAATCTGTGTTTTGGAATAAAAGAAAGGGAACCGCTAGCCAAGCCATCAGACTACTGATGGCTTGCTCCTATCAGACTCATCCGTGGTCGTCCGATCAAAATCAGGCTGGTCGTCCGATTCACTGGTAACTTCCCCGCGTGATTTCAGGATTCTGTCGTTGATTGACTGCTTGGTGCGTAACCTACGTGTGCATGTCCCTGGTGACAGTCCCTTTTTTGCAGGGGCTGGTAGTAGCTAGTTAATTTTCATTAATACTCCTACGTAGGAGTACTAGTATGATTTGTTTCCTTTCCTTTTAATTGTTGCTTCCAAGTTTTGCTTCTAAGAATTATTTGGTTGATGTCATGCTAGTATGGATTTACACTGATGGAATCGGATAAAATATTTATATGTTTTCTAGACACATTTTTACGTGCTGGTGACTTTGCTTTTGTGCCATGGAAACAGTCTCATTAACCGATGGAAGCATGCTTTATGGTCGGCAAACATATTCTTCCACGGAAGCATCTAATTTATGCTATATTTCCTAAAATTAAAATATTTGAAACGATATATTGTTGTAAAGGAAACATAAATTTTATAAATGGAAACATAGCTTCCCAAAGAAACCACATTGAAGCACAACAAGAAAGATTAAGCGTCAAAACAAACTGATCGAACATGCATGAAATATTACAGCTGTTCTTACAAAAAGAATATAAAATGATTAAAATGGCCCTATTTACAAGCTGATTACGGGCAAGATCTGTGCGCGCCATGAGCTCTTCACACCCTTGCTTCGAAACTCCCCAATCGAAATAGCTAGTATCGTCATCTCTGAATGTAATATCCATGGTTGATGAATGAAATATTCCTTTCCGCCAAAAAAAAACAGTATGATCGACAACTTCGAGCTGGTTAGTCTTTGCCGAGACACTCAACATCATTGCAACACCATTGCCATTACTACCACCATAGAGTTCATCTGGATTCGGGTGGAGCAAAATGTCTGGACAATAGAAGCATTCAATTAGAAAGAAAGAAGCACATACTGATAGTGGTGGATACATATATTCACTTAAATATCAAAATGTGTGTACAATAAAAATTCACAAGTTGAAGCACATACTGGTAGTGGTTGATGCATAAAAGTGTTTGCTATGTCTATGTTTGTACAATAAAGAAGTATACACTTACAATGGTTGATCCCAAAATTCAATACCATATAAACATATGCAACAAATAAAACTAGGAAGCATGGATTTTCTTTTTGCATGTATATAAAACATATGCAACAACTTCATATCGAATGTATATAAAGCACACGGAAGCATGGATCTTCTTTTTGGATGCAGAAAATCTGTTTTTAGGAATAAATTAACAGCACATAGTCCAATAGCTAATATAAAATATAATCTGAAACATGAAAGAGTATGAAGTACTTCTAGAAACAAAAACAGAAGAAAAAAAACTAATTTCACAGACTGATTGTGGACTATTGCCACAAGCTGCTATTTGGACTGAAGTACAATATTTTGGAAGCATCAATTTCATGTTATCTAATATAAAACAAGAGTATAAAAATAATGGAAGCATAGTCTAAATGTCACAAACTGTATGAATTAAGAAGCACATGTACAAAACATATGAATCATGGATATTTTGAAGCATCATATTCATATAATTCTACACAACAGAAGGAGCAGTGGTTACAACAGGAAAAAGATGTCGAACTTGAGAAACATGGCTGTATATATATGAAGCACTGAAAACTGAACCTAGGGCATACAGATTGATGGCGTATGCCAATAGTTGGTTGAGTCTGCAGCACATGGTGGTGTGGCCGCTGCTGAGGTGTGCTCGGGCATGATCCAGTCGAGCTGCCACAACCGCGTACCACTCGATGTGTGCTGCAGCAGCTCGTACTCCAGCCGCCTGCGCTGGGTGATCCTAGGTGAGGTGAGCCACGCTGGTGATGGCAGTCACAGCCACCTAATGCCGAGATGGCGCACTGGAAAGGTGGAACGGAGGCCGGATCGAAGAATGGACGCTGCAGTGGATCGGATTTGGGTGGCGATGACGGGCAACCGACGGGATTGTGAGCTCGGCGGTGAGTGGGTTGGAAGTAGGGCGATTAATCAGGGGAGATATGAATGAGTGTGTGATTAGGGAGAGATTACAGGAAGAGGGGCGCGTGGATTTTTCTTAATTAATCTTCGAGGGATAGTAACGGTAGGATGGACAATGAATCAACAGACCACAATACGTTTGATGTTTTCCTCCTGCCAGACGTATGACGGGGAGCGTTTCCCTAAAAGAAAAGGCTGTGGGGTGCTTTACCCTACAGTAGTCGGTCAAAAACAACAACAACATAGTTAATTCACTAATGCAGAGACTCTTAGGCCAATTTCATCTCCCTTGTTTGGTGACAATGTCCAGATGGGAATAAGCCCACCGATTTCTATTAGCCTAAGGATTTCACTGAAGAAACTTAAGAGGCGCTATCAATGAAGCTACATATATAGAATTGTAAATTGTGGACCAGAAATGAGATAACTGACAATTTACCAAGTACAAACTCGAGATTCAAACCTGGCACCGCGGAGGTGAAAACAAAGAAATAAAATGGTTGGAGAAACTTGCAGTGTCGCAAAAAAACTATAAAAAATTGAAAATGACATGAGCATCCATTCACATCAATTTTGAGAAGAACTCTAGAAATTATCAAGCAGTTACCCTGCCAATCCACCAACGCTCGCGCATCGAAAGCTAATGGCCCATGGTACAACCCAATGTAGCATCGAATTTGCACACAAATGACACAGCTTAGCCCTAATTTTTGGTTCTAGCAAAGCGACAGGAAATCGGTACTGCACATGAGGGGCAGTAGATCAGCGACAGAGTGACGTACCGCGCACTTGCTGAACCCTCCCTGCAGCGAGGGGAGCACCTCCAGGTCCGACTCCGAGAGCGCCGCGCCACCATTTGCATCCAGAACCCTCCCTGACTCAGGGATCTCCACGCGATGCAAAAAAAAAGCAGGGGAGAGGTGCGCTGCGGCCTCTCCGTCCTGCCCCGCCACCGGGTGCGCTGTGGCGACGCGGGCTGCTTGCTCTCGAACGCCTACGGCGCCTGGTCGAGCGACAGCACCGACTGCCCCGTCATGGCCGTCACGTACCCGACGCCCGAGTGGGACGTGGTCGCGGTCGTCAGTGGTTTCACGCACACCATCCTGAAGCTGGCCTGCCCTGGTGGGAACGGCAGCGCGGTGTCTTGGGGATGGTGGTGGTGGTATGCGACGGGAGTGGCCCCGTGAGGGTGTGGCTGGGCAGTTTGGGAGTGGGGGGCGGGGCTCCGGCAGTTGGGCGGTGGAGCGTCGTATGTGGGGATGGGTGTGCGGCCGTGCGGGCACAGCGGACGGTTCGCGAGGAGTGGGGAGAGAGATGAAGCGATGCCGGGAGGTTATACTTTAGGGAACCACTAGGGATCAGTAGTACTGATCCCTAGCGTTTCATCAGACCGATCTGCAGCCATAGGATTAGTAGTGCAACAGCTGTTAGATCCCAGGCGGTTTGTTAGATTATTTGGTAACGTCCCCCTTATATTGAGTTGCTTCCTGTAATTGCTCCAACTAGTAGCAAGCAGTCAACATCTCCGAATCTTGCTTCTTAGAACCAAGTGGTCTGCTTCCTGCTTCCGAGTGAATCGCTCAACTTTTTTTTCCTGCTTCCATCGCTCAATTATACAAGTATAAAATATACCTTTTATTTTTGGGAAAAAATATTCAACGTTTTTTGGATGCTAGTAAAAACTTTCAATAATTGCTTTGACATAATGAGAAAATTCTGTAACACTTCATTTTTGTTCCAATGCAATAGAAATTGACTTGCACTGACAACCAAATTTGCTACTATTGCAATCAAAATTTGCTTTAATCTAACAAAAAATTATGTCCAAGAACTTTGCTTCCATGTCAGAAAATATTGCATCAAAGAAAATTATTTTTATTCACGTAAAAAAATAGGTTCAATATATCTTTTTAATTATGTTTCAAACAAAAGAAAATTTGCTTCCATCCACTACACAAGCGTTTCCATCAGAAAACTAATTTTCTTATAACCATACATAAGCTAGTTTTAGTACTTCATCTGTTCATACAACATGTTTCAGATGTGCTACAGACCCTTTCTCACTTCAAGTCACCGATAATACAATGCTTCCTAAGTTTATATCATATGTTTCCTAAAGACTATAGACTAGCTTCATTTGATATAGCGAAAATCTGTCTTCATTGTGAGGTAGATCCAGGTGTTGTTGCCCTTCTTAGTACATGCACCGGTCGGCACCATATAGACCTGGCTCATCGGCACCTCTCGGCCCTCAAGGCAGCACGCAACTGCCTGAAGCATACATTTGTTAAACAGATGCGTAAGTATAAGATGTAGGAACCAACAAATGGTACTACATGTACTCTAAAATTCTGATGAAGGAGAGAATGTTTGCATTACAAAAGTGAAGAAAAATGAGAACAATAATCAAAGAAACATTGGATGCTAGAACTACGGAAGTAAACTACTTAGAACAGAGAAATATATGCAGTATATTATATGAGCATGGCATGTTTCGATGGTCATAAGGACAAGAACATTTTTTTTTTAAATAGTACATGGGAAGTATGGAGGCAGTCCACATAAATCATGTAAAAATTAAGTTTCATCAATTGAGGCAAAACAAAACTGGACTGAAGAAGCCCATACACTTCTTACCAAGCATGGTTCTATTCATGCAAATAAATTGCACTGGAAAAGCACATGTATCACACTTACGAAGCATGGGTCTTGGAAGCATCAAATTTAAGCTAGTCTGACGTTAAATAGTACGGTGCAGAAGCACTAGGGCTTGCCCCCCTAATGTCAGGATGACACGCCTGCGATGTCAATCGGGGGTCGTATCGGCGAAGAGGGCGATGGAGTGGGGAGGAGTAGGGGAACATACGGAATATAATATGTTAGCAATTCTGAAAATATGGGTTATATGGAATAAATAGATACATTAGGCGTTGCTTCATTGTCGAGTGTCGCCGGAGAACAAAATGTAATAAGCTAGCAATTCTGAAAATGGGATTAGATGGTATAAACGGATATCTTATCTTGGATATTACAAATTCTTTATCCATTCATTAAAAATGAGAAAGCTTATTTGTTGACTCGGGACAACAAGGATGTAGGAAGCATAAAACTATGACAACTCAATATTGCAGTTCTTTATATGAACCACATATCACTGACATTAGATAAGAAGGTAAGCTTGTTACCATTATGAAGATGCATCTATTGTGTCACCACATACAAATTGAATCGATTATTGGATGATGATTTGATACAATTTTCTAGTGATACTTGGAAGCATTGAAGTTACTGGAGCATGAAACATAGGGACTCAAACATAACTAATCTTTGTATGAAGCATGGACAATTGGTAATTCATAACAAACTGAGCTTGATCGCAAGATTAGGATGCATCTTCAGCGCTGGCAACTTTCAAACAACACTCATTTTTTCTGATGATAAATGGAAGTGATTTTCTAGATGACCTTAACAAAATGAGTATAATGTAGAACCAACCAGGTATGAAGCTGCACACTAATTCCAAAGGTGCATTATTACTGTTAGGTGGAAGCATGAACTTCTGAAAAGGAAACAATACAAATTGCCGCCAATTCTGGATGCATGTTTATGGAAGATCCATATACAGGAAGCAATGAAATAATGATATCTCAACAGTTCTCAACTTCATTCGAAGCACTGAAGATTGAAACTAAGGCATAGCCACGGTTGCCTCCCTACACAGCTATGGCCTATGGGTCACATAAATAACAACGAGTACTCGGCAGAAAATGAAATTGCAAGCAAAATTTCAATGTATAATCGAAATGGGGGAGATCGATGCAGTATAATACCTTCGATTTTAAGATGGGACGCTTTGAATATGGGAAAAATGCTGGAATCCACAGCAAGTTCTTCGGCTGGCCGGTGCTACTCTGGCTGCTGATTCAGCCAACGGGTAACCTGGCGAAGAAAAAACAGCTGATGAGGATGGGTCTCGACCCCTAATGCCGGGGCACCTCACCTGTGTTGTAACCGGGGTGTGGCATCGGTGGAACATGATGTAGCAGGGAGGAGTGGGGGAAGGGAATTGGCCGGTGAGGTGATCGTGCTGCTCGACGACGACAAGGTGGGTGCGCGTGAGGCGGGGATAGAAGGGGATCTAGGCGGACGCAAGCTCAGGCGGTGCGCGCCTCTGCTCAGATGGATGAGCTCCTGACTATGCGTTCGGTTGGCAGCGAGTGGAATCGGGAGGGATACGAGGCGAGTAATTAGGGAGAGGTTACCTGTGGAGGTTCGGGACGTTAATTCCTGGGCTCCTGGCCGACGGGATATTTTTCTCTACATACGAAGAACTTTTTGTGAGCGTCAGGTTTCAATTTAATCAATGGTTGTTGAGTGGTCTGCTCTACTGATCCCTAGCGTTCCATCAGAGCGATCTGCAGCCATAGGATTAGTAATGCAACAGCTGTTAGATCCTGTACGGGAAGGGCCCAGGCTGTTTGTTAGATTATTTGGTAACGTCCCCCTTATATTGCGTTGCTTCCTGTAATTGCTCCCAACTAGTAGCAAGCAGTCAACATCTCCAAATCTTGCTTCTTAGAACCAAGTTGTCTGCTTCTTGCTTCCGAGTGAATCGCTCAACTTTTTTTTCCTGCTTCCATCGCTCAATTATACTAGTAAAATCTATACTTTTTATTTTTGAAAAAAAATATTCAACGTTTTTTGGATGCTAGTAAAAACTTTCAATAATTGCTTCGACATAATGAGAAAATTCTGCAACACTTCATTTTTTTTCCAATGCAATAGAAATTGACTTGCACTGACAACCAAATTTGCTACTATGGCAATCAAAATTTGCTTTGATCTAACAAAAAATTATGTCCAAGAACTTTGCTTCCATGTCAGAATATATTGCATCAAAGAAAATTATTTCTATTCACGTAAAAAAATAGGTTCAATATTTTTTTAATTATGTTTCAAACAAAAGAAAATTTGCTTCCATCCACTACACAAGTGTTTCCATCAGAAAACTAATTTTCTTATAACCATACATAAGCTAGTTTTAGTACTTCATCTGTTCATACAACATGTTTCAGATGTGCTGCAGATCCTTTCTTACTTCAAGTCACCGATAATACAATGCTTCCTAAGTATATATCATATGTTTCCTAAAGACTATAGACTAGCTTCATTTGATATAGCGAAAATCTGTCTTCATTGTGAGGTAGACCCAGGTGTTGTTGCCCTTCTTGGTACATGCACCGGTCGACACCATATAGACCTGGCTCATCGGCGCCTCTCGGCCCTCAAGGCAGCACGCAACTGCCTGAAGCATACATTTGTTAAACAGATGCGTAAGTATAAGAGGTAGAAACCAACAAATGGTACTACATGTACTCTAAAATTCTGATGAAGGAGAGAATGTTTGCATTACAAAAGTGAAGAAAAATGAGAACAATAATCAAAGAAACATTGGATGCTAGAACTACGGAAGCAAACTACTTAGAACAGAGAAATATATGTAGTATATTATATGAGCATGGCATGTTTCAGTGGTCATAAGGACAAGAACAATTTTTTTAAAATAGTACACGGGAAGTATGGAGTTCGGTTGGCAGCGAGTGGAATCGGGAGGGATACGAGGAGAGTAATTAGGGAGAGGTTACCTGTGGAGGTTCGGGACGTTAATTCCTGGGCTCCTGGCCGATGGTATATTTTTCTCTACATACGAAGTGTTGAAGTGTATATGTGAATTGTCTAGCCCTTTTCATCAGTTCGGACTTATGGTTAAGCTTAACATGGTATCAGGGCCTAAGGTCTTGAGTTCAGTCCTGGCTTTCGCAGTTTATTCAAAAATTGCTGCCGCCCCCTATGTATCCACGTATAGGCCTCTTGAGCCATACCTCTGAGTCTGTTCACGTGTTGACTTTTCGCGTCAGACGTGATAGGGGGTGTTGAAGTGTATATGTGGATTGTCTAGCCCTTTCCATCAGTTCAGACTTATGGTTCCGTTGGCTAGTGCATGAAGCTTAACACGAAGAACTTTTTGTGAGCGTCAGGTTTCAATTTAATCAATGGTTGTCGAGTGGTCTGCTCCTCGTCTTCTATCAGTCTACAGATAAAGAGTGTTTCCCTCTATTTTATCAATGGAATTAGCGTTTCGTAAGTGACTTCAGTTTTGTTAACGCTTAATTTAAACCCTTGATGATGTGATTAGACGGCTGAGATTGTTTGTTGGATCTGCCTTCTCTTTCTTTTTTAAGGGTAGTAGATAAAGTTGGACTCATGGCGTGAATTTTGTTAGCCAACTAGCGTTACACATCAAACAGACCTTGCTCGAAATGAATCGTAGTTTATTTTCATAGTTACAAATTGAAATTTCTTTTTTGTTTCGACTGATCTAGCAAATGATGTGGCGCAGGGCGAAGGACCTGGGAGCGACCAGGAGAAATGGAAGCAACTGTTTGCAGCTGCTGAATCGAACTAGTTGCACTCTGCCTGAAGCACAGAGTGCGATGCATTTTAATTTGCACACTACGTAACTACAGTAATACTATAGTGGAATTTCGTACGAGGGCAGTAACAGTCATCAGTACATAGGTGCAGAGTTGTCATTGTTGCGGGATTTGGAAACGGCTGCAAACAATCGAGCATAGTCCTTGCCCATGCTATGCCCTCAGGCTTCTAAAAATACGGTTTGTTTGGAGAGTGGCGTTACTGAGAGCAGCGGCAGCTGGACATGTTTATAGGGATTTGCGCTAGTGGGTCCGTTATAGAATGTACGGGAGGTGGAAAATAACATCAGCTGGTGAAATACGGCCGTGTACAGTGCTATACGACAGCGCGCGGGCTCTTTTTTTTGAAATCCAGCTGACGATGACGAACCGAGCCGTGGGTCGCTTCCGTCATGAGAACTTGACCCACGCATCAGAAACGTAAGCCGTGGATCGCTTCCGTCACGAGAATTTGAGCCAGCCACTCCACGGCCCGTATTTATTGCCCAAAGTACAACTCCGATCGTCCTCCGTCCCCGGCCAGTCGACAGAGAAAGAGAGACATCCACAGAGACGGCGAGACACCGGCCGGCTTGAAGTTAGCTAGCTTCCGCCCGTCATTCGGATGCCATGGTCATGATGCCATGCTGCTGATTCGCTGATACTTGTGCACTCGTGCGCCTATACTTGAATGGGCTAGCTAGCGCACAGGCATAGACACAACATGTACGCACGTATGGCGGCAGCCGGCCGGGATGGCGGCGAGATAGCATAGCTAGCGCAGTGCGCCGAGTATAAGAACAACTCCAACTCTGCTATCCATTTTATTCGTCGTCAAAAATGATCAACAACCTGTTTCTAAAACGTGTCTGTTTTGCATCCGCGTAAACCCATTTCCGCTCTGCAGACGCGAAGCGAACGCGCCACACGTTCTCCTGATGTCAGTCGCGTCCCCACATGGTGGCTTGTCGACTACCGCCCGCGTTTTTGTTAATGACGACCGTCGATCACGGTCTTTTTTTAATCCGAGCCTGCGGGGCCGATCTCATCCTTTTCCAGACGTCCGTCCCCGTCTAGCCACCCCTTCGCTCCCCGTCAACGACAACCCTAGCCACCATAGACTTCTTCTTAGGCTCAGGCAAGACAAGGGCACGGCCCCTATCGGCCCTTCGCGTGCTCCCCCCTTCATTGTCTTCCCACCCACCTCGACAGCGGATAAGCGTCCTAGTGCACCAGGCGAGGTGGCACTGGGAGCACCACATCCCCCTTCCTTACCCTGATGTCATGCTGCCACATGACTAGCACTTGGATCCAGAGAGGATCCCGATGCCGACGGTGCCGCGGTTGGCATGAGCGCACGCGGAGGAGGTGCGGCGCCGACAGCCGCAGCTGACGCCGAAACATCGACTCAACTTCGCCTACACTGCAGACTCTCCCGATTGGGAGGTCTAGTCTGCGTTCGAGCACGAGGAGCAGCGTCGGCGCGACGTCCACGACATGCGGGCTGGCACCCCGCCGCCCCTCGTTGTGCACGACGAGGACCAGGAGGCGGAGGCCACTTACTAGGAGGTGTTGGCGGCTGTCCTTCGTGAAAGCAAGGAGGAAGAGCGGCACAAGGAGGAGGACAAAGAGGAGGTGTACCAGGCGAGGCTGGCGGAGGCCATGGCGCTCTCCATCGCAAGCGGCTGCGTCGTGCGCCGCTGGCCCCGTCGTCCCCCCGCCAAGGCCGAGCCGGGGCCCACCCCCCTCAAGCCCGAGTGCAACACATGGGACTGGTACGTGTGAAAGCACAACATGCTCCCTGGTGGTTTTGATAATTCATGACAACATACATTGTCTCTTGGACTAACACCTCTATCTAGTGTATTTCAGATAATAGTCCATGGAGAGTTGGGTTGGCAAAAGGATTGTGGAGATTGTGGAATCACCCCAAGATGCAAGGACATAGGTTGGCCAAGCTTCAAGCAAGAGGACTCTACATTTTACATTTGTGATAAATCACTTTGAGTCCATAGGAAAGCCAATACTTTTAAAAGGGGGTAAGGTTTTGTTGGTGAACAAAATGCTCATACGTGCACAAGTGGTAGTCACCAAAAACACCCACAAGCTCTCCCACCAAAGTCTGTCTATAGCCAAACATTCAAAATCGGTGCAACCAACATTCCTATCCCGGTGCCATCGATTCCAAAACCTAGACAGACTCAGCCAAACCCTAGCCACTTCGGTGCAACCAATTCCATACCGGTGCCACCGAGTTTAGGTTTCCAACTTTCTATTACGCAAATTCACATTTTCGGCACCACCGAGATTGTTGGGTCGGCGTCACCGAGATTGGAAATCTGACCGTTGGTCACCTTATCGGTGCAACCGAGTTTCATATATCGGCTTCACCGATATTCAAAAGTTTCCACCACTTCGGTACCACCGAGATTAACACATCGGTGTCACCGAGTTGGTCATTTTTTGTGTAACAGTTGGATTTTTGGAGATGCCTATATATACCCCTTCACCACCACCTATTCGAAAGGGAAGCACTCAGAACTATTTCATACCTATCCTATCAGATTTTCTGAGAGAGAACCACCTACCCTTGTGTTGAGATCAAGATCTTCCACTCCAACCATATGGATTGATTTCTAGCCTTCCCAAGTTGCTTTCCACCAATCCCATCTCTTCTATCAAGCCAAATCTGTGAGAGAGTGATTGTGTGTTGAGGAGTCTATCATCTTGAAGCACAAGAGCAAGGAGTTCATCGTCATTACCAAGCCTATTACCTTTTGAAGGGTGGTGCCTCCTAGATTGGTTAGGTGTCGCTTGGGAGCCTCCTACTTCGTGTTGTGGAGTGAACCAAGAAGTTTGTAAGGGCAAGGAGATCGCCTACTTCATGAAGATCTACCCATAGTGAGACTAGTCCTTCGTGGACGGAAGCCATATGGAATAGTCAAGGTTGCTACTTCGTGAACCCTTATGGGTGGAGCCCTCCGTGGACTCTCGCGACCGTTACCCTTTGTGCGTTGAAGACTCCATAAATGTGGACGTACGATAGAACCACCTATCGGAACCACGGGAAAAATCTTTGCGCCTCCTATTGCGTTTGATCTTCTTATCTCATCTCTTTACTTCATGTGCAATGTTTTTACTTTCCGCTACCATATTTGTAGACATGCATGTGTAGGGTTGTTAGACTTTCTAGACTTGCTAAAACGGTTAAAATCTGCCAACCAATTAACTTGGGAAAATGTTAGGTTTTAAATTCCTACTACTAGTCTATTCATCCCCTCTAGACACTCTTTTAGTGATCCTACAAGTGGTATCAGAGCATTGGTCTCCATTGCTTCGGTTTAATCACCGTGGAGGAAGATGGATGTGTCTAGTGTAGAGAGTTTGAGTTGTAAAGTGCCCATTCTTGATGGAGAGTACTATAGTCAATTGAAGAATGCCATGATTGATCTATTTGATAAATTCCATTTGACAAAATATATTGAAAACCCCTATGTGCTCCCCATTGATGAGTTGCATCTCACACACGAAGAAGAAATTAACATGCTTGGTAACCTAAGAACAATCAATCTTATTGTTAGAGGTTTACCAAGATTCGTGCTTTCTCAATTGAAGAACTTTGCATGTGCCTATACCTTGTGGATTGATTTAGAGAAACGATATCCGAATCTTTCATTAGGAAATCTTGATGAAATTCTTCATAGAACTATTGCTTTTCACAGAATAAAGCCTAGTGATCCAAACTTTGATAAATGCCTATTTGAGCTCCGTGATCTTATGCGTGCTAAAGGATATGTCACCACTATCAGCAACATTATCTTTGAAGCCATTCACATTCATAAACTTGAACATTGTCATGATCACAATTCTAACAAATCTCTTGTTCTTTATGACGAGGATTTCCCACTTGATGATGACAATGTGGAACATGACTACTTTGGTGAAGATGAGTTGTTCGACATCGAGCATGAAAAAGATCATGAAGAATCTGAGTCTTATGGCAAACTTCAAGGATTACATGTCCGGAGGAAAAGAGTGGATTTTCGATAGAGGATGTACCGATCATATGACCGGAGATAGAGAGATGTTCGAAGAAATCACACCAAACCATGGACCGCGAAGGTACATAACGTTTGGAGATAACTCCAAAGGTAAGGTACTTGGTCTTGGTAAGGTGTCCATATCCCATGATAGCTCTATTCAAAATGTTATGCTTGTTGAATCTCTTGGCTACAATCTTCTTTCCGTATCTAGACTTGTCAACTTCGGTTTCAATGTGTTATTCATGAAAGTAGATTGCCAAGTGTTTCGTCAAGATAATCATAAAATGGTCTTTACCAGTTTCCGTAGAGGTGATCTATACATTGTTGATTTCACTAAGAGATCCAAACCTCGTACTTGTCTTATTGCAAAATCTTCTAAAGGGTGGCTTTGGCATAGAAGACTAGGACATGTTGGCATGCGTAATTTAGATAAGCTTATCAAAGGTGATCATATACTTGGTGTTAAAGATGTTATTTTTGACAAGGATAGACTTTGTAGTGCTTGTCAAGCTGGAAAGCAAGTAGGTGGAAGTCATCCTGTTAAGAATATCATGACTACTAGGAGACCACTCGAGTTACTTCACATGGATCTTTTTGGTCCTAATGCTTACAAGAGTCTCGATGGAAATTCCTATGGTCTAGTTATAGTTGATGATTTTTCCAGATTTACGTGGGTATTCTTTCTTGATGATAAGTCGCAGGTTCAAAAGATCTTCAAGAACTTTGCTCGCAAATCGCAAAATCAAAGTGAAGATCAAGAAGGTTCAGAGCGATAACGGATCGGAGTTCAAGAACACCCATGTGGATACCTTTCTTGACGAAGAAGGTGTCTCACATGAGTTCTCGGCTACGTACATACCTCAACAAAATGGAGTTGTTGAGAGGAAGAAGCGGACGCTCATTGAGATAGCGAGAACGATGCTTGACGAATGCAAGACGCCAAAACACTTTTGGGCAGAAGCCGTTGAAACAACATGTCATGCCACAAACCGACTTTATTTGCACAAGCTTCTCGATAAAACGGCATACGAGCTACTCACCGGTAATGAACCCCAAGTCGGATACTTTCGGGTATTTGGCTCAAAGTGCTACATTCTTGATAAGCATCGTCGTACTAAATTTGCTCCTAAATCTCATGAAGGATTCCTACTTGGTTACGGATCGAACTCTCACACTTACCGTGTCTACAACAACTTCACTCGAAAAGTTGAAGAGATGGTAGATGTGAAGTTTGATGAATCTAATGGTTCACAAGTCGAACAATTGCCAAATGATGTAGGTGATAAGGACCCTTCGGAAGCTATTCTAGATCTACCCATTGGCAAGATTCGTCCTATGGAGGTGAAGGAAAGTACTTCATCAACTCAAGTGGAAGCCCCTACTTCACGTCAAGGTGAACCTCAACACAATATGGAGATATCCATAAGCGGTACACGACGATATGATGAAGAGGAGGAAGTGCATCATGAAGATCCACCATAACTACCTTCACCACCACCTCAAGGGAACAACACCTTCGACAACAACGAAGATGAAGGAGATGATGATGATGAAGAAGAAGCTCCACCATCCAACAATCGGAAGCTGACCCGAGTTCGAGCACAAGTGACCAAGAACCATCCCCTAAACCATATCTTTGGTGATATACAAACAGGGAGAATCACTCGCTCTAAAACCCGTCTAGCTAACTTTTGTGAGCATTATTCTTTCATCTCTAGCATTGAGCCATTGAAGGTAGAACAAGCTCTTGAAGACACGGATTGGGTGAACGCTATGCATGAAGAGCTTCATAACTTCGAGAGAAATGAAGTGTGGACACTCGTGGAGAAGCCCGAGGACGAACAAAACATCATCGGAACCAAATGGGTGTTTCGGAACAAACAAGACGAAGACGGTCAAGTCGTGCACAACAAGGCTCGTCTCGTAGCCCAAGGATATACGCAAGTCGAAGGTATGGACTACGGTGAGACTTATGCCCCCGTCGCTAGACTTCAAGCTATTCGTATTCTTCTTGCTTATGCTAATCACCATGATATAACACTTTATCAAATGGATATCAAAAGTGCATTTTTAAATGGTGAAATTGAAGAAGAGGTTTATGTTAAGCAACCACCTGGTTTTGTGAATCCTAAGAAACCTAATCATGTTTACAAGCTTCGTAAAGCTCTTTATGGTCTTAAGAAAGCCCCTTGTGCTTGGTATAAATGTTTAACAAAGTTTCTCTTTGAAAAGGGTTTTGAAATTGGTAAAATTGAACCTTGTTCACTAAGAGAGTTAATGGTGAATTATTCGTGTGCCAAATCTATGTGGATGATATTATCTTTGGTTCCACTAACCCTCAATTTAGTGAAAGATTTGGAAGGTTGATGTCCGAGAAGTATGAGATGTCTATGATGTGTGAGCTGAAATTCTTTCTTGGTTTGAAAATCAAGCAATCAAGAGAAGGAACTTTCATCTCTCAAACTAAGTATACCAAGGACTTGATCAAGAAGTTCAACGTGCAGGAGTGCAAAGGTATGAAAACTCCCATGCCCACTAGTGGACATGTTGACCTTACCATGGAGAATGAACCGGTTGATCAAAAGGTTTATCGATCTATGATTGGTTCATTGATATATCTATGTGTTGGGGAACGTTGTATGGGAAACAATTTTTTTTCCTACGCTTCACCAAGATCAATCTAGGAGATGAGCATCTATGAGAGGAGAGCTTGGATCCGCATACCCTTGTAGATCGCTAAGCAGAAGCGTTAAAGAACGCGGTTGATGTAGTCGTTCGTCTCCGCGATCCAAATCGCAAGCCGTCCCACGAACTCCCGATCAAGTGCCGAACGGACGGCACCTCAGCGTTCAACACACGTGTAGCTCGATGAAGATCTCCGCCTTCTTGATCCAGCAAGAGGGAGCGGAGAGGTAGATGGGTTCGATGGCAGCACGATGGCGTGGCGGCGATGGTGGTGGAGCTGATCCGGCAGAGCTTAGCTAAGCGACGCCGAATCAATCTACTAGAGGAGAGGCTATCGAAGAGGGAGGAAGGGTTGCGCCATGGCTTAGGGTGCGGCTGACCTCCTCCCTCTCACATATATATAGGGGAAGGGGTGGTGTGCCCAACCCCTAGGGTTTCCCCTTGGGGCGGCGGCCAAGTGTGGAGGCGCCCTAGGGTGGCTTGCCACCCAAGTAAGGTGGCGCCAACCCTAGGGTTGGCCCTCCCACCAACCCTCCAGTCGCATGGGCCTTTGTGAGAGGGGCGCCCAGCCCACCAAGGGCTGGTGTGTCCTCTCTCACAGCCCATGTAGCCCTTTGGGGCTGGTGTCCCCTTCCGGTGGACTCTCGGGACCCTCCCGGCACCCCCAGTACATTACCGATGACGCCTGAACTTTTCCCGATAACAAAAACGGAACATCCTATATATGAATCTTCACCTCCGGACCGTTTTGGAGCTCCTCATCATGTCCGGGATCTCATCCGAGACTCCGGAGAACCTTCGGTCACAAACACACATAACTCATCTATACCGAAACGTCACTGAACCTTAAGTGTGCAGACCCTGCGGGTTCGAGAACTATGTAGACATGACCAAGACATGTCTACGGTCAATAACCAACAGCGGGATGGATGCCCATGTTGGTTCCTACATGTTCTACAAAGATCTTTATCGGTCGAACCTCTATGTCAAGGATTCAGACAATCCCGTATGCCGTTCCCTTTGTTCTTCGGTATGTTACTTGCTTGAGATTCGATCGTCGGTATCTCTATACTTAGTTCAATCTCATTACCATCAAGTTTCTTTACTCGTTCCGTAATACAAGATCCCGCAACTAACACTTAGTCAAATTGCTTGCAAGGCTTGTTGTGATGTTGTATTACCGAGTGGGCCCTGAGATACCTCTCCGTCACACGGAGTAACAAATCCCAGTGTTGATCCATGCCAACCCAGCAGACACCCTCGAAGATACCTGTAGAGCACCTTTATAGTCACCCAGTTACATTGCGACGTTTGATACACACTGGGCACTCCTCCGGTGTCAGTGAGTTGCATGATCTCATGGTCATAGGAACATATAATTGACATGCAGAAAACTATAGCAATAAACTGACACAATCATATGCTACGTTTATAGTTTGGGTCTTGTCCATCACATGTGTCAGCCCAAGTGCTGTCCCTACCTTATTTGGCATGTAACCATATGTATGAACCTTGTGTCATGAGCTATGTGATGATTGCACCTTGCCCCATGCGATTGAATTTCATTCATGCATCATGGCATCCATCATTTCATCATCATGCCTTCATTCATAATTGCCATGTTAGGTTTCATGTGTCCTTGTGTGATTGTTTGTGACTTGTGTTGTGATATGCTTGTGGGTGCGGTGGTTTGTGTGTGGTTGACGCCATGTGTGCAAAAGCCTCTTCCTTCCCCCTCTCTTCCATCTTTCAACATCATCCCCTCTTCCCCTCTCTTCTTTAAAAATAAATATGTCCAGATTTAAGTTGTTTTAAAATCTTTTAAAAATGTCCATGAGGTGGCCCTTATGTTGTTATTAATATTGGGAGTGAAACTTTGGTTATTTGGATGTGTTTTGGGTTTTGAAACCTATTTAAATAGGGGCTGTTTTATTTATATATTTAAAATAACTTGTCCTAAAAATCTACTTAATATTTTATAAAATCAGTGCATATTATTTTGTCTACAAAACTATTTTTGTTTTACTCTAAAACCCCTTTTATTGCTCTGGGGATTATTTTTGTGTGGCTGTTTATCTAAAAGGGAAAGACCCTTCTGTGTATTTGTGTGAGAGGCAGTGTGTGCGTGTGGGCTTCCGGCCCGAGTGGCCCAGCCAAACCTGACGTGCACCTGCCCCGTTCCCTCTGTTTTTCCATCAGGTAGTGTCTGTGTGTGTGCGCGAGCAGAGCAGCAGCAGGTGAGCACCGTCGCCGTTAGCGCCAACGTCGAGGTCGACCCCCTTTTAAGCGCGCGCCCCTAGGGTTCTTCCCCTCCTTCCTCTCCTTCCGCCGCCTCCACTCCTTCCCCTTTCTCCTCCTTTGTTCTTCCTCTTCTTCCTCCTCTGTCAGGTAAGTGTGAGCGAGGTTCAGAGAGCGGCCGAAAGGGCTCGTCGGCTCCGGCAAGTCTCCGACACAGGCAAGTCGTCGCGGCCATGTCCAAGGGCAAGTGGATGGATCCCGCTCCCCGTCCCCGGCGCTAGGGGAGTGGAAGGTCCCCTGCTTCGTCTTCTTCATCCGCGTCTTCGTTCGGGTGCAGAAGCTTCGCCCCGAGCTCGTCTTCTTCCTCCCGCGCGCGTCTTCTTCCTCCCCTTCGGTTCCGGCGCCTCCAGCGACCCCTAGGTGAGCAGTCGATGCATTCCCGAGCCCCTGCTTGCCTTTCTTTCGTCGTGCTCGCGTAGATCAGAGGTGTCCGTAGCTCCCTGTCCCGCCATGGCGACGTGCGCGTGTGCCCAGTGACTCAAGTGCGTGCGCTTCGTGTCCCTAGAGTAGACCAGTGAGCGCTCGTTCCATCCCCGTCGTCAGCTCGTTCTATCAGGCATAGGTCTCGTGCCGTGCGTGTCCAGTGCGTGTCGTCGGCGCTTTGGTTCCCCTTCGTCAGTTAGTAGCTGGGTTTGTCAGTCTTCAGTTAGCAGCGCTGAGAGAGGTTAAGTGGGGCGAGGCCCCTATACTAGTACGAACCGTGAGTGTAGCGCAGTGGTGTGTGTGCGGGGGGACGACCGTGAGGTCAAGGGATCGAATCCCAGCTCTCCCCTGTTTTTCCTTTTTTTCGATTGGCTGGCGTGTGGTGTTGCGTGTGCGGATCCGGTGTGAGATCTGGATCCCGTGTGTTGGGTGTGTGGGCGTGCAGGATCTGCTGTGGTAGCAGATCCAGTGTGTGTGTTGTGTGTGCATATATAAACCTAGTGTATATATGTATATACATATATATTTTTGTGTGTAGTGTGTGTATGCATATATACCTAGTGTATATATGCATACATATGGTAGTGATGTGTATGTATGTTTGTGTGTGTTTCACACACACATCCATGTGTGAGTATGCTAGAGTGTGTGTGTGTGTAGGTGTGTGGTGCACCATGTATGAGGGTGTATGTGTGTGCTTGTGCATGTGTAATTGCACATGTATGAGCTTGAGTGTGTAGATGCCTAAGTGCATATATGCATGAGCATGGTTTTCATATGAGTGTGTAGTTGGTTGGTATATATATGCAAGTGTGGATGTAAGTGCATGCTTAGCTCCATGTGTTGGTTCTCTCTTATGAGCATTTTAGCATATCTCCTCTTCTAGATGGTTTCATCCTTGCTAGTGATGCTATGCCATGTTAACATGTCCCTAGGGTGCTATTTATTCATTTCCAACTTGTAAGCATAGAGCCCATGCCATTTTTTGTGCATTTTCATCATGTCACTTAAGTGCCATAAGTCATCCATGGGAGATAGGGTCAAATTTCGACCTAGCTTTCCTTCCCCTTGCTCCACACAAGTATAGGGGTATGAGTAATGCTTTTGGGGTAGTATCAACCCATGTTTGCACCTGCGAAGTCAGATTTGACTTTGGGGCAACTTGCCAAGATTGCATTTTTATGCTGTGATGCCCTTTTGTCTTTTTCATATGAATTAATCTATGCATACTTTCAAGATCTTGCCAACAATGAATTTGTTAGTCAAAGTAGCTGGGAATGTCCCAGTATTTTGTTGTTCATGTCAAGTCACTAGATAAGTGGGAACCATGCTGTTTAGTCGGCTACTTTCTGTTTCGGACAACCTGCTTAAAAACGGCTAAGTCTGGAGAGTCTGCTGTTATTGCTTTGCCATGTAGAGTGGGGTGTAGCTAGTGATGTGTTGTGAATTTGACCATACTCACTGTAAGGTATTTGTAGTAGTTATTGCCATCTACCATCCTGTTAATTTTCATGTCAACAGGAGCTCTCTAGCATATTTAACCAGTGCTGTCAACTTGCTACTTTATTAACCCAGATTTCAGAAAACTAGAATTTTCACTAAGTCCCTAAAATTCTGATTCAACATGCCAACTTGCTTAATACATGCATATTGAGGTGTGCCTCTTTTGCTGATTGAATAGTTGGATAAATTGATGTGGGTGTTGAGTAGGAGCTGTCCATATCTTGTTTGTGGATGTAGGATTCCTGTAGCTCAAGTTGTGAGCTTCTCAAGTTGCTATGTTGCTGTTTGTGACAGAATTGGTGTGATTTTTGTTTTGTGGCTTGTGGGAGCTATACTCCATGGAATTGATTGATTCTTGAGCCTAATAGCCTTGATTTTTCATCAACTATCCAGTGGCTACCTTGGGATGCCAAGAATTAGCCCAGGTAATTGGTGATCTTGTGTTTTGCCTCCGTACCTTGTCGTGAGCGTATCTCGAGAACCGTAGCTCCGTTTCTCGCGATCTTTATATGCATTTCCATCGATTTTGCATGATGCATCCATATTTTTCATGTTCATGGATGTATAAATAAGTTAACATGAGGTTCTGTCCAGATTCACTAACAAACAAACTGTGCATGTGAAACTTGACTAGAATTGGGTTGCCATGCTTAATTCTTCTCTAAATGAACCATGCATCATATTGGTTGTGCATTGAACCTTGGCTGGTTATTTATTTGCTGTTTCTCTTGGGTAGACGTGAGTGTTGATACTGAGTACGAGGACCCAGGAGAGTACCACTACGAGGATCCCGCTACTTGTTTCGCTGAAGAACCAATAGGCAAGATGATCGTACCCGGATCCCAATACTATCTTTGCTTGCTAGTTTCTCATTATTTTTGTTACAATTGCGCTACCTACCACATGATATCAGCCCCCATGTTGCCATGACAGCCTCTAACCTCCACATCCCAGCAAACCGTTGATTGGCTAAGTTACCGCTGCTCAGCCCCTCTTATAGCATTCTTAGTTGCAGGTGCCGGTTGTTCCACATGTTAACATGGATTGGATATCACAATAAATGCTGTTAATTAATTTAATGCACACATATACATCTTGGTATTGGTGAAAGGCTTGGCCTTTTGCTAAGTGATTTGTTCCTCTATTATCGACATTAGATCCTTGTATCTGGTGTTATGTTTTCCATATTTTGTGCTCCTAACACACTTGGGGTTGTTATGGGGACCCCTTTGTTCATCCGGTTGAGATTAAAACTTGTTTGGCAAGACCCAACATTGGTACTACATTTGCTTAACAACTAATAAAATTGCATAGGGTCTTGCAAACCCGTGGATAATTAATCAACCCCCGGGCCAGTGCTCCTCATGAGTGTTGGTCCAAACTAGAGCCGTGTGCGGGGCCAACCCGGGGCAACTCGGGAGATTCTATCAGGCCACCGTACGTTGTGCTTATCCGTCGTGTCGTGAGAACGAGATACGCGGCTCTTATCAGGTTCGTCGACACGTCGGGTGGTCTTGCTGGATTTGTTTTACCTTTATTGAATGCCTTGCGTGTGGAGTCTGACTTTCTTCGGGTTTACTCGAGGTGTTGGCCTCCTTTGGTATTGTCTATGATGATCGCGAGAACCGCGTTCGAGGCTATTCCCACGGAGTGTGGTTATTTGTGATGGACTAGTTGGAGCACCCCTGCAGGGTTAAATCTTTCGGAAGCCGTGCCGCGGTTATGTGGCAACTTGGATATTTGTTTAACACCCGGTTATAGAAAACTTGAAGTAAACTCTAATTAAAACACACCAACTATGTGAGTAACCATGATCGTCTCTGCTCGTGTACATGATCCGAGAGAGAACACGGTGGGGTTATGATTGACATAAGTATGTGTTCAGGATCTCATAGAGATTACTCTAGATTCGATTGCTAAACGTAGACCACCCACATTTACATTCCTGTTGCGTAAGTTAGCCACCATATAATGCTTAGTGCTGCGGCATACTAAACATCACCCTTCCTTCCTAAAGCTGAAATAGTCTTGGTACCCGGGCACATGATAGCTGAGTCCTCTGTGGCTCACAGTTTACTACAACAATCCAGGTACAGGATCAGATGAGTTCGTGTAGGATGATCTTACCCAGCTCCAGTGGGAGTATGACGAGGAGAGAGGCAGGATGTATGTGACATATCCGGATGAGTAGAGGACCTGGTCATGATCTTTGGGATAGCTTGATAGTATCATTTGCAACTTCTTTTATCGTTTGATTTCGTCCGTACTCGGACCCTGTGTTCAACTTGATGCTATGTTTTGAGTGACATTGTAAGTTAGCATGTGGCGAGTGTAAGCCAACTTGTATACTCTTCTCATTCAGTATTGTATGTTGTGATGATATTATTCTTGCTAACGGCAAGATGCGCCTCTATCCCTTGCGAGGCCCTCGTGACTTAAACGGATAGGCGCGCATCTTGGGCGTGACATCACATCATTCTCCTAATGATGTGATCCCGTTATCAAATGACATCTCATGTAAATGGCTAGGAAACCTTGACCATCTTTGATCAACGAGCTAGTTTACTAGAGGCATACTAGGGACACAATGTTTGTCTATATGCCGAGACATGTATTTAGTTTCCAATCAACACAATTATATCATGGACAATAAGCGATTATCATGAACAAGGAAATATAATAATAAACACTTTATTTATTGCCTCGAGGGCATATTTTCAACAGTCTTGTAACAACCCGGGACTAACGCTCTAGAAGATTCCCCATTTATTTCCATTCTTGTCGCGTGTTTCGTTTGGTTGTCGCATTCAACATTGCATCATTCGCATCATCGGCATAACATCATCGCTCGTTTTCCAACTTGCATTCGTGAGTAGCTGCCGGTTCTCTCCGTTCGTGTTGCTGACCGTTTCGAGGCCAACCACACACGCACGTGCCTGCGACATCGTTTAAAAAACCGTTTTTAAAGCATGCAAAAATATTCCCGGATTGGGTCGGAAGTTGACGTGCGGTCTTATTATATTGTAGGTGGACCGCCTGCCAAATTTTGTCGCATTCCGAATTCGTTTGATTCCCGAACGATCAACCGTAGTAGTGCGGTCATCGATTTATTTGCGGTCTTTTAGATGTTTTAAAACTTGTGTCACGGGCCGCAACTTCCCCTCTCATCCCCACCAAGCCCCTCTACACAGCCCACTAGTCCCTCCTCCGTTTGCGGAGCCGTCCGATCTCGATCATACGGCTCGAAATGACGCAAAAACCCTCCTAACCTATCCCCATTTGCTATATATAGACCAACCTCATACCTAATCTAGCCTAACCTAAGTTTTTAGGAGCCCTGTCCCTCCTCCGCCGCTGCATTGCAGATCCACCTCGGGATCCCTCCCGATCTGTCCCAGCCATCCACCGAATCCAGCCAGCCAACCCAATCCACTCCCTCGTCTTCATTGTTGGATCGCGGATGGATGGCTAGGGGAGCCTCCCAACCCCCACGCTCGCTCCTGTAGGCGCCTCGTGCCCTGGCGCTCGGTCCCTGGATCAGGAGAGCCCACACCGTCGCCTTCGTCCGACCATCGGCAGCCACGCCAGCGAGCACCGCCGTCGGACCAGCATTGTCGGAGGCTAGCCCATGTCACCCACTGCTCTCCCTTCTCTCCTTTTCCCTAACCTCTCTCTCTCTAATTTTTTCTCTCTCCCTCGCTCTGTCCAGAAGACTCCATGTCCATGGCCACCGAAGCCCCGATGTCGCCACCCCGGAGACTGGTCGGATTCGTCGATCCTCGTCCAGATCCGATGTCCCCGGCCTCGGATCCGCCCGTTCTCGGCCATTCTACTCCTCGCCGTCACTCCAAGCCACCACCTGCGCTGCCTCCTTCTGGCCAAGGTGCATCCATGAGTGGTTAGCAGCAGCAGCTCGGTCTTCGGGCGTGGACTGCTCAGCCTCGCTCGCGCCATCATGGGCCACTTGCGCACCCAGCTCCAGCCGGCCCGATCTAGCCTAAGGGGAGCCTCCACCTCTCCGTCATCTCTTCTAATGCCGAAGCCCCATCTTTCCAGTACCACCCCTTAGCCCGACTGGCAGCCGAGCGAGATGTTTAACCCAGGGTTCCGGGGTTCGAATCTTGGGTGCTCCAGTTTTCTTTTGTCTATTTGTTATGTTCAGGTTTGCTTGTTATCCAAATTCATATATAGCGTAACAATCCATGTTAATTGCATTGTCTTCGTAGCCCAGATGGTCGGTGGGTTCGAGCCCAAGGCGCTCCATTTTGTCATGTTTTCTTTTGTTTTGTCCACACACACACCACACTTCGATCTGGGCCAGATCTATTGCAGGGCTTGCCCAGTGTACTTTGGCCCGCATAGGTTTATTTTGATTTTTGCGAATTTGTCAAGTAACCATAACATGCATAAATAGAGATAATGCCATTGATTTAAAATGTTAATAACTAAATAACCGTTCACCGGATTAAAATGTTTTATACATCTCAAATGTTTAGAATTTTGTGTAGATTCACAATAACTAACTTTTGTGCATGTTTAAAATGTTTAACTTTCTGTTTTCATGTAATTTGCGTAAATGCCATACTAAAATGATTTATTTCATAACTAAATAACCGTAGCTCCGTTGAAAATGTATTATATATGCAACTTGACTAGAAAAACGTGTAGAATCTCATGCCACACTTTTTTCATGTTTAATAAGTATAAAATTGTGTTAGGACAGATCTGGACCAAATTCATATTATGCTTATGGGGATGTTTCGGAAATGCTATATGTTGCTTCCTCGCTCATTTAAAATGCCTAGATGATATAGTTGTTCATGATTCACCTCTTGCGATGTCTAACAACATTTAACATTGATGTGTACCTAAACGGGAGTGAACTAAATAATTCGAACGTGGAGTTTCATCAATATGCAACTTGTTGCATATTGAGCTTCACTTTAATGTGTAGTTGTTGTTTGTTGTTTTTGCCATGTCATGCCTTGCATATTTAACCGGACATGCATCATATTTGTTTGGGCATCATGTCATGCATGTGTTGTGGTGTTCCATGTGTTGATTGTTGTTTCAGATTGTTTTTTCTCAATAGAGTTCCGAAAGCGTTCGAAGAGTGAGGATTCGTTCGACTACGTTGGCTCGTCTTCTTCACGGACTCGTTCTTCTTCCGAGCAGGATCTCAGGCAAGATGACACATTTCCCTGGATACCACTACTATCATTGCTATGCTAGATGTCCCACTTTTATCATTATGTCACGCTACCTACCACTTGTTTGTCAAGCCTCCCAATATTGCCATAAAAAGCCTCTAACCCCTCCACGTCCCAGCAAACCATTGTTTGACTATGTTACCGCTTGCTCAGCCCTTCTTATAATGTGTCTAGCTGTAGGTGCAATTGCTTCCATGTGACAACATGGACATTCTTTTGTTATCACAATATTATTGCTATTTAATTTAATGCACTTATACACTTGGTAAAGGGTGGAAGGCTTGGCTTTTTGCTCAGTGTTTTGTTTCACTCTTGCCGTCCTAGTTACTTGTGAACCGGTGTTATGTTCCATAAGAACCGGTGTTATGTTCCATAATTGAGCGCTCCTAACATGCTCGGGGTTGTTATGGGGACCCCCTTGATTTTCTTTTTAGGATAAAGGTTGTCTGGCAAGGCCCAACATTGGTACTACATTTGCCTAATAACTAAAATTGCATAGGGACCTGCCGGCACCCCCTGACAATTAATCAACAATCCGGGTCAGTGCTCCTCATGAGTGTTGGTCCAACCCAGAGTAGCTTATTAACGCTACCCGGGGCAACTCGATGATTGGCGTGGTAACCATCGCTCATCCGTCGTGTCCTGAGAACAAGATACGCGGCTCTTATCGGGATCGTCGACACGTCGGGCGGCCTTGCTGGATTTGTTTTACCTTTCTCGAACGTCTTGAGTGAGGAATTTCGATTTTTCTTCGGGCTATCTCGAGGTGGCGGATTTCCTATGAAATTGCCTAGGAAGATCACGAGATCCGTGGTCAAGGTTATTCCCGCTGCGTGTGGTTAATTTGTGATGGATGAGTTGGAGCACCCCTGCAGGGTTAAATCTTTCGGAAAGCCGTGCCCGCGGTTATGTGTCAAACTTGGAAACTTTGTTTAACACCCGGTCATCGCAAACTTGAAGTAAACTTTAATAAAATACATCAACTGTGTGCGTAACCGTGACTGTCTCTTCTCGTGAGTCCTTATCCGAGAGAGAACAAGGTGGGGTTATGATTGATGTAAGTAGGTGTTCAGGATCACATAGTGATCATTTCTAGTTCACGTCCGTTATGCGTAGACCACCATACCTAAACTTTCTGTATTCGTAAGTTAGCCACTCAAATAAATGCTTAGTCGCTTGCTGCAACCTCACCACTTAATCATACCTCACCCATTAAGCTTTAATAGTCTTGATACCCTTGGAAATGATATTGCTGAGTCCCTGTGGCTCACAGATTACTACAAGAAAAGTTGCAGGTACAGGTAATGCGATGATTTGACGTGAGCGCGATGCTTGTTTTGATTTGGAGTTCTTCTTCTTCTTCATCATTCTAAGATGGGTTCCAGTCGGCAGCCTGGGATAGCAAGGATGGATGTCATTTTATCGTTTGGTTTAGTCCGTAGTCAGACCCTACTATTTTGTATGATGTTTGAATATGTTGTTGTATTGATGTTGACTTGATGTAGCTTGTGGCGAGTGTAAAAAACCAATTCCATATACTCATCTCTTCTGTACATGTACTTGTAAAGATATCTATTCTTGCAAAATGACGAGATGCACTTCTATCCGTGTCGAGGCCCTCGTGTCGAAATAAGGATAGGATCGCATCTTGGGTGTGACAAGTTGGTATCAGAGCCTGTACCGACCTAGGAGCCCCCTTGATTGATCGAACTTGGCCGAGTTGAGTCTAGTGAAAAACTATTTTGAGTCTAGTTATATCGGAGAGTAGGATTCTTTTTACTCCTCTTCTATGCTCTGGTGAGGAATTACGACTTAGGAATTTTGTTACTACTCCTCTTCTCGCTCAATTTTTTTAGGATCACGCGGGTATTTTGGAATCTATATGATACCGATGTGATGGAGTTCTGTCTTGGTGCCTCCTGTCTGACTTGATTTCTTCTGGGGAGTTGAGCTCCAGGGAATTCTTCGCACATCGTTATCATTCAGCTTCCTTAGTATCTCAGGACGGAGGGTGTTCGGAATTGCTTCAATACTTGTGGTGGTGAGATAAGGTCGGAGTCACCCAGTACCGGGGAGACGTCCGGGGTACCACCATGGTTAGTATCGTTGTGCTTTCGAGGATCCGAGTTAGATGGACTTGCGAAGCCTTTGGTTATGTGTTGAAGGATGGATACAGTTGGGGTGTAGGTTTGTTAGTTGTGTGAGATATTTCCTCCATGTATCCCCAACACCCGATTGCATAACCAAGAAAGTTTTCGAAAGTTCTTAGGTGGGAATTCAAGTAGTTACCTAGGCTATCTTCCAACAGATCATGATGTGAGGTTGGGGTTCGACATCTAGTGGATTCGTTTGTTCGCGGTCTTTCTTACAGAGGACAGTCTCGATTTATGCTTCGTCAAGCCTTGTAGTTCGCTATGCCTAGGGAGCATATTCGAGCGTCATTTCAATATGACAATCCAATGTATGATCGAGCCCGTGCGAACCTTACCACGAAAATATCAAGCAGAATCTCTGTCTTGTATTTGTTCTGGCTTGTTCCATAAGCCTCATCCTTTGTTTTGTTTTGAATATGGTAATTCAAGTTGCTTCGATGTCAAGTGGTGATTTCATATCTTTTCTAAGTGTTCTCATATGTGTGTGGGATTGCTAATTCTTTTGCTCAATCAAGTTGTCATATCAATTCTTTTCATCCGGTGCGCTTCTCTTCAAGTGAATTCTATCCTCTCTAATATTTGCAAGATCAATCCTCTTATTTTTTCGGAGTTCTTTTCATCCGTCCCAAGTTTTCTTTGTTTTCCCCACCCCCGCCCTTTTTTTTCAATGATTAAATTCTCATCCAAATGCCTTTCTTTTCATCAATGCTTCCGCTGTCATTTCTTCCGTATTGTACCCGGTGATTTCTTGTGTAGATTCTCAAGAGTTTCATTTTCATAACCTATTCTCAAATTCCTTGTTCTTGTTGTTATTCTTCTCTGGTGAATTCAATTCAACCTCTCGGTGTTCATCATATCCTTTCTCATTGGTGGAATGATTGCCCATGTTGAAAATTCTTATCCAAGTATCTCTTGTTTAGTCATCTCTCTTTTCTATCAGGAGTGCTGAAGATATCTCAGAAGTTTCGTGTTTGCATTCAATTCCTTTCAATTATTTCGAAGGTTCTCACCTCATCAAGTTTCTATTTGTACCGGTGCAATCTCTCTTCCTAAGCAATTGTTTCAATGGTGATGTCTTTGAGTGGGGCCATAACCCACAGGTGTTTTCCCCAGGATCTTACCTGGCTCTTCTAATCTTTTCGGAGATGTCCTCAAGTTCTTTTTAAATAGGACGTAAGAATGATTTTCATCAGTCATATTCCTTCTCCAAGATCACGTCTAAATATTTTTTTCATCATTGGCTCAACCGTTCCTTATTCTTTGTTCTGGAGTGTCTCAGTAATTCATGATGTTGTTTCTCGTCATCATTCTCCGCATTGAAGACCGAAGGAGTGGTTCTCTTAAATCTTTGCTCATTCTCTTGAAGATTCATGGTCTCAGCTTCGTGCTATCCCCTCAAGTTGTTTCCATTCATGAGAAAATTTCTCCCATATCTATCCGTTGCATTCGTAGTTGTTTTCATTTCTCGATCCTCCAGAAGGCCATCATTTTAGAAGATTTCTTCGTTCTCAGCTTCAACTTTCAAATTCTTCTCAATTGTGGTCCCTTCATTCTTATCTAAATTATTCCGGTGCTTCGTTCAAGTTTTCTATTAGGTGGATCATGCTCTCTTCGTTCTCATGTTATATCATTCATTTGTATTATCCTATTTTGTTTCTAATTCTTACCGGTGTTCCCGTGCAAGACTTCAAGTTTGTGATCTCTCTCTCTCTTCAATTCTTTGCAAGAAGAATAAGTGGTGTGTGAAATCCATTGCTTGTCATCAGTTTAATTTGATGAAGGATAGGCATATCATAATTCTTATTCTTGTTTCATCCAGGTGATTTCAATCCTTCTTATGGAGTTCATGATATCAAATTCCTTATCCCAAGTGGTCATCTTTCTTTTCTGGAGTTCCTAGTTTTGCTCAAGTATCTTGTCTCGAAGCATCATCTAAATCATTGGTAGGCCCCAATCTTGTTCTTTTTCAACCTTCGATTCTTTTCTATCATCCTCTCATTTCCAGAGGTTCCTCATGGTGGTTTGTTAAGGATGTAATTCCTGTGGAATTGTTCTGCAGATTCTTGTTGGAGAAGCTCAACCATTCTTTCTCGCATTTCTAAGTTCAATTCCTTCTCCATGGTCTTTTGAGATGGTGTTATTAAATTCTTGGTTATGAGGAGTCTAGAAGGGAATTGTCAAGAATAAAATAAGTAAACCCATCTTGTCTTCTCGGAGTCATCTTGGGTTGGATTTCACCTAAAGCATTTCCTAAGGATTGTTGCTATCATGGTGTCATAAATGATTCAAGTGTCTCCTCCACCTCGTGGGAAAAGAAGCTTTGCATATCTTGTTGCTCTCAATCAATCAATTGTTTTTGTTATGGCAGGTTATCACCTCATAATTTTGATACGTTTTCCATAATCCCACAACAAGCTTATTCTTTTTGTTGTTGGTTTTCAACAACTCCATTCAACCTATGCTTTTCAAATTCATTTGTGTTGAAAGTTGTCATTTTCTTATCCGTTCTTTTCCTTCCATCAATCCAGTTTCTATTCTCTTGTTACGGAGGCCTTGTGATGTTACTCTCTTCAATCTATCATCTTGCCTTGTTAAGATCATGTTCTTGCCTTGCTTGTCCATTAATCGGAGTGCTGTGAAATCTTGTCATGATCCTTCTGTTTGATGAAGTTTTGATTCTAATCCAACCAAAGTTTGGTGCCTCTATTTCAATTTGTTTCCATCATATCCATTTTGCCCCTCTATCCCACCGAAGTGCTGCCGAAATTTCTTGTGAATTCTTGCTTGTTCCTCATGTCATTCTTCATCTCTTTGCATCCTTCAAGATTCATTGGTTTCACTCGTTTGTCAAAGAAGCAACTAAGTTTACCTCTTTCTCTTTCTCTTTCCCTTCTCATTCTAGATCTTGGGACAAGATCCTTGTGTAGTGGAGGAGAGTTGTAACAGCCCGGGACCGAAGCTCCAGAAGATTCCCCTTTTATTTCCATTCTCGTCGCGTGTTTCGTTTGGTTGTCGCATTCAACATTGCATCATTCGCATCATCAGCATAGCATCATCACTCATTTTCCAAAACTTGCATTCGTGAGTAGCTACCGGTTCTCTCCGTTCGTGTTGCTGACCGTTTTGAGGCCAACCACACACGCACGCGCCCACGGCATCGTTTTAAAAAACCCATTTTTAAAGCGCAAAAAATATATTCCTAGATTGGGTCGGAAGTTGGCATGCGGTCTTATTATTTTGTAGGTGGACCGCGTGCCAAATTTCGTCGCATTCCAAGTTCGTTTGATACCCGAACGGTCAACCTTAGTAGTGTGGTCATCGGTTTATTTGCGGTCGTTTCGATGTTTTAAAACTTGTGTCACGGGCCGCAACTTCCCCTCTCATCCCCACCAAGCCCCTGTACACAACCCACTAGCCCTCCTAGTTCCCCCTCCACTTCTGGAGCCGTCCGATCTCGATCATACGACTCGAAATGGCACAAAAAAACCCTAACCTATCCTCATTTGCTATATATAGACCAACCTCATACCTAATCTAGCCTAACCCTAGTTTTTAGGAGCCTTGTCCCTCCTCTGCCGCCGCATCACAGATCCACCTCGGGATCCCTCCCGATCTGTCCTAGCCATCCACCGAATCCAGCCAGCCAACCCAATCCACTCCCTCGTCTCCACTATTGGATCGCGGATGGATGGCCAGGGGAGCCTCCTAGCCCCCACACTCGCTCCTGCAGGCGCCTCATGTCCTGGCGCTTGGTCCCTAGATCAAGAGAGCCCACGCCACCGCCTTCATCTGGCCACCGGCAGCCGCGCCAGTGAGCATCGCCGTCGGACCAACATCGCCAGAGGCTAGCCCATGTCACCCGCTCCTCTCCCTTCTCTCCTTTTCCCTGATCTCTCTCTCTCTAATTTTTTTTTCTCTCTCTCGCTCTGTCCAGAAGACTCCATGTCCATGGCCACCGAAGCCCCGATGTCGCCACCCCGGAGACTGGTTGAGTTCATCGATCCTCGTCCAGATCCGGTGTCCTCGGCCTCGGATTCGCCCATTCCCGGCCGCTCTGCTCCTTGCCGTCGCTCCAAGCCACCACCTGCGCTGCCTCCTTATGGCCAAGGCGCAGCCATGAGCGGTTAGCAGTAGCAGCTCGGTCTTCGGGCGTGGACTGCTTAGCCTCGCTTGCGCCATCATGGGCCACTTGCGCATCCATCTCCAGCCGGCCCGATCTGGCCTGAGGTGAGCCTCCACTTCTCTATCATCTCTTCTAACGCCGAAGCCCCATCTTGCTAGAACCACCTCTTAGCCCGACTGGCAGCCGAGCGAGATGTTTAACCAAGGGGTCCGGGGTTCGAATCCCGGATGCTCCTGTTTTCTTTTGTCTATTTGTTATGTTCATGTTCGCTTGTTATCCAGATTCATATATAGCATAACAATCCATGTTAACTGCAATGTCTTCGTAGCCCAGCTGGTCGGTGCGTTCGACCCAGCGAGGAGGTCCTGGGTTCGAGCCCAAGGTGCTCCATTTTGTCATGTATTCTTTTGTTTTGTCCACACACACACACCACACTTCGATCTGTTGCAGGGCTTGCCCAGTGTACTTTGGCCCGCATAGGTTTATTTTGATTTTTGCGAATTTGTCAAATAATCATAACATGCATAAATAGAGATAATGCCATTGATTTAAAATGTTAATAACTAAATAGCTATTCACCGGATTAAAATGTTTTATACATGTTAAATGTTCAGAATTTTGTGTAGATTCACAATAACCAACTTTCGTGCATGTTTAAAATGTTTAACCTGCTGTTTTCATGTAATTTGTGTAAATGGCATACTAAAATGATTTATTTCATAACTAAATAACCGTAGCTCTGTTGAAAATGTTTTACATATGCAACTTGACTAGAAAAACGTGTAGAATCTACTACAAGTCACTAGCACTGAGCCTGTGCAATTCACAACATATCACAAGATAGAAACCACTCTTCATGGCATAAAAATATTACCAGATTCTCAGACTTAGAAATATTTAGCATGTTTGAAAACAACAACATTGTAGTGACTACTTTAGAGCATGGTTCCCACTCATTTGCAAGTTTATCATGACAAAGATAAATACCATGGCATTCTACTCATCAAAGACTACCATATTCATGTTGGCACAAATATCATAGCATGCACGGATTAAATATAACAAAAATGACAAAATGGCACTTTGAGACAAAATGAAATTTTGTCAAACTTGTTCAAAAGACCAAACCAATTGCTCCAATGGATTCCTGAGATTTTTCTACCCCAAATTGATGTATCATACCCATATATTTTCTTTAGCAAAACTCACAATTCTCATGATCAAAATTAACATGGCATGCCCATAAGTGAAAACTTACTATAAATATCCATGTGCACAAATGGTCATGACCAGATTTGGAAATATAGCTAGAAATGGAAATGATCTAAATATAACACTTAAAGAAAATAAAAGGATAGTGTATGACAAGTGGGGCCCGGGCCCACTTGTCATACACACACTAACACACACACTACACACACAACACAGCACACACACTACACTATGGATCTGGTGCCACAACAAATCCACACACACACACCCACCCAAGCACACACACCACACTACATAGCCACACACAGACCCACACACAGCCACACAGGATCTACACACACACACACAACGCAACACACGGGACCCGGTTCTCACACCGGATCCGAACAGCAAATGCCACACTCACCCAATGGGAAAAAAGGAAAAAGAGCGGGGGGGAAGTGGGATCGAACCCGCGACCTCGCGGACTCACCCCCGGATCTAAACCACTGCGCTACGGTACGATGACTGAACAAGGGAAGGACTTCGCTGAACTACTACTAACCTGCATAGGCAACACTCTGACGAAACTGAAACCCGAACACACCGGCGACAGGCTACGATGGCGGCATGAAATTCCGGCGACACGAGGCAACTCCCACGATGCAGAGCACCAGCGGGGTGAGCTGGAACCTGGGGTACCCATCCCGCACCTACGACTACCAAACGCGGCAGCGAGGAGGCGGTCGAGCTTGAGCTTCGGCTCGGCTCGGGGCACGGCGGCGACAGGAGCTACGGCGAGCTAGGCACGACAACGGAGGGGGGGATCACGGCGCTCATCGAGGGGGAGACGACAGTGATTCGAAAGGCAACGAAGAGGAGGAAGCGGCCTTGGACGGAGAGGAAGAAGACCGACGACGTGGGCTCGAAGCAGGGAAATAAGAGGCATAGCGACGACGACGATGCGGCAGCTCCCCGACCCTCCTAGCACCAGGAACCGGACGTGGGTGACACCAGGGCACTCCTCGCCATCTCCGACGAGGACGAGGGGGTCGCCGGAGGCGATGGCGGCAAGACGAACGACGCGACACTCTCCGAACCTCTCTCTACTGCTTACCTGACAGAGAAAGAAGGGGATCGAGGAGGAATGGAGAGGGAGATGGGAGTAGAGACGACTGGAGGGGGGAAGAGGAACCCTAGAGGGGGAAGCACGCACACCGAGGGAGCCTAAATAGGACTAGGATGACGGCGGACGACGGCTGAAGCTGACGGCGGCGACACGCTCGCTCTCTCCTCTCTGAACCTGACGGAAAGCAAGCCAACGGGGCAGGTAGCCGTCCGTGTGCGGGCTGGGCCGCGCGGGAGGCTTCCTGGGCTGCGAGGGGAAGGAAGGCAACCCACTCCTAACTCTCTCTCACAGAGACACAAAACAGCAGGTTTTCCTATAAAAATAAAACAACCACACAACAAATAAAACCCCTAGAGGAAATAAAAGGTTTTTAACAAGAACAAAAATTACTTTGGCAATGAAATATTATGCACTAATTAATAAAAATGACCAGATGGTTCTTGAGGCAAGCAATATTAATTCTTTAAGAAACCATCACCTTTGTTGTTAAAACCCCAACATCAAAAAGCCCCAAATCACCAAAAGGACAACACACATGAGCTCCAAATCATATTTACTACCACTTGAACTTTTTTTAACAAATTAATAAAGCAGATTAATTCTGTTGATTAATGGCAATGGAAATAAAAGAGCATAGGATGGTTTGTTTTGAAATAAAAGAGAGGGGGAAGAAGTTGATGCCCAGTCTAGCACAAAAATCCACAAGACCACTCAAACACAACAAGGTCAAGAAGCACACCACATACAAAGCATGACATGAAGATGAATGACATGATGCATGAATGCATGAGACATGACATGGAAAGGAGAAACTCAATACATTCACCACATGACAAGGTTCACAAAGGTTACATGCCATAAAAGGTAGGGACAACACTTGGGCTGTCACTGATGGGTTCGCCGGCAACACGACGGCGTGGCGGCGGCGGCGGTGGAGCTGATCTGACAGAGGCTAAGCGGCACCGAATCAATCTACTAGAGGAGAGGCTATCGGAGAGGAAGGAAGGGCTGCGTCGTGGCTGCCCTCCTCCCTCTCACATATATATAGGGGGAGGGGTGGTGCACCAAACCCCTAGGGTTTCCCCCTTGGGGCGGCAGCCAAGGGTGGAGGAGCCCTAGGGTGGCTTGCCACCCAAGTAAGGTGGCGCCAACCCTAGGGTTGGCCCTCCCACCAACCCTCCAGCTGCATGGGCCTTTGTGGGAGGGGCAGCCAGCCCACCAGGGGCTGGTGGGCCTCTCTCACATCCCTTGTATCCCTTTGGTGCTGGTGGCCCCTTCTGATGGACCCCCGGGACCCTCCCGACACCCCTGGTACGTGACGCCCGAACTTTTCTCGGTAACCAACATGGAACATCATCCTATATATGAATCTTCACCTCCAGACCATTCTAGAGCTCCTCGTCATGTCCGGTATATCATCCGGGACTCCGAACAACCTTCGGTCACAAACACACATAACTCATCTATACCGAAACGTCATCGAACCTTAAGTGTGCAGACCCTGCGGGTTCGAGAACTATGTAGACATGACCGAGACACCTCTACGGTCAATAACCGACAACGGGACCTAGATGCCCATGTCGGTTCCTACATGTTCTACGAAGATCTTTATCGGTCAAACCTCTATGTAAAGGATTCAGACAATCCCGTATGTTGTTCCCTTTGTTCTTCGGTATGTTACTTGCCCGAGATTCGATCGTTGGTATCTCTACACCTAGTTCAATCTCGTTACCAACAAGTCTCTTTACTCGTTCCGTAATACAAGATCCCGTGACTAACACTTAGTCACATTGCTTGCAAGGCTTGTTGTCATGTTGTATTACCGAGTGGGCCCTGAGATACCTCTCTGTCACACGGAGTAACAAATCCCAGTGTTGATCCATGCCAACCCAGCAGACACCCTTGGAGATACCTGTAGAGTGCCTTTATAGTCACCCAGTTACATTGCAACATTTGATACACACAAGTCACTCCTCCGGTGTTAGTGAGTTGCATGATCTCATGGTCATAGGAACATATACTTGACATGTAGAAAACTGTAGCAATAAACTGTCACGATCATATGCTACATTTATAGTTTGGGTCTTGTCCATCACATGATTCTCCTAATGATGTGATTCCGTTATCAAATGATATCTCATGTCAATGGCTAGGAAACCTTGACCATGTTTGATCAACGAGCTAGTTTACTAGAGGCATACTAGGGACACAATGTTTGTCTATATGCCCACACATGTATTTAGTTTCCAATCAACACAATTATAGCATGGACAATAAACGATTATCATGAACAAGGAAATATAATAGTAAACACTTTATTTATTGCCTCTAGGGCATATTTCCAACACTATGTGCATCTCGTCCCGATATTATGCTTAGTGTTTGAATGTGTGCTAGATATCAAGCTGCACCTAAAGAGTGTCATCTTTTGGCTATGAAATGTATTGTGAGATACTTGATACAAACACCAAACTTTGGTATTTGGTATCCCAAGGGATCTTCTTTTAATCTTGTTGTCTATTCCGATTTGGATTATGCCGGTGACAAGGTTGATAGAAGTTCCACCTTGGGTACTTGTCAATTTTTAGGTAGATCTCTTGTGTCTTGGTCCTCCAAAAAACAAAACTCAGTATCTCTATCTACTGCCGAAGCTGAGTATATTGCTGCTGGATCTTGTTGTGCGCAATTACTATGGATGACACAAACGCTTAAGGATTATTGAATTTATGTTAAAAATGTTCCATTACTTTATGACAATGAAAGTGCTATTAAAATTGGTCATAATCATGTGCAACATTCTCGAACTAAGCATATTCAAGTTCGTCATCATTTCATTTGTGATCATGTTGCCAAAGAAGATATTAATCTTAAGCATGTTCGCACTAACAAGAAATTAGCCGATATCTTTACCAAGCCACTTGAGGAGTGAGTTGAACATCATCGATGCTTCAAACTTGAGCTAGAATCACTCGGTTGCAAGCAAGGGCATGAGCTTTCTTGTTATTTCCATGTTCCCATGACTCGTTATCATATGCCATGGAATTCTATGCTCCCTTGTATTGCATCTAACCTTTTGTAGGTACTTGGAAGAACTTCATTCCATAAGATTGCCATCAAATCCAATCATAAGCAATCTTGCCATTACCAAGTATCCACAACCCCTCTTGATGATGGAAGGAAGAAGACAACAAAAACATATCCTTGACATATACTTGATCTTAGTTGCAAAATCTTAAGTGGTATCATGTAAATTGGATATATCCATTGTTTTTCCTTGCATGACTAACCTATGTAGGCGACTAGTGTACTAGAACGAGAAGGATTGCTCCCAATTCAAGATGATCCTCATCAATCTCGAGCATCCTCAACAAGTTCAACTACGAGCAACGTCATCAACATCACTCAAAGGTATGTACTCATATCCTTGAAAATTCTTTACTCCAAGTGATGGGCTAAAGCAACTCAAGTGATATGAAGACATTAAAATGCTTAATCGAAAAATGGTAACCCCATTGTGAGCTTAACATAGAGTATGACCTATGATCAAGTATTCTTGCTTGGCTCCTAAAGTCAATATACTCCAATATAGGTGACCTAGTCACCGCCCATCATCTAGTTAAGAATCTTGTGTGCTTTGCTCTCTATTTGCATGATCTCCTGTAACCACTCAAATCTTATCTAGTTGATGTCCTTTGTAAAAAAATTTGCATTCCTTTTTGAAACTATTTCTTTTGTCTCTATGAAAACAGAAATGTGGTCTCTCATTCGGAGCCACTGATATAAATAACTCGGTTCTACCGAAATTGCAGATGAGCTACACTACACAATCTCGGTACCATCGATTTATTTATCCCGGAGTCACCAATTTTCCTTCTTTTCTAAATCTGTGTTTCTTAAATGTTTTTTATTGGTATCTATTCTTGTGATGTTCTTGTTACTTCAATGACTCCTTTATTAAAAAAAGGGAGAGAGAATAACAAGCTAGTCTTAGGGGGAGAAATTCTTTATTCAAGGATCCCTAGCTCCAAGGAGAAGAAGACTAAAATTTGCAAAAGGGAGAGAAGTTACAGTCAATGATTCCCTTAGTTCTTTTCTGTGAACCCTACTTTCAATGACCCTTGTTCTCAAGGATCCCTTCCTTGTCAATGATCCCTGTCACTACTCCTAAGTTTAACCTTTTTGGTAATTTATGCCAAAGGGGGAGAATATCAAAGCTTCATGCTCAAGGGAGTGTTACATGCTTATGCAAATGGGAAGATATGATTTAGGGGGAGAGGAAAATATCAAAAGTTCACACTTATATAAACAAGGGGAGAATACCAAAGTAAGGGGGAGAAAATTCCATGTGAACAATCAACAAGCTCTCAATAATAGCCTTGTTCACTTTAGACTTTTTCTGACCCTATCCAATCCCAATATCTACATGCTAAGATTAAGGGGGAGAGGATGAACTACCATTTTCATATCTAAGGGGAGAAAAGATATAAAAGAGTAATGCTAAAGGAGGAGGGATATCAATCTTAAGGATTATCATATTTTATATGTTCTCCATATCTTGGTATCCTTTGAGTTCTATTGCTTTTGTTTAGTAGAATACTCTTGTGTTTCCTAACATTGTTTTATCAAGTGTGTCTCTGCTACTAGAATGCTCAAGAACTCAAGGTAAGTATATGCATCATATGTTTGATCAATATGAACTCTTGCTTCTTGCACATATTATTTGCAAGAGTGAAGTCTTGATCGAGGATACACCTCATTCATATACATTTGATGCCAACAGCCCAGATACACATGACCTTTTATACCCCTTCTACTATTTGTGTGTCCATGCATTCCAAAGCAACCATCCTTTAAAGGACTGCACACATTTAGGGGGATCAAATCTAAGTCATGTGTTTCTCAAAGTCTTCATTACGTCCATGCATATCTTTATTTGAAGCTTTGATTGTATGTTGTCATCAATTACCAAAAAGGGGAAGATTGAAAGCACAACATGATCCCTTGGTGGTTTTGATAATTCATGACAACATACATTGTCTCTTGGACTAACACCTCTATCTAGTGTATTTCAGATAATAGTCCATGGAGAGTTGGGTTGGCAAAAGGATTGTGGAGATTGTGGAATTACCCGAAGATGCAAGGAAATAGGTTGGCCAAGCTTCAAGCAAGAGGAATTTACATGTTACATTTGTGAGAAATCACTTTGAGTCCGTAGGAAAGTCAATACTATTAAAAGGGGGTAAGGTTTTGTTGGTGAACAAAATGCTCATACGTGCACAAGTGATAGTCACCAAAAATATCCACAAGCTCTCCCACCAAAGTCTGTCTATAGCCAAACATTCAAAATCGGTGCAACCAACATTCCTATCCCGGTGCCACTGATTCCAGAACCTAGACAGACTCAGCCAAACCCTAGCCACTTCGGTGCAACCGATTCCATACCGGTGCCACCGAGTTTAGGTTGCCAACTTTCTGTTACGCAAATTCACATTTTCGGTACCACCGAGATTGTTAGTCGGCGTCACCGAGATTGGAAATCTGATCATTGGTCACCTTATCGGTGCAACCGAGTTTCATATATTGGCCTCACCGAGATTCAAAAGTTGACACCTTTTGATCACTTCGGTACCACCAAGATTAACACATCGGTGTCACCGAGTTGGTCATTTTGTGTGTAATGGTTGGATCTTTGGAGATGCCTATATATACCCCTCCACCATCACCTACTCGAAAGGGAAGCACTCAGAACTATTCCATACCTATCCTATCAGATTTTCTGAGAGAGAACCAACTACCTTTGTGTTGAGATCAAGATCTTCCACTCCAACCATATGGATGTCGATTTCTAGCCTCCCCAAGTTGCTTTCCACCAATCCCATCTCTTCTACCAAGCCAACTCTATGAGAGAGTGATTGTGTGTTGAGGAGTCGATACTTGAAGCACAAGATCAAGGAGTTCATCGTCATTACCGAGCCTATTACCTTTTGGAGGGTGGTGCCTCCTAGATTGGTTATGTGTCGCTTGGGAGACTCCTACTTCGTGTTGTGGAGTGAACCAAGAAGTTTGTAAGGGCAAAGAGATCGCCTACTTCGTGAAGATCTACCCATAGTGAGGATAATCCTTCGTGGACGGAAGCCATATGGAATAGTCAAGGTTGCTACTTTGTGGACCCTTATGGGTGGAGCCCTTCGTGGACTCTCATGACCGTTACCCTCCATGGGTTGAAGACTCCAAAAACGTGGACGTACGATAGCACCACCTATCGAAACCACGGAATTTTTTTTGCGTCTCCTATTGCGTTTGATCTTCCTATCTCATCTCTTTACTTCATGTGAAATGTCTTTACACTTTCCGCTGCCATATTTTTAGACATGCATGTGTAGGACTGTTAGACTTGCTAGACTTGCTAAAACTGTTAAAATCTGCCAACCAATTAACTTGGGTAAATGTTAGGTTTTAAATTCCTGCTAATAGTCTATTCACCCCCCCTCTAGACTCTCTTCTAGTGATCCTACAACATGCGCGAGTGGGTCAACGTGCCATAGGGGCGACGCCGTCCATGAGAAGGTCTACCTAGAGCAATGGCGGCTGGCGAAGGGTCGCCGTGAGGGCAAGTGGATTGAGCAGTTGGAGCACGACGCCGAGGCGGTGGTGGAGGAGGAGCACCGTGCCCATGGTGGTGTAGCCCAGCCAGCGGCGGTACAGCCACCGACGGATGGCATAGCCGTAGCCTAGGAGACGACGTTCCCCTAGGCTGGTCCGACACTGACGCTCATCGACCTTACCGGACCAGACGATGACAAGGATGCCTAGGACAACATGCCTCCTAATTTCTAGTTTTATTAAATGATTTTTACTTAATTCAAGGTGGACTCGTGGACTCTCGCCGGCCTTTTTGGCCGGTATTAATGTTTCATTAATGATTTTTGTTTTCAAAATATTTATGGTATGTTCTTTTTTGGCGCTACCTCAAAAATGGGTCATGACAACGTTGGGCGAAAGCGCCGACTCAAACGTAAAAGCGGACATGGGTGTCCGCGGGACTGAACCAAATGGACAAAAAGCCGATAAAATTGGTGTCCGTTTGGGTTGGCTGGTTGGAGTTACTCTAAGTGCTGCAGGATTGTAGTATTTACTACTTCCTCCATTCCTAAATATAAATCTTTTTAAAGATTACACAACATACATAACAAAATGAATGAATCTATATTTTAAAGCATGTCTATATATATATCTGTATGTGATATATATTATAATTTCTAAAAAACATATACATATATTTAATTTAAGAACGATGGGACTACGTGAGTAGCTTTGTGGTTTACTTACCAGATCATCATTGACGTGCATGCATCCGAGCGCGCAACGTGCAACGCTGGTTAGGCTCAGAAAATGAACTGATCCATCTGAGGGCATCCCGTTCCGGCACGGCGTGGTAGGTCAGCATGAATTAAACTGCATGGGACCCAGTATTAAACACGGTGGAAATACAATGGACGTATACGTTCAGGAATACCGAATACGTGTGCATACCAATAAAGACCAATTGTTGAGATTTCGGCCTCAGTTGAGCCCACTCTCAGAAACGAATTTTCCGTTTGTTTGTCCTTTTTGTTTAGCGACTCATGGGCTGAATTTGGATAAGTACAAATTTGTGTGGATAGTATATATTTCAGAGAAATTTTACGGTACATCATACTTACCATATTTAAGGGATAGCATTAAGTTGATCCAACGGTTAATGTGGATCATCTAAAATTTTGGCTCCAAGACAATATGATAATTTCCTATCCTAAATGATAATGCTCACACATGTAGCATTTTAGCACTTGGTCTGAATGCTTTAATCGTCGTTCATTTTGCGGTGCGAGAATCTTACAGCAAATTGCTGGCGTTTTTGTGCCATGTTGGCATAGGACGTTGTGTGCGAGCTAGGGCGCTTGCCCGAGTGGCTGGCGCTGTGTGGGAGATAGAGTGCTTGCCCGAACGGCCTTCTGCATGACCTGCAGTGCGTGGTTGTCAGCCTCGTCATGTGGTGGAACTTCCCTACACATGCACGATTGCTAACTTGCTTGTTTGACGACACGTAGCTGTTTTTCTCTGCGCAGTCTCCTCCTCTTCTATTTCTCCTTCTCATTCCCCCTTCCCCATTCTCTTGAAATAGTGTCGCGACGAGTGGCGGTTCCATGATGACACAGAGGCGTTTCCGTGGCGAATCTGCAGCGAGACGGCGGCGGATGTCTCGTGGTGGCATGTTGCCATCGTCGGAGCTAACACAACCGCTCCATCGTCGTCGAAGACTGAATCACGCAGAGGTACTGTCGTCGAAGCCTTGCATTCGTTCTCCCCTCTCTGATTTTGTGCATCGAATCCATGTCGAATCTGATGGCGAGCGCTCTCGTTTCCCGTCGGCAGGAAGTCGCCTCCGTGTAGTTAGGCCGGCTTTAGTACACATTATAGCCGTGTAGATGGTTCTCCTGTTCCTCATGATTCATGCTTTGTTTTCAGACATGATTCGTTTTTCAACTCTGGAGTATGGTGGTTGCTCTTCGCTCATCCTTGTTGTTTTGTGCAATTCATGATGTGCAAGTAGCCATTGGCTTAGTGTTTGAGTGTTCTATTTGTTGGAAATCAGAGGTTGAGAGCATGTCATGAACCCTAGATCTAGGTTGTTTTGTTTTGAGTTTGTGTATGATTCTGTAATTGTGTTCCTTTCATTTTGTGCAGGTTGATGGCAATTCATTGATTCGTGAAACCCATTCAATTGCCATGTTGTTGTGTGCAAACACGACAACTATATACTTCTAACTTAGTCCCAATTTGCCCTACTGCTTACTTAGAAGATGGCAACTCCCTCTTGCCCCCAACCCATCATTTGCCATGCGTTTGTAGTGCTACAAGGCAACTTGTTAGTGCATATAGTGCCCCTTAGTGATTTTGGTGTATTGAAGACTTATAGATTAAGACACTGATGTGTTTGTGAGTGCACACATGTTCTATAAGTCGCTGAGGAATTTGATATATACGACGAATGTCAACCCCTAAAAATGCATGTCTTCAGTTGAAGACTTTGAAGCTTTTCTTGAAGACTTTGAAAATGAGGAAAATGGTGTGTCCATGAAGTGATTGATGTGAGGACTTTTAAGCATGAAGACTTTAGTTTTTTGTTTTATTTCCTTTCTTTTGAGTCATAGGAACACCATACTGTTAAAGGGGGTCGACGAAAAACTAAGGAAAATTTTCCAAGTGATGCTCAACTCAAAAGACTCAACACACCCAATCCTTTGAGTGAAGCCTTTGGAAATCTCTTGTAGCTTAGTCAAGTTCTTCAACGACAGAGACAAAGTTCTTCTGGTCTCTAAGGAAATTGATCTGAGTGAGGAGTTAGGAGTTTGCCAGTGCGAACTACCTACCATGAGGAACATGGTAGTCCTTAGAAATTTGATAGTTCAAATCTCCGACCGTTGATGCGCCGTGCGCCAGTTGTCCAGATATTCTATCCACATAGCAGTTATATCATTATAGGCATTTATGACATATCATGTTGGGTTGCACCCTGTTTATAAATAGCCGCCCCCACAACCACTAGTTGGTTGGCTGCTTCGAGAGAGAACTTGACAAGTGTCATTTGAGAGCAACCCATCCTTGAGGACTTTGAGAGAAAATCATTAGTGAGGAAAAACCCAAAACCCAAACAACCAAAACCTAAAGTGATTAAGCATCACTGAAGAGATTGTTCCTGTGTGGAACCTATGCTTGTTACCTTTGAAGACTATGCATCTTCCAAACGGTTAGGCATCATGGTCCAGAGCATCCAAGAGGAAACTGTGGATCGTCGGGTGACCGAGTTTGTGAGGGTTTGGAAGTCTTCCTTGAAGACTTACCACGAGCATCGGGTGAGGTCTGTGTGACCTTAGCTCAAGGAGAATACGGTAAGGACTGTGTGTCCTTTGGTTTAAGTACCAAGCCGCTCCAAACTAGACGTACAACTATCGCAACAATTAGAACAGGGTCATCAAACCATTGTCTTCGCCGAGCTCCTAGTTCCATTTCTTCAACTCTTCTATTTCCTGAAGTACTTGCTAATGAATGTGATCATTACTGTATGAAGAATTTGACTGAAGACTTTCTCAATGTCCTCATCCTAAATTCTTCAGTCTCCTTGTTCTTCGCTTGCTTATCCTGATTTCGCGCTAGTTATGCTCTTTGTATGTTTTCATTTCATCACGATGATTATGCTACTTCTATGTTTTGCATGCACTTGAGTACTTATTCCGCTGCCTGAATTTCGTCACTTAGCAAATTCCTCAAGTAGAAATTCCTTAGTGACGAATTTGTATTAATCGCCTATTCACCCCCTCTAGTCGACATAACGCACTTTGAATTGGCCTTGTTCTATGTGACTTTGGTTTAACTACCTGGAGTTCTAGTTATGTCTACTGCAGGTATGATCAAGGTTTTTGATGGGTGTCCTACCTTTGATGGGACGAACTACCCCTACTGGAAGAACAAGATGCGCATGCATCTTGAGGCAATTGATGACGATCTTTGGTACATTGTGGAAAATGGTGTTCCCTCCGTCCCTCCCACAATCGATGCTACTGATGTGAAGAGATTCAAGAAGCTCGACTCTCAAGCGAAGAGTATCATATGTGGCCATCTGAGCAAAGGACAGTATGGCAGAGTGAGTGCTTGAGAATCTGCAAAGCTTATCTGGGATAAGCTGTCCAAAGTCAATGAAGGTGTTTCAACTCGACATGACTCCGGAGTTGATGTTCTTTGCAATCTCTTCAACCGCTTCAAAAGACTCGACAATGAAAATGTTCAACAAACCTTTGATCGTCTCACTGATATCTCCAATGAGCTTCAAGAACTTGGTGCCACTGGCATCACCGACGATGAGGTGGTGAAGAAACTACTGAGATATCGTGATTCCTCAGTCGACACACTAGCTTTGATGATTCAAGAGCATGGAGACTACAATTCACTTCGTCCTACTGATATTCTTGAGATACTCAATACTCATGAATTCCAACAAGCTGAAAAAGAGACCTCTACGGGCCAAGCTATGGAAGATCTCGTGCACTGAAGGCCAAGACAATTTCCTCATCTGAATAAGAAGAATCTAGCAATAGTCTTGGTGATCCTAAAGAACTAAGTCAGGAGCCGACAATGCTTGTGAGGAAATTCAAGAAGTTCTCAAGGAGAGGCCGGCTCGGAAAATCATCAAGAAGTGGCATGAAGAAATCATAATCTTCATTGAACGACTACAAGAAGAGAACTCGCCACAAATGCAAGAAGTCTGGCCACTAAATCGTTGATTGACCTCTCTGGCGAAAAGAATAAAAGAAGAAGAAATACAAGGAAAATATTTCTGACGACTCAAAGAAAAACAAGAAATCTTCAAAATACTCATCTTCAAAGTCCTCATCGAACAAGAAGAACAGTTCTAGAAAGGCTCGAGCTTAATTTGGCATGGAAATGGATTCTAAAGAAAAATATAAAAAATATGAAGAAAAGGAGGAATCTGAGTAGGAGTTAGACTCTAGTGTGGCGAACCTTGCTCTCTCTACTACTTTCGTCAGCAAGACCATCTTCAACAATGAAGAAAATGATTACATCAACGACTCTGACATCAGTGACGATAACTTTGCTCCCACCTATTGCTTCATGGCAAAAGGTGCCAAGGTATCCAAAAATCCTTCCTTCTCTGATTCAAGTGAAGGTGAATCTGATGAAAATCTGAAACCTAGCTATTCCATAGTTGATAATATTACCACAAAACAACAATCTGCTTTGGAAAAGAGTCAGAAACTGCTAGACAAAAGTGATGACCTATTGAATGAGGAAATGGATTGAAATCAAACTCTGATTGATGATCTTAAAAGTATTCATTCAAAGTATGATAACCTTCAAAGTCGCGATTAAATCCTCATAGTTGATCATGAGAAGCTTTCCTATGAATTTCTTTAAAGGAAGCAAGATCTTGCGAAACTTAGACTGTCTCATGAGGATCTTCAAAGGGAAAATGATTCTTTACTTGCTGAACAGATCAGTACCGCTTAGGAAGATTTTGTTCCACCTTGTTCGAAATGCATTGAATGTGAAACTGCAAATTCTTCACCTGAAAGTTCAAATGCTTCTATTGTTGCAACTTCTTTAACTATTACTATGGTCACAAATTCCTCATCTGAGGACTCCACAAGTGTCACTAACAAAAATGCAAGGTTCAAGGAATTGTATGTGACATCCATATAGAAAAGTCCCAAAGGTCATCAAACCCTTTGCGATGTGCTCAAAAAGCAGATTCTGAACATGACCCCTAGGAAAGAGGGTATTGCATTTGAGAGGAAACTCAATGCTGATGGATCCTACTGGAAACCTAAGTAGTACCCGAAGAGCTCATGAGTTGCTGCAAAAGGACCTCCTCTAGATCCATCCACTTTACCTGGCTTTACTTGTGAAACTTCATATTCCTCCGACGAGTCATTTGACTCCAACTATAAACTGTTCAAGAATCAGAATGGTGAAATATATGCCGTATATGTTGGATCTAACTGCAGGAATGGTCCCCCTATGAGGAAAATCTGGGTTCCCAAGAGCTGCTTGCAAAGTCTTCAGGTGAATGTCCTCATGACACCACCCATGAAGAAAACGAACCCCAAATAAAATTCCTCATATGGACCAAAGTCTTCACTTGGACCAAATTCGTCAAATGGTCAAAAGTCATATCATTCTCATGCTAACGCTTCTGTTTTGTAGGGAAAATCTAAGAGTTATGAATATGTGCATTATCCTTCAAATCATTATGTTCATAAGTCCTTGAAAAATTTCTCTACTTATTCATATGAGTATTGTCGTGGTTTTTTCATGACATATGTCCTAGTGTGAGGACTTTTGTCATGAGGCCATCACAACTAGGAGGTTAGCTTGTCGGGGTTGATCGAAATGGAGAGACGCGGTTTACCCAGGTTCGGCCCCTCCGACGGAGGTAAAAGCCTATGTCCTGCTTTGTGCATATTGCTTGGATGATCAATACAAGGGAGTAGATTCACTTGACCTAGATATTGATCGATTGTAACCTAAGTTTATTGGCCTAGGGGCTCGCCTTTATATACTGTAGCGACCCGACTCAAAACGAGTGAAGCCTCTATGTTTTGTGTGCCATCCCTGGATCAGTATGCTGGCACACACAGTACATCAATGTATATATCAAAGTGCAATCACATGTAAATAACGTTAAACTGATATATACCTCAAAATCTCAGCAGAAACAGTCAACGGGAACGGAGCCCCAATAACACCAACGGCAGGTTGAGTGCAGACCGTAACCCTGAATCATACTCTTACTCATCATAGAATTTATCTCCAACATAAGACGTTGCAGCCGTGTAGGTCAGTACGTTGAATGTACCGGCAAGATCACCATAGCAGAACAAAACATAAAGACTATTCTATATGCAGTATGGCTTTGTGGCTCTGTGTCCGAGTTTTTGCATAAAAGCTAATTTTATTTTCTTTTCCTACAACAAAGGAATATCAGTTGTTTTCACTATAGAGTTATCTATCATGACATGGTTCCGCCAACCGATGTCTTAATGCCCACAAGTATCATAAGTTTCCCACAATTAATTATCAGTCTAGTGTTGAGAGTTCAGAGATAGATCCAAGTCTAGAGGCTCAAATTGTCTATAACCGGGGACACGGCTAATCGATTAGGTTTAACACTATAGAGTGTTGTGTACTTTACCCACAATATTCGTTCCCTCCTTGTAAGCCCTCGCACTGCATGGTGTTTGAGAACAGGATGAATGAAACATGGTCTTTCAGAGTGTTTCCCTGACTACCGTCAGTGCCCATCCAATCCTAACGTCGACTACATCTCCTAGCACTGCTCAGCTAGAGTCACAACAAAGATCAACCAAGCCAGAGCCCATAATGACTTGTGGCTACACAGGTAAGCTTCCGGGCATGAAGTATTCATCCATCTCTTTGAGTCTGGGTGAAGCTTTCTGCAAGATGTCATGGCGCTTCTCCATGCATCCCGGCCATCCACTGGTTACTCTAGGGATGCCCATCAAATCCATCCTTCACCCAGTAGGGTGTATTGAAAACTTGTTTCTCGAGTCTCGAAGTCTTGAGGTCTTGAAGATACAGGACTTGAAGATGCCTTCATGAAGTTGTCGTCTTGACGTGGAGTCCTCCTTCTCAGACCACTCACGAACACTCATACCAGACCTCGTCCACTTTAGCATAGCATTAAAATAACTAGCATTCCCGGGGATTTAGTAACAAGTGGTGGGTTACTACCTCATGCATTCTACTCAACTACAATTTCAATAACACTACTGGAGGGATTTGTTGAATGATGTCACTACATGCAATAAAACATAGGTATGAAAATAGATGGTCAAAGTGAACTTGCCTGGTAAGGTTGATGAAGATAAAATCACTCTCAGAAAATACTTGATAGAACTATTCGTCACTCTCCGATGAAAAATCTATATAATCAAACATTGCATTCATATAAGCAATCATACAAGCAATCAATACTAACAATCAAAAAGTAACACAAAACCAAAACACAAAAGGGTTGCGATGAAGGAAATACTTAAGACAAAGGTTAAAATAACAAAACTTCATCAAATCAACCATGTGTAGTTTTCCCTGTAAATAACCTGTTTTCAAAAGTAACAAAACAAAAACAAAGTAAAATATAACAAAAGTATTTTAGTAAATATTGTACTAGCAAAAAGAATTACTTTTGAAGAACAACTAAGAACTAAGAAAACAATACTCTAAACAACACAAGTTTTTGCCTAATAAACTTGACAACAAGAAAATCAATAAAATACTAAAATAAGAGAAAACAAAAATACATAATAACTAAGTTAACATAAAGTAAAGCTTATAAAACAATTTATGCGAATAATTTCAAATAGGAAATCCAACTAGCAATGAAATCAATTTGGAAGTTATTATGAAACTAGAATCGATTTCATGATATAAAAATAATAATTGACATAAAAATAAGTTGGTTGACAATACTAATGTTTACTAACATAAAACAATATAACGCTAATCAACTAAAAAAAGAAAATAAATTAGAAACAATTAAGACTAAAGAAATAGAAATAAACCTAAAAAAGAACTAAAACAGAATCTGTTTTGCTTGAAACCCTAATTTAATTTTTTCTAAAAGTTCTCAAATTCTACCTACTGATAAATAAGATCACTAGTTACAAGTAGCGAAAAGAATCAACTCAAAACCTATTTTTAAACTCAAGTTATAAGCAAATTAGTGTTTGAAGAAAGTCTGTTTGAATTCAAATTTAAAGTACTCAAATATAGTCAAACTTTATAACTACAGAAAGTAGATGAAATTTTTGACACAATGCAAAAAGAATAAAATTAAAACAGTTAAAAACATGAAAGATATAAGGAAAACAAAAACAGAACTATCCTGTTTTTTTAAAACAGAAAACAGAAAATAAAAATCTTAAATAGCGAACGGGCTACGTGGCCGAATGTCATTGGCTAAGGGTTTGCGTTGCTAGAGCTAATGAACAAACGGTCGCAATATAACAAAAAGCGGTTCAGCTAATAACCAGGCAGAAAAAAACCCGGCCGGTGCATTTAAAATAAACCAAAGGGGTACGTGGGATCTAATCCTAACCGTTCAACAGAGATCGGACGATCAAGGATGAAGGAGAGCTCACAGGGGAGGGTCTGGGTGCTCCGGTGAAGCGCCATCGATGTCCGAGGCGGCGAGGTGATGCGGGGCGACGCTCTGGTGGTCCTCCGGCAACGACGAAGGTCTCAGGCGACGCGGACAAGGATGGCGAGCACGAAGGTGGCCTCAGGGTCGGTTGGGGACGACAGGGTGGAGTAGGGCAAGGCAAATGGCGCGGTGGCGACGCTCGGACTCCGACGAGGGATTGCGGGTGGTGCAGGGGGTCTCCGTGGGATCTTAGGGGCGGAAAGAGACGAGGAGCCGAGGGTCTTTATAGGGAGAGGCGAGGGGGTGCTCGGGCGGTAGGGGATCAGAGGGAATCACCGAGGCGATTTCTTGCCGGTGTTGGGAGGGAAAGAGGAGCGGGAGAAGGAAGGTGACCGCGGCATGGGCTCGGTCGGTCGGTGGGACCCGCGCGCTAGTGAGAGGAAGGGAGGGGCGAGGCGACGGTGGCCGATCCGAATTATTTTTGGACCTGGCAAGGGAGATACAGGTCGGATCTATTCCATATGGGCTTCGGAGATTTTCCTTTTTAAAGTGTTTTTCCTATTTTTCAAAATCAGGAAATAGAAACATGATTCAGAAAATAAATCAAAACAAAACAAGGAAGTTTAATATACTAAAAATATCAGAACAATAAATGCCATAATGTGGACATTTTTCCATGGCCGAATTAAATACTTGGAAAATATATTAGTTTTTCAGAAAATGCCTAAATTGATTTTATTTCTTTTGCAAAATTTTCAAATAACCCCCCTGGGTATTTATGGTTCAAAATTTCACAAAAATGCCCCTAGTTTGGAGTGTCATATTTCTCCTCTCAATATTTTGAATTTGGGGAAGGGAGTTTGAATTCATTCAACTTTAAACCAGAATTTGGAATCAAATGGAAATAATTTCAAATAGGACATTTCATAACTTCTCAAATCATTTTTTCAAATCCATCATTTGAAGAAGTCATGTCATCTTCTCTCATTGATTTAAATTGGATGAATTTTAAATCAAACACAAAGGGGAAAGTCATTTTATTCCCTCTCATCCAAACGTTTCAAAAAGTTTCAAATTTCAGTCAATTTTCAATCACTCAATCAAACAATCTATCATTCTATTGATTAATATAACATTCCAAATTGTGGATGTTACAAACCTACCACACTTAAAATGAATCTCATCCTCGAGATTCGAAAAGGGCTAGAAAGAAAAGGTTAGGGTTTGGGGTCTTCTTAGGAAATCCATTGTCCCAAAAGTCTGGGGGCTACAACACTTAAAATGAGAATTACTGGTCCCTCAAAATAATGACAATCCTTTGGGTGCATCTGTCTCTTCACATTCTTTACTTAGCTCCTTCAGTGATGCTCTTCCGTTTAAATAAAAATCTTGTGTTCTCATAACAAAATGTATTTGCTCCGATACTGAGTCTTCTTAACTGATAAGTCTCACGTTCATTCTAAGTAACTTATCGATGATCTCATGGTGGTTTACCATTAGTGGTTATCCTGTAGTGAAATGGGTCTTGGCATCATTCCTCACCGTAAAATTCCTACGTGTGACAACAATTGTCATGTACAAGGGGTTTTCATCATACCATTCTAAGGCTTAAACAAAAGCTTCAAAGAACGTCGTCTCTTTAGTAAGTCACTCAGATTTACCATTCCGAATAGCAAGAGAATGATAAGAGTAAGTCGTCATGATTGCCAAGCCATGTCGCACTGAAATCATTACCTTGTATAAGGTTTAGTGAATCTCGTATTCTAACACTTGGGCTTCCTCACAAGCATTGCAGAAATTTCTCTTGTCAATGAACGAAGTTCGGATAAATCCATTGATTCTACAAGCTAAACAGACGATCTAACGTTCCTTCACAACTCTCAGGTTATCGTATACTCCTAAGAAGACGTTTGCTGATCCAATCACAACTTCTTGCTTCTTGATATTGGGGTAACCTTCATGAAACCGTGAGATCCATCCTTGATATAGGTTCTATTCCTTGAATATGTTTTCCTTAACATTGTTCTGTTTACCAATAAAAGTTTTGGGTTCATCATATTCAAAATCCAAGGTATATTATTTCAGGTGTTGTCATCCACATAGTTGGATATGGTTCCACATTCTCTTCAGATGTATTCACTTATCCAAACTCCTTAATAGGAATGGTACTTTCTTTATTCATTGGTCCCCGTGGTTACTACCACACTTAAAATGAAATGTACACATGCCTGCATAGACCATATTTTCTCATATCCTCAAAAACGGTCAGAGATCTTTGTTCATATAGTAACAACTCATATGATTCAACATAGAAGAATCATGACACCATAAATTCCATTGACTCATGAATTTATTACAAACTCTGAGACTTCCGTTACATAACTTCAAAAATGATAAGAGTGCTACCTACTACATTTATTACTTCCAAAATCCAAAACTCAAACTACTCATGTTTAACCTTCTTCTCTGGGCAGATATAGGAGTAGTGTCCTGTCTTGTTGCACCGATGACAAGTGATGTGGCTCAGATCCTTCCGTGTAGAAAACCATGGAGTCTTCTTCTTCTTGGGTTGGGTTCCTTTCCTGATGCTTGGATCATACCTCTTGCAAAAACAGTGTGGTCTCTCCAAGCTACAATGCAAACATCTGATGCCTCCGCGTACTTAGCCTTTCTTCTTGTCCAGGTTGATCATTCCTTCTATCTCCTAAGGATCATATTGCACTTCTTCTATCGGGAAGTCTCCCAAATACTCGTTCGGACAGTCCTGAGAGATATGTCCTTCTTCTCCACATGAATAACATGACTTGGTACTTATGTTTGGGTCTGATATATCTCCCATCATCATGGGTTCATCTAACCTTTTCCCGAGGGCTTCTTTCATTGCTTCCTTCCGCTGCTTCATGAGTTCTTGTACCTTGGGGTATATTTGACATTGTGCCAGAAAATGAGTGGTTCCTTCACACAAGAAACATGTCACCTGCCCAGTTGGGCATTCCTTAGCAGGGTGATTTTCTTCACAATGAGGGCATCCTTCCTTGTGTTCTTCCTGGGTGTGTCCTATCTCTCCACATATTTTGCATGCACAAATCTTCTTCACATCTTTGCAGCGAGGCTTCTGGGTGTTGGTGACAACATGATATTTTTGTAGAGTCATCTTGAATTCTTCCCAAGTGATTGATGCTTGCGTATCATGGATAGCTTCATGCATCTTCCACCAATTTGCAGCACCTTCTGCAAAGTACCTAAAAGCGTACTGGACCATCTCGTTCCTTGCAACATGGTTACTCCTTAGGTGATCCTCCATGTTCTGAATCCATTATTTTGTTTCTAACCGAGTCATCGATCCAGAATACACGAGTCTAGCTTCATTCATCATCTATTGGTTTCAAGGTTTGGGGATGAGATGCATAAGAGAGAGAGGGAGATAGAGAGAGAGAAGGGATACAAACAACTCAAAGACACAAAACATCAAACTCAAGTCCACACATTCATAAAGTTCAATCAAACTATAATATCGCCACCCCCATAAGGTTGGTATGGTCGATCACTCAAATCGTAAAAATGTTTATCTTTTATTCTCTCATGGTGGGGCTACTACTAAGCTAGCCTATATCATGTATTCGTCTTGGGGTCTTCTGTACGTCCAAAAACTTTAGTTTTGATGCCCCAGAATCTAGACTTGCTCTTAGTCACCTTAATCTCAGGTATTAGCAGCTTCATCATCTGGACCAGATCCATGAGGAATGGACCTCCGAGAACATCCTTGTAGTGCTCTCTTTCGTTCAGAATGTAGCTCTGCATCTATAGTTTGAAACAGGGAGGGTTCAGTAAAAGAATTTAGAAGTTACGAGATTAGTGAAAACAAAAGTTGTTCCTATCAAGGTCTTCATATCTCTAAGCCATTTCCTAGGGTCACGTCCTATAGTCAACATGTGCTCTAATACCATCTTTGTAGCGACCCGACTCAAAACGAGTCAAGCCTCTGTGTTTTCTGTGCCATCCCTGGATTAGTATGCTGGCACACAAAGTACATCAATGTATATATCAAAGTGCAATCACATGTAAATAATGTAAAACTAATATATACCTCAAAACCTCAGCGGAAACAGTCAACGGGAGTGGAGTCCCAATAACACCAACAACAGGTTGAGTGTAGACCGTAACCCTGAATCGTACTCTTACTCGTCACAGAACTTATCTACAACATAAGACATTGCAGCCATGTAGGTCAGTACATTGAATATACCGGCAAGATCACCATAGCAAAACAAAAGATAAAGACTATTCTATATGCAGTAAGGCTTTGTGGCTCTGTGTCTGAGTTTTTGCATAAAAGCTGATTTTCTTTTCTTTTCCTACAACAAAGGAATATCAGGAGTTTTCACTACAGAGTTATCTATCATGACATGGTTCTGCCAACTGATGTATTAATGCCCACAAGTATAATAAGTTGCCCACAATTAATTATCAGTCCAGTGTTGAGAGTTTAGAGATAGATCCAAGTCCAGAGGATCAAATTGTCCGTAACTGGGGACACGGCTAATCGATTAGGTTTAACTCTGCAGAGTGTTGTGTACTTTACCCACAATATTCGTTCCCTCCTTGTAAGTCCTCGCACTGCATGGTGTTTGAGAATAGGACAAACAAAACATGGTCTGTCAGAGTGTTTCCCTGACTACTGTCAGTGCCCATCCAATCCTAACGTCGACTACATCTTGTAGCACTGCCCAGCCAAAGTCACAACAAAGATCAATCAAGCCAGAGCCCATAATGACTTGTGCCTACATAGTTAAGCTTTCGGGCATGATGTATTCATCCATCTCTTTGAGTCTGGGTGAAGCTTTCCGCAAGATGTCATGGCGCTTCTCCATGCATCCCGACCATCCACTGGTTACTCCTGGGATGCCCATCAAATCCATCCTTCACCCAGTAGTGTGTATTGAAAACTTGTTTCTCGAGTCTCGAAGTGTTGAGGTCTTGAAGATGCAAGACTTGAAGATGTCTTCATGAAGTTGTCGTTTTGACGTGGAGTCCTCCTTCTCACACCACTCACGAATACTCATACCAGACCCCGTCCACTTTAGCATAACATTAAAATAACTAGTGTTCCTGGGGCTTTAGTAACAAGCGGTGGGTTCCTACCTCATGCATTCTACTCAACTACAAGAATTTCAATAACACTACTGGAGGGATTTGTTGAATGATGTCACTACATGCAATAAAACATAGGTATGAAAATAGAGGGTCCAAGTGAACTTTCCTGGTAAGGTTGATGAAGATAAAATCGCTCTCAGAAAATACTTGATAGAACTATTCGTCACTCTCTAATGAAAATCTATATAATCATACATTGCATTCATATAAGCAATCATACTAGCAATCAATACTAACAATCAAAAAGTAACACAAAACCAAAACACAAAAGGGTTGTCATGAAGGAAATACTTAAGACAAAGGTTAAAATAACAAAACTTCATTAAATCAACCATGTGTAGTTTTCCCTACAAATAACCTGTTTTCAGAAGTGACAAAACAAAAACAAAGTAAAATATAACAAAAGTATTTTCGTAAATATTTTACTAGCAAAAAGAATTACTTTTGAAGAATAACTAAGAACTAAGAAAACAATACTCTAAACAACACAAGTTTTTGCCTAATAAACTTAACAACAAGAAAAACAATAAAATACTAAAATAAGAGAAAAGAAAAATATATAATAACGAAGTTAACAGAAAGCAAAGCTTATAAAACAATTTATGGGAATATTTTCAAATAGGAAATGCAACTAGCAACGAAATCAATTTGCAATTTATTATGAAACTAGAATTGATTTCATGATATAAACATAATAATTGACATAAAAATAACTCAGTTGAAAATACTAATGTTTACTAACATAAAACAATATAAAACTAGTCAACTAAAATAAAAGAAAATAAATTAAAAACAATTAAGACTAAAGAAATAGAAATAAACCTAAAAAAGAACTAAAACAGAATCTGTTTTGCTTGAAACCCTAATTTAAATTATTCTAAAAATTATCAAATTCTACCTACTGATAAATAAGATCACTAGTTACAAGTAGCAAAAAGAATCAACTAAAAACCTATTTTGAACTCAAGTTATAAGCAAATTAGTGTTTGAAGAAATCTGTTTGAATTCAAATTTAAAATATTCAAATATAGTCAAACTTTATAACGACAGAAACTAGATGAAAATTGTGACACAATGCAAGAAAAATAAAATTAAAACAGTTAAAAACATGAAAGATATTAGGAAAACAAAAACAGAACTATTCTATTTTTTTAAAAACAAAAAATAGAATAGAAAAGATCTTAAATAGAGAACGGACTACGTGGCCGAATGTCATTGGCTAAGGTTGTGTGTTGCTAGAGCTAACGAACAAACGGTCGCAATATAACAAAAAGCGGTTCAGCTTATAACCATACAGAAAAAAAACTGGCCGGTCCATTTAAAATAAACCGAAGGGGTACATGGGATCTAATCCTAACCGTTCAAGAGAGATTGGACGATCGAGGAGGAAGGAGAGCTCACATGGGGGGTCGGGGTGCTCGGGCGATGTCCGAGGCGGCGAGGTGACGCAGGGCAATGCTCCGGTGGTCCTCCGGCGACGACGAAGGTCTCATGCGACATGGACAAGGGTGGCAAGCATGAAGGTGGCCTCGGGGTCGGTTGGGGACGACGGGGTGGAGCAGGGCGAGGCAAATGGCGCGGTAGCGGCGCTCGGAGATTTTCCTTTTAAAAGCGTTTTTCCTATTTTTTCAAAATCAGGAAATAGAAACATGATTCGAAAAATCAAATCAAAAGAAAACAAGGAAGTTTAATATACTAAAAATATCAGAACAATAAATGCCATAATGTGGAAATTTTTCCACACCCGAATTAAATACTTGAAAAAAATATTTGTCTTTTCAGAAAATGCCTAAATTGATTTTATTTCTTTTGCAATAATTTTTCAAATACCCCCCTGGGTATTTATAGTTCAAAATTTCACAAAAATGTCCCTGGTTTGGAGTGTCATATTTCTCCTCTCAATATTTTGAATTTGGGCAAGGGAGTTTGACTTCATTCAACTTTAAAACCGAATTTGGAATTAAATGGAAATAATTCCAAATAGGACATTTCAGAACTTCTCAAATCATTTTTTTAAATCCATCATTTGAACAAGTCATGTTATCTTCTCTCATTGATTTGAATTGGATGAATTTTAAATCAAACACAAAGGGGAAAGTCATTTTATTCCCTCTCATCCAAACATTTCAAAAAGTTTCAAATTTCACTCAATTTTCAATCACTCAACCAAACAATCTATCATTCTATTGATTAAGATAACATTCCAAATTTTGGGATGCTACATATACAGGTCGAGACCCTAGGCTTACAAGAGTCCGAGTCATCCCAAGATTCGTGACATACTATATCTCTAACTCGCCTTGCCTCTCGAGCAAGGAAACAACTGACGTCTTCTACCTCTTGGGCCTTGAGTCGCCGTGTTCATGTGCTGGGCCGCTATCCGACTTACTTGGTAAGACGCCTTGCCAGCCTTGTCCTCAACGACACAACCCACTTTGAGTATGATTTACAAGCCACCAACATGCTGACGCGACCTAGTAGCGCGGGTTATACCGTGCGGTTATATCCCCGTCCTTAGGCCCCATATTGTTTTGAATTTATTCATGTCAATCTTCCTCACCTTGAGTTGGCGGTTTATCTTCTGCTTGTATTTGTGTCTTCTCTGAATCCCGAAATGCCGGCTTCCGATACTTCGAGGCTTGTAATTTTTCTCGTGCCATCCATCTGTGACGTCACTCGCTGTAAATCCAACAAATCAATAATGAAATCACAACGGATCTTTGCATGTATCCGTTTAGACCGAAAATCGAGGCGTCTCTGGTTCCAAAATTTACTACACCTCCTCGATTCCTATGCCTGCCAGTTTCCCTTTCGGCTTTCTACCTTATAAATATTCATGGACAGACCCTCATTCACTTTTTACCTTGACCCTTCACTTCTTCTTCCTCCTCGAGCCCAAACCTTCATCGCGCCACCACTGTTGCTCACCCATCGCCAACGATTGTTCCCAGGACCGCGGCGGTACCTTGTCTTCACCAAGGTCCAGCCGAATGTGTCCGCCGCCATCGACGACCGCCAGGTAAGCCATTTTCCTTCTCTTAGATCTGCCTTAGTTCATCGGAGTTCGTCGGAGCTACCGAAGTGTATTATCCGTTCATCGCCATTTCTAGTTAGTGCATAGCTTCCGTGAATCTTTCCATAGAAATAGAATGACTTTAACAACGGCTCCATTTCGTGCATGGCACACTGAAATCCCCTTTAAGAATCTGTAACTAGTCCACCGCTTTTTCCGTATCTCGTCACTAGGTTTAGTAAATATTCTCTTTTTTGAACCTTTTGGAGATTTGTAATTGTAGCTAGTTTGGTAGAAACTTGTTTGTTCCACACTCAGCAAAAAACTAGAAATCTCCATTGGCGTAAGACGCCCTTATGGTTGTCGGCTCATCATTATGACTATAACCTGCCATGTTTAGATACTGTTTATTTTAAGCGTCGACTCATCATAAGGCGACTCACTGTTGTAGATACTTATGCCATCTTATCCTCAATCATAACATATATGCTTCTGCAACTTCCTTACTTGCACATAGGTGTCTCATCATGTTAAAAACCACCACATGTAACTAGGTGCCTTCACAAGTTTTTGAACTTGTGCTTAAAGATTATGAAGACCAAGGTTTCCTGCTGTCTAAAGAGGCAATTGGATGGTGGGATCCCCACGGAGAGGAACGCTTAGAACCCAGCGAAGGAGAAGTAGTGGTGTTCATAGATCACCTTCGCCGGGGCTTTTCTCACCCTGGGTCAAAATTCTTCCGAGATGTTCTAAAATTTTTCCACCTTCATCCTCAAGACATGGATCCCAACTCTATATCCAACCTTTGCCAGTTCCAAGTGCTATGTGAGGTGTATCTGCAAATGGAGCCCACCGCCCCTCTTTTCATGGAATTCTTCTATCTTAACAGTGAGACTGAGTGTGCAGATGGCCTCAATCTAGAAGTCGGCGATGTCACTATTCAAAGGAGCCAAGACGGTGCCTTCCTTGCTGCTGCTCTGCCAAGCCGCCCCAAAGGATGGGTCAAAACATGGTTGTACTGCCAGAACGTGGCCCCTGCTAATGAAAATCCTCTGCCGGGTTACAGACCAGATCGTCTTCCCATGACTTTTGAGCTTCCTGGCCAGGCTTCACAAGAAGAACGCGATCAACTCACCCACATATGCCCCAAACTGAAGGATTTTCAGGCTCATGGCTTAACCGGGATTGACCTAACCCGATGTTGGGTATCTTGGAGGATCTTGCCATTGAGTCATCGAAGCGATTTGACATGTAATTACTCTGGCGGTTTAGTCGACACCCAAAGATACAATAACCAAGATTTGCAAGCTGATGATATCAACAAGATTGTGAAGGAATTGCTTGGAGAGAATCAAGCAGCTTGTAGTCAAGTTGGGCTGAACCCCTTCTGCTCTCTCAACCCAGCTCCACCAGTAAGAATCCTTGATAATTATTTATCTAGCTTATAAAACTTCTTAAACTCTAAATCTTACTTGTTATTTATATCATCAACCTCGCAGGTAGCTTCTCCATTTTGGAAGAAGAAGAGGAAAACTCTAGCTAGCAAGCCTAAAGCCGCCCCAGCAAGAAGAAAAGCAAGGCAACTATGGAAGAGTCATCACTTGGGGGCGAGTTACCAATGACTGATGCATCTATGTAGGTAGAACTTGACTCCCTCAGCCGTCTTTTTATTGAACTTGCTGACGCCTCTTACTCCCAGGGTGGTGCTGCAACAAGCTGGGCCAGCAACGTTGAGGTAATTTCCATCTCATTCGGCTTAGAATCCTTGTCACCAAGGAAAAGAAGGCGGGTCATTCGGAAAGTAAGTTTTTCTCATCCGGATGCTTATTTGGATCCCAATTTTATTTTGAAGAAGACCCAATCTCCGATGACCTTATGCCTGGCTTACCTGACAAGCCATTCACCCATTAGTAACAGAATGAGGTGCCTCATAGTCCAACCCTTTCTATTCCAAAAGATGGCCTTATCTGGCAACCCCTTAATCCATCTGATCCAAATTATTAGGAGTACCCACCTTCATCGGGCGACTCAACTGACACCAAGCTGCCACCTCTTGTTATCAATCACGGGTAAACCTTTCTTCCTTACACCATATTTTGTTTATTAACTTTTAACCTTGCATATGTTGCATTCTGCTATCTTGCTTTACAGGGCCAAGGCTAAGACAAGGAAGAAGAAAGTTGGCGAGCCATCCACTAATGCTGAGGCCCCTTAGCCGACAAATCCAAACTTGGTGATTCTTGAAGCCCATACCGAGCACACTAAAGATCATCAGGAGGACCAATCTGATTTGCCCCCGCATTCTGAGCCTATGAGTACTGAGGCTATGGACACTGAAGCTGACCCAACGACCAACCTTACCCCGCCTAGTGCTTCGAAGGCAGGTGAAGATGCTCCTTATGATAAAAATGCAGAGATCACCATTACTGGGACGGGTTATACCGCTCCCGAGCTCTCCAAGGTGCTAACCAGGCTTGTTACTAAGGATGAAACAACACTGCTTGAGAAGGGAAAAGCCAAGCTGGAGCTTCCAAGTTATGAAGACTTCAGCTCTGAAGAATTGCACGCTGGTTATTTGGACCGCCTTTCTACTAGCCGAGAGATGGAAGCCAGCCTTGTTAGCATGATGAATAGAAAATACGAGGTATGGTCAACTTTGTTATGTATGCTATATATCCTTATGTGGCCCCCAAGGGCCGACTCATCTTCATGAGATGAGGTGGGTCTTGCAGATATGAAACCGCCGAAGAATCAACTTGTAGCCACCAAGGGCCAGCTCATCTTTATGAGATGAGCCAGGTCTTCTTAATATTTTTGAAGAAATCAACCTGTAGCCCCAAGGGCCGGCTCATCTTCTTGAGACGATTCAGGTCTTGTTTATTCACATGTCCGAAAGAACTGGCATGCATGAGCCCCCCAAGTGTCAAGTACATTGCTTGCAACCTGCTTGGGACTTAATATAATTTTCGTTGTCATATCCTCTTACTGTTCGGCTACATCTTGCTACCGGCTTATGATAACTTCCATTGTGCAAAAAGCTTTGAAAATAGCCGAGTCAAACTTGTCCGGCTTAAAAGGGATCTTCAAGTAGGGCAAGTTGCCCGAGAAGATGCATAATTAAAACATCGACTGTCGTTGGAAGAGTCGGAGAAAATCGAGGGAGGCTTCAAACTAGAAAGGAAGTATTTTTAGATGAAGAATGCCGCCTTGATTAAGCACGCCAAAAATGCCGAAGGTCGTTTGAAGACCATCATTGAAGAGCTGTCCGGGTTGAAACGACACATTACCCACATGACCCAAGCCATCTTTGGTAAGGACCTTTATGATCTCCTGCTAATCCGCTCTAATATCCATGTATGAACATAAGTCGCCTGCGACTCATGTGGTTGAATTGTTTATAGGCCCCCGCACTCGCAATCTCTAGGATAACAACTTGCTAATGCTTAAGGTTGTATGTGCACTGACTAAACAACTCTATGCCAGAAGCCTCTACACAATAAAGGCTATTACGAGAAAAAAGTGTTGATGAAGTTCATGAAAGATGTACTAAGACACCTCTCTACAATCCCAAAATAGATTGAAGAGTTGAAGAGATCACGTGCCCGAGCCGACGCAATGTCTTGTTTGAGCCGGGCCCTGGCTTATTCAATGGATCTTGATCCTGTAGAGATGACCGTAGGGTTTCATGAGTTTAAGGATGACGGGCCAGCATTCACCGATGCTGACTATGCTCAGTGCATCAAGGCGACTCGAGTGTTAGCCAACCAACTTGTTGCTGAAATGGAGCTGAAGACCTATTAGGCAGCTTACGATGCCAACAACCCGCGAGTTCAGCCGCCCACCTTTGAACCGGTGGACCTAACTCCTCAATGTCATAAGCACATCTTTTCCCCTAATATTGACCGGTCCCCCATCTTGAATGAAGAAGCCGTATTCCATGCCTTAACCCATTTACTACCACAGGATGGTCCAAACATGACACGTTAGTTAGAGACCCTTCAACGAAACTGTGTGCAATCCATCAATCGCAAATGGTATAGTTCAAGCTCCGCCTCCAATGACGAAAACCATGCGCGATGAAGGAATGAGCAAATACGGTTCAAAAAAAGTTGCATGTGTGATGCGTTGCATACATTTTGTTTTTATGAACTGTTTGTGATTATGGAAGATAACAAAAACGGTTAGCAAACTATATATGTATGCATAGTGCGGCATACAGTTCACTCGGACAGACTATTTGCGGTGATCCAGCAGAACACAAACGAGTTAGCCTAAGAAGGCATGTGTGATACCCAACAAACATTTCATTCATCAGAATTGTGTGCGAAGACCAATAATAACACAAACGATTCATCCTGACAACCGTTTGTCTTGTAGGTACCTGGCAAATAATTCATTCATCAAACATGTGTGGGAAGACCAATAATTGCATGAGATGTGATTTTCTCTATTTGCACAACATCTATATGCTCTGTCTACAGAACACCAACATTATTGTTGCATAACCAACTTGAACATACAGTTCCATAAGTGACTACACAACACATGTACATTCCTCAGTATAAATTTACAAGAAGTAGACGATCACAAATCATATTGTTCTTCTGATGATGGTTACCGACAATGGTCTGCTTGTGTCTATCCCTCGCCGTCTACGGGAAGGAGGCACTTCCTCATGTCAATGATCCTCTTGTACATCTCGTAGCTAGTGTACGCTTCTGACAACGGTTGCCGACACTGCTCTGCTTGTGGCTATCCCTCGCCGTCTGCGGGAAGGAGGCACTTCCTCATGTCAATGATCATCTTGTACATTTCGTAGCTAGTGTACGCATCCTTGGCCACGTACTTGATGTGTTCTTCATCGAGTTCGTCCACCGAGGCAGCGTGCCAGGCAGTCTTGTCCTTGTGGCACTCAGCCTTCATGTCTCTATAGTAGGTGTCGATGATGGCCGCGGTGAGGTCAACCAGGGAGTCCTTCTGTTTCTTCTTCTTGCCGCCCCAGACCCTGTATCGACCTTGGATTTTGTCAAGATTGTGGTAGGACAAGCCCGAAGTCTTGAGCACCTTTAGATCGTTGGTGGTGTCCACCATTGCGAACCTGTAGTCGGGGCTGTTGATAAACCTGGAGAAACGCTTGCAAGGCCTTGTGGCTAGGTAGTACTGGTAGACAAGCACGTGATGCCACACGCACAACTGGGCAACGCCAACCTTCTGATCATGCCCGACACGACCACCGGTATACTCAAGGTAAAATCCGACCACTTTGTACTTGTTGTCGTCAGCAAGCAGCTGCTCCAACGTGTTGATGGAGTTCACCAACATGACCGGGTCATTGGTGTACACCACCGAGAGGTCCGTCTTGCTGCTGTGTGTGTGTCGACTTTGACAATAGTGGCGAACTGCCGCTCGATGCCGGCAGTTGCCATTGGATACACGTGGGAAGGTTGAAGCGATGAAGAGATGTGCATCCTCTCTATTATTTGCCTTCGTGGGTGTGCTTCTTGGGTTGTGTGGTGCAATCGGTAGGTGGAAGAGACGAACGTAAATGGCCGCATCAACCGCATGGACGTTTTGCAGCGCTTAACTGCATGGTGGCGCCGGGAGCGACACAACCGCTTGCATATGGCTCCTCGAACGTGCCTGATTGTTCGCGCATGGTCGCCATCAGTATGGCCGGGCGTGCACGGACGCGAGCACAGCGCGCCAAGGCCACATCAACAGCCTCATGCTTACATTCATTCGCGACGGTGCATACAAAACGGTCGTTTGCTTTGTAATAAAACACAATGATTGTTTATTATTAACCGTCTACGTACTTGTCATTTCTCCCACCTCCGTCCAGTCTTGTCACCACGCTGTCGCACGAGGATTCCAGTGCACACTTCAGGACCGTGCAAGTTTCCTGCCCGGCGCGCCGAAATGCCCCAAACACCCAATGCTTTGGGAGCGCACAATGTTTCTTTTGGGCTTCCCATTGCTGTGAAACCACGCAGGAACATGCGCAAACTTCCCGTTCCTGCACATGAATGCGCGCAAGCTTCCGATTCCTATGCATGGACGCACCCAAGCTTTCCGCCCGGATCGCCTTGGTCGCCTGCTTTATAAACCCTCACGACCGGCCTCTCCACACCGCATGCATCCCCTCCGCGCCCGTAGATTCCCAAGTTTGCTTCTCCCCAGTTCCCAATGGCACTTGTCTGTCGTCGTTGCTCCGCCACCCCTCTAGAGGGCAGCTCTAGCTGGGAGGCTGCACCATGTCAGCGACGCAGTACCCGGAAGCGTATAGTGCATGTGGCGTCCTTGTTGGCTGTGTGCACGAAACCCACCACACACTGCTCCACATTTGCCCAAAGGCAGCTGCTGCCAGCGACCGCCGTCGCCCCCACCCCATCACTGGCCGCCATTTTTGCCACCACACCAACTGCCTCCTTGGCCACCACCACACCAGCGTCCGCCTTGGTAGCCACCCCACGATCAACCGCCGAGGCCATCACCCGCTCCACCACTGCGACCCGAAGGCGGGAGGAGGAGCCCCCTGCCGAAGCACAGAAGCTCGACTTTTGCGTTAGTGGCCTAGAGCGCTACATCAACTTCCTACATGAGGAGGAGGAGCGCCAGGTCAAGCACGCACAGATGCTTACCGCTGCCATGGTCACAATAGAGGCTACAACTATGGCACAAAATGAGTAGATCTACGCCGAGTCCTGCCACTTCGAGAAGGCGCGTCAGGAGCACCGGAGGGCAGCAGCGGCAGCTGACGAATTCTACTCCTCCAACTCGTCGCTTCTCTTCCTCTGCCTCTTACTGAACGCGCTCGTCAGAGGAGAAGGCTGCTGGCAATAGCACAGAGCCCCGCGGGAGTAGTATTTAGGGGCTAAGTTGTTCAGTTCATCTAACTATAGATATGGTTGAGCTATACCACGTACTGTAAATTAGCTAGTATATATAGTTGAACTAGCTATTTTAGTACGTGGTTGGCAAGAAATGGAGAAAAGTTTGTCCCATTCAGCCGTCGAGTTGAACTATTTTGTACAAAGACCAATGCTTGATCTATGAAAGAAATCTATGTTTACCGAATTTCAGTCGCAAAATTGCACCGTAATAGAGATTTTGTTCCTGCAAAATTGGACAAATCTCAGTGTTTCCAATTTGACAAATGAAAATTTACCCAATATGACAGATTCGAATCTTACCTGACTCCTCCTGCTAATGCATCGATCGGTGCTTACATGGGGTACTTAGTGTATTAAATGTCTTAGCAACTCAAGTCCACAATGCATTGTTGCTAAGGTCCCTTCATTTAATGACTTAGCAACTGAACTCTTGCATTTATTGGTGAGTTTCTTTCATTTAAGTGTTTTGCCAAGGTTCACGCGACTGACATTGTTTCTTCATGTGGTCACCAAACTCATAACTCTCCTTAATTACCTCCCTACATCAGATTTTTTTGATTACATGGCAATCTCAGCAGTTAGCAACAGTAGAAGTTGTAGCATCAGGAAGGGCACACGGGTCATCATTCACAACCGTTTTTGATGACACAATGAAAAAATTCCTTTGTGCCAGATTTTTGCTTGGCTTAGTAGGGAAGGAACAATTGCCCTCGGTTTGCATACGGGTATTCAGCCTAAAACATCTTTGACGACTAGCAAAGGACACACCACCCCAATGAGCATGCGCAGGACACTGCTCACATGCAACCCATGTACTCAAACAGCTGTCTGCATGCTACATCCTTGCCAATACAGATAGCAACACGTGGCCCACACATAAGGTTTGTAGAACGTCCACGAATTATAAATAATATGCCCGTTTGCGATGGTAATGTGATAGATTTTTGTTCCAAAATGCCTTTGCTGGCTATTAATAATGCTTGCTCTTTCTCTCAAAGTGGACGCTAAAAATAGCACAACATATTTATTCTTTAAATGACGAGGCCTTGCCCAACATAGACCTTGTGATTGTAGTTCATATTTGAATTATGTGCATTAAATGCACATAAAACTCAATTAATGTATAAAAAGCCATACAAACCGTCAATAATTTAATATGTTTGTAGTACACACCTATTGCTTTATGTTGTTTCTAGGAAAACATCAAGAAAATAAGAGGCATCGGATGTCGCTTTTCACTCGCAGATGTGAAATGCATATATATGTTCCCTAACGGAACCACTGGACGTAGCTTATTGTTGTATGAGAACCCCATGTTTGTAAGAGGCTTCTTACAAAACATGGCCAATTTGGTATTTTTTCCACGACATATGTGTGCCCTCACATGACACAATTCCAAGTTTCATGAATTTCTGACAAAGTTTTGGATTTACGAGAATTTGGAAACCAAGTTTCTCGATATTTGTGGCCAAGCCAACATGCTTAGATGTTTGAAATTCGTTCTCATTTCATGCATGTGATCTAACACATACATCCAAGGACGCATATATGATTTTTGAACCCATTTTGCCACCCCGGACCTTGTGATTGTAGATCATATTTGAATTATGCACATTAAATAATGCACCAAAAACTCAGTTAATGTATTTAAAAGCCAGATGATCCTTTATTTAATTATATTTTTGCACTTCGCACGTACATATGTCCATGTTGTTTATATAAAGAAAATCAAGGAGAGAAGAGGCATCAGATGTCTTTTTGCCCGCATATGTGGCATGCATATATAATGTCCCCTATCGAAACCACGACTCTTCTTGTGAGGAGCTCCGATTTGTAAGGGGATTGTGCAAGAACATGTCCAATTTGGACAGTTTTTTTACCACGACATGTGTGTGCCCTTGTCATGACACCATGCCAAGTTTCATGAATTTCTGACAAGTTTTGGATTTACGGGAATTTGAAAACCAAGCATCTCAATGGTTGCTGCCGAGCAAACAGTCAATGAGATGTTAGAAATCCATTCCCATTTCTTGCATGTGACCTAATTAGACATGCATCCATGGAAAGGCATATTTTTTCGAACCTATTTTTCATGTGTTGGACCTTGTGATTGTAGTTCAAATTTGAATTATGCACATTAAACGACTAGAAAACTCAATTGATGTGTTAAATAGGTCTCACAAACCCTAGAAAAAAATCCACAGTTTAGCATGACTATTAGAAAGCTGCTCTATGGATGACTCTAGAAATAAATGCAGGCGGCAAGAGACAACGAATGTTGTTTCACAAATAAAATGTGAACTTTCCCTATTGGAACACACGACTTTCTTGTGAGAACCTTCGGTTTGTAAGAGGCTTTGTGCCAAAACTTGTCCAAAATTGGGCAACTTGTTTTACTACAACACACACAACAGGGCAGTTTGTGGCACCATGCCCAAATTTCATGAATTTCTATCGAGGTTTGCATTTAAATGAATTTAAAAATTAAATTTCCATATGTTTGCGATTGATCCAAGACGATGATATATATGTTCGAAATTCATTCCCATTTATTGTGTGGGACCTAAACATGCAGCTAGAGAAACATATATGGTGTTTCGACATATTTTCATGATCGCTGGAACGTGCAGTGATTGTAGTTCAAATTTGAATTATGCACATTAATTGAATGCCTACAAAACTCAATTAATGTACTTAAAAGGTCAAACGAACTCTGTAAGATTCCATTGTTTTGCACGGCATGTTCACGTTACTCTATGGAGACTCTAGAAATAAATTCAAGGCTCGAAGCAGCATCGGATGTTGTTTCGCACATAAAATGTGAACCATCCCTACCGGAACCACATGACTTCTTGTGTGAATCTTTTTTTTATAAGAGGTTTGTGCCAAAACTTGTCCCGAACTAGGCATTGTTTTTACCACAACACACATGCGCCATGACATCACACCATGCCAAGTTTCATGAATTTCTCACGATATTTGGATTTACCGGAATTTGAAAACATGACTTCTCAAAGTCTACGGCCGAGCCGAAATACCGTGAGGTTTGGAATTCATTTTATTTCCATTTCTTGCATGGGACCAAAACATGTATCCAATGACAAATAGTTGATTTTCAACCCATTCAGGTGCCCTCTAGTATGTGCTTAATAAAGTGAAGTTCAAATTTGAACTATGCACATGAAATGTCCAAAAAACTCTTTAATTGTTTTAAAGGGCCTAAACATCCCTGAATTATTCCATAATTAACACACAATCCTTGTTGGAGATATGCCCTAGAGGCAATCATGTATGCCAATATTTCCTATGTGTTTATGAATAAAGATAGTCCTTGGACATCATCAGTGATGTGTATTAATAAGTACGTGACTTGTTTGTGAGACTATGCATTGTATGATAACTGTCCTAAGTGGTCCCTAGTCGAAAGGGTTGTGTGGACGCACAACTAATCAAACTAGCATATGACATGGTGGATGGTTTGGTCTCACTGACCATGTAGCATTGGATGCTAGCCGAATAATATGGACTCAGTAAGGTCTGGTCGGATTAGACATAGTCGGATGCGAGTCGAGATAAGGTCCGAGTTGGACAGACCCAACTATGAGACGCAGCGATATGTCATCTGTGAGTCTCTAGTACAACATACATTCTATGTCCTAAGACCTGAGCTGGCACATGTACTCGGGATGGTGATAGACTTGCTTTGGGCCGACCAAATGCTACTCCGTGACTGGGTAGTTACAAAGGTAGGTTTCGGGCTTGTCCAGACCCATGCTGCAAGACATGGTCGAGCAAGATGAGATTTGCCCCTCCTTCCAGGAGAGATATACTCTAGCCCCCCTCGGGTGATCCAACCTGGATAAGCATGGCCATGCGATGAGGATTATGAGACAATCCGAAGTGTTGGTCGGATTCACCGGAATAAGAAAGAGGTCGTGCTCCAACAAGGATGACCATGTCGCCTTATGCACGACAAAATATATCGTGTGGCAAAGGGAACAAAAGTGTGAAGTCAGGTTCGCCTAACCAGCTTCACCAGACACTTGGAGTCGGCACGTCTTGCTAGAGGCCGCTACCGACCGGTCGAGTCGGATGTCATATGACTCGCGACCAAGTGAATGAGAACCTAAAGGGTCGCACACTTAAGGGAAGGAACACGTGGGCTTTAGGATCCGTGCGAGGTACAAGAGTTGAGCCCGTGCCGGATGCCTATATATAGTGGAGGTGCTGCACACCCATCCGGTTGATCGCTTTGGCACCGTCATTAGGGCTTTGCATGATTTGCAACTAGCCACCTCCACTCGCTGCCGCCAATCGTGTGATCGGACCTAGCAGTCCGCCACATGGGTGTTCCTCCTGCACACGCGGATATCGTTAGAGGCGGTGCACTTGCGCCGCTCCGGCGAACCTGTATGTGGGATCCGGCGACTGGCTGTTCGAGGGAGATCGGAACGGCTGTTCGAGGGAGATCGGATGAGGAGGAGATGAACCACACGAACGCACTACCCCAACTCTACTTCCGCTGCACAACACTGCGCGTCTAGTGGTAGCAATCTGTGATCCATCTCCGTAGCATGTTCTTGGATGTTCTATGCGTAGGATTTTTTTTAATTTGCTTGCGAGGCACCTACGGTAGAACCCAACAGTCCTATGGTTGCAAGTTCACTGCAGATAAATGTTGTTGCCATCCAAAAACCTTCAATTACCAATGTAACTTCATTTTTCATCTCAAAGCAGTTTGCAAATCAAATACACCGCAAACAATTCTTGATCATGAAATGTGTGTGATGTGGTATCAAAATATCTTTGGCCAATCCTAATATGTGGCTTAGGCCGGAAGCTTCAGTCCACCACCGGCGCGTCAACCACATAGTCACACTTGTTCTTCAAGACCATTGTACTGTTCAAGTATCGCCGGTGAAAGATGGGGACATGGATTTGCGTCGTGAGGGCAACTTTGGTGACCCACTCTGGCCCGAGCATGGATGCATCAGCCATGAATGTGGTCACAACATCCTTGAGCGTGTCCGCACTCTCCAACAGGGTGGCTGTGGCCGCCGAAAGGGAAGCTGCTTCATCTGAGATGGTGGCAGCAACATCCGCAACCGGGATAGAAAATGGCAAGAACGGCACAACAACTGTCCGTTCCTCGGCGGCCGCCATAGCCCTGATGGCAGATGTCCACGCCTATGCCGATGCCTCCCATGCCTAGCTCGTGTCGGTCACCGCACAAATAGCAACAACCTTCTTCGATAACGGTCGGCAACCTACGTCCGAAGAGTTGGCAATCGCCGAGAGAACTCGCACAACCATTCGTTGTCGGTAGCCTCCCTTGACAAGATGGAGGCCGTCCATGCCTGGACCACGGTCGGCCACGCCAAACTAAACTCGTGGCGGACTTTTCCAAAGAGATGGAGGATGCGGACGGCAAGATGCTTGCAGAGTATGTGGCGATGGATGCCATGGAGCCCCTTCCCTTGGAGGTCGTCGAGCGCGAGCTGGTCATGAAGGATGCGGCGGAGATCGGCAAGCATCAAGCAAAGCATTAGTTGTTGTTTAGAGCGCTTGTCTTTTGTTAGAGTAATGTTTAGGTCAACCAGCTTTGTTTAATTGCTCAATTAAGTAAGTGCGGGATGTGGTGTAGGCTCTTTTGTGCAGTACCCAAATTAGCAATTGATGTTAAATTACACGACGACGTGGATGACCACTGTAACCCGGGAATTCGGACCAAAAATTTGCCGACATATCCCCATTACATTTTCCAATTGAAAATGAAATTGAAGTTCACCACACACACTTGTTTGGAATGAACCGTGTGCAATGTAGTACCCAATCTTATGTCTAAAGCTTGGAGACAAACATTAGCATGTCCAAGTTCATCACACACAAGGTATATCAGAGGTTGTGTTTGTGATGTGTTAATATCAAGAACTATTCTGAAAAATTTGCACGTTCAAGTTCATCACACACGGTGTATAAACTAGGCTTTGTTTGTGATGTTTTGATATCGCACATGGCTCCGAATAAGGGTCTGTGTCTGATGGTGCTTTCCGCACCAATTTTTCGCTGAACCGAAAGAAAATGTTGGGCTACCGCCGAAATATGTTCCTCCCTCGCTCCCCGGTACCAATCAAAAGCCACATTTCCCCCTTTTCCTCTACCTTTCCTAGTTCAAACCTTCATTGCTTGCATGTAGTGCCACCTCCTTGCCGGTGACGCTCCTTCCTGCTGCTCAGCCTCGTCCATCTAGTCAGGTAATCCACACCTCCCCAATATCCCCTCACCGCCTCCTCCTCCATCCCACATGGCCTGACCGCCTACGCGACACCTTCCACCCAAATCACCACCCCATCCTCCCTATAATGGCTGCCTAAAGCCATGGTGCACGCAGTATAGCCAGGATCTCAAAGAGCATTGGGCTGCGGAGAAGCAAATCATGGATGCACGCATAGATGAGGTAGCTATGGCTTCCATGCGTGCTGACCCCCATATCTTGGAGGAGCACCTCGCCGTCAAGGCCACCATCGACGCCTTGCGCGCTGCCGCCGCCATGCGGTTGGCTGCTATAAACAACAACTCGTGGTCTTTTCTCGAGGGCACTACCAGCGCGTTCAACGAAGGCTTCGTTGTGTTTTCTTAGTGTACCCGTGCTTACGTCCACTCTAGAGCCAGCAGGTTGGTGCCGGGGCAGGATCATGCCACTCACCACTACGAGGGGTGCACCCACGGTGTGGAGGCCTCGCCCTCTTCCAAGTTGACAGAGCCCATCATCATCGATATCTCCGACGATGAGGAATAGCTTGTTTTTCTTAGCTTTATCACTTAGGACCTATGTTCACCTAGCTACACCAGTTAAGTACGTTTCATTTAGCTGTTGTCGGTGCCGCTACTGCCTTTCATTTAGATATTCTAGTGAAATGTCCAGTGTAATGCCAATGCAACCTGACCTTCTAGTATGTTCCTTGTGAAATGTGGTTCTTAGTTAACTGTTTTGTTCATTTGTTGTGGTGATCATTTAACTATTTAATTCAATTCTAAAATGTGATGTACTATTGTTGTTGGTACAATTTTGTATTGTTATGCATCCGATGAATAAATCGAATTTAGATGTACTAAATACACGTGCAACATACAGAATTGCTACATTTCCTAGTTCTTAGCACACTTGGTTTAGATAACTAGATTTTCAATGTGGCTGAACTAACCTATTGGATCCGCAATGTGTTTATTTTACATTAAGATATTTTAGTGATAGTATGCCAAATATCAATTGTAACCCGATCAATATTCGTCTTAAATATGTTGCAGGGGGAAACAATGCGGGACACTGAAGTTTACCATCGACGTTTGGACATCCATGGTTGTTTGGCTAATAGCACATTCTTGTGCAATTGCAGAAACCATTGTAATATGAATGTTTTTATAATAATTTGTTCCCGCACATGTAGGTCATACTGTAAGAGGTTTATACCCACTGTTCGACCCTTTTTGAATGTGGGGGAAATGATGCATCCTTGAAGATCAGTCAAATCAAGAAACTCATAAATATTTTTAAGATAAAGAAACTAGCTACGAAAAACAACAAGATGTTTGTCTGCACAATGAAAAAGACATCAGTCAACTATAGGATGGTACCATCTCTTTCACCTTGTCCTTTTCCCTTTGCGCCATTTCAAATTTTAGAAAAGATATTTACACGTATATTTGTTTTCAGTCCTCCTCAAGGCAGTTCATCGATGATTACATCTCAAACCACCTGTATGATCAAGAGGCGATGAAGGTATTCATACATCACCCACGGTATAATCTTGAAGTCTTCCTTAAGAGTATGAAGGATGGGCGGGCAATCATTCATAGGCATTGGCCTAAAGTTGCCAGGACCTTCAACATCATTGAAGGCTCAGTATCCGACTTCCGCTTTAACAATTCTCTAGATGAGATTCATCTGTCTATTTACCATCTATGATGATACTTAATTTCTGAAGGTTTTAGATGTTGCATTTAAACTTTGTGTTGTTGTGAAATTGGGTAGCTAGGCAGTATATGCCTATATGAGGTTGTAACCTGATGTAATTCAACTATGAAATCTTGGTTGCCGTACTACGAATAAGAAATATATTCTGTGCTTGATATGAAATGTTAATTTCGATTACTAAATGGATTATAAATAATTGATCAATCCGGCTGATTGTTGGGGTTCCCATTGCAGATGGTTTCTAAGACAAAACCATGGGCGTTGACATGAACAAACCCACACGGTTTCTAGAAAGTTGGTGTGTTGGATCGTTGAGCAATCACACACGAATTCTGGTTAAGAACTATGTGCGTTAGGACACCCAATCACAAACCCTTTCACATAGCTAGTGTGTGTGATGGGCAGCCCAATGCCAAACAATTTCTTCTAGACACCGTGAGTGATGTTTTGAGTAATACAAACAATAGAATTATAACTACTGTGTGTGATGAACATACCTATCACAAATGATGTTATGCAGAAAATTGTGTGTGATCTGCAATACGAACAAAAATGTACCCTCGGGATTGCGTGTGTGCGATTCTAAGTCATCTCACACGTCTTCCCCAATATGTCTATTTGTGATGGTCCTTCTAATCGCAAACGATATATTTTCGCCCATCGTGTGTGTGACCAGGTGCACGCATCGCCAACGGGTTTTGCCTATCATGTGGGATAGGCCCCCCTATTGCCCACACACACGCAAGGCGATGGTTTAAGACTACGTCACGGAAAGGGGTTAAAAACCGTTTGTATAGCACACGACTGCACTAGTGATTGCAACTGGGATTTAGACAACCTTCAGATCCAAGACCTAGAGGCCCCAACGGAGGATGATCCGGAGGCAGCTCAGGCGAGAGGTTAGCCCGAGGCTAATCCAAATAGCTTAGAGGCCAGATTATAAAAATGATTGGAAAACTTTATTTCAACTTGTTTGGGATCAATGGCGCCTTCTAATATCTTTAAGCCGATAGTTGTTTGCCTGTGCCATGCCTTCGTGCATGTTTCAAACTTTTGATCCTGTCTTGACAATGAAGGCTTTGTATATTAACAAGCCTTGTTAATTTGCCTTTATCCTTTTGCTTTGGAATCATACAGCCTATGGCTTGCACTTATATTTGATAACTCGACTGTAGCGACATGTATGTGCAAAAAATATAACTACAACACAAATTCTACCACATAATTTTGGAAACAGAAAAAATCCAGTGACTCATCAACCAATGACTTATAGTTGTTTAATAATACATTTCAGATTAATAATCTGGTGTCGTCTTTTTCTCATGGGGGGTCACGCGAGACGGCAGATGCCATGGGGTGGCTTATCGAGTTGAGAGCAAGGCTGCCGTGGATGATCCAGGACGGGTATGGGAATAGCACGCAGTGGTTTACCCAGGTTTGGGGCTCTCCGGAGAGATAATACTCCTACTCCTACATATCTGTATATCTGTGGAATATCTGGTACATGGTTGCTCCTGGTGCTGTATGGGAGAGGAGAGCCATGAGGCTTCTTGCCTCATGTGTGTGTGTGAGCACGTGAGAGTTCAACCTCTATATGTGGTGGGCATGAGGCCTTTATATAGGCATGAGTGGGTTGCTTGGGATGTAAGCTACAATGGGTAGCTTATATCCCAATCACCTTGAGGTGTAAGCTACCATGGGTACCTTACATGTCAAGCCAAATGTAGCTTGTGGACTAAGCTAAGTCTGTCCCCTAGTGCACTTTATAAATCAGTGTCCAGGGGGGAGGTTACACTATAGAGAGTACTACATGACGCGTGTATAGTGTTCTCCTGCTCGCCAATAATGCACCTCCATGAGATATGGCCGTCTGGTCCGCGCGTGTCCGATGGGACGTCAGGAGCTGACTTCGTCAGGCCGAAGCCAGACAGGAGGAGCCGGACTGGAGGAGCCGGACGGGAGGAGCCGGACAGGAGGAGCCGTATGGGAGGATCCGGACGGGAGGAGCCGGACGGGAGGAGCCAGACAGGGGGGGGACAAGAGGAGCCAGACAGGGGGAGCCGGACAGGTGGAGCCAGACAGGGGGAGCCGGACATGAGGAGCCAGACAGGGAGAGTCGGACTGGAGGAGCCAGACAGGAGGAGCCGAACAGGAGGAGCCGGACACGGGGAGCCGGATAGGAGGAGCCAGATAGGGGGAGCCGGGCAGGAGGATCCGGACAGGAGGAGCCGGATAGGAGGAGCCGGATAGGAGGAGCCAGATTGGAGGAGCCAGATGGGAGGAGCCGGACAGGAGGAGCCGGACAGGAGGAGCCAGACAAGAGGAGCCGGACTGGAGGAGCCGGACTGGAGGAGCCGGACAGGGGGAGCCGGACAGGGGGGCCAACCGGGCCACAACTCTATCCTCTGTCTTTACTTCTTCGTTTGTCTTGTTGATTCGTCAGGCTTGGAGTACCGGGGGTGACCCCCCTGGTGTTTTAAAATGTTGAATCGTCTCCTTGAGCCTACCCGGGGGTAACCCCCCCGACTTCTGGCGACTGATGGTCGATTAAGACTCAATGATGAGCATGAATAACCTGGAGTTATTTTGACTCAGGGATTTTTAGTTAGAATTTTTTCATAAACATGCTTATAAGTCGGCTTTCGAGGCTCGACACAAAGACTGACTTTCGAGGCTCAAGTCTTTGCTTTCAATGAAGCTGGCATGATAGCCTTGGTTTATCCTCGCTTTCTGTAAGCCGGCTCTCATGTGACTTAAGGCGCCATTTTAACCTTGACAAGTTCAGTGTCATGAAGATTGACTTTTTAAGAGTACAACGATCACCTTATCGGAGGCGCATCAAGCAAACAAGCATGTTTAACCGACATAGTGTGGCGTTTGTTGTCGGGTAAAGAGGGTGAGAAAGCTAAACTCGATGAGTTGGAAGCCCCCAAGTGACCAATGATCAGTAAATAAAAATCTCATGACATTTTGTGACAAGAAATGACAGAGGCCCCGAGTTTCGAGGATGCTGGCTTTATTATACTTGATCATAAAGAGGTATATACATGATGTAGGTATGTACAATGACTGAAGCCAGTGGCTTAAGTGTAGTAAGGCCGAAGATGAGCAATGTTCCAAGGCCTGTTGGTCTCCTCCTCCCAAGTACGTGACTTATTGTGTTCACGTATGTTAACAAGATAATAGGATCCATTGTTGAGATTCTTGCTAACCACAAAGGGCCCTTCCCAAGAAGGTGTTAACTTATGCATGCCTGTCGGATCTTGAATCAAACGGATCACTAAGTCACCTGTTTGGAAACCGTGGCTGCGGATTCTTCGATTGTGATAATGACGAAGGTCTTGTTGATAAATCGCAGAACAAGCCGCCACGAGGTTATGTTCCTCTTCCAAGGCATCAGTGGAATCCTGTCGGGCCGTCTCATTGTCCGCATCAACCTAAGCCGCCACTCGGGGCTAGTCATGATGGATGTCACTCGGGAGAACCGCCTATGCGCTGTAAACCATAAAGAACATCGTGTAGCCTATTGATCTGTTGGGAGTAGTCCTTATGCTCCAAAGGATCGCATGAAGCTATTCAACCCAACAACCCGGAGTATGTTCCAAAGTACCCATGAGCCGGGGCTTAATCCCCCGTATTATCTCTTAGTTAGCACACTCTGCCTGGCCATTGGACTGTGGATGAGCCACAACGGAAACATCAAGCCAGATATGCTCCTTCTAATAGAACGTCTTCATAGCACCTTTAGACAGATTTGTACTATTATTAGTGATGATACTATGAGGATAATCAAAACGAAAGACCAACCTTTTTACAAACTAAACTGCAGTTGCTGCTTCACAATTGCTGACTGGTTCTACTTCAACCCACTTGGTGAATTTATCAACCGCCACCAACAGGTGAGTCTTTTTATCCTTATAACTCTTGAACGGTCCAACCATATCAAGCCCCCAGACCGCAAACGACCAAGTTATTGGTATCATCCGTAATTTTTGAGCCGACACATGAGCATGTCGTACAAATTTTTGATACGTCCATTTTGCATCATGTTTTCCTACTGTTATTTATAATGTTTTTATGCATAATAATACTTTGGGGAGTAATTCTACTGCCTTTTCTCTCATAATTTGCAAGGTTTTCACAAAGAGGGAGAATACTGACAGCTAGAATTCGGGACCTGAAAAAAGCATGTCAAAGATACCTATTCTGTACACACCCAATGAAGCCGAAATTTTACGGAGAATTTTTGTGGCATAAATGAGGAATATTGGACCAAAAAACTACCGGAGGGGGCCACTAGGTGTGAATACCCACAGGGCGTGCTAGCCCCCTAGGCGGGGCCTGGTGGGTGGTGCTCACCCTGGCCCACCTTCAGAGCCCATCTTCTGGTATAAATTTCCAAAAAACCTAAAAAATTAGGAGGAGGAATTTCGGGTTGAGGCGTTGCCGCCTTGAGGCGGAACTTTGGCAGGAGCACTTTTGCTCTCCGGCAGAGCGATTCCGCCAGGGGAAGTTCCCTCCTGGAGGGGTAAATCGAAGCTATCATCATCACCAACAACCCTCTCATCTTGGGGAGGCCATTATTCATCAACATCTTCAATAGCACCATCTCCTCTCAAACCCTAGTTCATCTCTTGTGTTCAATCTTTGTACCGAAACCTCAGATTGGTACCTGTGGGTGAGTAGTAGTGTTGATTACCTTGTCTAGTTGATTGCTATATGGTTTATTTGGTGGAAGGTTATATGTTCAGATTCATTATGCTCTTCCATACACCTGTGATCTTGAGCATGCATATTATTTGTGAGTAGTTACCTTTGTTCTTGAGGTCACGGGAGAAGTCATGTTGCAAGTAATCATGTGAATTTGATATGTGTTCGATATTTTCATGATATGTATGTTGTGATCCCCTTAGTGGTGTCATGTGAACGTTGAGTACATGACACTTCACCATCCTTGGGCCTAAGGGAATGCATTGTGGAGTAATTATTAGATGATGGGTTTCTAGAGTGACAGAAGCTTAAACCCTAGTGTCAGATTTCGGGCTCCGCAAAACTCAAAGAAGTTCGAACATAGGGGCATGTGCGAAGATGCCGTGCAACCTCACCCTACCTAGCTCGCTACTCGATGATTTCTGCGATGAACTCGCATGATGATAAGGAAGTAGATGCACACGATGATTTACCTAGGTTCGGGCCGCTGCGCAACGTAATACCCTACTATTGCTTTGGTGGATTTCCTCACGAGGATGTTTGTGGATGCACTAGTAAAGTGGTGGGTTGCCTCGTGAGGGCGCTCTGGTCGCGTTGCCTCTCTTCTGTTGCCTCTCTCTTGTGTTCTCCCTCTCTACGGTGCAGCCTATCCTCTATTTATAGTGCCCCGGGTCCTCTTCCCTTATCGCAATGGCGAGAAGGGATCCCACAACGGCCAAATTCAAAGGGGATAGGAGTACATCTTTATCCTGACGAAAGGTTGTCTTTGCCTGCAAAGTAGCTATTGATGATGCAGATATTCCCTCAAGTTCTATCGACCACCGATACAACTCTACGCACGCTTAACGTTCGCTTTACCTAGAACATGTATTAAATTAGAAGTTCTTTGTAGGTGCAACAAGATAGGTTTGCAAGATAATAAAGATCATGTAAACAAAAACCAGGGGCTTCTTAGATAAAGAAACAACTAAGTTAGTCTTAGTAGAGAGCTTTTTGTCAGAAGAAAGTTTTTTGTCCCTAGGCAATCGATAACTAGACCGATAATCACTGTTGCAATTTTATATGAGGGAGAGGCATAAGCTAACATACTTTCTCTACTTGGATCATATCAACTTATGATTGGAACTATAGAAAGCATCCGCAACTACTAAAGATCATTAAGGTAAAACCCAACCATAACTTTATAAGGTATCAAGTCCTCTTTACTCCCATATGCAACAACCCACCTACTCGGGTTTATGCTTCTCTCACTCAAGCAACCCACCATAGGCAAATCATGAACACATTGCAACACCCTACAACGAGGATCCCTCACGCTTGCGCGACACGGAGAGCACCATAGGACAGCACCAATAATAAAACATGCAACTCAAACCAATCATGATCATCAACCAACCCATAGGACAAAACAGATCTACTCAATCATCATAGGATAGCCATACATCATTGGGAAATAATATATAGCATTGAGCACCATGTTTAAGTAGAGATTACAACAGGGATAAGGGGTGTTACACCTCTGCATAGTGTTGGGGAACGTCGCATGGGAAACAAAAATTTTCCTACGCACACGCAAACCTATCCATGGTGATGAGCATCTACGAGAGGGAGAGTGGATCTACGTACCCTTGTAGATTGCTAAGCGGGAAGCGTTAAGAAACGCGGTTGGTGTAGTCGAACTTCTTCGTGATCCAAATCGCCGAGCGTCCCGCGATCCAATCACGAACCGTCCCGCGAACACATCATGATCCGTCCCGCGAACTCATCACGATCCGTCTCACGATCTTGATCACAATATGTCCCGTGAACTCATCACGATCCGTTCCGTGATCACATCATGAACCGTCTCGCGATCTCGATCACGGTCCTTCCGATCTAGCGCCGAACGGACGGCACCTCCGCGTTCAGCACACGTGCAGCTTGATGACGATCTCCACTGTCTCGATCCAGCGAGAGGAGGTGGAGAGGAGATAGAGTTCACCGGCAGAGTGACGGCGCTCCGGTGATGGTGGTGGAGCAATTCCGGCAGGGCTTCGCCTAAGCGCTGCAGAAAACCGATCTAGAGGAGAAACTATGCACCGGTGTAACGGGTAGCACGTGGCCGGAAATTCTGTCCAAAAACCACCCAATCCTCTAGTATATATAGGAGGAGAGGAGAGGAGAGGCAGCCAAGGCCTTTGGGTCGGCCGAAATAGGAGGTGGGAAGCAATCCTACTTCACCTCCAATCCTAGTTGGAGTAGGATTGCCTCCTATTGGCTGATTTTCCACTTTTTGCTTTAGGACTTTCTCTCCTGCGCCATGGGCCTTTGTGGCTGTTTTTCCAGCCCACTAAGGGCTGGTTATTATTATCCCACAGCCCATGGACCTCTTGGGGTCGAAATACCCCTCCCGGAGGCCTCCCGGTACACTACCGGCACTCCCGGTACACTACCGGCACTCCCGGTACACTACCGATGAGCCCGAAACTTTTCCGGAAACCAAACTGAGACTTCCTATATATGAATCTTTACCTTCGGACCATTACGGAGCTCCTCGTGACGTCTGGTATCTCATCTGGGACTCCGAACAAACTTTGGTCACCACCATACATAACTCTACACTACCGAAACGTCACCGAACCTTAAGTGTGCAGACCCTGCAGGTTCGAGAACTATGTAGACATGACCGAGACACCTCTACGGTCAATAACCAATGGCGGGACCTGGACGTACACATTGGTTCCTACATATTCTATGAAGATCTTTATCGGTCGAACCTCTATGTCAAGGATTTAGTTAATCCCGTATATCGTTCCCTTTGTTCTTCGGTATGTTACTTGCCCGAGATTCGATCGTCGGTATCTCCATACCTAGTTCAACCTCGTTACCGGCAAGTCTCTTTACTCGTTCCGTAATACAAGATCCCGCAACTAACAATTAGTCACATTGCTTGCAAGGCTTATTGTGATGTTAGATTACCGAGTGGGCCCCGAGATACCTCTCCGTCACACGGAGTAACAATTCCCAGTCTCGATCCATGCCAACTCAACAGACACCATTGGAGATACCTGTAGAGCACCTTTATAGTCACCCAGTTACGTTGCGACGTGTGATGCACGCAAGGCACTCCTCCGATATCTGTGAGTTGCATGATCTCATGGTCATAGGAACACATACTTGACATGCGGAAAACAGTAGCAATAAACTGACACGATCATATGCTACGTTTGCAGTTTGGGTCTTGTCCATCACATCATTCTCCTAATGATGTGACCCCGTTATCAAATGACATCTCATGTCCATGGCTAGGAAACACTTAACCATCTTTTGAACAACGAGCTAGTCTATTAGAGGCATACTAGGGACATGGTTTTGTCTATGTATCCACACATGCATTTAAGTCTCCGATCAATACAATTATAGCATGGATAATAAACGATTATCATGAACAAGGAAATATGATAATAACTAATTTATTATTGCCTCTAGGGCATATTTCCAACAGTCTCCCACTTGCACTAGAGTCAATAATCGAGTTCACATCACCATGTTATTCGCATTGTTATGAATCTAACACCCAACAAGTATTGGGGCTCGATCATGCTGTGCATGTGAGAGGTCTTATAGTCAACTGGTCCGCGATATTCAGATCCGTGTGTACTTTGCAAATCTCTATGTCATACCGTAAACACTGCTACAACACTCCACTTGGAACTACTTCCAAATGGCTGCTCCACTATACGTATCCAGATTGCTACTACTAGTCATCCGGATTGGTGCTAAAGCTTGCATCGACGTAACTCTTTACGGCGAACCCTTTATCACCTCCATAATCGAGAAACATCTCCTCAGTCTTTTAGTTACTAAGGATAATCTTGACCGCTGTCCAGTGATCCTACTCCTGGATCACTTTCGTACCCCTTGACAGACTCATGGCAAGGAACACACAGGTGGGGTACACAGCATGGCATACTATATAGAGCCTATGGCTAAGGCATAGGGGACGACGTTCGTCCTTTCTCTTTCTTCTGCCGTGGTCGAGCTTTGAGTCTCACTCAACTTCACACCTTACAAATCAGGCGAGAACTCTTTCTCTGGCTGATCCATTTTGAACTCTTTCAAAATCTTTGTCAAGGTATGTACTCATTGAAAGTCTCATCAAGTCATCCTTGATCTATCTCTATAGATCTTGATGCTCAACAATTAGGTAGTTTTATCAAGGTTTTACTTTGAAAATCACTTTCCAAACAACTGTTTATGCTTTCCAGAAATTCTACATTATTTCCGATCAACAATATGTCATCCACATATACTTATCAGAAATTCTATAGTGCTCCCACTCACTTTATTGTAAATACAAGTTTCTCGTAAACTTTGTATAAACTCAAAAATTTGATCAACTCATCAAAGCATATATTCCAACTCCGAGATGCTTGCTTCAGTCCATAGAAGGATCACTGAAGCTTGCTCACCTTTTAGCATCCTTAGGACTGACAAAACCTTCTGGTTGTATCACATACAACGTTTCTTCAAGTAAACCATTAAGGAAACGATGTTTTGACATCCATCTGCCAGATTTCATAATTGAAAATGCAGCAACTGCTAACATAATTCCAATAGACTTTTAGCATCGCTACGAGTGAGAAAGCCTCATCGCAGTCAACTCCTTGAACTTATCAGAAACTCTATAGTGCTCCCACTCACTTTATTGCAAATACAAGTTTCTCATAAACTTTGTATAAACTACAAAAACTTTGATCACGTCATCAAAGTGTACATTCCAACTCCGAGATGCTTGCTTTAGTCCATAGAAGGATCACTAAAGCTTGCTCACCTTTTAGCATCCTTAGGACTGACAAAACCTTCTGGTTGTATCACATACAACGTTTCTTCAAGTAAACCGTTAAGGAAACGATGTTTTGACATCCATCTGCCAGATTTCATAATTGAAAATGCAGCAACTGCTAACATAATTCCAACAGACTTTTAGCATCGCTACGAGTGAGAAAGCCTCATCGCAGTCAACTCCTTGAACTTGTCACAAACAACTTTGCAACAAGTCGAGCTTTACAAATGGTGACATTCACCATCAGTGTCTGTCTTCATTCTAAAGGTCCATTTGTACTCAACGACCTGCCGTCTAACGAGCAAGTCTACCAAAGTCTATACTTGGTTTTCATACATGGATCCTATCTCGGATTTCATGGCCTCTAACCATTTGTCGGAATCCGGGCCCATCATTGCTTCTCCATAGCTCGTAGGTTCATCGTTGTCCAACAACATGATCTCCAAGACAGAGTTGTCGTACCACTTAGGAGAAGTACACATCCTTGTCGACCTACGAAGTTCGATAGTACCTTGATCCTGAAGCTTCATGATCATCATCATTAACATCCTCTTCAACTAACGTAGGCTTCACAGAAACATCTTTCTGCGCTGCGCTACTCTCTGGTTGAACAAAGGTTTAACAACCTCATCAAGTTCTATCTTCCTCCCACTCAATTCTTTCGAGAGAAACATTTCCTCGATAAAGGATCTGTTTAAGCAACAAACACTTTGCACTTGGATCTGAGATAGAAGGTTCACCCAACTGATCTTAGGGTATTCTATGAAGATGCATTTGTCCGCCTTGGGTTCGACCTCATTAGGTGAAAACATTTTCCACACAAGCGTCGCAGCCCCAAACATTAAGAAATGACAGCTTAGGTTTCTATCAAACCATAATTCACGCGGTGGCATCTCAACGGATTTAGATGGTGCCCTTTTAAAGTGAATGTAGTTGTCTCTAATGCATAACCCCAAAATTATAGTAGTAAAACGACAAGAGACATCATAGCACGCACCATGTCCAATAGAGCATAACTATGATGTTCGGACACACCATCACACTATGGTGTTCCAGGTGGAGTTTAGTTGTGAAACAACTTTCACATTGTCTTAAGTTGTACGCCAAACTCGTGACTCAGATATTCACCTCCACGATCATATCGCAGTCATTTTTATCTTCTTGTCACGATGATCTTTAAACTTCACTCTGAATTTGCTTGAACCTTTCAAACGATTCAGACTTGTGTTTCATTAAGTAAATATACACTATATCTACTCAAATCATCAGTGAAGGTAAGAAAATAACAATATCCACTGCACGCTACAAGACTCACTAGATTGCATACATCAACATGTGTCATTTCCAATGAATCACTTGCCCGCTCCATCCAACGGGGTCCTTTAGTCATCTTGCCCAAGAGGCATGGTTCGCATGCCTCAACCGATTCGAAATCGAATGAGTCCAAATATCCATCACCATGGAGTTTCTTCATGCGCTTTATACCAATATGTCATTTTGCGGCAGTGCCACAAGTATGTGGTACTATCATTATTTAACTTTGTATCTTTTGACATCAATGTTATGAACATGTGTATTACTACGATCAAGATTTCAACAAAGTATTCTCATTGGGTGCATGACCATTGAAGGTATTATTCATGTAAACAAAATAACTATTATTCTCTGACTTAAATGAATAACCGTATTGCAACAAACATGATCTAATCATGTTCATGCTCAACGCAAAACACCAAATAACATTTATTTAGGTTCCTCACTAATCCTGAAGGTAGAGAGAGCGTGCGATGTTGATCACATCAACCTTGGAAACATTTCCAACACACATCGTCACCTCACCCTTAGCTAGTTCTCTGTTTATTCCGTAGCTTTTATTTCGAGTTACTAACATTTAGCAACCGAACCGGTATCCAATTCCCAGGTGCTACTAGGAGTACTAGCAAGGTACACATCAATAACTCGTATATCAAATATACTTCTGTCGATGTTGCCAGCCTTCTTATCTACCAAGTATCTAGGGTTGTTCCGCTTCAACGACCTCTCACCTCATAATAGAAGCACTTAGTCTCGGGTTTGAGTTCAACTTTGGGTTGCTTCACTGGAGCAGCAACTTACTTGCTATCCATGAAGTTTCCCTCCTTGCTCTTGCCCTTTTCGAAACTAGTGGTTTGATTAACCATCAACACTTGACTCTCCTTCTTGATTTCTACCTTCGCGGTGTCAAACATCGCGAACAGCTCAGGGATCAATACTTCTATCCCTGGTGTATTATAGTTCATCACTAAGTTCTAGTAGCTTTAGTGACAGTGACTTGGAGAACTATATCAATCACTATCTTATCTGGAAGATCAACTCCCACTTGATTCAAGCGATTGTAGTACCCAGACAATCTGAGTACATGCTCAACGATTGAGCTATTCTCCTTCATCTTACAGGCAAAGAATCTTGTTGGAGATCTCATATCTCGCAACATAGGCACGAGCCTGAGATCACAATCTCTGCTCCTAGAACATCTCATATGTTCCGTGACATTCAAAACGTTTCGGAGCCTCAATTCTAAGCCGTAATGCATGACGCACTAAACTATCAAGTAGTCATCGAAACGTGCCTGTCAGATGTTCACAACATCTATAGACGACGCTAGAGGGGGTGGCGCACCGAGCGGTGCATTAAGGACATAAGCCTTCTGTGCAGCAATGAGGACAATCCTCAGATCACGGACCCAGTCCGCAATATTGCTACCAACATCTTTCAACTCTATTTCTCTAGGAACATGTAAAAATTTAAGGGAGCTACAGCGCGAGCTAGTAATCTACAACATAATTTGCAAAGACACTTTGACTATGTTCATGATAATGAGTTCAATTAATAATATTACTTAAGAACTCCCACTCAAATTGACATCCCTCCGATCATTCGAGTGATACATGATCCAAATTCACCAACTCAAGTCCGATCATCACGTGAGTTGAGGTGGCTGCAATGGTGAACATCATTATGTTGATCATATCTACTATATGACTCATGTTCGACCTTTCGGTCTCTCGTGTTCCGAGGCCATGTCTGTACATGCTAGGCTCGTCAAGTTTAACCCGAGTGTTCTGCGCGTGCAAATCTGGCTTGCACCCGTTGTATGTGAACGTAGAGTCTATCACACCCGATCATCACGTGGTGTCTCAACACGACGAACTTTCGCAACGGTGCACACTCGGGGAGAACACAGTTCATCTTGAAATTCAAGTGAGGGATCACCTTATAATGCTACCGCCGTACTAAGCAAAACAAGGTGCATAAAAGGATTAACATCTCATGCAATTCATAAGTGACATGATATGGCCATGAACTTGTGTTTAAGATCTCCATCTTCGAAACACCGGCATGATCTCCATCGTCACCGGCACAACACCATGATCTCCATCATCTTGATCTCCATCAATGTGTTGCCATTGGGGTTGTGGCGCCAGCCCTGCTTCTACTTCTATTGCTACCGCTTAGCGATAAAGTAAAGCATTACATAGCGCTGAATGATTGACACGCAGGTCATACAATAATTAAAGACAACCCTATGGCTCCTGCCGGTTGCCGTACTCAACGACATGCAAGTCGTGAAATTCTATACATCACATGATCATCTCATAAATCACATATATCTCATCATGTAATTGGCCATATCACATCGCAACATACCCTGCAAAAACAAGTTAGACGTCCTCTAATTGTTGTTGCATGTTTTACGTGGCTGCTACGGGTATCTAGCAAGAACTATTCTCACCTATGCATAAACCACAACGGTGATACATAGATTGCTTTTCAACCTTCTCAAGGACCGCCTTTGTCGGATCCGATCCAACTAAAGTGAGAGAAACTGTCACCCGCAAGCCATCTAAGCAACAAGTTGCGTCGAGGGAACCGGTCTCTCGTAAGCGTACGAGTAATGTTGGTCCGGGCCGCTTCATCTCACAATCCTGCTGAACCAAAATCCGACCAAGGGAGGAAGCAATCTAAGCATCAATGCCCACAAACCTTTTGTGTTCTACTCGAGATCTCATCGAACCATCAACCTAGCTCTGATACCACTGTTGGGAAACGTCGCATGGGAAACAAAATTTTACCTACGCACACGCAAACCTATCCATGGTGATGAGCATCTACGAGAGGGAGAGTGGATCTATGTACCCTTGTAGATCGCTAAGCGGGAAGCGTTAAGAAACGCGGTTGGTGTAGTCGAACTTCTTCGTGATCCAAATCGCCGAGCGTCCTACGATCCAATCACGAACCGTCCCACGAACACATCATGATCCATCCCGCGAACTCATCACGATCCGTCTCTCGATCTTGATCACGATATGTCCCGCGAACTCATCACGCTCCGTTCCGTGATCACATCACGAACCGTCTCGCGATCTCGATCACGGTCCTTCCGATCTAGCGCCGAACGGACGACACCTCCGCGTTCAGCACACGTGCAGCTTGATGACGATCTCCACTGTCTCGATCCAGCGAGAGGAGGTGGAGAGGAGAGAGAGTTCACCGGCAGCGTGACGGTGCTCCGGTGATGGTGGTGGAGCAATTCCAGCAGGGCTTCGCCTAAGCGCTGCAGAAAACCGATCTAGAGGAGAAACTATGCACCGGTGTAACGGGTAGCACGTGGCCGGAAATTCTGTCCAAAAACCACCCAATCCACTAGTATATATAGGAGGAGAGTAGAGGAGAGGCAGCCAAGGCCTTTGGGTCGGCCGAAATAGGAGGTGGGAAGCAATCCTACTTCACCTCCAATCCTAGTTGGAGTAGGATTGCCTCCTATTGGCTGATTTTCCACTTTTTGCTTTAGGACTTTCTCTCCTGCACCATGGGCCTTTGTGGCTGTTTTCCCAGCCCACTAAGGGCTGGTTATTATTCTCCCACAGCCCATGGACCTCTTGGGGTCGAAATACCCCTCCCGGAGGCCTCCCGGTACACTACCGGCACTCCCGGTACACTACCGATGAGCCCGAAACTTTTCCGGAAACCAAACTGGGACTTCCTATATATGAATATTTACCTCCGGACCATTCCGGAGCTCCGCGTGACGTCCGGGATCTCATCCAGGACTCCGAACAAACGTCGGTCACCACCATACATAACTCGACACTACCGAAACATCACCGAACCTTAAGTGTGCAGACCCTGCGGGTTCGAGAACTATGTAGACATGACCGAGACACCTCTACGGTCAATAACCAATGGCGGGACTTGGACGTCCACATTGGTTCCTACATATTCTACGAAGATCTTTATCGGTCGAACCTCTATGTCAAGGATTCAGTTAATCCCGTATATCGTTCCCTTTGTTCTTCGGTATGTTACTTGCCCGAGATTCGATCGTCGGTATCTCCATACCTAGTTCAACCTCGTTACCGGCAAGTCTCTTTACTCGTTCCGTAATACAAGCCCGCAACTAACAATTAGTCACATTGCTTGCAAGGCTTATTGTGATGTTGCATTACCGAGTGGGCCCCGAGATACCTCTCTGTCACACGGAGTAACAAATCCCAGTCTCGATCCATGCCAACTCAACAGACACCATCGGAGATACCTGTAGAGCACCTTTATAGTCACCCAGTTACGTTGCAACATTTGATACACACAAGGCACTCCTCCGATATCTGTGAGTTGCATGATCTCATGGTCATATGAACACATACTTGACATGCGGAAAACAGTAGCAATAAACTGACACGATCATATGCTACGTTTGCAGTTTGGGTCTTGTCCATCACATCATTCTCCTAATGATGTGACCCCGTTATCAAATGACATCTCATGTCCATGGCTAGGAAACCTTAACCATCTTTTGATCAACGAGCTAGTCTATTAGAGGCATACTAGGGACATGGTTTTGTCTATGTATCCACACATGCATTTAAGTCTCCGATCAATACAATTATAGCATGGATAATAAACGATTATCATGAACAAGGAAATATGATAATAACTAATTTATTATTGCCTCTAGGTCATATTTCCAACACATAGATGGGGAGAGAGTTGGTGATGAAGGTGGCGAAGTTGTTGGTGTAGATCGCTGTCACGATGATGGACCCGACGATGTTTTGGTGCCACCGGGAGAGAGGGGGAGAGAGCCCCCTCGTCCTTCTTCTTCCTTGGACTCCTCCCTAATTGGGAGGAGGGTTTCCCCTGTGGCCCATGGCCTCCATGGAGGTGGAGGGGCGAGAGCCCCTCCAAGATTGGATCTCTCTCGCTGATCCTTCTGTTTCTGCGTTCCCAGATTCTGGCCTTTCACCGTTTCTTAAATCCCCGGAGATCCGTAACTCTGATCGGGCTGAAAATTTTAGGGGATTTTTATTCTAAAAATATCTTCCTTGCGGAAAAATTGGAGGTCCAACCGACCTAAGGGCTGGCCAGAAGCCACCCTGGCACGGCCAGGGGGTAGGCCACTCCCCTGTGGCTTGTGGGCCCCTCAGGCATCGTCTCGCGTCGATTCTTTTTCCCCAAAATCACATATATTCCAAAAAAATCTCTGTAAGTTTTTATCGCGTTTGGACTTCGTTTGGTATGGATATTCTGTGAAACAAAAAACATGCAACAAACATGAACTGGCACTGGGCACTTGATCAATATGTTAGTCCCAAAAATAGTATAAAAGTTGCCAAAAGTATATGAAAGTTGTAGAATATTGGCATGAAACAATCAAAAATTATAGATACAATGGAGATGTATCAGCATCCCCAAGCTTAATTCCTACTCGTCCTTGAGTAGGTAATTGATAAAAAAGATAATTTTTGATGTGGAATGCTACCTAGCATAATCTTGTTCATATAATCTAATCATGGCCTGAATATTAAGACACGAGTGATTCAAAGAAATAGCCTATCATTTGACATTTAGACAATAATACTTCAGGCATACTAATAAAGCATTCATGTCTTCTCAAAATATCATGGATAAAAGAAAGTTATCCCTAACAAATCATATAATTTGTCTATGCGCTATCTTCCCGACACGAAGTACTTATATCATGCACAACCCCAATGACAAGTCAAGCAATTGTTTCACACCTTTTATGTTCTCAAAACTTTTCAACTTTCACGCAATACATGAGCGTGAGCCATGGATAAAGCACTGTAGGTGGAACATGGATAAAAGAAAGTTATCCCTAACAAATCATATAGTTTGTCTATGCGCTATCTTCCCGACACGAAGTACTTATATCATGCACAACCCCGATGACAAGTCAAGCAATTGTTTCACACCTTTTATGTTCTCAAAACTTTTCAACTTTCATGCAATACATGAGCGTGAGCCATGGATATAGCACTGTAGGTGGAATAGAGTATGGTGGAGGTTGTAAGGAAAAGGAGAAGATAGTCTCACGTCAACTAGGCGTATCAACGGGCTATGGAGATTCCCATTAATAGATATCAATGTGAGTGAGTAGGGATTGCCATGCAACGGATGCACTAGAGCTATAAGTGTATGAAAGCTCAAAAAGAAACTATGTGGGTGTGCATCCAACTCGCTTGCTCAAGAATACCTAGGGCAATTTGAGGAAGCCCATCATTGGAATATACAAGCCAAGTTATATAATGAAAAATTCCCACTAGTATATGAAAGTGACAAAATAGGAGACTCTCTACCATGAAGATCATGGTGCTACTTTGAAGCACAAGTGTGGAAAAAGGATAGTAGCATTGTCCCTTCGCTCTTTTCTCTCATTTTTTGTTTTTTGGTGGGATTCTTTGGCCTCTATTATTTTTTATTTGGGCTTCTTTGTCCTCATTTATTTTTTTGTAAAGTTCGGAGACTCATCCCAACTTGTGAGGGAATCATAGTTTCCATCATCCTTTCCTCACATGGGACAATGCTCTAATAATAATGATGATCACACTTTTATTTACTTACAACTCAAGAATTACAACTCATACTAGAACAAAATATGACTATATGAATACCTCCGGCAGTGTACCGTGATGTGCAATGATCTAGCATAGCAATGACATAAAAAGGACAAGCCATGAAAACATGTGCTAGCTATCTTACGATCATGCAAAGCAATATGCCAATGATGGTGCGTGTCATAATAAATGGAACAGTGGAAGCTACATGGCAATATATCTCGGAACGGCTATGGAAATGCCATAATAGGTAGGTATGGTGGCTGTTTTCAGGAAGAGAATATGGTGGGTTTAATGCACTGGTGAAAGTTGCGCGGTACTAGAGAGGCTAGCAATGGTGGAAGGATGAGAGTGCGTATAATCCATGGACTCACATTAGTCATAAATAACTCACATACTTATTGAAAAAGTCTATTAGTTATAAAGGCAATGTATTAGACGCATGCTCCTAGGGAACAGGTTGGTAGGAGTTAACCATCGCACGCTCTCGACCCTGACACAAAGGATGACAATCAATAAACAAATCATGCTCCGACTTCGTTACATAACGGTTCACCATACGTGCATGCTACGGGAACCACAAACTCTTAACACAAGTATTTCTACCAATCCACAATTACTCACTAGCATAACTCTAGTATCACCATCTTTATATCGCAAAACTATTGCAAGGAATCAAACATATCATATTCAGTAATCTACAAGTTTTATGTAGGATTTTATGACTAACCATGTGAATGACCCACTCCTGTTAACTCTCTAAATAGATATAAGTGAAGCATGAGAGTTTAGTTCTTTCTACAAAGGATATGCCCACGCTCTAACAAATATAAGTGAAGCAAAAGAGCATTCTACAAATGGCGGTTTTCTATGTGTAGAGAAACCGACAATCCAAACTTCAAATGATATAAGTGAAGCACATGAAGCATTCTATAAAGCCATACTCAAAAGATATAATTGAGGTGCAAAGAGCCTTCTATAAATCAACCAAGGACTTTCTCATACCAGCGTGGTGCATTATTAAAATAAAAATAAAAATCACACGACGCTCCAAGATTTACGCATATCATGTGACGAATAAACATATAGCTCCAAGTAAAATTACCGATGGGTTTTAGAAGAAAGAGGGGATGCCTTCCGGGGCATCCCAAAGCTTAGTTTCTTGGGAGTCCTTGGTTATTACCTTGGCATGCATCAGTCATCCCCAAGATTACTCTCTTTCCACTCCTTATTCCTTCATCCATCGCAATCTCACCCAAAACTTGAAAACTTCAATCACACAAACCTTAACAAAACCCTCGTGAGATACGTTAGTATAATAAAACAAATTACCACTTTAAGTAATGTTGCCAATCAATTCATATTTTTTCCATTGTAGCTACTGTAATATAACTTTTCCATGAATTATACCAGTGATACAATTGATAGTTTCATCAAAACGAGCAAAACAATGCATCAAAAACAGAATCTGTCAAAAACAGGATAGTCCCTAGTAATCTGAACGTTCACCATACTTATGTAACTGTAAAAATTCTGAAAAAATAGGAAAAATAAAATAATTGCATAGAAGTACTATGTAAATTTTTTAGAAACTTTTGACATTCCAGTAAAAAAAAATGTAAATTCACGCACTACAACCAAAGTTTCTATTTTTGCACTGCACACACCAAAAAAACAATCTAATCACCCTAAAGGCAAATCTTGGCACATTATTTTTATAATACAATGGATTTATGCAAGGGGATAATTTTTTTTGTTGAAAAGTTTCTATAATCAATATTCACAAAGTTTCCATGGGCATGGACAAAGTTCAAGGCTAGCCTCCACTTCAACGTTGCTCGTCTTTCTCACTTTCACTTTTCATTTTGAAAAAGTTTTAAGTTGCCCACTTTATTTTTTTGTTTTAAAACTGTATAAAAGAACACAAAATAATAAAATAACTCTCTAAAACTTCCGGGTTGTCTCCCTGGCAATGCTTTCTTTAAAGCCAATAAGCTAGGCATAAAGTGCTCAAGTAATTGATCCACCCAGATCCCAAGGTGTATCAAAGCCAATTTTAATTAAAAATGATTTGTAATTTAGTAGTTAGAACAAGGTAACATATATCATGCAACAACGAAGTCTAACTCTCTTCCTATGATTGGCATATCATAAAAGAACAATTCATGCACATCAAGTAAAGGCTAATACATAGCATAAGCAGTTTCTTGCAATTTTATCATTTTGGAAACATAGAGAGGTGGAGATGTAGTTCCTCTCTCATAATAATTGCAAGTGGGAGCAACAAGCACATGCATATTATATTCATTAAAATCATCATGTGCAATAGGAAAACACAACCCATCAAAATAATCCTTAATAAGTTAAAACTTCTCCGATATAGAGTAGTTTGGATAATTAAAAAAGATAATAGGACTATCATGTGTGGGTGCAATAGAAAAATTTCATGCTTAACATAAGGAACTATAGCAAGTTAATATTCATAAGCATAATTCATATTGGCATCATGCCACAAGAATAGCAAGCATCAAGTTCATCAAAAAGGGGTATTTCAAAAGAATCCAAGGGATCATAGCAATTATCATAACATTCATCCTTTGGTAAGCACAAAGGGAAATTAAACAATGTATGAGTTGAAGAGTTACTCTCATTAGAAGGTGGGCACAGGTAGCTAATCCGTCGTTCCTCCTTTTGTTCTTCGCTCTCCTCCTCACCTTTTTCATCCAATGAGCTCACAGTGTGATCAATTCCTTCTTCCATAGCTTCTTGCAAAATATTAGTCTCTTCTTGGATAGCGGATACTTTCTCAATAAATTGATCAATATGGGCATTATATTCATAATTGGCAAAACAATAACGAAGCATAGCCAAAATTTGGGATCGGTAAACAACATCATCATAATCTTCATACTTTTCAAAAAAAGCTTCAATTTCATTAGCACCGTTAAAAGCAACAAACTCTTCTATTTGTTACACATTATAGTAATCATAAATACCATTAGCATAAGAAGCCAAGGTTTCATTATCATTAAATTTACATGAAAAGGGAAGGTGTTTAGCCTTTATCCTAGAGCAACAAGTAATATCATATCTCAAGCATAGATTCCAAGCATACCATTTCAACATATGAATTTGATCCCATAACAATTTCCCTTTTTGAGTCAAGCGATAATCCCTAAAGTATTCATGTTGATCCAACGTGTATCCCATTATATAATTGAATGGGGTTTTCTCAGGATTATTAAAGTAGTGCATAATATCTTTCACATAATGAGCATCGAGGGTTTTAGGAGGTTCCCCATCTCCATGAGTAGCAAGTACACCTGTTTTTTTGGTATTTCGTGTTCCATATCCATAACTAAAGATAGAGAACAACTTAGAACAACAAATAAAATAAAGCAAACACGCACACACGACAATATTCACCCCACGCTATTGCTCCCTAGCAACAGTGCCAGAAAAAGGTCTTGATACCCCACAAGCATATGGGCTGAATTGTAGCCTTTCTCCATAAGTAAGAGTGTCGAACCCAATGAGGAGCTAAAGGTAGAAAAAATATTCCCTCAAGTTCTATCGACCACCGATACAACTCTACGCACGCTTAACGTTCGCTTTACCTAGAACAAGTATGAAACTAGAAGTACTTTGTAGGTGTAACGGGATAGGTTTCCAAGATAATAAAGAGCACGTAAATAAAAACTAGGGGCTGCTTAGATAAAGAAACAACTAAGTTCGTCTTAGCAGAGAGCTTTTTTTCACAAGAAGGTTATTTGTCCCGAGGCAATCGATAACTAGACCGATAATCACTATTGCAATTTATATGAGGGAGATGCATAAGCTAACATACTTTCTCTACTTGGATCATACACACTTATGATTGGAACTCTAGCAAGCATCCGCAACTACTAAAGATCATGAAGGTAAAACCCAACCATAGCATTATAAGGTATCAAGTCCTCTTTACTCCCATATGCAACAACCCACCTACTCTGGTTTATGGTTTTGTCACTCAAGCAACCCACCATAGGCAAATCATGAACACATTGCAACACCCTATAGAGGATCCCTCACGCTTGCGCGACACGGAGAGCACCATAGGACAACACCAATAATAAAACATGCAACTCAAACCAATCATGATCATCAATCAACCCATGGGACCAAATGGATTTACTCAGACATCATAGGATAGCCATATATCACTGGGAAATAATATATAGCGTTGAGCACAATGTTTAAGTAGAGATTACAGTCGGGGAACGGTTGTTACACCACTGCATAGAGGGGAGAGAGTTGGTGATGAAAGCGGCGAAGTTGTTGGTGTAGATCGCCATCACGATGATGGCCCCGACGATGTTTCGGTGCATCCGGGAGAGAGGGGGAGAGAGCCCCCTGTTCCTTCTTCTTCTTTGGCCTCCTCCCTAGATGGGAGGATGGTTTCCCCTCGGGTCCATGGCCTCCATGGCGGCGGAGGGGCGATAGCCCCTCCGAGATTGGATCTCTCTCTCTTTGTTTCCTTCTTTTTTTTGCGTTCCCAGATTCTAGCCTTTCACCGTTTCTTAAATTCTCGGAGACCCATAACTCCGATCGGTCTGAAATGTTGAGGGGATTGTTATTATAAACATATATTCCCTACGGCAAAAGGAGAGCTCCAACCGACCTAACTGCTGTCCACAAGCCACCCTGTGGCTTGTGGGCCCCTCGGGCATCGTCTTGCATTGATTCTTTTTCCCAAAAATAACATTATGTGGGACCACAAGCTATGTCGCACTCTCCTTCTAAGGCGTCCAAGGTGTCCTACCGATCTAACTCGGCCTCCTTCTCTTCATACATGCGCACTCTTGGTGTGTCGTGAATAATATCACAGGTAAGGACTGCTTTTGCCCCATAGACCATAAAGAATGCTGTGTATCCCGTTGATCTATTCGGGGTGGTACGAAGACCCCACAGAACGGAGTCAAGCTCCTCTACCCAATTGCAGTCGGATTCATGAAGAGATCAGATCATTCGTGGTTTAATACCACTCATGATGAGGCCATTGGCCCGTTCGACTTGTTCATTGGTCTGCGGGTGATACACCGATGCGTAATCAAGCTTGATGCCCATCTTTGCACACCCGTATTTTACCTCTTGGGTGGTGAAGTTGGATCCATTGTACGTTATTATACTGTGCGGGACATCATAACAGTGTGCCATGCCGGATATGAAGTCGACTACCTGTCCGAACTTGGTTGTTTTGACAAGTTTTGCTTCGATTCATTTGGTGAACTTATCAACCATGTCCAGTAGATATTTATTATTCTTGTTCCCCCCTTTAAGTGGTCCGACCATATCCATCCCCTAGACCGCAAAAGGCCAGGTAATCGGAATTATCCAAAGAGCTATTGGTGGTATGTGGCTTTGATTTCCAAATAGTTGAAATCCCACGCAATGCTGGACAAGTGAGTGGACGTTCGCTCGAGCGAGGGCCAGAAGAAACCAGCCCAAAAAGCCTTTCTTACTAAGGCCCTTGCTGCAGCGTGATGGCCACCCATTCCTGCATGGACTTCAGCCAAGAGTTGCCTTCCTTCTTCCTCAGATATGCCCCACTAGAGTACTAGGGTGGTGCTTTTCTTGTATAAATCACCCTCGCGGACTTTATAAGCCTGGATCGCCGAATTATGCGTCTCACCTCTGTCTGATCGTCAGGGAGTTCTTGGTAAAAAAGGTAAGCGAGGAACGGATCGGTCCATGGTGCGATTACTGCCATGACCTCATGAGCCGAAGGCGTTTCATCCATGACGGAGCCGTCGATGATTTGGTCGTCTAGTTCGTTTACACGGGGAACAACCTCTTCCGCACCGATGGATCCGGCGCCCTTATTGTCGTCCTTCAAAACCACCTACAACTTGTAGAGTCGTTCAAGGAAGGTGTTTTTTGGGACAGGGTCGGGTTTGGCCCCCATGCGGGTCGGTATGTCAGCAGTTTGTTTGTTGTCTCTAGTGACATGATGGAATTCCAGCCCATCGAACCGTGCGAATATTTGAAGGACGATGTTTCATTATGCCCCCATCTTCGAGTTTTTGGCATCGAATTCGCCGTTGATTTGGGAGATGGCAAGGTTGGAGTCTCCCTGTACCTCCAGCCGTTGTATGCCTATTGTAGCTGCCATCCGAAGACCATGCAAAAGTGCTTCGTATTCGGCTGCTTTGTTGGAATCGGCATACATGATTTGCAACACGTATCGGATGTTTTCACCAGTGAGAGATGTGAGAATAACTCCAGCCCCCAGTCCAGCCAGTGTTTTGGATCTGTGGAAGTACATCGTCCAATGGGAGCATGTACTATATTCCCTGGGGAGCTTGGTCTCTCTCCATTCGGCGAGGAAATCTTCCAACACCTGGGATTTAATAGCTTGTCGTGGCTTATAGGCGATTTTGAAAGGAAGGAGTTCAATGGCCTATTTGGCTATGCGGCCGGTGGCGTCCCTGTTATTGAGCATATCGTTCAGGGGTACTTTGGATGCTACCATGACTAAACACTCTTGAAAGTAGTGTCTTAGTTTCTATGATGCCATAAATACTGTATAGGCTATCTTCTGGTAATGCGGGTATCTGGACTTGCATTGTGTTGGCACTTCTGACACATAGTAGACCGGCTTCTGTATTTGGAATTTGTGACCCTCCTCCTCTCATCGGACGACGAGCACTGTGCTAACCACTTGGTTGGCGGCCGATACGTACAATAACATTGGTTCACCGGTGCCTGGTGCTGTGAGTATGGGGTTGCTTGCAAGCAGTGATTTGATTTCTTGTAATGCAGCCGCTGCTTCATCGGTCCACACAAAATTGTTGGCCCGTTTCAACAACCTGTAGAGTGACAAAACCTTTTCACTGAGGCGGGAAATAAAGCGACTTAACGCCGCCATGCAATCCGCCAACTTTTGCACATGCTTTAGCTCTGTAGGAATTGCAAGTTCTGATAGGTTGTAGATCTTAATCAGATTGGCTTCTATTCCTCTATGGGAAACAATGAATCCGAGCAGTTTACCAGCGGCAACTCCAAAGACACATTTCTCTAGATTGAGTCGTATATCGTACTCTCATAAGAAAGCAAAGGTTTGCCTTAGGTCGTCAATCAACTGGCTGACGTGTTTGGTTTTAATGACCACGTCATCCATGTATGCGTTGACTGTTTTACCGACCTATTTCTCGAGACAAGTCTGAATCATGCGCTGGTATGTAGCCGCAGTGTTTCTAGCCCGAAAGGCATTGTGTTGAAGCAGAATGGCCCGTAGGGGGTGATGAATGAGGTTGCAGCTTGATCGGATTCCTTCATTTTGATCTGATGGTATCCGGAATAGGCGTGAGGAAGCACAGTGAGTCGTGTCCGGCTGTGGCGTCAATAATCTGGTCTATGCATGGTAACGGGAAAGTGTCCTAAGGGCAGGCCTTATTGAGGTCTTTAAAGTCGACGCACATCCGCCAGGATTTATCTTTCTTTGGTACCATCACCAGGTTTGCCAACCATTCGGGGTGCTTGATCTCCCGAATGAATCCGACCTCTAGTAATTTGGCTAGTTCTTCGCCCATAGCTTGTTGTTTGGGATCAGAAAAGCAGCATAGAGTCTGTTTGATGGGCTTGAAGCCTGTAATTATGTTCAGACTATGTTCTGCTAGCCGTTGTGGGATTCCTGGCATCTCAGAAGGATGCCAGGCGAAGATGTACCAATTTTCTCGTAAGAATGCTCGCAACGTCTCGTCCACCATGGGGTCTAGATGAGCTCCGATGGACGCTGTTTTATTGAGGTCTGTTGGGTGTACATGATATTTACAATTTCTTCTGCAGGTTTAAAAGACGTGGGTTTGGGCCTTTTGCTAAGGATCACATCGTCCTTGTCGACTGTTGACCGGAGTGCGGTTAATTCCTCTATAGCAAAGGTCTTAGCTAGTGCCTCGAGGGCGAGCGCTACTGTTTTGTTCTCGGCTCGAAGGGCTATATTTGGATCACTAGTGAATTTGATTACCCCGTTTGGGCTTGGCATCTTGAGCTTCATATACCTGTAATGTGGTATAGCCTGGAATTTTGTAAAGGCAGCACGCCCCAACAGGGCGTGGTAGCCACTAGGGAAGGGCACGATATGGAAGAGAAGTTCTTCGGATCGGTAGTTTTTGGGCGTGCTGAACTCCACGTCTAGGGTGTTATGTCCTGTACAATGCGCCTCTTTCCCAGGGATGATCCCCCGGAAGGTTGTGTTGCTATGTTCGATGTGAGATCGCTCAAACTGCATTTTTTCTAGGGTGTCTTCATCGATGAAGTTTAAACCACTGCCGCCATCCATTAGCAATTTTTGTAGCCTGAAACCATCGATGATGGGGTTTAGGACTAGTGTGGCCGGTGTTTGACCAAGATAGATGGTTGGTTGGCAGTATCTCTGAAGGTGATGGGTATGTCTGCCCATAAACTTGTTGCCGCCACATGGTAGACCTATTCGAGTTCTCTAAGAGCTCTTTTCCTCATGTTCCTAGAGGGTAAAGTTTCGTAGATCGTCAGGACTTCATCATTGTATTCTGGTGACATTGTGGAGCGCCTGTTCAGCAGTAGTGCCTCAAGGATGGCCTCTTCACTTTTTGTGACCTACCTAACGACCCAGCAAGCTCTGAAGCTGTGCGTCATGCTCGTGTTCAGCAAGACATATTGTATAGGGAATGGCTTGTCCAATAGTCCTTCAAGGACAGTTCTGACCCCCGTAGGGGGTCTATTTCTTTTTTCGGCGCATTCGTTTTTGGCTAGCCGCTTCGGAGGTATCCTGTTTTTCCAATCTCATCTAGGGTATTCGGTAAAGACTGGTTCCGAAAGTAGCCGTTCGGCTTGCCAGGTGCTGTCCATGGTACAATATTTTTGTACCAGGCCCGATTGCTCGGTGAAGTCGCAAATGTGTCGACGGGCTAGGGCATTGAGGGTCCCTTCGTCATGACAATTGCGACTACAGGTTGCCATTATCTCTTGGTCACTAGAGCCTAGTACTCTGTCTCTAACAAGGAGGAGGCTAGCCCAAAAATGATGAACAGACTCCTATGGTAATTGTTTAACATCCCGTAAGTCTGAAGACTTGGATTCTCCTGTGATGCTTGAGTGCTTGACTTGGGGGTTGGGTGGGAAATTTTTTCGTTCCGCACCATGATGTCAGTCCGGAATCATGGGGTTCAATGCGGGGGAGTTAGAGTCCTCTTCGTCCATAGGACCGTTCCACGCGGGGTTCGAGTTGCGCGCTACTTATTCAAACGGGTTGCACGCTAGATCGGGGATCAATCCCGAACTATTTACGGAGCGAACTCTAGAGTCTGGGTTACAAGGGAGATCTTGATGATCGGAAATTGGGATATAAACCTTCTTTAATTCTGGTTGTTGTTGGGGGGGGGGGGGGGCGAGCCTTCGGCCAGACACTCGACGTTGGTGATTAAGTGAGTGATCGAGGGGGTGCGAATCTTCCTATCATCAGGTTTAAGCCCGATCCGATCATAGAATGGGGTTCGGTCATCGGCCATGCCCATGGTTTGACTCCGATCAAGTATCTCGTTTAGGGATGAGACATTTGTGGGGTACATGTCGTCAGAGCGCACGGGGTCGATCCGCAGCGTCATGGTCCCAGGATCGCTCGACGGCAAATCCAGGTCATATTCGGCCGCGACAGATCTGGGCACATCGACGGGGTTAGCCATTCTAGACAACCTGAGGGTAGAGGCCTCCTCATAGGCGGGGCCCGATGCTTCCGACGTCAAGTCATTGGGATCTATGGGCTCCTCCATGAGAGTTGAGGGCTTCATCCAAGCAAGTTCTCCCCATGAATCAGCGACGAGCTCTAGGTTTCGAAATCTGATTTCTTGATCGGGGAAGAAACTTCTGATCTGGCCAAGATGGTCAGTCGGATCGGCATGCGACAGGATGCTGCCGCCTGCGGAGATCTGACCAGGGACGGAGACATCCTGGCTGCAGATTTCATTGCTTATGAGAAGGCGATCCATCGATTCTTTTGGTGATCACAGCGGAACTCTCAATGAAAGCACCAATGCCAGTGTCAAAACCGGCGGATCTCAGGTAGGGGGTCCCAAGTTGTGAGTCTAGGATCGATGGTAATAAGGGGACGAACGAGATGATGGTTACCCAGGTTTGGGCCCTCCTATGGAGGTAAAACCCTACGTCCTGCTCGATTATATTGATGGTATGAAGGTTACATAGTTGATCTACCTTGAGATTATATAGCTAAAACACTAGAAGAGTTTCTCTGCCTTACCATCTAAAACCCTATGGCTTATATAAGCACCAATGTTCCCTAGGGTTACACATAGTCGGTTGCCCACCAGAGGGGAAAAACATGCCGAATATACTATCTTGAACTTCAAAGACACACCACGACTCCTGAAGTCTCCTTGATAGTGACGGGGCCTTCGATTGACCCAATCCTCAACGAGCGGCCCATGAGTCCGGCCCATGAGAAATAGACCGGCTGTCCGAGGACCCCTTAATCCCGGACTCCCTCACCTGGGACTGTGTGTCCTTTGGTTTAAATACCAAGCCTCTCCAAACCAGATGTACAACTGTCACAACAATTGGAACTGGGTCATCAAACCATTGTCTTCACTGAGCTCCTGGTTCCATTTCTTCAACCCTTCTATTTCCTCAAGTACTTGCTAATGAATGTGATCATTACCGTATGAATAATTTGAATGAAGACTTTGTCAATCCCCTCATCCCAAATTCTTCAGTCTCCTTGTTCTTCGTCTGCTTATCCTGATTTCATGCTACTTATGCTGTGTGTATCTTTTCATTTGATCATGATGATTATGCTACTGCTATATTTTGTATACACTTGAGTACTTATTCCGCTGCCTGAATTTCGTCACTTAGCAAATTCCTCAGTGACAAATTTGTAAAAAATGCCTATTCACCCCCCTCTTGTCAATATAACGCACTTCCACAACTTCCTAATTTTCTTTAGTTTGAAACCATTAGCAAACATGGCAACTATGCCCGTATAAGATCTTTTGGTTAATGCTTAGTTAGCAGATGGCAACATGCTCTTTTCTGTCCCCAAACACTGTTCATTGCCATGCTTTTGCTGGGCCACATGGCGACTACTTCATGCTTAATTTCAATGTTGTTTGTGGTGCAAGCATGGCAACTATATCTGGGTAACAACTTACCAGTTTTCCATACCGCTTTAGTTAGCAGATGGCAACTTCCTATTTGTCTGCAACCCATTATTTTCCATGCTTCTACAGGGCCTCATGACAATTGCCTCTTCTGCTATAGTATGAAACCAGTAGCTAAGATGGTAACTTTTGCGCGAACCACAATGGTATCGTTTGCCATCAGACATCGTACAATTATGGAAATTTTATTTTTATGTTCTCTCAGTACTACATATGCGTGTTTCCAACTAGACCACCATGTCTTGTTATTATTTTTTTGTTGTAATTCAATGATCACTGGCACTTTTTTCATACTAAGATGGAAAATCAGTGTGAATGAGAATCTTAATGTGTTGGTATTCTTCTTAGTTAGTATATGGCAACTTGCACTCTTATCATGCCATTCATTTTTTCTGCAACATGGCAAACTAAGTTATTCTTGAATATGAAACACATGGAAATTTTTGGTCCATCTGACTAGCAAACATGACAATTTTCCTTGTCACTGACTTCATCAGTTGCCATGCTACATTATGCATTCATGGCAATTTTCACTATCTTTCCCTTACACTCATGTGCACTTGTTCTTATTATAGCTTCATGGTTCGCAACCACCAGGAAGATGAGCATGATGACTTCATGGAGCTGCCGCCACAGAATGATACGACTGGTGCCAAGAAATACGGGGACGAGGTTCTTTATTCTTCCTTTCATCGTGTTTATGAGAGTTCATTCTTTTACTTATGGTATTTTTATCGGATAGAACATGACAAGAATAACCGTGTTTTTGTTTTGTAGAAGAAGAAATGCATGCACAATAGGGCTTCACAAGAACGACTGACTATATTGATCCAAGGATTTAGCAACGGATAGTAGTCAGCTGCCGAGGAGATGGGGATGCAGGCATTGATGGATGTGCCATGTATAAATTTAGTGAACCCCGTGTGTCTCGGTGTACTAAAGATCCGGTCCATTAGTACCCCTTACTTGTGCACGGGCAGTTGCAGCCACACCTGCAACAAGGACCACTGAAGGACTACTGGAAGTAGGCGTGAAGACGTCAAAGGGACGCTCAAGTCAACGAACACAATACCGAAGACCAAGGGCTGTAACCACGACAAGATCTTGCCGGGGGTGGCCTGCAGAGCCCCGACAAGAAGGGCACTTGGCAAGACCTCGCCACCTTGCCAGCGCGGAGACCAGGTGTCGACTCCCAGGATACGTGTCAAGGCGCTGGCGAAGGAGAGGCTAAGGGGTGCAGATGGGACGGGCCACTGTCCCATCCCGTAGAAGGTCAGGGACGCTGACGGAGCATTAAATGCATTTGTCCCACTTCGTCATGGTTAGGTATGTTAGCACTGTAGCACTGTGCGCCTCGTGCACGCACTGTACGCCACTGTGGGATCCCCTTAGTCATATAAAAGGAGGCCCAAGGCATTATGAGAGAGGACTTTTGGCTCCCATCTTCTAGCTCACGCGCATAGCAGCTCCTCGTAGCGCTCCTGTAGCTGGAACCTCAAAAACACCAATAATACACCGATGCAGGAGTAGGGTTTTACGCTGCATAGCGGCCCAAACCTGGGTAAAAACCTCCCCTCGCGCCGTTCATGTGATATGCTCTTTGTACATACCTTCTCTCCGCTGAACCACAAAGGGATCTTCATGGTCCCATAGGTGTCGTGCACCGACATCTTCGGCACGCCAGGTAGGGGGACAGGTGGTACGAACCCGATCATGCAATCTGTGCGCCAGTTTACCCATCGCAATGCCCCCCCCCAAGAATAAGGGTTTCACGACGGTCGACCCATCCACGTCCCGCACGCTCATAGCCATTCATACGGGCGGCGGTGTGGATGCGGGCGCAGGCCAAGAGCCTCCACGACGCTCTGGAGATCAAAGCCAAGCCAGCGGCGCCGTCCGCAGCGATGGTGGCTAGCCACATGCCGCTGGTGTTGGGGAATGTCGCATGGGAAACAAAATTTTTCCTACGCACACGCAAACCTATCCATGGTGATGAGCATCTACGAGAGGGAGAGTGGATCTACGTACCCTTGTAGATCGCTAAGCGGGAAGTGTTAAGAAACGTGGTTGGTGTAGTCGAACATCTTCGCGATCCAAATCGCCGAGCGTCCCGCGATCTCATCATGATCCGTCCCGTGATCCAATCACGATCCGTCCCGCGAACTCATCACGATCCGTTCCGTGATCACATCATGAACCATCTCGCGATCTCGATCACGATCTGTCCTGTGAACTCATCATGATCCGTTCCGTGATCACATCACGAACCGTCTCGCGATCTCGATCACGGTCCTTCCGATCTAGCGCCGAACGGACGACACCTCCGCATTCAGCACACGTGCAGCTTGATGACGATCTCCACCGTCTCGATACAGCAAGAGGAAGTGGAGAGGAGAGAGAGTTCACCGGCAGCATGACGGCGCTCCGGTGATGGTGGTGCAGCAATTCCGGCAAGGCTTCGCCTAAGCACTGTGGAACTACGATCTAGAGGAGAAACTATGCACCGGTGGAACGGGTAGCACGTGGCCGGAAATTCTGTCCAAAAACTACCCAATCCACTAGTATATATAGGAGGAGAGGAGAGGAGAGGCAGCCAAGGCCTTTGGGTCGGCCGAAATAGGAGGTGGGAAGCAATCCTACTTCACCTCCAATCCTAGTTGGAGTAGGATTGCCTCCTATTGGCTGATTTTCCACTTTTTGCTTTAGGACTTTCTCTCCTGCGCCATGGGCCTTTGTGGCTGTTTTCCCAGCCCACTAAGGGCTGGTTATTATTCTCCCACAGCCCATGGACCTCTTGGGGTCGAAATACCCCTCCCGGAGGCCTCTCGGTACCCTACCGGCACTCCCGGTACACTACCGATGAGCCCGAAACTTTTCCGGAAACCAAACATGGACTTCCTATATATGAATATTTACCTCCGGACCATTCCGGAGCTCCTCGTGACGTCCGGGATCTCATCCGGGACTCCGAGCAAACTTCGGTCACCACCGTACATAACTCTACACTACCGAAACGTCACCGAACCTTAAGTGTGCAGACCCTGCGGGTTCGAGAACTACGAAGATCTTTATCGGTTGAACCTCTATGTCAAGGATTCAGTTAATCCCGTATAACGTTCCCTTTGTTCTTCGGTATGTTACTTGCCTGAGATTCGATCGTCGGTATCTCCATACCTAGTTCAACCTCGTTACCGGCAAGTCTCTTTACTCGTTCCGTAATACAAGATCCCGCAACTAACAATTAGTCACATTGCTTGCAAGGCTTATTGTGATGTTGCATTACCGAGTGGGCCCTGAGATACCTCTCCGTCACACGGAGTAACAAATCCCAGTCTCGATCCATGCCAACTCAACAGACACCATCGGAGATACCTGTAGAGCACCTTTATAGTCACCCAGTTATGTTGCGACGTTTGATACACACAAGGCACTCCTCCGATATCCGTGAGTTGCATGAAATCATGGTCATAGGAACATATACTTGACATGCAGAAAACAGTAGCAATAAACTGACATGATCATATGCTATGTTTGTAGTTTGGGTCTTATCCATCACATCATTCTCCTAATGATGTGATCCCGTTATCAAATGACATCTCATGTACATGGCTAGGAAACCTTAACCATCCTTTGATCAACGAGCTAGTTCATTAGAGGCATACTAGGGACATGGTTTTGTCTATGTATCCACACATGCATTTAAGTCTCCGATCAATACAATTATAGCATGGATAATAAACGATTATCACGAACAAGGAAATATGATAATAACTAATTTATTATTGCCTCTAGGGCATATTTCTAACAGTCTCCCACTTGCACTAGAGTCAATAATCTAGTTCACATCACCATGTGATTCACATTGTTACGAATCTAACACCCAATGAGTTTTGGGGCTCGATCATGCTTTGCATGTGAGAGAGGTCTTATAGTCAACAGGTCTGCGATATTCAGATCCGTGTGTACTTTGCAAATCTCTATGTCAAACCGTAAACACTGCTACCACACTCCACTTGGTACTATTTCCAAATGGCTGCTCCACTATACGTATCCAGATTGCTACTACTAGTCATCCGGATAGGTGTTAAAGCTTGCATCGACGTAACTCTTTACGACGAATTCTTCATCACCTCTATAATCAAGAAACATTTCCTTAGTCCTCTGGTTACTAAGAATAATTCCGACCGCTGTCCAATGATCCACTCCTGGACCACTCTTGTACCCCTTGACAGACTCATGGCAAGGCACACACAGGTGCGATACACAGCATGGCATAATATAGAGCCTATGGCTAAGGCATAGGGGACGACGTTCATCCTTTCTCTTTCTTCTGCCGTTGTTGAGCTTTGAGTCTCACTCAACTTCACACCATACAAATCAGACGAGAACTATTTCTCTGGCTAATCCATTTTGAGCTCTTTCAAAATCTTGTCAAGGTATGCACTCATTGAAAGTCTCATCAAGCATCTTGATCTATCTCTATAGATTTTGATGCTCAATGATTAGGTAGCTTTATCCAGGTCTTCCTTTGAAAAACACTTTTCAAACAACCTTTTATGCCTTCCAGAAATTCTACATTATTTCTGATCAACAATATGTCAACCACATATACTTATCAGAAACTCTATAGTGCTCCCACTCACTTTATTGCAAATACAAGTTTCTCATAAACTTTGTATAAACTACAAAAACTTTGATCACGTCATCAAAGTGTATATTCCAACTCCGAGATGCTTGCTTTAGTCCATAGAAGGATCACTGAATCTTGCTCATCTTTTAGCATCCTTAGGACTGACAAAACCTTCTGGTTGTATCACATACAACCTTTCCTTAAGTAAACCGTTAAGGAAAAGATGTTTTGATATCCATCTGCCAGATTTCATAATTGAAAATGCAGCAACTGCTAACATAATTCCAACAGACTTTTAGCATCGCTACAAGTGAGAAAGCCTCATCGCAGTCAACTCCTTGAACTTGTCACAAACAACTTTGCAACAAGTCGAGCTTTACAAATGGTGACATTCACCATCAGTGTCTGTCTTCATTCTAAAGGTCCATTTGTACTCAATGACCTGCCGTCTAACGAGCAAGTCTACCAAAGTCTATACTTGGTTTTCATACATGGATCCTATCTCGGATTTCATGGCCTCTAACCATTTGTCGGAATCCGGGCCCATCATTGCTTCTCCATAGCTCGTAGGTTCATCGTTGTCCAACAACATGATCTCCAAGACAGAGTTGTCGTACCACTTAGGAGAAGTACACATCCTTGTCGACCTACGAAGTTTGATAGTACCTTGATCCTGAAGCTTCATGATCATCATCATTAACGTCCTCTTCAACTAACGTAGGCTTCACAGAAACATCTTTCTGCACTGCGCTACTCTCTGGTTGAACAAAGGTTTAACAACCTCATCAAGTTCTATCTTCCTCCCACTCAATTCTTTTGAGAGAAACATTTCCTCGAGAAAGGATCCGTTTAAGCAACAAACACTTTGCACTAGGATCTGAGATTGAAGGTTCACCCAACTGATCTTAGGGTATTCTATGAAGATGCATTTGTCCGCCTTGGGTTCGACCTCATTAGGTGAAAACATTTTCCACACAAGTGTCACAGCCCCAAATATTAAGAAATGACAGCTTAGGTTTCTATCAAACCATAATTCACACGGTGTCATCTCAACGGATTTAGATGATGCCCTATTTAAAGTGAATGTAGTTGTCTCTAATGCATAACCCCAAAAATTATAGTAGTAAAATGATAAGAGACACCATAGTATGCACTATATCAATAGAGCATGACTATGATGTTCGGACACACCATCACACCATGGTGTTCTAGGTGGCGTTAGTTGTGAAACAAATTTCACATTCTCTTAAGTTGTATGCCAAACTCCTAACTCAGATATTCACCTCCACGATCATATCGCGGTCATTTTTATCTTCTTGTCACGATGATCTTTAAACTTCACTCTGAATTTGCTTGAACCTTTCAAACGATTCAGACTTGTGTTTCATTAAGTAAATATACACTATATCTACTCAAATCATCAGTGAAGGTAAGAAAATAATGATATCCACTGCACGCTACAAGACTCACTAGATTGCATACATCAACATGTATCATTTTCAATGAATCACTTGCCCGCTCCATCCAACGGGGTCCTTTAGTCATCTTGCCCAAGAGGCATGGTTCGCATGTCTCAACCGATTCGAAATCGAATGAGTCCAAATATCCATCAGCATGGAATTTCTACATGCGCTTTATACCAATATGACATTTAGCGGCAGTGCCACAAGTATGTGGTACTATCATTATTAACTTTGTATCTTTTGACATCAATGTTGTGAACATGTGTACTACTACTATCAAGATTTCAACAAACCATTCTCACTGGGTGCATGACCATTGAAGGTATTATTCATGTAAACAGAATAACCATTATTCTCTAACTTAAATGAATAACCGTATTGCAATAAACATGATCTAATCATGTTCATGCTCAACGCAAAACACCAAATAACATTTATTTAGGTTCGTCACTAATCCTGAAGGTAGAGAGAGCGTGCGATGTTGATCACATCAACCTTGGAAACACTTCCAACACATATCGTCACCTCACCCTTAGCTAGTTCTCCGTTCATTCCGTAGCTTTTATTTCGAGTTAATAACATTTAGCAACCGAACCTGTATCCAATACCCAGGTGCTACTAAGAGTACTAGCAAGGTACAAATTAATAACTCGTATATCAAATATACTTCTATCAATGTTGCCAGCCTTCTTATGTACCAAGAATCTAGGGTTGTTCCGCTTCAGCGACCTCTCACCTCATAATAGAAGCACTTAGTCTCGGGTTTGAGTTCAACTATGGGTTGCTTCACTGGAGCAGCAACTGACTTGTTATCCATGAAGTTTCCCTCCTTGCTCTTGCCCTTCTCGAAACTAGTGGTTTGATTAACCATCAACACTTGACGCTCCTTCTTATTTTCTACCTTCGCGGTGTCAAGCATCGCGAACAGCTCAGGGATCAATACTTCTATCCCTGGCATTTTAAAGTTCATCACTAAGTTATAGTAGCTTTAGTGACAGTGACTTGGAGAACTACATCAATCACTATCTTATCTGGAAGATCAACTCCCACTCGATTCAAGCGATTGTAGTACCCAGATAGTCTGAGCACATGCTCAACGATTGAGCTATTCTCTTTCATCTTCCAGGCAAAGAATCTCGTTGGAGATCTTATATCTCGCAACTCGGGCACGAGCCTGAGATCACAATCTCAGTTCTTAGAACATCTCATATGTTCCGTGACGTTCAAAACGTTTCGGAGCCTCAATTCCAAGCCATAATGCATGACGCACTAAACTATCAAGTAGTCATCGAAACGTGTCTGTCAGATGTTCACAACATCTACAGACGACGCTAGATGGGGTGGCGCACCGAGCGGTGCATTAAGGACATAAGCCTTCTGTGCAGCAATGAGGACAATCCTCAGATCACGGACCCAGTCCGCAATTTTGCTACCAACATCTTTCAATTCTATTTCTCTAGGAACATATAAAAATACAAGGGAGCTACAGCGCGAGCTAGTAATCTACAACATAATTTGCAAAGATACTTTGACTATGTTCATGATAATGAGTTCAATTAATCATATTACTTAAGAACTCCCACTCAAATTGACATCCCTCCTATCATTCGAGTGATACATGATCCAAATTCACCAACTCAAGTCCGATCATCACGTGAGTTGAGGTGGCTGCAATGGTGAACATCATTATGTTGATCATATCTACTATATGACTCATGTTCGACCTTTCGGTCTCTTGTGTTCCGAGGCCATGTCTGTACATGCTAGGCTCGTCAAGTTTAACCCGAGTGTACTGCGCGTGCAAATCTGGCTTGCACCCGTTGTATGTGAACATAGAGTCTATCACACCCGATCATCACGTGGTGTCTCAACACGACGAACTTTCACAACGGTGCACACTCGGGGAGAACACAATTTATCTTGAAATTAAGTGAGGGATCACCTTATAATGCTACCGTCGTCCTAAGCAAAACAAGGTGCATAAAAAGGATTAACATCACGTGCAAATCATAAGTGACATGATATGGCCATGAACTTGTGCTTTTGATCTCCATCTAGAAAGCACCGGAATGATTTCCATTGTCACCGGCATGACACCATGATCTCCATCATATTTATCTCCATCAACGTGTTGCCATCAGGGTTGTCACGCCCTGCATGCTTCTACTACTATTGCTACCGTAGCGATAAAGTAAAGCATTACATAGCGCTTAATGATTGACACGCAGGTCATACAATAATTAAAGACGACCCTATGGCTCCTGCCGGTTGCCGTACTCATCGACATGCAAGTCGTGATAATCTATACATCACATGATCATCTCAAACATCACATATATCTCATCATGTAATTGGCCATATCACATCACAACATACCCTGCAAAAACAAGTTAGACGTCCTCTAATTGTTGTTGCATATTTTATGTGGATGCTACGGGTATCTAGCAAGAACAATTCTCACCTATAAATAAACCACAACGGTGATACACTAGTTTGCTTTTCAACCTTCTCAACGACCGCCTTTGTCGAATCCGATCCAACTAAAGAGAGAGAAACTGTCACCCGCAAGCCATCTAGGCAACAAGTTGCGTCGAGGGAACCGGTCTCTCGTAAGCGTACGCGTAATGTTGGTCCGGGCCGCTTCATCTTACAATCCCGCTGAACCAAAATATGACCAAGGGAGGAAGCAATCTAAGCATCAACGTACCCTTGTAGATCGCTAAGCGGGAAGCATTAAGAAACGCGGTTGGTGTAGTCGAACATCTTCACGATCCAAATCGCCGAGCTTCCCGCGATCTCATCACGATCCGTCCCGCGATCCAGTCACGATCCGTCCCGCGAACTCATCACGATCCGTTCCGTGATCACATCACGAACCGTCTCGCGATCTCGATCACGATCTGTCCCGTGAACTCATCACGATCCGTTCCGTGATCACATCACGAACCGTCTCGCGATCTCGATCACGGTCCTTCCGATCTAGTGCCGAACGGACGGAACCTCCGCGTTCTGCACATGTGCAGCTTGATGATGATCTCCACCGTCTCGATCTAGCAAGAGGAAGTGGAGAGGAGAGAGAGTTCACCAGCAGCGTGACGGCGCTCCGGTGATGGTGGTGGAGCAATTCCGGCAGGGCTTCGCCTAAGCACTGTTGAACTACGATCTAGAGGAGAAACTATGCACCGGTGGAACGGGTAGCACGTGGCCGGAAATTCTGTCCAAAAACCATCCAGTCCACTAGTATATATAGGAGGAGAGGAGAGGAGAGGCAGCCAAGGCCTTTGGGTCGGCCAAAATAGGAGGTGGGAAGCAATCCTACTTCACCTCCAATCCTAGTTGGAGTAGGATTGCCTCCTATTGGCTGATTTTCCACTTTTTGCTTTAGGACTTTCTCTCCTATGCCATGCGCCTTTGTGGCTGTTTTCCCAGCCCACTAAGGGCTGGTTATTATTCTCCTACAGCCCGTGGACCTCTTGGGGTCGAAATACCCCTCCCGGAGGCCTCTCGGTACACTACCGGCACTCCCGGTACACTACCGATGAGCCCGAAACTTTTCCGGAAACCAAACTGGGACTTCCTATATATGAATCTTTACCTCCGAACCATTTCGGAGCTCCTCGTGACATCCGGGATCTCATCCGGGACTCCGAACAAACTACGGTCACCACCATACATAACTCTACACTACCGAAACATCACCGAACCTTAAGTGTGCAGACCCTGCGGGTTCGAGAACTATGTAGACATGACTGAGACACCTCTACGGTCAATAACCAATGGCGGGACCTGGACGTCCACATTGGTTCCTACATAATCTACGAAGATCTTTATTGGTCGAACCTCTATGTCAAGGATTCAGTTAATCCCGTATAACGTTCCCTTTGTTCTTCGGTATGTTACTTGCCCGAGATTCGATCGTCGGTATCTCCATACCTAGTTCAACCTCGTTACCGGCAAGTCTCTTTACTCGTTCCGTAATACAAGATCCCGAAACTAACAATTAGTCACATTTCTTGCAAGGCTTATTGTGATGTTGCATTACCGAGTGGGCCCTGATATACCTCTCCGTCACACGGAGTAACAAATCCCAGTCTCGATCCATGCCAACTCAACAGACACCATCGGAGATACCTGTAGAGCACCTTTATAGTCACCCAATTATGTTGCGACGTTTGATACACACAAGGCACTCCTCCGATATCCGTGAGTTGCATGATCTCATGGTCATAGGAACATATACTTGACATGCAGAAAACAGTAGCAATAAACTGACACGATCATATGCTATGTTTGTAGTTTGGGTCTTATCCATCACATCATTCTCCTAATGATGTGATCCCGTTATCAAATGACATCTCATGTCCATGGCTAGGAAACCTTAACCATCCTTTGATCAACGAGCTAGTCCATTAGAGGCATACTAGGGACATGGTTTTGTCTATGTATCCACACATGCATTTAAGTCTCCGATCAATACAATTATAGCATGGATAATAAACGATTATCATGAACAAGGAAATATGATAATAACTAATTTATTATTGCCTCTAGGGCATATTTCCAATAGCTGGACCTCAGGATGAAGCCATGCGGCCTGCAGGTGGCGCGGCGAACACCAGAGATGGTGGGGCGCCCTTCAAGACGCATACGCGGTGCAATACACCGCGGCCTTCTCAGGTCGCACACGACGAACAGCGCCGCGGCGACGTGGGTCCAGGCGCACCCATGGAAAAGCCCCTGCGCATCACCCCCGAGATGCGCATGATCAACATGCACGCCAAAGTGCTGACAGAGGTGGCACGAGGTCACGGGACCATGATGAAGCTCCTTCTAACACTGTTAGGAGTCAGAGCACCTAGCGTTCATCACACCTCCCGCTGCCAACCTCGTCGGCAGAAGCATTGGCGCGAGCAAAACTGCTCCTGAACTTCCCTCTTGCGATAGAGAAGCTCAATGAGTGGAGAGCTACTATCCAGGGCCTCGTTAGCTTCACTGACATGGGTGGACCACAACAGGTGGAGCCCTCACAACAGCGGTTCGTCGAGTCAGCGCGCTCTAATGGCGACGAGGCCGGAGGTGGTACGACCATGATGCACTCTCCCCCGCGAAGACGGCGGCGGTCGCCGTCTAGGCCGGTAGGTGCCCGCGATGACGACTCCACTTCGTTATCTGATCCGCAGACTCGCCACGATCAACGTCAAGTTCTTCAGGAGCATACCAAGGAGGACGCCCAGACCACCATCGAGTGGCGGCAGGAAATGCACCATCAATCCGATAAGTGCGTGGGGCATACTGTAGACAAGCCTGCGCTAGGGTATCCTGTCGACCTGCCTTATGAGGTGGGTTTTCCAGCGTTTACCTGTGAGCCGCGACAAGTCCAGTGGCCCAATTCCCAAATGTTCAAGTCGGAGGTCCCGGAGAAATACAATGACAAGACCCACCCGTCGGAGTTCTTGAGCATCTACACCATTGCGGTGCAGGCTGCTGGAGCTCGCGACGACAAGATACTCGCCAACTACTTCTCGTTGCTACTCAAGCCCAACGTCAGGTCATGGTTGATGCATCTACTGGAGAATTCCATTTCGTCCTGGGCAGACCTATGCCACGAGTTTGTTGGTGCCTTTACCGGAGGCCACGAAGCTCCTGGTCAAGCAAGCATTTTGCATCTCATCCCCAGAAGGAAGGCGAAACCTTGCGCAAGTACATTCAGAGATTCAGTCGCATACACAACAACATCCCATATATTCATCCTGCCGCTGTTATCAGCGCGTTTCATCAGAACATGCATAACTACAGGATGCGCGAAGAGCTGGCGATGAATAAGGTCAAGGATGTCGTTGAGCTCTACACCTGGCTGATAGGTGTGCTCGAGATGAGGAAGGGAGAAGACTCCCCGACGAGTACGCCAATGTTGGGGACAACTCTGACGAAGACACTACTGCCCCGGTGAGAAAAGGCCAATGGCAGAACAAGAAGCGCAAGGACAAGGCCATGCTTGACGTCGAGGAGTCTGGCAACCTTGGCGCCGCCAAGAAGACAAAGGTTGACAAACCTGGCAAGGAGATTGCCGGGTGCGCCTCTTGTCAGGCCTTGGCGGCCGCCGACAAGCCGGAGGGCTCCAACAAGCAGTATTGCAAGATCCATCGCACCAAGGGCCACGACCTCCAAAACTCCCGACAAGTCGAGCAGCTTGCCGAAAGGCAGAAAGCTGAGTACGTAAGGCGAGACAAGGAGAAGGCCCAAGAAGGTGCAGAGGGGTCCGTCAAGAAGCGCAGAGGCCGAGGAGGTCGCCGTGGCAAGGCCTAGCAGCAAGAGAGGCCCGCTCGAGGCCGCGACAAGGAAGAGGAGGATGAAGATGGCAATGAAGAGGATGATGAGTCCATCAAACACGAGTTTCAGAGAGCTACAAATGCCATGTGCGTTGACAGAGGTGCCTCGTTGCATTCTTCCCGCCGCGAGCTCAAACAATGGGCTCATGAGATTAATTCAACGGAACCATCTGTTGAAGCCCAGAAACCCCTGAGATGGTCCCACACGCCTATCATTTTTGACGCTGAGGATCACCCTGATCGCGCAACAGCGGTCAGGTGTCTGCCATTGTTGGTTTTGCCAATGATTCGCAACCTCAAATTGAAGAAAATGTTAGTTGATGGTTGGGCCGGTCTGAATCTGATCTCGCCTGATGTGATCAAGAGATTGCAAATTCCTGACAAGGATCTTGAAGAGACACACACTTTTCAAGGGATCAATCCAGGAAGGACTCAGACAAAGGGCAAGATCACATTGCCGGTAACATTTGGTAGTGACATGAACTTTAGAAGAGAGAAGATTGTTTTTGATGTTGCCAAGATACCCTTGCCATACAATGGGATACCTGGACACCCAGTGCTGGCCAAGTTCATGGCGGCGTCGCACTATGCTTACAACGTGTTGAAGATTCCTGGGCCGATCAACGCCATCACGATCAACTCTGACGAGAAGGACACACTTATCTGTGCCGACCAGCTTTACCAGGAAGCAGTTGCGGCACCTGCCGCAAAGGCACCTGCTCCTGCCATTGAAGCTCCTGGGGGAAAGAAGACCGGCAAGGCCTTTGGTGCACACTCCAAGAAGTGCGCCTCTTCGGAGTGCCGCGCTCCCGTCGACGATGTGCCAGAGATATCCACCGGCAAGAACAACAAATCCAAGGCAGCTCCACCTGAAACCAAGAAGGTGCCCGTCAAGGAGGATGGCATGAGGGGAACTTTCACCATAAGTTCCACCCTCGATGACAAATAGGAAAGTGCGCTCGTTGCCTTCCTATGGGAAAACATCGATGTGTTTGCATGGAAACCATCTGATGTCCCCAGTGTTCCCAGGGAGGTAATTGAGCACCACCTTGCCGTCTATCCCCACACGTGGCTCGTCAAGCAAAAAGTTAGGAAGCAAGCCTTAGAACAGCAAGGATTCACTGTCGAGGAAATCAGGAAATTGGAAGCGGCAGGCTAGGTCAGGAGAGTGCTTGATCCAACATGGTTGGCCAGTCCAGTTGTGGTGTGCAAGGCGAATGGGAAATGGAGGCTGTGCATTGATTATACAGATCTCAACAAAGCCTGTCCAAAAGGTCCTTTCCCCTTTCCGCGCATCGACTAGATTGTGGACTCCACTGCAGGCTGTGTTTTGTTGTCCTTCTTCGATGCTTATTCAGGATACCACCAGATCTTCATGTCCAGGCAAGATGAAGAGAAGACCACATTTATCACCCCATGTGGTACGTATTGCTTTATGCGTATGCCTTTCGGGTTGAAAAGTGCTGGTTTGACATTTGCAAGAGCAGTCCAGATTTGTTTTGAGCCCCGGCTACATAGAAATATGGAAGCCTATATGGATGACATAGTGGTCAAAACCAAGGACAAAGCAACGCTCGTGCAGGACATGGAAGAGACGTTTGCAAATCTGTGCAAGATCAACTTGAAGCTCAATCTTGAGAAATGCGTGTTCCGTGTTCCATCCAGCAAGCTTCTCGGGTTCTTTGTATCTCAGCGCAGGATCGAGGCGAACCCCGACAAGATCAAAGCAGTTGAGCAGATTGAAGCACCAAAACGTGTCAATGTTGTACATCGTCTTGCCGGTTGCGTTACGACTCTGAGTAGGTTCATCTCGAAGTCTGCTGAGCGTGCCCTGCCCCTTTTCAAAATCTTGAAGAGGGCAGGTCCAATGAAGTGGACTCCGGAAGCAGAGATAGCGCTGCAGGATTTCAAGAAGTACCTCTCCTCTCCGCCGATACTACTCGCGCCTAGACCACAAGAGTTGTTGTTCCTATACTTGGCGGCAACGAATCAAGTGTCTAGCACTGCATTGTAGCGTAGAGAGAAGCCGACGAAGAAGTAGCTACTGAAGTAGGACCGCCAAGCGACGAACCAGGGGCTCCCCCAACAAGGTCTAGTGCCAGCAAGTCAGAGCCCGTGCAGATGAATGAAGCCACACAGAAGAAGAAAATGGTGTAGCACCTAGTGTACTTCGTCAGCTTCCTTTTGCAAGGGGCCAGGTCAAAGTACTCTGGTGTGCAAAAGTTACTTTTTGGCCTCCTCATGGCCTCAAGGAAGCTGCACCATTATTTTCAAGCACATGAGATTACCGTCGTCACTCACTTTCTGGTGCAACAGATTTTGCAAAACCCAGATGCTACCGGCAGGATTGTGGAGTGGGCCTTGGAGCTATCAAGCTTTGGCCTCAAGGTTGAAAGCACTTCGACCATTCAGAGTAGAGCTTTGGCATAATTCATTGCAGAATGGACTCCAACGCCAGACAAATATATCCAACAAACGACCGTCCCCGGCAAGGAAGCAAGCCAAGAATGGTTATGTACTTTGACAGAGCTCTCTCCCTGCAGGGAGCCGGTCTTGGCGTGCTTCTTGTTGCACCCACTGGGGAGATCCTCAAGTACGTAATTCAAATGCACTTTCCCCAGGAGAAGTCGACAAAGAACACCGCAGAGTATAAGGGGATGCTTACCGGCCTCAGAATCGCGGCGGACCGTGGGGTCAAGAAGCTCATTATCAGAGGAGACTCACAACTTGTCATCAAGCAAGTCAATAAGGACTATCAGAGCCTGTTGATGGAGGCTTACATAGATGAAGTGAGGAAGTTGGAGGAGCACTTTGACAGTCTGCAAGCAGAGCACGTTCCTCATGCAGAGAATAGTGTTGCTGACGAGCTGTTGAAGCGTGCTGCCCTCAAGTTACCTGTGGAACAAGGGACTTTTGTGCTCCGACTGAATTAGCCATTAGTATCGCCACCGACAAAGCAGATAAGAGGAGGAAGTTGAATTCCGGCCATTACTTCACGGCAGAGTTTACGGAAGCTGCCGGCAAGGAAGTTGCTGGGATCAGCGCCAATTTTGCTGGGCAGCAACAGGCTCCGGCAGGGCCTCAAGCCCTTGCCGTAGAGACAAGCGTCCCCATGGCAAAAGACATGCCCTTAGTACTCGCCGTCGAGCCTCAGGCTCCAGCATGGGCACAACACATAGTCCAATTTCTTCAAATAGGAGAACTCCCGAAGGAACAGGAAGAAGCGGAAAAAGTAGCCGGTTAGTCTAGTATGTACCAGTTTGTGGACGACGTCCTGTACAGAAAGAGACCAGACTATCGGTACCCCGATCCTAAGTCATAGGAATCCAGCCTGTAACACATCACATCACTTTGTGGCCTCACGCAAGGTAAACTCCACGGCTACAGCCTTACCTTAGCCGGGACCATTTGCGTCTTTTGGCTCACGTATGTGAATATGTCGCTAGCATTCAAACGACAAAGAACCCGGGCTGACATGACTAGTCATAGAACCCAAGTGGCACAACCACACTGGAACAAGCATACATGACTCATCAATGCAGGTGTCGGCCTCAAGCGTGTGTAGATGAGTCATAGAAAGCTACATATACTCCATTACGTCGTGGGACATAAAAGTCATCACTGCACGTAGACGAGTCATAGCAAGCTACAGGGACTCCATTACGCTGCGAGACATTTTCCCGAAGGAACAGACACAACAACAAAGAAGGATAAATGCCTGTCATTCAATGTGTCCGGAGTAGTAACAAGGTACCAAGGCTCGGTGGAAGATGAAAGAGGCAGTTCCCCGTAAAGAGTACTACTAAAAACACATGACTAGGTGTCGGATCCCATACATATCGTTGCACGTCACACGTACGCACGACATTTCCGATATGCATAGATACAACTATGGCATCACAACATAACTATTCAACAACACAACTTTTATTTAAGAGGCTCAGAGGAGCCTTGCATAATATGTTCTTACAGGTAGGGGTCACCTGAGCCGACACTCAAGTCATACAAGCAAGTTCATACAAACCTAAGCTGAAGCATAAAGCTGTTTGGGTACAGACAGATGAAAGGGTAAAAAGGCAGATGGCCTGACTATCTACAGCCCGCCACAGGGCATAAGGTCGTAGCTGGGACACCAGCTATTTGGAGTCGTCGACATCTAGGTAGAACCCACCTGATGGGTCCGAAGTCTCATCTGCAACATTTATGAAGCAAACGTGAGTACAAACGTACTCACAAAGCCTTTAAAACAGACCTAGTCTATTCATGCTCATGTATCAACAAGGGGAGTGGTGGAGTTTATGCAACAATGCTAGCTTTGACTCTTGGCTAGCCTATAATACACATATTAATTCTTTGTTCAAATTTTAGATATCGCACAGAAGTCCACTAACACCACATCAATACACCACCATGGATTCACTTCCGTCACCTACGAGAGTGCCATCCACGGTACTCACACTTGTCTTGATATCTTTATGAGTAACCATCAAGTTATCTATGAACAACATAAGTTCTCCAAGTAGTCCATATCCGAGGACGCGGCTATTCGAATAGATTCATACCCTGCAGGGGTGTACTCCTTCACACGCGCTCTCGCCACTTATCGCTGTGTGCTCATAAAACCAGGCACCTCGGCAACCTTCAAGAGGAAGCCCAACGAGGGAGTCGGCCATGACCGTCAATCACACAATACCTCTAGTCTAGGCTATCTCCTATATGAAACTGAACCCACACGAAAGTCCGACCGAAGTTTCTCCTACGGCCCCAAATGATGTGCGTAGGGTTCCCAAGCCCACCATTCGGGTGACCCTTGGTACACCGTGCTACTTCCTACCATGTCGTATCCCACCCTATGGTCAGTGCTACGCACGGTCTCCAGCATAGCTATAAACACAAGAAACTTCTTGCAACTCCTGGACCAAGGAATAGTCGGTTGATAAGTCGAGCGGGGTCATATTTCAGGGCCCAGCATGTGGTAGTAACTAGGCTTGGATCACAAACACGGAACTCAGTTCCTAAGAATGGTCCCAATGAGACAACCCGTTATGTACTCCTACATAGCCTCTCATCGCTACCTTTACCAAATTGGGTTCATCATTTAGCTCATCACATCAGAACAATACTGTTTCACTCCAGTTCATCACCCAAATGAACCAGACCTGACACAACTCTAAGCATAGCAAGCAAAGTAGGTAAAGCACATCATGTCTCAAGCATCTACCAGGTATGCTAGGTTGCAAGGTTTAGCTATTTATTGTGATAATGACATGTCATGCATAGGAATGGGTTCAACTACCTGTCGGGGCCCCGATCCTAAGTCATAAGAATCCAACCTGTAACAGATCAGATCACTTTGTGGCCTCACGCATGGTCACCCCACGGCTGCAGCCTTACCTTAGCTGGGACCATTTGCGCCTTTTGGCTCACGTATGTGAATATGTCGCTAGCATTCAAACGATAGAGAACCCGGGCCGACATGACTAGTCATAGAACCCAAGTGGCACATCCGTATGGAAAGATGCATATGTAACCCAGCAATGCAGGTGTCGGCCTCAAGCGTGTGTAGACGAGTCATAGCCAACTACAAGGACTCCATAACGCCATGGGATATAAATGTCATCAGTGCACGTAGCGCAGTCGTAGCAGGCTACAGGGACTCCATTACACTATGAGACATTTCCCCGAAGGGACAAACACAATAGGAAAGAAGGATACATGTCGGTCAATCAATATGTCCATCGCAGTAGCAAGCTACCAAGGCTCGATGGAAGCACAAAGAGGTAGTTTCCTGTAAAGAGTACTACTAAAGGCACATGACTAGGTGTTGGATACCATACATACCGTTGTATGTCACACGTACGCACGACATGCCCGATATGCACAGATACAACTATGGCATCACAACATAACCATACAACAACACAACTTTTATTTAAGAGGCTCAGAGGATCCTTGCATGTTCTTACAGGTAGGGGTCACATGACCCGGCACTCAAGTCATACAAGCAAGTTCATACAAACCAAACGAAAGCATGGAGCTGTCTAAGTACAGACAGTTGAAAGGGTAAAAAGGCACATGGCCTGACTATCTACAGCCCGCCACAAGGCATAAGGTCGTAGCTGGGACACCAGCTATTCAGCGTCGTCGACATCTAGATAGAACCCACCTGATGGGTCCTGAGTCTCATCTGCAACATTTATTAAGCGAACATGAGTACAAACATACTCAACAAGTCTTTAAAGCAGACCTAGACTAATCATGCTCATGTATCAACAAGGGGAGTGGTGGAGTTTATGCAGCAATGCCAACTTTGACTCTTGGCTAAACTATAGCACACATTTTAACTCTTTGTTCAAATTTTATATATTGCACACGAGTCCACTAACTCCACATCAATACACCACCATGGATTCACTTCTTCCATCTACGAGAGTGCCATCCATGGTACTCACACTTGTCTTGATATTTTTATGAGGATCCATTTAATTATCTATGAACAACATAAGTTCTCCAAGTAGTCCATATCCGAGGACGCGGCTATTCGAACAGATTCATACCCTGCAGGGGTGTACTTCTTCACACACACTCTCGCCACTTATCACTGTGTGTTCATAAAATGATGCACCTCGGCAACCTTCAAGCGGAAGCCCGGCGAGGGAGTCGACCATGACCATCAATCATACAAGACCTCTAGTCCAGGCTATCGCCTATTTGAGACTGAACCCGCACGGAAGTCCGGCCCAAGTTTCCTCTATGGCCCCAAACGATGTGCGTAGGGTTCCCAAGCCCACCATTCGGGTGACTCTTCGTACAATGTGTCACTACCTACCACGTCGTAACCCACCCCTAGGGTCAGTGCTATGCACGGCCTCCAGCATACTATAAACACCAGAAACTACTTGCAACACGTGGACCAAGGACTAAGCGATTAATAAGTCGAGAGGGGTTGAGTTACCGGAACCCAATGTGTGGTAGTAACTAGCCTTGGATCACAAACACAGAACTTAGTTCCTAAGAATGGTCCCAATGAGACAACCTGTTATGTACTCCTACATAACCTCTCATCGCTACCTTTACCACATCAGGTTCATCATTAAGCTTGTCACATAAGAACAATATCGTTTCACTCCAGTTCATCACCCAGATGAATCAGACCTGACACAACTCTAAGCATAGAAAGCATAGCAGGCAAAGTAGGTAAAGCACAACATGGCTCAAGCATCTACCAAGTATGCTAGGTTGCAAGGTTTAGCTATTTACTGTGACAATGACAGGTCATGCAAAGGAATGCGTTCATCTACCATACATGACAGACAATTAAACGTTTGTCCTAATGCAATAAACAAGAGCAGGAGCGAGAGAATGGGAAGTTATCGGAATGATCAATGGGGTTGCTTGCCTTGTTGGGAAGCGGAAAGGTATTCTCCTTCGTTGGAATACTCGGGGGTATCCTCAGAAGCAGGGCCTACCGCAATGTAGATAAGTAAGAATCGACACACGACAAGTGCAACAATATGATGCATGATCATGACGTGGCAGCATGAATGGATAAGCTAATGCAACTATTATCCAACTTAAATGAAGTAGTTTTGGATATAGGTTCAAAATCGTTCTCCATTTCGTAATCCATATGTTAACCTATTACTAAATGTCAATGTTCATCTACATAGGTTTCTCTAGCATGCATTATAATAGCATCATTGGATTCATTGGATTTTTCTGATAAATTTTATACATAAATTATTTTAATCTAAGTTATAGATTAATTTCTATGAATTTTCTAAGTTTTAACTATTTTCTCGAATTAATTTAATTCAGAAATTGCTTTATTGCATCAACATGACATCAGCATGACGTCAGCTGGTCAACAGCCCGTTGACAAGTGAAACCTGACCAGTGGGGTCCACTGGTCAGTGACCCAGCCTCTAATAGACTTAATTAATACATTAACTACTAATTAGTTAGCAGAGGGCCCACTGTTAGTGGGTCATTAGGTTAATTAATTTAGCTAATTACTTTTCTTAAACTATTTCTAATTAATTAGGACTAGGCCCCACTTGCTAGTGACCCAGGGGTCAAACCCCCATGGTCAACATCGGCTAGACTCACTGGCGTTGAGCCGCCGGTGACTCTAGAGACGGCGGAGGGGTCGGGTTTCCTCCTCCGGCAACCATTTCGCCGGCAGAAGGCACCAGGCAAACCTATGCTCATGCGTAGCCATCCCGACACCTCTCGGAGGCTGAGACAGCCGGAATCGACGCCAGCGATGAGCTTGGCGGCTGCCGGAGCTTGGCAAGCATGGGTTCGTGGATCTAGGGAGCAAGAAGACCGGAGCTTAGCACCTACGGGCTCTACATGGCCCCACGAGCTCGGTGGTGGCCTCGGAAGGACCAGCTGGTCACCGGAGCAACACCGGCGACGAGCTCGTGCGGTGGGGCACTTCGGGCATCGATGGAATCGAGGGCTACAGAGGGAGAAACGACCGGGGAAGAGCGGGGATCGATCCGTGGGCTCACTGCTGGCTTAGAGCCGTTGAAAGCGCACTCGGGGAAGGCTTGCAGCGGCGGATCGTCGGCGGTGGATCATCGGGTCCGAGGAGGAAGAAGGGGACGGGGGCGTCGCTCCAGGGCTTCTGGCGGCGCATGGCTCGGTGTAGAGGTCAGAGACGATGAGGCGGAGCTTCTGGGGGGTTCAAAGGGGTGCGGGAGCGGCTGCAGCTATGACAGTGAGCGAGCGAAGGCATCGGCCATGGCAGGGTAGAGGAGAGGGAAGAGGCAGGGGCGACTGAGCGAGAGAGAGAGCAATGGGGACGACAGCGGCATCCTCATCCACTCGCCAGCGCAACATGGGGATGCATGCGCGCAGGGAGCTGCGTGGTAGCTCCGGCATGAGCGCACGGCGGGCACGTTCTCGTCCTCATGGCGCCAGGAGCACGAAGGCGGTGCTGGGCCAGATGGGCCGGCCTAGGTGAGCTTCCTCATTCTTTTCTTTAATTCAGTTTGTGTTTTCTTTTCTGACATTTTTTTTATTTTTTTATTTAGGCACGAAATATCCCAAACATTTAATAGAGCTTCGTTTGAATATTTCAAACCTCTATAAAAAGTTTCGGAATATTTTTGAATGCTAAATAATTATAATGCTTTATTTGGCATTTTTAGCACCTTTAATATTTATTTTTGAAATGCTATAAAGATTCAAATATTTAGGATTACCCCTAATATATTGATGTCCACATTTATCAGACATAGGGGACATTTTTGATGGGCATTTTGGATTTGTTGTTTTTTTCACAACTATTGAATTTGTTTGATTCAGGTGAGGTGTTAGGGTTTCTGTGAACCCCATTTGAGGTTGATGCAAAAAGTGAAAACATGATGCACACACATGCTTACCTAAGAAAACTAACTAGGGATGTGACAACTCACCCCCTCTCAAAAGAATATTGTCCCGAGATTTGGAAGTCGTCGGGAAGAGCGCGGGGTACTCTAGTCGAAGACGATCCTCTCTTTCCCATGTGGCTTCCTTCTCGGAATGATGTGACCACTGAACCTTGAGAAACTTGATGTTCTGTCGCCGAGTGGTACGCTCAGCTTGATCAAGAATACGAACAGGGTATTCTCGATATCTAAGGTTATCTTGGAGATCAAGCGCTTCGTGGTCTAGTTCGCGGACAGGGTCCGAGAAGCAACGCCTGAGTTGCGAGATGTGGAAGACATCATGAACGTTGGAAAGATGCGGTGGAAGTTCTAATTGGTAGGCAACCTCTCCTCATTTAGCAAGAATGAGAAAAGGCCCAATGTAACAAGGAGCCAACTTGCCCTTGATACCGAATCGATGGGTACCCTTCAGAGGTGTAACCCGAAGATAAGCCTTCTCGTCAACTTCATAGGTCACAGGCTGATGGCGATCATATTGGCTCTTTTGACGAGCTTGGACTGTTTTCAACTTTTCACGAATAATGCGAACTTGCTCCTCTGCATCCTGGATCATATCCGGACCAAAGAGTTGCCTCTCTCTGGTTTCTGACCAGTTAAGAGGTGTTCAACACCTTCGTCCATAGAGAACTCCAAAAGGAGCTTTTCCCAAGCTTGATTGATAACTATTGGTATAAGCAAAATTGGCAAATGGAAGACATTTCTCCCAATTCATACCGAAGGATATAACACAAGCTTGTAGCATGTCTTCGAGGATTTGTTTGACTTGCTCAACTTGACCACTTGAGTGTGGATGGAAAGCAGTGCTAAAGCATAGATGAGTCCCCATAGCAGTTTGGAAACTTTCCCAAAATCGAGAAGTAAAGATACTTCCGTGGTCTGAGTTAATCTCCAAAGGAACACCATGAAGAGAAATTATTCGAGAAACGTATAACTCCGCTAGCTGGCTAGCAGTAATACTCTCCCGAACATGAAGAAAATGAGCCACGTTGGAAAGACGGTCTATGACTACAAAATAACATTATTCCCTCTCTTGGTCCTGGGAAATCTGGTGATGAAATCCATACCGACCTTATCCCATTTCCATTCAGGAATAGCTAAGGGTTGAAGGGTGCCAGCAGGCCTTTGATGTTCTGCTTTAACGCGACGACAAACATCGCAGTTAGCAATGAACTGAGCAATTTCTCTCTTCATCCTAGTCCACCAGAACCTCTGGCATAGGTCCTGATAGATCTTGGTACTACCAAGATGAATCATGAGAGGAGATTCATGAGCCTCCTTAAGGATCAACTGCCGTAGATGTTGCCTCTTCGGAATCACCAAACGGTTCTCACAGAAGACAACACCCCGATCATCTTCCAAGAAGCATCTAACATTACCCTTCTTAATGCTTTTCTTGATCCGAGATATCCCATCATCATGCTTCTGGGCTTCTATGATTTGATCTGTAAGAGTAGGTTTCGCCACTAGGTTGGAAAGGAATCCTTGAGGAACAATGTGAAGGTTCAACTTCCGAAATTCCTCATGGAGAAGCGGTTGACTTTGTTGTAACATCAGATTGTTACAATAAGACTTAAGACTTAGTGCATCAGCCATGACATTGGCATTCCCCGGGGTGTAAGTTATCCCTAAGTTGTAATCTGTAATCAACTCAACCCACCGTATTTGCTTGAGATTCAAATCCGGCTGGGTGAAAATATATTTCAGACTTTGGTGATCAGTGTAAATTTCGCAACGATTACCCAGAAGGTAATGTCGCGAGGTTTTCAGTGCATGGACTGTAGCTGCAAGCTCAAGATCATGTGTTGGATAATTATCCTCATGTGGACGCAATTGTCGAGATGCATATGCAATCACATGATGATCTTGCATGAGAATGCAACCTAATCCTTGTCGCGAGGCGTCGCAATAGATAACAAAGTCCTTAGAGAAGTCTGGTGGCACCAACACTGGAGCATAGGTTAGGCGTCTTTTCAGTTCCTAAAAACTGTGCTCACATTGTGGGGACAACTCGAACTTTTTATCTTTCTTGAGGAGTTTAGTCAGAGGCTTCGCAACCTTGGAGAAGTTGTCGACAAAGCGGCGACAATAGCTCGCTAAGCCAAGGAAACTCAGAACTTGCTTAACCAATTCAGGTTGAGTCCAATCAAGGACGGCTTGAACTCTCTCAGGATTGACAGCAATACCTTTACCAGAGATCACGTGGCCTATATAGGTCACTTCTGGTAACCAAAATTCACACTTGGAGAATTTTGCATACAGACGATGCTCTCGAAGTTTCATCAATACTAGCCTTAAATGCTCGGCATGTTCCTGTTCGTTCTTCGAGTAGATGAGTATATCATTGAGGTAAACCACGACAAATTTATCCAGATACTCCATGAAGATCGAATTCATCAAGCGAGAGAAGGTGGCTGGGGCATTGGTTAAACCGAAGGACATGACGGTGTACTCGTATTGGCCATAACGAGTAACAAAAGTCGTTTTTGGAATGTCCCCGTTTCTAATTCTGATTTGATGGTATCCCAACCTCAAATCCATCTTAGAAAAGACAAAGGATTCAGCGAGTTGATCATACAAATCGTTGATCCTGGGGAGAGGATACTTGTTATTTATGGTGACCAGGTTCACTGGCTAATAATCCACTACCATGTAATCTGATCCATCCTTCTTCTTGACGAAGAGGACGGGGCAAGCCCAAGGAGAAGAACTAGCATGGATGAAACCTTTCTTTAAAGCCTCATCGAGTTGTTTCTTTAGTTCGGCTAGTTCTAAGGGTGCCATCTTATAGGGTCTTCTGGCTATTGGGACAGTCCTTGGAATGAGCTCTATCACAAACTCTACATCTCTGACAGGTGGAATTCCTGGCAGTTCTTCTAGAAAGACATCCGAAAAGTCATGGACCACCGGAATATCTTCTAATTCTGGAAGAGGGCTATCATTGAGAGAATAGAGTTGGCGTTTGATAGCTCGAGTGGAGGCATTAACTATCTCACCCGATGGATGTGTAAGCTAAACATTCCTAGTATGAGTATCAATCTTAGCATAGTGGGTTTTCATCCAATCCATGAATAAGATGATATTGATGTCTGAAGACTTGAGGGCTATGAAAGATGCTAGGAATACTAACCTATCCACAAGAATCTCATTGTCATGGCTCACTCTAGAAGTTTGCCATTTTGAACCAGGAGTCTGATCTACTAAAGGAGTAGGCATATCACAAAAAGACATGTTATGCAACTATGCATAACTTTCTGAGATGAATGAATGAGATGCTCCAGTATCAAACAAAACAGATGCTAGATGACTATTGACAAGGAGCATACCGAGGATAACATCAGGATCCTCAAGGGCTTCTTTAGTAGAAACATAATTCACTCGACCACGAGCAGGAGCTGGCTTCACATAGAAGGCTTTTCCCGGCTTCCCATGTCCAGCCGGCTTGGCATTGTTCTGGGGACACTCACGGGAGTAGTGTCCTAGTTCTCCACACTTGTAACAGACAACGGTAGCATGGGGAGCAACATTGGCAAGGGGACCTCCAAATGTCCTGGCTGGAGGGTTGGGCTGAGCTGGGCGAGGCACCTAGAAGGAAGGCCTCGTGATGTACCTTGGTGGTAGAGCTGTGTTGGGCACCCACACCTGGCGTTTGTTGGGGCCTGAGCCAGATGCGGGGCTGAAGTCACGGGTGTGCTTCTTGGTTGCCTCGTAGTCGGTCTGTCCTGTTTCGGCGTTGATAGCCTTGTTGACGAGGGACTGGAAGGTAGTGCACTCATGCAAGCGCAGATCTCGACGGATCTCAGGATTAAGTCCCTTGCGGAACCTAGCCCGTTTCTTGGCATCGATCGACACTTCCTCCGGAGCATAACGAGAAAGATTGCCGAACTCGCGGCTATAGGCGTCAACTGTTAGTCTGCCCTGGGTAAAAGCATAGAACTCCTCTCTCTTGCGACCCATCAGCCCTTCCGGGATGTGATGGGTACAGAATGCCTCACTGAAATCTGCCCAAGTTGCTGCGGGGCCTGTGGGACGCATGGCTTCATAATTTTCGCACCACAGATTTGGCGGGTCTTTCCAGGAAGTATGCAACAAAAGTCACCTTGTTGGCCTCAGATACATTGGCCGCTCAGATTTTGCGGGACATGCTAGTCAGCGAGTCATCAACGTCGAGCGGTTCGACCGAATGATGAAACTTAGGTGGGCACAACTTGATGAAGTCATTGAGGGACACAACATCATTACGCGCATTGCAGGGAGGACGCTGTATTCTGCTCAATACGTTCCAACAGCCCATTGGTCTCCCTTTTATTACGCTCAGCTTCGAGCATCACTTCTGCCAAGGAAGGCGCCTGTGGCAGGTTCTCTTGTCTTGGCTAGCTTCCCTCGCCCTGCTCGAAGGCAGGCACGGGGTTATTCCTAGTTGACACCATCCTGGGAAAACAAACCCACAGCTTCGACAAGGAAGATAGAAACTCTAAGACATGAGATGAGGAATGTACTGAACAACATGGCATGCAAGGGTAAACACCCGATCAACATGGTAAAAAAACTGCCATATGAGCACCATGACATAGTTCAGTACAAGACCAAGCTGAAGTACAACCTACGGAAAGATGATACACCACATCAGAGGCATTACAAGCTTCCTATACATTATCTATCTACACCTCTGGAACTCAACCCTCAACCTCAGTCATATCCCATGAGACACGCATGACTGTGCAATACGACAACTACCACACTAGAACTAACATCCACGTACTCAAGCATCGCCATAGAATGCCTCATATAGGTTACCCCCATGACCCGGGAGCTAAACCTGAGGATCTGGAAACACCTTGGCTTGCCATCCCTGGAAACCGTAAGGACACAGATGTGGCCTCGGTCCCCTCATTGGTGGCAACAACAGTCCTCGAAGAGGAGTGATGCCCCCAACATCAGGCCAGTCTACGCGAGCTGGCAGATGAGTCCGCAATGGGTTCAACATCTCCAAATCTCCATAGCCTGTCTGCACGACAGGTGCTAGCTATGTCAGGGCTGTCCAAAGACGTGCACGGGTAGCATATAGCTCCATGCGAAGGCCACGTGCATCATGATCCCTATTCTCCAACATCTAAGCAACCACCTGCAGCCTAGGGTCCTCATGAGAATGATCATAATAGGCTGCACTAAGATAACTATCCTCTCCTCCTAGAGAGGCGGGAACATAACAAAACTTTGTGTTCTGAAGCAGACCATGGTGAGACCTCATGATAATCAGCATGGTATAGGCGGCCTCCTGAACTGCCATGTCTATGGTGACACCTAACCCATAAGTCCAATGAAGCAGCTCTGCAGCTCCAGGATAAGATGGTTACATCTTAACAGTACACAGGTACTGGCTCTGGTTGAAATCTCGATACTGCTTCTCCACTGTGTACTCTAGGTACCAACGGTAACTAGCCTCCATCATAACTCTAACCAACATGGCCATATGACCCGGTACATCGATGCACCTAGTCAGACGGACCACCTGACAAGAAGGACGAGGGGGCATCTGAAACAGAGAATGATGCAAAGACATTAGAGATCCTAGCAAAAATTGGACAGTATAACAACTGTAATTGCTCAAAAAAGATTTTGAGACAACTGCAAAGATTGGATAGCATAACCACTTAGCTTTCTAGACTCAAGTTTCTAATCCAACTGATTGCCACACCAAAGAATAATCTAGAACCGAAGTTCACTTGCGAACAAGCTAGCTAATAGTCCATGGTTAGTAACTCGTCATCCTAAGCAATAGATGAGAAGCCTAGTTCTTAACCCCGTAGAAAAGATGAGAGTGACTCAGAATAGAATAACTTGGGAAGAGGAGTAAAAAGAGCCTTATGTCCCTTCCACAATCAATTCCCTTACTTTTCTATAGTGTTTCTAGACTCAACTTCGACTGGTTTGGCTTGGTAGTCCTACAGTCAGTCAGGCTCTGATACCAACACTGTCGGGACCCCGATCCTAAGTCATAAGAATCCAGCCTGTAACACATCACATCACTTTGTGGCCGCACGCACTGTAACCCCATGGTTGTAGCCTTAACTTAGCCGGGACCGTTTGCGCCTTTTGGCTCACGTATGTGAATATGTCGCTAGCATTCAAACAACAGAGAACCCGGGCCGACATGAGTAGTCATAGAACCCAAGTGGCACACCCGTACGGAAACAGGCATGCGTAACCCAGCAATGCAGGTGTCGGCCTCAAGCGTGTGTAGACGAGTCATAGCCATCTACAAGAACTCCATTACGCCGTGAGACATAAATGTCATCACTGCACGTAGACGAGTCGTAGCAGGCTACAGGGACTCCATTACACTACAAGACATTTCCCCGAAGGGACGATCACAGCAGCTGTAGCGACCCGACCTGAAAGGTCGAATCTCCGGTGTTTTCGTACCATCCCAAGATCATGCTGGTACACACACGGTACATCAATGTATATATCAAAGGGAAATCACACAGCATTATATTAATCGAAATCTCATATCGAGTCCTTTATTACAATAAAAATTACAATAAAGTGGCTGAAAGCCAACTCATGAGAATGTCTAAATCTTGCGAAAGCGTCGAAGGTAGATGAGTCCATCTGACTCCAAGGGCATCTCACCGAGCGTAGAACGTGTCCTCACTCCTGGTCGGAAAAGTACTCTGCAACATGATACGTTGCAGCCGTGTAGGTCAACATATGGAATATGCCGGCAAAGTCACAAGAGAGGGGTGAAAAGATAATCATCTAATCTACATGCTTATATGGCAGGTGGGGTGGTAAGTTTTTGCGTAAAGCCAATTTTTCCTACATCAAGAGAGGGCTAAGCAAAAATATTACTAAGTTGGTTGATTAATGAGATGGTTCCACCAACCAATTCTCATACCCAATTGTTAAATACCCACATCATCATATTAATTGTGTTGAGAATTCCGAATGTTTCAGTTCCTTTGGCTCAAGTCGTCCATGACCGTGGACACAGCTAATCGATTAGGTTTGAGTACTCTGCAGAGTTTTGCACACGTTCCCCACAAGATTTGGTCGCCTCCGTTTGATTTCTCGCACTTCAAGGTGTTTGAGAAACGGATGACCAAAACATGGTCTTCCAAAGGGTTTCCCTGCGACTCTGACGGTGCCCATCCTTTCCTACCGTTCTTCTACATCTCGTAGCACCGCCTGTCCAGGGTCACCATGATATCCAACCAAGCCAGAGCCCATAATGACTTGTGGCTGTGCAGGTAAGCCTTGGGTCTTGAAGCACCCATCCATCTCTTTGTGCCTGGGTGGATCTTTCCGCATGAATACTGGCCATCTCCAGCATCACCTAGGCAAATCCACCGGTTTCTCCAGGGTGACGTTCAACCATCATCCACCCAGAGGTATGTTGAAAACTCGGAGTCCTGAAATCTTGATCATTATGTAGGTCTTGAAATTATTAACTCTCTCAACTCTCATGAATCACACAACCAACCCCGTCTACTAATAGCATAGCAAAAAGTAAAACAACGTTTCCCGGGGCCGATGTGTCAAAGAGTTTGAGGGGGGTACCTACCACATGATACTACTACAATGTAACCAAGTTTCCAACTAACCTATCTTGCATGCAATTGGGGAAGATGGTAGAACTAATGCATATAAAACATGGGTAAACATGATCAAAGTGACTTGCCTGATTGATGATCTTCGTACACGAGTGACTCTAAGTAACAAGCTTCGCACTCCGGATAATCTAACAAAGCAAACAAGAGCACTCAAATAAGCATACAACAAAATATTGTAACTCACAACCATCAACCAAAACTAGTAAACAATCAAGACAAAACAATGCACAAAAATCACAAGCAAGAAAACACACAAAGTTTTGTTTTCTAAAAGATGATTGATAAAACACTACTAACATAATGAAACTATTGGTATTAACCAAAACAATAGTTGACAGCAAGAAAACAATAAAATATTTTTATTAATAAACAAAAGAAAATCAATTTAAGTTTGTTGGGAAAACTTTTGTAAAGTTTTTGAAAGTTTTGATAAACACTATATGAAACAACTATAGTTTTACTAACAAAAGAGCAAAACAAAACTTATTATTTATTAACAAAACATGTTCTTAACAGGGAAGAATTTACAAATAAACTTGTTTTAGAAAACAAAATTAAATTATATAAAACTTTGTTTGAAAGCAAAACTATTACTAACTAGTTATTTTAATCAAAAATAAACCTATTTGAAAAGAAGTTGTGATTCCTATATTAACAAAGAAATAACTAAAAAATTTATATTTTTATTAACAACAAGTAAAACACTAAATGTTTAAATCAACAGAACCTACTAAACAAATTTAAACTAAATCTAAGTTAAACTAACTAAAACTAAGTAAATAAAACTATACTTTAATACTAGGCAGATTCTGTTTATAGCTAAAACACTAACAATAATCATCCTAAAAATTCTCAAACTAAACATGGAGGTAGTCCTAACTAATACCAAACAGTAGCAAAAAGATTCATGTCAAAATCTATTTTCAAACTCTAGTTATTCAGATTTGAAGGTTTTAAGAAAATTTGATTCAATTCAAATTTTATAGTTCAAATTTGAAATTTAAAAGTACAGGGTGAAACTACATGAAAAATGTGAGCTATTGCAAAAAGAATCAACTCAATACATTAAACAGATTAAAAGATATTCACAAAACAAAATCCTAACAGGTTCTGTTTACTAAACAAAAAATCAGAAAAAAAATATCTATCGGACGGCCAGGGGGTACGTGGCAGCCCGTGAGTGGCTAAGGGGTTGTCCGAGCGGGGTTACGGGCAATCGACTGGACCGAAAAGGAAAACGATTCGGGGATTAATGGGTTCTAATCTTAGCCGTGGATTTTGGATCCGAGGGGTGGAGATGAGCCCGAAGATTTTTCCGGAGGGGAGGTGGACTCCGGCGATGGTGACGGCGGCCGGTGGTCGAGGACATCGTCGGAGGTGGCTCCGATGGTCGAAACGGAGCACAGACAGGCTCGGGCGATAGCGGCGGTCCTCCGGCGTCGATTGGTGGTGTCGGAGAAGGGCGAGGATGACCGAGGCGATGGCTACGGGCGATGAGAGCTCCGGTGGTGGAGGCAACTCCGGCGAGTGATTTAGCAGCGTCTCGGCGAGGGAGAGAGGGGGATTCGGGGGAAAATGGATGTGGGGAGTGGCCGGCTTATATAGGGGCGCTGGGGAATGCGGGGAAGGAGAGAGGAGAGAGATCCGGGAGGGGGAAAGAAACGGCCGGCGAGGTCCGGCGCGTGCGGGAGAGGAGAGGGATGACCGGTCGGGCTAACGGTCGGTCAGGGGTGGGGCCCGGTGTCAGTGAGAGGGAGGCGTCCGTTGCGCGTCGATCGGCCGACCGGTAACGGTCTCGGCTTTTAAAGCCGTTGGGCCGGCCCGTTTAATACAGGAAACCGTTACCGTTTCTTTTAATGATTTTCCAGAGCGTTTCAAAAACCCTTAAAGCGTTCAAATCGTCTCTAAATATAGGAGTATTACATATCAAAATTAACATAATAATAAATTCCATTTAATGAACATTTTTATTCTGTCATTTGAACACTTTGTAAAAAATATATTTTCAGAAATTGCCTATTTGTTTTTAAAACCTTTTTGCAAATATTTTCAAAACAACTCCTGGTTACTTTTGTTCAAATAGATCACCAAAATAACCCTGGTGTGGAGTGTCATGTTACTCCCCTCTTATTTTGAACATTTTACCAAGATTTCAAATAGGTGAAAGAAACTTAGGGAAAGTAGAAAGGGCTTTCAGAATTTTAGAAAGAACATTTCAACAATACAGGTATTCAAACAATGATGATGATGGATGCATAGCTATATTTCATAACATTCCAAAATGGAATTTTGGGATGTTACAGCAGCAAAGAAGGACACATGCCGGTCAATCAATGCGTTCGGAGCAGTAGCAAGCTACCAAGGCTCGGTGGAAGCACAAGAGGCAGTTTCCTGTAAAGAGAACTACTAAAGGAACATGACTAGGTGTCGGATCTCATACATGCCGTTGCACATCACAGGTACGCACGACATGCCCGATATGCACAGATACAACTATGGCATCACAACATAACCATATAACAACACAACTTTTATTTAAGAGGATTAGAGGAGCCTTGCATAATATGTTCTTACAGGTAGGAGTCACATGACCCGACACTCAAGTCGTACAAGCAAGTTCATACAAACCAAACGGAAGCATAGAGTTGTCTGAGTACACACAGTTGAAAGGGTAAAAAGGCACATGGCCTGACTATCTATAGCCCGCCACAGGGCATAAGGTCATAGCTGGGAGACCAGTTATTCAGCGTCGTCGACATCTAGATAGAACCCACCTGATGGGTCTTGAGTCTCATTTGCAACATTTATTAAGTGAACATGAGTACAAACATACTTAGCAAGTCTTTAAAGCAGACCTAGACTAATCACGCTCATGTATCAACAAGGGGAGTGGTGGAGTTTATGCAACAATGCCAGCTTTGACTCTTGGCTAAACTATACTACACATTTTAACTCTTTGTTCAAATTTTAGATATCGCACACGAGTCCACTAACTCCACATCAATACACCACCATGGATTCACTTCCATCATCTATGAGAGTGCCATCCACGGTACTCACACTTGTCTTGATATTTTTATGAGTATCCATTTAATTATCTATGAACAACATAAGTTCTCCAAGTTGTCTAGATCCGAGGACGTGACTATTTGAACAAATTCGTACCCTGCAGGGGTGTACTTCTTCACACACGCTCTCATCACTTATCGTTGTGTGCTCATAAAACCATGCACCTCGGCAACCTTCGAGCGGAAGCCCAGCGAGGGAGTCGACCACGACCGTCAAGCACACAAGACCTCTAGTCCAAATTTATTTCAAAACTAGTACGGAAATTATGCCAAATTTGTAAAAAGTATGTCTAGTTGATTTTTTTCCGAAAATAGCATCCCGTCGGCCTTAGCTAGGTCGACTGGGGACTAGTCGGATGAGTTCAGGCCGAAGAGGGCCCATCGGACTACGCCAGGCCGAATAGCGGGTCGTCGGCCCACGCCAGGCCGAAGAGGACCCGTCGGCCGCCAAGAGGCCGAAGAGCCCCTGGATTAGGCCTACGCGGCCGGCTCCCTCTTCTTCCTCCTCCTGCCTCGTTGCTTCCTCCATGTTCGTTGTTCTTGGCCGAAAATCCCCCCTTGATCTCCTTCTACATCCACCCATTTTCCGTTTCAATCCACTGAAACAATAGATCGTCTTCGTCTCCCCTACCCTACGGTTTCATTTTTTGCAATGTGGTAGTGTGTTGTTCGTTTGGAGGAGACATGGTGTGGTGGTGGAGGTGTGAATGATGAGAAGGTTGAGTGGTGGAGAGGAAGAAGAAGGTGGAGAGGTAGAAGAAGGGCACTCATGTGTCGAAGGTATATATTTTTTCTATCAGTTTAGGTTAGTTTTCTATTAGTTTTTTTAATGTACATAAAATTAGTTTAGGTTACTTTTATTAGTGTAGTGATTTTAGTGTATGTTTTCCAAGTCTAGGTTTAGTTAGTGTAGTCATATTAGTGTCAGTTTATTTAGTGTACGTGAGTATATTTTAGTGTAGGTTTATTTAGTGTACGTGAGCATATTTTAGTGTAGGTTTATTTTTGTGAAGTTCATTTTAGTGTAGGTTTATTTGGAATACGTAGGTATATTTTATTGTACATTTATTCGTTGCGAATAATGAGAAGCTGGCAATGTCTGATAGGTGAAAATGTCTGAATCCGTAAATTTCACTGTGTATTAGAGCCCTAGTAATGTTAGATATAATGAGTTGGGGGTTGATCTTAGCGAGTTTAAAAAAGGCGAGATGACACTTTCAGACCCAGACAGACTGGACATTAGACAGTTGAAGCACCGGATGACTATGAGTTTTGGCCTGGATCCTGAAGTTTGTTCCGTCAGTATTCATGCATTGTGGACCAAATCCTATACAAATGTCAAGTGGGAGTTGATTCCGATAGATAGAAGCCAACATTGGTTGTCTCTGTTAAGTCGTTCCAGAGACCGAAGAATCCATCTGTATGCCCTAGCGCAACCAATGGAGAAGGAGGAGAATATCGTACCACCCACCGTGGGGTGTGAACCAGGCCAGAGTAGTCAAGTGGCTAACAAGATTTATATATCCGGGTCAGAGCCACCGGATGTCAATGCTAGCCAAGCCGAGAAAGAGTCAGATTATGTGCCACACAATGTTAGTGGGCATGCTACTGGTCAGAGTATTCAGTCGATAGTATTAACTGCCTCTGGTGTTGCTGATGGGGATGAGGAAGACGATTAAATGCAGAGGGTGATGGAGGAAGAGGATGAGGATGGGATTGCAGAGGAACCCGATTCTGAAAATTCCAAGGATGAGGAGGAGGTACCAATTCCTGCTGCATGGGAGCATGACATATCTGCCGACTTTACTGTCAATGATGGCCATGAGACTTCATGGCAATATAATCTGAACCAAGTCCAGATCGGGGCTATGTTTGACACAAAGAAGAAAATGAAGTATGCGGTGATAAAGTGGGCTACGTCTACGCAGAGGGTTTTCCGGACACACATATCTAGTCCAACGAAATATACCATGAAGTGTGTTGAATCAGGTTGTCCCGCGAAGGTGCATGACCACGTGCCAAAGTATAACATCCACTGGGTTGTGACAAATGTTGTCCCACATGATTGTGTTAGGAAAAATATGTTGGTTCATCATCCAAACCTTTCTTCAACTCTCACAGGGCAACTCATGTATACTGAGATAGTGACGAAGAAAGATATGGAAGCAAAACACATCTAGACAGCAGTGAAGGTCAGATGGAATTATGACATTCCATATGGGAAGGCTTGGAGGGCTATGCAGAAGGCTATGGAGGAAAGTAAAAGCGCACTGTCACACTCATAGGTAATCAAGAAAGGAGGTATGAGATTCAGCTTCCTACTAATGGTTTTGGTTCTGCAAATGAGGTGAAGACGCATGAGGTTAAAATTGGAGCAGAATTTTATCCAACTTGTGAGTGTACATGCAACAACCGCAGTTATTGCACCTGCCTTGCTCACATGTGTTGGCTGCCTATGGCCAGATTCAGTTGGACGCTATCTCCTTCGTGTCTCCATACTATTCAAAGGAGGCAGTACTCAATGTCTAGATAGGTGAGATGACAGGGTTTAGAGTCGTCGGCAATTGCAACAAGGTAAACGATAGTGATAGAGTATACATCCTGGATCCTGGACTACGTCGAACTAGCTGGGGCAGGCGTAAGGTAAAGCGCATCCGAAACGATATGGACCAATCTGAAGTTGGTGGAGCAACCAGACAATGTTTGCTCTACGCGGCTTATGGGCATAGGATGAAGTATTGCCCCGACCTGAAGAAAGACGGTGCTTCCACATCAACGACTGCAACAATAGTTGCAGGAGGTGGTCCTGGCAGTCGTGGCGGACGTGGCTCTCGAGCCCGAAGGGGCGGACGAGGAATGAATAACTCAGAAGCTACATAATCTGTGGGACTATGTTTTAATTTGTAATATGTCGGACTATGTTTTTATTTGTAATATGTGTGCACTATGTTTTAATGTGTAATACTACTTTGGTTCTCAGCTCTGCATTAATAGGTTGATGAGACAGTTCGGTCTACTTATAGCTAATCATGTAACGTGCATTTCAATCTCAGGTATAGTCACGTAGGAGGAAACAAGTCCCAGGCTTCTTGGTTTCACGACATCAGACCTTACCTCGAGGAATGGACTACTTCCCCGACAAATATATGGGATGAAGTTCGTGTCTTCGACTGGGACAAGTTCGGGTTGTATCTGAAGCGTTACAGACAGAGCACGAGGATCTACTTGGTTCCATCAGCTGCTCCGGATCATATCCCAGTTCCTCTAGCCAGCGATCTGTTCCCAACTTCCTCAGTTGTGGGAACCAGACACCATGTGGTATGTCCTCAATTTTTCTCACATGCTACGTTTTCCCTATACATGAACATGTACAGTTGGTTAACTTTCTGTGTACATGTTGAATTGTCAACTAAGGCGCTAGAGGAGGTTACCGCTTTGTGGACCGCGTTGACAGAGGAGTAAATATCCCACTACGAGAGAAGGCAACAAGGTTGAAGAGTCTTCAAGCGAGGATACGCGGGATCGTCGCAGCTATTACATGTAGACGATCTTCTGATGTTGTTGACACTCGTGCAGCACATCATCCGCCACGCCCCTCTCTGCAGCGTTCAGAACCTCCTGGTAGGAACCTCCTTCTGGCAGGGAGCTCCTCCTGACAGCAGGAACCTCCTTTGCAGCCAGGGAGCTCCTCCTGGCAGCAGGCACCTCCTTTATAGCCAGGGAGCTCCTCCTGGCAGCAGGCACCTCCTTCACAGTCAGGGAGCTCCTCCTGGCAGCAGACACCTCCTTCACAACCCGGGGGTTATTTTTTCCAGCAGCCACCTACTTCACAACCCAGGGGCTATTTCTACCAGCAGCCACCTCCTTCACAACCCGGGGGCTATTTCTACCAGCAGCCACCTCCTTCACAACCCGGGGACTCTTCTTGGCTTCAACAGACGGACCTAGGTAACTTAAGTTTGTTCATTATTTTAAAAATTGTATCCTTGTAAGTCATTCTTTACATGTTTTACTTTACCAGCAGGCGGCAGCCAGCCGCAACTGTTCATGACTTCAGTTTAGTCACTGTGTTTACTGGTCCTGGTTCATACATACCCGACGACGGCGAGGACGATGACCGTGGTGCATGCACCTACGGTATCTCTGAGACAGTTCTTGCCACTCCACCACCACCATCGATGCATGAGACATAGACACCAATGGACGAGGTGTTCTATGGTCGTGGTCATCGTGACACTCATCCATCGCCTCAGCACTTATCGCCTTCCGATCCACATCCGAGGAAGCCCAGGATTCGTCGTCGTCCCCAGCAGTGATATGGTCATCTACGTATGAGACATGACTATCTATTTATGTATGATACATATGTAGCCTCTATGTATCGGACATATTCATGTATGCGACATATTCATGGTTGAGACTTATTTGGTTTAGAGAGAGAACAATAGTAATGCAAACCAAATGCGTCCAAATGAATTAGACAGTACAACTGAATTAAACGTTACAACTAAATTAAATGTTACAACTGAATTAAACGTTACAACTTAATTAAACAGCACTACAGAAAACACCACTACAGAAAATAGTACTACATGAAAAACGTACTACATGAATGCATCATCATCATCCTCCGTCGATGCAGATCTCTTGCCCTTTGTCGATGAAGAACTCTTGCCCTTCGATGATGCGGTCGTCTTCACCTTGGTACTCGGCATGAAGATGTCGTCTTCGTCCTCTGTCGATGCAGAACTCTTCCCCTTCGTCGATGCAGAACTCTTGCCCTTCGTCGATGCAGAACTCTTCACCTTGGTGCTCCGCATGAAGAGGTCGTCCTCGTCCTCACTTTCTGCTGACCATAAACCTGTATTATTCACAGCAATCCTAAGGTAAGCTTCACCCTTGTGCAGTTGCTTTTGCCATCTGGCATGCAACCTCAGAAGTTCTTTCCGTATCTCCTCAAAAGTCCTAGAAGGCCACCCACTCCTAGCTAATTGGTGAGCCAACTCATTCATTATGAAGTCACTACTAATGAGTTGCTCCCATGGAACTACTCTATCATTCATCTTGAAATTGACAGCTATATGAAGAAGACGATCAGACATACCCTTGTGAAAACTACAATCAAAAGGATAATGAGGATGAGGAGGATGAGACCTGTCCACGAAAGGATGGAGAGAGCGGAAGGATGGCAGAGCGAATGGCGGAAGGGCCTACTCACCCTCCTTACTGCGAATGTGGTTATATAGGCGGGAAAGAAATTGGCAGGAGAGAAAGGCGGGAAAGACAATGGCGGGAACGAATGGTGGGAGAGAAAGTGGTGGGAGATAATGGCGGGAGAGAAAGGCGGGAAAGATAATGGCGGGAGAGAATGGCGGGAAGGAAAGTGGCAGGAGAGAATGGTGGGAAAAAGGTGGCGACAAAGCATGGCGGAAAATAAAAACGGGAATAGTAGGGCGAGACAATACGCCCACTGTGGTAGATAGCTGAAAACAATAGCTAGCTCCTGTTCACACTGTTTGAATGTTATGAGCACCAAATTGTTGACTTCAATAGACGATGCCAGCAGAGAATTACTGAAACCTTCCTTCTTCAACACCATTCGGTCACCCAAGCCAATGAAGTAGGGACAAGGAATGCTGACAAATATATCATCATCTTTTGAATCCAAAGTAATTTCAAGAGTTAAAGAACCAGTCCTAGGAATAGGCACAAATTCCATCAAACTCCTCACAACCATGGTAGGAATAACCTGACAAAAACAAGCAAGTTATATGATCCATCCTATGAACCAGCAAAGGACAAACAAATAATAACAACCAGAAACCAAAGCTTACCATATGTTGAGAAATAACATTCATGCGATCCATCCTATGAACAAAAGGAGTACACAGTATGTAGTTGTCATCAAAGAGCTGCCGCGACATGACATACATTTGATGATAATTCAGAGTGACACCACGACTATAAAAACAATTGTCAACAAGTTCCCTCTGAGTTTCACTCACATCCTCAAGAGCTACAAAAAATGATCTCACTAACTGAGATGAATAGCAAAATGTATAAGCTGAAACAAAACTGAAAATCAGTCAAACAAATAACTTACCAACATGGGGTAAAGGAAACAACATAACACCATCCCGATGAAATTTGACACTAATATAAGTTCTGTAGTGCTGAAGCATAACAGTCATCATGTCACTATGGTGGATACCATAATCATTCACAAGTTCCTCCCACGAAGGACCATGGAATTTACTGCTCATCCTACCATGTCTATATATAACATGGTATAAGTTACCCTCACTGTTGTGAAGAGCAAGATCAATATCTATGTAACCTCTCCGAATAGCTAAAGCTCTGCACTCCTCAATGTACCGAGCAAGATGTGATCTAATACTGGACGGAACATACTACAACAAGAATGGAAGCAAACATCATAATCATATAAACAAAGGTATTCGAATATGCCACATTCAGATAAACAAGACATAGAATCTTACAACACGTCTTGAACATCGACAATCCAGCAGCACAGTAAATATAGATGCACCAGAATCAACGGCAGCACAAGGCTACCTGGAGCTCGGCAAAATGGGCAAGCCATTTACCTGCAGACGGACGGTGACGAATAAGAACTAAATCCACTACCAAATTGAGAGTTCTCATTCGATTGAGTTGGAAGCCAAAAAAATTACTGTAGGCCAGTGGAGAGCGCCCTGATCTATTGTTTATGTGGGTAGGATAACAAAATGGGTGGTCGAGCAAAGAGATCGGCGAGGCGGTGGAAGCACCGGAGAGAAATGGGAGTGAGAGGTGGAGAGGGGCAGGCTACTGTACGGGGGAGGGTGAAACGAGTGGTCAGAGGAGGAAGAAAGAAGGCCCGGGCCTTATCCAGGGGCCCATCGGCCTACCACAGGGCGACATGTGGCACTCTGGCCCCCTCTGGCCGACAAGCCTATCCCCGACTTCTGATTGGTCGATAGGGGGCTCTTCGGCCTAGGGTTGGCCGATAGGGGGCTCTTCGGCCTGGTGCTGGCCGCCGGGGTGCTATTTTTGAAATTTTTTCAACTGCACATACTTTTTTCAAATTTGATATAATTTCCGTACTAGTTTTGAAAAAAAATTCTAGGCTATCTCCTATTTGAGACTGAACCCGCACGGAAGTCTGGCCAAAGTTTCTGCTATGGCACCAAACGATGTGCGTAGGGTTCCCAAGCCCACCACTCGGGTGACCCTTGGTACACCATGCCACGGCCTACCATATCGTAGCCCACCCTAGGGTCAGTGCAACGCAGAACCTCCAGCATACCATAAACACCAGAAACTACTTGCAACTCCTGGACCAAGGACTAGGCGGTTGAGAATTCGAGCGGGGTCATATTTCAGGGCCGAACATGTGGTAGTAACTAGACTTGGATCACAAACACGGAACTCAGTTCCTAAGAACGATCCCAATGAGACAACCCGCTATGTACTCCTACATAGCCTCTCATCGCTACCTTTACCAAATCGGGTTCATCATTTAGCTCATCACATCGGAACAATACTGTTTCACGCCAGTTCATCACCCAGATGAATCAAACCTGACACAACTCTAAGCATAGCAAGCAAAGTAGGTAAAGCACATCATGGCTCAAGCATCTACCAGGTGTGCAAGGTTGCAAGGTTTAGCTATTTATTGTGACAATGACAGATCATGCAAAGGAATGAGTTCAACTACCACATATGACAAACAATTGAATGTTTGTCCTAATGCAATAAACAAGAGCAGGAGCGAGAGAATGGGGTGATATGGGAATTATCAACGGGGGTGGCTTTCCTTGCTAGGAAGCGGGAAGGTACTCTCCTTCATTTGGATACTCGGAGGTATCCTCGGAAGCAGGGCCTACCGCAATGCAGATAGGTAACGATCAATACACTGCAAGTACATCAATATGATGCATGATCATGACATGGCAACATGAATGGATGAGCTAATTCAACTACTATTAAAGTTAGATGGAGTGGATTTGAATATAGATTCAAAATCTTTTTGCATTTAATATTCTTGATATTGGCCTATTGCTAAATGTCAATGTTCATCTACATAGGTTGCTCTAACATGCATGATAATAGCACCATTGGATTCATTGGATTTTTCTGATAAATTTTCATATATAATTTATTTCAATCTGAGTTACACATCAATTTATATGATTTTTCTAAGTTTTAAGTATTTTCTGGAATTAAATTAAATTAGAAATTCCTTTAACGCATCAACATGACATCAGCATGATGTCAGTAGGTCAACAGCCCGTTAACAGGTCAAACCTGACCAGTGCGGTCCACTGGTCAGTGACCCAGACCCTAATTAGGTTTAATTAAATTCCTAATTACTAATTATTTAGGATGGGCCCACCTGTCAGTGGATGTTTAAGTTAATTAAATTAATTAATTTTTTAAACTAATCTTTAAACTAACAGGGTCAGGCCCACTTGTTAGTTGACCCAGGGGGGTCAACCCCATGGTCAAATGGGTTGACTCGCCGGCATTGAGTCGTCGGCGACGTCAGTGACGGCGGAGGGGGTCGGAAAACCTCCTCCGGCGACCAAAAGGATGACGGAGGGCACTAGAAGGGCCTGCATGCTCGCGCGTGTTGAACCCGACACACCCCAGGGGCTGGGTTGGCCGGAGTCGACGCCGATGTTGAGCCTGGCGGCTGTCGGAGCTTGGGCGAGCACGGGATCGTCGAATCGGAGCTCAAGCGGGCCAGATCTTGGCTCCTAAGGCTCCCTGGGGCCCTCCTGAGCATGCCTACGTGCTCACGGGCGAGCTTGGGCCACCACAGCGTTAGCAGCGTTCTCGCCGGCGGCGAGGAGCTCTTGGACCCAAGGCAAAACGACACTAGTGTGCGCTAGCGACGGAGAGGAGAGGGGGAATGGGACTAGGGGCTCACGATGGTTGCTGAGGCGTCTAAACCGGACTCGGGGAAGGTCCCGAGCGGCGGCGGCTTTGATTCTTTGTCAATGGCCGAAGGTAGAAGACGATGGTGATGTGGTGATGGAGGGCTCCCGACAATGCGTGCCTCGGTGAGGAGGAAGAAGGCGTCGAGGTGGAGCGATTGGGGAGCTCCGGAGCAAGGGGGAGGGGCTAGGGCAATGACGCTACGGTGGTGGAGCATTGGCGGCCATGGCGACAGAGGGGAAAGCAGAGAGGAAAGAGCGACTGCGAGGGGGAGAGAGCGATGAGGACGGCTCCACAGGCTTATCCCTGTCGCGCTGGCGAGAGGGAGGCAGGCAGGCAGCTGCTGGCATGGTGGCAAGGCCGTGTGCACGCGGCGGCCACACGCCCAGCCTCCTGGCCGCCAGGAGGACGAAGACCTCACTACGCCAGATGGGCCGGCCTGGAGCTGGCCTTAGGTCAGCTCCCTCTTTCCTTTTTTTGATCTTTGTTTTCTTTTTCTTTTCTGACATTTGTTTTATTTTTTAGGGCCTCAAAACCTATTTCAAATTATATTGAAATAATTTGCAAGCTTAGTTTGAATATTTCAAACCTACACAAAAAATTTCAGTATTTTTCAATGACTAAATATTTATAATGCTTTATTTGGCATTTTCAGAACCTTTATTATTTTTTAAAATGACATATATGTTCTAAAAATTAAAATGTCTCCTGATATATTGATGTCAATATTCATCAGACATGGGGGGCATTTTTGATGGGTGTTTTGGATTTGTTAATTTTTCACAACATTTGAATTGGTGATTGAGGTGAGGTGTTAGGGTTTCTGTTGATCCCCATTTCATATTGATGCAAAAATCAAAACATGATGCACACCACATGCTAACCAGAGCAATGCTAACTAGGGATGTGACACGAACGGTGTGAAATTGAAGTGCGTTCCTCGGGAGGATGGACTAGAGTTGTTGGCAGAGATACATGGAGGCATATGTGGCTCCCACATAGGATCAAGAGCTCTTGCCGGGAAGGCCTTCCGGCAAGGTTTCTTTTGGACCACTACTATCTAGGATGCAACTACACTAGTAACCAAGTGTGAAGCATGCTCGTTTCATTCGAAAAAGCTACATCAACCAGCTCAAGATCTTCAGACAATCCCTCTTTCCTGACCATTCTCGGTCTGGGGGCTCGACATCTTGGGCCCCTTTCCCCGTGCCACCGGGGGCTTTGAGTACTTGTATGTCGCGATCGACAAGTTCACAAAGTGGCTAGAAGTGGAAGCAATGAGAAAGGTGACAACGCAATCAGCCGTCAAGTTCTTCAGAGGACTAGTTTGCTATTTTTGTGTACCAAGTAGGGTCATCACTGATAATGGCACACCGTTTACAAGCCGCACCTTCATGTAGTACGTCGAAGACCTTGGCGGCAAGATCTGCTTCGCTTCTGTCGCTCATCCAAGGAGAAAAGGCTAAGCGGAAAGGGCAAATGCTGAAGTGCTGGGAGGGCTTAAGACGAGAACGTTTGACAGGCTGCACAAGTGCGGAAGACGCTGGATTGATGAGCTGCTGCCGGTTCTTTGGTCGATCAGAACAACGCCAAATCGAGCCGCCATCCAAACACCCTTCTCCCTGGTGTACGGGGCGGAGGCAGTTCTTCCCAGAGAACTCGTATATGGGTCACCTCAAGTGCTTGCTTATGATGAGCCTAAGCAAGACCAGTTGTGCCAAGACGACATAACGCTCCTTGAGGAAGATCGTCTTTGGGCTGCTGTGCGATCTGCACGTTACTAGCAAGCTTTGTGCCACCACCATAGCCGCAAAGTTCATGTCCGGTGTCTTGAGGAAGGCGACCTTGTTCTTTGGCGCGTTCAGTCGGCCAAGAAATCAAACAAGTTGAGGCCAAAGTGGGAAGGACCTTATCGGGTAGTACGAGTCACCAGGCCTGGCTCAGTCCGCCTGGAGATCAAAGATGGCATCCCAGTGAGAAACTCCTAGAACATCGAACATCTTCGTAAGTTCTATCCATAAGGCGCGGTTGCCGGGCCCCCAGCAACCAGCTTTTTTACAAGTCTTGCTGGCAGGGCATGTCATCCTTTGTACAAAGGCATGCGTAGACCCTGTGCATAGTTGAATAAGATCAGGTGTCTTGCAACTCTTGTTGATTCCCATGTTTTGTTTACATGCATGTCTATCTGAGATGTTGTATTACGCTTATTCCCGACAAGTGCTAATGAACAACCAAGGTTCCATACCTCTATTTTCTCTTCTTTCTTTTTCTTAAGGGATAGATGGTTCCCTTGCGCACAAGTTTTCCGGGGGGAATCGGTGGTGTGGATACCTACGGGCATCGTTCGAAGTTGGCACCTTGCAGGAAGGATTACGACAACGGAAAGATAAGTTGCAAAAATCTAAGTAAACCTTTACTATGAGGTTATCTCTGTCCTTGGATGATTTAAACTTTTGTATGGAAAACCTGCATGTGAGGGAACCTTGACATGATTGGTTGCGCCCTTGTTCTGTTTCGAGTCCGCTCAACAGCTTAAGTGGCTACACTGAAAATGCTAAGGTAGCTTAACACAATTGGTCATGCTCTTACTCTGTTTTGAGCCTGCTCAATAGTTTAGGTGGCTGCGCTAAAAGTGCCAAGACATCTTGCCGGTAGTGGCATCGCCAACAGGCTGCTAAGGATCCGTTCCTCAAAGCAGATTATTTTAATTTCCTAAGTACATCTTTATTTGACTTTCTCCCCTAGGGGCAGATTACAAGAAGAAAAAGATAGGGAGAGGCCCCCGGCAGAAGCCTAGCCTGACCCCTTCTCGACCAGAACTGCACGGAGGGCAGTGCGTCTAGAAGGGAGGATGAAGCCAAAGTCCACGAGACTGCCACAGGTTACAACTGGAAGATGAGGCAGCGCCCGGGACAAGGACCCCCGGCAAGGTTCCAGAGTGAGAGGCGTGAGCCGGCGATGATGGTGCGATAGGCAACTAGTCAGAGCTCAGGTCATCGTATTCCGACTTGGCGGCCCGAATCTTAGACTCGTGATCGTCGTCTTCACCACTGTCCTCCTCGTCATTGTCATTCGAGGAGAATCTTCCAGTGCCGCTCAAGCTCTCTTCACATCAGCTGAGACGGACGCCTAAGCGCCCATAAATCTTGAAGGGAGGACGTACCCATCCTAGAGGCTGTGGGCGCGGGCGAAGGTTTTCCAACCGCGGCTGAGGAACATGACGCGACGCTCCGAGTACTCGACGTCCACCCGCGTAGCGCCATACAACAGCCATGTGCACGCAACCATAAGGCGGGCGGCTTGTCAACTTCCATCACCCTGGCGAAAGGATGAGGGAGACGCAGATGGCTTCGAAGGGGACCACGTAGTTAGAGGACGAACTCCAGTGCCGTCCCCTCAGCGTGGGTCTCTTAAGGAGGGGGTCTGGCATCGGAGGAAGAGGCAGAGTGGCGCTCCGCCTCCCTCGGCCTCGGCCTCCACGCTGACCATGACCCCTCGTGCCCCTTCTGCCGCGCGCGCGCTCGAGCCACCCTCCACCTCCGTGGCTGAAGCAGTGGCATGATCCTGTCGGGAACTCCTCACCGAGCGGGCAGAATACGGAGGCTGCCCTCATCGCCCAGCCATGGCCGAGGACGGACACTACCCAATATCGAGAAGGCGTGGAAGGGCAGGTTTTGGGGATCTTCACTCAATGAGGGAGAAAAAGATGGGTGAGCTTCACTTTCGCTCCCCCCAATTTATAGGGGGAAGCACCGGGGCTGGCTCTCCCTCGCTCCAAGAGTCACTGCCCATCTCCGCCAATATCGCCACCCATGATCACAGGGCAAACATGCAGCCTCCTTGTTCCCCAAATCCATGGCACTGTGGTTTCTGCCATTGCCGGGACTTTAAGTCACGGGCACCCATTGCTAGTTCCCCGCTATGCATGTGGCGTGCATGGCAGAAACGACCTGACGCAGTAATTGAAATAATTACGTCTGCTCTGCGAACACCTCCCATGTCACGCACTTAGCGTGCATCATGGGGTGGCGCAATAATTGGAATGATTGCAACTGCAGACCCCTACCACACATGCCCGGGCACTATTTGGGCCTAGCCCAACAACGCCTCGTGCCATGTGTGGCCTAGGCCCGGGGCCTCCTATCGGTGTACAAAGGATCGGTTCCATTAGTACCCCTTACTTATGCATGGGCAGTTGTAGCCACACCCACGGCAAGGCCCGCCGGAGGACTACTGGAACCACGCGTGAAGGCGTCAAAGGGACGCTCAAGTCAACAAACACAAGACCGAAGACCAAGGGCTGGAACCCCGACAAGATCTTGCCGGGGGTGGCCTGTGGAGCCCCGGAAAGAAGGGCACTTGGCATGACCTTGCCACCTTGCCAGCGTGGAGACCAGGTGTCGAATCCCAGGATACGTGTCAAGGTGATGGCAAAGGAGAGGCTAAATCCCAGGATTCCTCGTAGCGCTCCTGTAGTTGGAACCTCAAAAACACCGATAATACATCGAAGCGGGAATAGGGTTTTACGCTCCATAGCGGCACGAACCTGGGTAAAAACCTCCCTCGCACCGTTCGTGTGATATTCTCTTTGTACATATCTTCTCCCTGCCGAATCACAAAGGGATCCTCGCGGTCCCATAGGTGTCGTGCACCGATAGTTTGTGATTGGCTTGTGGAGATTTATGACCGTGCGTCCAAGGAATTTGTTATTCCGGGACGTGGAAGAATCCCTTTGGATGAGAAGTCCATTATCAACACCTTGGATGTCCCCCATTGTCTTGGTTTTGTCACGACAGATGTCCTCATGCAAGTGAGTCAGGGTCCCCACAAATATAAATAAATTATGAGATCACATTAGTACCTAAAGTGGTGATTTATTTTCTTATACTAACGGATCTCATGAGTTTTCTGTTAATTTTTGTGTTGTGAAGTTTTCAAGTTTTGGGTAAAGATTTGAAGGACTATGAAATAAGGAGTGGAAAGAGCCTAAGCTTGGGGATGCCCAAGGCACCCCAAGTCATATTCAATGATGCCAAAGAGCCTAAGCTTGGGGATGCCCCGTAAGGCATCCCCTCTTTCGTCTTTAATCCATCGGTAAACTTACTTGAGGCTATATTTTTATTCACCACATGATATGTGTTTTGCTTGGAGTGTCTTGTATGGTATGAGTCTTTGCTTTTTTATTTTGCCACAATCATCCTTGCTGCACACATCTTTTGAGAGAGACACGCTGAATCATGAATTTATTAGAATACTCTATGTGCTTCACTTATATCTTTTGAGTTGGGCAATCTTGCTCTACGTGCTTCACTTATATCTTTTAGAGCATGGTGGTGTTTGCGTTTTCAAAGAAATACTTGAACTCTCGTACCTCACTTATATTATTTTGGGTGTCTCTAAAACAGCATGGTAATTGGTCTAGGTTATGAATTTAGTCCTAATATGATAGGCATCCAAAAGGGATATAATAAAAACTTCCATATTAAGTGCATTGAGTATTTATGAGAAGTTTGATTCCTTGCATAAAGTTTTGAGATATAAAGATGGTAATGTTAAGAGGCATGTTAGGAAGCAAATTCTGATTTGGTAAAAATACTTGTGTAAAGATTTATGATTCCCGTAGCATGCACGTATGGTGAACCGTTATGTAAGGAAGTCGGAGCATGACTTGTTTATAGATTGTCAACCTTTGTCATATTTTGTCATAGGTATCGAGTTGTAATTTTCTTTTGAGTTGTAAGTAAATATAAGTGTGATGATTATCATTATTAGAGCATGTCCCATGTGAGGAAAGGATGATGGAAGCTATGATTACCTCACAAGTGTGGATGAGATTCCGGACTTTATGAAAAATGGAAGAGGCCAGCGAAGCCCAAAGAAATGAATAAAAGAGGCCTTAGATGCCCACACAAAAAACGAGAGAAAAGAGAGAAGGGAAATTGCTACTACCTTTTTCGACACTTGTTCTTCAAAGTAGCACCATGATCTTCATGATAGAGAGTCTCCTATTTTGTCACTTTCATATAACTAGTGGATTTTTTCTTAATGATGCGCGTCCACTTAGTTTCCTTTTGAGCTTTCATACACTTATAGCTCTAGTGCATCCGTTGCATGGCAATCCCTACTCACTCACATTCATATCTATTGATGGGCATCTCCATAGCCCGTTGATATGCCTAGTTGATGTGAGACTATCTTCTCGCCTTCCTTGAAAACCTCCACCATATTCTATTTAACCTATAGTGCTATATCCATGGCTCGCGCTGATGTATTGCGTGAGAGTTGAAAAAGTTTGAGAAAATAAAGGTGTGAAAACAATTGCTTGACTTTTCATCAGGTTGTGCATGATATAAATACTTTGTGTGGGGAAGATGGATCATAGCTAGACCATATGATATTGTAGGGATAACTTTCTTTTGCCACTATATTTTAAAGAGATACAATTGCTTTGCTAGTATGCTTGAAATGTTATTGTTTCTACATCAATATTAAGCTTTTGTTTCGAGTCTTACGTATCTGAATATACATGCCACAATAAAGAATATTACTTGGATAAATATGTTAGGTAGCACTCCACATCAAAAATTCTATTTTTATCATTTACCTACTCGAGGACGAGTAGGAATTAAGCTTGGGGATGCTGATACATCTCCAACACATCTATAATTTTTGATGATGGCATGCTATTATATTATCTGTTTTGGATGTTTTATATGTATTGATATGCTATTTTATATTATTTTTGGGAATAACCTATTAATCTAGAGCCAAGTACCAGTTTTTGTTGTTTCCTTGTTTTTGAGTTTTCCAGATATGGAATATTAAACGGAGTCCAAACGGAATAAAACCTGCGGAATGAATTTTCTAGAAGGAAACAAGTCTTCCAAGTTTGGAGTGCACGTTAGGGGAGGAGCTAGGGCGCCACAAGCCCGCTAGATGTGGGCCCTTGGCCGTGCCTAGTAGGCTTGTCACCTCCTGGAAGGTCTCCTAACCCTAATTCTTGGCCTATAAATACCCAAATATTCCCCCAACATCAGAGAGAGCCATGCAAATACTTTTCGGAAGCTGGAAGCCTCCATTCTTGAGAAATCCAATATTGGAGCCTTTTCTGGTAATCTGCCGAAGGGGTTTCGATCATGGAGGGCATCTACATCAACTATATTGCCCCTCTGATGATGCGTGAGTAGTCCACCACAGACCTATGGGTCCATAGCTAGTAGCTAGATGCCTTCTTGTCTCTCTTTGATCTTCAATACAATGTTCTTCATGATCTTCATGGAGATCTATCCGATGTAATCCTCTTTTGTGGTGTGTTTGTCAAGATCCGATGAATTGTGATTTTATGTCCAGATTATCCATGAATATTATTTGAATCTCTTCTAATTTCTTATATGCATGATTTCATATCCTTGCATGTATCTTCGAGTTATTGGTTTGGTTTGGCCAACTAGATTGGTAATTCTTCCAATGGGAGAAGTGCTTGTTTTTGGGTTCAATCTTGCGGTGTCCTCACCCAGTGACATAGTAGGGGTAGCGAGGCACGTATTGTATTGTTGCCATTAAGGGTAACAAGATGGGGTTTTCATCATATTGTATGAGTTTATCCCTCTACATCATGTCATCTTTGTTAATGTGTTACTCTGTTCTTCATGAACTCTAGATGCAGGCAGGAGTTGGTCGATGTGTGGAGTAATACTAGTAGATGCAGAATCATTTCGGTCTACTTGTCACGGACGTGATGCCTATATGGATGATCACTGCCTTCGATAACTACATGATTATTCTCTTTTCTATCAATTGCTTGACAATAATTTGTTTACCCACCATGATATTTGCCTTCAAGAGAGAAGCCTCTAGTAAAACCTATGGCCCCTGGGTCTATTTTCCATCATATATTTCTAGATCTATACCTTGCTGCAATTTATTTATCTTTTACTTTCCGCACTCGTTTACATCTATCTCTTTCAGATCTAATCCTTGCAAATAACCGTGAAGGGATTGACAACCCCTTTTTAGCATTGGGTGCAAGAGTTTGATTGTTTGTGTAGGTGCAACCATTGGTGACTTGGTTGTTCCTCCTACTAGATTGATACCTTGGTTCTCAACAACTGAGGGAAATACTTATCTACTTCGCTACATCACCCTTTCTTCTTCATGGGAAAACCAACGCATGCTCAAGAGGTAGCAGTCGAAACTCTGATGATGAGGCTGACGTCTTGCCTCCTGAGGACACCGCAAGAAGCAGAAGCATGTCCTCCCCAAGAACCGCCAGGGGGGCTGGGACCTCCATCGTTAGCGTCTCAGGTCCTGCGTCGACTGCTGGGGTGCCTCTTCATCCCACATAGGGAGGCGCTCCCAGCACTTCCCTCAGGGTATGCTTGGGGGCTTCTACCTGGAGAGCTTCCGACCTGACCGGCGCGACGAGGGAGGTGCTCGGGAACCACTCGGAGGTGTGCTTTGACATGCGCCCCCACAAGAAAGAAGCAAGGGACGAGGCGCCAGGAGCACGCGAGTTCAATACCAACACGATCAAGGAGCTTCAGGAGGCGCAGGCCATGCGCGAAGAGCGTCTCCCTACACCATCCAGTGCTACTGCCGTCCCAGATGGCAGGCTAGGTGTTTGCGTCAACATATCGGGTCTCAATAGGGCAGCATCACAAGGCCTCTTCTGGCCATTGCGTGTAGGAAGAAGTGGGGGCTACCCTGCAGCTACATCCACATGCCCTTCGGCCTTGTGAATGCGGGTGCTACGTAACAGCGCCTCATGTAGACCGTCCACGCATCTCATGAGGCCCGACACCGTGAGGTTCTTCAAGAGGTCCCAGACCCTTGTGAGCCCCCTCAGCCACGCGAGCCCCTTGAGCCTCCGGAGCCCTCAAGTTCGTGACAATCAAGTTTCAACAACTACCCTAGCGCTTCAGTAGCATTGATGCCAGCTGACTTTTTGGTCTGTACAATTGAGGGCGCCCCTCGGGCTGCATCATCCTAAAGCATTAGGTACCACCTCCGCAGCTATATCGTTTTGTGCATGCATGAGACTGATTGTGCATTTAATGAATTTCCTAAGTATTCCAACTACTTGCCCGGTGCTTCGTCACCTTGAATGTAGCCGCACCCTTACAACCCCGCCCTCGACCGCCTCATGATTAAGAGCTCGCATGGTGTCGTTTATTTGTCACGGCAAGATGTCCGGGTTAACGAACTTGGGTGTGAGGCCATCGCAACTCTGTGGTGGCTTGACAGGGGTTGTTCGGAATTGAGAGACGCGGGTTTACCCAGGTTCAGTCCCTCCTGACGGAGGTAAAAGCCTACATCCTGCTTGGTGTCTATATTGATGATGATGATGATCTCGGTTACAAGGGTGTGGAATCACTACCTCTAATCTCAAGAGCCTCTAATCTTTCTATCTCTAATGAGTTGAATCTGTGTACTTGTCCCTCTAGGGGTGCTCTACCCCTCCTTATATAAGTGGAAGGGGTAGGTTTACATGTAGAGTCCTATTAGGAGTAGGATTAGGATTAGTCTCTCTTGAGACCTAATCCAGGTCTTGTTTTCTCTTGTAAGGGAATCTTTCCTCTCCTCTAGGCCTTCTCTCCGAGTCGCCCATGCCGGCTTACACGATGGGTCTTGGGACTGGTCGTCCTGTTACCCGATAATAGAGGTGACCTATGAGCTGCCATGCAGTGGGTCGGGTCATACCTCCTACCGGGTCATACTTCCTGCCGAGGCACTAATGAGTCACCAAGCTCTCCATGCGCAGCAATGAGTCACCGAGTCCTAATTGGGTCATACTCTAGGTCGGGTTATACCGCGGAGTAATATCCCTGACACACGACGTATGTGCTCGGGTCCGTCCCTACAATGTTGATAAATCCAAGCGATGAGCTCTGTCTCACGGGCCAGCCCCGTGTACATCGCCTCCCCGAGGCCGTTGGTGTTTTCCCTTGCATGAGCAAATCGAGTGTGGGTGAGTTAGGGCTTGCGGCCCGATTCATATGACCTCTGTTCGGCGATTCACCATCGTAGGAGCCGCGTGTCGGGTGTCTTACCTCGGGTTTGTCGCATGAGAAGACTGGGCACGGCGTTTGTGCTCGGGTTCGTCCCTGCAGCGTCGATAAACCCGGTGGTTGAGCTCTGTCAAATGGCCTAGTCTCACACACGTCACCTCTTGTGGTCGTTGGTATTTGGCCTTCTCATGCGATGGCCTCTGGAGATTTATTCGACACAGGTTATCCACATCCCACATGTTTTACATGCGCCCCTCGTGCTATAAAAATACAGGCACAACCCTCCTTTGAGATAGGGCCTCATGATTCTCGCGCTAGTTTAGGGGTGCCTAGATACACCTCCTCCAGTTTTGCCATGCCAGCCACGCGTATGAACTTATTGGGATGTACATGTCCCGAGCCTCTAACATGGAGCTCCCTTCCCACACCCAAGTGGAAGCCCCATGCTCTGCACTGGTGGGCGACAGTGTCGCTCAGTGGGTATGCCCACGCCCAGTGGAAGCCCCATGCTCCATGCTGGGGGATAGACAACTAAGGGCACCCTACCGGTTGCACCAACCTCAGCATGGCCTCCCATCTCTTCGCACGGCCCCATCACATAGCGTTCCCCTGAGGTGCACGCATGAGGGGGCTGGCCGGGGGCTACGCTCAGTTAGACCTAGCGTGAGCCACCTCACCAGGATCTGGTACCTAGTCTTCTCGCGTCCCTCCCAGGCAAAAGCTGGCGAGGAAAGGTGCGAATTCACCTCACGAGCGCTGCTCGCACGTCAAGGCGCCCCCTGAGCATTGCGACTTAGGGGCCTCACTAATCACATAGCCCCTCACCCCTTGGTCTCGTCCTGGCGGTCCGGACGCCCCAATGGAGGTCGAGGTATGCACGGGATTGGGCCCTGCCAACGTAGAGCACTAAGGCGCTCCAAATCAACCTTTTCGTCGCCATGTTTCCTTAACGAGTGTAGCTCACAAATAAAGGGGGACCCCTGAGCATCATGACTTAGGGGCCTCACTGGTCACGTAGCCCCTTGCCCCTTGGTCTCGTCCTTGCGATCTGGACGCCCCAACGGCGGTCGAGGTATGCTTGGGATTGGGCCCCGCCGAGGCAGAGCACAAAGGCAAGCAAGAAGGAAACAAAGCATGGGAGGAAATCATGAAATTCAAGCAATTATTATAGACACTGAATGTTTTGCAAATTGAAAAGTCTTACGCCTCCGCGGGGCATGGTAAATGTCGTAGATTAAAATCTAGGACAAGGGTCCGTCATTGCCATGGTCGTCGCCGCCAATTGCCCCATCCACGACAAGCTCATCGTCAACATCACTGCCGCCTTCGTTACCGCCGCTTGCCTCTGCCACCGAGGGCTTGGCCGTGGGGATGCAGGTGAACTTCTCCACCAACACGTCCACAGGACCCTTCATGGCTGCTTTCGCAGCGGCGCGAGACTCAGGAGCAACCGGGATGATCACCGCATCAAAGCCAAAGCCGGGCTCGTGAAGGTAGAAGCGGCCGAAGACGCGCGTCGCGGTCGTGGCCTGAAGTTCGCGACACTCGTTCTCCAACATGGTGTCCAGCCTGACGGCGGCGCCTTCGAGCACCTTGGCAAGCTTCGGGGATAGCCCCGCATAGCCGATTTCGGGAGTTGCCAAAAGCTCCCAGAATCCTCCCTGCAGATGGAGCGCAGTGACTCGCGAAGCCTGAGTATGAGGGACGGTAAGGCATTGTGCTCCGTGGTTTCCTTATTCTAGGCAAAGGCAAGGGCCTTCTCCCTGGCATCCAGCTGGGTCATCGTCTTGGAGACGCACCGGGCGTGGGACATCTAGGCTTGTACCATCCCCTCCTTCAGCTTGGCTAGATGCTCGCTTTCCTTCGCTTGGTCGTCAGCCACCTAGGCCAGCGTGGAGTCGTGATCCGCGAGCTTCACCTCGCGGGCCTTGAGGTCATCCTCCTGCTCATGCAGTCATTGTGCGTGCGAGGCGTGCTTCTCTTGAAAGGCCTTCAGGTTGGCCTCCGCCTCGCCGCAACACTTCGCGACAGATTCTGCTTCGTCCAACACCATGCCTCGGGCCACCCCCGGCTTCAGCGGCCTCGTTCTTGCTCTCCGTGATGGTAGCCTCGGCCCGGCACCAGGACGAATTGGTGGTCGACTCAGCGTGGGCCCACCCAGAAATGAGTCCCAGGTGCTCCTTCAAGAGGCACCATTCGACATCTTGGAGGTCAGCCTGGAGCTGGCCGAGCGTGCTGTAGTCCTCAGACAAGGCCCTGGGCCTGATCAGAGGACGGTAGCGTGTGAGCACGAGAACCTGACCAGGAAGCGCCATCGGCACATCAGCAAGTACCGCGACCAAGGGACCAGCGGCGTGGCTAACTTGGGGCCTTGGAGGCTCCAGGTTCTCGTGAGGCACGGCGAGTGCGGATGACTCCACAGTCAGCTGGCCTGTGGTGGTTGGATCCTCCTGAGGCTGTATCATTGCATCCTCAAGAACATATTCCACCAGATGGGGGCGAGGAGTCGCCCCCTCCACCGGCGTTGGGGTCGCCACGGCCACAGGAGGGAGCGCCGCCTAGTAAGCGTCCATTCCCCCGGCAACTGGTCCTTTAGGTGGCGCCCTGGACTAGCGTGGTGCACTGCCATCGCGGCCAAAGGCCGATGGCGCTCCCACGACAGGGGGATCCTTCGGCTTAGCACTCACCTTCTTCCTCTTCAACACGACCTCTACCCTGGCCATCGAGAGGAGAAGGGTCGTGCGCACATGCATGATTCATAATGAACCAGAGGTGAGGAAGGTTGCTTACTCCTCGCGTGCGACCCACTTCCTCTTCTTCTCCACTTCGGCGCTGGTCAGAACACCCCCACTTCCCTTCAACATTGGCTATTTCACACCCAGGGGGCGGGTGGGGTGTTCCTTAATGAGCCCCTGTGTGACGCTGCCACCCAGATGGGTGTGAAGGTCGCCCTGGCGAACCACGGTCGGAGAGGCCATGTCTGCCTCAGCGGTGGTCGCCTCGCCTTTCTGCTACATCTTAGGCTGGGGCGAGACAAGCATCTCGGCCACCCATCATCTTTCGAGAGCATGGGGAGTCCTCTAGAGTAGGCTCAGCCACGCGTTTCTTTCGGGTCACCCAGCCTGACATCTGTGTGATCTGGGGGGAAGGACCTAGCCTCCTGAGCAACCAGGGGTTCATCGATATCATCATTGTCATCGGCGTAGTGGAGGAGCATGCTCTACGATGGAGGGGACGCCTTGTCCCCATTATCCATGGTCTCCTCCGAATCCTCCTCGCCGCTAGTGTCACTAGATGACACCAGCACAGGGGGATTGGGGTGGTCAGGTGGCATGAGCCCCAGGTCGTGAAAGGCAGGCATTGCGGCGGCGAGTGTCCTACTGTCGACGTGGTGGTACAACGGGGCGTAGGCCTCGGGGAGATCCCCGGGATCATTCAAGACCACTGTATGGAGGGCTTTGTTCCTCTCCTCGCCTATGAGGCTGGCGGTTCTAAGCCTGATGTCGTCCCTCATGCCCTCGTACTCCCACATGGGCTTAGAGTGTGCCTGGAGCGGCGCGAGGCTCTGCATCAGGAACTCCTTCACCATCATCACCCTGGTTAGCTTCCTGGCCATCACGTCCGAGGAGATTTGCCCTAGGACGGGCATCGCCTGGGGATCGGTGAGCTTCACGGAGCCCCATGCAATAGTCTTCTCGAGCAGCCTCGTCGGGAGCACCAGATAACGATTAGCTCCGTGGACATCCATGAAGATCCAGCGGTGCCTGTAGCCTTCCACCTTCTTCCTGGCCTTCAGAAGCATGTTGCCACTCTGGACCGCAATGAAGGAGGTGCACGCCGACCGCTACGCGTTGTCATGGAGCCGTATTATGAAGTAATGGCGGAAGAGGGCCACTGAGGGCCTCACAACTATGAAGGCCTCATAGTAGAAACCGAAGACCAAAAGGAGCAAGATGGAATTGGGCTAAAGATGGAGAGCTTGGATCCCGTAATGCTCGAGGATGGCGGAGAAGAACCCCGAGAACGGTGAGATGAGCCCACAAAAGACACTATGGAGGGAGAAGGGGTAGACCGTCTTTGCCAGGGTGCGCTGCTGCACAGAGCCGTTGCAGATCAAGGTCTGCCCCAGTCATTGGAGTCGTCCGCCGTCAACATGAGTGTTGAGGCGAGACCCCCCTCCTTGGCGATGGTGGATGTTCTGAGCGCTGGCGAGTGAGAAGAGGGGGCGAGGCCTGAGCCTCGGGCTTTGACGCGTGCGCCATCTAACGAATCCCCGAGGGAGAACAACAAGAGGATGGATGGCACCGCGCCAAGATCTGGAGGAGGTTCTCGCAATGGAAAGGGGATTTGAGCAAGCGAGCAAAGCTCCAGGAAGAAGAGAAATGATGGCTCTGTAGCGGGGGTCTAGCTTTTGTTAGCTTGGGTAGTTGTCGAGGCAACAAGTGTGCGGAGCTGTTCATTCCCCGTCGTGCACCATGTGGCGAGCCTAGCCCGCAGGTGATTGGGCCCCGCAACAATTCACCCTTCTCTCCTCGCCTTCGCCTCGAAGCCAGGGCTAGCACGCCTTGGGCCCGGGGCTACTGTCGGCGTTCTAGGACCCGGGGTACCCATACCTTCCTGCCTGCGGTACAGCTCGTGGCCCACCACGGTGGCCCGGTACTGCCCACCGACAAGTCCCCCTAATCAAAGACCTCGCGAGAGTCCCAACCTCATGACACGAGCAACACCAAGACCTCCAGAGGAGTGGCATACCCCAGGCTGGCTCCCGAGGAGCGGAGATCCCTATGTGTCATGGTTTTGTCACGACAGATGTCCTCATAAGAGAACTTCGGCGTGAGGCCTTTGCAACTATGTGGCGACTCAAAGGGGTTCATCGGGAATGAGATACGAGTTTACCCAGGTTCAGCCCCTCTGATAGAGGTAAAAGCCTACGTCACGCTTTGTCTATATTGATGAAGGTATCAATTACAAAGGTGTTGAATCGCTTAACCTAGCTATTGATGGATTATAACTTGCCCTAAGCTGTCATAGGGACTCGCCTCTTATATACACAGGTCGATGCCTTGGGCTTACAAGACTTTGGGTCGTGATATGATTTGTGACCTGACATCCTCTAACTCGCCTTGCTTCATAAGCAAGGAAACTTCTGGCACCTCTCTACCTCTTGGGCCAGCATCGCCCTCTTCATACCTTGGCCCTCCAGGAGACTTAATCCGTAAACCGCCTTGTGTCCCTGGGCTAAGGACGCCAAGGTCCATCTTGAGCATAGACTTTAAGCCGCCATAACTATAAGCTGGCCCATCAGGGCGGGTTCTACCTTGGGGTTATATCCCCAACATTAGGCCCTAAATTGATTTGAATTTATTCATGTCAATATCTTGTCACCTTAATCATGGCGGCTCATCTTCAGCTTGTGTCGATGGCTTTTTTGGGTCACAAAATGTTGGTATATGATATTTGTGGATTTTTTAATTTCTTCACCCGCCCACTAATGAAGTCAACCGTTGCAAATCCAAAGATTCGGTGACGACATCAATGGCATCATCATAACAACCTTTATGTGTATCCGCTTAGCCCAAAGATCGAGGCATCCATAGCTCCAAATTTAAATGTGTCCCCTCGATTCTCATGCCTGTCGGTCACACTTCCACTTTTTTCCTTATAAATACTCACATGGGCCCCATCAACCATTTTTATATCGCGTCCTCTGCTTCTTCTTCTTGTTCTTGCTCAAGATCGAACTGCTCATCACGTTGCCGTTGCTGTCTCCCTATCGCCGGCTATCGTGGGAATAAGTTTGACAGTACTACCAGGGGTACGAAAGGAGGGGTGAAGTCTAGATATGGCTGAGGTGTGTCACTCGGATGTTTACGAGTTCGGGCCCCACTCAGGAGTGGCAAAGACCCTATGTCTCGAGCCTAGAGGCTGATTTGCTTTACTTATGAAGGAATAGAGGAATACAAGTGCCCGAACCTGGTTACGGCGCCCGGGTGGCTTATATAGAGTGCGCCATCACCGGTTGGGCACCGTAATAAAGACAATTAAGGCAGCGTTACTGATATTGCCGCTCTAATTATGCCATTACTAATAATGTATTATGATGGTAGAAACGGACGTCTCTTCAGGTTCCTTCGGTGTTGTGCCTTCGAGGCCTTTGATCTCCTGCGACGAATGTACGACTGAATCATCCGACTGACCATGAGGGAACGCCCGAGTGCTCCTGGGGACACGTCTGAGTGACTTTGGAGACATGTCCGAATGCACTTTGTATTCTTTAACTTCAACATCAATGAGTGTCTATAGGTGGGCCTACGGGTCAGGCCCATGACCCTACCCATAGTAGATGACCTCATCAGTAGCCCCCGAATCCGTGAGGTTTGAGAGGTCGAGTAGTCAACACTTGGGAGTGCCAATGACACCTCGGAGGCTTTTGTCGCCGTTCTAGGAATGGGGGTACCCAGACCTGCCTGCCTGCGGCCCAGGGCATGGCCCACCTCATCGACCAAACGCAGCAAGGTGTGGCCCCACTCAAGACAAGGCCCTCGCCAGGGCCCAAGCCTCGCGAGGAGGAGTAGCATCAAGACCGGCAAGGGACGGACCTCCCCAGGCCCCCCCCTCGTGGAGGGCCGGAGATCTCTATGCAAGTCCCGATCTCGGGAGTCAAGGGTGACGCAAGGAAGGACAGGCGGGCGCCAGTGCGCCAGGCGACACAGTTTCCCCTTTTGGTGCAAAGGCAGCAAGGATGTATGCGGGTTCCCAAAGCACCCCCAAAGGTTTCCATTCTAGTGCAAGAAGATCACAACCACCCGTCCTGCAGGGCGGATGTCATCGCTGAGTCCGTCCCCGCGCTGTCGACCGCCACTTTGCAGATGCAGACCGCCTTTGGGCAGGGCAAGGGCGAACCCCTGTACCCCTTTCAAATTGGCCGTTGTGGGATCCCTTCCTGCCATTGCGATAAGGGAAGAGGACCCAGGCCATCGCTATATAGAGAGGGTAGGCTTCTTCGTAGAGGAACGACCAACGGATACGATCTGAACCCAATCAACCAGCTTCACCACTCACCAAACCCCAAGGAGCCTCGAACACCACTGACAGCCCTCAGGAGGCCCTGAAACACTATAGTTGCTCATCCACCTCACCTCCTCGAGAGGCAATCCACCAAAGCAGGAGCAGGGTATTACGCTTCGCAGCGGCCCGAACGTGCGTAAACCATCGTGTTCATCTTCTTCCTCGTCATCGTGCGAGTTTGTTGTTGTGTTCATCGAGTAGCGAGCTAAGGTGACGAGGCTACAAAGATCTTCTCACATGCCCCTGTGTTCAAACCTTGAGGGTTTTGCGGAGCCCAAAATCTGACATCTTGCACGCCAGGTAGGGGGCGTGTCAGAGCCTCCCTCAAGCCGAGATCTCCTCCCACATCGTCGCTCTGATGTCTGACGCTTGCCGAGCCTGCGCCGAGCGCCATGCCACCCGTGTTGCCCAGAAGGCGTCGGTGGGCCGTTGCATGTAGGTCACCTTCGCCTATGGCAAAATATTCCACGGGCCTTGCCGCCCATGAGTAACAAGACTCCTCCCAACCGGTCACTGTGCAGCGCGAGGGCCACACCAACACTCCTTCGATCGTCCCAGCCTCCGTTTCATCCTCTCATGTTTGGCCAGGGCCGGTGCGCGGCCAGGGCGCACTCGGCATGGCTAACGAACTGCTCCGCTACCGCCCCAGTCCCGACCACTACGACGACTAGCTTCAGCGCATCGTGGAGCTCGTCGGCGCTGTCTACGATGCCTTGGTGCTCTCCACCTTGCTTCAACCCCAACCATCCCTGGCAAACGACGTGGTACAAGACGCGCAGTCTCCGCCTCCGCGGCGTGACGCTGACTCCGAGCCCAGGAGAGAAGCGCGCCCCCGTGACCGGCCTCACAGACCGAGGGCGAGACTGGGGGATGAAGTAAGCTGCCAAGTGGTTCCCCGGCCGAGCACCGACGCACATGCATTAACTGCGCTGCCAACCCAACGCCACGACCGGATACCTCTCGAGGCGGAGCGTCAAGACCAGGTCGCACTCGTGCACGTGGCGCCCGTCAAGCCTATGGGGTGCCTCGCCATCGCCCGACAGCTTTACCTCACTCCGTGGCCCTGTAAGTTCAAGCTTTACTTACCCCCGCATTACGATGGCACCGCAAACCTAGCCGAGTTCCTACAGCTCTACTCGCTGACTATCCAGGCGGCAGGAGGAGATGACAAGGTCATGGCATGCTGGTTCCCCATGGCGCTCAAGGATTGTGCACTCTCCTGGCTCTTCAACCTTCCGGAGGCATGCATCACCTCCTGGGATGGTCTAAGCAAACCCTTCATCTGCCACTTCTAAGGCACCCGTGACCGCACACCCACCGTGAATAACCTGCAGCGTACCAAGCAGCAGGATGGGGAGACCCTGCACAAGTTCATACAACGTTTCACGACCATACGCCTCAAGATCCCCAAGGCATTGGACGAAACCATCATATAGGCCTTCATCGATGGAGTCACTGACCTCAAGATGAAGGAGCTCGCCATGAAAAATGAATTGTGCTCTGCCTTGGAGATGTTCAACCTGGCGAACAAGTGCGCCAAGGCTGAGGAGGGCCGCCTATCGCTCCTCGAGCCTCAGGCGGCGGAGCCAGAAGAGAATAAGAACAAGGCCAAGGAAGAAAAGCGCAAGGCCCTGGCGGTTCTTGCGGCCGAACCCAAGGCAAAGCGCAAGCAGGGAGAAGAACACCCCCTAGGAGGAAGGCCGGCCTGCATCTTCCATGGCACCAACAACCAAGACACTACAGACTGCCAGGAACTCTGACTAATCCGTGCCGAGCACTTTAGTAGGCGCCCCGGCCGAGGCGGCCAAGGCTTAGGGTGCGGTGGTGGCTATGGTGGAGGCTGCTGGGACTACCGGGAGTCGCACCAGGGGTGGTGCGATCAGCCTCAGGAGGACCGCTAGCACGATAAAACTCGGGACGACTGCTGGAGCGACCTGCCCTGTGAGGACTGCTGGCGCGATGACCCTATGGAGGGGTCACGACACGGTCAGCCTCGCGAGGCTTGCCCGCGTAAGGCTGGACTACCTCCGCTGCCTCCGCCAACCAAAAGGAAACAGGAAGACAGGCAGGACGATAGGGCTGGTGGCTTCTTGGAAATTAGGGCGGTGGTGTATCTTGGGTGGCGCCCAGGCTCCAGCATCGAACCGTGCCTTAAAGCAATTCACATGGGAGGTGAATGCGGATCTCCTGATGCCTAGAGCGAGACGCCCCCTCAATTGGTCCTAGAACGCCATCACCTTTGACTCAAGCGATCAGCTCAGGTGTTCGTTTATGGCTGGCAAGCTCCCCATGTTGTGTACCCCAACCATCAGCAACGTCCTCGTCACCAAGACCCTCATCGACAGTGGGGCGGGGCTCAATGTCCTGCCTATCGAGACCTTCGCAATGCTCCAGGTGCCATATGAACAGCTCATGCCAACTAAGCCCTTCTAGGGGGTCACAGATGAGTCCATCGTACCCATTAGGCAGGTGCGTCTACCTATTACCTTCGGCAGGTGCAAGAACTACCACACCGAGATCATCGTCTTCGACATCACACACATCCACCTTCCGTACAATGCGATCCTTGGGTGCCCGGCTCTTGCCAAGTTCATGGCAGTAACCCACCACGGCTACAACGTCCTTAAGATGCCAAGGAGTGGCGGTGTCATCACCATTGCTTGCGATGAGAAGGATGTCGTCTGCACCCTTGAGCGTGCTTACAGCGCTGTGACGGCTGAGCGCTCGGACGACGAGGCAGACGCACTGCCTCGTGAGGACCCACACAAGAAGACGAAGAAACTCCTCCCCGCAGGGCGTCCTAGAACTTCAGGCTCCACGCTTAGGGATGGGGCGCCTCCTCCTATTGCATAGGAAAGCGTGCTCGGCGCACCTCTTGTGCCAGGCCCTGGGGATCCCACGGGGGAAGTCTCTTGCTTGGTCAGTGAGGCAAGAGAGGCACTCGAGCACAACCCGAAGGCGCGCTTCGACACGCGCCAACTCAAGCTGGGGTGTCGGCGCGAGGTGCATAGTTCGCCAGAGTCTGTCCTCAGAACGACCGAAGAGCTTCGGGGAGCCTAGGACGTGCGAGGCGGGAACTTCCCTGCATCACCAATCGATGTCGCCGTCATCGGCACGGTCGATCAGCTACGCGTCTGCGTCAACGAGGTTGCGATCAATAGGGCCACGGCTCAAAGCCCCGTCGGGCCGGCGCGTGCCGGTCATGGATGGGTCTACCCGAACACCCATGTTTGCATGCCCTTCGGGTTGGCGAACGCAGGCGTCACCATCCAGCGCCTTCACCGAGCTATGCTCATGCCTTTCCTGGTGGGGCGCAGCAAGGAGCTGGAGGAGGGGATCGGACCAAGCGAAGGTTTCGAGCCTTGGGAGACGATGGACCCGTGAAGGTCGCGCTCATGGAAGAGGGAGATCGGGCAATGACGGTGGCCTCGGCTCTTCAGCGGCATGGCTGCCAGGTGACTTTTTGTTGGCTGTTGCCAGGTAATTTTTTGGTTCACTCTATCCAAGGGCACCCACTGGGCCACTTAATCTTCAGGTGATCAGGGCACGCCCCTGCCGTCGCTTGGTTTATGCGTATTTCAATAGTTTCTTGTGCATCTATTCTATGTCCTGACATTCTACCTTAATTGCATCGCTGGGCGGTTGACCCCTACTTGGGGGCTCCAGCCGCAGTGTGTCGCATGTAGTCTCGGGAGGCCCCACGGCCTCCCGAGGCAGTAGCCGACAGGATGGAATGGGGGGCGCTCGAGCGTCAAATGGGGCTCTTAAGCATTGAGCCTTAGGAGCCTTACTGGTCATAATGCCACTCGGCCTCCTCATGTCGTCCTGGTTTCCGGTCGGCGTCAGGAGTGTGTCGGTACCCTGATCCTAAGTCATAGGAATCCAGCCTGTAACACATCACATCACTTTGCGGCCTTGCGCACGGTAACTCCACGACTGCAGCCTTACCTTAGCCGGGACCGTTTGCGTCTTTTGGCTCACATATGTGAAAGTGTCGCTAGCATTCAAAAGACAGAGAACCCGGGCTGACATGACTAGTCATAGAACCCAAGTGGCACATTCGTATGGAAACAGGCATACATAACCCTGTAATGCAGGTGTCGGTCTCAAGCGTGTGTGGATGAGTCATAGCTAGATACAAGGACTCCATTATGTTGTAGGACATAAATGTCATCACTGCACGTAGGCGAGTCGTAGCAGGCTATAGGGACTCCATTACACTGCGAGACATTTCCCCGAAGGGACAGACACAACAGCAAAGAAGGATACATGCCGGTCAATCAATGTGTCCGGAGTAGTAGCAAGCTACCAAGGCTCAGTGGACGCACAACGAGGCAGTTTCACGTAAAGAGTACTACTAAAGGCACATGGCTAGGTGTCGGATCTCATACATACCATTGCACATCACACGTATGCACGACATGCCGATATGCATAGATACAACTATGGCATCACAACCTAATCATACAAAAAAACAACTTTTATTTAAGAGTCCCAGAGGAGGCATGCATAATATGTTCTTATAGGTAGGGGTCACATGACCCGACACTCAAGTCATACAAGCAAGTTCATACAAACCAAGCGGAAGCATAAAGCTGTCTGAGTAAAGATAGTTGAAAGGGGAAAAAGGCACATGGCCTGAATATATATAGCCCGTTATAGGGCATAAGGTCGTAGCTGGGACACCAGCTATTTGGCATCGCCGACATCTAGATAGAACCCACCTGATGGGTCCCGAGTCTCATCTGCAACATTTATGAAGAAAACGTGAGTACAAACGTACTCAGGAAGTCTTTAAAGCAGACCTAGTCTATTTATGCTCATGTATGAACAAGGGTAGAGGTGGAGTTTATGCAGCAATGCCAACTTTGACTCTTGGCTAATCTAAACTACACATATTAATTCTTTGTTCAAGTTTTAGATATCACAAACGAGCCCACTAACTCCACATAAATACACCACCATGGATTCACTTCCTTCATCTACGAGAGTGCCATCCCCAGTACTCACACTTGTCTTGAGACTTTTATCAGTATCCATTAATTTATCTATGAACAACATAAGTTCTCCAAGTAGTCCATATCTGAGAACACACCTATTCGAACAGATTTATACCCTGTAGGGGTGCACTCCTTCACACACGCTCTCGCCGTTTATCGTTGTGTGCTCATAAAACCATGCACCTCTAGCAACCTTCAAGCGGAAGCCCAACGAGGGAGTCGGCCACGACCGTCAATCACAGAAGACCTCTAGTCCAGGCTATCACCTATTTGAGATTGAACCCACACGGAAGTCCGACCGAAGATTCTTGCTATGGCCCCAAACGATGCGTAGATGGTTCCCAAGCCCATCATTCGGGTGACCCTTGGTACACTGTGCCACTTCCTACCGCGTCATAACCCACCCCTAGGGTCAGCGCTATGCACGGCCTCTAGCATACTATAAACACCAGAAACTACTTGCAACACGTGGACCAAGGACTAAGCGATTGATAAGTCGAGAGGGGTTGAGTTACTGGAACCCAATGTGTGGTAATAACTAGCCTTGGATCACAAACACGGAACTCAATTCCTAAGAACGATCCTAATGAGACAACCCGCTATGTACTCCTACATAGCCTCTCATCGCTACCTTTACCAAATCTCCTTCATCATTAAGCTTATCACATCAGAACAACATTGTTTCACTGCAGTTCATCACCCAGATGAATCAGGCCTGACACAACTCTAAGCATAGCAAGCATAGCAGGCAAAGTAGATAAATCACAACATGGCTCAAGCATCTACCAGGTATGCTAGGTTGCAAGGTTTAGCTATTTACTATGACAATGACAGGTCATGCAAAGGAATGGGTTCATCTACCGCATATGACAGGCAATTAAACGTTTGTCGTAATGCAATAAACAAGAGCATGAGCGAGAGAATGAGATGATATCGGAATGATCAATGGGGTTGCTTGCCTTGATGGGAAGCGGGAAGGCATTCTCCTTCATTGGAATACTCGAAGGTATCCTCAGAAGTAGGGCCTGCCGCAATGCAGATAAGTAACAATCAATACACGGCAAATGCAACATTATGATGCATGATCATGACATGGCAACAGGAAAGGATGAGCTAATGCAACTATTAATCAAGTTAAATGAAGTGGTTTTGAATATAGGTTCGAAATCGTTCTCCATTTAATATTCCATATATTGTCCTATTGCTAAATGTCAATGTTCATCTACATAGGTTGCTCTAACATGCATGATAATAGCACCATTGGATTCATTGGTTTTTCTGATAAATTTTCATATATAAATTATTTCAATCTGAGTTATAGAATTTTTATGAATTTTCTAAGTTTTAACTATTTTTGGAATTAATTTAAACCAGAAATTCCTTTATTGCATCAGCATGATATCAACATGATGTCAGCTAGTCAACAGCCCGTTGACAGGTCAAACCTGACCAGTGGAGTCCATTGGTGAGTGACCCAGCCACTAACAGAAGCTAATTAATCACTAACCACTAATAAATTAGGAAGGGGTCCCATTGTCAGTGGGTCATTAGTTTAATTAATAAATTATTTTTAAACTAATCCTAATTAACCAGGTCGGGCCCACTTGCCAGTTAACCCTAGGGTCAAACCCCCATGGTCAAACTGGTTGACTCGTTGGCGTTCAGCCGCTGGCGATGCCAGGGATGGTGGAGGGGGTCGGAAAACCTCCTCCAATGACCATTTCGACGGTGGATGATTCCAATCAAACCATCACGCATGAACGCTTCGATGTGGACACACCCCAGTGGCTGAGGTGGACCAGAGCATCACCGACGTTGAGCTTGGCCACCGCCAGAGTTTGGGCGAGCACCAGCTCATTGCTCTAGCATGCTAAACGTCCAGGGCTGGGCACCTACGGCCTCTATGCAGCCCCACGAGCTCGATGGTGGCCTCGGAAGGACCACCTGATCACCAGAGCAACACCAGCGATGAGCTCATGTGGCGGAGCACCTCGGATGGTGACGGGATCGAGGGCTACAGAGGAGGAATCGGTCGGGGAATAGGGGGAAACGGTTCAGGGGCTCACTGCGAGCGCAGAGCTGTTGATAGCGTGCTCGGGGAAGGCTCGGAGGCGGCGTATCGTCGGCGGCGGTGCTCGTGTCCGAGGAGGAAGAAGAGGATGGGGGCGTCGCTCCAGGGCCTTTGGCGGCACGTGGCTCAATGCAGAGGTCGGGGACGGCGAGGCGGAGCTCCTGGTAGGCTTAGACGAGCGCGGGAGCGGCTGTGGCTACGGCGGCGAGCGACCGGAGGCGACAACCATGGCGAGGCAGTGGGAAGGGGAGAGACAGAGGGGCGAATGCGAGAGGGAGAGAGTGATGGGGACGGCAGCGGCGTACTCATCTACTCGCCAGCACAATGAGGGAGGAAGGCACGCAGGTAGCTGCATGGCAGCTCCGGCACAGGTGCACGACGAGCACGCACTCGTCCTCCTGGCCGCTAGGAGGACGACGACCTCCCTGGGCCAGGTGGCCGACCTGGCCTAGGCCTCAGGTGAGCTTCCTCTTTTATTTTTTTAATTTCAGTTTTTGTTTTCTTTTCTAATATTTATTTTTATTTTTATTTAGGCACAAATACTAGGCACAAAATACTCAAACATTTTATAGATCTTAATTTGAATATTTCAAACCTCTACAAAAAGTTTCAAAACATTTTGAATACTAACATAATTACAATGCTTTATTTGGCATTTTTAGCAGCTTTAACATTTATTTTTAAAATACTATATGAATTCAAATATTTATAATGACCCCTCATATATTGATGTCAACATTTATCAGACATAGGGGACATTTTTGATGGGAATTTTGGATTTGTTGACTTTTCACATCTTTTGAATTGGTTTGATTCAGGTGAGGTGATAGGCTTACTGTTAATCCCCATTTCAAGTTGATGCAAAAATGAAAACATGATGCTCGCACAATTCTGACCTAAGTAAGCTAACTAGGGATGTGACAAAGTCCCGGGGCCTCGCCCCGTGAAGTGCGTCCTTGGTTTTCAGTCATACCTAACGGTGGTGGGGAAATGTGCGGCACCGGGACCTGCAGACGTAGAGCTGCTTGAACATCAAAGGGGACTTCTCACGAGCCTTACTGGTCATAATGCCACTCGGTCTCCTGATGTCGTCCTGGTTTTCGATCGGCGTCAGGAGCACCGGGGCATTGCCTCGTGAAGTGCGTCCTTGGTTTCCAGTCGTACCTAACGGTGGTTATGAAATGTGTGGGACCTTGACCTAAGGATGTAGAGTGCCAATAGGGCTCCCACACTACCTCACTCCGGAACAAGAAGAAGCAATCGGGGTTTCAAACGGCCCCATATACAAGAAGATTTTGGTGCAAACCGCCTTTGAGGTAGGGACACTCACGAGGTCAAAGCGTCCTCGTGACCTCCCAGGTACACCTCCCAGTTCTACTGTGCCGGCCACACATACAAACTCTGTGGGATGTACATGCCTAGTGCCCCTACGGGACGGGGAGGGGTCCCTTCCCATGCAATGTGGCAGCCACAACCCAACGCTGGCGGAGAAGTCAACACGGTCCACCAATTACTATGCCCACGCAATGTGGAAGCCACAGCCCCATGCTGGTGGTCAACACGGTCCACCAATGATAATGCCCACGCAAGGTGGAAGCCCCATGCCCCGTGCGGCGGGATAAACAACTGAGGGTGCCCCAGTGGCTGCATCAATCCTCAATAAGGTCCCTTGCGGCCCCTTTCTCGCTGCTTTCCCCAGGGATGCATGCATGAGGGGGTTGCACGGGGATACTACCCGGCCAGGCTTGGTAGCATGCCATGGGCCCGGGGGCTACTATCGGCATTCTGGGAACGGGGGTACCCATACCTGCCTGCCTGCGGCCCAGGGCATGGCCCACCTTATCGACCAAACGCAGCAAATTGTGGCTCCACTCAGGACAAGGCCCTCGCGAGGGTCCAAGCCTCGCGAGGAGGAGTAGCATCAAGACCGGGAGGGTACGGGCCTCCCCAGGCCCCCTCCGGAGGGGTGGAGATCTCTATGCAAGGCCCGGCCTTGGGAGTCAAGGATGACGCAAGGAAGGACAGGCAGGCGCTTGTGCACTAGGCGGCGCAGTTTCCCCTTTGGTGCAAAGGGAGCAAGGACGTACGCGGGTTCCCAAAGCACCCCTAAAGGTTTCTATTCCGGTGCAAGAAGACCACAACCACCCGTCTTGTAGGGTGGATGTCATCGCTGAGACCGTCCCTGCGCTATCGACAGCCACTTTGCAGAAGAAGACCGCCTTTGGGCAGGGCAAGCGCGAACCCATGTCCCCCTTTAAAATTGGCCATTTTGGGATCCCTTCCCTCCATTGCGATAAGGGAACAGGACCCGGGCCACCACTTTATATAGAGGGTAGGCTGCTTCGTAAAGGACCAATGGATCCGATCTGAACCCAATCGACCTGCTCCACCACTCACCAAACCCCAAGGACCCTCGAACACGACTAAGAGCCCTTAGGAGGCCCTGAAACACTATACTTGCTCATACACCTCACATCCTCAAGATGCAATCCACCAAAGCAGGAGTAGGGTATTAAGCTTGGCACCGGCCTGAACCTAGGTAAACCGTCGTGTTCATCTTCTTCCTCGTCATCGTGCGAGTTCGTTGTTCTGTCCATCGAGTAGCGAGCTAGGGTGACGAGGCTACAGGGATCTTCACACATGCCCCTGTGTTCGAACCTTGAGGGTTTTGCGGAGCTCGAGGTCCGACAACGTCTTAGTAAATAACCTGCATCAATTCTCACTCGGGCCCATGCCTCGACGGATTCAGGAATAACATTCCTAGGCCGAATGTTAGAGTTCACATTTCCGATATTTCTGTGAAGGTTTGTTCCGAATGCTTCTGTTGTCGAGCCCGAGTGCTTCATTACGGCAGATCAGTCGTCCGATTTGCAAACGAATCGTCAGGCGACTCGGTGCATCGAGCTCCCTTCTCTTTGAAGCATGATGTGGCTTCTATGTGTTCAAACCTGCTAAGGGTGCGCACACACGTGCGATAGAGCGGTTATCTCACCTAATTGCGGGGTAGTGGGTGTGACGCCCCGGTAACCATGCCATAGATTCCGCCACATGCCCAGGATAGCCTGTATGTGGGATTCGTAGATCCCGCTCCGTCCAAGAATTCATGGCCCGAGATTATGCCTGATCCTTGATATAAAAGGCAAGGCCACTATGAGGGGAGGGGGAATAGATCTCACTTTCTCTTCCTCCCCTCGACTCCTCCGACGCCACCACCCCACCGTAGGAAGCACTCCGTCGTGAGCCCGACCTCGCCAGAGATGAACCGTGCGGCGACCGTAAAAGCTGGGCAGGCGAAGAGGGGTTCGCGTGGCTCCCCCTCCAGTGTTGTTGTTGGAAATATGCCCTAGAGGTAATAAATAAAGTGTTTATTATTATATTTCCTTGTTCATGATAATTGTTTATTATCCATGCTAGAATTGTATTAATTGTAAACATGGATACATGTGTGGATACGTAGACAAACACAATGTCCCTAGTATGCCTCTAGTGAACTAGCTCGTTGATCGAAAGATGGTTAAGGTTTCCTAGCCATGGACATGAGATGTCATTTGATAATGGGATCACATCATTAGGAGAATGATGTGATGGACAAGACCCGAACTTAAGGTTTGGTGACGTTTCGGTAGTATAGAGTTATGTATGGTGGTGACAAAATTTTGTTTGGAGTCCCGGATGAGATCCTGGACGTCACGAGGAGCTCCGGAATGGTCCAGAGGTAAAGATTCATATATAGGAAGTCCTATTTTGGTCGCCGAAAAAGTTTCGGGCTCATCGCACTACTAGGAAAAGGGCTATAACTAATATAGACATTAGTGGCGCACTATGTATGTGGTGCGCCACTGCTATATAGCAGTGGTGCACCAGATACTGGTGCGCCATTAATGGCCATATTACTAATGGCGCACCTGGTGTGTGGTGCACCATTACTAGTTGTGTCCTGGCCCCACACCCCTCCCAAGACATAGCAGTGGCACACCAGGTGGAAGTGCGCCATTACTAATTTTAACTATTAATGGCGCACCACACCCACAGTGCGCCACTAGTAACATTTTTTTTCAATTTTTTTCTTTTCAAAACTAGTAATGGCGCACCATGCATCAGGTGCGCCATTAGTAACCCTGGTTACCAATGGCGCATTCTTAGGAGGTGCGCCATTGGTAACCTAAGAGCAGCTAGATATTTAATTTTTTACAGCCACCTACCACACTCACTCTCCCCACTTCATTCTCTCCACCTCTAGCTACCAAGCTTGGTCTCGGCTGCCTCCTCCTCCTCACCTCATTTGCACCATAGATTCACCCAAATTAAGTGGTTAAATTTCCTTTTTTTTGATAGGTAAGTAAGGGGAAATCTTTCTTTATGTTCTAGATCTACTTTTTTCTCCCTCCAACGTACACACTTTTTATGGCCTAGATCTACGTATGTTTGTGGTGCGCCATTGTTTGTGGTGATGACCCTCCCCTAAATGTTGCCAATATTTTTCCAGAATGTTGATTCATTTCCGTTTCAGCGAGAATTTGGCACTATGCATTCTTTTTGGTCCTATTTTTAGGCAAAGTCATGCCAAATTTTCTTTGGTTCTAAAATATCATTTTGCTCTACCCCGCAGGCGACCATGGTCCGCACGATGACCGAAGGCATCGTGAATAGGTTTTTGAGCTCCGCGAAGGCTGAGATGCTTCAAAAGAACGAGACGGAGATAAGATGTCCGTGTCGAAGATGCAAGCTGAAGAGCCTTATGGACCCGGATTCTAGACAGGTGCGGGACCACCTGCTCATGCGTGGTTTCATGGATGGCTATCGGTGGCAAGATGATGAAGATGATTATGAAGTCGTCCATGGGGGACGGGATGGAAATAAGGAAGGGCAGCAAGACAATAGCGGCGAGGGCGGGCGAGAAGACGAAGTATCTCCAGGACATGATCACGAAGTAGATGCAGGACACAGTCATCATGTAGAAGATGCCGGACATGATGATGAGGAAGATCAAGACGAAGGGCATGATCATGAAGATGAAGATGCCGGAGCAAACGATGATGGACCATCGATGGGCTGGGTGCAGGACCCTCATATTCAAGAGCTGCTTCTCAAGCAGACGGGTAACGCAAGAGCTGCTGCCCGAGAGAAAGCCAAGCTGGATCAACTGGAGACCGACGCATGCTTCGACGAGAACATGTCATTCTGGCACGAACGTCTTCCCAAGGGGAACAAGTGCCCGACCAGTTTGGAGGAGGCGAAGAAAATTGTGTGTCCTCCGGATTTACCACACGTGAAATACCATGTGTGCATGAACGATTGCATCATTTATCAGGACGAGCACGCGGAGTCTACCATATGTCCGGTGTGCGGCGTCACTCGATACAAGATGAGGAAGAAAGCTCCTCGAAAAGTGGTGTGGTACTTTCTGATCACTCCTCGTCTGCAACGGTATTTCGCGGACCCTAAGCTAGCAAAGCTCCTGCGTTGGCACGCGGATAGGGAGGAGAAGAAGCGAGAAGATGACGGAAATGATTCGGAGATAAATAAAAAAGACAAGATGTTGAGTCACCCTAAGGATGCAAGCCAGTGGCAAGCGTTGAACTTCAAACACCCAAAATTTGGGGACGATCCAAGGAACATCATGCTGGGCGCGAGCACCAATGCAGTCAATCCGTTTGGTAGCCATAGAAGCACACATAGCACCTGGCCTGTGTTTGTGTGGATGTACAACCTTCCCCCCTGGATGTGCTTGAAGGTGAAGTACATTCACATGAGTGTGCTAGTTGAAGGGCCAAAACAACCAGGGAACAAAATCAATCTGTATCAGGGGCTGCTGAAAGAGGAGCTAGGCATGTTGTGGAAAACGCTAACCAATACTTGGGACGCCGCAGCGAAACAATATTTCCCTATGAGAGCCGCACTGCTCACGACGGTGCACGACTTTCTCGGTTACAGATATGTCGCGGGGCAGGTGGTCCACGGATTTAGTGCATGCGTCAGGTGCATGGATGACACAATGTATCACCAGCAAGATAGAGATCTCGGGTCTTCGAAATCGTGTTCATCGGACATCGAAGATGGCTTCGCGACGATGACGCATGGAGAAAACGCAAGGATTTGTTTGATGGTGAAACCGAACCCCGAAGACCCCCACGTTCGAGGAGCGGCGAGGAAATAGACGAGATGTTGAAAAATTGGAAAGAGTGCCCACCGTCGGGAAAGAAGCGAAAGGCGCCAGAGCCACTGCTGAAGGTATGGAAAACGAGGTCTGTTTTCTGGGACTTGCCATACAAGAAGATCCTCTGTGTGCCTCACAGCCTTGATGTCATGCATATCACGAAGAACGTGTGCGAGAGTCTGCTTGGTACCCTGCTCAACATGCCAGAGAGGACCAAAGATGGGCCGAAAGCAAAGGCAGACTTGCAATCAATGGGCATCAGGGAGGAGCTTCACGCAAAATGCCCTAGTGATGATGATGATGATGATGAGGCGAAGGACACGGAAAGTCGTCGCAACAAAGGCAAAAAGGCCAAGAAGATCGAATATGAATGCCCTCCCGCGTGCTTCACTCTAAGTCAGAAGGAGATCGAGCAGTTTTTCACCTGCCTCGTAGGAGTAAAACTTCCTTACGGTTATGCGGGGAAGATAAGCAGATACCTAGACTCAGCGAAGCAGAAGTTCAACGGGATGAAGTCTCACGAATGTCACGTGCTGATGACGCATATACTTCCAGTTGCAATCCGTGGGATCATGGACGCGCACGTCCATGAAACGCTATTTGTCCTATACAACTTTTTTTATGTCATCTCTTGGAAGTCGGTTGGCGTGAAGCAACTCAGAAGGCTACAGGAAGAGATCATGGTGATACTATGCGAGCTTGAGATGTACTTCCCGCCCGCATTCTTCGACGTTATGGTGCATCTGCTGGTCCATATCGGGGAGGATATCATCCAACTCGGGCCGACGTTCCTGCACAGCGTGATGCCGTTCGAAAGGATGAATGGTGTCATCAAAGGATACGTTCGCAATAGGGCACGTCCAGATGGAGGCATAGCCAAGGGCTTTCGGACCGAAGAGTGCATCTCCTTCTGCAAGAATTATCTAGGCATCGAGAACCCCGTTGGTCTGCCCGTCAACAGGCACCTCGGCAGGCTCGCTGGATGGGGTCACCGCGAGGGTCGCCGCGAAATGCATGTCGACTTCAAGGGTCGACACGCCAACCTTGAAAGAGCAAACCTAGTCGCGCTACAACACATAGACGTGGTCGATCCTTGGGTGGTAGAGCACAAAACCTTTAGTGAGAAGACTTACAATGACCGAGGCCAACAGAGGACGGACGGAGATAAAATCAAAGAGCACAACTCATGTTTCATGCGTTGGTTCAAGGACAGGCTTCTGTCGTACCCTTTACATGAGGATTCTTCCGCGGAAGAAAAACTCATATTCGCCTTGTCACAGGGCGCCGAGCATAACCTGATGACCTATGAGGCGTACGGTATCAACAGCTACATGTTCTACACCAAGGAAAAGGACATGAAGAGCGATTATCAGAACTCTAGGGTAACGATGGAATCCTACACCGGTAACGACAAGGACATATACTATGGAAGGATCGAGGAGATCTGGAAGATGAGCTACGCTGGAGAGAAGGTCCCGATGTTCGATGTCAGATGGGGCAAAAGCGTCCTAAAAGAAGACCGGTATTTCACCACCATGGTTATACCTGAAGCCAAATCCAAGACCGCGGGCGCAAACGTCACCGCGAAAAATGAGCCATGGGTACTGGCTTGCCAAGTGGACCAATGCTTCTTCATTACCGACCCGTCAAAGCCCAGTCGTGTTGTCGTGAGGAGAGGCAGAAGGAACATCATCGGAATGGATGGAGTCGCCAATGAGCAAGACTTCGACAAATACAGCGACCCGAAGATGGAAGATGACGACGATGATGAAGTATCATACACCACAAGAAGAAGCAGGACCACCCTACCTAAAGGACGTCCGTTCAAGAGAAGAACTCAAGGGGTTCCGGGGCCAAATTATTCAACCGCAAGAAAGAAGGGCAAGAAGATTGTGAAAATATAGCAAAGATCGAATCACGATGTGTCGGCCGCGTGTGTACATGTGTGAGTGGCAAGCTCAATCTTTCATGAATGTTATTTCATGTCACTTAATTTCGTTCGCGCATTTATCATATATATTCTCCATGCACTATATTAAATACATGAAGGATACTCTCCATGCACTATATCTTACGAAATATCATATCTATACCCTATATTAAGGGCATCTCCAACGCCAACCCACAAATTCCTTTAGTATATGTTCGTTTTTTGTGTCCCAACATGGTCCGCGGACATGGTACTTAAGGAAGTCACCCAACACTAATTACAAAGTATTCGATTGAGAGAAGAAGAAAAAAATAGACGAAGACCATGCATGTGATGAGGATAGGGCAGGAGGGGAGAGAGAAGAGGGGACCAACATGTTGTGGTTTTTTTGGGCATTAACTAAAAATCCAAAAAAATAAAAAAAAGTTAGTAATGGCGCACCCCGCAATAGTGCGCCATTGCCCCGGTATTTATGGCGCACCCCGCAATAGTGCGCCATTGCTATACTTGTGTATGGCGCACCTCGCAATAGTGCGCCGTTGCTAACCTTGTTTATGGCGCACCCCGTCTAGTGCGCCATTGGTAACTCTTCCTCTCGATATACACAGGAAACGCACGCAAAAACCTCATCCCCTCTCTGCTCTCGCTCATGCATCAGGCTAGGGTTGGCAGCCGACCCCGCTCCGTCGCCATCCGACCCCGCTCCGTCGCCGGTCGCCGGTCACTGCTCGACCCCGCCAGGACGCCCCCTCCCGGCTGCGCCGCCAGACGACGCAGCATCGCCACACGCCCCGACTCGCTGCAGGTCCGACCACTCTCCCCTCATGGTCATTTCCCCACAGGTTCACCATTAATGCAACACGATTCCATCATTGGTATTCGATCTACACACGGGCAATTTGTCTTCTCGCGTTCCTAGCTTTGTGACAGACCTCCCATGGATGTTGCTGTATTCATCTCGCATGCTTTGGCTTTTATACTTATAGGTCTGTATCTACTATTATTGTATATTTATAATTTCATTTGTACTGATATTTGCATATCGTGTATATGTAATACGATTTGTGTCTCAAGCTGTGGAAATTTATTCTCTCTACAAGCACTACAAAGGTCCACTTCATCTAGATGAATTTTTCATGTGCTCTCTTAATCAGTCCACATTGAGATTAGTATTAGAAACAATTGGTATTCGATCTACACATGTGCTTTGTTAATCTAGATGAATTATTTCTGTGTACTATCTATAGCATGTCAACAGAACTTAATAACTCCTTTCCCCTCCATTATGTTCATAAAAACAAGGCAGGGCAGCGTAGAGCAGAGCATCAATTGCAAGGAGATCATGAGTGTATCAGGGTTCAGGGAGATAATGGCAAAATGAAGCTACATCTAGTCCTGATAAGCAACACAAGGACTAGGATAATGGCAAAAATCATCCATGTATAAAAAGAAGTGTTTATTAAGCACTACAACGCCCTTTCTAAAATATGCCTTTAGTTGCAAAAAGAGTGGCCATGGACTGTTCATCCCCCTCTTGTTTTTTAGTGTTCTGGCTTTGATCACCTTCAAACCTTCTCACTCACAACACCCACACTCATGCCCGTATTTTATTTCGATTCTCGACAAAAAATAAAAAGGTCACGCCATAGACGAATGATCGATGCCAAGCATATTGCTGATGCAACCTCTAGCAGCAAGGCAAGAACCCAATCCCCTGCTCTGAAAGGGGGTAAACCTGACTGTAGATGAAACATACAAGAGAGTGAAAAAACACACCATGGAAAGAGCCAGAGAGGTATATAGAGGAGTATATCTATAGTATGTGTGTGGTTAAAGAGAACAAAAAGAAAAGCACATCAGGCAACTTTTCTCCCTTCTTGACAACTTTTCACCCATCAGGCACACATATAATTGTCATACATGGTCAGGGGCTCTTCATCGTTTCTACAAATTTTAAGAATCAAGGTTGCTTCTATTTCTATACGGATTGGCGACTGTCTTGCTAGGATTCAGGTTTTTTCCAATACAGATTTGGATGTTTGCTAAATCACTTAGTCCCTGTATTAAACATGTGTAAGAATCAAGGCTTCTTCTACTTCTATACGGATTGGCGACCGTCTTGCTAGGATTCAGTTTTTTTCAATACAGATTCAGATGTTTGCTAAATCACTTAGACTCTGTATTAAATATGTGTACCCTGATTTTATAGTAAGCTTTGAACACAAAGTTCATTAATACTACATTCCCATGTATGTTATTTTTGCTCGGGCCAGGGTCACACATAAGGAAGCAAGAAAGGGGACATCAAAGATTGTTCCGTGGTTCGATCTATCCAATGCTTCGCTGATTTGTCATGATTGGTTCTTATTTTCTTTCATATTGTTTATTTAAAAATCTAATGCCTCAGTGTAGCAATGTTTCGTTTACCATTAGTTTTCTTCTGCTTCCTTGCTTCTATTTCGCTTATCTTCGATTAAGGACAGACTATTCAGCAACTAATAAAATGTACTATATGTCTCGGTACTACAACTAGAAAAGATTTTGCCGCATTGTATATAAATAAATTGGCCATGTTGAATGAACTTAACCCCAGATGGCACAGTAAAAAGATGAAAGACTGGTAGGTTTAAAAACACTTGAGCTGAGCTTCCTCAAGTTCATTGCAGAAATCTTCAGCAGTAGCTTGGAGGCTGCTCTGCTTGGTTGGTAATTATAGTTAGTTTCTGTGATCACTGAGAGAGAGAGAGAGAGATACAGTCCTGCAGTTGCTACAATCTGGGAGTAAGTAGATTGCATCTCTGAATTTTTATCTTCCAAGAGATATGTTTCACTTTTTGAGCCGCAAATTTGTCTTCCAAGAGTAAACCAGAAATTAATCATATAGCGATCCTCTTGTGGGGTTATGGGTCGTTGGTCATTTTGAAAGGGAGGTGGTGCTTATTTGGAGTAAAATTCAACTCTCCTGCACATACTGGAAGTCATATTCAAGTAACGCCCCTTCATATCATCGGTCTCGGCCCGTGATTTATAAATTACTTCAACACAGAAGACAAAACAGTCTATCTAGCACATAAATGGTCGTGAGTCTGTAGTAGAAGACTAGAAATATAATTGCATTGTGGTCATTTTTGTCCAAATTTAAGCATTATGGTCATTTTTGTCCAAATTTAATTGTTATTTGCAAACTGTTGTAATAGGAAGAAAAACAGACATAATATCAATAAACTCACTACATGACCTCCCACCTTTTGGGAAGCTACCAAACCTCAAGGGCCTCTATTTGAAGAAAATTTCTGGAATGCTCTAGTTTGGGCCTATATGTTGGTTGTGCCTATATGTAGGCCTTTTTTGTGCAGGGACAAATAGTTACCCCTTTCTTCTGAAATGTTGATTAATTTCCGTTTCGGTTGAGAATGGGGCACTCCTAGGTCAAGAAAATTAGCAAAGGTCATGCCCAATTTTCTTGACCTAGAAGGTGCCCGATTCTCAACCAAAACAAAAATTAATCAACATTTTGCATGTTTTATTCTCAATTTTCCTCTAAATCTGAGAAGAATAGATACTACCCTGATCTCATCCAATAACTCTAGTAGCCTTTTTTCCTATTTAGAGCGAACATGGCCGACAACGATGAGGTCGGCGGTTCGGGCAAGCCATTCTAGGAGCTGTCCCAGGAGATGGAGGAAGAACCTCACCGCTATGAGGATGCCGCGGAAGACACCGATCCCAACTACACAACCCCTAGTGGCGTCGGGGATGACACCACTAATGATGGCAGCAAACGCACAGATGGTAGCCAACCGAAGAGGCAACGGAACGATCGGCGCCCGAACGTGCTCGACACCGTCAAGGAGGAATTTACTGAAGTGTCCTCCAGTGGGAATCCAACGGCGCCCAAAGAATTAGTCCGTGGGTACGCGGGACAACTCGGGTGCATTCTCCGGATCACCGTCTCGATCAACACCGAGAACCTAAGGCATCCTGACCGAGGGAATTTGCGCAACCTCCTCTTCACGAAGCTGCACGAACGATACAAGTTCCCCGGTGACTTCGCAAACACACGCCTCTCAGGGAATAACGTGAACAGTGCCACCCTCACGAAGATGAGGACGGCCCTGGCTACTTGGAGAGCCGCGGTGAAGAGAAGGATTCTAAGTGGTGATATTTATGAGAAGATCAAGGCGACAAATCCTTCGATCAGCGAAGAGGACTACCTGGAGTTCAAGATCAAGTGCGGGAGCAACGCATCCGCGGAATCAAGTCAGTGGGGGAAAGATATGCGAGACTTGAACTTAGGGGTCCACAAACTCGGTCCCGGGGGTTACAGAGTGGCAGAATCTAAATGGGACAAGGAGGACACGGAGCGTGCCGCGCAAGGCCTATTGCCCCTCTTCGATAAATACCATGAAAAGCAGACCAGGAACTATGTCAGGGCCCGATACAAGGTGGACCCGGTAACATGGGAGCTTACCACGGATCCGAAGGTGAAGGAGCTTGAGCGTGTTCTGGTAAGGAATACACCCCCGCGTAATTACCTCCATATGGTTGCATTCTAATTAATGAAGCCAAATTTCTAAATGGTTCACGTTCCTTCCGTAGGAAACTGAAAGCAGTAGCGTGGGGTCTCAAAGCTCCCCGCCTGCTGCCCCTTGGGACACCTCTTTAAATAGGGCGTTGAACGTTCTAAAACAAAAGGATATGTTCAGTAAGCCGTCGTCAGCTGGTCGTGTGGTCGGCAAAGGCTTGTCCACGAAATGGTCGGAATACTATAAGGCTGGGCGAAAGGAGAGAAAGACCAGCTCAGAAAGCTAGGAGCGCGAGGTTAAAGAACTCAAGGCACAAGTGGCACGGATTTCGGAGATAGTCCAAGAGCAAGTGCGAGACCAACTAGGAGCGACGATCACCGCCATTGTGCTTCCTTGCTTGACGGGCTGCGGGGGTGGATTGCGGGCAGCCAACTGGGCCCGCCCCCGATTCCCAACTTCACGGGCAGCAACTCGCACAACGCGCCGGCAATGGTGTCTCTGGCGGAGGCGGCATTGGTGTCTCCGGTGGAGGCGGCATTGGTGTCTCCGGCGTCGGCGCCGGTATTGGACCTTAATGCACCCGGGTGTGGGAAGAATACGCCGGCCGGCACCTCGGCAGCAAGCGGCCCCTCTGTCACTTGCACACCCGCCGTTGGTGGTGCCTCGACATTAGCCGAGCTCGACGCCATCACGGTAACTAAGCCTCGGCTGATGACTACTTCATCTCCTTGCCTTTGACTGGGCATCCCTAATGCCCTACGTGTTTTTGCAGGGCGTCGCCAACATTCCATGCACTCTCCTGCACTTCGTGGATGGCGAGTTGATCGATGTCGCCAAGGCCAAAATCATTGAACCGGGCAACCGCGTGTTCCACGGTAATCCGATGCCACCGACCATGTATAGGGTTCAACTGGTTCGTTTGTTGCGGGGCTGCGGTGACTTGTTACCTCCGTATCGACCACCTGGGGCCGATGAAGATGATGTTATGACCCTTAGCGCCTGCTTAAACTGGTCCATGCTTTGGCCAAAGAGCCAGATTCGTTTGGGGGTGGGGGACACCACCCCACAGACAACACCGCCAGTCGTGCCGGCGCCAAGCCATGGCAAGACCACCACAACGCTACCGCCGTTAGCTGATCCGGACATGCATATGGCACAGGATCCATAAGATGACGATGGTACATTTTCCAACGTCGATAAGTACATCAACGAAGATGGGTACGGTGACGAATTCTTGGGGCCTCCTTCTCACGAACCCAACCCTGCAAAAGATGATTGAGATCTAGCTGGTACCGTGGAGAAACCCAATTGCAACAGGCGTCGTCTGTTCAGTTCTCAGGAGACGCCTCCAGCTGCCGCCTTCACCGAGACTCAAACAGCCGAGGTGCAAAATATTGTCAGCCCCAACACACTCAGGAAGGTGGTCTCTGATTAGAACTCGATCCCATTACAGCAGAAGAAGCAGAAGGCACGAAGAGAAAAAATAACAAGGGTGCGAGCCAGCCGGCACCGAGTACGATCCATGCTCAGGACGGGCCACCAATACCTAAGGATATCTCGAGGACAGTGCATGTGGTGGGTAGGCCGATGCTACCGACTAATCTGCTCAATGCTACAATCGGTGCTATGCGGAGTCTGCATGACGGTGTTCTTACTATGGAGAAGCGGGGTCTCACCGAGAATGATGTGGCATACCCGGTTTTCGTGGCCAAGGTGCCAGAGGGCAAGGACTTTGTCGAGAGCACCATCGGGCGTATGATCGTCCTGCGGTTTGATGACATCTTTGCTATGTTTAACCTTTATTCGTTGCACTACACCTTTGTTCGGCTATTTTCGCTCAGTATGGAGATGCGGATCATTAGAGACAAGACCCCGGACATCGTGATAGTCGACCCCTTCTACATGCGTGCCAAGATCTTGGGCAGTGCTGGGGACCGGCAAGTCACGAGTTCATACCTCGAAGGCGTCATTCTGGCAAACCTAGATAAGGATAACTTCCTCGTGCCTTACTTTCCCGAGTAAGTCATCCCCTCACCGCCCCGTAACATATGATTTCTTAGATTTCGATCGTTATTTTTTTCTAACATTCCATGTTTTTTGCAGTGACACACATTGCACACTCATCCTCTTAAGCCCGAAATATTCGTGGCCACGTATTTCGACTCGGACTGTCAGTCGAAGAAAGACTACACAAATATCAAGAAAGTTCTTGATGATGCTCTCCCCGGCTACGCCAAATCTAGAGGCACCTTCAGGAGGCCAATTTATAGGTACGTCAAGCACATGTTCACCCACGTAACGACGTTCCCCTGTGTCAAGCAGCCGCGTGACAGTCACAAGGATGCCTACTACGCCCTCCATCACATGCGAGCGATCGTACAGGACCTTCATCACCTTATGCTACCAAGTAATCTCAAAGATTGGGCCGCATGCTTGTCGGAAATCCAGGACGCGGACATCAGACAAGAATTCTTTCGCATCCAATCGGATATTGCAGAAATCATCTATCAAGATGTCCTTCGTACCTCGGGGCAGTTCTACCTCAAATATCAACCGTCCAACAGTGAAATAGAAACAACGCTACAAATGCAGGCTGACAACGACCGCACATTCATGACCATCACGAAAGACGGTGGCTTCATCCATGCTCTGGTCCCTGAGCCGAGTCGAAAGTATTGATGCTATGTAGTTCTGGAAGAAGAGTTTAGCTCTTGTTGTAATTAAACTTTAATGAGCTTGTATGTCTCCTTAGTTTGGACAGTCGTTCAACTTATATGTAATCGATGCTATTTATTAGTAGGACCATGAATTGTGCTATTAATGTGTTGCTTTTCTCTTCCGATCCTTTTGTTGCATACTTATATATTGCTTATATATTTTCTGTGAATTGCTACTAACATTTTGTTTGTCTAGTGCATAGAGATGCTGTAGTATGTCGTGTACAAGGGTAAGGTTCCCGGAGTCTACGACGACTGGGAGGAGTGTCAGAGACAGGTTCACCATTTCAGCGGTAACAGCTACAAAGGGTACACCACTAGGGCGGAGGCGGAAGCTAGATACGCGCACTATCTAGCGGGAGAGAGGGGGAGCGGAGGAGGAACCGGATGAAGACCAGTTTGATCGTGATGATGCTCATCGTGACCGCAACTCTCTTCTATGTGATGGTAGTTTAGATGATTAATATCGACTTCGTAATGTGACGATAAACACGGCTAATACGATGAACTTTTTCTAATATCTCGAGACCTAAACTTGGCTAATGTTTGAACTTTGTTCGCTATTTCGAATTTGGAGACTAATACGATGAATTCTATTGTGTGATGTTTATATTCTGTGTTGTAACGTATTTTGTAACCTGTGCAAATACCAGAAAAGCAAAAAAAAATCCTAATATTCATAGTAGTGGCGCACCATATTGAGCATTAGTGGCGCACCAGGGCCAAATACCAGTGGCGCATTATGGGGCATAGTAATGTCACACCTGGGGGCATAGGTGGAGGCAAATATGGCCCCCCAGGAGTCATATTAATGGCGCACTGTTGGACATAGTAATGGCGCACTCTATGGTGCGCCACTATTATCTGGGATACTAATGGCGCACCAGAGGTGCGCCATTACTATTTGTTACTAGTGGCATGTTAATAGTGGTGCACCCATAGTGCGCCATTAATATTAAAAACGGGTGCGCCACTAACAGCCTATTTTGTAGTAGTGTCGGTAGTGTACCGGGAGTGCCGGTAGTGTACCGGGACGCCTTCGGGAGGAGTATTTCGACCCAAGAGGCTACATGGGCTGTGGGAGAGTGGAAACCAGCCCTTAGTGGGCTGGTGGAACAACCACAAGAGGCCCATGCGCCTGGAAGAAAAGAGTCCTAAGAGAAAAAGTGGAAAGAGGCAAAAAAAAGAGGGTGAATCCTAGTCCTACTAGGATTGGAGGTGGACTCCACCTCCACCCTTGGTTCGTCCGACTCCTTGGTGGCTTGGCCCTTGGACCAAGCCACCTCCTCTCTTCCTCCTATATATACTGGTGGTATTGAGGGTTTTTGCACTAGTTTTTCAGCCATGTGCTACCCGTTCCTCCAGTGCATAGTTTCTCCTCTAGATCGGATTTTTGCAGTGCTTAGGTGAAGCCCTACCGGAATTGTCACACCACCATCGCCGGAGCGCCATCACGCTGCCGGCGAACTCTTCTACCCCTCCGCTCTCTCTTGCTAGATCAAGACGGCGGAGATCGTCATCAAGCTGTACATGTGCTAAACGCGGAGGTGCCATCCGTTTGGCGCTAGATCGGAAGGATCGTGATCTAGTTCGTGGGACGGATCGTGATCAAGTTCGTGGGACAGATCATGATCGGATCGCGGGACGGATCATGATTGGATCGCAGGATGGATCGTGATAGGATCACGGGGCACACGGCGATTTGGATCGCGAAGACGTTCGACTACATCAACCGTGTTTCTTAACGCTTCCCGCTTAGCGATCTACAAGGGTATGTAGATCCACTCTCCCTCTCGTAGATGCTTATCACCATGGATAGATCTGCGTGTGCGTAGGAAAATTTTCGTTTCCCATGCGACGTTCCCCAACAGTTGCTACTCCGGCAGGGTGGACCCAGGGCGATAGGATGGTGTGGTGGGTCACCAAGACCCGGTTGCGTGAGATGGAGGACCAGGTAATCTTGGCCATAGGGGGGTGGAGTGTGCCGGAGGCGGGTGAGGAGGAACCATCTCCGCAGGGGAACATGTGCGTGCTCTTGGTGACCCACCTCAAAGGAGGTTTTCCCCTTCCGCCTCCTCCATTTTTCCGCCGATTCCTCGATTTCTTCGGTTCCTAGCTTCACCACATTCCGCCCAAGGCCATGGTATATTTATTTGCCTTCGTGTCCTTGTGCGAAAACTTCTTGGGCTGCCATCATCATTGGGGTCTGTTTAAGCATTTGTTCATCTGCCGAGTGATGACAGTGAAGAAGTCCACTCGGTCGAAGGACAAAACCAACATGACACAACTCTACAGGGCGTTAGGCATCCAGTTGAGAGGCAAGGGCTGTTTTCCAGCGATTACTTTTCCCGATTCGGTGAAAGGATGGCAGGAGAACTAGTTCTACTGCCAAGACGTGCCAGTCGAGGATAACCAGCCAGGGCTTCCTTTGTACACATCAGAGCGCAATCAGTCGCTGTAACAGCCCGAGGCCGACGCTCCAGAAGATTCCCCTTTTATTCCATTGTTGTCGTGTGATTTTTTTGGTCTTCACATTCATTATTGCATCATCCGCATCATCTTCATAGCATTGTCACTCGTTTTTGAAAACTTGCATCCAGTCACAGTTGTCGGTTCTCTCCGTTCTTGTCACTGACCATTTTGAGACCAGCCACACACGCACGCACCCGCGGAACCGATAAATATTGTTTTAAAAGTGTGTATAAAACTTTCGATGATTGGGTCGAAACTTGGCAAGCGGTCATAATATATTGTAGGTAGGCCATCTGCCAAATTTCGTCACAATCAGGGGTCGTTTGATACTCGGGCGGTCAACCATAGCAGTGTCGTCATCGGTTTATCTTTCGGATGTTTTTGGTTTCTTAGAACTCCTTGTCACGGGCCGCAAACCTCCCTCTCATCCCCACCTATCCCAACTACACAGCCCGCTAGCCCAACCTAGCCCCTCCCTCCATTCGTGGTCATCGGATCACGATTGGACGGACAAGGTCCAACCCCCCTTGTGCCATTCCCTATTTAAACCACCTTGTGGACAGAGCCTCTCACTCCACTAGGGTTCCCCCTTACCAAATTTCAGCCAACCCCCTAAAAATCTCCACCTTCTAGCCCCACATCCCTCCAATCCCGAAATCCACTCCTTCCCCATCATTTTCAACTCTTAGATACAAAATTAGGGGTCCAATTCGTCCAAATCGACACCTACCGGACATGTGTGTGGTCAAATCAGATACGCCCGGCGACCGCAGCCTCCCCACGCGACCGTCCATCGTCTTCAGCCCATGCCTGCATCCGCTCAAGGGGAGGAGCCCCTCGATCAAGTGGCGCTAGCCACCGGAGCGCCCCCGATGGTGAGCGCTAGGCCAACCCCGCGGGACCTCCTCCTCCCTCCATCTCTTTCTCTCTTCTCCCTTGTCATCAATCTATCCCTTAAGCCCTCTCTCTCTCTTCCCCTGTCTAGGACGCCATGGATGCCCGTAGCAGCGTCCCGGCCCCGCATTCGCTGGTTGCCGCCCAAATCCGGCCGCCCCAGCACGTTTCCGGTCGCCCCGTCTACCCTCCGCATCCTCGCCAGCGGATCCGCTGCCTTGCGCCGCCATGACATTGTCCAGGAGCGAGGAGGATGGAGCTCCCTCTCGTGCACGTTGACCCGCACATGTCCTGCCTCCCACAACACCCTATGGGCCGCCCAGCGCCCCGGCCCAACTCCTCCCGCTAGCCCAACCTCGCCAGCGCCTTGGACCTCATCCCACAAGGTGAGCGCCCCTTTGCCTAACCATCGCCATAGACGCGAGTTAGTATGTTGCACCCCCTATTGACTAGTGGGCCAAACAGATTCGTCCCAATGTGTTATTTTTCCTGCGCTGAGATTTTAAGCATTATCGATGATTAACAGAATTGCAGAAAACCCCCCAAGCATCATGCATGTAATAACTTCTTAACCGTGTGTCACATGAAAAAACTTTATATATGTAAAATGACTAGAATTTTGTGTAGATTCACAATTTCCAACTCTAACATGTGATAAAAATGAATAACTTGTTGTTTCCATTGTTTTCGCATTGATGCCATGTCAAAATGAATTGTTTAATAACTTTTAGACCGTAGCTCTGATGTAAATGTTTTATATATGTAACTTGACTAGAAAATGTGTAGAATATCTTGGTGACCTTTATTTTGCTGTTTAACAACTCTATGATATGCTTAGGATAGATCTGGACCAATTTTGAAATTAACATATGGGGTCATTTCAGAATTGCAAGTTGTTGCCGACCTCATTTAAGAAGCCTAGATAGATAGTTTACTTATGCTTCACCTCTTGCCATGTTAACAACATTTAATATTGTTGTGTACCTAAACAGGAGTGAACTAAATAATCGATCGTGGAGTTTCGTCAATACGCAACCCGTTGCATATTGAGCTTCACTTAATGTGTAGTAGTTGTTGATGTGATTCATGCCTTGCATATTTAAACTGTACATGCATCATATTTGTTTGCGCATCATGTCATGCATATGTTGGGGTGTGCCATGTGCTGATTGTTGTTTTCAGATTGCTTCTTATCGATAGAGTTCCGAAAGCGTCCCGAGTGTGAGGATTCGTTCAACTATGTTGGTTCGTCTTCTTCATGGATTGTTCTTCTTCCAAGCGGGATCTCAGGCAAGATGACATATTTCCCTGGATACCACTACTATCATTGCTATGCTATTTGTCATGCTTTTTTTATCATTATGTCTCGCTACCTACCACTTGTTTGTCAAGCCTCCCAACATTGCCATAATAAGACTCTAACCCTCCACCTCCTAGCAAACCATTGTTTTGGCTATGTTACCGCTTGCTCGGCCCTTCTTATAGCGTTTCTAGTTGCAGGTGCAATTGCTTCCATGTGTCAACATGGACATTCTTTAGTTATCGCAATATTATTGCTATTTAATTTAATGCACATATATACTTGGTAAAGGGTGGAAGGCTTGGCCTTTTGCTCGGTGTTTTGTTCCACTCTTGCCGTCCCTAGTTACTTGTGAACCGGTGTTATGTTCCATAATTGAGCGCTCCTAACACGCTCGGGGTTGTTATGATGACACCCTTGATTTTCGTTTTAGGATAAAGCTTGTCTGGCAAGGCCCAACATTGGTACTACATTTGCCTAATAACTAATAAAATTGCATAGGGACCCGCCGGCACCCGTGGATCTTTAATAAACAACCTAGGCTAGTGCTCCTCATGAGTGTTGGTCCAAACTAGAGCACTGTGCGGGGCCAACCCAAGGCAACTCTAGAGATGCCTATCAAGCCACTGCATGCTTTGCTTCTTTGTCGTGTCCTGAGAACGAGATACGCGGCTCCTATCGGGTTCGTCGACACGTCGGGTGGCCTTGCTGGATTTGATTTACCTTTGTTGAACGTCTTGAGTGAGGAATTCCAAAAATACTTCAGGCTATCTCTCGAGGTTGTGGTTTTCCAGTTGAAATGCCTAGGAACATCACGAGATTCGTGGTCGAGGTTATTCCCGCTGAGAGTGGTTAATTTGTGATGGCCCTGTTGGAGCACCCCTGCAGGGTTAAATCGTTCGGAAAGTCATGCCCATGGTTATATGGGAACTTGGAAACTTTGTTTAACACCCTGTCCTAGCAAACTTTAAGTAAACTCTCGTAAAGTGCACCAACTATGTGCGTAACCGTGACTGTCTCTTCTCGTGAGTCCTTTATCCGAGAGAGAACATGGTGGGGTTATGTTTGACGTAAGTAGGTGTTTAGGATCACTTAGTGATCAATTCTAGTTCACGTCCGTTATGCATAGACCACCCACTTTACTTTATGTACTGGAAGTTAGCCAGTCAAATATATGCTTAGTCGCTTGCTACAGCCTCACCACTTAACCGTACCTCACCCATTAAGCTTTGCTAGTCTTGATACCCTTGGAAATGAGATTGCCGAGTCTCTGTGGCTCATAGATTACTACAACAATAGTTGCAGGTACAGGTAATGCGATGCTTTGATGTGAGAGCGATGCTTTGTTTTCTTTGGAGTTCTTCTTCTTCTTCATCATCAACCTAGGATGGGTTCCAGGCGGCAGCCTGGGATAGCAAGGATGGATGTCATTTTATTGTTTGATTTTGTCCATAGTCGAACACTACTCTTCTATATGATGTTCGAATATGTTGTTCAATTGATGTGATCTTGATGTAGCTTGTGGCGAGTGTAAGCCAATTCCATATACTCATCTCTTCCATAAATATACTTATAATGATATCCATTCTTGCAACACGACGAGATGCGCTTCTATCCCTCTCGAGGCCCTCGTGCCAAAATAAGGATAGGATCGCATCTTGGGCGTGACAGTCGCTTCCCAAGCCGACTGTGACCAAGGAAGAAAAGGTGGACGTAGACATCCTGGTGATCGCCCTGGTGGCCCTTGTGTAGAAGGGTGTCAACGGTCTTGACCTGCTCGAAGTCTTCTTTTAGAGGATAATTCAGCCACTGCAGGCAAGGGTCCACCCTACGTGGGAGTCCACGGAGCGGACGATGTCACTCGGATGCACCCTGAGGAGCATGATGAGGAGTCAGTCACGTCCAAGATCAAGGCGATCACTGTGGTGCGCGACAACCCCAGGGGGAGTAGGCTGGGGTCATAGCCCCAGTTTATATATGTTTGCCAATGCATTCATGGATGCATTTTTTTTATCAAATGAAAATGAAATGAGGGACGATCAAGCCTCTCAATTCAAAATTTTGTCAAATAAGCATTATAAAAATTTCTTCAAACAATTCCAAGAAAATGTTCCTTGTTCTCTAATAAAATATTTGACTGGGATAAAATTGCCAACCAATATTTTGAGATCACAAAAATATTTTATATTGGGCTTTTGAATTAGTATAACCTTATTTGCATTGGATATATATTATCTATATATAAAAAAATATGTCCAATAATTATGGAAATTATTATGTGGCACAGATTAAATTCATTTAGGCCACATGCAATTTCTCAGGATTTTATGAATGTTTTATCATTTAAAAAACAGAACAAAGTGTCAAGAAATAGAAAACAAACAATAAAAGAAAAGAGCAGGGACTTACCTGGTTTGCCCTGCCCACGAGGTAGCTGGCCCAGTGGCCAGTCATCCCCCTCCTCTTGCCAGGAGGATAGGGGGACGCGCCCGACGCGCTCAGCCATGCGCTCGCCACCCCCTAGCAAGCCGAGCATCCCTGTGACTCCCCGTGAGCTCGCCATCCCTCTCCCCCTCTCCCCGTGGTCCTCCCTGTCAAGGCCGTACGGGGGCCGCCACAGATGAGTACGCCGGCGAGCACTCCCGTGCACCCGAGCCCTCCTTCTACCACTAATGGATGCACGCGTGCGCGGGCAACCCTCAGGAGCCCTCAGCCGCTGCTCCCATGGCCCTTTGGTGGCCCTCCTCCATGGCTAGAGGTCGCCCGTGAGAAAACCCTGGCAGGCTGACGTGGCATGGCCATTAGGGCCTAATCCCCCTTAATTAGGCCTCTAGCCGCTGACGTATAGGCCCCTGGCGGGTTAAACCCCTGTCAAGGTGGGGATTAACCCCATGTCACTGATGTGTGGGTCCCAACCGTCAGGTTCGACCCAGACCTGGGGCCGTTGACCTGTTGATGATAACGTCAGGCTCATGCAGTAAGTAATTTTTGTAATAAAAACATTCCAGAAAATCATATAAACATCAAAAATTCATAGAAAATATTCTGTAAGTTAGATGAAAATAATTTACATATGAAAATTTATCAGAAAAATCCAATCAATATAATGGTGGCATTTTGATGCATGTTAGGGAAAGATAAAGAGGCAAACATGGACATTTTGTTCAAAACACAATAGGCGACTTCACATATGGAGTTGAATTTGAACCTTGGGTTCAAACCATCTCCATTTAATCTGTTGTTAGATGCATTAGCTCAAACCAGCAATATATTGGCAGCCATTATCATGCATCATTGTGAAGCATTTACATTGCTTAATTTGTACCTTGTTTGATCTTGTCGATAGACTTGGGAGACGTAGTTATCGATGACATCGAAGAACAGTTGAGTTCTTCTAATAAACAGGCAAGCCACCCCCCTGAGAATATTCAATACAATCCCACTCTCTCGCTCTTGCTCTCATTTCAATGCATTAAGACAATGTGATTCAACTGCTACTTATGTTGCGGGAGATGAACCCACTGATTCGCATGACCTGTCATTGTGACTGTAAATAGCTAAACCAAGCAACATAGCATACGTGGTAGATGCTTGAGCCATGTTGTGCTATAACCCTGTTGTGCTTGCTATGCTTAGAATTGTGTCAGCTATGATTGATCTAGGTGATGAACCTGTCACACCCTGTGATTGTAGCACATTGTTATGTTTGGGTTTATAAAATTTGGAGCCAACTAAAACTTCATCTATGTGCTTGTGCTTGCTTGCTATGTTGTTTGCTTCCTGCCACCTCATATTGTGATTGTGTTTTATGGCGCTACTAGGTTCTATTCCACCTCATATTCATCTTCCTTGTTCCAAACCTCTTGCGCAATGATCATGCCATATGAATAATGCCCAAAACTATTTTTATCAAATTTTTAACTAAAAATTATTTATTTAATTTAAGTTTCCAAAAACCCCAGAAATGATGTTTGTGCTGCAAGACCTCAAATCAGGTGGACCCCTCTTTCCCAAAGGGTTTATTTCAAACCTACTACATATATGACTTCTGAAAACCCCCAAATATTATTTTTAAAGAATATTTTCATATTTTATTTAAAGGCTTTTTCTTCAGGCCAGAAATGATTTTTCCCAGGGAAAATTATTTAAATGCTTTGAAAATGTTTGAGAAAATTTAGAGAAACTCGGTGGACATATATTTTCCATATATAAGAGTTTCAACACAAGGGCAAGATAAAATCATGGGCAAAACCCCTCAAAACCCTTTCTATTCAGATCAAACTTTTGGAACATTTCCATAAGAAATATTCTCAAGAAATTCCAGGAAAATTACAGCAAGTCAACACTATCATGGGTGATGATCTTTCAAAGTTTCATCTCAATCCAAGATGGTTTGGTTCATCAAACCATCCCAAAACCATTCCTGTCCAAAATCAAATTTGAGCAACTTTACATTGTGAAGTGTCTCCCCTTGGCCTCAAACTTTGTGGGATAGTGATGATACACTAAGTGGTGCGTCAAGGGTAAAAGCCTAGCATCATTGGATCTACAGAAATCTAATTCTACTAAATTCTAGGGTTTATCAGTTTTCCATTGTCAACATTTTCCTCTAGAGCTCAAATTTGGTGAAGCATCTCATTTCTAACTAGCCTTTGATCCTGGTAAGTATCTCAATAAGGTGGAATCATCTTTTTTCCCAAAACACCATCAAACACCTTCTGGTGATTTGGTAAAAAACCAATTTTTACCTCTCTCTCTTTTACCATTGCCCCCAAAATTTTACCACAGTCTCCGATAGCTACCTTTCATCTCCAGTAAAAGCCCAAGTAAAATGTGGTGAAAAGCCCCATTTACCTCCCTGGACAGGAGCTTTTTATCTCTCCCTCTCAACTTTCCTTCTCTCCTAAGCCATCCCAGGGCATCCAATGCTCTATCCACCTATTATTCTCCCCCCTAGAGCCTCTAGACAAAAGTGGCCGCGCCCAAAACGCCAATGGCATGCCCTGGCATGCCATTTGGGTGCTCTAGAGCGCGCTACAACGCACTCCCGCACTGTAGCTGCCCCCATCCTAATGCCCTACCACCTCGGGCCAAAGGAACACGCCACCAGGCTCCCTCGGCGTCCGCACCTTCCTGCCGGTCGCCTCCCCCTCCTCTCTCCCTCTCCAGCAAACCCACCGCACGCGCGAACCGGCCGCCCCCTCGGCCAGTGCCAGGGCTCGCACGCGCGACGACCTCGCCCCCCTCTGCTTGTCCTCACCCTCCAGGGCATCTCCCGTGGCCCCTGTGCCCCCTCCCTAGCCTGTTGTGGCTCAACAGCGAGAGCCCAAGCTCTCCCGTGCTCGCCACCTCCCTTGCCTCCGCCTCTCCCCTATAAAAGCCCCCCCGGACCTCCCTCTTCTCCTCTGCCGCCTCTCTCCGCACCCAATCGAGCGCTCGTTCCACCCTTGCAAGCCCCAAGGGTCCCTACTCCCGGATCGCACCCGAGATCCACTGTCGGGAATCGTCGTCGATCTCGGGGTATGTGGCGTCTCCAGCACCCATTCTTCTTCCCCTTTGCCTCCCTCTCCCTCCTAAGCTGATCCCTCCTCCTCTCCGCTTCATTTGGAGCTCAAGGCGGCCGGACCGTCCTCTTCCTGAGAGCTCTCCGCCATGGGTTCACATCATCGGCGAACCCCGGCCCTTTGGGAACCACCACCGTGCCCGAACGGACAGCGGGACCTCCTCGAGCCCCCTCGTGCCTTCCTCAAGTCGAACAGCCATCGGAGTCACCGCTGGTGAGCCTTCCCGTGCCCCTGTGCGAGAAGAAGGAGATGACAGGCAGGGCCCGCCTGTCATACTCCCCTGCCCCTTGTGCCACCGACAGGTCGGGCCCGCATGTTGGGTTCGAACCTGTCGGCTACCACGCACGCCATCTGCCTCGGCCAGTTTCCCTGTGGGCCGGCTCTGCCTCGGTTCTTCTGGCCCGAGAGGCACAATGCGGTTTTTCTTTTTCCTTTTTCTGTCTTATTTCCAAAAATCCCACAGAAATAAATATTTATCCAATGACATTATTTCTTCCACCAAAAATCTTAGAATATTCCATAGAATTTAATAGTGCCACTGATAAAAATGTTTGAAAATATTTTTAGTATTGTTTTACATTAAAACCTATATATCGACACCTTTTTGCCTCTGTTATTTTATTTCGAACATTTTTTCACAACAAAACCTTAGGAGAGTATTTTTAGTATGACATTTAGTATGTATCAGAGTAGGTTAACATCTTTTGGTAATAGATTGAGTGCTCTGTTTCGTGTGATTGCTTATTTTTATCGTTTTATTTCGCGACGATAGATTGCACGGTTGATGAAGAAGTTGGACCCGAAGACTTCGAAGACCCCGGAGGCTTTGTTGAGCTAGGCAAGCAGCCCTTTGATCATGATGAGAAACCATTTTTATTCCATGTCATATAGCACCTTACTTTCATAATATTTGATCATGTGTTATGCTGTTCCCCTTTTGGTGGAATGCCTCTGATACATTTCCTTTGACACTTGCATCGTGCAAGACCCTACCACCTTATGAGGGTCGTGCGGGTGGTAGTAGTTAGGTTGCCAATAGACGCTACGCAAACGGGATGGGACTTATGCATAGTGATGGCAAGAAAGTGATGATTTCAAAGACATTTCGAAAACCCCGTCGAGTGCCACTAATGCCCGAGGGTGACCACTTGAGAAAGAATTGGTGTGCCGGGACAAGAGAGTGATATGGTTTTTGAAATTGGATTGGTGTAAGTTGCGACCGTTACATCAACCTTACATGCGCAACCACGATACCCCTTATGGGACGGGGCTTTGTTGATTACCTTGGTGGGTACTGGCAAGGAGCCCGCATTACTAGTGGTGGGAGTGGTGTGGTCACTCTCGATACGGGGTCGTACCGATATGTACGATCATGCGCTGTCTTCATAGGCACCGGGCACACCGTTGGTCCCCTCATGGATGGTACAATTAGAGCGAGGCTCGTGTGATGTACATTGTGAGTGCTGGGTACCAATCAAGTGGACTCTTTGTTTAGTATCCCTAGGGGAAAGGCATTGTTTGGGTGCTTACCTCGGGTATGTTATATACCGCGAGTCGTGGATGACACGGAAGTTCCCCGAGTATTGTGGGTAAAGTGTGCAACCTCTACAGAGTGTAAAACTTTTCGAATAGTCATGTCCACGGTCAAGGATAGTTGGATGACCGCTCTTGTGCTATGTCCAAATGTTTTTACAATGGGTGTGTAGGTGTATTGGAGACACAGATGGTACTTGAACTAAGTCCGATGACTTAGCATGAGAAGTGATCTAAGTCCGATGAGTTAGCATGATAAATGAACACAAGGTGTTCCACCTCTACTTATGTTGATATCTGTAACTTGTTCATAGGGATATCTGCTAATTGTTGATGCATGCTCACTAGTTACTTGATCATAACATTTGCATTCAAATTAGCTTTCCGCAAAATCACCTGCTTAGTGCTATATCATGCATCATTGTTACCTTGTTCCACAACTTAGGTTGCTTGCGAGTATATTCAAAGTACTCATTGGCTTGCCACTGGTTATTTAATTGGCCAGGCATGGAAGAACATGAGTATGTTGAAGAGTTCATTGGAATGCTTGTAGGAACATACGAACTAGGACGCTTCCCAGTCAGAATGCCTGTAGGTTAAGGAAGATGGAAAGGGTTCATGCTTTCAACCAAGATTTCCACTGCTTGTTCTATTTTAAGTGTTTGGCCCGTGTGGCCCTATCTCTGTAAGACTAAGAACTTCGTGGTCAGTATTTGTGTAAGACGATAAGTATGGAAGACTCTTGTTATTCAGCTTCTGTGTGTTCAGTGAGCATTGATCTCTGGGATCACTGTACACGTTCATTCGGTGATCACGACTTATGAGTCGGGGTCCCCACAGAGCTGGTATCAGAGCCATCTTGACTGTAGGAAGCCCTTAGTTAGCATGGACGTTAGCCAGGATAAAACAATTTTCAAAACCTGCACCTAGCATTTAAACTTAGGAATTATGCACTATTTACCTCTCCTATGCTTAACACAACACTTTGCTGACTCTCCTCCTTTCAAACCTTTGTAGATGGCCTTCATACTCGAAGCCTTCCTAACATCCGGCTTTCCCTTACTCCTTGGGGATAGCCTGAAGAAGCGCCAATTTCACCAACCACCCATTTTTCTCTACCACGAGCACTGGGTCGATGCCGCCACAAAGGAGTACCATGTGGATGTGGTCGTGAAGGCAAATGACTCCCCGACTAGTTGGTTCTTTGAAGGACCATGGATGGAGACCATGATACTTGCAGTCGAGATAGCTGCACGCAAGGCACACCTACACCTTCGAGACATCATTCCAGAGATAGCTGATGAGCCAGCTACTCGCTACCTTCCCTTCAGGAAGGATGACTTTGGCGAGAGCTGGACGCTGATTTCGACCAAGGAAGATGGCACACCATTTAGGTTCCAGACCTATTTCAGCCTCTCCGCCGATAGTCTGGTTCACAACTTGATGAAGGAGTCTGTGAAGCTCCACGAGGAACTTCACCACACCCGAGAACTACTTCAGCAAGGCAAGACGAAGCGAGACAAGATCAAGAAGGATGGAGCCCTTGAGGGACGACCAGTTGTCGCCTATCAAGGAGGAGTACCCCCAGCTAGTGATGCACCTACACGTAGTCGTTGCATGAGTGCAAAGGAGTACCGTGAGCTCTTCACTGACCCTCCTGCAACGTGTCGTTGGAATGGGCCTCCTCGTTCCCCGACCCCCTTCAACCAGGAATGATGCCCGTTTAGATGATGAGTAGGAGGAGGACCTAGAGGAGTATGACTACGAGACCGAGCACTTCACCACCTGAGTCCGAGAACCGCTAGGGAAGGATCAGTCATGTATCCGTCATGCGAAGTCAAGTTGGTATAATGGTTCATATGAAACCATGTGTGCTTGTTGTTTGTTTTGTTGTTTTTGTTCTGATGCAAGTCGCGCTTTTGCCTTAGGCAACATGTAAGAGACTCCATCGTCTATCTTAATATATGTTGTTGGCCTTTTGACCTTTGTTTCAACACACTTGCACTTGACCGACCCCCTTAGGCGTGCTTTTCCGTTATTGCTTATCCTCTTGTCAATCCCAGTTGTTTGACTTGGCTGATCCAAACAGGACGGTGACTGCTACCCACAACAGCTCCTTCACCAACCCTGAAGCCGGCAACTCAAGCCAGCAACAGGGAGCTAGTGGGGATGCTCACGTTGGAGGACACCAGGAGCAGCCACAAGGTGACATTCCCCCGCCACCACCTCCGCCGGAGAACATGACCATAGCTCAGTTTCTCCAATTTCTCCGGGAGGAGCGCCAAGCCAAGAATGCTGCTAACCAACGGATGGCTCAGGTTCTCGTGAACAACCAGCAGCAAGGCCGAAACGACAATGGCTGCTCCACACTGTCTGAGTTCATGAGGAACTCGCCCCCAACCTTCACCGAGGCTGGATCCGCACCATCGAGGACCTCTTTGCATTGGTCAACTGCAATGAGGATCGTGAGAAGGTGCTTTATGCCTCTCACTGCCTTGGACGTACTGCCCGAGCTTGGTGGGATGGATTCAAGGTCATGCAAGGAGAACGTGTGATCACGTGGAATGACTTCAAGGAAGGATTCCGCACTGCCCTTATTCCTTTTGGGATCATGGCTATCAAGAAGAGAGAATTCCGAGCGCTAAAGCAAGGAAGTGGCTTTGTCAAGGAGTATTTGTAGAAGTTCAATTTGATGTCAAGGTATGCACCTGAAGATGTCAGCACTGAGGCTGCCAAGAAGGAACGCTTCATGGAAGGACTCCAACATGTCCTGCAATACCAACTCATCATATATGACTGTCGTACCTTCTTCGACTTGGTGAACAACGCCCTCATGCTAGAAGGCAAGAGTCATGCCATAGATGACACTCGCAAGCGCAAGATGATCAGTACGGGAAGCTCAAGCAACCAGAAGCCTCGCCCCTGGCATCTAGCCCCAGCCAAGCCAACCTATCAACCGCACCAGGCAAGACCTCCTGCACCTCGTCTGAGCTACCAGCCTCAGCAGTACGCCAATCCCATGCCAACCTACAACAACAACCCCAATAACAACAACGGTGGCAGAAACTTCAACAACAAAACCCTGGGCAAGTCGCTTGCTTTGGATGTGGTCAGCCAGGACACATCTCTAGGATGTGTCCCAACAAGAAGCCAGATACACCGCGCCCCAATGTGCTAGCTCAAGGTCAAGCCCGTGGAGCACCGCCAAGGAACCCCGCTCCCCGCAACCAGCCTAACAATGGCAAGGGTCGTGCGAATAACGTCACTGCTGAGGAAGACCCGGATGTCATACTGGGTACGTTCCTCGTCAACTCAACCCCAGCAACAGTATTGTTTGATTGCGGCGCTTCACATTCTTTTGTCACCCAAAAGTTTGCACTAGAGAGCGGCATGAAGCCTACACTCCTAGCTAGTCGTATGTTGATACAAACCCCGAGATCAATTATGAAGTCTGGGATAGGTTGTAAGGGAGTTGAGATTAACATCAATGGGGTAGACTTCCTAGCCGACCTTATCATCCTGAAGTTAGAAGGCTTGAATGTGATCGTAGGCATGGACTAGTTAACCAAGCACCAAGGCATGCTAGACCGTGCCAAAAGGATTGTCACCATGACCAATAGCCAAGGAGTGGAAGTCAAGTTTGTTCCCAACCCTGCCTCCACTCAAGCCCCTCAAGCTAACTGTCTATCGGAAGTAGAGTTGTATCAAGAGCCAGTGGTATGTGAGTACCCGGATGTCTTTCCTAATGAGCTGCCCGGAATGCCTCCTGACCGCGACATCGAGTTCATCATTGAGCTTATGCCCGGATCAAGGCCCATCTATAAGAAGTCCTACATGATGGGATTCGAAGAGTTGGTTGAGTTGAAGAAGCAACTGGTAGAGCAGCTCAGAAAAGGATTCATTCGCCCTAGTGCCTCTCCTTGGGGATCGCCTGTTCTATTTGTGTGGAGGAGGGACGGAACTATCAGACTTTGCGTCGATTACCATTCTCTCAATGAGATCACGATAAAGAACAAGTACCCACTCCCCAAGATTGAAGACATGTTTGATTAGTTGAATGGAGCCAAGGTGTTATACAAGATCGGTCTCAGGTTTGGGTACTATCAGCTGAAGATCAGACCCTAAGACATTCCGAAGAGGGCATTTGTAACCCGGTATGGCCTGTATGAATACACGGTCATGTCATTCGGGTTAACCAATGCCCCTGCATACTTCATGTACCTCATGAATAAAGTCTTCACGGAGTACTTCGACAAGTTTGTTGTTGTCTTCATTGATGACATACTCTTCTTCTCCAAGTCTGAAGAAGAACATGAGGAACACTTGAGATTGTTCCTAGAGAAGCTTCAAGAGAACTAGCTTTATGCCAAGTTCAGTAAGTGTGAATTCTGGCTGCATCAAGTTGGATTCTTGGGTCATGTGTTGACTGCAGAAGGATTATCAGTGGATCCTGCTAAGATTGAAGCTGTGACTGAGTGGCAAATACCAACCATAGTAAAGGAAGTCAGGAGCTTCCTCGGACTCGTGGGTTATTACCGCAAGTTCATGGAAGGGTCTCAAGCATTGCCTGACCCATGACCCAACTTTTGAAGAAGGACAAGAAGTTCGAGTGGACAGCTAAGTGCGAGGAAAGCTTCCAGGAGCTGAAGAAGAGATTGACAACAACCCCTGTCTTGGCCACCCCGGGTATTCACAAGGAGTTTGTGATTTATTGTGATGCATCAAGAACCAAACTTCAAGGTGTTCTGATGCAAGAAGGCAGAGTCATAGCATATCTGTCCAGACAACTACATCCCCATGAAGAGAACTATACAACTCATGATCTCGAGTTGGCAGCCGTGGTTCATGCCTTTAAGACATGGCGACATTACCTTCTGGGGAAGCAATGTGAGATATTCACAGACCATAATAGTTTGAAGTATATCTTCACTCAAAGGGAGTTGAGCATGAGGCAGCGAAGATGGTTGGAATTGATCAAAGATTACGACCTCAGTGTTCAGTACCACCCAGGAAAGGCCAATGTGGTAGCAGACGCCTTGAGCAGAAAGGCTTGTTCCTTGAATGCTATGATTAAGGAAAGGCTACCCACCCTGTATGAAGAGCTTGAGAGCTTCGGCTTGGAACTGGTTGCACCAGGATTCCTCGCCAACCTTGAAGCAAAGCCTACCTTGATGGATGATATAACGGAAGCCCAAAAGGGACACGAGAGCATTGAAGGCATCAAGAGGAAGATCAAGGCGGGCAAGGCCCCAGGATTCTCAGTAGATGAACAAGGAGTTGTATGGTTCGGGAATCGCATTTGCGTACCCAACAAAGGAGAGCTCAAGAACCTGATCTTGCAAGAAGCTCATGACACTCCATACTCCATCCATCCTAGAGGAACCAAGATGTATCAAGACCTCAAGGCAAGATTATGGTGGCATGGCATGAAACGGTAGATAGGCACGTTCATGGCTAAGTGTGACATATGTAGAGGGTCAAGGCTGAGCATCAACGACCCGCTGGACTACTGCAGCCCCTCCAAGTGCTTGAATGGAAGTGGGATAAAGTCGGGATGGATTTCATCACCGGTTTGCCGAGGTCAAGCAAAGGATATGATTCCATTTGGGTCATTGTCGACCACCTGACCAAGGTAGCCCACTTCATTCCTATCAAGACGACCTACAAATGGGAACCAGTTGGCCAACGTCTACATTAACCGGATTGTGAGGCTCCACGGGGTTCCTAAGGAGATTGTGTCGGACTGAGGAACCCAGTTTACCTCAAGATTCTAGAATAGGTTCCAAGAAGCGTTGGGAACCAAGCTCTCCTTCAGCATTGCATTTCACCCTCAGACCGGTGGGAAAATAGAGCGAGTAAATCAGATACTCGAGACATGCTCCGAGCTTGTGTTTTAGCATATGGAGCCAAGTGGGAAGATTGCCTACCATTTGCTGAGTTCTCCTACAACAACAGCTATCAGTCGAGTCTTTAGATGGCACCATTTGAGGTGTTGTATGGACGCAAGTGCCGTAGTCCCCTCAACCGGTTAGAGACCGGAGAAGGATTAGTTTTTGGGCCAGACATCCTCCATGAAGTTGAAGATCAAGTGCAACTTGTCCGAGAACGCCTTGAGACCGCCAAGACTAGGCATAAGAGCTACGCCGACTCTCACCAGCGAGACATGAGTTTCCGTGTTGGGGATCATGTCTACCTCGGGGTCACGCCTCTCAAAGGGAACAAGTGTTTCCATGTCAGAGGGAAGCTCCCACCAAGATTCATTGACCCCTTCAAGATCACCGACAGGCGAGGAGAAGTTGCATATAAGCTAGAGTTACCTTCCGAGCTGTCAGATGTGCACAATGTCTTTCATGTGTCACCACTTCGGAAGTGTCTGCTAGTTCCCAACTGCCCCGACCTCTACAAGGACATCGACCATCAAGCCATCGATCTTCAGCCAGATCTCACTTTTCATGAGAGGCAAGTTCGCATTCTGGATGAAGCCGAGCATTGCACTCGAAGCCGCACCATCAAGTAGTTCAAGGTCTAGTGGAGCAACCACACTAAAGCTGAAGCAACCTGGGAGCGCAAAGACTAATATCAGAGTTCCCTTTTCTTTTTAGCGCTTAGCCTAGGAATCTCGGGGAAGAGATTATTGTAAGGGGGAAGGTCTGTCACACCTTGTGATTCTAGCACATTGTTATGTTTGGGTTTATAAAATTTGGAGCAAACTAAAACTTTTTCTATGTGCTTGTGCTTGCTTGCTATGTTGTTTGCTTGCCTATTGATTGTGTTTTATGGCACTACTACGTTCTATTCCACTTCATATTCATCTTCCTTGTTCCAGACCTCTTGCCTAATGATCATGCCATATGAATAATGCCCAAAACTATTTTTATCAAAAAAATGTAACTAAAAATGATTTATTTAATTTAAGTTTCCAAACCCCCTCAAATGAGGTTTGCACTTCAAGACCTCAAATTAGGTGGACCCCTCTTTCCCAAAGGCTTTATTTCAAACCTACTATACATATGACTTCTCAAAACCCCCAAATATTATTTTAAACATTGTTTCATATTTTATTTAAAGGCTTTTTATTAAGGCCAGAAATGATTTTTCCTAGGGAAAAATTATTTAAATGCTTTGAAAATGTTTGAGAAAATTTAGAGAACCTCAGTGGACATATATTTTCCATATATACGAGTTTCAACACAAGGGCATGATCAAATCATGGGCAAAACCCCTCAAAACCCTTTCTGTTCAGATCAAACTTTTGAAATATTTCTATAAGAAATATTCTCAATAAATTCCAGGAAAATTCTAGCAAGTCAAAACTATCATGAGTGATGATCTTGTAAAGTTTCATATCAATCCAAGATGGTTTGGTTCATGAAACCATCCCAAAACCATTCCTGTCCAAAATCAAATTTGAGCAACTTTACATTGTGAAGTGTCTCCCCTTCGCCTCAAACTTTGTGGGCATGCTCTAATGGCCAAATAGTGATGATACACTAAGTGGTGCATCAAGGGTAAAATCCTAGCATCATTGGATCTACAAAAATCTCATTCTGCTAAATTCTAGGGTTTATCAATTTTCCATAGTCAACTTTTTCCTCTTGAGCTCAAATTTGGTGAAGCATCTCATTTCTACCTAGCCTTTGACCCTGGTAAGTATCTCAGTAAGGTGGTAGCATCTTCTTTCCCAAAAAACCATCAAACCCCTTCTGGTGATTTGGTAAAAACCCCATTTTTACCTCTCTCTCTTTTACCCTTGCCCCGAAATTTTTACCAGTCTCCTATAGCTACCTTTCATCTCCAGTAAAAGCCTCATGGTCATAGCTCAAGTAAAATGTGGTGAAAAGCCCCATTTACCTCCCTGGACAAGAGCTTTTTCTCTCTCCCTCTCAACTTTCTTTCTCTCCTAAGCCATCCCAGGGCATCCAATGCTCTATCCACCTATTATTCTCCCCCCTAGAGCGTCTAGACAAAAGTGGTCGCGCCCAGAACGCCAATGGCATGCCCTGGCATGCCATTTGGGCGCTCTAGAGCACGCTATAGTGCACTCCCGCACTATAGCTGCCCTCATCCCGATGCCCCGACCACCTCGGGCCAGGGGAACATGCCACCAGGCTCCCTCGGCGTCCGCACCTTCCTGTCGGTCGCCTTCCCCTCCTCTCTCCCTCTCCAACAGCCTCACCGCATGCGTGAACCAGCCGCCCCCCTCGGCCAGTCCCAGGGCTCGCACGCGCGACGACCTCGCCCCCGTCTGCTTGTCCTCACCCTCTAGGGCATCTCTCGTGGACCCTTGTGCCCCCTCCCTGGCCTGCCGTGGCTCAACAGCGAGAGCCCAAGCTCTCCCACGCACGCCACCTCCCCTGCTTCCGCCTCTCCCCTATAAAAGTCCCCTCGGATCTCCCTCTTATCCTCTGTCGCCTCTGTCTGCACCCAATCGAATGCCCGTTCCACCCCCACAAGCCCCGAGGGTCCCTGCTCCCGGATCGCACCCGAGCTCCGCCGTCGGGGATCGTCGTCGATCTCGGGGTATGTGGCGTCTCCAGCGCCCATTCTTCTTCCCCTATGCCTCCCTCTCCCTCCTAGGCTGATCCCTCCTCATGTTCGCTTCATTTGCAGCTCAGGGCAGTCGGACCGTCCTCTTCCCAAGAGCTCTCCGCCGCGGGTTCACGTCGCCGGCGAACCCCGGCCCTTCGGCCACCACCACCGTGCCCAAACGGACGGCAGGACCTCCCCGAGCCCCCTCGTGCCTTCCTTAAGTCAAACGGCCACCGGAGTACTGCCGGTGAGCCTACCTGTGCGCCTACGCGAGAGGAAGGAGATGACAAGCGGGGCGCACCTGTCATACTGCCCTGACCCTTGTGCCACCGGCAGGTTGGGCCCGCCTGTCGGTTCGAACCTGTCGGCTGCCGTGCGTGTCGTCTGCATGGGCCAGTTTCCCTGTGGGCCGGCTCTGCCTCGGTGCTTTTGGCCCAAGAGGCACAGTGCGGTTTTTCTTTTTCCTTTTTCTGTCTTATTTCCAAAAGTCCCACAGAAATAAATATTTATCCTATGACATTATTTCTTCCACCAAAAATCTTAGAATATTCCATTGAATTTAATAGTGCCATTCATAAAAATGTTTGAAAATATTTTTAGTACTGTTTTCTTTTAAAACCTATATATAGGCACCTTTTTGCCTTTGTTATTTTATTTCCAAAATCTTTTTCACAACAAAACCTTAGGAGAATTTTTTTAGTATGACATTTAGTATGTATCAGAGTAGGTTAACACTTTTTGGGTAATAGATTGAGTGCTCTGTTTTGTGTGATTGCTTATTTTTATCGTTTTATTTCGCGACGATAGATTGCGTAGTCGACGAAGAAGTTGGACCCGAAGACTTCAAAGACCCCGGAGACTTTGTTGAGCCAGGAAAGCAGCCCTGTGACCATGATGAGAAACCATTTTTATTGCATGTCATATAGCACCTTACTTTCATCATATTTGATCATGTGTTGTGGTGTTCTCCGTTTGGTGGAATGCCTTCGATATGTTTCATTTGACACTTGCATCGTGCATGACCCTGCCACCTTATGAGGGTTGTGCGGGTAGGAGTAGTTAGGTTGCTAATAGGTGCTACACAAATGGGATGGGACTTATGCATAGTGATGGCAAGAAAGTGATGATTTCAAAGACTTTTTGAAAACCCCGTCGGGTGCCACTAACGCCCGAGGGAGATGATGAGAAAATGGGTGACCACTTGAGAAAGAAGTGGTGTGCCATGACAAGAGAGTGATGTGGTTTTCGGAAACGGATTGGTGTAAGTTGTGATCGTTACTCCAACCTTACATGCGCAACCATGATACCCCTTGTGAGACGGGGCTTTGTTGATTACCTTGGTGGGTACTGGCAAGGAGCCCGCATTACTAGTGGCGGCAGTGGCGTGGTCACTCTCGATATGGAGTCATACTGGTATGTACGATCATGCGTTGTCTTCACAGGCACCGGGCACACCGTTGGTCCCCTCATGGATGGTACGATTAGAGCGAGGCTCATGTGATGTACATCATGAGGGATGGATACCAATCGAGTGGACTCTTTGTTTAGTATCGCTAGGGGAAAGGCATTGTTCGGGTGCTTACCTCGGGTATGTTATATACCGCGAGTCATGGATGACACAAAAGTTCCTCGAGTCTTGTGGCTAAAGTGTGCAACCTCTGCAGAGTGTAAACCTATTCAAATAGCTGTGTCCACGGTCAAGGATAGTTGGATGACCGCTCTTGTGCTACGTCCAAATGTTTTTACAATGGGTGTGTAGGTGTGTTGGAGACACAGATGGTACTTGAACTAAGTCTGATGACTTAGCATGAAAAGTGATCTAAGTCCGATGACTTATCATGAGAAGTGATCTAAGTCCGATGACTTAGCATGATGAATGAACACAAGGTGTTCCACGTCTACTTATGTTGATATATGTAACTTGTTCATATGGATATCTGATGATTGTTGATGCATGCTCACTAGTTACTTGATCATGACATTTGCATTCAAATTAGCTTTCCACAAAATCACCTGCTTAGTGCTATATCATGCATCATTGTTACCTTGTTCCACAACTTGGGTTGCTTGCGAGTACATTCAAAGTACTCACTGGCTTGCCACTGGTTATTTAATTGGCCAAGCATGGAAGAACAGTAGTATGTTAAAGAGTTCGTTGGAGACGAACATGCGAACTAGGACGCTTCCCAGTCAGAATGCCTGTAGTTTAAGGCAGATGGCAAGGGTTCACGCTTTCGACCAAGACTTCCGCTGCTTGTTCTATTTTAAGTGTTTGGCCTGTGTGGCCCTATCTCTGTAAGACTAAGACCTTCATGGTCAGTACTTTTGTAAGACGATAAGAATGGATATAAGGCTCTTGTTATTCAGGTTCTGTGTGTTTAGTGAGCATTGATCTCTGGGATCACTAGACATGTTCATTCGGTGATCACGACTTATGAGTCGGGGTCCCCACAGAACCGGAGTGAAATGGATGTGTCCTGATGATGATGGTTAAGTGTTGAACCCATTTTGGTAAAGGTAGACATGAGAGGCCATGTAGGAGTACATGGTGGGTTGTCTCATTAAAGCCGCTCATAGGAGCTGAGTACCGTGTTTGTGTTCCAAGACTAGCTACTACCGCACATTGGGTTCCGATTACTCGACCCCTCTCGGCCTATTAACCTACCCTGTTCTCTGCCTAGAAGTCACACTAGTTCAAAATGTTGATAGGATGTGGCCGGGCCTGTGAAGTGATTGAACGGTCCAACCGGGACCGACTTGGGACCCTGTACACAACTTCTGAGTCCGAATCGTGAAACACGGATAGATTCTCGATTGTGGTGAGCAACCCATTTAGGTGACTGCCTTGGGCTATAGTCGTTGAAGGATAACGTCTATGGCCGACTCGCTCGTTGGGCTTCCACTTGAAGCTTGTCGAGGTGCCTTTTTACGTGCACATGGTGGTAAGTGGCGGGAGCATGTGTGATGAAGTACAACCCTGCAGGGTAAACTATCTATTCAAATAGCCGCGTCTGTGGATATCGACTACTTGGAGACTTGCATTGTTCATAAACAACTTTAAGTGGATATTCTAAAATACACCAAACAAGTGTGAGTGCTATGGATGGCTTCTTGTAGGAAGACGAGGGAGGATCCATAGTGGTGTATTGATATGGTGAACATGTGGACTCATGTGTGCTCTCTCGTAGGGAGACGAGAGAGTAGTGATATGTTGGATACTTTTTCGTAGGCTAGGATAGCCAAATGTCAAAGCTTGGATTCTATAGTAAACCCGACAACACCGTTCTTTGATACATGATGCATATGTAGATAGTTCTGATGTAAGACTTGCTGAGTATCTTCGTACGCACTTTTTCTTATTTGAATTTTTTCAGAGATAGACGTTGTTCAGTTATGTTTCTTCTGACGTTGACATCGACGGATTAGCTTAGTAACCCAGACAGAGGTCTGGCTCCTATGGTAGGGTCATTGTAGCTTTTCAGGCTCTTCGAGCTGCTTTTGTAGATGTCTGTACTCAGACATGTAACTTCCGCTTGTTGTTTGTATGCTCTGAATGTTGGGTCATGTGAACCCTCCTGCTTGTAACATTATACTATGTTGGCTCGTCCGGGCCTACTAAATAAATGTTATGTTGTAGAGTTTTGTTGTGATGCCATGTTGTATGTACGCATATCGGGCATAGTGTGTGTATGCTTTAAATGCATTGGTATGCGTGGGATTCGACACCTAGTTGTGTGCCTTTAGTAGCTTTCTTTATGGGGAAATGCCTCTTTGTACTTCAACCGATCCTTGGTAGCTTGCTACTGCTCCGGACACATTGATTGACTAGCATGTATCCTTCTTTGCTGTTGTGTTTGTCCCTTCGGGGAAATGTCTCGCAGTGTAATGGAGTCATTGTAGCCTGCTACGACTCGTCTACGTGTAGTGATGACATTTATGTCCCATGACGTAATGGAGTACTTGTACCTTCTTATGACTCGTCTACACACGCGGATGACCGACACCTGCATTGCTGGGTTACATATGCCTGTCCTTGTATGGTTGTGACACTTGGGTCTATAACTAGTCATGACGACCCGGGTTTTTCTTTGATATGTGAAAGCTAGCGACATGTTCATATCCGTGAGCCAAAAGGCGCAAATGGTCCTAGCCAAGGTAAGGCGGTAGCCGTGGGTTACCATGCGTGAGGCCGCAAAGTGGTGTGATGTGTTACAAGATGGATTCATATGTCTTAGTATAGAGGTCCCGACAGCGTTGGTATCAGAGCTAAACTGCCTGTAGGTTTACGAAGCCAAACTGGTCGATGTTGAGTCTAGCAATGCTTTAGTTATATAAGGGAATTGATTGTGGAAGGGAACGTAAGGCTCTTTTTACTCCTTTCCTCAAGTTTCTCTATTCTGGGTCACTCTCTTCCTTTCTACGGGGATTAAGAACTAGGCTTCCTACCTATCTTCTAGGATGACGGGTTACTGGACTATAGACTCATATAATGGTTGTTTGTGTCAAGTCATGTCCCATCAAGGTTGTGAGAAGTGATGCCTATGTTCTCTTTGTGCCTTGAACCATGATGTTGAGTGGTTATGCTGCCAAATGTTGTGCAGGTTGCCTCATATTTGATGCCCGGACCGCCGTTATGTTGTCCGAGTTCTCCTAGGATTCATTGTGTTTTAGTATTCTTCCTTGACTCTGAACCCTGGGTTTTTCCTTCAGGATGCCACAAGATAATCGGAGAACTGCTGGTCGTAGTTAGAACCATGGAGGTGGTAGGGATGAAGAAGATGTTCCCAACCAACCCTTGTTGTAAGAGGTTATGCTAGAAATTGAGAGGAACAAGCGTACCACCAACCGTTTGTTGGAGCACATCGAGCAGAATACAGCCCGTCAACGCAACGAGCTAGTATCCATCAGAGACTTCATCAAATTGCAATCGCCCACCTTCCAGTACTCCATTGAGCCACTAGACGCAGATGATTGGCTCCAAAGCTTCAACAACAAGCTGGGTTATACAAACGTGGCTGAAGGAGACAAGGTCACCTATGCCGCATATCACCTTGAAGGTTTGGCCAGCCTTTGGTGGGAGAACTTTGAGGCCATGCGACCTGCAGGCCAAGCTATTTCATGGAAGGAATTCTTTGAGGCTTTTCATGAGCATCATATTCCGTAGGCCCTCGTAGATCATAAGCAAGAGGAGTTTTGCAACCTGACCCAAGGCAAGATGGATGTGGATGCCTATAGCCGTGAATTTGGATGCCTCACGCGTTATGCGTCCGAAGAAGTATCCACAGATGCCAAGAAGCAAGCAAGGTTCAGGAAAGGTCTCGACCCAGAGCTACGTCATGACCTCAACTTGCATGAGTTCACTACCTAACAGGTTCTTGTGAACAAAGCAATTCAAGCAGAAACTGGTAGGATGACCTATGAGGAATCTCGCAAGTGCAATTGTGATTTTGGGTCATCATTAGTCTCTATATCTCAAAGTTTGTAGAATATTGATTTTGAACACCGCTCTTCCTCCGGGATATGCATCGAGGCCATCGTATGTGGCGCCTCGCCTGCCGATGCCATCTGTTCCCAGAAGAACCTCATCAACCAGACGCTCAACTCAGATACACACCCTGTTCATGGGGCATGCTTCAAGTGCAGTTAGCCTGGATATTATTCAAAGAACTTCCATTTGCGAGCAAATGTTCAATCCTCTTCAAGCAATGTTGTTGGTCGTGGCAAGTCCCAAAACAAGAAGTTGAATGCCAGGTGAGTTGTTTATACTCGTGGACGTGTTCACCATGTAACTGCAGAAGAAGCTGAAGATGATGCTAATGTCGAGCTTAAGACGCTCCTTGTCAATTCTCATCCAGCTTCAGTTCTATTTGACTCTGGAGCATCTCACTCTTTCATTTCTGAAATGTATGCCATGTCGCATGATATGTCTTGTGATATTATGCCAACTCCTTTGGAAGTTCAAACTCCAGGTTCCGGATGGCAAACTGCTAGAGTAAGTCATGGACATCAAATTCTTGTTGAGGGTTTAGTATTACTTGCTTCTCCGACTGCTCTCAAGTCTTCGGACATCAATATCATTCGGGGATGGACTGGATGACAGCTCATCATGCCAAAACCGATTGTTTCACTAGGTCTGTTCAGCTTACCCATCATTCTGGTCAGATAGTCAAGGTCCAAACCCGCCTTCCCGAGGGCATGATTTATTCCCTTGATGCCAATTCTCTTCCAGACCTTGAAAACATTCCGGTAGTCCGTGACTTTCCGGATGTATTCCCAGAAGAATTGCTAGGTGTTCCACCTGATAGTGAAGTAGAGTTTGTCATAGAACTTATTCCAGGAACCGCTCCAATTGCTAGAAGGCCCTATAAGATGTCTCCCTAAGAGATAGCTGAGCTTAAGATCCAACTAGATGAATCTTTGAAGAAATGTTTTATCTGTCCTAGTTCTTCTCCATGGGCTTGTCCTGTCCTCTTCGACAAGAAGAAGGATGGCACGGAACGGATGGTTGTCGATTAACGGTCAGTTAATCCGGTCACGATAAAGAACAAATATCCGCTCCCCAGGATCAACGATCTGTATGATCATCTTGCTGGATCCGTAGTCTTTTCCAAGATGGATTTGAGATTAGGTTATCATCAAATAAAAATCAGGAATGGGGACATTCCTAAGACGGCCTTTGTCACTCGTTATGACCAATACGAGTACACTGTCATGTCCTCCGGTCTAACCAATGCCCCAGCCACCTTCTCCCGCTTAATGAATTCGATCTTCATGGGGTATCTGGACAAATTTGTCGTGGTTTACCTCGATGATATCCGCATATACTCTAAGAATGAAGAAGAACATGTTGAGCATCTTAGGCTGGTATTGATGAAACTTCGAGAGCATCGCCTTTACGCAAAATTCTCCAAGTGTGAATTCTGGTTGTCAGAAGTGACCTATCTAGGCCACATAATATCTCTGAAAGGTACTTCTGTCCATTCCGAGAGAGTTCAAGCTCTCCTTGATGGGACTCAACCTGAATCAATGAAGTAGGTTAGGAGTTTCCTTGTCTTAGCGAGCTACTATCGGTGCTTCGTTGAGAATTCTCCAAAGTTGCCAAACCTCTAACTGAACTCCGCAAGAAGGATAAGAAGTTCGAGTGGACTCCAAAGTGTGAGGAAAGTTTTCAGGATTTGAAAAGACAACTGACTACTGCCCCGGTACTTGTACCCCAGATTTCACAAAGTACTTTGTTATCTACTGTGATGCTTCGCGACAAGGTCTAGGTTGCATTCTTATGCAAGATCGTCATGTGATTTCCTATGCATCTCGACAGTTGCGTCTACGTGAGGAGAATTATCAACCACGCGATCTGGAACTTGCCGCAGTAGTCCATGCACTTGTCACTTGGCAACATTACCTTCTCGGTAATCGCTGCGAAATATACAGTGATCACTAGTGTCTCAAATATATATTCACCCAACCAGATTTGAATATCAGGCAAAGATGGTGGATTGAGTTGATTACAGACTAAGACTTAGGAATATCTTACACCCCAGGCACAGCCAATGTCATGGCTGATGCACCTCATGTTGCTACAAAGTCAACCACTTCTCCACGAGGAATTTCATAAGTTAAATCTTCACATTGTTCCTCGAGGATTCCTTTCTACCTTGGTGGCGAAACCGAGTCTTCAGGATCAGATCGTAGAAGCATAGAGACATGATATGGGAATTTCCCGGATCAAGAGAAACATTGCCAAGGGAGTTGCTCATTATATCTCAGTAGATGATCAAGGTGTTGTATTCTTTGAGGACCACTTGGTGGTTCCCAAGAAGCAACAACTTCGAGAACTGATTCTCAAGGAAGCTCATGAATCTCCTCTCACGATTCATCCTCGTAGTACTAAGATGTATCAGGACCTATGCCAGAGGTTTTGGTGGACCCGAATGAAGAGAGAAATCGCTTAGTTTGTTGCTAACTATGATGTTTGTCGTCATGTTAAAGCAGAGCATCAAAGGCCTGTTGGCACCCTTCATCCCTTGGCTATTCCTGAGTGGAAATGGGACAAGGTCAGTATGGATTTCATCACCGGATTTCAAAAGACTAAGAAAGGTAATGATGCAATTTTCGTGGTCATCGGTCGCCTTTCAAAAGTTGCTCATTTCCTTCCAGTTCGAGAAAGTATAACAGCTAGTCAGTTAGCAGATCTTTATATTTCTCGGATAGTTTCTCTTCATGGTGTTCCTCTAGAAATAAATTCTCATCCTGGAAGTCTTTTTACTTCTCGATTTTGGGAAAGTTTCCAGAATGCTATGGGAACCCATTTCTCCTTTAGCACCGCTTATCACCCTCAGTCAAGTGGTCAAGTAGAAAGAGTCAATCAACTTTTCGAAGATATGCTCAGAGCCTGTGTTATCTCATTCAGAATGAACTGGGAGAAATGTCTTCCATTCGCCGAATTTTCTTATAACAACAACTTCCAATCTAGTCTGGGCAAAGCTCCTTTTAAAGTTTTTTATGGACGAAGATGTCGAACACCGTTAAACTGGTCAGAAACTGGTGAAAGACAATTCTTTGGACTGGATATGATCCAGGATGCAGAAGATCAAGTTTGCATCATTCGTGAAAATTTGAAAACCGCCCAATCTCGTCAGAAGAGCCAATATGACCGTCATCATAAGGAAGTAACTTATGAAGTGGATGAGAAGGCTTGCCTTCGGGTGTCACCTCTGAAGGTCACCCATCGTTTGGGTATCAAAGGCAAATTGGCTCCTCGTTACATTGGTCCTTTTCGCATTCTCGCAAAATGTGGAGAGGTTTCCTATAAATTGGAACTTCCCTCGCAACTTTCAAAAGTTCATGATGTGTTCCACATTTCTCAACACAGGCGTTGCTTCAAGGATCCTATCCGCGAAGTGGACCACGAAATGCTTGATCTTCAAGATGATCTTTCATATCGAGAATATCCTATTCGTATTCTTGATGAAATGGAGCGCAACACTCGACGTCGCAGCATCAAGTTTCTGAAGGTTAAGTGGCCGTAACATTCCGAGGATGAAGCAACCTGGGAGCACGAAGATCGTCTTCGGCTTGAGTACCCTGCACTCTTCCCGACTACTCTTGAATCTCGAGACGAGATTCTTGTTTAGTGGGGGTGAGTTGTCACAACCCTAGTTTATTTATGTTTGCCAATGCATTCATGCATGCGTTTTTATTTTCAAATGAAAATGAAATGAGGGATGATCAAGCCTCACAATTCAATTTTTTGTCAAATAAGAATTATAAAAATTGCTTCAAACAGTTCCAAGAAAATGTTCCTGGTTCTCTAATAAAATATTAGACTGCGATAAAATTGTCAACCAATTTTTGAATTAGTTTAACCCTATTTCCATTGGATATATATTTTCTATATATAAAAATATATGTCCAATAATTATGGAAATTATTGTTTGGCACAAATTAAATTCATTTAGGCCACATGCAAGTTCTTAGGATTTTATACATGTTTTAACATTTGAAAACAGAACAAAATGTCAGAAAAATAGAAAAACAAACAATAAAAGAAAAAGACCAGGGACTTACCTGGTTTGCCTGGCCCAGGAGGGAGCTGGCCCAACTGGCCCAGTGGCCAGTCATCCCCCTCCTCTCGCTAGGGGGACAAGGGCATGCGCCCGACATGCCTAGCCATGCGCCGAGCCACCTCCAGCCAGCCTGCTTGCTGTCGGCCTCGCTTGGAAGCGCCACGGCACCCCTTGCCCCCCCCCCCCGAGCTCATCCCCTCCCCCTACTGCTCTCTCCCTCCCTTGGCTCTCTCTCTCTCCCGAGCAGATCGTTGCCGCCGCTTGCTAAACCCTGCAGCCATCGGCTCCGCCCTGCCCCGCCTTGCTGCTCTCAAGCTCCGCCGCATCGCCCTGCTCCTCCTCGCCGAAGAAATTGAATTGGGAGCTCCTCATCGCCGTCCTGTCGCCGTCTTCCCCGCCTCAGCCACCGGAGCATCTTCGTCGATTCACGACCACTAGCGCATCCCGAGCAAGTCGAGCGTCTCTGCCGACTCCCCGTGAGCTCATCATCCCTCGCCCCCTCTCCCGTGGTCCTCCCTGCTCTCTAGCCGACCTCCCCGTCGAGGCCCTACGGGCACCGCCGCGGATGAGCTCACCGGCGAGCACTCCGGTGGCCCCGAGCCCTCCTACTGCCCCTAATGGATGCGCACATGCGCAGGGAACCCTCAGGAGCCCTCAGTCGCCGCTCCCTTGGCCCTCGGGTGGCCCTTCCTCGTGGCCAGAGGTCGCCGACAACCAAACCCCGGCCGGCTGACGTGGCATCGCCATTAGGGCCTAATCCCCCCTTAATTAGGCACCCAGCCGCTGACGTGTGGGCCCTTGGGTGGGTCAAACCCCAGTCAGCGCAGGGATTAACCCCGTGTCAGTGACGTGCGGGTCCCGACCGTTAGGTTTGACCCATACCTGGCGTCGTCGACCTGCTGACGTCAGGATGACGCCGGGCTGACATGGTAAATAATTTCTGTAATAAAAATATTCCAGAAAATGATATAAACTTCAAAAATTCCTTGAGAAAATAATCTATAAGTCAGATGAAAATAATTTATATATGAAAATATATCAGAAAAATCCAATGAATGTAATGTTGGGATTTTCATGCATGTTAGAGAAAGGTAAATAGGCAAACTTGGACATTTTGTTCAAAACACTATAGGCCACTTCACATATGGAGTTGAATTTGAACCTTGGGTTCAAACCATCTCCATTTAATCTGTTGTTAGATGCATTAGCTCAAACCAGCAACATATTGCCATGCCATTATCATGCATCGTTGTGAAGCATTTTCCTTGCTTAATCTGTACCTTGTTTGATCTTGTCGATAGACTTGCGAGACGTAGTTATCAACGACATCGAAGAACAACTGAGTTCTTCTAATAAACAGGCAAGGACCCCCCCCCCTTGACAATATTCGATACAATCCCACTCTCCTGCTCTTGCTCTCATTTCAATGCATTAGGACAACGCGATTCAACTTCTACTTATGTTGCGGTAGATGAACCCACTCCTTTGCATGACCTGTCATTGTCACAATAAATAGCTAAACCAAGCAACCTAGCATACCCGGTAGATGCTTGAGCCATGTTGTGCTATAAACCTGTTGTGCTTGCTATGCTTAGAGTTGTGTCAGGTATGATTCATCCGGGTGATGAACCGGAGTGAAATGGATGTGTCCTAATGATGAGAGTTAAGTGTTGGACCCGTTTTGGTAAAGGTAGAGATGAGAGGCCATGTAGGAGTACATGGTGGGTTGTCTCATTGAAGCGGCTAATAGGAGCTGAGTTCCGTGTTTGTGTTCCAAGACAAGCTACTACCGCACATTGGGTTCCGGTAACTCGACCCCTCTCAGCCTATGAACCTACCATGTTCTCTGTCCAAGAGTCACACTAGTTCGAAACGTTGATAGGATGTGGTCGGGCTTGCGAAGTGATTGAAGTCCCAACCGGGACCGGCTTGGGGCCCTGTACACAACTTCTGAGTCCTAATTGTGAAACACGTCTGGATTCTCGATTGTGGTGACGAATTCAGTTGGGCGACTCCCTTGGGATAGAGTCATTGAAGGTTAACGTATGCGGCCAACTTCCTCGATGGGCTTCCGCTTGAAGGTTGTCGAGGTGCCTTTTTACATGCACATGGTGGTAAGTGGCGGGAGTATGTGTGACGAAGTACACCCCTATAGGGTAAACTATCTATTCCAATAGCCGCATCCGCGGATATGGACTACTTGGAGACTTGCATTGTTCATAGATAACTTAAAGTGGATACTCTAAAATACACCAAACAAGTGTGAGTGCTATGGATGGCTTCTCGTTGGAAGATGAGAGAGGATCCATAGTGGTGTATTGATATGGTGAACATGTGGACTCATGTGTGCTCTCTCATAGGAAGACAAGAGAGTTAGTGATACGTTGGATACTTTGTCGTAGTCTAGGATAGACAAAGGTCAAAGCTAGCATTTTGCAGTAAACCCCACAACACCTTTTTTTATAAATGATGCATATGTAGATAGTTCTGAGGTAAGACTTGCTCAGTACCTTCGTACTCACTATTGCTTATTTACATTTTTCTAGAGATAGACGTTGTTCACTTATGTTTCTTCTGACGTTGACATCGACAGATTATCTTAGTAACACAGAAAGAGGTCTGGCTCCAATGGTAGGGTCGTTGTAGCTTTTCAGGCTCTTCCAGCCGCTTTTGTAGATGTCTGTACTCAGACATGTAACTTCCATTTGTTGTTTGTATGCTCTAAATGTTGGGTCATGTGACCCCTCCCGCTTCTAACGTTATACTATGTTGGCTCCTCGGACCCTCCTAAATAAATGTTATGTTGTAGAGTTTTGTTGTGATGCCATGTTGTATCTAAGAAAATCGTGCATAGTATGTGTATGATTGAAATGCATTGGTATGCTTGGGATTTGACACCTAGTCGTGTTCCTTTAGTAGCATTCTTTATGGGGAAATGCCTCTTTGTGCTTCCATCTATCCTCAATAGCTTGCTACTGCTCGGGACATTGATTGACAAGCATGTATCCTTCTTTGCTGTTGTGTCTGTCCCTTCGAGGAAATGACTCGCAGTGTAATGGAGTACCTATAGCCTGCTACAACTCGTCTACATGCAGTGATGACATTTATGTCCCACGACTTCGTGAGTCCTTGTAGCTTGTTATGAATCGTATACACACGCTGATGACTGACACCTACATTGCTAGGTTACGTATGTCTGTCCCTCTACCTTTGTGCCACTTGGGTCTATAACTAGTCATGTCGTCCCGGGTTCTTTGATGTGTGAATGGTAGCGACATGTTCATATCCGTGAGACAAAAGGCGCAAATGGTCCTGGCCAAGGTAAGGCGGCAGCCGTGGGTTACCATGCGTGAGGCCGCAAAGTGGTGTGACATGTTACAAGCTGGATTCATATGTCTTAGGATCGGGGTCCCGACAGCTTGTGCCTCCGTTCTTGCCAGAGAATAAACCGAATGAGGTAACTCCTAGATACTCAAAATCTGAATGAAATTGCTATGCTTGAGTTGGTATTACCTTGATTTGTTCATTATCCACTAGGCAGGGCTTTGTGGGCTTGATTAGAGAGATTCTGATTGTGAATCGGGATCCGATTGACGTGGCGAGCGATACTAATGCCATAGAAGATTCCACTGGAGTGGGAGAAGAAGAAGAACAAGACAACAAGGAATACGAAGATGACCAGGAGGACTCAAGCAAGAGCTACGAGGTGGAGTCCTCGCGCTCGGAGGGCCGCGTGCTCGAATCCCACTCGAAGTCACGCCATGACCCGGGGGTTGCTGGTGGTGGTCCGAAGCTGAGTGTAGCCGAGCCAACTGCCAGTGGTTCCTCGACCCGAAGTATGAAAGGTGGCCATGCGGAGCTGGTTTTGTCGCCCGAGAACACCGCGAAGCAAACCAAGGTTATCGCCGCCAAGCCTCGGAAGGCAGTTTTCATTCCGAAGATCAAGATGACCATCCCAGTTGCTTCAGTTTATGAAATTTCTTTCGAATGTTATTTTTTGAGTCCATCCGAGTGAACTTGAAGATTTCAAATGTTTCCTAGTGTAGTGCCAACACTTCAATGACTTTCCCAGAGCTTCCGACCCTAGAGAAGGAGCGAGCCGAAGTAGATGCGGCGTCCTCGAAAGGTAAAATTTTGAGAATTTTCTTATATATGCTTGTGACTTTGCTTCGAGCTCATTATCCGAATGGTTTTTGAATGCTTGTAGCCCCAACTGACGTGACTAATGTCGATGTGGTCAACAAAGTTGATCCGTTGAATCCCTCTGCGAACATGGAGGGTGTCATGCCAGAGGCATCCCTTGCTAGTGTCATGGCGATGTCTTCGGGGACAAGCTCGGGCGCTGGAGTCGCACTCGGGACTGGCACATCGTCCCTTATGTCATTCCTCGTGAGACCAGTATATTCTTGCTGCACCATGTCCTGGAGGATCAGACGGGAGCAAGAAAGGAAGCATTGATCCAGCTGGAGCTAATTTGCGACAAGCTGAAGACGGTGTATGACGCAAGCGTAGCGCTGCAGAAGAATGTCTGAGTAAGTACTCTCGTAAGTACCTTCCTCATTCGATATCTTGATTGAACCATCAATAGTTTTGATCCCGAGTGGGTTTGCTTCTAGGCGCACCCACTAGGTGTTAATTTTCCAATGGGGGCACGCTGAGCGGACCCACTGGGTGTAGTCCCCGAGGCTACTGTCGACTGAAGCAGTCGACGATAGTCTTAATAGCATAGGAATATCTTGAACTTCATTTTTCTAGTGGGGGCGCGCTGAGTGCACCCACTGGGTGTAGTCCCAGAGGCTGCCACCGACTCAAGCAGTCGGTGGGAGTCTTAGAGTTTTGAAGTATGACCGGGTGATCAAAACATCATATCCAATTGATGAATCGTATGTCTTGTGTCACTGAAATTTTCCTTCCCATTTTTTGTTTGTAGTCTGTCTGTGATTTCGGGAGCCACTACAATGCACTGAAGGAGTTGTTGGCCCTACGCCTTGATCTTGATGCTGAGAAAGCCAACAACGCCCGACTAGAGTAGGAGAAGAAAGCACTGGATGGTATTGCACTTTTTGTCCGACTGCTATGGTTGTTCTTGTTTCTCCCTGTCCGATTGAGTCCACTTCATCAGATCTTCTTGGAGAAAATCGTAATCTTGTCAAGAGACTGAAGAATTCTGTTTCTTTAGTAACCGTGAAGATGGACTTCGAGAAGAAGGACACAGAGCTGGCAGAGGTTCAAAAGGAGGCTAGTCGCAAGGCCAAGGAGGCTAAGGAGAAGCTGAAATCAGTCGGGAAGCTGGAGGAGGAGAAGAAAACCCTTGAAGCCGCTGTGAAGAAGACCAAGGAGGAGCTTGCCGAGTGGAAGACCAAATTCGAGCACATTACTACCAAGAAGGCTGAGCTGGAGCAGTCGATGACGAGTTCGGCGACACCGTGAGCGAAAAACTCAAAGGTAAGCTTTCCCGAATGATCTGTGTACATTTTTGAACGACCGAATGAAGTCTATTTGAACTTGATTCTTCTTTCCATTCGGAGAAATTCAGAATTTTGCTTTGTCTTTACCGAGGAGACTGAGAAGATCGAGAGGGAACTAGATCCGTCCCGGGAGCTTCTCAAGGATAGTGCGACCATGGCCTATCTCCGACTGGAAGAGCGCGTTGACGTAGCACTTACATATTTTAGGAGGCTTCACCTTGGCATCGTGGACGTTGAAAAGGAGCTCTTCTCTAACGAAGAACCCACGAAGGATCTGGAGTCCACACTGAACCGAGTGAGAGACGTACCACACCAAGTGAAGATGTGGAAGAAATCAGCAGCCCGAGCTGGGGCCGACCATGTTGTTTCACTAGTTCGGGTCCGGCGCAAGGGAGTGGATGAAAAGAAACTGAAGTATTTGGAGGTCACCAATCGGAAGTATTCAAAATTCAAGACTTCATGGAGATGTTCATGGAGGCCGCCACCCGAATCGCAGAAAGCCTTGAACTGGACACTTTCCTTGAAGCAGTGCCTAACCCAGAGTGATCGTTCGGTTAACAAAAACTCCTTTAATCATTTGCCTCGGAATGCCGAGTGGTATCTTTAAGACTTTAATCATGGGCCTGAGGCTCTAATCGTTTGTACTTTTAGTTTGAATAATACAGTTCTTCTCTGCTTTATCTTTGCTTGATGTTCTGAATGCTTGCACTTGAAGTGAATCATAACTTAGGTGATGCGGAATCGCGTCTAAGCCTCCAAGTGTGGGTAAGACCTACACTCGGAGTAGTTTATTAACATAGGCGACGCGGAGTCTCAGCTAAGCTCCCAAGTGCAGGCGAGACCCTCACTCAGAGTAGTTCGTTATCTTAGGCGATGAGGAGTCACAGCTAAGTCCTCGAGTGCGGGCGAGCCCCTCACTCGGAGTAGTTTGTCATATAGATGAACAATGATGGTCATGTTCATCTTGACAATCAAGTGTGGAGAATGTACCACTCGAAGAGTTTTCTAACTTAAGCGATGTGGAATCGTGGCTAAGCCCTCGAGTGTTGGTAATACCTTCACTCGGAGTGGTTTATTAACTTAGGTGACACGGAGTCGCAGCTAAGCCCCCGAGTGCGGGCGAGGCCCTCACTTGGAGTAGTTCGTTATCTTAGGACATGAGGAGACGCAGCTAAGTCCTCGAGTCTAGGAGAGCCCCTCACTCGGAGTAGTTTATTAACATAGGCGACACAGAGTCGTAGCTAAGCCCCCGAGTGCGGGAGAGGCCCTCACTTGTAGTAGTTCGTTATCTTTGGCGACGAGGAGTCGCAGCTAACTCCTTGTGTGCGAGCGAGCCCCTCACTCGGAGTAGTTTATCATCTAGATGAACAATGATGGTCCTGTTCATCTTTACAATCGAGTGTGGAGAATGTCCCACTCTAAGAGTTTTTTAACTTGAGCGATGTGGAATCGAGGCTAAGCCCTCGAGTGTTGGTAAGACCTTCACTCGGAGTGGTTCGTTAACTTAGGCGACGCGGAGTCGCAGCTAATCCCCCAAGTCCGGGCGAGGCCATCACTCGGAGTAGTTTGTTAACTTAGGAGATGCGGAGTCACAGCTAACCCCCCAAGCGCTAGTGAGGCCCCCACTACGAGTAGTTTGTCATCTAGATGAACAATGATGGTCGTGTTCATCTTGACAACCGAGTGTATGTCCCACTTGAAGAGTTTTTTAACTTTGGCGATGCAGAATCGCGGCTAAGCCCCCGAGTGTTGGTAAGACCTTCACTCAGAGTGGTTCATTAACTTAGGCTACACGGAGTCGCATCTAAGCCCCCGAGTGCGGGCGAGGCCCTCATTCGGAGTAGTTTGTACTTAGGAAAAATCAGGTTTGTAGCTAACTGTTTTGCGTTTTACACCCACTAGGGGTGGTCGTAAAATTTCGATAGAGTATAATGAAACAAAATTGTATTCATCGGGATCACTTGGATTTATTGTGAAAGTCTTAATTTACATTGGTTGCGTTCTTGTCACACCCTATGTTTGTATCACCTTGTTGTGTTTGGATTCATAAAATTTGGAGCCAACTAAAAATTTTTCTAAGTGTTTGTGCTTGTTTGAAATAATGTTTGTTTGCTTGATGATTCTGATATATGGCACTCCTAGATTCTATTCCACTTCATATTTATCTTCCTTGTCCCAAACCTCTTGCTCAATGATCATGCCATGTGAATAGTGCCCAAAACTAATTTTATCAAATTTTGTTTTGACCAAATGGGATTTATTCCAATTAGGTTTTCAAAATACCTGAAATGAGGATTTCACTGCAAGTCCTCAAATTGGGTGGATCCTTTTTCCCCAAGGGCCTTATTTCAAACCTACTATATATAAGACTTTCCAAAACCACCAAATATCAATTTTAAAGATTACTCTTATATTTTATTTAAAGGCTTTTTCTTAAGGCCAGGAATGGTTTTCATAGGGAAAAATATTTAATTGCCTTCAAATTATTTGCGAAAATTTAGGGAAACTCAGTGGACGCATATTTTCCATATATATGAGTTTCAACTCATGATCATGATCAGATCATGGGCAAAACCGCTCAAAACCCTTTCTGTTCAAATCAAGCTTTTGGAATGTTTCTATAAGAAATATTCTCAATAAATTCCAGGAAAATTTCAGCAAGTCAACACTATCATAGGTGATGATCTTGAAAAGTTTCATCTCAATCCAAGTTGATTTGATTCATCAAACCATCCCAAAACCCTCCCTTTCCAGATCCAAATTGGAAAAACTTTACACTGTGAAGTTTCTTCCCTTGACCCCAAACTTTGTGGGCATGCTCTATTGACCAAATAGTGATGCTACACTAAGTGGTGCACCAAGGGTAAAAGCCTAGCATCACTAGATCTACAGAAATCTGATTCTGGTAGTTTGTAGGGTTTACCAAGTTTCCATTGTCAACTTTTCCCCCTTGAGCTCAAACTTGGTGATCCATCTCATATTTACCTAACATTTGACCCTGGTAGATATCTCAGTAAGCTGGTAGATTCTTCTTGCCCAAAACCCCATCAAACAACTTCTGGTGAAATGCCAAGTCTCTGATTTTACCCTCTTTCTCTCTTCCCCGTGCCACCAAATTTTTACCAAACATTCTGGCAATGCCCAAGCACCCCTAGTGAAAACCCCCATTTTCCCCCCTGGACAGCATCATTTATCTCCCTCTCACCTTTCCTTCTACACTAAGGCTCCTCCAGAGCCCTCCCCTAGCTTCTCCTAGCCCTTGGGCATCTCAAGTAGCCCCAAGACAGAAGAAGACATGCGGGTGCACATATTTTATGCCAGAGCACGCCATATGGGCGCTCTAGAGCGCGCTACAATGCGCTCCCGCATTGTAGCCACCCCTGCCCGGCGCCCCCCGACAGCCTCGAGGCTTCCCAGCATGTCCCTCGTGCCCTCCTCGACGTCTGCAACGTGGGTGCTTCTCGGACCCCTCCTCTCTCCCCTCCTTCGCGCGCATGGCATCGCCTAAGCCGGCCAACGGACGTGCTCGCACGCGCGCACCTCCGATCCCCCTCCTAGCTGCCCTTCCCTTCTCCTGGACGCAAACTGAGTCCCCGAAACCCCCAGACAAATCCTGGAGCCCCCCGTGGCCTGTGGCGACGGCCACGTCCTCGCCGGCGCACCATGCTCGCGGTGGACCGAAGCCCACCTAATTAAGGGCCTCCCGCTCCTTTGGCTCCTCTCTCTCCTCGCCCTATCCTCCCCTCTGAAGCTCCCCTATGCCCAACCCCTTCGCCCTCATGGACTGGAACCCGCGACCGAAGCAAACCCTTGCCGTTGTCGGGCCTTCCCCCTCGCCGGCGTTTCCCTCTCCCCCAACAACCCCCTCGGCGAGCCACTGACGCGCGGGAGCCCCCTGAGCGTGCCGGTGCCCTCCGCTTGGACCGCCGTGGCCGGAGACGCCGTCGGTGAGCCCTCCCACACTCCTGTCGCGAGGAGAGGGATGACAGGTGGGGACCACCTTTCATCCCCTCACTCCCCTCCTCTTTCTCTGCCTAGCAGGGCCCGCGGGAAGGTTTAACAATAAACCTCTCGTGCATGGCGCCTTGCCTGGGCCGGCCTTCCCCTGTGGGCCGGTTCGGCTAGGCGTTTCTGGTCCGAGAGGGCACAATGTCCTGTTCTTTTTATTTTTTCTGTTTTTCTTCCAAAAATTCCATAGGGAACAAATTAAATCTAATTCCCAATATTTTTCCACCAAAAATCTTGAAATATTCCCTAGAATTTATTAGTGCCACTTGTAAAAATGTTTGAAAACATTTTTAGTACTATTTTAATTTAATATCCCCATTTAGCATTATAAGCCCCTATTTTAAATAGTTTTAAAAATATTTTTAAGTTCAAAAACCTAGACAAATATTTTTAGTATAGCTTGTGGTATTTATCAGAGTAGGGTAACATTTTTGATAGTAGTTTGTGTGCCCTGTTTTGTGTGATGCTTATTTTTATCGCTATTTTATCGCAATGAAAGATTAAGCTGTTGACGAGGAAGTTGGACCCGAAGACTTTGAAGACCCTAGAGACTTTGTTGAGCCAGGCAAGTAGCCCTTTGACCATGTTAAGAAAACTTTTTCATGCATGACATATAGCACTTGTTGTTTTGATGATTGATCATGATGTGGAGTTCCCCCCCCCTTCGGTGGGTTGCCTCTGATAGTCTTACCGTTGACACTTGCATCGTGCATGATCCTACCACCTTATGAGGGTTATGCGGTGGGTGTAGTTAGGATGCTAGTAGATGCTACGCAAGTGGGTTTGGGATTTATGCATAGTAATGGAAAGGGAGAAAAGATTTCAAAGACTTTTCGAAAACCCCGTCGGGTGCCACTACTACCCAAGGGAGATGATGATGAGATGGGTGACCACTTGAGAAAGAAGTGGTGTACCGGAACAAGTGAGTGTTGTGGTTTTCGAAAATGGATTGATGTAAGTTGCGACCGTTATTCCAAACTTACATGTACGACCATGATACCCCTTATGGGACAGGGCTTTGTTGAGTACTATCGTTGGTGCTAGCAAGGAGCCCGCATTACTAGTGGCAAGAGTGAAGTGGTCACTCTTGAGACGGGGTCATCCCGGAAGTGGAAGGCCATGCGCTGTCTTTATAGGCACCGGGCACACTGTTGCGTGCCCTCATGGATGATACATGTGATGTATATCATGAGGGATGGCACCAACGGGTGCAGGCTTTGTTTAGTATCACCATAGGAAAGGCATTGTTCGGGTGCTTACCTCGGGTATGTCATATACCGCGAGTCATGGATGACACGGAAGTTCCCCGAGTCTTCTGGGTAAAGTGTGCAACCTCGGCAGAGTGTAAAACTATTCGAATAGCCATGTCCACGGTCTAGGACAGTTGGATGACCCCTTTTGTTCTATGTCCAAATGTTTTCACAAAACCTAGTGTGTGTGTATGTGATGGAGACAAAGATGGTGCTTGAGCTAAGTCCGATGACTTAGCTTGGCAATTGAACTAAGTCCGATGACTTAGCATGATGATTAAACATGAGATGTTCAACCCCTGCTTATGACAATATCTATAACTTGTTCATATGGATATCTGCCAAATAGTTGAGGCATGCTTACTTAGTTACTTGATCATGTCATTACATTAAAAATTGGCTTTTGGCAAATTACCTACTTAGTGCTATATCATGCATCATTATTACCTTGTTCCACAACTGGGTTGCTTGCGAGGACATTCAAAGTACTCATTGGCTTGCCACTGGTTATTTAATTGGCCAGGCATGGAAGAACAGGAGTATGTTGAAGAGTTCGTTGGTGACGAACATGCGAACTAGGACGCTTCCCAGTCAGAATGCCTGTAGGTTTAAGGTAGATGGCATGGGTTCACGCTTTCATTCAAGATTTTCCGCTGCTTGTTCTATTTAAGTGTTTGGCCCTCGTGGCCCTATCTATGTAAGACTAGACCTTCATGGTCTTCATTTGTGTAAGAAGCTAAATACGGATGTAAGAATCTTGTTATTCAGCTTCTGTGTGTTTAGTTAGCATTGTTCTCTGGAATCACTATATACGTGCATTCGGTGATCACGACTTATGAGTGGGGGTCCCCACAGTTCTATGTGTAGAACTTGCGGAGCAGATCCACGTTCCAAGTCTGAGGTTCTTCAATGTCATCCTTGACATTGGACAATCGGTATGCTCCATTGTGCAGGACTTTTGAGAGGACATACGGTCCTTGCCATGGAGGTGCCAACTTGTGGGGTCTCTGCTGATCCAGTCACAGGACGAGATCCCCTACCTGAAATGCTTGGCCTCTGACCTACCTATCATGGTAGCGTCTCAGATCCTATTGATAGAGCGTGGACCTTATGAGGGATAACTCCCTTTCTTCCTCTAGGAGGTCGAGTCCGTTTTGACGCGCTGCTTCGGCCTCGGCTTCATCATATTGTTCCACTCAGGGGGAATTATACAGAAGATCACATGACAACACGGCTTCTGCTAGACCATGAAGAAAGGAGTGCGTTGTGTGGAGTGGTTTAGGGTCGTCCGAATGCCCCATAATACCGATGGTAGTTCTTCGACCCAGACTCCCGCAACATGCTTGCAATCCCTCATCAGTCAGGGTTTCAATCCTTGGAGTATCATTCCGTTTGCTCGCTCTGCTTGTTCGTTTGACTGCGGGTGAGCCATAGAGGCATAATTAACATGAGTGCCCATGAATAGAAAAACTCACGGAATTCATCTGCATCGAAGTTTTTCCCATTATCTGAGATGATGTCATGTGGCACGCCAAATCTATAGATAATCTGCCGAATAAAGGTGATGGAAGTGCCTGCATCCAGACTCTTGATGGGCTTAGCTTCAATCCACTTAGTAAATTTATCGACTACTGCGAGAAGGTGGGTGAATACACTCATCCCTTTCTGCAGGGTCCAACCATGTCAAGGCCACACACGTCGAATGACCAAGTGAGGGGAATCTTCTTCAGCGCAGAAGCGGGCTTTTGGGACTTGTTCTTATAGAACTTACATCCAACACACTTGTCCACCAGATCCTTGGTAGCTTCATTCACTTGGGGCCAATAAAAACCAGCTCGAAAGGCCTTGGCGACCAGTGTATGAGAGGATGCGTGATGTCCATAAGTCCCCGAGTAAATGTCATGCAGAATCTGGAGTCCATCTTCGGGGGAGATGCATTTCTGAGTGACTCCCGTGGTGCTTTTCTTGTACAACTGATCTCCCATGACTTAAAATGATTTAGATTGACGGACGATCTGGCGAGCTTCTTCTTCATCTTCTTGGAGTTCTTCTCGGAGCAGATATGCTAAGTAAGGTTGAGCCCACTCGGGAATAATTACTAGGATTTCTTGGACCAGAACAACCACAGCTGGGACGTCAACCTCAGTCAGATTCGAGGGACCGACTGCTTGCAGGGGCTCCTCTGTGACATGGTCTTCTATGGCTGTGGGCATATGCAAGTATTCGAGGAATATATCCTTGGGAACTACCCTCCGAGTGGATCTGATTTCTACTAGGTCATCGGTTGCTTGATTCTTTCCACGGGGAATACGATGCAGCTCCAATCCTTCAAAAAAATTCTCTAGCTTTCTGACAGCGTTGAAGTAACGAGTCATGGCTGGGCTTCAAATGTCCCATTCTTTCATCACCGTAATGACAACAAGGTCCGAATCTCCACAAACTATTAGGCAATGGACAAAGTGAAATGGCCATTCGGAGTCCATATAAGAGAGCTTCGTATTTGGCCTCATTGTTTGATGAATCAAAATGGATTTGAAGGACATAGTTCAATAAGTCTCCTTTGGGAGAAACGAGAACAACGCCGACCCCTGAACCATTGAGCATCTTGGATCCATCAAAGTACAAGGTCCAATGTTCGGAAACACTCGGGGTCGGCTGTTCTTGCTCAACCCACTTGGCCATAAAGTTGACCAATGCCTGGGACTTTATTTCTTTTTTGGATTCAAACTTGATCTCTAGTGGAAGGATCTCAATTTCCCATTTCACCACTCAACCAGTTGTGTCTCCATTGTGTAAGATCTCCGACAGCGAAGCATTGCTGACAAGTGTTATCGAGTGGTCTTGAAAATAATGAACAACCTTCTTCGTATTCAAGTAAATACCATAAATCAACTTGTGGTAATGTTGGTACCTCTACTTGTAAGGAGTTGGAACTTCTGATATGTAACAGATGGGTCTTTGAACTTTGAATGTTTTTCCTGGCTCTTCACGCTCGACTGCCAGGACGGTGCTTACCACTTGGTTAGTAAACGCAATATACAAGAGAAGTGGTTCCCACTGCCCGGAGCAGCTAACACCGGCTGGGTGGAAAGCAAAGCTTTGAGTTCGTCAAAATGCTGCTTGTGCCTCATGAGTCCACTCGAATCTGTCAGATTTCTTCATCAGTCGGTAAAGCGGGAGAGCTTTCTCACTGAGTCTTGAGATGGATCGTCTTAGAGCCGCAACGCAACCTGTCAACCTTTGCACATCATGCAGGCGTTCTGGCTGCTTCATTCGGACTATGGCTCCGATCTTGTATGGGTTAGCGTCGCTCCCCCGTTCGGAAACAAGGAAACCGAGTAACTTCCCTGTGGGTACTCCGAATGTGCACTTGGCCGGCTTTAGTTTTATTCCAAAGTGCCTCAAATTGGCGAAGGTTTCGACAAGCTCTGCCGGGAGGTCGGAACCTTTCCTTGACTTGACCACAATGTCATCCATGTAAGCCTCCACATTCCGACTTATCTGTTTCTGGAGGCATTTTTGGTCATTCGCTCGAAAGTTGCTCCAGCATTCTTCAAGCCGAAAGGCATCGTGATATAACAGAAACACCGGAATGGGGTGTTGAAGGTTGTGTTTATTTCATTGGGACCATACATTCGGATCTGGTGGTACCCGAATTATGTATCCAGGAAAGACACGCGTTCACATCCGGTAGTAGAGTCAACTATTTGATATATTTGAGGTAAAGGGACCTGATCTGTTGGACATGCCTGATTGAGGTGCTTGAAGTCAATACACATTCAGAGTGATTTGTCCTTCTTGGGTAGCAAGACAATATTCGCGAGCCACTCGAAGTGGTATATTTCGCGAATTAACTCAGTGGCTAGGAACCGGGCTATCTCTTTACCAATCGCCTTGCGCGTCTCTATGGAGGATTGGTGCAAGTATTCTTTGACCGGTTTGACCTTTGGGTCCGTTCGCAGTCGGTGCTTAGCCAGCTCCCTAGGAACATCGGGCATATCAGACAGCTTCCATGCGAAGATGTCCTAGTTATCACGGAGGAACTGGATGAGCTCGTCTTCCTATTTCTCCCTGAGTGAGGTGGATATGTTTGTCGGTGCAGCACTTGGGTCGGTCGGGTGTACATGGACTTGCTTGGTATCGCCGGCCGATTGAAAGGCCGACTCGGAAGCGGGCCGTTTCGACCTGAGGAAGTCAGCGGCATCCACTTCCTTCTTATACCCTTCGAGTTCTGCCGCTAACACTTGTTCATTGGAAATCTTGGAACCCTCCTGGAGGCATTCTTGTACCACGGCTCGGTCGCCAGTCACGGGTATCATGACATTCGTCCCTGGCATCTTCAACTGAAGATACATGTAACATGGTCTGGTCATGAAATGCGCATAAGCAGGCGTGCCCAAGATCGCGTTGTAGGCGCTGTGGAAATCCACAACCTCAAAGTTCAGTCGTTCCTTTTGGAAGTTCTTCTCTTTTTTGCCGAATACTACATACATAGAGATCTGGTCGAGTGATTCGGCCTTCTTTCCAGGGACTATCCCGTGGAAGTGCATGTTCCTCTTGATCAGTCGGGACATCGGAATGCCCATCGCTTTGAGCGTGTCTGCATAAATAATGTTGAGCCCGCTGCCTCCGTCCATAAGGACCTTACGTAGTCGGACACCATTCATGACCGGATCAACGACCAATGCATGCCTCCCAGGGGTGGCTATGTGGGGCGGATGGTCAGAATGGTCGAATGTACTCGGAGTCTTTACCCAACTAAGGTGCTTGGAAGTAGTCGGAATGGCCATGTTGACTTCCCGATTAACAACTTTCAACTTTCTCTTGCTTTCGACTTCCGTGAAAATCATGTTCAGGACTTTGTCGATAGGTGGGAACCCAGTGGTTTGTTCCTCCTCATCGTTAGCATCGTCTTTGTACTATGTAGACTCCTTGCCCATAGCCTGCTTGAGCAGGTGACATTCCCGAGTGGTGTGCTTACGATACACAACGTTGCCCTCTTCACATGTCTTGGTGTGAACTTGGCAAGGCTGATCGAGTATGTGAGGCTTGGAATCGGAATTCTTCCTGGGAACCCATTCTTTCTTCTTGTCCGACTTCAGTTTTCCTTGGCCTTGTCCGGAGATGGTCGCGACCTCTGCATTCGCAGGAGCATCGACCTTTCGCTTCTACTGCTGCTGCTGTTTTCCCGTGTTACCTCCCGACAGAGGGGCATCACCGGTACATCCTTTGCCGCTATGGAGGTGGTCTTCTTCCTCTCCATTGGCATACTTGTTTGCTATGTCCATAACCTGACTGAGAGATAGGTCCCCAACACGACCAAACTTGAGACTCAGCTCCCTATACCGAGTGTCGGCCTTAAAGGCGCACATGGCTTGATTTTCAATTACGTTTTCCATTGTGTTGTGCAAACTGGTCCAGCGCTGAATGTACTCTCGAAGAGTTTCATTGTTCTTTTGGACACAATGTTGCAGCTCTGTCAAGCCACCCGGGCGCTTGTAAGTACCCTCCCAGCAGTAGATGCAACTCGGTGGCAGTTGGTTCAACCACGCATGGGTGGACCCTTCCAACATGAGCAGAAGGTGCTTCATGTCCACAAAGTCATTGCCCCCACCGATCTGAACTGCCAGTCGGTAGTCCTCGAGCAAAGTCTCTGGTTTAGACTCATCAGTACACCTGCTGACTCCCATCGCTAAACGGTAATTGGGGGGATCTCAACCTCCCGAATGTATGTGCTGAAGCTGCCGAGTCCGGAGCCCCCCAGCCACTCGCTTGGTCTCACTGGTTCTGTTCCGGTCCACCACGTGTTGGGTGATAATGGATCTAGGGTTGAAATGAGGAGGTATGTGGCCGTTGTCTCCGTATCCCCTTTGCCGGACGGAGTTTCGCTCTTGATCTCTAACGTGAGGTCGTCCGCGGTCGTAATGACGAGCACCGTATGACCCGCCCCTCAGAGGGGACGTTCGACTGCTATCGCGATCATCATGCAAACCTCCTCTATAAGGACCTCTTGGAGGAGGAGGAGTTCGTTGGTCTTTCCTTGGTTCGAGTGGGCTATGCCCGAGTAGACTTGCTATGAATGTGTTGATTTGACTGCGATAACTAGGAGTTTGGCTCCAAAGCTGTCTTCAGAAGGGCCTGGATCTGCCAAATGCCCTCGCCTATTTCCGAATCTAATGGCTGAAGCGAGTTGGCAAGCCGAGTGGCCGCAACTAAGTTCAACAAAGGTGTGCACATCACCGGGATGGTGTATGGCCGCTCCTTTGTGAACCGCTGATGTCGGCTCCGACTGGAACCGGGAATCTCCCTCACGATGCGCTCGTCGAGTGACTGTTGGAGGCGCTCCAATCGCCCGCGGTCCGCCAGAGTGGCCTAGTGCATGGCTTCTAGAGCCATCTACTCTGGGGAAGTCCCTGTAATAGGCGTGAGGAGTACTTCCTCGTTCCTGCATTAGATCTCCTCCCTCTGGTCCCGAGTGAGAGGTCAGGGGATGTAACCATCGAAGGTAGCCTTGTTGTGGTCACCGTCCCGTCTGCGAGTATGGCCCACGGAGTACCCAGGTGGAGGATCCTCCCGATATGGTCCGTTCATGAGGACTTCGAAGATATCCCCACCGCCTGCACAGTCAGCTACATCAAAGCAATCCTCGTCCGACGACGGAAAAAGTCAGTGTACAGACTCATCAGAGCCGCATGCCAAAGTCTTCTCAGCTATGATCTAAGCTGCCACAGCGTGTTTCATCCAACGTTGCAGCCGCGAGCGCCCAGAGCTCTGGCGACAGGTCGCAATGCGAGTCAGTGAAGTAGGTCGATATGGAGTCGATGGTTGCCGGAGTAGGACTCCGTATGTCGTCATAGTGAAATGCACAGCGCCCCGAGCGGGTAGTGCATTGCTATCCAGTAGGGCTACCTGCAGCCACACCGAGTCATCGCAGATGAAGCTGAGGGATCCGAAGAAGATCTCGCCGCCAGGAGTCATCATGATGATGGAGAAAATGGAAATTCCACCTACGCTGGAATTCGCTAGAAGTTCAGCCCCACGGTAGGCGCCAACTATCGTGGGAATAAGTCTAACGGTACTAACAGGGGTAAGAAGGGAGGGACAAAGTCTAGCTACGGCTCAGGTGTGTCACTCGGATGTTTACAAGTTCGGGACCCACTCGGGAGTGGTAAATACCCTATGCCTCGAGCCCAGAGGCTGGTTTGCTTTGCTTATGGGGGAATAGAGGAATACAAGTGTCTGCACCTAGTTACAGCACGCAGGGGTGGCTTATATAAAGTGCGCCATCACCGGTTGGGCACCGTAATAAAGACAACTAAGGTAGCGTTACAGAAACTGCTTCTCTAATTATGTTGTTATTTATAACGTACGATGATGGTAGAAACAAACGTCTCTTCAGGTTCCTTCGACGTTGGACCTTCGAAGCCGTTGACCTCGTGCGCCGAATGACCGATTGAACATTTGAGTGACCATGAGGGAATGCCTGAGTGCTCCTAGAGACATGTCTAAGTGCCTTTGGAGACATGTCCGAATGCACTTTCTCTTCCTTAACTTCAATGTCAATGAGTGTCTATATGTGGGCCTACGGGTCAGGCCCGTGTGTCACGCCCAAGATGCGATCCTATCCTTATTTTTTGCATGAGGGCCTCGACAGGGATAGAAGCGCATCTCATTATTTTGCAAGAATGGATATCATTACAAGTACATGTACAGAAGAGATGAGTATATGGAATTGGCTTACACTCGCCACAAGCTACATCAATAACACATCGATGCAACAACATATTCAAACACCTTACAAAAGAGCAGGGTCCGACTACGAACAAAATCAAATGATAAAATGACATCCATCCTTGCTATCCCAGGTTGCCGCCTGGAACCCATCCTAGATTGATGAAGATGAAGAATAATAACTCCCAAATCAAATCAAGTATCACGCTTACGTCAAATCATCGCATTACCTGTACCTGCAAATGTTGTTGTGGTAATCTGTGAGCCACAGGGACTCGGCAATCTCATTTCCAAGGGTATCAAGACTAGCAAAGCTTAATGGGTGAGCTATGGTTAAGTCATGAGGCTACAGCAAGAAACAATGCATATATTTGAATGGCTAACTTACAAATACAGAAAGTAAAGTATGGTGGTCTACGCATAATAGACATGACCTAGTAATGATTAGTAAGTGATCCTGAACACCTACTTACATCAAACATAACCCGACCGTGTTCTCTCTTGGATAAGGACTCACGAGAAGAGACAGTCACGCCTACGCACACGGTTGGTGTATTTTATATGAGTTTACTTCAAGTTTGCTATGACCGGGTGTTAATCAAAGTTTCCAAGTTGCCACATAACCACGGGCATGGCTTTTCGAAAGATTTAACCCTGCAGGTGTGCTCCAACTCATTCATGACACACTAACCACACGCCGCGTTGGAATTCCTCAACCGTGGAATCCCCCGTAGTATTTGCGGAATCCCGATGGAAAATCTCAACTTCGAGATAGCCCGAAGTGTCATCGAAATCCCACGCGCAAAACATTTGGGAAAGGGAAAACAAGTCCAGCAAGGCCTCCCGACGTGTCGACGATCCCGATAGGATCCTTGTATCTCGTTCTCAGGACACGGTGGATAACCGACGCGTATAGTGGCCTGATATGAATTCCCTGAGGTGGCCCGAGGTGGCCCCGCACAGTGCTCTAGTTTGGACCAGCACCAGCAGCACTAGCTGTGGGGACCCAAACTCATAGGTCGTGATCACCGAATGGTCGTGATCACCGAATGTACGTGACCCAAACTCATAAGTATCATCCTTCTATCTTTCGAACACACACACACACCAAGTTTGCGAAAACATCTAGACGTGGCATAAGCAGCACCACCCAACTGTCCTTGACCGTGCACATGGCTATTCGAATAGTTTTACACTCTGCAGTGGTTGCACACTTTACCCACAAGATTCGAGGAACTTACGTGCCATCCACGACTCGCGGTATATTACATACCCGAGGTAAGCACCCGAACAATGCCTTTCCCATGGCGATACTAAACAAAGAGTCTACTCGTTGGTGCCATCCCTCATGATATACATCACACGTATCATCCATGAGGGCACGCAACGGTGTGCCCGGTGCCTGTAAAGACAATGCATGACCTTCCACTCTGGGACGACCCCGTCTCGAGAGTGAACACTTCACTCTCGCCACTAGTAATGCGGGATCCTTGCTAGCACCAACCATAGTAATCAACAAAGCCCCTTTCCCATATAGGGGTAGAGTGGTTGTACATGTAAGGTTAGGACGGTCGACAAATCTTAAACCCTCCATTTTCGAAAACACACACTCACTTATTCCGGTACACCACTTCTTTCTCAAGTGGTTACCCAACTTATCATAATCTCCCTCGGGCATTAGTGTCACCCGATGGGGTTTTCGAGAAGTCTTCGAAACCATTTCTTTGCTTCCATCTCCATGCATAATCCCGATCCCACTTGCGTAGCATCTACTAGCATCCTATGTACTCCCACCCGCACAACACTCATAAGGATGGTAGGGTAATGCATGATGCAAGTTTCAACGGTGAAAGTAACGGAGGCATCCCACCGAAGTGGTCACCATATCACATGATCGACAACAAGGAATAAGGTGCTATATGACATGCATGAAAATAGTTTCTTCATGGTCAAAGGGCTGCTTGCCTAGCTCAGCAAAGTCTTCGAGGTCTTCACACGCTTCTTGTCCATTCCGAGTACTTCGTCTACTTCGTCAACTATTGCCGGAAATAACCGCAATAAGAAACACAACAAGCAGAAAATAAAGTGCTCTATAAATAGGAGTTTTATTTTTCTTGGACATCTTTGGTCATAAGAAAAATAACCAAGGAGGTTTTGGTGTATGATGGTCAAGGGGGAGTTTGGAATGGTGGAAATGAAGGAAATGATGGTCTCATAAGATGTCTACAAAGAACATTTTTATAAAAATGAGTGGAGGCATTCATCAAATAGGACATGTTTTTAGGAACATGTGGGAAGTTTTTTCACTCGATTTGGAGTTGGCATGATTTCTTAGGGATTTTCAAACTGAGCCATTCATGAAGAAATGGTTCAATAATGCACATAACAGAGAAAGTATATGGAAAAATGCTCACATATTAGTTGATGAGTTTAGAAACACCTAGGATTTTGCAGCACTCCATTTGGAGCTAATTTGAAGGCTCTAGGATTTTTGCAATGGGGTTCAATAATACAAGTTATAAAAAAATATGGGAGGATCAGAATATGCTATACGGAAAAATTGTGAAATACACACATTTGGATTGCTCATGAATTTAGGAGTTTGTAGAAACTTGAATCATCACTTTGGACGTCAAATGGATTTAATAGATATCAATTAGTGCCACCGGAAAACAAAAACGAAAAAAATACCAGAAGGCTAAACCGTGCACCGGGCGAAACATAACAAATGGGCCGGCCCAGTTGCTCAGCCTGGCGGCTTGGGAGATACTATAGGCGCATTACACTTAATGCGCCTCCTACGCAGGGAGGTGGGTAGCGTAGGGTGGGTGCCTCCACTTAACAGGGTTGGGGCCCACCCGTCAATGGCCCAGTCCCGTTGGCTAGCCGATCGGCGAGACCCATCGGCAGGCTCATCTCCTTCCTCCCGCTCACGCAAAGAAGAGGCAAGGGAGGCCGAGCGCGTGCCGGAGCTTGCACCAACGGCCGCCTCCAGCGAGGCTCTACACGCAGGCGGGATTGGGAGGCTGTGTCGCGTCCGTTCGTGTGTTGCTCGTCCATAGGTGATGGCCGTAGCGGTGCCGACTCTGATGGCCGCGGAGGAGGCCATCGGCCACCACCGACCTCGCATGTACGGCACTCCGAGGAGGAATGGCCATGAATGAGGGATTTGAAGTGGATAGGAGGGGACACCGGAGTGGGAAGGGACGAGGGGGAGCTCGGCTTGGCGCGAATTTTGGGTCGAGGCGGCCGGAGTTAATTTGGCCATGAACGGACATGGAGGGACAGAAAGGAGGAGTGGCTTGTCCAAGAGGGTTCTAGCAGGGTTAGGAGGGAACTGGACACGATAGAGAGGCCTTGTTGGCTTGCTGGTGTCGGGGAGAGGCGTGGGAGGTCTAGAAGGGAATCATGGCGCGCATGGATGCCGAGCCGAGCCCGGATATGAGCTACAGGACAAGGAGGATTGGCAGAGCACCGATTTTGCATGCAGACAGCATGGTCACCAGGCTACACCCTGTCCAGAGCGAGCTTTTGGTCGGCCAAACATGTCTGGCATGCGAGGCATGCATGATATAGGTCACCGGTAAATTTTCAAGGGAAATGGAGCTGGTTGAAATGGGTTTTCACTGCAGGGAAGTTTGCAGCAGCAAACTTGGAGCTCATCTAATGAGATTTTCCTATAAGACATTATGGGTGAAACCTTGTCTAGTGTACCTAGCCATGGAAGGACTATAGACCCACCAATTTTCAGATCATGGAGGATGAGAGGGCAAGGTACTTGTAGTACAAAGCCACATTTACTGCCATAATGTAGGTTTAGATGGGTTGATCACATTTTCCATGTGAGAATGCCATCTTTGGTCTTGCATAGATGAAAATGATGTTTTGGAAAGGTTTGGGGGCATTTTTAGGAATAGAATAATAGGAGAGGGGAAAGAAGAGGTCTTCCCATGGTAAAAGAGAGGGCGAATGAGGGAGTTACCCCCTAAATAATTGATTATAGGCCATGGCAAAGTTACTGGAGGTAGAAGAGGGTTATAATATGTTGTGGTAAAAAGTTGGGGGCAAGGGGAATCTTTTTGGGCCCACTTTGCTTGTCCACAAGTTCATGGATGAAGGTGTTTGTGCTGTGATTGGGCTAGGCAGAGGAATCCTATGACCTTGAGATTTACCAGGGGTAAATGGTAAGTCCATTTGGTCTTGACCACAAGTTTTCAGCTCAAATGAAGAAAGTTGATAATGCAAACTTTGTAATCCCTAGAAATCAATAGAATCGGGTTTCTGTAGATCTAGGTCTGCAAATCTATTCTCCTTGATGCACCACTTAGTGTAGCATCATCATTTGGGTAATAGAGCATGCCCACAAAGTTTGGGATCAATAGGAGATACTTCACAATGTAAAGTTGATCAAATTTGACTCTAGACAAGAATGGTTTTAGGATAGTTTGGTGAACCAAAACAATTGGGATCGAGATGAAACTTGTCAAGATGACCACACATATCATATGTGACACTCTAGAATTTTCTTGGATTTATTTGAGAATATTTGTTATAGAAACATTTCAAATGCTTGAAATAGGCAGAAATGGTTTTGAAGGGTTTTGTCCAATACTTTGAACATGACCATGCCTTGAAACTTTTATATATGGACAATATGTGTCCATTGAGCTTCCCTAAATTTTTCTCAAATATTTTTAAATCATTTAAATATATTTTCCCTATAAAAGTCCATTTTTGGACTTAAGAAAAAGCCTTTAAATAAAATAGTAAAATAATCTTTAAAAATAATATTCTGTGGTTTTGGGAAGTTATATATAGTAGGTTCGAAATAAAGCATTTGGGACAAAAAGGATCCACCCAATTTGGGGACTTGTAGTGCAAATCAGGGGGTTTTGAAAACCTAATTTAAATAAATGCTTTTTGGCAAAAATAATATTTGATAAAAATAGTTTTGGGTACTATTCACATGGCATGATCATTGGGCAAGAAGTTTGGATCAAGGAAAAGATCTTTGAGAGTAGGAGGGAGTTTTATGAGTATAGAGCACTAGCAAGCAATCAAACAATCGGCAATCAAGTCAAGCATAACAATCACACAAAAGTTTTAATTGGCCCTGACTTTTGAGTCATGATAAATTAGTCATGAGGCAAATCACAGGGTGTGACAGACCTACCCCCCTTACAAGAATCTCGTCCCCAAGATTCCTAGGCTGGGCGTAGAAGGGAACGGAAATGCAGAGGTGGGGTAGTCTTCACATTCCATGCTGCTTCTGCTCTGGTGTGGTTGTCCTTCTGGATCTTGGGGTTCCTGATGATATGTCTCTGAGTGTACTATTGACTTCATCTAAGGGTGAACGGGGTTCTCGCAAAACGCTAGTCTCGCCTAATGGTCAAGGGTTTGGTGGACGAGGTTCTAGCTAGGGCCTGGCTTGCGTGTTTATCACAAAGTCGGAATACCTGGCCAAGTAGTGTGTCTGTGTGCTGATCCTGGGACTGCTCACATTGGTTAGTGAAATCTAGATGTCTCGCCTTAGAATACAAGGGTTGAGTCTTGGTGTAGCTTCTCGTTGGTGGGGAAGTCCTAATCTTCTTTAAAGCAAGAGGTCTTCAGTTGTGGGTGGTCTCCATCCTTGACAGTGCTGAGGTGCGTCATCGTGGGCTTCTCATTGAGATCTTCTGCTTGAGTATTGCCCAGGTAGATTCTTCATTCTTCTTTGGTCATTTGTCTTCTTTGTCACGGACACACATTTCTAGATGGTCTTTTGAGTGTTTGGTCTACTCGTCTCTCCGTGGCAAGGTATGCGCTGAGTCTCGCCCCTAAGACTGAGCTTAGAGACTTGGTATCAAAATGGGTTCTACCATCTGGGAAGGTTTCAGTGTGGTTCTAGATAAGTCGAGTATATAGAGTATAGATGAGACATCTAATCCCCAAGGTCTGACGCTTGGTAAGTGGGGTGAACTACCTTTCACAGGTGGTTTACTATGATCGAGTTAGGCTCACGTCCTTGATTGAACCAAAAAGGGGCTTAGTAATGAGGTCATGATAGTTGTCTACTCCATTCCAGGCATCTGAAGAGAGTAGGGATGTCATGCTCATCGTACACCATCAAAGTGGTGGAGTGAGGGGTGCCATCAACTTCTTAGTTCCATCCTAGTCAGGAGCTGATAGGTGACTACTTAAAGCAAGGGGCTCCTTAATCCTCTTGATGTCCAAGGGCTTCATCGGGCTTGATCGTCGTTGCTTCTAGATATAGTCTAGCTAATGCAGTCGGTAGAGGAGTGGTGATTGACATCTTCTTTGTCATTGTCGCGGATCCGCAATCGTAGTGGTTCTTCTTCTTTCTTGGGAAAGAAAGTCTTGTTTCGCAGGTAGGGAGCTTCAGTGAGTCCAACTTTTTCAAGGTGAACTCTATGCTCGAGAGGAATGGCAATGGGTGTTCGTGTGGCTGGTCCAAACAGGACTAAGGTATTCCTCCTCTCATTGGGTAAATAAGTATGTCATCCTGGATGATGACAACCTATTTTCCGAAGTATCACATAAACACATTGCTCATGGGATATGTGAGAGGAGCGGGCATTCGTCTCGGATGGTCACTGGTATCTAGGGTTTGTGGTCCAACCTAATAGAGGTCTTCGTGGCCACCTTCTTTATGGAAAGGGTGGGTGGTGGTCACGATGGGGTATCGACCATGGCCTTTGACTTAGAGCGAGAGCCTATGGTCTTACCCGACCATGGCATGGTTTTGTAAACTTTTGGGGTTTCAAGGAGCTTAGGATGCGAGTGAACGTCTATCATCTTATCCTCGAGCACAGTTTTTAGATGCCAATAGTACAACCTATTACTCCAAACAAAATCACCCTATCTCCTCTAAGGTATCATCCAATATAAGTCAACTCTAATCTTGCATATACTACTCATATCTCCAAGGTTTTGAGAGAAGGACCATACTGAAAGATCTCATACATATGCTATAGCTACCTCACATATATCCCTATATAAAAATCCTCGGGATAACTTACAAGCCGCTAAGCTTGATCATGACATTACCCATCCAAGTGTTCAGCTAATATATCCAAGGTCTGGGAGGTTGCATCTCTATACTAAGGAAACAGCTAGTATACCAATCTGAGATGTCGTTTCCTTCCCACGAATCCAGTTTAAATGACCCTTGATTAACATCCACTATTACATGATCCATTACTGCTACAAATCCAACATCTATGGCGTCCAACATAATCTCCTCGAGTTCATATAATGCACATATCATTGCAAGGACTATTATCACAATATATCCATGAACATCCAATCTCATGGCCAACTAAACTCCAAGGTCGAGCTTATATAGATCTCTAATTCATCCCTAACATCATCCAATTCCTTCTACTATTATCCACCGAGAAATATGGTATCATGATCAAGATCATTGGACTAAATCCAAATTACTCCGAACCATGTGGTTTAATTGATCTCGAGCACCTAGTAGGATCACCTATTTAAATCCAAGTTTTACATCTAGTAAGAGCTCCCTACTAATTATGCGAGTCACCATCGCTCCACTATCTACATTACTTGCCAAAGTCAAGTCATTAATCCAGCAAGAATTCAGCATGTGATCATATTTTCCCTACCAATACAATTTGCTCAAGGGACAAGTAAGTTATGCTACTCTATCAATCTTGATTCACCAAGTTCGTGTACCAACATTAAGCCTCGTAACCCACAAAAGGGCCTCAACTACTTCCTCAAGACATTCATTATGGATAAATCAAATCATTATCTCACTAGCTATATATCCTCAGAACAATCTTCCGTATGGCATCATTAGTTCAAGTGCTGGCTTAGGGATGCAATGTCTTCGTTCACTATGATCACTATCTTCATAATGAACCCGGTGCTAAGGAGTTATTGAAGCTCAATAAGGACTTTGGAAAATCCGTGTATTAATCACGTGATAGAGGCTTGTGCTGGGGGAGCTTGTGAGGTCTAGGTTGGGCAAGGGAGGGGTTTCCAATCTTTAGGGAAAAGCATAACCCTATGGGGTTGCATCTGGTTGAGTCCGTTGTAGTCGGAGTCTTCGGTCTTGGTTGCTTGTCGAGGTGTATCCTTGGTGCAACCTGTATTGCTGGTCTTTAGTTGATGAGATGGGGGAGAGAAAGTAGCAACGAGAGGAGTGACTAAAGGGGTGGTATATTGCAAGTGCAATCAAACAAGTGTCGAAAAGGCCAAACACAACATCAAGGTAAGGTAGGTGATATAGTCGTGCACTTGTTGCCTAGGGAAAAAGTGTGACTTACACCAAAGCACAAATAGGAAAAACAAGCAACACACATCATGGTTCCATTCAAACCATCATACGGACTCGACTTCGCATAGGGGACACATGACTTATCCTACCCTAGGGGTTCTCGGACTCAGTAGTCGTGGTTGCTTCTTGTCTTGGGGAGGAGTCTGCCTAGTCTTCTGGGTCTTCTTCATTTGTCGCTATGTCTGCGGTTGTTGTTCGTCAAGATGATCCTAGTTGTGCCTGAAGAGTCCTGGACGACTTCGGGTCTAGGGAGTTGACGACGAAGGTGATTCTTCACAGCTATTGAAGGTAGGGTCTTCTTGTGTCTTCGTAATCGTGACAATGCATCCTTGTCTTCTGAGACGTTGAGGGTTCTAGGGAGGAAATCATTTATGCGATGACATTGACAAGCCATGGTAGAGTTGTATCATGTCGGACAAATTGACGATAATATCGACACTGAGAGCGGGGGATGAAGAGAACAGTTTTCCTGCTCACTATAGTGAGGCGGACCAAATGGCAAGATTCTCATCAACAGGTGGTTACCGATATAACAACAAAAAGGACAGGGTTGCTCTATTAGTGATGCGTATCATGACATTGCATGTCTTGTGTCCTGGTCATCGAAGGCCAGGGTGGCATCATCCTGGGGCTGTGTCGAGGGTGTCACTATCATCTATGTATTGACATCCTCATCCTTCGAGAAGGTATGTTTAGTTCGTAGCTCCTTGTCTCGTGTCGCCAACTTGGGTCCAAGATATTTCGGCAATCGTTTGGAAAGGCAGCTTCCTTCCAGGTTACCCACGAGGATTACAAGGAATCCAGTGGTCACGGGCACAAGGGTAGTAGCGACCATTTGCAAAGTTTTGGAAAAGCAGACGAGAAGAGCTAAGAGAAAAGTGGTGGAAGTGCTAAGGCAAAAACATTTGCTCCCCTTGGAATTTTAGGGGAGGCGAGAAATGTAGAGGCTTTGTAAGTGATTTTGAAGGGTCTGGAAAGATAGTTTTGTCCTAACTAACATCCATGCTAACTAAGGGCTTCCTACAGTCAGGATGGCTCTGATACCAGCTCTCTGGGGAACCGACTCATAGGTCGTGATCACCGAATGTACGTGCATAGTGATCACAAAGATCAATGCTCACTGAACACATAGAAACTGAATAACAAGAGTCTTACATCCATTACATACCGTTTTACTCTAATATGGCTCTTAAGGCCTAGTCTTCATACACTTGCAGCGAAAATCTTCATTGATAGCGTGAACCCATGCCATCTACCTTAACCCTACAGGCATTCTGACTGGGAAGCGTCCTAGCTCGCACATCTGTCACCAAGGTAACCTTCATCATAACCTAATCTTTCATGCCTGGCCAATAAAATAACTAGTGGCAAGCCAATGAGTACTTTGAATGTACTCGCAAGCAACCCATGTTTGGAACAAGGCAATGACAATGCATGATATAACACTAAGTAGGTATTTTGCGGAAAGCCAATTTTGAATGCAATGTCGTTGACCCAACTCATGCATCAACAGTTGGTAGATATCCATATTAACAAGTTATATATATCATCATAAGCAGGGGTTGAACATCTCATGTTCATTCATCACATCAAGTCTTCAGACTTGCCTCAAGTATCATCCTTCTGTCTTCCGAACACACACACCAAGTTTGCGAAAACATCTGGACGTGGCATAAGCAGCAGCACCCAATTGTCCTTGACCGTGGACACGGCTATTCGAATAGTTTTACACTCTGTAGAGGTTGCACACTTTACCCACAAGATTCGGGGAACTTCCGTGTCATCCACGACTCGCGGTATATTACATACCCGAGGTAAGCACCCGAACAATGCCTTTCCCATGGCGATACTAAACAAAGAGTAATGCAGGCTCCTTGCTACCACCAACCATAGTAATCAACAAAGCACCTTCCCATATAGGGGTAGAGTGGTTGTACATGTAAGGTTGGGACGGTCGACAAATCTTAACCCTCCATTTTCGAAAACACACACTCACAGATTCCGGTACACCACTTCTTTCTCAAGTGGTTACCCAACTCATCATAATATCCCTCAAGCATTAGTGGCACCCGACGGGGTTTTTGAAATGTATTTGAAACCATTTCTTTGCTTCCAACACCATGCATAATCCCGATCCCACTAGCGTAGCATCTACTAGCATCCTATCTACTCCCACCCGCACAACCCTCATAAGTAGGGTCATGCACGATGCAAGTGTCAACGGTAAAAGTAATGGAGGCATCCCACCGAAGTGGTCACCATATCACATGATCAACAACAAGGAATAAGGTGCTATATGACATGCATGAAAATAGTTTCTTCATGGTCAAAGGGTTGCTTGCCTGGCTCAGCAAAGTCTTCGAGGTCTTCACACGCTTCTTTTCCATTCCGAGCACTTCGTCTACTTCCTCAACTATTGCCGGAAACAACCGCAATAAGAAACACAACAAGCAGAAAATAAAGTGCTCTATAAATAGGAGTTTCATTTTTCTTGGACATCTTTGGTCATAAGAAAAATAACCAAGGAGGTTTTGGTGTATGATGATCAAGGGGGAGTTTGGAATGGTGGAAATGAAGGAAATGATGGTCTCATAAGATGTCTACAAAGAACATTTTTATAAAAATGAGTGGAGGCATTCATCAAATAGGACATGTTTTTAGGAACATGTGGGAAGTTGTTTCACTAGATTTGGAGTTGGCATGATTTCTTAGGGATTTTCAATGTGAGCCATTCATGAAGAAATGGTTCAATAATCCACATAACAGAGAAAGTATATGGAAAAATGCTCACATATTAGTTCATGAGTTTAGAAACACCTTGGATTTTAAATCACTCCATTTGGAGCTAATTTGAAGGCTCTAGGATTTTTGCAATGGGGTTCCATAATACAAGTTATACAAAAGTATGGGAGGATCAGAATATGCTATATGGAAAAATTACGAAATGCACATATTCGGATTGCTCATGAATTTAGGAGTTTGTAGAAACTTGAATCATCAAATTTGGATGTCAAATGGATTTAATAGGGATTAATTAGTGCCATCGGAAAACAAAAAGGGGGGAAAATACCAGAAGGCTAAACCGCGCACAGGGCGAAACATAACAAATGGGCCGGCCCAGTTGCTCGGCCTGGCGGCTGGGGCGATAATGAAGGCGCATTACACTTAATGCACCTCCTACATAGGGAGGCGAATAGCGCGGGGTGGGCGCCTCCACTTAACAGGGGCCGGGGCCCACCCGTCAATGGCCTAGCCCCGTTGGCTGGCCGACCGGCGTCCCATCAGCAGGCTCATCTCCCTCCTCCCGATCACGTAGAGAAGAGGCAAGGGAGGTCGAGCGCATGCCGGAGCTTGCTCCACCAGCTGCCTCTGGCGAGGCTCCACACGCGGGCGGGATTGGGAGGCCCCGCTGAATCTGTCCCTGTGTTGCTCGTCCACAGGGGAGGGTCATAGCGGTGCCGACTCAACCACCACCGAACTCGCGTGTACGGCACTCCGTGGAGGAATACCCGTGAAGGGAGGGATTTGCAGCGGATAGGCAGGGACACCAGAGTGGGAAGAGACGAGGGGGAGCTCGGCTTGGCGCGAATTTTGGGTCGAGGCCGCCGGAGTTGTTTTGACCATGAACGAACATGGAGGGACAGAAAGGAGGAGTGTCTTGTCCAAGAGGGTTCTAGGAGGGTTAGGAGGGGACTAGACATGTCTAGGGTGCTCAGGGGAGAGGTAAAGAAGGGGGCGACGAAGGGGGAGCTCGGTGCGCCTCGTATGCCCTCGGGCGCGGCGAGCACGCACGACAGAGAGGCCTTAGAGTCTTGCTGGTGTCGGGGAGAGGCGTGGGAGGCCTAGAGGGGAATCATGGAGCGCATGGATGCCCAGCCGAGCCCGGTTGTGAGCTATAGGACAAGGAGGATTGGCAGAGCACCGATTTTGCATGCAGACAGCATGGTCACCATGCTACACCCTTTCCAGAGCGAGCTTTTGGTCAGCCAAACATGTTTGGCATGCAAGGCATGCATGGTATAGTTCACTTGTATATTTTGAAGGGAAATAGAGCTGGTTGAAATGGGTTTTCACTGCTGGGAAGAGTGCAGCAGCAAACTTGGAGCTCATCTAATGAGATTTTCCTATAAGACATTATGGGTAAAACCTTGTCTAGTGTACCTAGCCCTAGGAGAAGCCTCGGAGTCCGCAAGGCACGCTCGACTAGTTATTAACGAGGTAGACTAAGCCACTCGAGTAGTACCGAGTCTTTGTATTCCCGTGCCAAGTAAGAGTGTGACCTTGTATCACTGTGAATGTAATGCATGTTGCTTGTATACCATTATTTTTAATAGTACTAAGAGTATCCATGCAAAAATAAAATTTTGGCATTTGGTTGCATATTAAATGTTTCGATGTAGCTATCAAAAACCACCCCAGTCGTCAACCAACAGTGATACATCACTTTTGTGAGATGTGTATATCTGTGGCATTTACCCCATAGAGCAGGACCGACAACAAAGTTTGCCCCCACACCGCAATTGGTAACCCAGCCCTGGTGCTATATAAGAGGCCACTCCGTGACCTTACCAAGCATCCCTTGCTTTGTGCACAGCTCTCATAGCCATTCTTGCCATGCCGAGCCCTAATATTCATTGGAGAACCCCAGATGTGACCCCAGGTAGTTTTGCTAAGATATTGTGGGACTTTACCCGCAGTACCATGGGTTCTCCCCATCCACCCTAGTACGAGATGTTCAAATCAAGGATCACCTCATTTGCCTCGAAATATTGGGCAGTAGTACACATCTCACCTGTGGACCCAAACCAAGACCCAACAGAAGTCTCCTTCGTGGGGAAATCTATGCCGACTCCGCAAATGGCCATAGAAGTTGCTGCATACGAAGCGATTACCCGCCTTCGATTCGTAGTGCCCTATTCTAGTGAAAGGGGGTATTATTACTTCCTGAACCGTGCAGCACCTGGAGAAGAAGCATATTTTCCCAGGGGACGAATAGAGAGAGATCCGGTACTGTCCAACCTTATCCAGTACGTCATCGCCCAAGAGTGTTTGACTCAGCGAGTAATGGATTACCTCCCGAATCTGGCAGTTTTGAATCCTCGAATCACCATTGGCAGACCTCTGAGGCCAGACCAGGAAAGGCGCGTTCTTCGACTAGTCCATCCGCTCCCCCCAGAAGAGGAAGAATGTGCTCCAGTGCCGGAGACATTTCCTCAGGACCCTGAATATTTTGCTTTTGCACCGTAGACAACCCATGTTGTATTTCTTAAGCTTACAATTAATTGTTGACTGCAATAAGTGTGTTATGACATAAGATTGGACTATGAATAAGTTGTTTCATTTCAATTGTGTGTGAGTAAAAAAATTTCTGTTGTGATTTGTGATCAACTGTTTTTCACTCTCTAAAATTCTCGAGGTGAGTTTTCTTCGAGCTAAGGCAGCAAATATTTTTCTGTGACATAGATTTAAATTCACGCAACGCCAGTACCCCATTGTAGTTGTCCTAATTATCTGACCGTTCACTGTACCCACGTCAAATCGCGTAAGCAGGGTATTTAATTTTTCAAATTATTATTGCATGTTAGCAGGAGTAATATTTTTGGTGTCGTCCTTAGCAAATCTCGAGGATGAGATTTTCCTTAAGGGGGGTTGTGTTGTAACACCCCAAAAATTTAATCATGTTTTACTAATTAAATGTTTTGCCAGGAAATTAAATTTTTATTTTCTGGATCATCTGTTGATTTGTGGATCACTTCTTTCTTCTGAATTGTGGAGTTTTCCCTCCAAATAGAAACTTTTCAAATAAAATTGTTGGACTTGAATAGCTCCTCAAGAACATTTATTTGTTTTTATATTTGATCTGTGGAGATATTGCTATAACTATTTTCCTGAGATTTAATTATTCTAAAATGGTTTCTCATAATTTGTAAAGCTTCTTTTGCACTACAACCATTTGATATCTTCATTTAAAAATTCTACAAAAATTCTTAGATGACAGGTGGTGTTTCTACATCACTTTTATGCAAAAACCTCTCTTAGTCATTTGGAGATTTTGAGCTTTATCTCAAGTTTTCAAATCTGGTCCAGTTTGTAGTTTGCACTACAACCTATTTAAATATTACTTTAAAAATTCCATAAAAATTTGGAGATGTTAGTAGAAGTATATGAATCAATTTTATGCAGAGAAACAACCTTGTGTTTTGGAAAATTTGAGCAAACCATCATCATATTCATACTGGCCCAGTTTGGTACTTTCTACTGCAACCCTATTTTGTTTTGCTGAAGTGACCTTGGGATTTTTCCTGCTATTAGTACTTGCTACCAAACTCTTAAGTCCAGGAGATCAGAAACATTAGTAGATTTTAAGCACATGCAATATTGGCCTATACTTTCTGAACATATTTGGTTTTCTCAAAAACTTGCACTAACAAGTTTCTGTTTTCCTCAAACTAACCATGCCATATTCTTTTGGATCTAAGGAGACCCCAACCTGGAGATTTTGACCACCAGAAGAATTGGCTAGATGCCCTTGGCATTCTGTCGAGCACCTGGTGTGCCTGAACAGAATTGGCATACTTATGATCTTGCATTGTGGACTTGTCCCCGTGGCCAAACCAGCATGTCTGTAAGCCCTCATTTATCCATTAGCCTAGTCCTGTTCAGTTTCATGAGCATCATTAAAGCCTATATGTGAGAGCCTGGCTTAATAGGAATGATAGACTACTCATATCAACAAGGAATTCCTTCTTTTCCAGGAGCCCATTCGAAAAGAACTCCAAAGTTAAGCGTGCTTGGCTTGGAGCGATTCTAGGATGGTTGACCGACCGGGAAGTTGGTCCCGGGTGCGCACAAGTGAGGACAAAGTGCGTAGGAAAGACTAGTGTTGGTCTGTGGAGCCAGTCTAGATCCCGCCAGGAGTAACGGGATGTTACAATTGGTATCAGAGCCGACCCTTGCGGTTACATGGGCATGCACGGGTTAGGTGCACGGGCATGTGGCGCATGGCATGTGTGGCCCGTCGTGGCACACAGCATGGCACATGTGCCGGACTGGACGCGCATACGTGTACCAAAAGGTAACGTTCCTGATGGGCCGACGAGGACGTCGGTTCCTTTGAGTGGGGGTGTATGTGAGAGCCTGGCTTAATAGGAATGATAGACTACTCATATCAACAAGGAATTCCTTCTATTCCGGGAGCCCATTTGAAAAGAACTTCAAAGTTAAGCGTGCTTGGCTTGGAACGATTCTAGAATGGGTGACCGACCAAGAAGTTGGTCCCGGGTGCGCATGAGTGAGGACAAGGTGCGTAGGAAAGACTAGTGTTGGTCTGTGGGGCCAGTCTAGATCCCGCTAGGAGTAACGGGGTGTTACACTATAGCATGCTGGCATTTCGTCGAGCGTCTGGCGTGCGTGCCCAGAGCACGGCCAAAATGCATGTTTTGCACGCGCGTGCAACCGAGCCGTCGCGTTCGCCTACTTCTGCCCCTGGCCTTTGCTCGCCCGCAGAGACATCCCCGACCCCTCCCTGCTGCTGAAGCCGCCCCTGGCGCTCTACAGCGCCGCTGTTAGAGCTCTCTTGGCGGCACGCCGGCGACCGCAGCGAGCTTCTGCCATAGCAGCGCCGCCCAAGCAATAGCTTCTCGCTAGCTACCCTCATGAGCAGGCCGTCATTATCCCCAATCCCATCCGCTAGCGCCGACCCTGCCCCACCATCACCACGTCGCCCTGCCGCATCAGAAGCGGTCGGCCGGTGATCTTATCCCCAGCAGCAGCGGAACCGACCTTCCCCAGCTACAAATAGCCCCAGGACCCCTTGAGCTCGTCAAAGAAGCAGAGCGAAGCCTCCCGTAGCCCCATTTTAGCCGAGCGCCTCCGTCTTCCCCAACCCCAGTGACTTCAGCCACCGTCATCCCTCGGCTAGATTAGCCACAACTAGAGTGCCCCAACCTTCCCTATCGCCTACCTCCTCTCCCCCTCGACCCCATAGAGCCACCCCACCACTCGGGCTCGACTAGGAACTGCCCTAGGCCGAAAACCCCATCAGCTCCAGAAACCACCGCCCGTCGTAGAGCTCGCCGCCGGCGACCCCCTTCGTCCCTGCTGGCTTTCTGACCACTGGGAGGACCACCCTGATCTGGCGGATCCATCCCTGCAATCGGAGCCCCGTGAGTAGCCGCCGTTCACCGGCAAGGGTGGCTGGAGCTCCGCCAATGCTCGGCCAGAGAAGGAAGGAGGCGCAGGCGACTGGTCAAACCTGACCAGTGGGCCCAATGGACCCCCTGGTCAGTGAACCGAGCCGGCCCGCGCTGGTTTAAGTGGAGACGCCCCCCAGAAGTACGTTTCCCACTCTTGAAAGCGTATTTCGTCCGAACCATTTTCTTTCTCTGACTTATATTAAAAACAAAAAATTGACCAGACTTTGACTACCTCTAACTTTTAAAATAAAAACCCAATGGAATTGATTCTATTTCCCACCTCTCCCAAATTCCAACTATTTTATTTAAAAAAATCCAAGACAACTTTTTGTGCTATTTTTGGAGTGTGTGTTAATTAGAATATTTTCAAATAGGAATTTGGAGTGAAGATAAAGTTTGGAGTGCACCTCAAATACATACACATTGAAGGCAAGCATTCTGAACCCTGGTATAATATTTGTTGTGTGTTGCTTGATGTGACTGTAACATCGAATTGACCTGAAGTATGCTTTAATTCATGTGATGGTGTGATCATGTTTACAAATGCATGATGAAAATTACTTGCTGTTGGAATTGATATGCTTGTGAAAGTATTCACCCTCGTATACCTTTCATGCCTACCGGAAGGAAACGGGAGAAGTCTCTGTCTCGAGTAGACACGAGCTTGGTGCTGACATCTCGTTGGAGCGACGATGGTCAGTAAGGCATGAAAGGGTATGATGAGTGGTGATTCTGCCTAATACCATGAAATATATTTGTTGTGCTAACCATGCAGAGAATACACAACCTCCTGAGTCGACCATAGATCGAGTCTTGTGCCAGTAACCCCCATACTTGTTTCGTACAACCATTTGTCCCTACAACAGGTAGGGTACGGTTCAGTAAGATGTCAACCCCTTTCTTAGCACACATTGTACAGAGAGTCCATGGTGGAAGATACTGGCTACATCCAGTAGGCATGCCACCTGGTCTGGGGGCATGGGTGTTTCCGGTTGGAACCGAGGGGGTAGCTCCCCTAGTTTGCGCGCGTTATAAATTTTGTGATCCCATGCTAATCGAAGTTGTGGCCTCCCCACTTAGAGTTTTGCTTAACGAGTGCCATGGGTGATTCCAGGCACCGGTAAGTTAAGCTGGTGTGTGTAGGTCAGGTGTGTTTTCAATTCAAAGGAAAACGTTTACCCCAAACCCATCACATGCTAATCGAGGTTGTGGTCTTCGGAGGAAAACTTCTAAACCGGAATATTGATCATGACGAGTGATGAATGATGGTTATGATTATTATTATGATGGACTAACCATTTATATTGTTTTGAGTTATCGAGTATCTTTGGGAAGTTTCTACTCCTGGATACTCATTATGATTAATATATAAGCCCTTTATGTGGCGTCGCTTAGACGCCCAACTGTGGCATGCTTGTTATTTATTTTCCTTATAAGACCTTTATGTGGCGTCGCTCAGATGCCCGATTATGGCATGCTTGCTATTTATTTTCCTTATAAGCCCTTTATGTGGTGTCGCTTAGACGCCTGACTGTGGCATGCTTGTTCTTTATTTTCCTTATAAGCCCTTTATGTGGCCTCGCTCAGACGCCCGACTGAGGCATGCCTTATATTTTATCCTTTCGAGGCGTCGCTTCAGACACCCGATCAGTTTATTTTCATTCTCTGATTACTTATTCCTGTTTAACATGAATGACCTACTTGCATGCATCAGAATTTTTTTTTGTGACTGACTAAGTGATCGTGGAATATTTCAGTACACGATTATCACTTACTATGTTATGCCTATTTTCATAATGTTTGCGAGTACATTCAAAGTACTCACTGGCTTGTCCCTGGCTATTGTCTTGACCAGATTATGCATGTGGAGAGGAGCATTATGACGACAACCCCGGAACCTAGGCATCGAAGATTGCAGCCACGCAAAGATAGGAGTTAACCAGGTCAGCTGTTCTTGTGGGAAATGGAGTCCCATAGACGCTGATGACCCAGAACCGCTTCCGCCACCAACCACCATAAACCTTTTTGTTGTACCCATAGACCATGATGGTCTTGTACTTTAGCTTTTGTAATTTTGCTTGGAATTTCTGTATCAAGATTATGTCTCATCAGCTAACAGTAATCCTAGGGCTGATGAGCACAAGGGCCATTTACTAGGAAATTAATATCCTAGAAAACCGGTCCTGAAAACCTTGGTATCAGAGCCAGGCTGACCATTGGCTAATCCTATCTTAGCCAGGTCGATAAACCTAGGTAAACCACCCACCAAGATTTTAACCTAACTGCATCCAAGCCTATCCTATCCGATAGCCCACAAAGTGACCCCGACACCTTTTGGCAGTCGGTGCCCAACCTATCAGCCTAGCCCATCGATCACGCGTCGTGACCGAAACCTAAACTGTCCCTTTCACAAGCATGCGAAGGAAGACTTCGTCTTCTTCTATAAAGGAAAATGTTTACCCCAAACCCATCACACCACAGCCAACCAGCCAAAACCAAGCTAAGATGCCTAGCACCATTGTTCACAATGAGACCACCGCAAACAACCTTGGAGGTTTCGTGACCGTCCTAGCTAACCTCACCCGTCGTGCCTTTGCATTAGAAGAGCCCTCAGAGTATGTTGTGTACCAGGAGCGCACGAGTGATGAGAGTCGTCACTTCTGGGCCACGGTGCACATCTACAGTAGTGGCATCTCGCCAGAACGCCCCTACAGGTTCACCGGAAGGTCAACTTCCTTTGAGCCACAAGCCATCCAGTTAGCATCTTGAGAGGCTATAGTTCAACTCCAGCACTTGTCGTCAAGAGTTAACTGCTGCTCGTTCTATTATTACCCCAGCCGTGATGGGTATAGTAGGCCACCCCAGATTGCCAACGGAGACCACGAGACGGACCCTGCACTGCTGCATCTTGTGCGCTACCTCAGCGCCCTAGAGGCACTATTCGATCAGGTCACTCTTGATCTGATCGCAGCTCGTGGAGAACTTGCTCGCCGAGCTCCGGCAAGAAGAGAAGCGGCGGTCGACGCCGACAACCCTGTCGTGCTGTTCGGACGACCAATCGAGTCGTTGAGGCCTCCCCCTACAACCAACCGGAATGTGTTTGTATCCCTGGAGGAGCTTCGTCGCCTTTTAGGGATTCGCTCCAACGGGATTGTGGCCACCAATCCCCACGATGGTCATCATCGCTACCCTAACCCTGCAAACCGTCACCCTGATCCAGCAAACCCCGACGGTGAAGCCCTAGGAGAAGCCTCGGAGTCCGCAAGGCACGCTCGACTAGATATTAACGAGGTAGACTAAGCCACTCGAGTAGTACCGAGTCTTTGTATTCCCACGCCAAGTAAGAGTTTGATCTTGTATCACTATGAATGTAATGCATGTTGCTTGTATACCATTATTTTTAATAGTACTAAGAGTATCCATGCAAAAAGAAAATTTTGGCATTTGGTTGCATATTAGTGATATGTCACTTTTGTGAGATGTGTATATCTGTGGCATTTACCACATAGAGCAGGACCAATAACAAAGTTTGCCCCCACACCGCAATCGGTAAACCAGCCCTAGTGCTATATAAGAGGCCACTCCATGACCTTACCAAGCATCCTTTGCTTTGTGCACAGCTCTCACAGCCATTCTTGCCATGCCGAGCCCTAGTATTCATCGGAGAACCCCAGATGTGACCCTAGGTAGTTTTGCTAAGATATTGTGGGACTTTACGCGCAGTACCATGGGTTCTCCCCATCCACCCCAGTATCAGATGTTCAAATCGAGGATCACCTCATTTGCCTCGAAATATTGGGCGGTAGTACACATCCCACCTGTGGACCCAAACCAAGACCCAACAGAAGTCTCCTTCGTGGGGAAATCTACGCCGACTCGACAAATGGCCATAGAAGTTGCTGCATATGAAGCGATTACCCGCCTTCGATTCGCAGTGCCCTATGCTATTGAAAGGGGGTATTATTACTTCTTGAGCCATGCAGCACCAGGACAAGAAGCATCTTTTTCCGGGGGACGAATAGAGAGACCCGGTACTGGCCAACCTTATCCAGTACGTCATCGCCCAAGAGCGTTTGACTCAACGACTAATGGATTACCTCCAGAATCTCGCAGTTTTGAATCCTCGGATCACCATTGGCAGACCTCTAAGGCCATACCAGGAGAGGCACATTCTTAGACTAGTCCATCCGCTCCCCCCGAAGAGGAAGAATGTGCTCCAGTGCTGAATACATTTCCTCAGGACCCTGAATATTTTGCTTTTGCAACGTAGACAAACCATGTTGTATTTGTTAAGCTTACAATTAATTATGGACTGCAATATGAGTGTTATGTCATAAGATTGTACTATGAATAAGTTGTTTGATTTCAATTGTGTGTGAGTAATTTTTTTTCTGTTGTGATTTGTGATCAACTGTTTTTCACTCTCTGAAATTCTCGAGGTGAGTTTTCTTCGAGCTAAGGCAGAAAATATTTTTTCCGTGACATAGATATAAATTCACGGGACGCCAGTACCCCACTGTAGTTATCCCAATTATCTGACCGTTCACTATACCCACGTCAAATCGCATAAGTAGGGTATTTAATTTTTCAAATTTTTATTGCATGTTAGCAAGAGTAATATTTTTTATGTCGTCCTTAGCATATCTCGAGGACGAAATTTTCCTTAAGGGGGTAGTGTTGTAACACCCCAAAAATTTAATCATGTTTTACTAATTAAATTTTTTTGCCACAAAATTAATTTTTTATTTTCTGGATCATCTGTTGATTCGAGGATCACTTCTTTCTTCTGAATTGTGGAGTTTTCCCTCCAAATAGAAAGTTTTCAAAAATAATTGTTGGACTTGAATAGCTCCTCAAGAACATTTATTTGTTTTTATATTTGATCTGTGGAGATATTTCTATAATTATTTTTCTTGAGATTTAATTATTCTAAAATGGTTTCTCATAATTTTTAGAGCTTCTTTTGCACTACAAACATTTGATATCTTCATTTACAAATTCTACAAAATTCTTAGATGACAGGTGGTGTTTCTACATCAGTTTTATGCAAAAACCTCTCTTAGTCATTTGGAGATTTTTAGCTTTATCTCAAGTTTCAAATCTGGTCCAGTTTGTAGTTTGCACTACAACCTATTTAAATATTACTTTAAAAATTCCATAAAATTTGGAGATGTTAGTAGAAGTATATAACTCAATTTTATGCAGAGAAACAGCCTTGTGTTTCGGAAAATTTGAGCAAACCATCATCATATTCATTTTGGCCCAGTTTGGTACTTTCTACTGCAACCCTATTTTGTTTTGCTCAAGTGACTTTGGGATTTTTCCTGCTATTAGTACTTGCTACCAAACTCTTAAGTCCAGGAGATCAGAACCATTAGTAGATTTTAAGGACATGCAATATTGGCCTATACTTTCTGAACAGATTTGGTTTTCTCAAAAACTTGCACTAACAAGTTTCTGTTTTCCTCAAACCAACCATGTCATATTCTTTTGGATCTAAAGAGACCCCAACCTGGAGATTTTGACCACCAGAAGAATTGCCTAGATGCCCTTGGCATTATGTCGAGCACCTGGTGTGCCTGAACAGAATTGGCATACTTATGATCTTGCATTGTGGACTTGTCCCCGTGGCCAAACCAGCATGTCTATAAGCCCTCATTTATCCATTAGCCTAGTCATGTTCAATTTCATGAGCATCATTAAAGCCTAGAGCACGCTGGCATTTCGTCGAGCATCTGGCGTGCGTGCCCAGAGCGCGGCCAGAACACACGTTTTGCACGCGTGCGCAGCCAAGCCGCCGCGTTCGCCTAATTCTGCCCCTGGCCTTTGCTCGCCCGCAGAGACATCCCTGACCCCTCCCTACTGCTGAAGCCGCCCCTGGCGCCCTACAGCACCGCCGTCAGAGCTCTCTTGACGGCACGCCGGCGACCGCAGCGAGCTTCTGCGATAGCCACGCCGCCCAAGCCATAGCTTCTCGCCAGCTGCCCTCATGAGCAAGCCATTATTATCCCCAATCCCGTCCGCTAGCGCCGACCCTGCCCTGGCCATCTCCACGTCGTCGTGCCGCATCAGAAGCGGTCGGCCGGCGATCTTATCCCCAGCAGCAGCAGAACTGACCTTCCCCGGCTACAAATAGCCCCAGGACCCCATGAGCTCGTCAAAGAAGTGGAGCGAAGCCTCCCGTAGCCCTATTTTAGCCGAGCGCCTCCGTCTTCCCCAACCCCGGTGATTTCGGCCACCGTCATCTCTCGGCTAGATTAGCCATAGCCAGAGCACCCCAGCCTTCCCTATCGCCTACCTTCTCTCCCCCTCGACCCCGGAGAGGTACCCCACCACTCGAGCTCTACTGGGAACTGCCCTAGGCCAAAACCCCATCAGCTCAAGAAACCACCACCCGCTGTAGAGCTCGCCGCCAGCGACCCCCTTCGTCCCTGCTGGCTTTCCGACCCCTGGGAAGACCACCCTAATCTGGCAGATCCATCCCCGCAATTGGAGCCCCATGAGTAGTCGCTGTTCATCGGCAAGGGTCGCCGGAGCTCCGCCTCTGCTCGGCCAGAGAAGGAAGGAGGCGTGGGCGACTGGTCAAATCTGACCAGTGGGCCCAATGGACCCACTGTCAGTGACCCCGAGCCGGCCCGCGCTGGTTTAAGTGGAGACGCCCCCCAGAAGTACGTTTCCCACTCTTGAAAGCGTATTACGTCCAAAATGTTTTCTTATTCTGATTTATATTAAACACAGAAAATTGACCAGACTTTAAGTGGCTCTAACTTTTAAAATAAAAACCCAATGGAATTGATTATTTTTCCCACCTCTCCCAAATTCCATCTAGTTTATTTTCATTTTTATTTAAAAAAATCCAAGACAATTTTTTGTGCTATTTTTGAATTGTGTGTTAATTAGAATATTTTCAAATAGGAATTTGGAGTGAAGATAAAATTTTGGAGTGCACCTCAAATACATACACATTGAAGGCAAGCATTCTGAACCCTGGTATAATATTTGTTGTGTGTTGCTTGATGTAACTGTAACATCGAGTTGACCTGAAGTTTGCATTAATTCATGTGATGGTGTGATCATGTTTACAAATGCGTGATGAAAATTACTTGCTGTTGGAATTGATATGCTTGTGAAAGTATTCACCCTCATACACCTTTCATGCCTACCAGAAAGAAACGGGAGAAGTCTCTGTCCCGAGTAGACACGAGCTTGGTGCTGACATCTCGTTGGAGCGAGAATGGTCAGTAAGGCATGAAAGGGTATGATGAGTGCTGATTCTGCCTAATAACGTGAAATATATTTGTTGTGCTAACCATGTAGAGAATACACAACCTCCTGAGTCGACCATAGATCGAGTCTTGTGCCAGTAACCCCCATACTGTTTTTGTACTACCATTTGTCCCTACAGCAGGTAGGGTATGGTTCAGTAAGATGTCAACCCCTTTCTTAGCACACACCGTACAGTGAAGCCATGGTGGAAGATACCGGCTGCATCCGGTAGGCATGCCACCTGGTCCGGGGGCATGCATGGGTGTTTCCGGTTGGAGCCGAGGGGGTACCTCCCCTAGTTTGCGCGCCTTATAAATTTTGTGATCCCATGCTAATCGAGGTTGTGGCCTCCCCACTTAGAGTTTTGCTTAACGAGTGTCGTGGGTGATTCCAGGCACCGGTAAGTTAAGCTCGTGTGTGTAGGTCAGGTGTGTTTTCAATTCAAAGACCGTAAGCAGAATTAGTCCCGGTGGACTAAAGGAGTCCATTACTCGTGGGTAAAGAGTACACCCTCTGTAGAGTTAATATCTATTTGAAGAGCCGTGTCCACAGTTAAGGACTACAGTCTAGGTTGGGTCAAGTGTCGGTCTTAGTGTCGGTCTTCGGAGGAAAACTTCTAAACCGGAATATTGATCATGACGAGTGATGAATTATGGTTATGATTATTATTATGGTAGACTAACCATTTATATTGTTTTGAGTTATTGAGTATCTCTGGGAAGGTTCTACCTCTTGGATACACATTATGATTAATATATAAGTCCTTTATGTGGCATCGCTCAAACGCCCGACTATGGCATGCTTGTTATTTATTTTCCTTATAAGCCCTTTATGTGGCGTTGCTCAGACGCCCGACTGTGGCATGCTTGCTATTTATTTTCCTTATAAGCCCTTTATGTGGCGTCGCTCAGACGCTCAACTGTGGCATGCTTGTTCTTTATTTTCCTTATAAGCCCTTTATGTGGCGTTGCTCAAACGCCCTACCGAGGCATGCCTTATATTTTATCCTTTCGAGGCATCGATTCACACACCCGATCGGTTTATTTTCATTCTTTGATTACTTATTCCTGTTTAACATGAATGACCTACTTGCGTGCATCATAAATTTTATTTTGTGACCGACTAAGTGATCGTGGAATATTTCAGTGCACGATTATCACTTACTATGTTATGTTTGTTTTCATTATGTTTGCGATTACATTCAAAGTACTCACTGGCATGTCCATGGCTATTGTCTTGGCCAGATTATGTTTTCATTATGTTTGTGATTACATTCAATGTACTCACTGGCATGTCCCTGGCTATTGTCTTGGCCAGATTATGCATGTGGAGAGGAGCATTATGACGACAACCCCGGAACCTAGGCATCGAAGATTGTAGCCACGCGAAGATAGGAGTTAACCAGGTCAGCTGTTCCTGTGAGAAATGGAGTCCCATAGACGCCGACGACCCCAAACCACTTCCGACACCAACCACTAGAAACCTTTTTGTTGTATCCATAGAACATGATGGTCTTGTACTTCAGCTTTTGTAATTTTTCTTGGAATTTCTGTATCAAGATTGTGTCTCATCAACTAACAGTAATCCTGGGGCTGATGGGCACAAGGGCCATTTAATGGGAAATTAATATCCTAGAAAACCGGTCCTGACAGTGAGCACGACATCTTTGGGCTTGGATAGATGCAAATGATGCTTTGGATAGGTTTGGGGGCATTTTTAGGAATAGAATAATGGGAGAGGGGAAAGAAGAGATCTTGCCATGGTAAAAGAGAGGAAGAATGAGGGAGTGTGACCAGAGGCCATGGCAAAGTTACTGGATGTAGAAGAGGTTTATAATATGTTGTGGTAAAAGTTGGGGGCAAGGGGAATCTTTTTGGGCCCACTTTGCTTGTCCACAACTTTATGGCTGAAGGTGTTTGTGCTAGAATTGGGCTAGGGAGGGGAATCCTATGACCATGAGATTTACCAGGGGTAAATGGTAAGTCCATTTGGTCCTCATCACAAGTTTTCAGCTCAAATGAAGAAAGTTGATAATGCAAACTTTGTAATCCCTAGAAATCAACAGAATCGGGTTTCTGTAGAACAAGGTCTGGAAATCTATTCTCCTTGATGCACCACTTAGTTTAGCATCATCATTTGGGTAATAGAGCATGCCCACAAAGTTTGGGATCAATAGGAGATACTTGACAATGTAAAGTTGATCAAATTTGGCTCTGGACAGGAATGGTTTTAGGATATTTTGGTGAACCAAAACAATTGGGATTGAGATGAAACTTGTCAACATGACCACACATATCATATGTGACATGCTAGAATTTTCTTGGATTTACTTGTGAATATTTCTTATAGAAACATTTCAAATGCTTGAAATAGGCAGAAATTGTTTTGAAGGGTTTTATCCAATACTTTGAACAGGACCATGCCTTGAACCTCTTATACCTGGACAATATATGTCCACTAAGCTTCCATAAATTTTTCTCAAATATTTTTAAATCATTTAAATAATTTTTCCCTATAAAAATTCATTTCTCGCCTTAAGAAAAAGCCTTTAAATAAAATAGTAAAATAATCTTTAAAAATAATATTCTATGGTTTGGGGAAGTTATATATATAGTAGGTTCCAAATGAAGCATTTGGGAAAAAATGATCCACCCAATTTGGGGACTTGTAGTGCAAATCTCAAATCAAGGGGTTTTGAAAACCTAATTTAAATAAATGCTTTTTGGCCAAAATAATATTTGATAAAAATAGTTTTGGGTACTATTCACATGGCATGATCATTGGGCAAGAAGTTTGGATCAAAGAAAAGATCTATGAGAGTAGGAGGGAATTTTATGAGTATAGAGCACTAGCAAGCAATCAAACAGTCAGCAGTCAAGTCAAGCATAAGAGGCACACAAAAGTTTTAATTGGCCCTTATTTTTAAGTCATGATAACCTTGTCATGAGGCAAATCATAGGGTGTGACACTGGCCCCCCTGTATTATGTTGAATAACGAACCTTGGGTAGCACTAACTCCCTATGCATCAAATTTATTATCATTATTATTATTTTGGGCAAATGTAGTACCAATGTTGGGCCTTGCCGGAAAAGTTTTATCCTAAAACGAAAATCAAGGGGGTCCACATAACAACTCTAAGCATGTTAAGAGCGCTCAATTATGGAACATAACACCGGTTCACCGGTAAGTAGGGCGACAAGAGTGGAACAAAACACCGAGCAAAAGGCCAAGCCTTCTACCCTTTACCAAGTATATATGTGCATTAAATTAAATAGCAATAATATTGTGATAACAAAAAATGTTCATGTTGACACATGGAAACAATTGCACCTGCAGCTAGAAATGCTATAATAAAGGCTGGGCAAGCGGTAACATAGACAAACAAAGGTTTGCTGGGATGTGAAGGGGTTAGAGGCTTATCATGCCAATGTTGAAAGGCTTATCAAACAAATGGTAGGAAGCGAGACATAGCAATAGAAAACAAGACAACTAGCATGGCAATGATAGTATTGGTATCCAGGTAAATGTGTCACCTTGCCTGAGATCCCGCTTCGAAGAAGAACGATCCATGAAGAAGACGAGCCAACGTAGTCGAACGAATCCTCACACTCCGAATGCTTTTGGAACTCTATCGAGAAGGAACAAGCCGAAAACAACAATCAACACACGGTACAGCACAACATATGCATGACATGATGCGCAAACCAATATGATGCATGTCCAATTAATTATGCAAGGCATGACAAAGCACACAACAAATACTAAACATTAAGTGAAACTCAATATGCAACGAAACTCCACATTCAAATTATTTAGTTCACTCTCGTTTAGGTACTCGTCAACATTAAATTTTGTTCAACATGGAAAACGGTGAAGCATACACAACTACAACATCTAGGCATTTTAAATGAGGCCAGAAGCAACAGACAGCATTTCCGAATTGTCCTCATAAACATAATATGAATTTGGTGCAGATCTGTCCTAACACAATTTTATATATATTAAACATGAAAATAAAATGCGGCATATGATTACTCATTTTTCTAGTTGAGTTACATATGTAGATCATTTTTAGCGGAGCTACGGTCAATTAGTTATGAAATAAATCATTTAACATGACAATTGTGCAAATTATATGAAAACAACAGGTTGAACATTTCTAACATGGTGGAAAGTTGCATACGCTGAATGTACATAAAATTCTAGTCACTTTACATCATCTTCACCCAATGCATGATGATATATTTCTTAGCATATTAAAACGATGGTATTTGTAAATATGCATGTCCATGGATACATGCTAAATGGCCGAGCGGATAATAAAAATATAAAAATGTGGGCAGAAAGAACAGCATTGGGCAAGCCCAGCACTGGCTCCGATACATACAGGTGTGTGTAAAATAAAAACAACAGGTTAAACATTTCTAACATGGTGGAAAGTTGCATACGCTGAATGTACATAAAATTCTAGTCACTTTATATCATCTTCACCCAATGCATGATGATATATTTCTTAGCATATTAAAACGATGGTATTTGTAAATATGCATGTCCATGGATACATGCTAAATGGCCGAGCGGATAATAAAAATATAAAAATGTGGGCAGAAAGAACAGCACTGGGCAAGCCCAGCACTGGCTCCGGCCCATACGGGTGTGTGTGTGCAAAATAAAAACAAACATAGCAAAACTGGGGTGCCTAGGCCTCGAACCTAGGACCTCCCGGATGTGCGCGTGGCTAGGTGACAAGCTCGGCTGGCACTGCTTTGGGATATAGCACAAAATTCTCCCTAGATGAAGCAGTATCTTGGCGGGATGCAGAAGAAACGAAACAGGGCAAAAATTAATATAGGAATGCCTGGGATTAGAACCCAGAACCCATCATTGGAAACAAGTGGTGCTAGGCAGCTCGGCTACGCTTCGTCTGGTTGTTTACTGGCAACGGAGTACCCACAAATACTAGCTGAGCGCAGGTCTTCTCCCCACAAACACATGCAGACAACGACAGTTAGCAAGCATGGCAGAAGAGACGGCTATGGACCTGCTGCGTGCAGGAACCGGTCGGGGATGGGGCTGGGGAGGAGAGGGTCGAGGTCCGGCAGGGCCTTGGCAGCGTCGGGTTCAGTCGTGAGGAGGCACATCCGGGGGGAAGAAAGCTCGTGCGGGCGAGCTCCGTTCGTTCCCTGACAGAGAAGAAAATGAAAAAGAGAGGGAGAGGAATTAGAGGAGGAAGGAGAGGGGAAGGAGCAGGAGGGAAGGAATGGGAAGATCGGGAGGGACGGCGACCTGCTGGGCTCCCCGGCGATGAGCTTCTGATGGCCGAGGTCGTCGGCGAGATGGCAACGAGCAATGGCGCGGGAAGCTCCTGGAGGTCGCCGGCGCTGAGCGGCGGCGGGCATGGAGGAGCACGGGAGAGCCTCTGGCATGGAGCGGCTCCTGGCGGCGCGGAGTCGCCGGCTCCGGCCTCCGGCGAGGTTGACATGAGACGGCGCCGATGGAAGTGTGCAGGAGTTGGCACCGTGAGTCCGCTGTCACTTGAAGAAAGGAGACGAACAGAGACTTCAGAGAGGAAAATAATTTGGGGAAGAGAAGAAGAAAGAGGGAGAGGGCATGGAAGAAGGAGAGGGTCCAACCGGGCTGGTCTGGTGGTGCTCCGATGAGGCGGGCTGGAGGAGCCCTGGCCAGCATGGGGCTGCAACGAGGCTGCATCGGGCACGAGCAGAGGCACGCCGCGGTGGTGGATCAGGAGATCCACTCCTGATCGAGGAGCACATGAGCAAGGGGTCCTGGTGCTGCAGGCACCAGCACCCACAGGCACGGACGAAGGTGGCCGAGGAAATCCAGGAGGAGACCAGGTGGGGATCAGGAGGGATCCCGAGGTGGGAGACGACCAAGGAGTGGCGGCGGCTAGTGGATCCCTAGAAAATAGGGTTTGGGCTCATTTGAACTAAGTGATTTATATATAACGAATTAGAGTAGGTTTGGACCCTTCGAATCGATCGGACGGTGAAGAATAAATATGCTAGGGTGTCCAAATGAGGAACGGATGCTGGTTTGGGGTACTACGGTGATGATCCGGACCCAATGGTCACAACCGTACATTTTGGGTTCGGGGAATTATCAGATGCACGCGAGGCGTCTGTGCACTGTGTAGAGGGGCTAGGCATAGCAGACAGAGAAAGCACATGCATGCTGGCATCAAGTTTTTATAACCGAAAACATCCCACGATATGATCGGCTATAGTGCCGCTATAGGTTTAACAGTTGCGGAATCAAACGGACCCCGAATGCGACGAAATTTGTCAGGTGGTATACCTACACAACAACAAGACCGCTCACCAAGTTTCGACTCATTCCAAGAATGTTTGAAATGCACTTTTAAAAACAATATTTTAACAATGCCACAGGCGCGTGCATGTGTGGTTGGACTCGAAATGCTCAACAGGGAGAACCGACAACTACGAAGGGATGCAAGGTTTCGAAAACGAGAGACGATGTTATGCAAATGATGCAATGATGAATGCAACAACCACACAAATCACACGACAATAATGGAATTAAAGGGGAATCTTTTGGTTTTATTTCTCGTGTAATACTCCTTAAATCCCCATCGAAACTCGCGGACTAGGCCACCATTGTTGTTGTACCTTGCCGTTAGGGCTATTAAATTGCTTTCTTTTCGACCCATTTTGTAGATCTGTAATTGTAGAATCTTTGGTAGAAACCTATTTGTGCTTCACTTAGCAGAAAATCCAGAAATTGTTTGTTGTGATTCGTCTCTATGCTTTGCCGGTTCACCATTATGACAGTAACCTGCCCATTTTGTAACTTCGCTTCGCCTTGGACTATGGCATATACTGGGGCGACTCACATGCTGTAGCTTATCATGTCGCCTTAAACTAGAGTCCCGGGCATATTATTTGCCTGATTATACCACTTATTAAACAATCCGCCATTTCCTTTACTAATCCGCCAAATATGCTTTTGCAGCTTTTTCTCTTGAATAAACCACCATAACCAAACCCGCCTCATGCAATTGGGCACCTTCGCAAGTCTCTGAAGATATACTTCATGACTTTGTGGAGCTGGGTATTCTGCCATCTAAAGAAAAAGTTGCATGGCGAGCCGCCGTTTGCAAGGAAAGACCACAACCCAATGAAGGAGAAGTAGTGATTTTTACACATCATCTTCAATGGGGCTTTTCTCCTCCCGAGTCAAAATTCTTCCGAGATGTTTTGCACTTTTATCACCTTCACCCTCAAAACCTAGCTCCAAATTCCATAATCAACCTGTGCCAGTTTGAAGTGTCTTGTGAGATGTATATGGAAATGGAGCCTACTGTCCTTTTGTTCAGGGAGTTCTTTTATCTCTAGCGCCACACAAAGTTTGCTGACGGGCCTAGTCTGGAACTTGGCGGAGTCACGATTCATGGGCGAAGAGACTATGGTTTTCCTGCTACCATCTTACCTAGTCATCCCAAAGGATGAACCGAGACTTGGTTTTATTGCAAGAATACATCTTCGTTTCATGAAAATCCCCTGACGGGTTATAGAGCAAAGCGTCTGCCTTTAAACTTTGATTTGCCTGACACAGCTTGTGTAGAGGAATGTGCTCAACTTACCTTCGCGTGACCCAAACTCAGAGCTTTGACAACCAACGGGTTAACCAGAGTTGATCTAACCCGGTGTTGGCTGTCTTAACAGATCTTACCCCTGATTCTTCGTGGTGGTTTAATGTGTGACTATGATGGCAATTTGAACAACCCACATTGATATAACAACATAACTTTGGAGACAAGTGATGTAAACAAAATTGTGAAGAAATTGTTTGGCAAAAAGCAGGAAGTCTGCAATAAAATTGATCTGAGACCCTTCTATACTGATAACCCGACACCTAAGGTGGTAATCTTTGACACCTTTCACTTTGCTTATATGATGCTTCATCCTTCAAACTTGCTGTTTTTGTCAATTCGTCAGTAGGCGGATTCTTCATTTTGGAAGAGGAGGCAGCTGAAGGTTCCAGCAAAGAAGCCTAAAGCTATCATTAACAAGAAAAAGAGCAAGGAGGCTATAGACGATTCGTCGATTATGGGCGAGTCACAGTCCGTTGATGACCAAACAGAGGTAGAACTTTCACCTTTTAACTATCTTTTTATTCAAGTTGCTAACCCCTGTTCAGTCTCAGGAGGGTGATGCGATGAGCCAGGCCGAGGATGTTGAGGTAATTTCTGTTTCTTCCAACTCAGAGCTCTCATTTCCAAGGAAATTGAGGCAGATCGTTAAAAAGGTACTGATGTCTCACCTGGACGTTTATTTGGATCCTGATTTTCTTTCGAATAAGGCTCAACGTACATGAAGATGCCAAACATGGAGCATCTCAGGTAACCTTGTGAAAGGTTTTCCTGAAAAGTCATCTGCCCGAAAACGACCCAATGAGGTGGCTTATAGTCCTGCCCCTTCTTTTCCAAGAGCTAGTCTTATCCAGAAACTTCTTAATCCTTCTACTTGAAAGTGTCAGGAGTCATCACATTCATTAGGCGACTCGACTGCTACAAAACTGCCACCTCTTGTTATCAATCGAGTGTAACTTTTCTCCTTTGCATCCAATGTTGCTTATTAACACTTTATCCTTGCATATAACTAATCATGATATCTTTGTTCATAGGGGTCAAGCCAAGAAAAGAAAAAACAGGCGGGTCAGTAGTCAACCCCGATGCCCCTGAGCAATAGAATCCAAACCTCATTACTCCTGAGAGTCATGTTGAGCCCTCTGAAACTCATCAAGAAACACTCCAACATACTGAGCCGGCGAATGCTGATGTTGGGAACATGGAGGCTGACCCGAAGGCCAATCCTACCCAGCCCAGTACTCTGAAACCGACTGAAGATATTGCTTCTCATGAGGATGAGGTTATCATCACTAGGAAGGTTACGCTACTCCTGCTCCTTCCATTGTTCTAACCAATTACTGCCAAAGAAGAGGCACCTTTACCTGAGAAGGAGAAGGCTCAACGTGTTCTTCCTAATCTCGACAAACTTAGTGTTGAAGAATTACATTATGGATATTTGAACCGCCTCTCCACAAGCCGAGACATGGAAGCCAGCCTAGTTGGTATGATGAGGAAAAGACATGAGGTACGCTCAGCTTTGTCTTTTATTCTATATATACTTACATAGCCTCCGAGGGCCGGTTTATGTTCTTGAAGATGAGTCAGGTCTTTGATAACTTGAAACTTTGATGAATCATTTTGTAACCCCAAGGGCTGACTTATATTCTTGAAGATGAGTCGGGTCTTTGATAACTTTAAACTTTGATGAATCATTGTGTAGCCCCCAAGGGCCAGGTCATCATGAAAATAATGAGCCGGTACTTAATATGCTTATGAAAGAATTCCACCTATAGCCCACAAGGGTCGGGTCATTATGAAAATAATGAGTCGGTACTTAACATGCTTATGAAAGAATTCCACTTGTAGCCCCCAAGGGCCAGCTTATCTTTTGGAAGATAAGTCGGGTCTTCTTGTATGACATAATGGAAAAAAGCTGACATATATTAGCACCCAATTTCAAGTATATTGCTTGCAATCTTCTTGAGACTTGTAATAAATTCCTTCACATCCACCAAGTGTCATTATGCACCTTGCTGGCGATTTAGGATTGACCAATATCCACGTGATAATAGTATTTTGTGCAGGAAGCTTTAAATGTGTCCGAGTCAAGTTTGGCTGACTTGAGGAAAATCCTAGAACTGCAAGAAGATGCCCAAGCTGAAGCCAATGAAAATCTGCGACTCTTCGTGGAAGGGTTAGGAAAAACCAATGGAGACTTTGAAGCTTTCAAGAAATCCTAGGAGGCTGAGAAAGCCGCCCTAATCAAACATGTAGAGTATGTTGAAGGTTAACTAAAACCCGTCACTAAAGAACTGACCAGTCTTAGAAGTCATGTTGCCCGGATGACCGAAGTTGTCTTTGGTAAGTAATATTGATTAACGTATGATCACTCTTGTGCATATGACCACATATAAAAAGATTCACCTGGCGACTCATGAATTCAAAATGTTTGTAGGCCGTCGGAGTCGCACTCTTCCAAATGACAGCTTATTGAAGCTTAAAGCTTTATATTATTTGACTAAGCAATTGTATGATGTAAGTATTTTCACCGTCGGGGCCATTTAGGGTTAAAAAGACCCAAAAAAGTTGATCAAAGATGTGTTGAGGCACCTCTCAACAATTCCTAAGCACATTGAAGAGTTGAAGAGATCAGCCGCCCACAGAACTCAAGCCGAAAGAGATGGTCGGAGGGTTTCCGTAGCTCAAAGATGATGGGTCAGAATTCACATAGGAGGATTATGCTCGATGCATCAATGTGTCTCGAGTGTTGGCAAGTCGACTGGCTATAGAGGCAGATCTGAAGACATATCAAGCGGCTTACGATGACAACAATGCGCGAGTTCAACCACCTCCTTTTGAGCCGATAAACCGGACTCCTCAACGTCACAAGCATATATTTGCCCCTGATGTTGACCTGTCTCTCATCTTGCATGAAGGAGCTAAATTCCAAGCCTTAACCAACTGCAACAGGGATGTGGATAACCTTCAGATCCAGGAAACAGAAGACTCGGCGCAGGATGACCCGAAGGCGATTTAGGCGAGAAGTCAGCCAAGGGCTAACCCGGATGAAGTTAACCCGGACAAGCTAATAGTCAGGTTATGTTAATGCCTTTTGAAAACTTTGGTCCAAGGATTTTTGGCTCCATGTGGCCTTGTAATAGCCTTAGGTGAAAACTTACTGCTTCTGTCGTTCCTTCATGCACATTTATGCTTGTTTTACCTCGTCTTAACTTGCCAAGGGATTTTTATATGATCAAGTGTCATTCCTACTCTTTATCCTATTTCTTAGGATATGTACATCCTGTGATTTGCACTTAGTCTTGTGGCTAAGTCACCATTGAAATTTTGAAATTGATTAGCTGCCGTAGGCCAAACATGCTTGTTTGTGGTCTGATCTCTCCTATCCTTGCTGAAATGAGTTATAACTTGAACCATGAAGGGCGAGTCAACATAAGCCGTCGTTACGAAATCCTTGCACACTTGTTTGTGAAATAATGCAGCTTTACATTAGAGGACTTTTAATAAGCCGACTCAATGAGACTCGGTTGAGAAACGGGCCTTAAAGTTTGGCAGTAATAAATCGGGTCTCATAACCCATAATGTTAAAAGTGATTTAATAAGCCGGCTCGGTGAGACTCGAGAAAGAGACCGTCTTTCGGGGATTAAGTCTTGCTTCACTAAAGCGGGTATGATAACACATGGTTTATCCTAGGCTTTCTGTATGCTAGCTCTCACGTGATGCATCTTGATGTTGTAACCAGGACAAGTTCAGGGTCCAAGATGGATTGACTTGTCGAGAGTACACGGGGTCGCCTGATCGGAGTCGCACAAGCATACATGCAGTTTTAACCATTTTGTGGCGTTAATTTTTTGCCGGATCAGGAGGGTGAGAAAGCTAAACTCAATGAGTTGGTAGCCCCCAAGTGAACTATGATCAGGGAAAAGCTTAGCCTAAGATTACAGGAGACAATTATACTACTACAAATCATCTGTTGTCCAGATAAAGCCGGCTTGATTCTAGTGATCACAATCGAATACCTATGTTTGAATCGCGCATCATGGCAGCTGATCCTATTTGGTATCTTTTAACCCTTAGAACGGGGGCACTCATGTTTGAGCATTCGCATGATGGCGACTCGCCCTCTTGGGAGACTTTAATATACCATCAATAAGGTAGGGCGCTCATGTGTGAACGGTCGCATCATGGCGGCTTGTCCTCTTGGGAGACTCTAAATATCGTATCAATAAGGCAGGGCTTTCATGTGTGAACGGTCACATCATGGCGTCGCATCCTCTTGGGCAACTTGTGTTTCAATGAATAAAGACTCAAACTCAATACGTAGGCTAAAACGATAGAGACACCGAATTTCGGTGAAAGCACATCATGCTCCCTTGGTGGTTTTGATAATTCATGACAACATACAATGTCTCTTGGACTAATACTTTTATCTAGTGCATTTCATATTATAGTTCATGGAAAGTTGGGTTGGCAAAGAGATTGTGGAATACCCCAAGATGCAAGGAAATAGGTTGGCAAAGCTTCAAGAAAGAGGACTCTACATTTTATATTTGTGAGAAATCACTTTGAGTCCATAGGTAAGCCAATACTATTAAAAGGGGGTAAAGTTTTGTTGGTGAACAAAATTCTCATACATGCACAAGTGATAGTCACCAAAGACACCCACAAACTCTCCCACCAAAGTCTGTCCCAAGCCAAACACTTAAAATCGGTGCAACCATAATTTCCACCCCGGTGCCACCGATTCCAAACTTGTCACACGCTGTGTTTGGATCACCTTGTTATGCTTGGATTTATAAAATTTGGAACCAATTAAAACTTTTTTAGTGCTTCTACTTGTTTGATTTGGTGTTTGTTGCCTGTTTGGTTGTTTGTGTATGGCACTCTTAGATTCTATCCCTCTTCATATTTATCGTCCTTGACCCAAAATTCTTGCCCAATGATCATACAATGTGAATAGTGCCCAAAACTATTTTTATCAACTATTATTTTAACCAAAAAGGATTTATTCAAATTAGTTTTCAAAAAGCCCGAACTTGAGGTTTGCACTGCAAGTCCTCAAATTGGGTGCATCCTTTTTCCACAAAGGCTTTACTTCAAACCTACCATATATATTACTTTCCAAAACCACCAAATATTAATTTTAAAGATTAATTTAATATTTATTTAAAGATTTTTTCTTAAGGCTAGAAATGGTCTTTCATAGGGAAAAATTATTTAAATTCTTTCAAAATATTTGAAAAAAATTAGGGAAACTCAGTGGACATATATTTTCCATATATATGAGTTTCAACACATGGTCATGTTCAAAATAATGGGAAAACCCCTCAAAATCCTTTTTGTCCAAATCAAGCTTTTGACATAATTCTATAAGAAATATTCTAAATAAATTCAAAGAAAATTCCAGCAAGTTAACATTGTCATAGGTGATGATATTGCAAAGATTCATCTCAATCCAAGTTGATTTGATTCATCAAACTATTCCAAAACCCTCCCTGTCCAGATTCAAATTTGAGCAAGTGAACATTGTGAAGTTTCTTCCCTTGACCCCAAACTTTGTGGACATGTTCTAATCACCAAATAATGATACTAAACTAAATGGTGCATCAAGGGAATTAGCTTAGGATGACTAGATCTACAGAAACTGGATTCTGTTGATTTCTAGGGTTCCACAAAGTTACATTGTGAACTTTCATCAATCCATCTCAAACTTGGTGATCAAGCCTATTTCTAACCACCATTTGACCCTGTCAATTCCTATGCAAGCAAAGTCCATTTGCTTGTCCTAATCTCTATCAAACACCTTTTGGCCATTTCTAAAAACTACTGTTTTCACCACTTCTACCCTTCCCCTTGCTCTCAAATATTTACCACAACTATCTAGTGTTGCATTTCACCTCCAGCAATTTTGTCTGGCCAAGCCCTAATGGGTAAGTGGGGAAAAACCCACATTTACCCCCTGGACAGCAAGGACAGCAACATTTCTACCCTCTACCCCTCTCCATTTCTTTTCTCCCTAGCTCCCCCTAGCCCCTAGGGCGTATTCAGATCGTCCAAGAGCTAGTAGACATGCAGCGGCGCGTCCAGAGCACGCAAGCATGCCATGGCATTCCAAAGGCATGCTCTAGAGTATGCTACAGTGCATGCCCACGCTATAGTAGGAGTATCTCGAGGGCTCCCGACAGCCTTGGGATGGGGGAAGCTATCCTCCGAGGTGCCCTCAACGTACGCAACCCTTCAAAGTGTCGGCCCCCTCCTCCTTGGCTCTCTCTCACCCCTGGTCGCGCGTGCCCGGCGCCGCCCGAGCCGGCCAACGCATGAGCTCACACGCGCAGGCGCTAGGGCCTACCTCCGCTCTCTCTCCCTTCCCCTAGACGTGGACCACGCTTAGGAACACCCCAGGCACACTCTCCCCCTCCCCATGCCCTCCAACGGGCATTTCACCCTCGTTGACGCACCACGGTGTGGTGCGCCGCTCCTCCCCTATGCCCCTCTCCTCTCCCTTGGTTCCCTTCCCTGCCCAGTCGATGCCCAGGCAAGCCCCAGCTCCTCTCCCTCCCTCTGTGCTTGGGATCGAGCAGAGCGCCGCCGCTTTGGGCCGCCGGTTTTCATCAGGTAATGGCATCCTCCTCCCCCGTTTGACCCCGATCTGGATCCCCCGCTTCATCCTCACCTGTTTCCCCCTTGCCCCTGTCCTGTTTGCAGCACGGAGCGGCCCCGGTGATCACTCCCCAAGCTCCTCCGCGGCGGATTCTTCGTCGCCGACAACCAGGGCCTCCCCACCGGCTGCCTCCACCTTCTCCGGAACGGCGACTCAGCCCTGAGGCCATTCCCGCATTCACCTACCATCGTCGTGCCCCACACCGCCACCGGTGATCTCCTTTGCTCCCTGTCGCGAGGTGAGGGATGACAAGTGGAGCCCGCCTATCATAACCTCACCCCCTATGCCACTGACAGGTAGGGCCCGCTTGTCGGGTTCGAACCCGTCGGCTGCACGTGCACCGCTTCGCCCTGGGCCGGCTCCGCTGCGGTTAGATTCGGCCCAACTAAGTAGTGAAGCTTTGCCCTTTTTCTTTTTCTTCAACTTTCCAAAAATTCCACAGATTAGAGAATAAATCCAATGCCCAATATCTTTTTACCATAAATCTTAGAATATTATGTAGAATTTAATAGTGCCATTCGTAAAACATTTTGAAATTATTTTATGTAATGTTTTATTTTAAAACCCCTTTTTGGCATTTTGGGCATTGTTAAAAAGAGTTTTGAAAACCTTTTTCATACCAAAACCTCAGAGGAACATTTCTAGAATAGATTGTAGTATTTATCAGAGTAGGGCAACATTTTAGAAGTAGAGTTTATGTTCCGTTTTTATTGAGATGCTTATTATTGCCCCTTTATGCCGTGACGATAGATTGCATTCTTGACGAGAGATTTGGACACGAAGACTTTGAAGACCCCGAAGACTTTGTTGAGCCAGGCAAGCCGCCCTTTGACCATGTTAAGAAACCATTTGTATTACATGTCATATAGCACTTTACTTTCGTTATATTTGATCATGCGGGGTAGTGACCACTTCAGTGGGTTGCTTCCGATACTTTTGCTGTTGACACTTGCATCGTGCATGACCCTACCAACGTATGAGGGTTATGTGGGTGGGTGTAGATAGGATGCTAGTAGATGCTATGCAAGAGGGTTTGGGATTATGCATGTTGATGGAAATGAAGAGGTGATTTCAAAGACTTCTCGAAACCCCTGTCGGGTGACACTAATGCCTGAGGGAGATGACGACGAGTTGGGTGACAACTTGAGAAAGAAGTGGTGTGCCGGAGCAAGTTGAGGGTGTTTTCGAAAAGGGATTAGATTTAAGATTTGTCGACCGTCCCAACCTTACATGCGCAACCACGATACGCCTTATGGGACGAGCCTTTGTTGATTACCTTGGTGGGTACTTACAAGGAGCCCGCATGACTAATGGCGGGAGTGGCGTGGTCACTCTCGATACATGGTCATGCCGGTATGGACGATCATGCGCTGTCTTAACAGGAACCGGGCACACCGTTGTGTGCCCTCATGGATGATACGTGTGATGTATATCATCAGGGATGGAACCAACGAGTGGACTCTTTGTTTAGTATCACTAGGGGAAAGACAATGTTCAGGTGCTTACCTCGGGTATGTTAAATACCGCGAATCGTGGATGACACGGAAGTTCCCCGAGTCTTGTGGGTAAAGTGTGAAACCTCTACAAAGTGTAAAACTGTTCGAATAGCCGTGTCTATGGTCAAGGACAGTTGGGTGGTGCTGCTTAGACTATGTCCAGATGTTTTCGTAAAATTTGGTGTGTGTGTGTGCGGGAGACAGGAGGATGATACTTGAGACAAGTCTGAAGACTTGATGTGATGAACGAATATGAGATGTTCAACCCCTGCTTATGATGATATCTGTAACTTGCTCGTATGGATATGTTCCAACTGTTGATGCATGCTTACACATATTTACTTGAACACGACATTGCATTTAAAATTAGCTTTCCGCAAAATACCTACTTAGTGCTATATCATGCATCATTATTACCTTGTTTCACAACATGGGTTTCTTGCGAGTACATTCAAAGTACTCATTGGCTTGCCACTAGTTATTTAATTGGACATGCATGGAAGAACAAGAGTACGGTGAAGAGTTCGTTGGTGATGAACATGCGAACTAGGACGCTTCCCAGTTAGAATGCTTGTAGGTTAAGGTAGATGGCAATGGGTTCCCGCTTTCGATCAAGATTTCCACTGCTTGTTCTTTTTAAGTGTGTTGGCGCTTGTGGCCCTTGTCTATGTAATACTAGGCCTCCATGGTATTTATTTTTGTAAGACGCTAAATGTGGATGTAAGACTCTTGTTATTCAGCTTCTGTGTGTTCAGTGAGCATTGATCTCTGGGATCACTGTACACGTGCATTCGGTGATAACGACTTATGAGTCGGGGTCCTCACAGAGCTGGTATCAGAGCCATCCTGACTGTAGGAAGCCCTTAGTTAGCATGGACATTAGTTAGGGTAAAACCTCTTTCATAACTACACCTAGCACCTATACTTAGGAATTCTATACTATTTACCTCTTCTATTCTTCACACAACACTCTGCTGACTCTCCTCCCTTCAAACCTTTGTAGATGGCCATCGTACCCCAAGCCTTCCTGACATCCGACTTTCCCTTACTCCTTGGGGATAGCCTGGAGAAGTGCCAGTTTTGCCAACCACCCATTTTTCTCTACCACGAGCACTGGGTCGATGCCGTCACGAAGGAGTACCACGTGGATGTGGTCATGAAGTAGTTGGTTCTTTGAAGGACCACAGATGGAGACTATGGCACTCACAGTCGAGTTAGCTGCACGCAAGACACTCCTACACCTTCGGGATATCATTCCATAGATGGCTGACGAGCCAACCACTCGCTACCTTCACTTCAGGAAGGACGATCTTGGGGAGAGTTGGACGTTGGTTCCATCTAAGGAGGATGTCACACCACTTAGGTTCTAGACCTACTTTAGCCTCTCCACCAATAGTCTGGTGCACCACTTGATTAAGAAGTCCGTGAAGCTCCACGAGAAACTTCACCACACCCGGGAGCTACTTCAACAAGCCAAGACGAAGCTAGACAGGATCAAGAAAGATGGAGCCCCCGAGGGACGACCAGCTGTCGCTTATCGAGGAGGAGCACTCCCAGCTAGAGATGCACCTACACTTCGTCATCGCATGAGTGCGAAGGAGTACCGTGAGCTCTTCACGGACCCACCGATGAAGCGTCGTCGAGATGGACCTCCTCGTTCCCCGACTGCTTCGACCGGGAATGATGCCTGTTCAGATGAAGAGCAGGAGGAAGACCCGGAGGAGCGTGACTACGAGACCAAGCACTCCACCACCTAAGTCCGATAACCCCTAGGGTAGGATCAATCATGTACCCCTCATGCGTAGTCGAGTCCGTGTAATGGTTCATATGAAACCATGTGTGCTTGTTGATTGTTTTGCTGTTTGTGTTCCGATGCAAGTCATGCTTTTGCCTTAGGAAACATGTAAGTGACTCCATCGTCTATCTTATCTTAATATATGTGTTGGTCCTTCGACCTTTTGTTTCAACACACTTGCACTCGACCAACCCCCTTGGCGTGCTTTTCCATTGGTGCTTATCCTCTCGTCTATCCCAGTTGTTTGACTTGGCTGCTCCGAACAGGATGGTGACTGCTATCCGCAATAGCTCCTTCACCCACCCTGAAGCCGACAACTCAAGCCAGCAACAGGGAGCTGGTGGGACTGCTCATGCTAGAGGACACCAAGAGAAGCCACAAGGCGACATTCCCCCACCACCACCTCCACTAGAGAACATGACCATATCTCAGTTTCTCCAAGTTCTCTGGGAGGAACGCCAAGCCAACAATGCTGCTATTCAGTAGATGGCTCAGGCCCTTGTGAACAACCAGCAGCAAGGCAGGAACGGCAATGGCCACTCCACTTTGTCTGAGTTCATGAGGAATTCACCCCCAACCTTCTCCGAGACTGCCGAGCCCATGGATGCTGACGAATGGATCCGCTCCATCGAGGACCTCCTTTCACTGGTCAATTGCAATGAGGACAGTGAGAAGGTGCTTTATGCCTCTCACTGCCTCGGGGTTGTAACACCCCGTTATGCCCGACGGGATCTAGACTGGCCCCACAGACCAACACTAGTCTTTCCTGCGCACTTTGTCCTCACTCATGCGCACCCGGGAGCAACTTCCCGATCGGTCACCCATCCTAGAATCGCTCCAAGAGTTCTTTTCGAATGGGCTACCGGAAAAGAAGGAATTCCTTGTTGATATGAGTAGTCTATCATTCCTATTAAGCTAGGCTCTCACATACACCCCCACTCAAAGGAACCGACGTCCTCGTCGGCCCATCAGGAAAGTTCCCTCTTGGCACGCGTATGCGCTTCTAGTCCGGCACATGTGCCATGTCGTGTGCCACGACGGGACACACGCGCCATGCGTCACATGCCTGCGCACCTGACCCACGCATGTCCGTGTAACTGCAAGGGTCAGCTCTGATACCAATTGTAACACCCCGTTACGCCTGACGGGATCTAGACTGGCCCCACATACCAACACTAGTCTGTCCTGCGCACTTTGTTCTCACTCATGCGCACCCGGGAGCAACTTCCCGATCGGTCACCCATCTAGAATCGCTCCAAGCCAAACATGCTTAACGTTGGAGTTCTTTTCGAATGGGCTCCCGGAAAAGAAGGAATTCCTTGTTCATATGAGTAGTCTATCATTCCTATTAAGCCAGGCTCTCATAGAGGTACTGCCCGAGCTTGGTGGGATGGATTCAAGGTCATGCAAGGTGAATGTGTGATCACTTGGTATGACTTCAAGGAAGGATTACGCACCGCTAATATTCCTTTTGGGATCATGGCTATCAAGAAGAGAGAATTCCGAGCGCCGAAGCAAGGAATTCGCTCTGTTAAGGAGTACCTGTAGAAGTTCAACCTGCTGTCAAGGAATGCACCTGAAGATGTCAACACAGAGGCTGCCAAGAAGAAACGCTTCATGGAAGGACTTCAATAGACCCTGTAGTATCAGCTCATTGTTTGCGACTGTCGTACCTTCTTCGACTTGGTGAACAAGGCCCTCATACTGGAAGACAAGCGTCGTGGCATAGACGACACTCGCAAGAGCAAGATGATCAACAAGGGTAGCTCCAGCAACCATAAGCCTCGCCCCTGGCAGCCAGCCCCAGCCAAGCCGACCTATCAGCCACAGCAGGCTAGACCTCCTACACCTCATCTAAGCTACCAGCCTCAGCAGTATGCCAATCCCAGGCCAGCTTATAACAACCCCAATAACAACAAAAGTGGAAAGAACTACAACAACAACCCTGGGAAAGTCACTTGTTTTGGATGTGGACAGTCTAGACACATCTCTAAGCTATGCCCCAACAAAAAGTCGAATGCCTCGCGCCCCAATGCGCTGAATCAACGTAAAGGCCATGGAGCACCCCCAAGGAACCCCGCTCCCTGCAACCCGCCCAACAATGGCAAGGGTCGTGTGAATCACGTCACCGCAGAGGAAGCCCAGGAAGACCCGTACGTCATACTGGGTACGTTCCTCGTCATCTCAATCCCAGCAACAATACTGTTTGATTGCGGAGCTTCACATTCTTTTGTCACCCAAAAGTTTGCACTAGAGAGTGGCATGAAGCCTACACCCCTAGGTAGTCGTATGTTCATACAAACCCCGAGATCAGTTATGAAGTCCGGGATAGGTTGTAAGGAAGTTGAGATTAACATCAATGGGGTAGATTTCCTAGCATACCTTATCATCCTAAAGTCAGAAGGCTTGGATGTGATCCTAGGCATAGACTGGTTAACCAAACACCAAGGCTTGTTAGACTATGCCAAGAGGATTATTACCATGACCAATAGCCAAGGAGTGGAAGTCAAGTATGTTCCCAACCCTGCCTCCACTCAAGACCCTCAGGCTAACTGCATATCGGGAATTGAGTTGGATCAAGTGCGAGTGGTCTGTGAATACCTGGATGTATTTCCTGATGAGCTGCCCGGAATGCCTCCTCACCGCGACATTGAGTTCATCATTGAGCTTATGCCCGGATCAAGGCCCATCTATAAGAAGCCCTATAGGATGGGATCCGAAGAATTTGCTGAATTGAAGAAGCAACTGGCAGAGCAGCTCAGAAAAGGATTCATACGCCCGAGTGCCTCTCCTTGGGGATCACCTGTTCTATTTGTGTCAAACAGGGACGGAATTATCAGACTCTGTGTCGATTAACGTTCTCTCAATGAAGTCACAATAAAGAACAAGTACCCACTCCCCAAGATTGAAGACCTGTTCGATCAGCTGAACGGAGCCAAGGTGTTTTCCAAGATTGACCTCAGATCAGGGTACTATCAGCTAAAGATCAGACCCCAAGACATTCCGAAGACGACGTTTGTAACCCGGTATGGCCTATATGAATACACAGTCATGTCATTTGGGTTAACCAATGTCCCTGCCTACTTCATGTACCTCATGAATAAAGTCTGCATGGAGTACTTGGACAAGTTCGTTGTCGTCTTCATTGATGACATACTCATCTTCTCCAAGTCTGAAGAAGAGCATGAGCAACACTTGAGGTTGGTACTAGATAAGCTTCGAGAGCACCAACTTTATGCCATGTTTAGAAAGTGTGAATTATGGCTACATGAAGTTGGATTCTTGTGTCATGTGTTGACTGCAGAAGGGTTGTCAGTGGACCCTGCAAAGATTGAAGCCGTGACTGAATGACAATCCCCAACCACCGTGAAGGAAGTCAGGAGCTTCCTCGGACTCACATCATATTACCACAAGTTTGTGGAAGGGTTCTCGAGCATTGCCCGACCCATGACCCAACTTTTGAAGAGGGACAAGAAGTTCGAATGGACAACTAAGGGGGAGGAAAGCTTCCAGGAGCTCAAGAAGAGATTGACCACAGCCCCAGTTTTGGCCACCCCCGATATTCACAAGGAGTTTGTGATATATTGTGATGCATCGAGAATCGGGCTTGGAGGTGTTCTGATGCAAGAAGGCAGAGTTGTAGAATATCTATCCAGACAACTACGTCCTCATGAAGAAAACTACGCTACACATGATCTTGAGTTGGCAGCCGTGGTTCATGCCTTGAAGACATGGCGACATTACCTTCTGGGGAAGCGATGTGAGATATACACAGACCACAAGAGTTTGAAGTATATTTTCACTCAGAGGGAATTTAACATGAGACAGCGAAGATGGTTGGAGTTGATCAAGGATTACGACCTCAGTGTTCAGTACCACACCGGAAAGGCCAACCTGGTAGCATACGCCTTAAGTAGAAAGGCTTGTTCCTTGAATGCCGTGATTAAGGAAAGGCTACCCGCCCTTTATGAAGAACTTTAAAGCTTCAGGTTGGAACTAGTTGCACCTGGATTCCTCACTAACCTTGAAGCAAAGCCTACCTTGACGGATGATATCAAAGAAGCTCAGAAGGGGCACGAGAGCATTGAAGGCATCAAGAGGAAGATCAAGGCAGGTAAGGCCTCATGATTCTCAGTGGATGAACAAGGAGTTGTATGGTTCGGGAATTGCATCTGTGTACGCAACAAAGAGGAGCTCAAGAACTTGATCTTGGAAGACGCTCATGACACTTCATACTCCATCCATCCTGGAGGGACTAAGATGTATCAAGACCTCAAGGCAAGATTCTGGTGGCATGGCATGAAGCGGGAAATAGGCACATTTGTTGCTAAGTGTGACATATGCCAGGGAGTCAAAGATGAGCATAAACGGCCCGCTAGGCTATTGCAACCTCTCAAAGTGCCTGAATGGAAGTGGGACAAAGTCGGGATGGATTTCATCACCGGATTACCAAGGTCGAGTAAAGGACATGATTCCATTTGGGTCATTGTCGATCACCTGACCAAAGTAGCCCATTTCATCCCTGTCCGGACCACCTATGATGGAAGCCAGCTAGCAAACCTCTACATCAACCGCATTGTAAGTCTTCACGGAGTTCCAAAGGAGATCGTGTCAGATCGAGGAACCCAGTTCACCTCAAGATTCTAGAAGAAGTTTCAAGAAGCCATGGGAACCAAGCTCTCCTTCAGCACTGCTTTTCACCCCTAGACCGGTGGGCAAATAGACCGAGTAAATTAGATACTCGAAGATATGCTCCGCGCTTGTGTTTTGGCATATGGAGCCAAGTGGGCATATTGCCTACCTTTTGCTAAGTTCTCCTACAACAACAACTATCAGTTGATTCTTTAGATGACGCCATTTGAGGTGTTGTATGGATATAAGTGTTGTACTCCCCTCAACTTGTCAGAGACTAGAGAAGGATTAGTTTATGGACGAGATATCCTCCACGAGGCAGAAGAGCAAGTACAACTCGTCCGGGAGCAACTTGAGACCGCCAAGGCAAGACAAAAGAGCCACGTCGACTCTCGCCACGGAGAAGTGAGCTTCGACAACGGAGATCATGTCTATCTTCGAGTCACACCTCTTAAAGGAATCAAGCGTTTCCACGTCAAAGGAAAGCTTGCACCCAGGTACATTGGCCCCTTCAAAGTCACTGCAAGACAAGGAGAAGTTGCCTATCAACTAGAGCTACCTTCTGAGCTATCAGATGTGCACAACATCTTTCACGTGTCACAACTCCGGAAGTGTCTCCAAGTTCCCAACTGCCCCGACCTCTACAAGGACATCGCCCATCAAGCCATCGACCTTCAGCTAGAACTCACTTATCGTGAGAGGCTAGTTCGCATTCTGGATGAGGCAGAACGTTGCACCCGAAGCCGCATCATCAAGTACTTCAAGGTCCAATGGAGCAACCACACTCAAGATGAACCAACCTGGGAGCGTGAAGACTACCTTAGATCTGAGTTCCCTTATCTTTTTAGCACTTAGCCTAGGAATCTCAAGGATTAGATTCTTGTAAGGGGGGTAGGTTTATCACACCCGTGTTTGTATCACCTTGTTATGCTTGGATTTTCAAAATTTGGAACCAATTAAAACTTTTTCAGTGCTTGTGCTTGTTTGATTTGGTGTTTGTTGCTTGTTTGGTTGTTTGTGTATGGCACTCTTAGATTCTATCCCTCTTCATATTTATCTTCCCTGACCCAAACTTCTTGCCCAATGATCATGCCATGTGAATAGTGTCGAAAACTATTTTTATCAAATATTATTTTGACCAAAAAGGATTTATTCAAATTAGGTTTTCAAAAACCCTCGAGTTGGGGTTTGCACTGCAAGTCCTCAAATTGGGTGGATCCTTTTTCCCAAAGGCTTTACTTCAAACCTACTATATATTGCTTTCCAAAACCACCAAATACTAATTTTAAAGATTATTTTAATATTTTATTTAAAGGCCTTTTCTTAAGGCCAGAAATGGTCTTTCATAGGGAAAAATTATTTAAATGCTTTCAAAATATTTGAGGAAATTTAGGGAAACTCAGTGAACATATATTTTTGATATATATGAGTTTCAACACATGGCCATGTTCAAAATAATGGGCAAAACCCCTCAAAACCCTTTCTGTCCAAATCAAGCTTTTGACATATTTCTATAAGAAATATTCCCAATAAATTCCAAGAAAATTCCAGCAAGGAAACATTGTCATAGGAGATGATCTTGCAAAGTGTCATCTCAATCCAAGTTGATTTGATTCATCAAACTATTCCAAAACCCTCCCTGTCCAGATTCAAATTTGAACAAGTTTACATTGTGAAGTTTCTTCCCTTGACCCCAAACTTTGTGGACATGTTCTAATCACCAAATAATGATGCTACACTAAGTGGTGCATCAAGAGGATTAGCTTAGCATGACTATATCTATAGAAACCAGATTTTGTTGATTTCTAGGGTTCCACAAAGTTACATTGTGAACTTTCATCAATCCATATCAAACTTTGTGATCAGGCCTATTTCTAACCACCATTTGACCCTGTCAATTCCTATGGCAAGACGTCCATTTACTTGTCCTAATCTCTATCAAACACCTTCTGGCCATTTCTAAAAACTACTGTTTTCACCACATCTACCCTTCCCCTTGTTCTCAAATTTTACCACAACTATCTATTGTTGCATTTCACCTCCAGTATTTTTCTCTAGCCAAGAGTCAATGGGTAAGTGGGGCAAAACCAACATTAACCCCCTGGATAGCAAGGACAATAACATTTCTACCCTCTCCCCCTCTCCATTTCTTTTCTCCCTAGCCCCCCTAGCCCCTAGAGCATCTTCAGATCGTCCAGGAGATAGTAGACATGCAGGGGCACGTCCAGAGCAAACAAGCATGCCATGGCATGCCAAAGGCATGCTCTGGAGCACGCTACAGTGCATGCCCACACTATAGCAGGAGCATCCCGAGGGCCCCTGACAGCCTTCAGATGGGGGAAGCTGTCCCCCGAGGTGCCCTCGGCGTCCGCAACCCTCCAAAGTGTTTGTCCCCTCCTCCCTGGCTCTCTCTCACCCCTTGTCACGCGTGTCCAACGCCGCCTGAGCCGGCCAACGCATGATCTCACACGCGCGGGAGCTAGGGCCTACCTCCTCTCTCTCTCCCTTCCCCTGGACATGGACCATGCCTAGGAACACCCTAGGCACGCTCTCCCCCTCCCCCGCGCCCTCCAGCGGTCGTTTCACCATCGCTGACGCGCCATGATGTGGTGGGCCGCTCCTCCCCTATAAATAGGGCCTCCCCTAAGCCCCTCTCCTCTCCCTTGGTCCCCTTCCCTGCCTAGTCGACGCCCGGCCAGGCCCCAGCTCCTCTCCCTCCCTGTGTGTTCGGGATCGAGACGAGTGCCGCCGCTTCGGGCCGCCGGTTTTCGCGAGGTAACAGCCTCCTCCGCCCTCGTTTGACCCCGATATGGATCCCCCGCTTCCTCCTCACCTGTTTCCCCCTCGCCCCGTCCTATTTGTAGCACGGAACGACCCCGGTGATCACTCCTGAAGCTCCTCTGCAGCGGCTTCTTCATCGCCGGCGACCAGGGCCTCCCAGCGGCTGCCTCCACCTCTCCCAAAACGGTGACTCAGCCCCGAGACCACTCTCACATTCACTTGCCATCACCGTGCCCCGCACCGCCGCTGGTGAGCTCCTCTGCTCCCTATCGCGAGGTGAGGGATGATAGGTGGAGCCCACCTATCATACCCTCATTCCCCCCTGTGCCACCGACTGGTAGGGCCTGCCTGTCGGGTTCGAACCCATCGGTTGCGCATGCACTGCTTCGCCTTGGGCCAGTTTATTCCTGGGCCGGCTGAGATGTGGTTGGATTCGGCCCAACTAAGCAGTGAAGCTTTTCCCTTTTTCTTTTTCTTCAACTTCCAAAAATATCACACATTAGAAAATAAGTCCAATGCCCAATATTTTTACCATAAATCCTAGAATATTATGTAGATTTTAATAGTGCCATTTGTAAAATATTTTGAAAATATTTTATGTATTGTTTTATTTTAAAACCCCTTTTTGGCATTTTTGGCCACTGTTAAAAAGAGTTTTGAAAACCTTTTTCATACCAAAACCTTAGAGGAACATTTGTAGAATAGATTGTAGTATTTGTCAGAGTAGGGCAACAATTTAGATGTAGATTTTGCGTTCTATTTTTACAGAGATGCTTATTATTGCCCTTTTATTTCGCGACGATAGATTGCGTTGTTGACGAGAGAGTTGGACCCGAAGACTTTGAAGACCCTGAAGACTTTGTTGAGCTAGACAAGCAGCCTTTGACCATGTTAGGAAACCATTTTTATTGCATGTCATATAGCACTTTACTTTCGTTATATTGGATCATGTGGGGTAGAGACCATTTTATTGGATTGCTTCCGATACTTTTGCCGTTGACACTTGCATCGTGCATGACCCTACCACCGTATGAGGGTTATGCGGGTGGTTGTAGATAGGATGCTAGTAGATGCTACGCAAGGGGGTTCGGGATTATGGATGGTGATGGAAATAAAGAGGTGATTTCAAATACTTGTCAAAAACCCCGTTGGGTGCCCCTAATGCCCGAGGGAGATGATGATGAGTTGGGTGACCACTTGAGAAAGAAGTGGTGTGTCGGAGCAAGTTGAGTGTGTTTTTGAAAACCGATTAGATTCAAGATTTGTCGACCGTCCCAACCTTACATGTGCAACCACGATACCCCTTATGGGACGGGGCTTTGTTGATTACCTTGGTCGGTACTGACAAGGAGCCCGCATTACTAGTGGTGGGAGTGGTGTGGTCACTCTCGATACGGGGTTGTGCCGGTATGGACGATCATGCGCTGTCTTCACAGGCACTAGGCACACTGTTGCGTGCCCTCATGGATGATACGTGTGATGTATATCATGAGGGATGGCACTAACAAGTGGACTCTTTGTTTAGTATCGCTAGGGGAAAGGCAATGTTCGGGTGCTTACCTCGGGTATGTCAAATACCGCAAGTTGTGGATGACACGTAGTCCCCCGAGTCTTGTGGGTAAAGTGTGCAACCTCTGGAGAGTGTAAAACTATTCGAATAGCCATGTCCACGGTTAAGGACAGTTGGGTGGTGCTACTTAGACTATGTCTAGATGTTTTCATAAAATTTGGTGTGTGTATGTGTGTGTGCGAGAGACAGGAGGATGATGCTTGAGACAAGTCTGAAGACTTGATGTGATGAACGAACATGACATGTTCAACCCCTGCTTATGATGATATCTGTAACTTGCTCATATGGATATCTTCCAACTATTGATGCAGGCTTACACACAGTTACTTGAACATGACATTACAATTAAAATTAGCTTTCCGCAAAATACCTACTTAGTGCTATATCATGCATCATTATTACCTTGTTCCACAACATGGGTTGCTTGCGAGTACATTCAAACTACTCATTGGCTTGCCACTGGTTATTTAATTGGCCAGGCATGGAAGAATAGGAGTACGGTGAAGAGTTCGTTGGTGACGAACAAGCAAACTAGGACGCTTCCCAGCCACAATGCATGTAGGTTAAGGCATATGGCAATGGGTTCCTGCTTTTGATCAAGATTTCCGCTGCTTGTTCTATTTAAGCATTTGTCCCTTGTGTCCCTATCTATGTAAGACGAGGCCTCCATGGTTTTTATTTGTGTAAGACGCTAAATGTGGATGTAAGACTCTTGTTATTCAGCTTCTTTGTGTTCAGTGAGCATTGATCTCTGGGATCATTATCCACGTGCATTCGGTTATCACGACTTATGAGTCGGCGTCCCCACAAAACCCTAGATAGACTCAGCCAAACCCTAGCCACTTCAGTACAACTGATTCCATACTGGTGCCATCGAGTTCAGGCTGCCAACTTTCTCTTACAAAAGTTCATAGTTTCGATCCCTTTGAGATTGTTGAATTGGCGTCACCAAGAATGGGCATTCTGACCGTTGGTCACCTTATCGATGCAACCGAGATTCCTATATCGGTCCCTCCGATATTCAAAAGTTGCCACATTTTGGTCACTTCGATACCACCGAGATTAACACATCGGTGTCACCGAGTTGGTCATTTTGTGTGTAATGGTTGGATTTTTGGGGATACCTATATATACCCCTTCATCACCACCTACTCGAAATAGATGCACTCAGAACCATTCCATACCAATCCTATCAGTTTTCCGAGAGAGAACCATCTACCCTTGTGTTGAGGTCAAGATCTTCCACTCCAACCATATGGATCTTGATTTCTAGGCTCCTCAAGTTGCTTTCCACCAATCCCATCTCTTCTACCAATCCATATCTGTGAGAGAGTGATTGTGTGTTGAGGAGTCTATCATCTTGCAGCACAAGAGCAAGGAGTTCATCGACATTACCGAGCCCATTACCTTTTGGAGGGTGGTTCATCCTAGATTGGTTAGGTGTCTCTTGGGAGCCTCCTCCTTCATGTTGTGGAGTGAACCAAGAAGTTTGTAAGGGCAAGGAGATCGCCTACTTCGTGAAGATATACCCTGAGTAAGGCTAGTCCTCCATGGACATAGGCCGTCATGGTATAGTCAAGGTTGCTACTTCATGGACCCTTATGGGTGGAGCCCTCCGTGGACTCTTGCGACCGTTACCCTCCGTGGGTTGAAGACTCCATAAACGTGGACGTATGATAGCACCACCTATTGGAACCACGGGAAAAATCCTTGCGTCTCCAAATATGTGTGATCTCCATATATCATCTCTTTACTTCATGTGCAATGTATTTATTTTCCACTGCTATATTTGTTGACATGCATGTGTAGGGTATATAGTCTTGATAGCCTTTCTAAAACAGTTAACATCTGCCAACCAATTAGTCTATTCACCCCCTCTAGACACTCTTCTAGGGGTCCCTCAATTGGTATTAGAGCATTGGTTTCCATTGCATCGGTTTAATGACCGAGGAGGAAGATGGATGTGTCTAGTATAGGGAGTTTTAGTTTTAGAGTGACTATTCTTGATGGAGAGTATTATAGTCAATGGAAAACTTTGGTGCTTGATTTGTTTAATGAATTTCAAGTAAGCAAATATGTTATGCACCCCTATGAGCCTCCCATTGATGAATTGCATCCCACACAAGAAGAGGAAATTAACATGCTTGGTAGCCTAAGAAGTGTCAATCGTATTGTTAGAGGTTTACTAAGATTTGTGCTTTCTCAATTGAAGAACTTTGCATGTGCCTATACCTTGTCTACTATTTGGAGAAACAATATCCAAATATTTCCTTAGTAAATATTGATGAAATTCTTCATAAAACTGTTTCTTTTCATAAAATGAAGCCTAGTGATCCTAACTTTGATAAATGCCTATTTGAGCTGTGTAATCTTATGCGTGCTAAAGGAGATGTCACCACTATCAACAACATTGTCTTTGAAGCCATTCGCATTCATAATCTTGAACATTGTCATGATCACAATTCTAACGGAACTCTTGTTCTGTATGACGAGGATTTCCCACTTGATGATGACAATGTGGAACATGGCTACCTTGGTGAAGATGAGCTATTTGACATCGAATATGAGAAGATCATTAAGAATCTAAGTGTCATGGCAAACTTCAAGGATTATATGTTCGGAGGAAAATAGTGGATTCTCGAAAGTGGGCGTACGAATCATATGACTAGTGATAAAGACATGTTCCAAGAGATCAGGCCTAATCAAGGTCCTCGAAGGTAAGTGACCTTTGGAGACAACTCTAAGGGTAAGGTACTTGGCCTTGGTAAGGTGGCCATATCACATGATAGCTCTATTCAAAAATGTTATGCTTGTTGAATCCCTTGGATACAATCTTCTTTCCATATCTAGACTTGTCGACTTCGGTTTCGGTGTGTTATTCACGAAAGTAGATTGCCAAGTGTTTCGTCAAGATAATCATAAAATGGTCTTGACCACTTTCTGTAGAGGTCATCTATACATTGTTGATTTCACTAAGAGATCCAAGCCTCGTACTTGTTTAATTGCTAAATCCTCTAAAGGTTCACTTTGGCATAGAAGACTCGGACATGTAGGCATGCACAATCTAGATAAGCTAATCAAATGTGATCATATACTTGGAGTTAAATATGTTATCTTTGACAAAGATAGACTTTGTAGTGCTTGTCAAGCTAGAAAACAAGTAGGTGCAAGTCATCCTGTTAAGAATATCACGACTACTAGGAGACCACTCGAGTTACTTCACATGGATCTTTTTGGTCCCAATGCTTACAAGCGTCTCGGTGGAAATTCCTATGGTCTAGTTATAGTTGATGATTTTTCCAGATTTACGTGGGTATTCTTTCTAAATCGTCGTACTAAATTTGCTCCTAAATCTCATGAAGGATTCCTACTTGGTTATGGATCGAGCTCTCACACTTACTGTGTCTACAACAACTTCACTCGAAAAGTTAAAGAGACGGTAGATGTGAAGTTTGATGAATCTAATGGTTTGCAAGTCGAACAATTGCCAAATGATGTAGGTGATAATGACACTTCGGAAGCTATCCTAGATTTACCCATTGGCAAGATTCGTCCCATGTAGGTGAAGGAAAGTACTTCATCAACTCAAGTGGAAGCCCCTAATTCACAACAAGGTGAACCACAACATGACATGGAGGCATCCACAAGCGGCACACGACAAGATGAAGACGAGGAGGAAGTACATCATGAAGATCCACCACAACCTCCTTCACCATCACCTCAAGGAGATGATCATGTTAACAACAACGAAGATGAAGGAAATGATGATGAAGAAGAAGCTCCACCATCCAACAATCGGAAGCTGACTCGAGTTCGAGCACAAGTAATCAAGAACCATCCCTTATCCCTTAAACCAAATCTTTGGAGATATCCAAACCGGGAGAATCGCTCGCTCTGAAACACGTCTAGCTAACTTTTGTGAGCATTATTCATTCATATCTAGCATTGAGCCTTTGAAGGTAGTACAAGCTCTGGAAGATGTGGATTGGCTGAACACTATGCATGAACAGCTTCACAACTTCGAAAGAAATGAAGTATGGACACTCGTGGAGAAGCCCGGAGATGAGCACAACATCATCATAACAAAATGGGTGTTTCAGAAGAAGCAGGACGAAGACGGTCAAGTCATACGCAACAAGGCACGTTTCGTGGCCCAAGGATATACTCAAGTCGATAGTATGGACTGTGGTGAGAATTCTGCCCCCGTTGCTAGACTAGAAGCTATTCGTATTCTTCTTGCCTATGCTAATCGCCATGATATCATGCTTTATAAAATGGATATAAAAAGTGCGTTTTTAAATGGTGAAATTGAAGATGAGGTTTATGTTAAGCAACCACCTGGTTTTGTGAATCCTAAGAAACCTAATCATGTTTACAAGCTTCATAAATCCCTTTATGGTCTTAAGCAAGCCCCTCATGCTTGGTACAAATGCTTAACGAAGTTCCTCATTGAAAAAGGTTTTGAAATTGGTAAAATTGGTGCTACCTTGTTCACTAAGAGAGTTAATGGAGAATTATTTGTATGCCAAATCTATGTGGATGATATTATCTTTGGCTCCACTAACCCTCAATTTAGTGAAAGATTTGGAAGGTGGATGTCCGAGAAGTATGAGATGTCTATGATGTGCGAGCTGAAATTCTTTCTTGGATTACAAATCAAGCAATCAAGAGAAGGAACTTTCATCTCTCAAACTAATTATACCAAGGACTTGATCAAGAAATTCAGCATGCAAGAGTGCAAAGGTATGAAAACTCCCATGCCAACTAGTTGACATGCTGATCTAACCAAGGAAGTTGAACCGGTTGATCAAAAAGTTTATCAATCTATCATTGGTTCATTGCTATATCTATGTGCATCTCGACCCGATATTATGCTTAGTGTTTTCATGCGTGCTAGATATGAAGCTGCACCTAAGGAGTTTCATCTTTCGGCCGTAAAACGTATTGTGATATACTTGATACAAACACCAAACTTTGGCCTTTGTATCCCAAGGGATATTCTTTTAACCTTGTTGCCTATTCCGATTCGGACTATGTCGGCGACAAGGTTGATAGAAAATCCACCTCAGGTACTTCTCAATTTTGCGGTAGATCTCTTGTGTCTTGGTCTTCCAAGAAACAAAACTCGGTATCTCTATCTCCTACCGAAGCTGAGTATATTGCTGCTGGATCTTGTTGTGCGCAGTTACTATGGATGACACAAACACTTAAGGATTATGGAATCCATGTTAAAAATGTGCCAATACTTTGTGACAATGAAAGTGCTATTAAGATTTGTCATAATCCCGTGCAACATTCGCGAACTAAGCATATTCAAGTTCGACATGATATCATTCTTGATCATGTTGCCAAAGGAGATATTAATCTTAAGCATGTTTGCACTAACAAGCAATTGGCCGATATCTTTACTAAGCAACTTGATGAGAATTTTTTTTGTTACTTGAGGAGTGAGTTGAACATCATTGATGCTTCAAACATGAGCTAGACTCACTCGGATGCTTGCAAGGGCATAAGCTTTCTTGATACTTCCATGATATTGCTAACATGATATCTTATGCCATGGAATCCTATGCTCCCTTGTATTGCATCTAGCAGTTTGTAGCTACTTGGAAGAACTTCATTCCATGAGATTGCAACCAACTCCAATTATAAGCAATCTTGTCGTGACCAAGTATCCACAACCCTTCTTAATGCTGGAAGGAGGAAGACAACAAAAAACATATCCTTGACATTTACTTGATATTTATTGCGAAATCTCTGAATTGGTATCATGTCAAATGGATATACCCCTTATTCTTCCTTGCATGACTAACCCTTGTAGGTAACAAGTGTACAAGAACGAGAAGGATATCTCCCAACTCTATATGTTCTTCATCAACCTCGAGCATCCTCAACAAGTTCACCTACAAGCAACGTCATCAACATCACTCAAAGGTATGCTCTCATATCCTTGAAAAGGCTTTACTACAAGTCATGATCTAAAGCAACTCAAGAGATATGAACACATTAAAATGCTTAATCGAAAAATGATAATCCCATTCGAGCTTAACGTAGAGTATCACCTATGATCATGTGTTCTTGCTAGGCTCCTATGTCAATATACTCTAATATAGATGACCTCGTCACCGCCCATCATCTAGTTAAGATTCTCGTGTGGTTTGTTCTCTACTTGCATGATCTCTCATAACCACTCAAATCTTTTCTAAGATGATGCCCTTTTTCTTTTCTTTTGGAAATATTTTCTTTTGATTCTTTGAAAAACAGATGCTTGGTCCCTTATTCTTTACTTTCTGATTTAGCCTCGGAGTCGCCGACTCAGATATCTCGGTTCTACTGAAACTGCAGACAAGTTGCACTACAAAATCTCTGTACCACCGACCTATCTGTCTTGGAGTCCCTGAATTGTTTTCCTTATCTTATCTGCTTTTTGTTACTTCGATGATCCCTCATAAAACAAATTGGGGGAGAATAACAAACAACACTTAGGGGGAGAAATTCTTTATTCGAAAAGAAGACTAATATTTGGCACAGGGAGAGAAGCTACATTCAATGATTCCCTCAGTTCTTTTCTATGAACCTTACTCCCAATGACCCTTGTTCTCAAGGATCCCTTCCTTGTCAATGATTCCTGTACCTACTCCTAACTTTGACCTTTTTGGAAATTAATGCCAAAGGGGAATAAGAACAAAGCTTCATGTGAAAGGGAGAGTTACATGCTTATGCAAAGGGGGAGGTATTATTTAGGGGGAGAGGAGAATATCAAAAGTTCACACCTGTATAAACAAGGGGAGAATAACAAAGTAAGGGGGAGAAAATTTCATGCTCTCAATAATATTCTTGTCTATTTTAGACTTTTTTCACCCTATCCAATCCCAATATCTACATGCCATGATTCAGGGGGAGAGGATGAACTACCACTTTCATATCTAAGGGGAGAAAATATCTAAAGGGTTAATACTAAAGGGAGAGACATATTAATATTAAGGATTATCATATTTTATATGTTATCCATATCTTGGTATCCTTTGAGTTCTACTGCTTTTCATTAATAGAATATTCTTGTGTTTCCTAACATTGTTTTCTCAAGTGTGTTTCTACTACTAGAATGCCAAGAACTCAAGGTAAGTATATGCATCATATCTTTGATCAAGATGATCTCTCGATTCTTGCACATATTGTTTTCAAGAGTGAAGTCTTGAACGAGGATACATCTCATTCATATATTTTGATGCATATAGACAGGATACACATGACTCCTCATATCCCTTCTTCCATATGAGTGTCCATGCATTCCAAAGCAACTATCCTCTAAAGGACTGCACACATTTAGGGGGGGGGGGCAAATCTAAGTCATTGTCTATGAAAGTCTTCATTATATAGCCACATATCTTTATTTGAAGCTTTGATTGTATGTTGTCATCAATTACCAAAAAGGTGGAGATTGGAAGCACAACATGCTCCCTTGGTGGTTTTGATAATTTATGACAACATACATTGTCTCTTCGACTAATACTTTTATCTAGTGCATTTTAGATAATAGTCCATGGAAAGTTAGGTTGGCAAAGAGATTGTGGAATACCCCAAGATGCAAGGAAATAGGTTGGCAAAGCTTCAAGCAAGAGGACTCTACATTTTATATTTGTGAGAAATCACTTTGAGTCCATAGGAAAGACAATACTATTAAAAGGGGGTAAAGTTTTGTTGGTGAACAAAATGCTCATACGTGCATAAGTGATAGCCACCAAAGACACCCACAAACTCCCCAACCAAAGTCTGTCCTAAGAAAAACACTCAAAATCGGTGCAACCAACATTTCCATCCCAGTGCCACCGATTCCAAACCCTAGACAGACTCAGCCAAACACTAGCCACTTCAGTACATCAGATTCCATACCGGTACCACCGAATTTAGGCTGCCAACTTTTTGTTACGCAAGTTCATAGTTTTGGTCCCTCCGAGATTGTTGAATTGGCGTCACCGAGAATGGGCATTCTGACCGTTGGTCACCTTATCAGTGCAACCAAGATTCCTATATTGGTCCCTCAGAGATTCAAAAGTTTCCACCTTTTGGTCACTTCGGTACCACCGACATTAACACATCGGTGTCACCGAGTTGGTCATTTTGTAGGTAATAGTTGGATTTTTGGGGATGCATATATATACCCCTTGACCACCACCTACTCGAAAGAGAAGCACTCAAAACCATTCCATACCTATCCTATCAGTTTTCTGAGAGAGAACCACCTACCCTTGTGTTGGGGTCAAGATCTTGAACTCCAACCATATGGATCTTGATTTCTATCCTCCCCAAGTTTGTTTCCCGCAATCCCATCTCTTGTACCAAGCCATATTTGTGAGAGAGTGATTGTGTGTTGAGGAGTCTATCATCTTGAAGCACAAGATAAAGGAGTTCATCGACATTACCGAGCCTATTACCTTTTGGAGGGTGGTGCCTCCTAGATTGGTTAGGTGTCGCTTGGGAGCCTCCTAGTTCATGTTGTGGAGTGAACCAAGAAGTTTGTAAGGGCAAGGAGATCGCCTACTTCGTGAAGATCTACCCCGAGTAAGGCTAGTCCTCCGTGGACGTAGGCCATCATGGTATAGTCAAGGTTGCTACTTCGTGGACCCTTATGGGTGGAGCCCTCCATGGACTCTCATGACCGTTACCCTCCGTGGGTTGAAGACTCCATAAACATGGACGTACGATATCACCACCTATCGGAACCATGGGAAAAATCATTGCATCTCCAAATGCGTTTGATCTCCATATCTCATCTCTTTACTTCATGTTCAATGTCTTTACTTTCCGCTGCTAAATTTGTTGACATGGATGTGTTGGGTATATAGTCTTGCTAGCCTTGCTAAAACTGTTAAAATCTGCCAACCAATGAACTTGGGAAAAGGTTAGATTTTAATTTACTGCTAGTAGTGTATTCACCCCCCCCTCTAGACACTCTTCTAGTGATTGCTCATTCGGGGGTGCCGGCTTTATTGTATTTAAACATAAGGAGGTATGTAAAAAAATTGGGGAAGATACATAGGTGAGGATCTAATAGCTCTAAGTATAATAAGGCCAAAGGTGAGCAATGTTCAACGTTCAGCTTGTCTCCTCTTGAGAGGTATATGTATTTGTTCGAAGGCTGTCAGGTAATATGAACCGTTGTTGAGGTTTTTGCTAATGAGGAAAGGACCCTGCCAAGGTGGTGAGAGATTGTACCTTCTTGTTTGATCCTGGATCAACCAAAGCACCAAGTCGCCCTCTTGAGAAGTACGGCTCTTAACTCTACAGCTATGATAGCGATGTAGGTATTGCTGATGTATAGCTGATCTCGCTGCTGCCAAGTCACGTTCTTCTTCCAAGGCATCCAAGGAGTCTTTACGTGCTTGTTCATTGTCAGCTTCAACATAAGCGGCAACTCAAGGAGAGTCATGTGGAATGTCACTTGGTAATACTGCCTCGGCTCCATAGACTAGAAAAAAGGGGGTGTAACCAGTGGACCTGTTGGAGTTGTCCTGATACTCCAAAGCACTGCGGGGAGTTCCTCGAACCAACAACTAGGGGTGGCCTGTTCATTGCACCATGGATGTGCCATGATGGCTAAATCGAGATGAATATGCTCACGCTGACAAACCTGCTTAATGGATCCTTTTGAAAGATTGGTACCATTATCAGTGATGATGCTATGATGGTAGCCAATGGATTAATTTTTTCAAAAACTTGACTGCTGTCTCCGCATCACAGTTGCTATCAAGCTCCACCTCAACCCACTTGGTGAATTTTTCAACTGCCACCAGCAGGTGAGTCTTCCTATCAAAAGATATCTTGAACGGGCCAACCATTTCGAGGCCCCAAAACGCAAATGGCCAAGGGATTGGGATCATGTGTGGTTCTTGAGCCGGCACATGAGCTTGCCTAGCAAATTTTTGACATCCATCGCACCTACGCACGATGTCCTCTTCGTCTGCATGAGCCGTTAACCAATAAAATCCATGAAGCAAAAGCCTTCGCCACCAAAGATCGTGAGCCATCATGGTGTCCACAGTTGCCTAGATGAATTTTGTTGAGAATTTCTTGTCCTTCCTCAGGGGCAACACAATGTTGAAGAACGTTGCTGACACTTCTCCTTTGTAACTCCCCCTTGAGTATAGTCATGGATTTTGACCGCCGAACAATCTATCGGGCAAGGGTTTCCTCTGCCGGGAGCTCGCCTCGAGCCAGATAAGCCAAGTATGGCACCGTCTAGTCAGGAATAGCATGGAGAGCCGCCACCAGGTGTGATTCTGGGTTAGGAATAGCTATATCCTCTTCAGAGGGCAATTTTACTGAAGGGTTGTGGACGATGTCCAAAAACACATTGGGGGACTGGTTTGCATTGAGAGCCGATTCGTGACAGTGCATCCACCGCCTCGTTATGCCAGTGATATATGTGGGCCACCTGGTAACCTTGGAAGTGACCCTCCATATTACTGACTGCATGCTGATAAGCCACCATGAGGGGATATTTTGAGTCCCAAGTTCCTGAGACCTGTTGGGCTACTAGGTTTGAGTCGCCCAAGCACCTAACGTGGCTCAGGTTCATCTCTTTGGCAATCATGAGCCCGTGTAAGAGGGCCTCATACTCAGCTGCATTATTAGTACAGGGGAACATGAGTCGTAAAACATAAAAAATTTTGTCACCTCTCAGAGAAGATAAAACTACTCCAACCCCCGAGCCCTCCTACTGTCTAGACCCATCAAAATGTATTGTCCAGTATGTGTTGTCTGGTCTATCTTGCGAGATTTGAAGCTCCATCCAATCATTGACGAAGTCCACCAAGGCTTGAGACTTGATTGCTGTACGGGATGTGTACTTCACATGGTGAGGGTCAGGTTCGATTGTCCACTTGGCAAAAAAAATTGACCGACTACTGTAGTGGAAAACACCCCATAGTTTTTCTTTTATTCCATATCACAGATTAGAATTTATAGGATCTAAGCTAAAGACAAAAAAGGGTGGGTTTGCTAATCACTAACCTCAAGGGAGTAAAAAGGACACCCATTTTAACAGGTCATCCCTAAGGCTAGCCTTAATTCTATGGGCTAATAAAGAAATGTCATGCTTAAAATTACACTTCCACCTGTTGAAACTAGGGCGCTCATTTCTGAAAACCTTAGCATTCCTAGTAGTCCAAATGTTCCACCAGGCAGTAAAGACCACCTTAGTGAAGAAAGGCTGGTGGAATTCTTGGCGGGCCCTTATTGACATATCTCACATGGAGTCGCCCTGCCATTGAAACTCTGTTACTAAACATGCAAGTGAAAAACAGATGATCCCTATCTTCCTTCACTCTTGCAATTCGACTAGTAGCTTCACGGGTCCGAATGATATCACCTAGGGGTGCTGAGATAACCGCAGTGATCGGATGTTCCTGAAAGAAATGCTTCAACTTCCGTCTTTCCATGAAGACTCCAAAAATCAGCATCTGCCAATGTGGGTATTGCTGTTTGGATAGGGTCCGGCCCTCACTGACAAAGTACACCGGTCGCTAAACCGGGTACTCCTTTCCTTCCTCCTTACGCTCAATGATAATTGCAACACTCACCACTTTGGAATTAGCAGCAATGTATGATAATCCCCAAGTGTAAGGAATTATCGTAGCAATTTCCAAAGGTGGAAGTGATAATTATGGAGTTTCGAACCCACAAGGAGCTAAAGGAGATCAATATTCTCTCAAGTCCTATCTACCACTGCTACGACTCTACGTACACTAAACGTTAGCTTCCATCTAGAAACGAGGAACAAAACTACGTTGTGGGTATGAAGAGGATATGTTTGCATTATATGGGAGAACTAAAATATTAAAATAGTTGTTGTTAACATAAATTTACAATATATTACTGTATATTGTAAATAGCGAGTGTCGAATAATGATGGATCGGTGTGCGGAATTATCCTCGGCAATTGTTAACAAGATCGATAATCATTATTGCAATTTTATATGAGGGAGACGCATAAGCTAACATACTTTCTCTACTAGGATCATATGCACTTATGGTTGGAAATCTAGCAAACATCAGCAACAACTAAAGATCATTAAGGTAAAACCCAACCATAGCATTAAAGTATCAAGTCCTCTTTATCCCATACACAACAACCCCCTTACTCGGGTTTAAGCTTATGTCACTCTAGCAACCTGTTGACACACAACACGTCACTGTGTACCCTCGACGCCAGGGGTGATGCACCTCAACTCACGTCGAAGGAGACCCGTCTAGAAGTGCTGTACGCAAGCAATCCGATGGGTGCTTTTGAGAACCCGAAACCCCACATGCCTGGGAGGGACCCTGTTTGGATGCACGACGGCTATGGTCTCCCCTAGGTCGACCTGATCGCCCCTAGGGCCTCGTGGATCGCTGCCCTCCAAGAATAAGAACGAACGAAGAACGAGAAGAAAGATACAAGGGTAGGGGATAGATGAACACGAAAAATTAGTAGATGTGTTTGTTAGATTGTTTGTTGTTCAATCGGCTGTCACCGCTCATCTATTTATGAGGCTGCTAGACTTTCTATACAAGAAAAGGACTCCAAATCCCGTCCAAATCTTTCCAAAATTAAAGAACTCGCATTTAGGTAAGTCCAAAACAGCAGTTGGGTTTTTAGGTTTCACAGGTTACAAACAATCTCGGATGAGGATGAGCCCAAAAGTAATTTTAACCGCTTCGACGAGGCGAACAACTTTTGACAAGATGAAGAAAATTCTTGTAGAATATTGTCTCATATGATATCATCTTGGGGGCTTAATCGGTCGAACAGTTCTTTGAATATGAAATCTCAGTACTTTGAGCATGTTTCGGCCCTTTAGATGAGGTCGGGTAGTGTTGAACCAAGCATCAAAGTTTCTCATTTTTACTATACAAAACTTTCTCATATTGAGTACTTTTGTGTTTGAGATCATCTTAAATAAGATATTGACCATGCCAAAATCTGGTGTCAACACATGCCCCCCTGTTTTTCGGTCAAGCTTGCGTGCCAAGAAATAACTTGCACAGAGTTTGTTCTATCGGCGATGTCAACACTTCATCGGCCATTTTGCATATTCTTTGGACGATAGGTATATATCATCCATCTATACTCTTAGGACGATAATTGTGTATCGGCTATTAGCAGCAAAAGTGTAGCTAATCGAACGAATGATGATGTGGTAAAACCCTGGCATGATGTAAGAAACTATATTGCATCCATGGGTAGAAATAAGTTCATGGAGGATAACCAATCATACCTAGGGATGAAATCCATGGCATTGGCATCGGTGGCATAGCTGAAGAATATGGATAATGTCTAGACCAAAGATTTTGATAGGGTGATAGAAACCTTCGGCTGAATTTTTACTATATCTTTATTCTCGTTCTTCGTTCATTCTTCTTCTTGGAGGGCAGCGATACACGAGTCCCTAGGGGCGATTAGGTCGACCTAGGGAAGCCCATAGTCGTCGTGTGTTCAGACAGGGTCCCTCCTAGGCGCGTGGGGTTTCGGGTCTAAAAAAGCGATCGCAGGATTGCTTGTGTACCACGCTTCCGGACGGGTCTCCTTCGACGTGAGGTGCGGTGCATCACCCCAGTGTCGAGGTTACACGGTGACGTGTTCGTGTGCGAACACACTTTTTGGCTAAATTGTTTACTACTTTCATTCTTCTCCTTCTTTACTTTTGTTGTACTTCTTGCAATGGAAGCTTGCACATCATTCTTGTTTTGAGTACTTCCATTGGGAACCCATGCCATGTTTCTTTTTTCAAGCTCTTGTGCACCAAGTTTTTGTAATTTCTTCTTTTGCCAATATGATAATCCGAGTGGGCGCCCCGGCTGTGATTTTTTTTGAGCTAATGACAATTCTTGTTTTACATTGTGCACTTTCAACTTCTTCCCTTCAGATTTGGCACTTGATTGACTTGCCTCGGTCCTTTTGTAGCCAATGTCAACACTTTAATTGTCACTTTTTTTACTTGATATCTCGTCTGAAATGGAACTCTTACGACCATCTCTTTTGACGCAGTAGACTTGCTCAACCACCTCCTTATTCTCCCTTGTGCTTCGGAACGATTCTTTTTTATTGAAATAGTCTTAAACATACGACTGCTCATTGAACGTTGGTCTTCTTGGAGCTCCATAATACTGGTGATATGGTTTATAATAATATGGAGAATGTGACCTTGTATCATACCTGCCATATGATGGATATGAATTTACGTGAGCATAGGGAGGCATCCACGACATTTGTATTGGCGGCCCAAAATAAGGATATGAATATGTTACATTCAAATTCTCTTCTTGACAAGACCAATCCTTGTATTTGCGCCTAGGGGGTGATCTTGATGCTTTTGCATTAGTTGGCCGATAAGCACTTTTCTCTTCACCCATCTTCTGGTATTTTTCCAATAGCTGTGCGAAAGTGACTTCTAGCTTTTTACCTTTGTGCTTACCTCGGCCTGTGCTTTCTTTGGTTGTGCTCGCATCGATCTTTGGATTTTCTTGTTGCCCCCCATTACTTAGCGTCTTCATTGCAACTTCAGTTGCACTCATGCCTTCAATAATATTTTCATTGCGTTCTTGAACAACTTCTTGTTGGAAATATTCCCTAGAGGCAATAATAAATTAGATATTATCATATTTCCTTGTTCATGATAATCGTTTATTATCCATGCTATAATTGTATTGATCGGAGACTTAGATGCATGTGTGGATACATAGACAAAACCATGTCCCTAGTATGCCTCTAATAGACTAGCTCGTTGATCAAAAGATGGTTAAGGTTTCCTAGCCATGGACATGAGATGTCATTTGATAACGGGGTCACATCATTAGGAGAATGATGTGATGGACAAGACCCAAACTGCAAACGTAGCATATGATCGTGTCAGTTTATTGCTACTGTTTTCCGCATGTCAAGTATGTGTTCCTATGACCATGAGATCATGCAACTCACAGATATCGGAGGAGTGCCTTGTGTGTATCAAACGTCGCAACGTAACTGGGTGACTATAAAGGTGCTGTACAGGTATCTCCGATGGTGTCTGTTGAGTTGGCATGGATCAAGACTGGGATTTGTTACTCCGTGTGACGGAGAGGTATCTCGGGGCCCACTCGGTAATGCAACATCACAATAAGCCTTGCAAGCAATGTGACTAATTGTTAGTTGCGGGATCTTGTATTCCGGAACGAGTAAAGAGACTTTCCGGTAACGAGGTTGAACTAGGTATGGAGATACCGACGATCGAATCTCGAGCAAGTAACATACCGAAGAACAAAGGGAACGTTACACGGGATTAACTGAATCCTTGACATAGAGGTTCGACCGATAAAGATCTTCATAGAATATGTAGGAACCAATGTGTACGTCCAGGTCCCGCCATTGGTTATTGACTGTAGAGGTGTCTCGGTCATGTCTACATAGTTCTCGAACCCGCAGGGTCTGCACACTTAAGGTTCGGTGACGTTTCGGTAGTGTAGAGTTATGTATGGTGGTGACAGAAGTTTGTTCGGAGTCCCGGATGATATCCGGACGTCACGAGGAGCTCCGGAATGGTCCGGATGTAAAGATTCATATATAGGAAGTCCCAGTTTGGTTTCCGGAAAAGTTTCGTGCTCATCGGTAGTGTACAGGGAGTGCCGGTAGTGTACCAGGAGTGCCGGTAGTGTACCCGGAGGCCTCCGGGAGGGGTATTTCGACCCAAGAGGTCCATGGGCTGTGGGAGAATAATAACAAGCCCTTAGTGGGCTGGGAAAACAGCCACAAAGGCCCATGGCGCAGGAGAGAAAGTCCTAAAGCAAAAGGTGGAAAATCAGCCAATAGGAGGCAATCCTACTCCAACTAGGATTGGAGGTGAAGTAGGATTGCTTCTCACCTCCTATTTCGGCCGACCCAAAGGCCTTGGATGCCTCTTCTCTCCTCTCGTCCTATATATACTAGTGGATTGGGTGGTTTTTGGACAGAATTTCCGGCCATGTGCTACCCGTTACACCGGTGCATAGTTTCTCCTCTAGATCGGTTTTCTGCAGCGCTTAGGCGAAGCCCTGCCGGAATTGCTCCACCACCATCACCGGAGCGCCGTCACGCTTCCGGTGAACTCTCTATCCTCTCCACCTCCTCTCGCTGGATCGAGACGGTGGCGATCGTCATCAAGCTGCACGTGTGCTGAACGCGATGGTGCCGTCCGTTCGACGCTAGATCGGAAGGACCGTGATCGAGATCGCGAGACGGTTCGTGATGTGATCACGGAACGGATCGTGATGAGTTCGTGGGACAGATCGTGATCAAGATCGTGAGACGGATCGTGATGAGTTCGCAGGACGGATCATGATGTGTTCCCGGGACGGTTCGTGATTGGATCGCGGGACGCTCGACGATTTGGATCGCGAAGAAGTTCGACTACACCAACCGCGTTTCTTAACGCTTCCCGCTTAGCGATCTACAAGGGTACGTATATCCACTCTCCCTCTCGTAGATGCTCATCACCATGGATAGGTTTGCGTGTGCGAAGGAAATTTTTTGTTTCCCATGCGACGTTCCCCAACAGTGGCATCATGAGCTAGGTTGATGGTTCGATGAGATCTCGAGTAGAACACAAAAGGTTTGTGGGTGTTGATGCTTAGATTGCTTCCTCCGTTGGTCGGATTTTGGTTCAAAGGGATTGTGAGATGAATTGGCCCGGACCAACATTACTCGTACGCTTACGAGAGACCGGTTCCCTCGACGCAACTTGTTGCTTAGATGGCTTGCGGGTGATAGTTTCTCTCACTTTAGTTGGATCGGATCTGACAAAGGCGGTCCTTGAGAAGGTTGAAAAGCAATCTATGTATCACCGTTGTGGTTTATGCATAGGTGAGAATTGTTCTTGCTAGATACCCATAGCAGCCACGTAAAACATGCAACAACAATTAGAGGACGTCTAACTTGTTTTTGCAGGGTATGTTGTGATGTGATATGGCCAATTACATGATGAGATATATGTGATGTATGAGATGATCATGTGATGTATAGAATTTCACGACTTGCATGTCGTTGAGTACGGCAACCGGCAGGAGCCATAGGGTTCTCTTTAATTATTGTATGACCTGCGTGTCAATCATTAAGCGCTATGTAATGCTTTACTTTATGGCTAAGCGGTAGCAATAGAAGTAGAAGCAGGGCTGGCGCCACAGCTCCAATGGCAACACATTGATGGAGATCAAGATGGTGGAGATCATGGTGTTGTGCCGGTGATGATGGAGATCATGCTGGTGTTTCGAAGATGGAGATCTTAAACACAAGTTCATGGCCATATCATGTCACTTATGAATTGCATGAGATGTTAATCCTTTTATGCACCTTGTTCTGCTTAGTACGGCGGTAGCATTATAAGGTGATCCCTCACTTGAATTTAGAGATGAACTGTGTTCTCCCCGAGTGTGCACCGTTGCGAAAGTTCGTCGTGTTGAGACACCACGTGATGATCGGGTGTGATAGACTCTACGTTCACATACAACGGGTGCAAGCCAGATTTGCACGCGCAGAACACTCGGGTTAAACTCAACGAGCCTAGCATGTACAGACATGGCCTCGGAACACAAGAGACCGAAAGGTCGAGCATGAGTCATATAGTGGATATGATCAACATAATGATGTTCACCATTGAAGCCACCTTAACTCACATGATGATCGGACTTGAGTTGGTGAATTTGGATCATGTATCACTCGAATGACCCGAGGGATTTCAATTTGAGTGGGAGTTCTTAAGTAATATGATTAGTTGAACATATTATCATGAACATAGTCAATAGTGTCTTTGCAAATTATGTTGTAGAATACTAGCTCGCACTGTAGCTCCCTTAAATTTTTATATGTTCCTAGAGAAATAGAGTTTAAAGATGTTGGTAGGAATATTGCGGACTGGGTCCGTGATCTGAGGATTGTCCTCATTGCTGCATAGATGGCTTATGTCCTTAATGCACCGCTCGGTGCGCCACCCCCTCTAGCGTCGTCTATAGATGTTGTGAACATCTGACAGGCACGTTTCGATGACTACTTGATAGTTTAGTGCGTCATGAATTACGGCTTAGAATTGAGGCTCCGAAACGTTTTGAACGTCACGGAACATATGAGATGTTCTAGGAGCAGAGATTGTGATCTCAGGCTCGTGCCTGTGTTGCGAGATATGAGATCTCCAACAAGATTCTTTGCCTGTAAGATGAAGGAGTATAGCTCAATCGTTGAGCATGTACTCAGATTGTCTGGGGTACTACAATCGCTTGAATCAAGTGGGAGTTGATCTTCCAGATAAGATAGTGATTGATATAGTTCTCCAAGTCACTGTCACTAAAGCTACTAGAACTTAGTGATGAACTATAATACACCAGGGATAGAAGTATTGATCCCTGAGCTGTTCGCGATGTTTGACACCACGAAGGTAGAAATCAAGAAGGAGCGTCAAGTGTTGATGGTTAATCAAACCACTAGTTTTGAAAAGGGCAAGAGCAAGGAGGGAAACTTCATGGATAGAAAGTCAGTTGCTGCTCCAGTGAAGCAACCCAAAGTTGAACTCAAACCCGAGACTTAGTGCTTCTATTATGAGGTGAGAGGTCGCTGAAGCGGAACTACCCTAGATACTTGGTAGATAAGAAGGCTGGCAACATCGACAGAAGTATATTTGATATACGAGTTATTGATGTGTACCTTGCTAGTACTCCTAGTAGCACCTGGGAATTGGATACCGGTTCGGTTGCTAAATGTTAGTAACTCGAAATAAAAGCTACGAAATAAACGGAGAACTAGCTAAGGGTGAGGTGATGATGTGTGTTGGAAATGTTTCCAAGGTTGATGTGATCAACATCGCACGCTCTCTCTACCTTCAGGATTAGTGACGAACCTAAATAAATGTTATTTGGTGTTTTGCGTTGAGCATGAACATGATTAGATCATGTTTGTTGCAATACGGTTATTCATTTAAGTCAGAGAATAATAGTTATTCTGTTTACATGAATAATACCTTCAGTGGTCATGCACCCAGTGAGAATGGTTTGTTGAAATCTTGATCGTAGTAATACACATGTTCATAACATTGATGTCAAAAGATACAAAGTTAAATAATGATAGTACCACATACTTGTGGCACTGCCGCAAAATGTCATATTGGTATAAAGCGCATGAAGAAACTCCATGGTGATGGATATTTGGACTCATTCGATTTCGAATCGGTTGAGACATGCGAACCATGCCTCTTGGGCAAGATGACTAAAGGACCCCATTGGATGGAGCGGGCAAGTGATTCATTGGAAATGATACATGTTGATGTATGCAATCTAGTGAGTCTTGTAGCGTGCAGTGGATATCGTTATTTTCTTACCTTCACTGATGATTTGAGTAGATATAGTGTATATTTACTTAATGAAACACAAGTCTGAATCATTTGAAAGGTTCAAGCAAATTCAGAGTGAAGTTTAAAGATCATCATGACAAGAAGATAAAAATGACTGCGATATGATCGTGGAGGTGAATATCTAAGTCACCAGTTTGGCATACAACTTAAGACAATGTGAAAGTTGTTTCACAACTAAATGCCACCTGGAACACCATAGTGTGATGGTGTGTCCGAACATCATAGTTATGCTCTATTGGACATGGTGCGTGCTATGATGTCTCTTGTTGTTTTACTACTATAATTTTGGGGTTATGCATTAGAGACAACTACATTCACTTTAAATAGGGCACCATCTAAATCCGTTGAGATGACACCATGTGAATTATGGTTTGATAGAAACCTAAGCTGTCATTTCTTAATACTTGGGGCTGCGACACTTGTGTGGAAAATGTTTTCACCTAATGAGGTCGAACCCAAGGTGGACAAATGCATCTTCATAGAATACCCTAAGATCAGTTGGGTGAACCTTCTATCTCAAATTCAAGTGCAAAGTGTTTGTTACTAAAACGGATCCTTTCTCGAGGAAAAGTTTCTCTCAAAAGAATTAAGTGGGAGGAAGATAGAACTTGATGAGGTTGTTAAAACTTTGTTCAACCAAAGAGTAGCGCAGCACAGGATGTTGTTTCTGTGAAGCCTACGTTAGTTGAAGAGGAAGTTAATGATGATGATCATGAAGCTTCAAGATCAAGTTACTATCGAACTTCGTAGGTCGAGAAGGATGTGTACTGCTCCTATGCGGTACGACAACCCTGTCTTGGAGGTCATGTTGTTGGACAAATGATGAACCTACGAGCTATGGAGAAGCGATGATGGGCCCGGATTTCGACAAATGGTTGGAGGCCATGAAATCCGAGATAGGATCCATGTATGAAAACCAAGTGTAGACTTTGGTAGACTTGCTCGTTGGACGGCAGGTCGTTGAGTACAAATGGATCTTTAAAATGAAGACAGACACTGATGGTGAATGTCACTATTTGTAAAGCTCGACTTGTTGCAAAGATGTTTGTGACAAGTTCAACGAGTTGACTATGATGAGACTTTCTCACTCGTAGTGGTGCTAAAGTCTGTTGGAATTATGTTAGCAGTTGCTGTGTTTTCAATTATGAAATCTGGCAGATGGATGTCAAAACATCGTTTCCTTGACGGTTTACTTGAGGAAAGGTTGTATGTGATACAACCAGAAGGTTTTGTCAGGCCTAAGGATGCTAAAAGGTGTGCAAGCTTCGGTGATCCTTCCATGGACTGAAGCAAGCATCTCGGAGTTGGAATATACGCTTTGATGAGGTGATCAAAATTTTGATGTTTATACAAAGTTTACGAGAAACTTGTATTTGCAATAAAGTGAGTGGAACACTATAGAATTTCTGATAAGTATATGTGGATGACATATTGTTGATCAGAAATAATGTAGAGTTTCTGGAAAGCATAAAACGGTCATTTGGAAAGTGATTTTCAAAGGAAGACCTGGATGAAGCTACCTAATTGTTGAGCATCAAAATCTATGGAGATAGATCAAGATGCTCGATGAGACTTTCAATGAGTGCATACCTTGACAAGATTTTGAAAGAGTTCAAAATGGATCAGTCAGAGAAAGAGTTCTCCCCTCATTTGTAAGGTGTGAAAGTTGAGTGAGACTCAAAGCTCGACAACGGCGGAAGAAGGAGAAAGGACGAACATCGTCCCCTATGCCTTAGCCATAGGCTCTATATTATGCCATGCTGTGTACCGCACCTGTGTGTGCCTTGCCATGAGTCCGTCAGGGGGTACAAGAGTGAACCAGGAGTGGGTCACTGGACAGCGGTCAAGATTATCCTCAGTAACTAAGAGACTGAGGAGATGTTTCTCGATTATGGAGGTGATAAAGAGTTCGTCGTAAGGAGTTACGTCGATACAAGCTTTAACACTAATCTGGATGACTCGTAGTAGCAATCTGGATACGTATAGTGGAGCAGCCATTTGGAATGGTACCGAGCGGAGTGTGGTAGCAGTGTTTACAGTTTGACATAGGTATTTGCAAAGTGCACACGGATCTGAATGTTACAGACCCGTTGACTATAAGACCTCTCTCACATGCAAAGCATGATCGAGCCCCAGAACTCGTTGGGTGTTAGATTCATAACAATGCGAATCACATGGTGATGTGAACTAGATTATTGACTCTAGTGCAAGTGGGAGACTGTTGGAAATATGCCCTAGAGGCAATAATAAATTAGATATTATCATATTTCCTTGTTCATGATAATCTTTATTATCCATGCTATAATTGCATTGATCGGAGACTTAGATGCATGTGTGGATACATAGACAAAACCATGTCCCTAGTATGCCTCTAATAGACTAGCTCGTTGATCAAAAGATGGTTAAGGTTTCCTAGCCATGGACATGAGATGTCATTTGATAACGGGGTCACATCATTAGGAGAATGATGTGATGGACAAGACCCAAACTGCAAACGTAGCATATGATCGTGTCAGTTTATTGCTATTGTTTTCCGCATGTCAAGTACGTGTTCCTATGACCATGAGATCATGCAACTCACAGATATCGGAGGAGTGCCTTGTGTGTATCAAACGTCGCAATGTAACTGGGTGACTATAAAGGTGCTCTACAGGTATCTCCGATGGTGTCTGTTGAGTTGGCATGGATCAAGACTGGGATTTGTTACTCCGTGTGACGGAGAGGTATCTCGGGGCCCACTCGGTAATGCAACATCACAATAAGCCTTGCAAGCAATGTGACTAATTGTTAGTTGTGGGATCTTGTATTAAGGAATGAGTAAAGAGACTTTCCGGTAACGAGGTTGAACTAGGTATGGAGATACCGACGATCGAATCTCGGGCAAGTAACATACCGAAGAACAAAGGGAACGTTATACGGGATTAACTGAATCCTTGACATAGAGGTTCGACCGATAAAGATCTTCGTAGAATATGTTGGAACCAATGTGGACGTCCAGGTCCCGCCATTGGTTATTGACCGTAGAGGTGTCTCGGTCATGTCTACATAGTTCTCGAACCTGCAGGGTCTGCACACTTAGGGTTCGGTGACGTTTCGGTAGTGTAGAGTTATGTATGGTGGTGACCGAAGTTTGTTCGGAGTCCTGGATGAGATCCCGGACATCACGAGGAGCTCCGGAATGGTCCAGAGGTAAAGATTCATATATAGGAAGTCCCAGTTTGGTTTCCGGAAAAGTTTCGGGCTCATCGGTAGTGTACCGGGAGTGCCCGTAGTGTACCGGGAGGCTTCCGGGAGGGGTATTTCGACCCCAAGAGGTCCATGGGCTGTGGGAGAATAATAACCAGACCTTAGTGGGCTGGGAAAGCAGCCACAAAGGCCCATGGCGCAGGAGAGAAAGTCCTAAAGCAAAAAGTGGAAAATCAGCCAATAGGAGGCAATCCTACTCCAACTAGGATTGGAGGTGAAGTAGGATTGCTTCCCACCTCCTATTTCGGCCGACCCAAAGGACTTGGCTGCCTCTTCTCTCCTCTCCTCCTATATATACTAGTGGGTTGGGTGGTTTTTGGAAAGAATTTCCGGCCACGTGCTACCCGTTACACCGGTGCATAGTTTCTCCTCTAGATCGGGTTTCTGCACGCTTAGGCGAAGCCCTGCCGGAATTGCTCCACCACCATCACCGGAGCGCCGTCATGCTGCCGGTGAACTCTCTCTCCTCTCCACCTCCTCTCGCTGGATCGATACGGTGGAGATCTTCATCAAGCTGCACGTGTGCTGAACGCGGAGGTGCCGTCCGTTCGGCGCTAGATCGGAAGGACCGTGATCGAGATCGCGAGATGGTTCGTGATGTGATCATGGAATGGATCGTGATGAGTTCGCGGGACAGATCGTGATCAAGATCGTGAGACGGATCGTGATGAGTTCGTGGGACGGATCATGATGTGTTCGCGGGACGGTTCGTGATTGGATCGCGGGACGCTCGGCGATTTGGATCGCGAAGAAGTTCGACTACACCAACCGCGTTTCTTAACGCTTCCCTCTTAGCGATCTACAAGGGTACGTAGAACCACTCTCCCTCTCGTAGATGCTCATCACCATGGATAGGTTTGCGTGTGCGTAGGAAAATTTTTGTTTCCCATGCGACGGTCCCCAACACTTCTTTAATGAAAGCTTGATTCCATTATACGTTGTTTTTACCTTGTCGTGTTTGAATGGATTGGCTTGAAGTAGCCGATGCAAAAACTGTTTGCCATCAGGACCAATCAGAATAGACTGGTCATCTTTTGGTGTTTCAACAAATTTCAATCGTCCTTTGTCTATGGCCGATTTACCTATTTGACAAAACATATTGCAATCCTAAACATTATGCTTGAACGAATCATGAAACTTACAATACATTCGTCCATGAATGAAAGGCTTGACATGGTGATCAAGAATTCTAATATAATTATTTCTCAACAACAAATCAAAAATTTGATCACAGATGTTCGAATTGAAGTTAAACTTCTTGTTTTCTAGCCGATCTTGATGTGGGAACGGCTTTGAAACTAAGCACGTGAATGGTTCAGATTTGGCATCTTTCCATTTGGCTATGAATTTTCTCTCACATTCTAATTCAAATTACATTGGGTAAGATATTATATTAGCATCATCTTTCTCAAAAGAATTTAACCTTCGCTTTAAATTTCTGAAACGAAAATAGTTAGAACACACATGTCTCAATTGAGACTAAGTGCAAGCCAGGTATGTGACAAGCAAAGCTAGCCAATTAGATATTAAATTTTGATAAAACAATGGGGAAAACTTTGGCTGCAATAATAAGTCAATATCTGTCTTTATAAATGGCACAATAGGTTGACCGATATGTTCTATAACAATTTTATTGCTAACAAGTAAATTACCCTTCTTCATTGGTCTTTCAAAATTACTTATGAGAGTTTTTCTAATAGATGTGTCAACAATAAAGTTGCGACCAAATAGGAAAATAGGTAAATCACTTGCTAGACGTACCTCTTCAAGTATGTTGGGAGAGCATAATGGTTGTTTGATATGAACAATAGCTTGCTCCACTTTTGGATAACTCTCCAACGCCTTATCGTCCGCCTTTAACATAATAAATTCAACACATGTATTGTTTGATTTGGCCTTTTCAATAACTGAATTAACTTTGTTATCCGAATCACCACTCTTTCTTTCTTTTATTCGCAAGGTTGTTTGTTCTTGTCTAAACTCAGCAAACATTGCAGCTAGACTATCTTTAAGCTTTTTTCGCCCAATGTCAGCCCAGTCTTCGTCGGATTGCCCCCCAACACTTTTAGAAGCTTTTGACAATGATATGTTGCCAAAATTCTGAAATTTTAGAGAAGCAACATTATATGCTACGGTAGTAGGTGAAAGCGTTTGTGCTGCTGTAGAAGTTTCACTTATTCGGCCCTGACCGTGAAGGTGAGGAGCCAAATTCTTGACATCAACAGTTGTGTATGGTGCCAAAAAATAGTAGCATGAGGTGTAGAATATGATGTTTGAGGGCATTTGGCCAGATAACTAGTAGTAGCATGGCCAATTCCCCTATTCACCGTCATGTTTGGATTAACATACTGCAAGTTAGGTGCCGATGAATAAAAAGTTGGAATACTTTGTTGCATACTATTGGAAGTTCCTACATGAGGTGTTTCAACTTTATTGACCAAACTCATCATGTAGTTCATCGACATATAGATTTTTGGGGTTACTGATGCATGGTAGTTGGGATACATATGTTGCATGTTGCTAAAATTATATGGCATTGAAGTATGAAGATTATTCTGAATCGGCTGTTGCACATAATTAGACGCATGATTGAAAAAACTAGGGCTAGCTGATACATTATGCTCAGTAAATGATCTAGCAACAACATATGCATTATTTGCATCTACATAAGTGAATTGGGTATTCATATTACCTTTGTAGATTGCAAACCCTAGATGACGATCTCTTCGTAGCATGAATGGGCCTAAGACTATTCAAAGCTTCGTCCCCAGCGGAGTCGCCAAAAAGTGTGTTGACACACGAACACGTCACCATGTACCCTCGACGCCGGGGGTGATGCACTGCAACTCACGTCAAAGGAGACCCGTCCGGAAGCGCGGTACCCAAGCAATCCGGCGGGTGCTTTTGAGAATCCGAAAACCCACGCGCTCGGGAGGGACCCCGTCTGGACGCACGGTGGCTATGGGCTGCCCTAGGTCGACCTGATCGCCCCTAGGGCCCCGTGGATCGCTGCCCTCCAAGAAGAAGAACGAACGAAGAACGAGAATAAATATACAAGGGTAGGGGATAGATGAACACGAAAAAATAGTAGATGTGTTTGTTCGATTGTGTGTTGTTCAATCGGCCGTAACCTCTCATCTATTTATGAGGCGGCTGGACTTTCCGTTCAAGAAAAGGACTCCAAATCCCGCCCAAATCTTTTGAAAATTAACCGAACTCAGATTTAGGTAAGTCCAAAATAGCAGTTCAGTTTTTAGGTTTCATAGGTTAGAAATGACCGCGGATGAGGATGAACCTAAAAGAAAATTTAACCGTTTCAACGATACGAACAAATTTCATGTTGAATTTGTTTTGGTTCGAAGAGATCTTGTGGGCCGAAAGTCTCGTGCAAAACAAGCAAACGGGGTGCTACCTATCAGACACGTGTCTGATTGGGCGCGCCACTTTTGCTTGTGGTAGGGCCACACTCCGATGGCTCTAACTTTTGCATATGGTCTCGTATTGGGATGACTTTTATATAAAAATCAACCATTTCAACAAGATGAAGACAATTCATGTAGAATATTGTCTCATATAAGATCATCTTGGGGGCTTAATCGGCCGAACAGTACTTTGAATACGAAATCTCAGTACTCTAAGCATAGTTTCGGCCCTTTAGATTAGGTCGGGTAGTGATGACCCAAACATCAAAGTTTCTCATTTTGACTATCCGAATTTTTCTCATATTGAGTACTTTTCCGTTTGAGATCATCTTAAATAAGATGTTGACCATGCCAAAATCTGGCGTCAACACAACCCACTATAAGCGACTCATGAATGTAGTGCAACACCCTATAGTGGGAATCCTTCATGAGTGCGCGACACGGAAGGCACCATAGGAAAGAACCAAAATAGAACATACAACTCAAACCAATATAGATCACCAATCAACCAAAAGGAGAAAAGAAATCTACTCAAAACATCATAGTATGGCAACACATCATTGGATCATAATATGTGGTGTTGGGGATATAAACCTGTGGTGAGACCCACCCAGGTGGGTCCGGGTCATACCTGGCGGCTCATAAGCCAGACTCAGGCAGATGGGCCCGGAGATGTAAGCCTAGACCTATGGCGTCTTACCAAGACGAGCCTAGGCGAGACCCAAACAAAGAAGGCATGAAGACCTGGGCGGTTAAGCCGTCCGGAGACGGCTTTCCCAGGAAGGCAAGGCGACATAGAGATAGAGTCAGACATGTTGTAAGAGTCAGCATGAGACTAGTAACCCGTGGTCTTGGCCTCCTATATAAAGGCAGAGACCCGGGGCGACTTAGACAGAAACTAACTAATCGAGAACTAGGTCAAGCGAATCTGCTCCCTTGTAATCGATACTCCAATCAATACAACACAAGCAGGACGTAGGCTTTGACCTCTTCTCGAGGGGTCGAACCTCGGTAAACTCGTGTTCTTTATCCCAACCAACCCCTTTGAGTCCATCACCTTAGCGATGGCCTCGAACATAAGTCCTCAGACATCTGCCGTGACAAAACCACGACAGTTGGTGCCCACCGTGGAGCTAGCGCTCAGTGGTGTTGAGTTCTCAAAGGGCTCTTTCCCAGGGATCGAGGGGTACGTGGTTGGCCGGATGAACAAAATTCATCACGGCCGGCTCTACATTGACGACGTCGGCTGGGGCCCCAAGGCTGACTCTATCGAGTACGGTTTCTGGGTTCCTTTTGGCGGAATCCACGTTTTCATCGGCAAGATCGGCGGATCTACACCCGGGACGGACGTCTGCACCAACATCGTCGAGCTGGCTCGGCGCACGCAACCTGCCAGACACGTGCGACCCGCCCGTGCTAACCTGGGCAGGAAGCATGTCTTCGTCAGCTTCACTCAGGGTATGGATCTTGAGGATTCCATGTCGTAGGAAACTCTCGTCTGTTCGGAGGATGGATCTTCGAGCGGAGAGACGGAATCAATCTACCAGCTTCATGATGGCAGGCTTGAGGGCTATGACGAGCTTTATCCTGGGTCGAAGTATCATGAGCCGGAGGACCATTGGCCGCCAATGCATGCAGATGTCGTCATGGCGGGTTCAGCACCGGGCCCGAGCTGTACAGCCACCGGGGCAGCCGGGTCAGGGGCCGACCCGCCACCGGCTCAAGTTATTCTGGATCTGATGGATGAGCTTACAACCCTGATGGCAACTGAAGTCATGGCGGAGAATCAAGCTGCCCGGAACGCAGAGATCGCAGGGATAAAGGACCAGATGACTGAAGTACAACTAGGGATCAACATGCCGAAGGCTCAGATGGATGCGGAGGCAGAACGCCTTAAGACGAACGCTTTCTGCTTGGAGCTGGAGTAGCAATCTGTAGCAGCGGTTGAATGACTGAGGCATCAGTCCTGCTTGCCGGAATAGTACGAGGCCAGGAATCTGTTTAACACTTCAGGAACGGGACAGACAGCGGAAGCGCCTGAGCGTCGGCTGGCAGCTCGACAGCAGCATATTAACCCGCCCCGACGGAACCAGGCCACACCAATGACTTTTTCAACACTGGAGGGTCATTATTCAAACCCGGCAGAGAACATGGTGGCGGCAGCGACCCAGCTTGGTTCTATCCCTATCCTGGACAAGGCGCCCTTTGCAGAAGAGGTGCGGAATGCTATTGGATACCTCCAGACGGCGATGGCCCAGCAGGACAAGTACACCTACTGCCGGAGTCGCTTGCATTCAAGCTCCGTACCCAGCCATAGCTTCATCCACAGGTATGTGTGACCGGCGGTTTCTAGCAGCGATCGACACCAGGAACCGCCACGAGGTGACCAGGCAGTTCTTGATGCTCAGGAGCTCATGGTCTGGGCGAGGGCACACGCGAGGTGGCGGCTCTGGCAGCAGTGGCGGCTCATCAATAACCTACACCTTCCATCTCGGTAGGAGCAGGAGTGACCACTAGGGCCGTGGGAGAGACGTGCTTAGTGTCGCCTTTACAGAACGAGCGTCTGCCGAAGGATTTCAAGGGCCCTTGCAAGGTCCCAAATGATACTGATGATCTGCCTCCGGAGGCATGGATTGAGAGGTATGAGCTGGCGATTGAGATGTTAGATGTCAACGACGTAGTATGTGCCAAGTATTTTATCATGATGTTGGAAGGGCCGTCTCGCACGTGGTTAAAGGGTTTGCCACCCAACACCATTAATTCCTGGATCGAGTTAAAGGCAAAGTTCATCAAAAATTTCCAGGGAACGTGCAAGCAGCCCATGATGATTTTGGATTTGGATCATTGTCTGCAACAGGAGAATAAGTTGGCTCATCATTGGGTCCGACGGGTCTCAACCATCATCCATTCGTCTGAACAGATTACGGTGGCTCAAGCAGTTTTGATTCTACAGAAGAATTGAAACTTTACGACTCTGAAGTAGAAGCTTGGCCAGATCAAGTGCTCATGTCAGGACATGAGGGAGCTCATGGCGGCTCTCACGAAGTATGCCTACTCTAACAATATGAAGGATCCAGGCTCTGATGAGGAGAACGCTAGTCAGAGCAAGAAGAATAACAATGGCAAGGGTCCGGCAGGCAATGGCAACCAGGGCAAGAGGAAGAACCCAGATGGCGGGTCAGATAAGGGTAAAACTCCTTTTAATTTGGAGGATATGCTCAATAAACCTTGTCCAGAGCACAGTCGGCCCGATAAGGTGGCGGGTCACACGTGGAGGAACTACCACATTATGCAAAAGTTCCGAGATTATAGTGTGCGGCAGCATAACAACAATGGTGGTGGCCCGCCTAGCGGCTCAGGGCCAGGCAGGTCAGGTGCTGGCCTGGGGTCTGGCGGCTCAGGATCCGGCTACAAGGGTCCGGGAAATCGAAAGGGCATCATCCGCAATCTGGTGGCAATAATCATTTGCAAAATAACCAGTCTGGTTATCAGAGTAATCCGAAGCAGCTCAGCTCGGGCCAGTATCATGTTTTTACAACCGGCCTTAACAGGCGAGACCAGAAGTTGCACAAGCAGGCGGTTAATGCCATCGCACTTGCTCTCCCGCAATACTTGAAGTGTTATGAGTACGACATAACCTGGAGCAAAGAAGATCACCCGCCGCGTGTTGTTGACCCGGGTGGGCAGGCGTTGGTAGTTGCCTGCCAAGTTGGAGGATATTTGTTTACCAAAGTGCTTATGGATGGTGGCAGCAACATCAATATTTTGTACCATGACACTTTCCGCTGGATGAAGTTTCTTGATAAGGATCTTAGGCCTTCCTCGACGGTGTTTCATGGTGTGGTGCCTGGCAAATCGGCTTATCCAGTGGGTAAGATCTCTTTGGAAGTCGCCTTTGTTGACGAATACAATTAAAGGGTGGGTGAATAGGCAATTTTTACAAATTCATCACTTGAGGAATTTCAACTTTGAGGAATTTGAAATGTGATGAATAACTAGCAGCGGAATAAGTACTCAAGTGCATGAGGATCATAGTAACAGCATAGTCTTCATGATGAAATGAAACATGCACAAATAGAGAGTAGCGTGATACAGGATAAGCAGTGATGAACATGGTAACTTGAAAATTTGAGGTGAGGAATTTGTGAAAGTCTTCACTCAAATTCTTCAAACAGTAACAATCAATTTCACCAACAGGTATATGAGGAATAGAGGGGTTGAGGAAATAGAACCAGATAGCTCGATGAAGACAATGGTTTGATGACCCAGTTCCAACTGCTGTGACAGTCGTACGTCTGGTTTGGAGCGGCCTGGTATTTAAACCAGAGGACACACAGTCCCAGGACACACAGTCCTTACCGTATTCTCCTTGAGCTAAGGTCACACAATCCTCGCCCAACACTCGTGGTAAGTCTTCAGGGTAGACTTCCAAAACCCTCACAAACTAGTCACCCGGTGATCCACAATTTACTGCTGGATGCTCTAGACCAAGGTCACTTCATGGTCCTGAATTGACTATAGGAGCACTAGACCATGACGCCTAAATGTCTGGAGGATGCACAATCCTCAAAGGTAAGAAGCGTCAGTTCCATACAGGAATTTCTTTAGTGGTGCTCAATCACTTTGGGTTTTGTGGTTTGATTGTAGGTTTTTCCTCACTAATTATTTTCTCTCAAAATTCCTGGTAGGATGGGTTGCTCTCAAATGACAAGTGTCAGTTCTCTCTCTCGGAGCAGCCAACCAGCTAGTGGTTGTGGGGGGGTGGCTATTTATAGCCAGGATGCAACCTGACATGATAAGCCATAAATGCCCCCAATGATATGAATGTTATGTGGATAAGAATGATTGGGGACAGCTGGCACTAAGCACAGCAACAGTCGGAATTTCGAACTACGAAAGTCCTCAGCTTATCATGTTCCTCACTTGTAGGAAATTCGCACTGGCGAAATCCTAACTCCTCAGTCAGATCAATTTCCTCAGAGACCAGAAGAACTTTCTCTCTGTCATTGAAGAACGTGTCTGAACCGTAAGAGATTTCCAAAGGCTTCACTCGAAGGATTGTATGGGTTGAGGATTTTGGAGTTGAGCATCAGTTGGAAAATTTCCTTAGTATTACCTCTGCCCCCTTTAACAGTACGGTGTTTCCTATGACTCAAATAAAGGAAACAAAACTACGAAAACAAAAGTCTTCACGCTTCATATTCCTCGTTCATATCTTCAAGGTCACACCAACTTCTTCATTTTCAAAGTCTTCACAAAGTCTTCACCAAAGTCTTCAGAAAGTCTTCAGCAAAGTCTTCACTTGAAGACATACATTTTTAGGGGTCGATAATCTCCGATTATATCAAACTCCTCATTTGACTTATAGAGCCTATGTACACTCACAAACGCATTAGTACCTTAACATGTAAGTCTTCAATACACCAAAATCACTAAGGGGCACTAGATGCACTAACAATCTCCCCCTTTTTGGTGATTGATGAAAAATAGGTTAAGTTTTCAACGGGGATAAACATATGAAGTGAAAATATAGATTTTGAGGAATTTGATTGCAAGATATAGAAGAAATCCCCCTGAAGATGTGCATTTTTGAGGATTTTGCTTTGGACTGCAATTGCACATGGGAGGTTCAAACATGGAGAACTCCCCCTATATCTTGTAATTCATACACGCATTTGAATATATGATATGAAGAATTTGAAATGCGTGAGGAAAATGGTGTCTGACGAAATTCAGCATGCATGCATTAAGGTATTTGAGGAAATAAACATGCGAGGAAATAGTTCAAAAGTGTCACACCACCATCATGCTTAAGTTTACAACTCAATCGACAAAAGTTTTGGAAGAGGGAGAGTTGTAACTTAAACAAAAATAGCCCATTTATAGAGACCCGCTTGAAGACTAACTCAAATTTTCACCCCCTTTGTCATCGAAGACCAAAAGGGAAGAATAAGTGATGACTAACGCCCCTTTGAAGAATTTTCATCATGTTGGTGAGGAAGGAGCGCCAGCGTTGTTGGGGTCGTTTGTCGATGCAGGGGCTGCAGCAGTGTTGTAAATTTCTTCATTGTCATCACGCTCGCGAGATGAAGAATATGAACTTGCTAGCATCAGAGGAACTTGAACTATCTTGAATTTCTTCTGAGATCGCCGAGCCCAGTCGGGATGTTCCTCTATATCCAGCTCATCCAGTTCTTCAGAAGGCATGATGTGAGACAGTATGACCCAAGTGCGGTAGAGGGTTTCATGCGCATAGTAGTGATTTCTCTTCACTGTGTTCTGTGTCTCAGTCATGTTCTGCACAATGTAACCAAGTTGACGCTTCACCCACTTGTGATTGCGATCGACCTTCTGATGAAGACTTATTAGAAGCTCGCGATCAGTCATCACACGAGGGGCTGTCGCTTGAGGTTGTTGAGCTGAGGCTTTTGCACCGGAGTCTCGAGTGGAACTGTCATCATTGGTAGAGAAGGAAGCGGCTTTGCGGGACTGTCCATCCAAAGGACGAGTGCCTTCATCAATGACAGATTTGCCTTTTCCATCAACTGAGGCAATTGAGTTCTTGATGACTTCTATTGGAGGCAGAAAGCCAAAGTGATTCTGAAAATCAACCTTGAAGGGAACTGAGGACTTTTCCCTGATGAATTTCATGATCCAAGGCGCATAGGGCTTCTCGTCAAATGGAGCTAAGGCAGCACTGGCCAATGTCCTCATGAAGAAATCATGCAAGTCGATGGGAATCCCATGAATGATGTTGAAGAGCATATTCTTCATTAACCCTTCCACTTCTTCTTCTTCAGAATCGTGGCCTTTCTGAGGACATAGTGTATTTGTGAGGATACGGTAAACAGTCCTGGGCACATATAGCAGATTCTTCACAAGAAAGGTGTTTGGTTGAGGCGTTCCACGAGGCAAAGGCTTCATCAACACTTGCATCAGTTGATTTGGAAGTGCAGGCTCATTAAACAGTTTGCGGGCTTCATCTGAGGGAATTGGAACAGGGACACACTGAAGCAATTCAGAGGCTTGAGCAGTGAAGTGGGTCATGCCAGTCATCCAGTCCAATATCCATGAGTTGATATGTCAGGAATTTCCGCTAATATGCAGCGTGGCATAGAATTGAATGATGATTTCTTCATTCCAGTCGCAGATGTTGACACAGAATGGAAGAAGGCCTGCATCATAGAGAACTTGGAGCACTAGATGATGGAAGACTTTCCATATCAGCATGAGGAATCTGATGGTGCTTGAAGACTTTCTTCTTCTCATATAGGACTGACACATAGTAGTTGAGTTGAGAGGCAGTCCAGAATCTGTTGTGACCAGCCCTTGCAGAGTCATAGGGGTTTGGTCCAGAGAAGAATGAGTGTTCATCGAAGAAATTATTCTTGAGGAATTTGGGACGAACAGTGCCTTTGAAGGGCAGTCTTGGCTTGGGTTTAAGAGTTGTTCGTGTGCGCCCCTTGATCTCCATTGGCATTGGAGGAACAGCAGAATGAGTGATTTGAACAACTTGTTCCTCGGAAGTGGCCGGAGCATCATTTTCCTTAGCTGTTGCAGCTAGAATTTCTTCACTGTCTGGAAGGTACAAATGTTCAGAGTCTTCTGGGATTTCTTCAGTCTGTGCAGGTGACTAAGGAATCAACATCAGAGGAGTTGCCATTGGTGAATTGGGATGTACAGATTCCCAATATTCATCATTGACGACTGGAGTAGTGTCACCAATGTCAACTTCTTCATCAATTTCTTCTACGCCAGCTTCCTCAGTAGTTACCAGAAGCTGGGGCGATGATACCTTGAGGGTTGATGTAGTGTCATCAATGACAATTTCCTCATCAAGAGGCTCTGTGGAAGCAGCCGAATGATTTTCTTCTTCTGCAGGGATGACATACTCGTCCCCGAATGGCACAATAGCATAGGCTGGTGCTGAGAAAATTGGAGTTGCATCAATTGGAGTTTCTGAGGAACTTGATTGTAGCGACCCGACCTGGAAAGGTCAAGCCTCTGTGTGTTCTGTGCCATGCCTGGATCAGTATGCTAGCACACACAGTATATCAATGTATATATCAAAGTCCCAATAACACCAACGGCAGGTTGAGTGCAGACCGTAACCCTGAATCGTACTCTTACCCGTCATAGAGCTTATCTGCAACATAAGATGTTGCAGCGTGTAGGTCAGCATTTTGAATATGCCGACAAGTCACAAAAGAGGGGGTGAAAAATAATCATCTATACTATATGCAGATATGGCAGGTGGGGCTATAAGTTCAAGTTTTGCGTAAAGCAAATTTTTCCTACAACAAGAGAGGGCAAAACAGAAGTTATTACTACGATGTTGGTTGATTAATGAGATGGTTCCACCAACCAATTCTCATACCCAAGTTGTCATTAATACCCACATCATTATAATTCTTTATGTTGAGAGTTCCAGATAGTTTCAGTTCCTTTGGCTCAAGTTGTCCATGACCGTGGACACGGCTAATCGATTAGGTTTGAGTACTCTGCAGAGTTTTGCACACATTCCCCACAAGATTTGATCGCCTCCGTTGGATTCCTCGCACTTCAGGGTGTTTGAGGAACGGATGATCAAAACATGGTCTTCTAAGGGGTTCCACTGAGACTCTATCGGTGCCCATCCTTTCCTACCGTTCTACATCTCGTAGCACCGCCTGTCCAGGGTCACCACAATATCCAACCAAGCCAGAGCCCGTAATGCCTTGTGGCTATGCAGGTAAGTCTTGGGTCTTTAAGCATCCATCCATCTCTTTGTTCCTGGGTGGACCTTTCCGCCTGAATACTAGCACTTCTCCAGCAACACCTAGGCTAACCACCGGCTTATCCAGGGCGCTGTTCAACCATCATCCACCGAGAGGTATGTTAAAAACTTGGAGTCTTGAAGTCTTGATCATCATGTAGGTCTTGTAATTATTATCTCACAACTCTCATGAATCACACAACCAACCCCGTCTACTAATAGCATAGCAAAAAATAAATCAACGTTTCTCGGGGCCAAAGTGTCAAAGAGTTGAGGGGTGCCTACCACATGATACTACATCAAGTAACTAGATTTCCAAATTACCTACTTTGCATGTAATGGGTGGAAGGTTGAACTAATGCAACTTGAAAACATAGGTAATAACATGGTCAATGTGAACTTGCCTGGTAAGGCTGATGAAGATAGAATCGCTCTTAGAAATTTACTTGATAGACTATTCGTCACTCTTCGATAAAAATCTATATAGTCAAACATTGGATTCATATAAGCAATTATACTAGCAATCAATTCTACAATCAAAAGTAACACAAAACCAAAAGCAACAAGGTTGTGATGAAGGAAATACTTAAGACAAGTTATAATTAACTACAATTGATTTTCATGCAATCAACTAATAAAATAATATTTGTTTGAAGGGCTACTGTTATCTAACAGAAAACTTTATAAAATCTATCAACTAATATAAAAGAAAATAAATTAAAACAATTTAAAACAAAAGAAATATAAATAATCCTAAAAAGAACCAAAACAGAATCTGTTTTGCATGAAACCCTAATTTAAATTATTCTAAAAAATCTCAAATTATACCTAGTGTTAACTAAAGTCACTAGTGATAAGTAGCAAAAAGAATGAACTAAAAAATATATTTTTAAACTCAAGATATTCAGAAAATAAGATTTAAATCTAATCTGTTTGAATTCATTTTTAATTTATTAAAATATGGTCAAACATTATATCTACAGAAACTAGATTAAATCTGTGACATGATCCAAAAAGAATCAAATTAAAATAATTAAAAACATAAAAGATATAAAGAAAACAAAAACAGAACTATTCTGTGTTAAAAAGAGAAAAAAGGAAAAAGGAAAATTCTAACTAACGGACAGGGTACACGTGGCGCTCTCTTATTGGCTGCAGGATGTGCGTGTTCTAGCGATTCGAGTGAATGGCCGACTCCTAACAGAAAACGTTTCGTCATTTTATACTAAAACCTACGTTCTAATCCTGGCCGTTCCTCTAGATCGGACGGAGGGGAGAGGGCTCCGGTGACTTACAGAGGAGGGGGGCTCCGGCGATGCTCCGGCGATGTCCGAGGCGGTGAGGTCAACGGGGACGGTGCTCCGGTGGTCGTCCGGCGACGGCGAAGGCACTAGGCGATGCGGACGAGCATGGCGACTCCCTTAGTAGCGTCAGCAGGGCTCGGGGGCGATGATGGCGACGACGGTGAGCTCGGAGGCGGCGGTGGCGCTCATGTGTCGACGGGGAAGGGAGCTCCGGTGGGTCTAGAGCACGGGTGAGTGCACGGGAGGTGCGGGCGAGGGTGGCAGAGCGGTTGGTGGGCTCAGGAGAGCTTGTGGCGGTCGGAGGTGAGCAGGAGCTTAGCAATGCCGGGGCGGCTCGACTCTACTCCAATGAGCAATTGCGCGGGCATGGGGGCACGGGCGCTGGGGTTTAGGGGCGGAACGGGGTGCGGGAGGGGCTGGGGTTTTATAGGCGGCCTCGTGGTCGTCCGAAAGGAAAGGGAGAGGGAGATCCGGTCGGTGATCTCGCCAGCGAGAGAGAAAGTAAAGGGGAGAGGGAAAGGAAAGTGGTGACCGCGAGGAGATTCGATCGGCGGTGGGGTCCACGCGTCAGCGAGAGGGAGGGAAAGGAAAGAGGAGCGGGCGGCCGATCCGGAGGAGATTCGGATCTGGCGAAGGGGTTTCGGGCCGGGTCTTTCCATTTGGGCCTCGGGTCGTTTCCTAATAAAGAAGATTTGTTTCCATTTATTAATTTACAAAGAAAGGAAACTACTTTATGGCAATCAAAACGTTTCCAGAAAAATTATGATTTATATATTCAATTGACCAGGGGAATAAAGGCAATTTAATGAACATTTTTCCACGGCCAAAATAAATACCTTTAAAAAAATTATTTTCAGAAAATGCCTAAATTGAATTTTTCTCTACTCAAGATTTTTCAAGGGTTTGAATTCTTTCAAAATTTAGAATGGAACCAAATATGAAATGAATTCTAAAAAAAGAATAATTCATAGATTTTCAAATCCACTTTTCAAATTCCTTGTTTATGAATAAGTCATGTTATCTTCTCTCACTGATTTGAAATGGAATTGAATTTGAAATCAAACACAAAGGGGAAAGTCATTTTATTCCCTCTCATTCAAAAGTTTTCAAAAGTTTCAAATTTCACTCAATTCAATCACTCAAGCAAACAAACACTCATTCTAATATTTATTATAACATTCCAAAATTTGGGATGTTACATTGATGAAGTTTTCAACTTCTTCAACACAAGGGCATCAGAAGTTGACGCTTTTCTCTTGAGTGGATTTTCCTCAGGAGTAGCAGTTTCTTCAGGAACGACTGATGCAGCCGCCCTGGGTGGTTCAGTTTCTTCAGGCACAGCAGATTCTTTAGCTAGCCTATCAGATTTTTCAGGTACAACAGAAGTACCTGTTGGGATAGCAGTTTCCTTAGGCACAACATTGGAGGTTGCCCTGGCATGTTCATCAGTAGTCTGAGTTTCCTCAGCAGCAATGGCAGTTGCTTCTGGTGCAGAAGCATTTCCTTCAGCAGTTTCATCAGGCTGAGCATTTTCATCAGCTGCCTGAGGAGTTTCATCTGCAGTCTGAGCAATTTCTTCAGACTGAGGCTTTTGTGGTTGCGATCAAGCTGCAACCCTGGTGTTGTGATCCTTTACAGCTGCTTGAGTAGCCCTGACGAGTCTGACCTTGGTACCCTTCCATTCAGCATCATATCTCTGTTGATCCACACAGAGTGTGCGAATTTCGGACTGAACTGTGACGAGTTGATTTGGGTTCAAATTCATCACATTTTCGTGCAGAAACTTTCCTTTTCGAGTCCTGTTCCTCTTAGCTCTCAGAGCTTGATCTCTCTTCCATTGTTCTTCAGAGATGAAGTGGGTGAGGACATGATCCACTTCAGGAGGCAGATTTAGTGAATAAAGTGGGGTGCTTTGGTCTTCATGCCATATATCGACGAAGTTGAGGATCATCTTGGGATCCAGCATGAGAGGAACAGAGCTACCCTTTGCTCTAGCAGCCCTGTGCTGACTTTGTCTAATGATTTCTTCCAATTCCTCATCATCAGCTTCATCATCAGCTTCATCATCAGCAGCATCATTATCCTCTGAACGTGAGGGTATGGTCATCACAGCCTTGCTTGTGTGAGGACTTGGTCTTTGACCTCGTCCAGCAGTTTTCTTCAGCTTCAACGCAGAGGGGATGTTTGAAGACTTTGCTGTGTTGGAGGAGCTAGCAGTGATCTTTGGGACTCTGTTGAAACCCTTAGTCCTCTTGCATGTAGCCAGATGCACTAGTGTTGAGGACTTTATAACTGCTGCAGAACACTGAGCAGCGACAGTTCCAGGTGCTGAGGACTTTGTAAGCTGAGGCCTTTGACCTTGAGGAATCTGCTGTGAAGGTCTTGATGTTGAAGAACCTACCTTCAAAGCAGATTTCTTCATGATTTTCTTCGGAGCACTTGCAGAAGCTCCGGCAGAGGCAGTAGCAGCAGAATCTTCATTGAATTTGTTCACTACTTCTTTGGCTTTCCTAGCCAGCTTGGTTTGCTGCTTCTCCTATAGATGAGGAAAGTCCTTAGCAGTCTTTAGGCTTGTGGGATCAGCGATTTGGTTCTGAGCTAGAGGAGGCCTACTGCAAGGTGGTTTCACTACAAATTTCATCATGTACTTTGGGGTTACATAAAGATATTCTTTCCATTCCTTTGCCCATCTCCTCTCAATCTTTTGTAGACGGATCTTTCTCTGCTTGGTCGTCTCTTTTCCATGTCTTTCTTCATCAGGTGTGCAATATTCATCATACACATCCTCTTGAATCGCAAAGGCAGTGTGCACATCTGGCTTCTTTCCTCCTTCCTGAGGTTTCTTCCCGTCAGCCATTTTCTTCACTTGAGGAATATGAACTCTTGAAGATTCTGAAGAGGTACACAATTTTTCTTCAAGAAGCGCTGCAAATGAGTTAAGTTGATGAGAACCTAGTGATTCATCAGCGGACATGTTGTACCTGTGAATAGAGTATAGTTGCGAGGAATTTGAAGAGGTCATATGCGTTCTCAGAAATTTTGAAGAAAAATTAGGTGTGAGGAATTTGACCATGGATGTCTTGAGGAATTTTATTAAGCGTTCTTTGTCTCAGGTTCCTGAGTTGTACAAATTTGAGGATTTGCACAATTGAGGAATCTTGAAGAAAATCATTACTTAGAGAAAATCATCAAGTATGAGGAGATGTAAGGTGCTTTAAAATAAGGTTCATGAAGAACAAACACCTTTTGAGGAATATGAAAAGCATTTGAGGAACAAACAAGGGCAGTAAAAATAAATTTTATTTACCCTGGTGAAGAACATGACGAACTCAGAGATGAGATTGGGAAGTTCGTGCGTTCAGATCTCCCACGCCCTAGCTTGGCAGAGGGAGACAACTAGAGTGGCGGCGGGATGAGGATTTCCATGGCCAGTGCGAGTATGGCGACGACGAGGTTGAGGCAGTGAAGCTCTTCCTCACCGGCGACGATGACTTTAGCGTCAGCGCTAGGTTGGAGCTTGGGAGAGGGATGAGATGCGGAGTAACCGAGCATAGTTGATGGGAAGGGGGTATTTATAAAGGAGGTGAAAACCGATCCGCCCGAAGATTTTGGACCGGATTGCCCCTGACCCTTGCTCTCCACGCGACAGGTGTCACCCACGAACTCAGCGGTGGCGATAGTGGGGGTCATGGGTTATCCAAGCGTGGAAATAGGAACAGTTTGAGCGGGAACCGCCGAAAATTTTGGTAGTGAAAATTTCAAAGTTTTCGTTCGCAAATTCTTCAGCTGTCAAGGACACAGTGAAGACTTTGAACGAGTTTCAAAGTAGAACGCATATGAAGAATTTGTGAACAGACTTGGTTGAGTTTAGCATAGGGGGAAAAGGGGTCCGATCACATTCACTTATATGAAAATCAACTTGAAGAATTAGCAATAAGTGAATGCTCTTGAGGACATTGAAAACTCAAATATATATATATATATATATAGTCAATGAAGAACATGAGTTTCAAAGTTTGAAGAATTTTGAAAATTTGAGGAATTTGAAAAATTTGAGGAATTTGATGATTTGAAGAATTTGCACAAATGATGAAAAACTCAACTTAGAAGAATTTCAACTATTGTTGGTGGCGTGACCCACCGTATAAGAATGATGACTTCAGACACCGCGTACAATTGTCGTAGGGTTCTGAGAATCAAATTCTTCATTAATTTCTTCACACTTAGAGGGTTATTCTTCATTGATTGAAGAAAAACGTTTCTTCGTGTGTTGCACATCAAGGTCATCAATTTTGCATAAGTGTTAGGATGTGTGTCATTCTTCAAAGGACATTCGAAGATTCTAAGATATTTAGCTCACATCGCAACTTGCAAAATCTCTTTTCATCCAAGGGCTTAGTGAAGATATCGGCCAACCGTTCTTCAGTGGGGATGTGGTCGATGGAGATGTCGCCCTTGAGTAGATGATCTCAAAGAAAGTGATGACGAATTTGGATGTGCTTGGTCTTGGAATGTTGAACTGGGTTATAAGCAATCTTGATGGCACTCTCATTGTTGTAGTAAAGAGGCACATTCTTCAGCTTGATGCCGTAGTCCTTGAGGGTTTGCTTCATCCATAGTAGCTAAGCGCAACATGAACCGGCAGCAATGTACTCAGCTTCAGTAGTAGAGAGTGAAACATAGTTGTGCTTCTTCGAGGACCAACAGACTAAGGATCGTCCAAGGAAATGACATGTGCCTGAGGTTAACTTGCGATCCACACGATCTCCAGCATAGTCAGCATCAGTGTATCCGACGAGGTAAAGATTTGAGCCCTTGGGATACCACAATCCAAGTGTTGGTGTGTGAGCTAAGTATCGAAGAATTTGTTTCACAGCCTTATGGTGTGATTCCTTCGGTGTTGCTTGGAATCGGGCACACATGCAAACAGTTAGCATAATATCAGGCCTAGATGCACATAGATACAATAATGAACCAATCATGGAGAGGTATACCTTCTGATCGAAATCTTTACCATTTTCATCAGTGCAGAGGTGGCCTTTTGAAGGCATTGGAGTTTTGACGCCTTTGCAATCTTGCATGTCGAATTTCCTCAGAACATCTTTGATGTATTTCTCTTGTGAGATGAAGATGCCATTGTCTTGCTGACGAATTTGAAGACCTAGGAAGAATTTCAACTCTCCCATTATAGACATTTGATATTCTTCACTCATCATATAGGCAAATTCATCGCTGTAACGTTTGTCAGTACAACCAAAGATAATATCGTCTACATATATCTGGCATATGAACAGTTCATTGTCATAAGATTTTGTGAAAAGGGTTGGGTCGAGTGAACCGGGTTTGAAACCTTTCTTCATGAGGAATTCCTTCAAAGTGTCATACCACGCCCGAGGGGCCTGCTTGAGGCCATAGAGGGCCTTGTTTAGTCTGAAGACTTTGTCAGGATGCTTAGGGTCTTCAAAACCTGGGGGTTGAGCAACATATACTTCTTCCTCAAGCTTACCATTGAGGAATGCACTTTTCACATCCATTTGATATAAGATGATATTATGATGGTTAGCGTAAGCAAGTAATATGCGAATAGCCTCAAGTCTAGCAACAGGTGCAAACGTTTCATCAAAGTCAGTTCCTTCAACCTGTGTGTAGCCTTGGGCTACAAGACGAGCCTTATTCCTCACCACTAGGCCATTTTCATCTTGCTTTTTGTGATAGATCCACTTGGTACCTATGATGTTATGTTTGTGAGGATCTGGTCGTTTGATAAGTTCCCACATGTTGTCGAGCTTGAACTGGTGCAATTCCTCTTGCATAGCTTGAATCCACTCGGGCTCCTTGAATTCTTCATCAACTTTGGTGGGTTCTATTATAGAGACAAAGGCAAAGTGCCCACAAAAGTTAGTTAGATGTGAAGCTTTTGAGTGTGTGAGAGGACCTGGTGCATTGATGTCATCGATGATTTCGTCAATCTGCACTTCATTTGCTACTCTTGGATGAGGAGGTTGACGTGGCTGAGGATTTTCATCAGCACCAGTTTCTTGAGGTATATCAGTATGAGAGTCTTCATTTGTTGGAATGATTTCCTAGTTGGGTATGACATCTTCAGTTGCCTTCAGCTTGATGGATTCTTCAAGAGACTGTTCATCTAACAAAGAAGGCAGGAGCTCTCTTTGCGAGCCATTAGTTTCATCGAACCACACATCTACAGTTTCAACCACCTTGTGATGGTAGGTTTGAAGACTTTGTAGGTGTGCAAGTCCTTTGCATAACCAAGCATAAAACCTTCATGTGCTTTCGGTGCAAACTTAGAACTGTGGTGAGGATCACTGATCCAGCATTTTGCACCGAAGACTTTGAGATAACTTACATTGGGTTTCTTGCCTATCATGAGCTCATATGAAGTCTTCTTGAAGAATTTGTGAAGATATACCCTGTTGATGATGTGGCATGCAGTATCAATTGCTTCAGGCCAGAAGCGACGAGGAGTTTTGTATTCGTCAATCATGGTGCGAGCCATCTCAACAAGTGTCCTGTTTTTGCGCTCCATGATGCCATTCTGCTAAGGAGTATAAGGGGCAGATAGCTCATGAGTAATACCAAGTTCATCAAGATATTCATCAACATTAGTGTTATTGAACTCAGTCCCATTATCACTCCTAATATGCTTGATCTTGACGCCGAAGTTGGTGGAGGCCCTTGAAGCAAATCGTCTGAAGATGTCCTGCACTTCATTTTTTTACAGAATAATATGCACCCATGTGTAATGAGAGTAATCATCAACAATGACAAAGCCATACAAACTTGATGCATTTGTTAGTACGGAGTAATGAGTGGGGCCAAATAGATCAATTTGAAGCAATTCAAAGGGTCGAGTTGTGGTCATGATTGTCTTTGAGGGATGCTTGGATCTGGTCATCTTCCCAGATTCACATGCACCGTAGAGGTGGTCCTTGAGGAATTTGACACCCTCGATGCCAATGACATGTTTTTTCTTCACGAGTGTGTGCAGGTTCCTCATACCAGCATGTCCAAGTCATCGATGCCACAACCAGCCTTCTGAAGACTTTGCAAGTAAGTGGCAGGTTGAGGACCTGTAGAGAAATCAAAAATATACAAGTCTCCTCTCCTAAAGCCTTCGAAGACTTTGGAATTGTCATATTCCATGATGACAACACAACAAAATTTTCCAAACACGACAACCATATCAAGGTCACAAAGCATTGATACAGACATAAGGTTGAACCCGAGGGATTCAACAAGCATGACCTTATCCATGGTTCGGTCCTTTGATATAGCAACCTTACCAAGTCCCAATACCTTGCTTTTTCCTTTGTCTGCATAGGTGATATGCTTCAGAGGAGAAGGAGTGAGTGGCAAATTCATCAATAGATTCTTGTCACCCGTCATGTGGTTTGTGCATCCACTATCGAGAGCTCACTCAGTAGCTTTTAGAGTATCATCCTGTAGATGAATTAGTACAACTTACGAACTCATATGCTTTGGAGTGAAGAGTATGACATCAATTTCATCATAAAAAATTTCATCACATAATATAGTAAGCAAGTAGAGTGAGGACGTGAGAAATGAAGAATTCATTTCATCATGGTTAGCTTACGTCCTCTCAAGCATTTCCTCAGGTCTCCAGCAAATTCATCAGATGTTCAAATTCATCTGGAGACCTGACCCTGCATAAGATGTCAGTTTGATTTCTTCACCACCCACATCTGGAGGGGTGGCAAAGAATTCATCATTCTGCGAGTACCATATGAGAAGGGAGGCATAGAAGCAAGTGTGTTTCGTTTCACAGGGCGAGGGTTAGAGTATTCAAATGAATAAGCAGAGAAATTCTTCGAGGACTTATGAACATAATGGTTTGAAGAATAATGCACATATTCATAACTCTTAGGTTTTCCCTGCAAAACAGAGGCATTAGAACGAGAATGATGATTTTGACCATTTGAGGAATTTGGTCCAAGTGAGGACTTTGGTCCATATGAGGAATTTGATCTGGGGTTCCTATTCTTCATGAGTGGTGTCGTGAGGACATTCACTTGAAGATTTTGTAGGTAGCTCTTGGGAACCAAGATTTTCTTCATAGGAGAACCGTTCATGGAGTTAGTTCCAACATATCTAGCAAATACTTCACTTTTCTGATTTTTGAAGAATCTGTAATTGGAGTCAAGTGACTCATCAGAGGAATATGAGGTTTCACAAGTAAATCCAGATAAAGTGGATGGATCTATAGGAGATCCTTTTGCACCAACCCATGAGGTTTTGGGGTACTGCTCAGGCGTCCACTAGGATCCGGTAGCGTTGAGTTTCCTCACAAAGGCTATACCCTCTTTCCTTGGGTTCCTGTTCAGAATCTGCTTTTTGAGAAGATCGCAAAGGGTTTGATGCCCTTTGAGACATTTGTACATGCCTGTCACATACAATTCCTTCAACCCTGCATTGTTATGAGTGATACTAGTGGTATCCTCAGATGAGGAATTTAAGACCACAGGAATAGTTGATGAAATTGCAGCAATAGAAGCATTTGAACATTTAGGTGAAGAATTAGCAGTTTCACGTTCGATGCATTTCAAACAAGGTGGGATGAAATCTTCCTGAGTGGTATTGATCTGTTGAGCTAGTAAGGAATCATTTTCCCTTTGGAGATCTTCAGGTGACACCCTCAGTTTCTCAAGATCTTGCTTTCTTTGAACAAATTCATAAGAAAGCTTCTCATGATCAGCTAAGAGGTCGTTATGATGACTCTGTAGGTTATCATACTTCGTCTGAAGACTTTTGAGATCGACAGACAGAGTTTGAGTCCGATCCACTTCATGGTTCAACAGATCATTGCTTTCGTCTAGCATTTTCTGAAGCTTTTCAAGTGCACTTTGTTGCTTAGTGGCAATTTTAACAAGTTTAGCATAGCTAGGTTTCACATAATCATCAGATTCACCTTCACTTGATTCAGTCGAGGAATGATGTTTGTGTACCTTTGAGCCTTTTGCCATGAAGCAATAGCTGGGAGCATGATCATCGTTGCTGACGTCAGAGTCGTTGGAGTAGTCATATTCTTCATCATTGAAGATGGACTTGCTGATGAAAGCAGTTGCGAGAGCAAGGCTTGCAACACCAGATTTTGATTCCTCCTCAGATTCTTCCTCTTCTTCATATTCTTCAGATTCTTCCTCAGAATCCATTTCCTTGCCGATGAATGCTCGAGCCTTTCTGGAACCATTCTTCTTGTGCTTTGAGGACTTTGAAGATGAGGACTTTGCAGATGAGGACTTTGAAGATTTCTTCTTTTTCTTTGAGTCATCAAAACAATCATCCTTGTATTTCTTCTTCTTCTTTGAGTTTTTTCCCAGAGAGGACAGTCAGAGATAAAGTGACCTGGCTTCTTGCAACGATGACAGGTTCTTTTCTTGTAATCTTTCGAGGAATCTGATTTCCTCAAGCCACTTTTTGATGACATTCCAAATCCACCTCTCCTTGAGAACTTTCGGAATTTCCTCACAAGCATTGCTAGTTCCTGACTTAGTTCTTCAGGATCACCAAGGCTGCTGTCAGAATCTTCTTCTTCAGATGAGGAAATTGCTTTTGCCTTCAGTGCACGAGATCTTCCATAGCTTGGCCCGTAGAGGTCTCTCTTTTCAGCTTGTTGGAATTCATGAGTATTGAGTCTCTCAAGAATATCAGCAGGATCAAGAGCTTTATAATCTCCACATTCTAGGATCATCAAAGCGAGAATATCAAATGAGGAATCGAGAGGTCGTAGCAGTTTCTTCACCACTTCATGGTCAGTGATATTAGTGGCACCCAGTGCTTGAAGTTCATTGGATATATCAGTGATGCGATCAAATGTTGGCTGAACATTTTCATTGTCAAGTATCTTGAAGCGGTTGAAGAGATTGCAAAGAACATCAACACGAGAGTCACGTTGAGTGGAAACACCTTCGTTGACTTTGGACAACCTATCCTAGATAAGCTTAGCAGACTCCAAAGCATTCACTCTGCCATACTGACCTTTGCTCAGATGGCCACAGATGATATTCTTTGCTTGAGAAACAAGTTCCTTGAATCTCTTCACATCAGCAGTTGTAATGGTGGGAGTGACAGAGGGCACACCATTTTCCACAACATACCAGAGACCGTTGTCAATAACTTCAAGGTGCATACGCATCTTGTTCTTCCAGTAGGGGTAGTCTGTCCCATCGAAGGTAGGACACCCCGCGGAAACCTTGATCATACCTGTAGTCAACATAACTAGACTCCAGGTGGTTAAACCAAAATCACACAGAGCGAGGGAGTACCTGCTCTGATACCAATTGAAAGTGCGTTATATCGACTAGAGGGGGGTGAATAGGCGATTTTTACAAATTCATCACTTGAGGAACTTCAACTTTGAGGAATTTGAAATGTGATGAATAACTAGCAGCTGAATAAGTACCCAAGTGCATGAGGAACATAGTAACATCATATTCTTCATGATGAAATGAAGCATGCACAAATAGAGAGTAGCATGATACAAGATAAGCAGTGATGAACAAGGTAACTTGAAGAATTTGAGGTGAGGAATTTGTGAAAGTCTTCACTCAAATTCTTCAAACAGTAACAATCAATTTCATCAACTGGTATATGAGGAATAGAGGGGTTGAGGAAATAGAACCAGATAGCTCGATGAAGACAATGGTTTGATGACCTAGTTCCAACTGCTGTGACAGTTGTACGTCTGGTTTGGAGCGGCCTGGTATTTAAACCAGAGGACACAAAGTCCCAAGACACACAGTCCTTACCGTATTCTCCTTGAGCTAAGGTCACACAGTCCTTGCCCAACACTTGTGATAAGTCTTCAGGGTAGACTTCCAAAACCCTCACAAACTGGTCACCCAGCGAGCCACAATTTACTGCTAGATGCTCTAGACCAAGGTCACTTCGTGGTCCCCAATTGACTGCAGGAGCACTAGACCATGACGCCTAACCGTCTGGAGGATCCACAGTCCTCAACGGTAACAAGCGTCGGTTCCACATAGGAATTTCTTCAGTGATGCTCAATCACTTTGGGTTTTGTGGTTTGATTGTAGGTTTTTCCTCACTGATGAGTTTCTCTCAAAAGTCCTCGGAGGATGGGTTGATCTCAAATGACAAGTGTCAGTTCTCTCTCTCGGAGCAGCCAACTAGCTAGTGGTTGTGTGTGTGGGGGGGTGGCTATTTATAGCGAGGATGCAACTTGACATGATAAGACCTAAATGCCCCCAATGATATGACCGTTATGTGGATAAGAATGATTAGGGACAGCTGGCGCTAAGCACAACAACGGTCGGAATTTCGAACTATGAAAGTCCTCAGCTTATCGTGTTCCTCACTTGTAGGCAATTCGCATTGGCGAAATCCTAACTCCTCAGTCAGATCAATTTCCTCAAAGACCAGAAGAACTTCGTCTCTGTCACTAAAGAACGTGTCTGAACCGTAAGAGATTTCCAAAGGCTTCACTCAAAGGATTGTATGGGTTGAGGATTTTGGAGTTGAGCATCAGTTAGAAATTTTCCTTAGTATTACCTCGACCCCCTTTAACAGTACGGTGTTTCCTATGACTCAAATAAAGGAAACGAAACTAGGAAAAAAAAAGTCTTCACGCTTCATATTCCTCGTTCATATCTTCAAGGTCACACCAACTTCTTCATTTTCAAAGTCTTCACAAAGTATTCACGAAAGTCTTCAGAAAGTCTTTAGCAAAGTCTTCACTTGAAGACATACATTTTTAGCAGTCGATAATCTCCGATTATATCAAACTCCACATTTGACTTATAGAGCCTATGTACACTAACAAACGCATTAGTACCTTAACCTGTAAGTTCTCAATACACCAAAATCACTAAGGGGCACTAGATGCACTAACAGCCTTGCTATGTTTACTTACAGCTGAAACTGTTGGGTTTAAGAGGGACGATTACAGTGCATGGTGATCGAGAGATGGCTATTGAGTGTGAGGAAGGAGATGCAGCTTATGCAGAGTCAAGTTGTGCGGAAGCAGAGCTCAAGTTCTATAAGGAAAATGTTGACCCGGAGGACATGACTCGCTCAAAAAGCCCACCACACAATCAGAGCCGCCCCTCAAATTTTTGGCGGATGACACTCAGCTAGTGGATTTTACTCCGGGTGACTCAGCTCAACAGTTTACTATTCGGGCCGAGAGAGTCCGCCGAGCACCACCTTAATGTGGATCCTAAATTTAAGCCGGTCAGACTGTTCCTACGATAGTTCAAATAAGATAGGCGCAAGGTCATTAGGGAAGAGGTGGCCCGCCTCCTGGCGACGGGTTTCATCGTTGAAGTGTTTCACCCAGTGTGGCTTGCTAACTCGGTGCTAGTGCTTAAGAAGAACGACACGTGGCGTATGTGTTTGGATTACACGGATCTTAACAAAGCCTGTCCGTCTGACCCGTTTGCTCTCCCCCGTATCGACCAGATCATCGATGCAACAGCGCGTTGTGAGAGTTTATGTTTTCTAGATGCTTATTCTGGTTATCATCAGATCAAGATGGTAGTCAAGGACCAAGAGAAGACGGCTTTCATCATGCCTTTTGGTGCCTTTTGCTATGTGTCCATGCATTTCTGGCTCAAGAGTGCCCAGGCGACTTACCAGCGTTGTGTGCAAAACTGTCTTCACAGCCAGATTGGGGGCAACGTTCATGCATACGTGGATGATATTGTGATTAAGTCCAGGAAGAAGGAGACTTTGCTTGATGAACTTAAGGAGACTTTTGACAACTTATGGGTCTACAAGATGATGCTTAACCGGCTAAGTGTGTTTTCGGTGTTCCTGTAGGCATGTTCTTGGGATTTCTAGTATCTGAGCGTGGCATTGAGGCAAATCTAGATAAGATCAAGGCTATCTCTTCCTTCTCTGAGCTGGTATGCATCAATGATGTTTAGCGCCTGGAGGGATGGATCGCTGCGTTAAGCCTGTTCATAAGCCGCCTTGGTGAGAAGGCCATCCCTTTGTACCAGATGATGAAGAAGACAAACAACTTTGTCTGGAGTGTGACGACAGGTGAAGCATTTGAGGCCCTCAAGAGGCAGCTCACAGAGCCGCCAGTCTTAGCGGCTCCGGATGAGATGTAACCATTTCTTTTATACGTGGCAGCTAAGAACATGGCAGTCAGCGCTGCGATCGTTGTTGAGTGTAAGGAGGTAGAGAAGGAATATCCGGTTCAAAGGCCGGTTTATTATATCAGTGAGGTCCTGGCAGAGTCCAAACAGAGGTATCCACATTGGCAGAAACTGGAATATGGGGTGTTCATGGCCAATCGTAAGCTGAAGCATTACTTCCTTGGGCACCAGATCACAGTGGTTAACTCTGCCCCGTTGGGAGACATAATTCAAAACAGTGAAGCCACCGGTAGGATTGCTAAGTGGGCATTGGAGCTTGGACCTCTTAATCTGAAATACGTGCCTCGCACGATGGTCAAGTCTCAAGCCTTAGTGGATTTCGTAAACTACTGGCCGGAGTGTCAGGCGCCCGAGGAAAAGCCGGATAAGACGTATTGGACAATCCACTTTGATGGATCCAAGCAGCTGGAAGGATCAGGGGTAGGGGTTGTCTTAACTTCCCCCAAAGGTGATAAGTTCTGTTACATGCTAAGGTTGATGTTTCCTTGTACTAACAATGTAGTTGAGTATGAAGCCCTGCTTCATGGCCTCCGAATGGCTAAGGAGATGAACCTGAGCTGGGTTAAGTGTCTTGGCGACTCAGACCTCGTGGCCTAGCAAGTTTCAGGAACTTGGGATTCCAAGGACCCGCGGATGGCGGCTTATCGTTAGGCGGTGGATGTGATTGCTCGTCATTTCAAGGGCTATCAGGTGGATCATGCATGTTGATCGTCGCCAGAACGAGGCAGTCGATGCACTCTCAAGATTGGGATCTCAGCATATGCTGGTATAGCCTAACGTTTTCTTAGACGTACTACATCGCCCGTCAGTTAAATTGCCTTCAGAGGAAGACTTGGCTATACCTGACCCGGAGGGGCAGCTGGTGGCAGCTCTACATGCTATTCCTGACTGGACTGTACCTCATCTAGCATATTTGGCTTGTCGTGAGTTACCCCAGGATGAAAATCTGGTGAGGTAGATCACCAGGCGGTCTAAGTCTATGACAATCATCAATGGTGAGTTACATAAGTGCAGCATCGCTTGCGTCTTTCAACGATGTGTTTCAACTGAGGAAGGCAAGGAAATTTTGAATAAAATTCACGCTGGCGATTGTGGTCATCACGCCGGCTCAAAATCTCTGGTAGCCAAGGCTTTTCGACATGGCTCCTTCTGGTTGATGGCTCATAAGGACGCAGAAGACTTTGTTCGCAAGTGTGATTGATGTCAAAAGTTCGGCCGGCGTGCTCACGTCCCGGCTCAGGAGTTGCACATGATTCCAATTACCCGGCCATTTGCAGTCTGGGGACTTGATATGGTTGGGCCCTTCAAGAGATCCAAGGACAAGAAGACCCACCTGTTGGTGGTCGTGGACAAATTTACCAAGTGGGTAGAAGCTGAGCAAGTCAGCAAGTGCGAGGCGGCTACGGCGGTTCAATTCATTAAGAAGCTGATCTACCGCTTTGGTTACCCTCACAGTATCATCACAGATAATGGTACGAACTTATCCAAGGGGGCTATGCAAGCGTTCTGTGAAAGTGAGCACATCCGACTTGATGTTTCTGCGGTTTCTCATCCACAGTCAAATGGTCAGGCAAAGCGTGCCAACCAGGAAATCTTGAGAGGTATCAAACCCCGGCTTATGGTTTCATTACAGCAAATGCCGAGTTGTTGGGTAGAGGAGTTGCCGTCCGTCTTATGGAGCATCAGAACTACTCCCAACAGGTCAACAGGCTATACACCTTTCTTCATGGTTTATGGCGCGGAAGTCATGTTGCCAAGCGATATACACCATGACTCTCCACGGGTGGCGGCTTATGTTGAGGCGGATAATGACACAGCGCGTCAAGACGCGTTGGATGCCTTTGAGGAAAAGCGTGATCTGGCGGTGGCTCGATCAGTGATTTACCAGCAAGACCTGTGTCGCTATCATAACTGCAGACTTAAGACTCAGACATTTCAAGAAGGCGACTTAGTGTTGCGGTTGATTCAAGATCAGACAGATGCACACAAGTTATCCCCTCCATGGGAAGTACCTTTCGTGGTCAGCAGAAATCTCAACAATGGGTCATATTACCTCATTGACATACAAGACGAGTCAAGTACTTCTGGGAAGGAGACCCGCCGGCCGTGGAACATAGCTCATCTGCGGCCTTACTATACCTAAGTCGTTGAGACTTGACATTGTACATCATGATTGTACATATCATAGATATATATGAATAAAGTTGGCATCCTCGCAAGCTGGGGCCTCTGCCATTTTGCATATCTCAGTTTGTGCAAAAAGGTCATCTAGGGGCTTCCAACCCGCCGGGTTTAGCTTATCACACCCTATTGATCGGCTCTTAAGCCAAATAGTCGATTTAGTCAAGAAAGTCATTTGAGGGCTTCCAACCCACCGGGTTTAGATTACATACCGTCTTGATCGGCTCTTAAGCCACCAGAATTAAACCTGCCTGTAAGCTGATGCTGCTCCGCTATGTGACCCACCGAACTCTTACCAGTTAATCTCACTTAGAGGCCCTGAGCCGGTTCAAAGAAATTGACGGCCAATCTCGTTAGAGACCCTGTACTGGCTAAGGTTAAACTCTCTCATCTACTACCGATTCTCCGCTATGTGGTCCGTTCGTACTCTTAGACAGTTAATCTTATAAAGACCTTGCACTGTTTAAGGTTAAAACGACAGATTTATGTCACTTGAGGGGTAGTTTATCATCTACCAGGGTATTTGGGAATTCTAATCCGTCATCCTTCTTTGACGGGAAGCCATCCATCATCTCTTCAGGACTCAGCTCTGGGGCAAATGCCAAAGCCCGGCTTATTGCTGCAATGGCTCTCTTTCTGGCGGCTGATTTCTTGAGCTCCTAGATTTTCTTGGGCAGGGTGGATAACACTTCTATGAATCCCTTCATAGACTGGAGGATACTCTCTTTATTAAGCATCGCTTTGATGGTGCAGAGAGTTCTGCCGTACAGCTGTTCTGATAGTGTATAGACGGCTTTCAGTGACAACAAGCTATCAACAGCAAGTTGACGGCTCCTTGGACCTGCATAAGACGGATTTTTGGTTATAAGCCGCGTGTATAATTCTTCACACAAGGATATTGGCTAAGTTTTTAGTACTTTCCAAAGATAGAAGCACACATCTTTGCAATATGGCGCTTTAGGGCATGCAGTTCATCGGATACAACCATGAGCTGCTGGTCAGCATCATCTCCATGTTGAGCTGGGGCAGTTTGCTCTGTCTCAGTAGCTTTCTTGAAGGCGGTGAAATAAGCTTTAACTTTTACAAGCTCTTCGGGCGCAAGCCGACACTTCTCCTCTGCTGTACTCCTGGCGGCTTGCTGGGAGGCCAGCTTGCTCTTTAAGTCGGCCAGTTCAAACTCGGCATTGTTGAAAGCTTCTTGTGACAGAAAAAAGTAAAAGAAGGGTAAGTCACCAGGATAACATGTTGCCAGATGGTTAAGTTAACAAATATAATGCAAGTCTCAAGCAGATTGCAAGCAATATACTCGACACTTGGGGGCTAATGTCTATTTGTTCTCCAAGACTACAAGAAAGTTCTGGCTCATATTTGTCAAAGATAAGCCGGCACTTGGGGGCTACATCTGGCTCTTTGTTCAAATCTACAATAAAGTTTCGGCCCATATTTGTCAAAGATAAGCTGGCACTTGGGGGCTACATATGGCTTCTTATTCATATCTACAGGGAAGTTCCGGCCTATTATGTTTATAATGACCCGCACTTGGGGGCTACATTTGATCAAATACTTAAAACTGAGTATCGGCTCAATATTTACATAATAAGCTGATACTTGAGGGCTATAGGTTAAGTGGTTTTACTTCAGGCATGGATTGGAAGACCTAGTTGACCATTAACAAATATTAAACCGGCTCTTGGGGGCTACATAAGGATATAAGGGAAGGAAGAAGTACCTCATATTTTCTCTTCATCAGATTAGCAAGCTTGAGTTCCATGTTTCGGCTTGTAGAGAGGCGGTTCGGATAACCGACATGTAGCTCATCAACTGTTAACTTCTCCAGCACGGGGAGCTCAACGTCCATCTTGTCAGAGGCTTCAATTGTCTTAGTGTGCTTTGTCGACACACGAGGTTCAGGAATTCGAAAGCCGGTACCAGTAATGGAAACATCTGGAATAATTGAATCGTCAATGGCCGTTGAAGGGATCGGTGGCTTAGAGTTGGTATTTGGAGGGCTCTCAGCTGCCGTCTCCTGAGCCACCGGCTCGACTAAACGATGAGCGTCTGTACGTACATCCTTGGAGGCTGCAGGAGAGTCTGGTTTGGTAGGCTCCGGTTGTTGGGCAGTAGGGGCCAAGGTAGACCCGATGATCTTCCTTCGTTTTGCTTGATCCCTGGAAGGCACAGAAGGTCATTGTACAAGGTTTAAGGATAACAAAGATAGGATGGAATCATGAAAGCACATACTCTGGGTTGATCTTCAAAGGTGGCAGCTTGGTTGCCATGAGTCGCCTGATGAAGGGGGCGATTCCTGAAAGCAGTTAAAGCATTATAAAGACAGTGTAAAGTTGTAAGGAAAAGGTGACAAAATTAAACCAAGTAAATCAAATACCTCAGCCAGCCATTTCCGTTGAACCGGAGAGTGGGATAACCCGGACATAAGATCTTCAGAGCCGGCGCTCTGGGTCTGGCGTCGGGAGAGTTACTATTGATTTTTCAAAACAAAGTTGGGGTCTAAGTAAGCAAGAGGATGAGAAAATGGGAGTTTTCGGACGACCCGTCGTATCTTCTGTGGTGCAAGATATTCCGAGTCGGATGAGACATAGGTTACCTCAGGAATGTTGGCATGGCTTGTCTCCGTCTCGTCTTGTGAAGTTATTATTGTCAGTAAGGTGCATAGTGAGATGGTCAAGAGAGTCAAGTTTTACCTCTGAATCATCAACCTCAGGTTGCTATTGAGGGACAGTCTTCTTCTTTTGGCTGACGGTCTTTTCCTTAGACTTGCAGGAGGAACATATTTCTTCTCCCAGAAGCTGGAGTTAGGCTGAAAGTAAAAGCCACTGGAAGAGGTTAGGATTGCAGACATACAAGAATAGGTAGCACGAATGTAAGGAGATTGAGAGTCGCTCTTACATCTGAGGCTGGGTTTGCGACACAGAACGGTGGTAATCCAATGGCACGGCAAGATCCTTGAGACCCATGGACAAGGCTTTTGATGGCAGCAACGATGTTATCTTCTAACAATGTGGTAGAATTAAAGCATAGGGGGTCATTGGCATCACCCGTGTATTCACACATGAGATGGCTTCTCCGGCTCAGGGGCATGACTCTCCAAGAGATCCAACAACAGGCTAGATCCATCCCTGTCAGACTATTGGCCATGAGGTCTCTAATTTTGGCATAAGCCGGACCATACTTCGCCCGTTCGGAGGCCGACATCCGGTCCGAGAGTTCAGTATTGGTGCGGAGTTGGGTCGGACGGTAATTTGTGAATGGACGTTCTCCCTCTGGAGAGGTGTCTTTGTAATAAAACCAGGTTTTGTGCCAGTCCTTGGGATGACTCGGCATCCGAACAGCCAGAAAGGTCATGTCCCGTCTTCTTTGAATGGAGATCCCGCCGAGCTCCAAGCTTGGGCCGGCGGCCACTTCTGTATGGCGATTGGCAGAGAAGAACTCACGGAAGAGGTCAACCGACGACTCTTCTTGTAAGTAAACTTCACAGAGAATTTGGAAGTTGCACATGTTTGAGACGGAACTGGGTGCAATATCTTGAGGATGCAGCTAGAAGAAATGAAGGACGTCTTGGAAAAATTTAGAGTCGGGTGAGCTGAAACCACGTACAAGGTGCTCCGTGAATACGAATACTTCGCCCTCTTGGGGGATGGGTTTCTTCTCATTTCCTGGAACCCACCAATGGATGGCATCTTTGGATGGTAAGGTCCCTGCATCTATGAAATCCTTCAAAAAGTCCTCATAAACTATGGAGCTTACCCAGTTATAGGAAGAGGATGCACGAGGCATTATGGTGTCTTAAAACTGTGGAAGGTAACATTGCGCGGCGAGTTACAAGGTGACAAACAACTAAGGGCGGCTAATGAAAGCTAAGCTCTACAAAGCTAAGATGCCAGTGCAGTTCATGGCGAGAGCCGAAATTTTAATGGAGGGTTACATTGCAGGGCAACGGGGCAAAAACAGCTAAGTGTGGAAAATAGGATTCACATATTATCTTTGCAGTGATAGATCTACAAACATAGGAAAAAGCAGATTTATTCTAAATCTAACGATGAACGGAGGAACTGGCAATATTCGCGGACAGTAGAAGGAGGCGACTACCGATCTGTCTTAAATTATTGGTGATTTCCTATGGTTTACCGCAATAGGGAGAAATTCATTACAAGATGCACTAATCTATATGTCATTTGGCATTATGAAGAACTTGTGCTGTAGCAGTCCGACGAACTCCATGGATTCAACACCCTAAGCTACAGATCTAGGGGATAGATAAGAACATACCAGAAGAGCGGCGGCGGTCGCGGGCAATACTCTGGTCCGATTCAGGTTGATGTAGCGGCCTAGGGCGATGACAGCGCTGAAGCTTCACTAGAGCAAGGGGTCTCAGGGGTGACGGCGTCGAGTGGAGGAAGAAGAGGCACTGGTGGAGGAGGAAATGGAAAATTCCCTTCGCAGTCCTATTTAAGAGGCTGAAAAGAGGAAATGGGCGCGAGAATCAAGGCGACCGAAATTGACTGACCGAGACGGACGCCTCGATTTTTGGGCCGTCAGTTTAATGATGAAAGATCCGTTGCGGTCGTCAGGGAATATTTTTGGCATATACAGTATGATGTCGTGGCGGGTTACATTTCTTACTTTCAGGTGATGAAGAGTGAGACTCGTCGCCATGTAAAATGGACGATTGACATGAGCAAGATCAAATCAACCTGAGCCCTAATGTTGGGGATATAACCCCTTGGTGAGACCCGCCCAGGTGGGGCCAGGTCATACCTGGCCGCTCATAAGCCAGCCCCATGCAGATGGGCCTGGAGATGTAAGCCTAGACCTATGGCAGCTTACCAAGATGGGCCTAGCCGAGACCCAGACAAAGAAGGCATGAAGACACGGGCGGTTAAGCCGCCCGGAGACGACTTGCCTAGGAAGGCAAGGTGACATAGAGATAGAGTCTGACACGTTGTAAGAGTCGGTATGAGACTTGTAACCCGTGGTCTTGGCCTCCTATATAAAGGCAGAGACCCAGGGAGACTTAGACAGAAACTAACTAATCGAGAACTAGGTCAAGCGAATCCGCTCCCTTGTAATCGATACTCCAATCAATACAACACAAGCAGGACGTAGGCTTTCCCTCTTCTCGAGGGGCCGAACCTGGGTAAACTCATGTCCTTCATCCCAACAAACCCCTTTGAGTCCATCACCTTAGCGATGGCCTCGAACATAAGTCCTCGGACATCTGCCGTGACAAAACCACGACCTGTGGCATAAAGTACCATGTTCAAGTAGGGGATTACGGCGGGGTTGTGGGGACCCCGACTCATAATTCGTGATCACCGAATGTACGTGCACAGTGATCCTAGAGATCAATGCTCACTGAACACACAGAATCTGAATAACAAGAGTCTTACATCCATTACGTACCGATTTACTCAAATATGGCTGTTATGGCCAAGTCTTCATAAACTTGTAGCGGAAATCTTCAACGATAGCGTGGACCCATGCCATCTGCCTTAACCCTACAATCATTCTGACTGGGAAGTGTCCTAGTTCGCATGCTCGTCACCAACGAACTCTTCACTATATTCGTGTTCTTCCATGCCTAGCCAAGTAAATAACCAGTGGCAAGCCAATGAGTACTTTGAATGTACTTACAAGCAACCCATGTTGGAACAAGGAAATAATCTTGCATGATATAGCACTAAGTAGGTATTTTGCAGAAAGCCAATTTTGTATGCAATGACATGAGCAAGTAACTTATGTAACCATGCATCAACAATTGCCCGATATCCATGTGAACAAGTTATAGATATCATCATAACCAGGGGTTGAATATCTCATGTTTAGTCATCACGTCAAGTCATCTAACTTATCTCAAGTATCATCTCTGTGCCATCCACACGCACACACACCAAGTTGAGTAAACATTTGGACGTAGCACAAGAGTGGTCATCCAACTGTCCTTGACCGAGGATGCGGCTATTCGAATAGTTTTACACTCTTCAGAGGTTGCACACTTTACCAACAAGACTCGGGGAACTTCTGCGTCATCCACGGCTCGTGGTACATCTCATACCCGAGGTAAGCACCCGAACAATGCCTTTCCCCTAGCGATACTAAACAAAGAGTCCACTCGAGTGGTACCTATCCCTCATGATGTACATCACACCAGCCTCGCTCTAGATCATACCACCCATGAGGGGACCAACGGTGTGCCCGGTTCTTGTAAAGACAGTGCATGATCGTCCATTCCGGTATGACCCTGTATCAAGAGTGACAACACCACTCCCGCCACTAGTAATGCAGACTCTATGCTAGTACCCACCAAGGTAATCAACAAAGCCCCTTCCCATATAGGGGTAGAGTGGGTGTACATGTACGGATGGAATAAGGGTCGCAACTTACACCAATCCGTTTTTGAAAACCACACACACTCACTTGCTCCGGTACACCACTTCTTTATCAAGTGGTAACCCAACTCGTCATCATCTCCCTCAGGCATTAGTGGCACCCGACAGGGTTTTCAAAAAGTCTTTGAAACCAGTTTGTTTCCATCACCATGCATATTCCTATCCCACTTGCGTAGCACTACTAGCATCCTATCTACACCCACCCACATAACCCTCATAAGGTGGTAGGGTCATGCACGATGCGAGTGTCAACAGTAAAAGTGTCGAGAGCAACCCACCAAAGTGGTCACTACACCACATGATCAAGTATAACGAAAGTAAAGTGCTATATGACATGCAACGAAAATGGTTTCTTAATATGGTCAAAGGGCTGATTGGTGGGCTCAGCCAAGTCTTCATGGTCTTCACATGCTTCTCATCCATTCCGAGCACTTCGTCTACGTCGTCAACTATCATAGGAAACAACCACAATAAGCAACACAACAAGCAGAGAGATCAAAGTGCTCTATAAATAGGAGTTGGATTTTTCTTGGACATCTCTGGTCATAAAAAAAATATCAAAAAATATCTCTACTGAAGTTGGATCAACGAGGCTTTTTGAATGGTGGAAGTGAAGGGATAGATGGTCTCATGAGAAGTCTACATAAAATATTTGTGTAAAAATGAGTGGATACACTCATCAAGTAGGGAATGATACTAGAAGCATTTACAAATTAGCCTCACTGGATTTGGAGATGGGATGCTTTCCCTATGATTTTCCTAACGTGAAATGAAGGGGAAATGGGCCATCTATTTGGTCTAGTAGAATATAGAATAGGAAAAATGTTGACCATAGCTATCAAGAATTGAGGAGTTTCTAGAATTTTGAATCACTCTATTTGGACTTGATATGAAGGCTCTAGGATTTTTGCAACGGGGCCCCTCATAGTCCAATTTGAAGTTTAAATTTGAACTATATAGAAAAGTTAGAAGGAAAAAATATGTAGGATATATTTTTGGATATAGAAAGATTTTAGGAACACCTAGAATTTTGAATCACCAAATATGGAGCCTTGATGAATATTCTAGGATTTATTTAGTATCTCAGAAAAAGAAAGGAAAACGTTTATACCTAGTGGGCTAAAACGCGCTCAAGGCGCAGCATAGCAAATGGGTTGGCCCGGTGACTCGACCGGACGGTTCGGAGATGACATCGAAGAAGTAGTCGAGTGAATATGCCTTCCCCCGGCAAAGGCGGACCGGCGTTGTCCCGGCCTCCACTTAATCGGGTGAGGCCCACACGCCGGCCTCGCTGACCCACCAACAGGCGGGGCCCGGTGGCTGACGGGGCCTTCCCCTTCCTTCGCCCCACGCCCGATAGAGAGGGAGGAGCGGCTCCCGCCACCGATTGGAGGAGCCACAGGCCGTCCCCGACGAAGTTCCGGCGACGGGCAAGCTCAGGACGTTGAGCTGCACCTTCCTGGCTGGTCCTCGGCTGTTGGGGAGTGCTGGGGGAGCTTGAATTCGAGCGGAGGCTGAGGCGGCGTCGTCGGCCGTAGGAGGAGGAGGAGGACTCGGGGGCAAGTCTGGCGATGTACATGGGGTCTATGGGTGTGAGAGAGAGAGCGAAGGGAGGCAGAGGGGTGCTCAGGTGTGGGCTTAAGTAGCCACAGCGCTGGAGCACCCTGGACGGAGTCCATGGCTTCTGCGGGGAGGGCCCTGGTGGCCAGCGGAGGAGGCCAGGGTGGTCTACGGTGCTCGTGGGCGTAGTGCATGTTGCCGGGGCAAGAGAAAGAGCAAGGCGAGCTCAGGGCAGGCCCCGTAGGCAAACATGGAGTGGCGGAGCTTTGCGGTGCTCGGGCACGCGCGACAGGGGCTGCTGGAGAGAGAAGGAGGAGGGGGCGACAGGGTGCCGTGTTGTGGACGTCGAGCGGGACATGGGGGACACCATTGCAAAGCCCAAGGCTGCCGGGAGGCTCGGATTTGGTAGGGAAAAGTGGCAGAGCACCATTTCTGCATGTCAACAACGTAGTCACCACGCGAAGGAACGTCCAGGGCATCATTTTGGGCGGCCAAGGTTGTTTGGGGTGTGGGGCACGCATGCAAGAGAGCACTGGTGGGGTTTCAAGGCAAATGGGTCTGGTTAGGTTAGGCTATTACTCAGGTTAAGTTTGATACATCAAACTTGGGGTTGATCTAATGGGGTTTTACTGTAGGGCACCAAGGGTAAAACCTTGCCTAGAAGCCATAGGTATGGAAGGACTAGCTTCCCACAAACTTGCAAGTCAGGAAGATGATTCTACAAAGTAGTTGCAGTACAAAGGCACTATTGCTGCCATAATGTAGGTTTAGATGAAGTGCGCATATTTTCCACATGACCCTGGCATATTTGGGTTTGGTTTGATGCACAGGTATGCTAGTGATGTTGTGGAAAAGTTTGGGGTCATTAGCATGATCAGAAGGGAAGGAGAGGTGATGTCATGGTAAAAATAGAGGGAATAAGAGAGAGTTACCCCCAAATAAGTGACCAGAGGCCATTGCAAAGTTATTGGAGGTAGAAGAGGCTTATAATATGTTGTGTCAAAAAGTTGGGGGCAAGGGGAATCTTCCTGGGTCAACTTTGTTTGTCCACTAGTTTATGGAAGAAGGTGTTTGTGCTGTGATTGGTATAGGCAGGGGAATCCTATGGCCTTGAGATTTACCAGGGGTAAATGGTAAGTCCATTTGGTCCTGATCACAAGTTTTGAGTCCAAATGAAGAAAGTTGATAACACAAACTTGGTATACCCTATAAATTAACACAATCAGGTTTCTGTAGATCTAGGCATGCTAAACTAATCTTCCAAATGCCCCCACTTGGTTTAGTAGAACTATTTTGGGATTAGAACATATCCACAAAGTTTGGGATCAATAGGAGATATTTCACAATGTAAAGTTGCTCAAATTTGGATCTGGACAGAGAGGATTTTGGGATATTTTGGTGAACCAAAGTAATTGGGATTGAGATGAAACTTGGCAAGATGACCACATATATCATATGTGACATGCTATAATTTTCCTGGATTTAATTGTGAATATTTTTTATAGAAATATTCTAAATGCTTGATATAGGTAGAAATGATCGAAGGGCTTTGTCCAATATTGTGAACATGACCATGTGTTTAAACTCTTATATATGGACAATGTATGTCCACTGTTTTCCTAAATTTTCTCAAATATTTTTAAGGAATTTAAATAATTTTTCCCTATAAAAGACCATTTCTGGCCTTAAGAAAAAGCCTTTAAATAAAATAGCAAAATAATCTTTAGAAATAATATTTGGTATTTTTGGGAAGTCATATATCTATTGGGTTTCAAATTAAGCATGGGGTAAAGAGGATCCACACAATTTGGGGACTTGCAGTGCAAATCTCAAATAAGGGGGTTTTCAAAACCTAATTTAAATAAATGCTTTTTGGCCAAAATGAAATTTGTAAAAATATTTTTTAGTCATATTCACATGGCATGATCATTGGACAAGATTTGGGATCAACGAAAAAGGGTTCTTGAGGGCAGGAGGATGTTTTATGAATTATAGAGCACCAGGCAACAATTAGACAAGTAACCAAAATAACACAACGCAAGCATTCAAATGCACTCAAAAAGTTTTAGTTGTCCTAATTTTTCAGTCATGATAACTTAGTCATGAGGCAAAACACAAGGCGTGACAGACCTACCCCCCCCCCCCCTACAAGAATCTCGTCCCCGAGATTCCTAGGCTAAGTGTTTATGTAGACATTCAGAGGTGAGGTAGTCTTCACGTTCCATGTTGTTTCTGCTCTGGCATGGTTGTCCTTCTGGATCTTGAAGTGCCTGATGATATTATTTCGAGTGCACTATTGAATTTGTCTAAGGGTGAACGGGGTTCTTGCAATATGCTAGGCTTGCCTAAGGGTTAAGGTTTTGGTGGTGGAGGTTCTAGCAAGGGCCTGGCTTGTGTGTGTATCCCAAAGTCCGAATACCTGGCGAAGTAGTGTGTCTGTGTGCTGGCCCTGGGACTGCTCACGTTGGTTAGTGACATCTAGATGTCTCGCGTTAGAATAGAAGGCTCGAGTCTTGGTGTAGCTTCTCATTGACGGGGAAGTCCTTATCTTCCTTAAAGATGAGATCTTCAGTTGTAGGTGGTCGTTACCCTTGAGAGTGTTGAAGCGCGTCATTGTATTCTTGTTATCAAGATCCTTTGCTTGAGTGAGTTGCCTAGGTATGTTCTTCATTCTTCTTTGGTCGTTTGACCTCGTCGTTGCGGACGCGCATTTCCGGCGGGTCTTCGAGTGCTCGGTCTACTTGTCTTTCTGTAGCCATCGTGGCAAATGTTTAGGCCGAGTCTCGCCCCTAAGACTAAGCATAGAGACTTGGTGAGAAAACGGTTTCTACCACATGGGAAGGTTCTGAGGGGGGTCCTAGATGAGCTGGCTACCCAAAAGTATAGACCAGCCATCCAATCCCCAAGGTCTGAGGCTTGGCAAGTGGGGTTAACTATCTTTGTCAGGTGGTTTACCACGATTGATTCAGGTTCACGCCCTTTATTGAACCAAAAAGGGGCTAGCAATGAGGTCATGACAGTCGTTCCACTCCGTTCCAGGCATCTGAAGGGAGTAGGGTCCTCATGCTCAACCTACACCATCAAGGTGGTGGATTGAGGGTGCCGTCAACTTCTCAGTTCCATCCTAGTCAGGAAGTGATAGATGACCATTTAAAGCGAGGGGCTCTTTAATCCTCTTGATGTCCAAGAGCTTCATCGGGCTTGAACGTCGATGCTTCTGGATATAGTCTAAGTGAGGTAGCTGGCAGAGGAGTGGTGCTTGACTTCTTCTTTGTCGTTGTCGCGGCTTCGCAATTGTAGTGGTTCTTCATCTGCTTGGGCAAGAAAGTCTTCTCCTGCAGGGAGGGTGCTTCGTGAAGTCCAACTCCTTCAAGATGAAACCTTATACACGATAGTCATGGTAATTCGTGTTCCTGGGGCTGGTCCAAATAGCACTAAGGTGTTCCTCCTCTCATTGGGTAAATAAGTATGTCATCCCGGAGGACCACAACCTATTTCCCGAAGTACCACATAAACACCTGCTCATGGGGTATGTTAGAGGAGCGGGCATTCGTCCTGGATGGTCACTAGTGTCAAGGGTTTGTGGTCCAACCTAATAGAGGTCTTCGTGGCAACTTTCCTTATGGAAAGGGTGGGTGGGGGTCATAGTGGAGTATCGACCATGGTCTTTTGACTTAGAGTCAGATCCTTTGGTCTTATTCGACCATGGCATGGTTTGGTAAGGTTTTGCGGTTTCAAAGAGCTTAGGATGCAAGTGAACGTCTGCCATCTTATCCGCGAGCACAGTTCTTAGATGTCAATAGTACAACTAATTACTCCAAACAAAATTACTCTGTATCCTCAAAGGTACCATCTCATATAAGTCAACTCCAACATTGCTCATGCTATTCAACTCCAAAGTTTGAGAGAAGGACTAAACCAAAATCTCATATGTTATTCTACAGCTAACTCAAACATATCCCTATGTAAAAATCCTCGGGAAACATACAAGACGCTAAGATTGATTGTGATACTACAAATCCAAGTATTCAGCTAATATATATCCAAGGTCCAAGGCATTGCATCTCTATGCTAAGGAAACACATAATATACAAATCCAAGATCTTGTTTCCTTCCTAATGAATCTAGTTTAATCGTTCCACGAATACCATCCACTATTACATGGCCTATTACTTCTATAAATCCAATACTGGTGACGTTCCATATATCTCCAGATTTACTAAATCCGCAAATTCTAGAAAGAACTATATCATCACAGTATATCCACGAACTTCCAATCTCATGAACAACTAAACTCAAAGGTCGATCTTATATAGATCCCTAAATTATTCCTAACATCATCCCATTCCTTATACTCATCATCCACCGAGAAACATGGTATCAAGATCAAGATCATCGGACTAAATCCAATTTACTCCAAACCATCTAGCTTTATTAATCATGAGCACCTATTAGAATCACCTATTTAAATCCAAGGTTTACATCTAGTAAGAATTCCCTACTAGTTACTACAGTCATTAACATATCACCATCAATCCACTGTCAACATTACTTGGCTAAGTCATGCCATTAAGCCACCAATAATTTCAGCTTGTGACCACAATTTTCCTACTAAATTCAATTTATTCAAGGGGGGAGTAAGTTATGCGACTCTATCAATCTTGATCTACCAAGTTCATTCACAAACATAAAAGTCTCGTAATCCACCAAAGGTTCTCACTAATTCTTCAAGATATCTATCACAACCTTGTCAACTCATTAGCCTACTAATTAGGTATCCTCTAATCAATATTACCTATGGCATCATCAGTTCAAGTGTTGGCTTAGGGATGTAGTGCGTCTATTCACTATGATCACTAGTCCCGTAATGAACCCAATGCTAAGCATGGTTATTGATGTTCATCAGGTGGTCTGGCAAATCCGTGTGTTGAACATGTGATCAGAGGTTTGAGCTGTGGGATCTTGTGAGGTCTAAGTTGAGTACGTTGTAGTCGAGGTCTTCGGTGTCACTTGTTTGCCAAGGTGGATCCTTGGTGCATCTCGTCTTATTGGTCTTTAGTTGATGAGATGGGGGAGAGAAAGTAGCATAGAGAGGAGTGCCTAAAGGGGTGGTATAGTGCAAGTGCAATCAAACAAGTGCTGAAAAGGCCAAACACAAATATGAAGGTAAGGTAGGTGATATGGTCGCGCAGTTGTTGCCTAGGGCAAAAGTGTGACTTACACCAAAGCACAGACAGGAAAAACAAGCAACACACATCATGGTTCCATTCGAACCATCATACGGACTAAACTTCGCATAGGGGACACACGACCTATCCTACCCTAGGGGTTCTCAAACTTAGTAGTCATGCTTGCTTCGCGTCTTGGAGAGGAGTCTGCTTAGTCATTTGGGTCTTCTTCAGGTGTCGCTATGTCTCTAGTTGTAGTTCATCAAAACGATCCTGGTTGCGCCTCAAGAGTCCTTGAAAACTTCGGGTCTGTTGAGTTGACGACGAAGGTGATTCTTCATGGATGTTGTTGACAGGGTCTTCTAGTGTCCTCGTGATCGTGACAATGCCTTCTTATCTCTTGAGACGTCGAGCATTCCAGGTAGGTAACCTTTTATGTAATGACATTAACAAGGCATGGTAGAGTCGTATCCTGCCGGTCACGTTGATGATATCATCGGCACCAAGAACAGGGGATGATGGCAACCATTTTCCTACTCACTATAGTGATGCGGACCACATGGCGAGTTTCTCATCCACCGGTGGTTACCGATATAACAATGAAAAGGACAATATTGCTCTATTAGCGATGCATATCATGACATTGCATGTCTTGTGCCCTGGTCTTCGGAGGCTAGGGTGGCATCATCTTGGGGCTGTGTTGAGGGTGTCACCATCATCTAAGTCTTGACATCCTTATCCTTCGAGAAGGTATCCTATGCTGGTAGCTCCTTGTCATGGGGTCATAAAACTTATGTGAATGTCTGGCAAGGTGGCTTCCTTCCAGGTTACCCACGAGAAATTCAAGGAATCCCGTGGTCAGGGGCACAAGGGTAGTAGCGACCATTGCGAAGTTTTGAAAAGCAGATGAGGAGAGTTCAAGAGAATATGGGTGGATGTGCTAAGGCAAAAACCTTCGCTTGTTTTCAAAATTTAGGAGAGGTGAGAATATAGAGGTTTTGTTCGTGATTTTGAAGGGTCTGGAAAAATGGTTTTGTCCTAACTATCGTCCATGCTAACTAAGGGCTTCCGACAGTCAGGATGGCTCTCATAACAGCTCTGTGAGGACCCCGACTCATAAGTCGTGATCACAGGATGTACGTGCATAGTGATCCCAGATATCAATCCTCACCAAACAGACAAAAACTAAATAACAAGACTCTTACATTCATTACGTACCAATTTACTCAAATATTGCCTTTATGGCCGAGTCTTCATAAACTTGCAGCGGAAATCTTCAACGATAGCGTGGACCCATGCCATCTGCCTTAACCCTACAAGCATTCTGAGTGGGAAGCGTCCTAGTTCGCATGCTCGTCACCAACGAACTCTTCACTGTATTCGTGTTCTTCCATGTCTGGCCAATTAAATAACCAGTGGCAAGCCAATGAGTACTTTGAATGTACTCGCAAGCAACCCATGTTGGAACAAGGCAATAATCATGCATGATATGGCACTAAGTAGATTTTTTGCAGAAAGCTAATTTTGTATGCAATGACATGATCAAGTAACTTATGTAAGCATGCATCAACAGTTGGCCGATATCCATGTGAACAAGTTACAGATATCATCATAACAAGGGGTTGAACATCTCATGTTCAATCATCACGTCAAGTCATCTGACTTATCTCAAGTATCATCTCTGTGTCATCCACACGCACACACACCAAGTTGAGTAAACATTTGGCCGTAGCACAAGAGCGGTCATCCAATAATCCTAGACCGAGGACGCGTCTATCCGAATAGTTTTACACTCAACAGAGGTTGCACACTTTACCAACAAGACTCGGGGAAATTTTGTGTCATCCACGACTCACGGTACATCTCATACCCGAGGTAAGCACCTGAACAATGCCTTTCCCCTAGCGATACTAAACAAAGAGTCCACTCGATTGGTACCCAGCCCTCACGATGTACATCACACCAGCCTCGCTCCAGATCTTGCCATCCATGAGGGGACCAACGGTGTGCCCGGTGCTTGTAAAGACAGTGCATGATCGTCCATTCCGGTATGACCCCGTATCAAGAGTGGCCACGCCACTCCCGCCACTAGTAATGCAGGCTCTATGCTAGTACCAACCAAGGTAATCAACAAAGCCCCTTCCCATATTGGGGTAGAGTGGTTGTACATGTCATGTTGGAATAACGGTCGCAACTTACAGCAATCCGTTTTTTGAAAACCACACACACTCATTTGCTCCGGTACACCACTTCTTTATCAAGTGGAAACCCAACTCATCATCATCTCCCTCAGGCATTAGTGGCACCCGACGGGTTTTTTGAAAAGTCTTTGAAACCATTTTGTTTCCGTCACCATGGACATTCCCATCCTACTTGCGTAGCACTACTAGCATCCTATCTACACCCACCCGCATAACCCTCATATGGTGGTAGGGTCATGCACAATGCAAGTTTCAAGGTAAAAGTGTTGGGAGCAACCCACCGAAGTTGTCACTACCCCACATGATCATGTATGATGAAAGTAAAGTGCTATATGACATGCAATGAAAATGGTTTCTTAATATGGTCAAAGGGCTGCTTTCTTGGCTCAGCAAAGTCGTTGCCATCCATTCCGGGCACTTCGTTTACTTCGTCAACTATCGCCGGAAACAACCACAATAAGCAACACAACAAGTAGAGAGCTCAAAGTGCTCTATACATAGGAGTTCGATTTTTCTTGGACATCTCTGGTCATAAGAAAAATATCAAAAAAATATCTCACTGAAGTTGGATCAACGAGGCTTTTTGAATGGTGGAAGTGAAGGGATATATGGTCTCATGAGAAGTCTACATAAAATATTTTTGAAAAAATGAGTGGATTCGCTCATCAAGTAGGGAATGATTTTAGAAGTATTTACAAATTAGTCTCACTAGATTTGGAGATGGGATGCTTTCCCTATGATTTTCCTAAGATGAAATGAAGGGGAAATGGGCCATCTATTTGGTCTAGCAGAATATATAATTGGAAAAATGTTGACCATAGCTATCGAGACTTGAGGAGTTTCTAGAATTTTGAATCACTCCATTTGTAGTTGATATGAAGGCTCTAGGATTTTTTCAATGGGGGCCCCTCATAGTCCAATAACAAGTTTAAATTTGAACTATACTGAAAAGTTAGAAGTAAAAATATGTAGGATATATTTTTGGATATAGAAAGATTTTAGGAACATCTAGAATTTTGAATCACCAAATTTGGAGCCTTGATGAATATTCTAGGATTTATTTAGTATCTCTGGAAAAGAAAAGGAAAAGCTTTATACATAGTGCGCTAAAATGCACTCAAGGTGCAACATAGCAAATGGGCCAGCCCGATGGCTCGATCGGACGGCTCGGATATGACGTCGAAGACATAGTCGGGTGAATACGCCTTCCCCCGACAAAGGCGGACCGGCGCCGTCCCCGCCTCCACTTGATCAGGCGAGGCCCACCCATCGGCCTCGCTGACCCACTGACAGGCGGGGCCCGGTGGCTAACGGGGTCTTCTCCATGGCCCGCGACCGATAGAGAGGGAGGAGCGGCTCCCGTTGGCGATTGGTGGAGCCATAGGCCATCCCTGGCAAAGTTCCGGTGACGGGAGAGCTCAGGAGGTCGAGCCACACCTTCCTGGCTGGTCCTTGGCTGCCGAGGAGTGCTGGGGGATCTTGAAGTCGAGCGGTGGCCGAGGCGGCGTCGTCGGCCGTAGGAGAAGGAGGAGGACTCAGGGGCAAGGCTGATGATGTACAGGGGGTCTACGGGTGTGTGAGAGAGAGCAAAGGGAGGCAGAGGGGTGCTCAGGGGTGGACTTAAGTAGCCATAGCGCCTGAGCACTTGGGGAGGGCCCTGGAGGATAGTGGAGGTGGCCGAGGTGGTCTGCGGTGCTCATGGGGTTAGTGCATGTCGCTAGGGCGAGAGAAAGAGCAGGGCGAGCTCGGGGCAGGCCCCGTAGGCGAACAGGGAGTGGCAGAGCTTTGTGGTGCTCGGGCACGCGTGACAGGGTCCGCCGGAGAGAGAAGGAGGAGGGGGCGACAGGGCGCCATGTTGTGGACATCGAGGGGGACATGGGGGACACCATTGCGAGGCCCAAGGCTGTCGGGAGGCTCGGATTGGGCAAGGAAAAGTGGAAGAGTGTTGTTTCTACATGTCAACGACGTAGTCACAACGCATCATTTTGGGCGGCCAAGGTTGTCTGGGGTGTGGGGCACGCATGCAGGTGAGCACTGGTGGAGTTTACTCAGGTTAAGTTGGATACATCAAACTTGGGGTTGATCTAATGGGGTTTTACTGTAGGGCACAAGGGGTAAAACCTTGCCTAGAAGCCATAGGTATGGAAGGACTAGCTTCCCACCAATTTGCAGCTTAGGAAGATGATTCTACAGAGTACTTGCAGTACAAAGGCACTGTTGCTGCCATAATGTAGGTTTAGATGAACTGCTCATATTTTCCACATGATCCTGCCATATTTGTGTTTGGTTTGATGCACGAGTATGCAAGGGAGGTTGTGTAAAATTTTGGGGTCATTAGCATGGTCAGAAGGGAAGGATAGGTGATGTCATGGTAAAAAGAGAGGGAATAACAGAGAGCTCCCCCCCCCCAAATAATTGACCAGAGGCCATGGCAAAGTTACTGGAGGTAGAAGAGGGATATAATATGTTGTGTCAAAAAGCTGGGGGCAAGGGGAATTTTCCTAGGTCAACTTTGCTTGCCCACTATTTTATGGAAGAAGGTCTTTGTGCTATGATTGGGCTAGGCAGGGGAATCCTATGACCTTGAGGTTTACCAGGGGTAAATGGTAAGTCCATTTGGTCCTGATCACAAGGTTTGAGCCCAAATGAAGAAAGTTGATAACACAAACTTGTTATACCCTAAAAATTAATAGAATCAAGTTTCTGTAGATCTAGGCATGTTAAACTAATCTTCTAAATGCCCCACTTGGCGCAGTAGCATCATTTGGGGATTAGAAGATGTCCACAAAGTTTGGGATCAATAGGAGATACTTCACAATGTAAAGTTGCTCAAATTTGGATCTGGACAAAGAGGATTTTGGGATATTTTGGTGAACCAAAATAATTGGGATTGAGATAAAACTTGGCAAGATGACCACATATATCATATGTGACATGCTAGAATTTTCCTGGATTTAATTGAGAATATTTCTTATAGAAATATTCCAAATGCTTGATATAGGCAGAAATGGTTTTGAAGGGCTTTGTCCAATATTTTGAACATGGCCATGTGTTTAAACTCTTATATATGGACAATGTATGTCCACTGAGTTTTCCCAAAAAAATTCAAATATTTTTAAGGCATTTAAATAAGTTTTCCCCATAAAACACCCTTACTGGCCTTAAGAAAAAGCCATTAAATAAAGGGATAATTTTATTTGAGCCCTTAGTTGTGTCACCGTCGACAAGAATAACCCTAGGTTTGGAAAACATGCCGTCATGCCCACATCACTTTGCTTGCCTTGTGCTTTTGCCCATTGGCCGTTTGACTGTCATTTTGAAAACTTCTGAAGTATTTCATACTAACTCTGAAACATGTACATAAGATATCAAAATATTCAGAAACACATCACCTATATATGTATGACATTTGCATTCATGAGAAAATTGTTTGGAAGTCCCCATATCAGTTTTAGTTCATCTAGAGTATGACATATCGGTGCACTAGAGTTTTTGGGCCATCTAGTGCCCTGTTACTCGTGCACGGGCAGTAGTAGCCGCCCTACGGCCGGGCTGAGCGAAGACTTGACAAGCACCAATATAGAAGACTCAAGACTACCGGCAAGACCTTGCCAGGAGGGCTTCGGAGCCTTCAGGCCCCCGACAATGCAAGGTCCCGTCAAGGACCGCCAGCGCACAGGCTAGGTGTCGATTCGCCTAGACGCGTGCCACGGCATCAACGTTGGAGGGAGCTAAGCGGCGTCGATGGGATGGGCCCCCGTCCCGTCCCACTAACGGACTGAGGCCCCTGATGATGCATTTAATGCTCTTGTCCTACTCCGTCAGGGTTAGGTACGATAGCACCGTAGCATTGTGCATCCCGTGTGCACATTGTATGCCACTGTTGGGATTCCCTTAAGTATAAAAGGAGACCCAGGGCGTTACAGAAGAGGAACTTTTTTGGACCTTTGGCTTTTGGGCTTTCGGACAGTTAGGCAGTTAGACGACCGGACAGCCTGACAGATAGAGAACTGGAGGTTGCCAAGCTCACGTAGCAGTCGTTCATGGCGCTCCTGTAGCTCGAACCCTGGAACAGGATCAATACAACCAAGCAGGAGTAGGGTTTTATGCATCCGTGCGGCCCGAACCTTGGTAAAAACTCCCCGCGTGCAGCTCACCAGACCGGCTTTTCGCGCCAGCTCCCCCCGCTGAACCGAAAGGGGACCCCCTGGTCCCATAGGTGTTCGTTCCCACGACATCTTTGGCATCCCAGTTAGGGGGCGCGTGAGTGGTGCGAACCCATTCGGGTGGTCTGCGCCCCAACTTCATCATCGCCATGGCCCCCAAGAAGAAGGGCCTGACAACAGTTGGCCCATCCGCATTGGCCATTCCTGTGTCTGCGCACACAGGAGACGGTGTAGACGTGGGTGGAGGAGAAGGAGGCGGAGATTCAGAACTTCCGCGACGTTCCGGTGACCAAGGCCAAGCAAGTGGTGACGCTCGCCGTGGAGATGCCCATGGTGACGGTGGGAACCCCCATGCCCCTGGGTCTCAGGACAGAGCGGTACCGCCTGCAAGGGGTACGGTGAACTCTGGGGGCGAAAGAGTATCTCTGAAGGCACCCACGCCAAAGCCTACGCCGTGAGCTTCTCAGGAGGCACGTGGAGAGCCACGCCACAGCGCCCGTAGTTCTCAATGTCCCCACGGAAAAGCTCCTGCACGTCATTCCCAACATGCTTCGGACCAGTGTGCAAGCAGGAGTGGCATTTCGAAGTGGGATTGCGGCGGTGCTCCTTATAACACGGTTAGGAGTGAGAGCACCTAGCATTAGTCGCGCCGCTCGCTGCCATCCACGGCGCAGGAAGCGGTGCCACGAGCGTAGCTATTCCTGAACTTCCCTCCTGCTGCGGAGAAGCTCGACGAATGGAGAGCCACCATTCAGAGCCTTCTCAGCCTTGCAGATAAGGTTCGGCCCACAGGGCCGCCTCAGGCCAGTGGCGAAGCGCCAGGAGTTGGCGCCACCTTGGCACACTCTCCCCCGCGTCGGCATCACCAGTCGCTGACCCGGCGCACCGACGATGATGACATTTACTCGAAGACATTGTCTGACCCATGGACGTGCCGCGATCAGCGTCATGTTGTTTGGGAACGTGGCAAGGAAGACGCCCGAACCGCGATCGAGCAGCGACGGGAAGTGTGCTTCCAGTCGGACAGGCGTGCGAGGCCCACTAGAGACAAGTCCTCGTCGGGGTACCCTGTCAGCCTACCTTACGAGGTGGGCTGTCCAGCGTTGACCCCTCAGTTGCGACAAGTCTACTGGCCTAACACCCGCGCGTTCAAACCAGAAGTTCCAGAGAAGTATGACAGAAAGACCCATCCATCAGAGTTCCTAAGTGTCTACACCATTGCGATGCAGGCTGCTGGGGGTCGCGACGACAAGATACTGGCCAACTACTTCCCGCTGGTGCTTAAGCCCACTATCAGGTCGTGGCTATTACACTTGGGAGAGAGATCCATCGCCTCCTGGGCGGACCTGTGTCACGAGTTTGTTGGCGCCTTCAATGGAGGCCATCAAGATCCTGGCCATGAGAGCAATCTGCACATCATCCCCTAGAAGGAAGGCCAAACTCTGCGCAAGTACAGCCAGAGGTTCAGCCGTGTGCACCACAACATCCCAAACGTTCACCTTGCCGCTGTTATCAGCGCGTTCCATCAGAACGTGCGCAACCACATGATGCGGGAAGAGCTAGCGATGAATAGAGTCGGGGACGTCCCGAGCTTTATGCTTTGGCAGACAAGTGCGCTCGTGCTGAAGAAGGGAGAAGAGTCCCCGGCGAAGACGCCGACGCGGATGTTGACTTTGAGGACGAAGATACCGCTGCCCAGGCAAAGAAGGGTCGGCGGCGGAAAAAGAAGCGCAAGGGCAAAACCGTGCTTGCCGTAAAGGCATCCGGCGACCTCGGCGCCACTAAGAAAGGTAAGGTCGATGACCCCAACAATGATGTTGCCAGGTGCGCCTCCTGTCATGCCTTGGTGGCTGCCGGCAAACCAGAAGATTCCGTCAAGCGGTATTGCAAGATCCATCACACCAAAGTCCACGACCTCCAAGACTACTGGCAAGTTGAGCGGCTTGCCAAGAAGTAGAGGGCTGAATATGAGAGGCGTGACAAGGAGAAAGGTCAGGATGGTGCTGAGGGTCTGGCAAGAAGCGTGTTGGCCGAGGAGGTCGCCGCGGCAAGCCCAAGCAACAGAAGGATCAGCCTGCCCATGGTTGCGACAAGCAAGAAGGAGATGATGATGATGTCGAAGAGGACGACGAGTCCACTTATCATGACTTTCAAAAGTCCATGGAGATGATGTGCATAGAAGGAGGAGCCTCGTGGCATTCCCGTCACCGCCAACTTAAACAATGGGCACATGAGGTTAATGCGGTAGAGCCCTCTATTGGCACACAGAAACCTCTGAAATGGCCCAACACTCCTATCATCTTCGACGCCGAGGATCACCCTGATCGCATAACTACGGTGAGGTGCCTGCCGTTGTTGGTCTCGCCAACAATCCGCAACCTCAACGTGACGAAGATGTTAGTTGATAGTGGGGCCAGCCTGAACCTAATCTCGCGTGATGTCATACAGAGGCTGCAGATTGCCGACAAAGATCTCGAGCAAACAGGCGCTTTCCATGGGATCAATTCGGGAAGGACTCAGCCGATAGGCAAGGTCGCGCTGTTGGTGACGTTTGGCAGCGATATCAACTTCAGAATGGAGAAGATTGTCTTTGACGTTGCCAAGATCTCGTTACCGTACAATGGCATTCTTGGGCGTCCGACACTAGCCAAGTTCATGGCGGTCACCAACTTCGTTTACAACATGCTAAAAATGCGCGAACCAATGAGCGTCATTTCCATCCACTCCGACAAGAAGAGCGCGCTTATCTGCGCCGACCAACACTACCGGGGTGCAGTCGCAACACCTACCACTAAGGCACTTGCTCCTGCCGCTGAAGCTCCCAGGGGGAAGAAGACTGGCAAGGCCTCTAGCGCACATTCTGGTAAGTGCACCTATGTGGGTTGTTGCGCTACTGTTGACGATGTGCGAGAGAGCTCCACCGGCAAGAGCAAGAAATCCAAGGCAGCTCCACCAGAGACCAAGAAGGTGCCCGCCAAGGAAGATGGCATAGGGGGAACTTTCACCATAAGTTCCACCCTTGACGACAAATAGGAAAGCGCGCTTGTCGCCTTCCTGTGGGCGAATGTCGATGTGTTTGCATGGCAACCATCTAATATCCCCGATGTTCCCAAGAAGGCGATTGAGCACCACCTTGTCGTCTGCCCGCACGCGCGGCCCATAAAGCAAAAGGTTCGGAAGCAAGCTTTGGAGCGGCAACAGTTTATTGCCGAAGAAATCAAGAAGTTAGAGGCAGCTGGTCTGATCAGAGGAGTACTCCACCCTACATGGTTGGCCAATACAGTCATTGTATGCAAGGCGAATGGGAAGTGGAGGCTATGCATTGATTTCACAGACATCCACAAGGCTTGCCCCAAAGATCCTTTTCCCTTGCTGTGCATCGACAAGATTGTGGACTCCACTGCTGGCTATGACTTATTGTCTTTCCTTCATGCCTATTCTGGTTATCATCAGAAATTTCTGGCCAAGGAAGACGAACAGAAGACCGCGTTTATAACCCCATGTGGTACGTACTGCTTTTTGCGTATGCCTTTCGGGTTCAAAAGCGTCGGTTCTACCTTTGCAAGAACATTCCAGATTGGTTTTGAACCCCAGCTACAAATAAATATAGAGGCTTATATGGATGACATAGTGGTCAATACCAGGGACAAGGCCACGCTCATGGCAGACCTAGAAGCAACGTTCGACAATCTGCGCAAAATGAACATGAAGCTCAACCCCGAGAAATGGGTGTTCGGCGTCCCATCCGGCAAGCTTCTCGGGTTCTTTCTGTCTCAATGTGGAATCGAAGTGAATCCCGACAAGGTCAAAGCAATTGAGCAGACTGAGGCACCAAGACAAGTCAGGGACGTGCGACGCCTTGCCGGTTGTGTTGCTGCTCTGAATAGGTTCATCTCAAAATCTGTTGAGCATGCCCTGCCCTTTTTCAAAATGTTGAAGAAGGTTGTCCAATAAATGGACTCCGGAAGCGGAAGTGGCGCTGCGGGATTTGAAGAGGTACCTTTCCTCTCCGCTAGTCCTAGTTGCGCTATAACCACAAGAGCCATTGCTGCTGTACCTAGCGACAACGAATCAAGTGGTAAGTGCTGCGCTACTGGCTGAAAGAGATGTTGGGGAACGTTTCATGGGAAACAAAAAATTTCCTACACACATGCAAGATCTATCCATGGTGATGAGCATCTACGAGAGGGAGAGTGGATCTACATACCCTTGTAGATCGCTAAGCGGGAAGCGTTAAGAAATGCGGTTGATGTAGTCGAACGTCTTCGCGATCCAAATCGCCGAGCGTCCCGTGATCCCATCACGATCCATCTCGCAATCCAATCATGATCCATCCCACGATCCCATCACGATCCGTCCCGCGATCAAATCACGAATCGTCTCGCAATCTTGATCACGGTCCTTCCGATCTAGTGCTGAACGGACGACACCTCCGCGTTCAGCACACGTACATCTCGATGATGATCTCCGCCTTCTTGATCCAGCAAGAGGGAGCGGAGAGGTAGATGAGTTCTCTGGCAGCGCGGCGGCATGGCGGCGATGGTGGTGGAACTATTCCGGCAGGGCTTCTCCTAAGCACCGCCAAAATTAGACTAGAGGAGAGAACGATCTAGAGGAAGTAGAGGGAGCACGTGGCAATTAGGGTTAGCTCTTCCCTCTAAATCCTCTAGTATATATAGGAGGGAGGGAGGGGAGGAGGCAGCCTCAAACCCTCAAGGTTTGGTCGAAAGTGGAGGTGGAGGAGTCCTACTCCAATCCTATTAGGAGTAGGATTCCTCCTTTCCACTTGGAAACTCTTTCCACCTCTCCACCTTTGGATTTTTTCCTTCTCAAACCTCATACAATCGCATGGGTCCTTAGAGGAGGCTTTGGACAGACCACCAGGGGCTGGTTTACCACCTCCCACAGCCGATGTAGCCTCTTGGGTCGAGACACCCCTCCTGATGGTCCCCCGGTACCCTCTCGGCTCTCTAGGTACACTACCGATGAGCCCGAAACTTTTTCGACGACCAAAACAGGACTTCCTATATATCAATCTTTACCTCCGGATCATTCCGGAGCTCGTCGTGAAGTCTAGGATCTCATCCAGGACTCCAAACAACCTTCATTCACCACCATACATAACTCTATACTACCAAAACATCACTGAACCTATAGTGTGCAGACCCTGTGGGTTCGAGAACTATGTAGACATGACCAAGACACCTCTACGGCCAATAACCAATAGCGGGATCTGGATGCCCATATTGGTTCCTACATATTCTATGAAGACCTTTATTGGTTGAACCTCAATGTCAAGGATTCAGTTAATCCCGTATGTTGTTCCCTTTGTTCTTAGGTATGTTACTTGCCCTTGATTCGACCGTCGGCATCTCCATACCTAGTTCAACCTCGTTACATGCAAGTCTCTTTACTTGTTATGTAGTACAAGATCCCATGGCTAACAATTAGTCACATTGCTTGCAAGGCTTATTGTGATGTTGTATTACCGAGTGGGCCCTGAGATACCTCTCCGTCACACGGAGTAACAAATTCCAATCGTGATCCATGCCAAACCAACAGACACCCTCGGAGATACCTTTAGAGCACCTTTATAGTCACCCAATTATGTTGCGAGGTTTGATACACACAAAGTAATCCTCCGGTGTCAGTGAGTTGCATGATCTCAAGGTCATAGGAACAGATACTTGACATGCAGAAAACAGTAGCAATAAACTGACACGATCATATGCTACGTTTGTAGTTAGGTCATGTCCATCACATGATTCTCCTAATGATGTGACCCTGTTATCAAATGACATCTCATGTCTATGACTAGGAAACCATAGCCATCTTTGATCAACGAGGTAGTCTATTAGAGGCATACCAGGGACATGGTGTTGTCTATGTATCCACACATGTATGTGAGTTTCCGATCAATACAATTATAACATGGATAATAAACAATTATCATGAACAAGGAAATATGATAATAACCAATTTATTATTGCCTCTAGGGCATATTTCCAACAGTCTACCACTTGCACTAGAGTCAATAATCTAGTTCACATCACCATGTCATTCGCATTGTTATGAATTTAACACCCAATGAGTTCTGGGACTCGATCATGCTTTGCATGTGAGAGAGGTCTTTTAGTCAACAGGTCTGCGACATTCAAATGGCTGCTCCACTATACATATCCGGATTGCTATCCGTGTGTACATTGCTAATCTCTATGTCATACTATAGACAATGCTATCACACTCCACTTGGAGCTATTCCAAATGGCTGCTCCACTATACATATCCAGATTGCTACTAAGAGTCATATGGATTGGTGTTAAAGCTTGCATCGACGTAACTCTTTATGACGAACTCTTTATCACCTCCATAATCAAGAAACATTTCCTTAGTCTTTTCGTTACTAAGGAAAATCTTGACCACTGTCCAATGATCCACTCCTGGATCACTCTTGTACCCCTTGATAGACTCATGGCAAGGCACACACAGGTGCAGTACACAGCATGGCATACTATATAGAGCCTATGGCTAAGGCATAGGTGACAACGTTCGTCCTTTCTCTTTCTTCTGCCGTGGTCGAGCTGTGAGTCTCACTCAACTTCACACCTTACAAATCAGTCCAGAACTCTTTCTTTGACTATTCCATTTTGAACTCTTTCAACATCTTGTCAAGGTATGTACACTTCGAAATTCTTACCACACGTCTTGATCTATCTTTATAGATCTCGATGCCCAACAATTAAGTAGCTTTATCCAGGTCTTCCATTGAAAAACTCTTATCAAACAACCCTTTATGCTTTCCAAAATTCTACATCATTTTCGATTAACAATATGTCATCCACATATGCTTATCAGAAACTCTATAGTGCTCCCACTCACTTTATTGTAAATACAAGTTTCTCATAAACTTTGTATAGACTCAAAAACTTTGATCACCTCATCAAAGCGTATATTCCAACTCCGAGATGCTTGCTTCAGTCCATAGAAAGATCACTGAAGCTTGCACACCTTTTAGCATCCTTAGGACTGACAAAACCTTCTGGGTGTATCTCATACAACCTTTCCTCAAGGAAGGAAACAATGTTTTGACATCCATCTGCCAGATTTCATAATTGAAAACGCAACAACTGCTAACATAATTCCAACAGACTTTAGCATCGCTACGAGTGAGGAAGTCTCATCGCAGTAAACTCCTTGAAATTTTCAGAAACTTCTTTGCGACAAGTCGAGCTTTATAAATGGTGACATTTACCATCAGCGTTTGCCTTCATCTTAAAAGTCCATTTGTACTCAACAACCTGCCATCCAACGAGCAAGTCTACCAAAGTCTATACTTGGTTTTCATACATGGATCCTTTCTCGGATTTCATGGCCTCTAACCATTTGTCGGAATCTGGGCCCATCATCGCATCTCCATAGCTTGCAGGTTCATCGTTATCCAACAAAATGACCTCCAAGACAGGGTTGTCATACCACTCAGGAGCAGTACGTGTCCTTGTCGACCTACAAGGTTTGATAGTAACTTGATCCGAAGCTTCATGATCATCATCATTAACATCCTCTTCAACTGATGTAGGCTCCACAGAAACATCTTTCTGCTCTGCGCTACTCTCTGGTAGAACAAAGGTTCAACAACATCATCAAGTTCTATCTTCCTCCAACTCAATTCTTTCGAGAGAAACTCTTTCTTGAGAAAGGACCCAGTTTTAGCAACAAACACTTTGTACTCGGATCTGAGATAGAAGGTATACCCAACTGTTCTTAGGGTATTCTATGAAGATGCATTTTTCGCTTTGGATTCGATCTTATCAGACAAAAGTGTTGCATTCCCAAACTCTAGGAAATGATAGCTCAGGTTTCTACCAAACCATATGTTGTCATCTCAATGGATTTAGATGGTGCCCTATTTAAAGTGAATGCAGTTGTCTCGAATGCATAACCCCAAAATGATTGTGGCAAAACGATAAGAGACATCATAGTATGCACCATATCCAATAGAGCATGACTATGACGTTCGAACACACCATCACACTATGGTGTTCCAGGTGGCATGAGTGTTGAAACAACTTTCACATTGTCTAAAGTTCTATGCCAAACTCATAACTCACATATTCACCTCCACGATCATATCGCAGATATTTTTATCTTCTTGTCATGATGATCTTAAACTTCACTCTGAATTTGCTTGAACTTTTCAAATGATTCAGACTTGTGTTTCATTAAGTAAATATACACTATATCTACTCAAATCATCAGTGAAGGTAAGAAAATAACATATCCACCGCACGCTACAATACTCATTGGATTGCATACATCAACATGTATCATTTCCAATAAATCACTTGCCCGCTCCATCAAACCATAAAACGGGGTCCTTAGTCATCTTGCCCAAGAGGCATGTTTCGCATGTCTCAACCGATTCAAAATCGAATGAGTCCAAAGATCCATCAACATGGAGTTTCTTCATACGATTTATACCGATATGACATTTACCGGTAGTGCCACAAGTATGTGGTGCTATCATTATTAACTTTGTATCTTTTGGCATCAATGTTATGAACATGTGTATTACTACGATCAAGATTCAACAAACCATTCTCACTGGGTGCATGACCATTGAAGGTATTATTCATCTAAACAGAATAACCATTATTATCTAACTTAAATGAATAACCGTGTTGCAATAAACACGATCTAATCATGTTCATGCTTAACGCAAACACCAAATAACATTTATTCAGGTTTGTCACTAATCCCGAGGGTAGAGAGAGCGTGCGATGTTGATCACATCAACCTTGGAAACATTTCCAACACACATCGTCACCTCACACTTAGCTAGCCTCCATTTATTCTGTACCTTTTGCTTCGAGTTACTAACATTTAGGAACCGAACATGTATCCAATACCTAGGTGCTACTAGGATTACTAGCAAGGTACACATCAATAACACGTATATCGAATATACTTCTGTCGACGTTGCCAGCCTTCTTATCTACGAAGTATCTAGGGTTGTTCCGCTTCAGCGACTGCTCTCCTCATAATAAAAGCACTTAGTCTCGGGTTTAGGTTCAACTTTGGGCTGCTTCACTAGAGCAGCAACTAACTTGCCATCCATGAAGTTTCCCTCCTTGCCCTTGCCCTTCTCGAAACTAGTGGTTTTACTAACCACCAACACTTGATGCTACTTCTTGATTTCTACCTTCACGGTGTCAAACATCGCGATCAGCTCAGGGATCATCATTTCCATCCCTGGCATAATTATAGTTCATCGCGATCAACTCAGGGATCATCATTTCCATCCCTCGCATAATTATAGTTCATCACAAAGTTCTAGTAGCTTAGTGATGGTGGCTGAGAGAACTATATCAATCACTATCTTATCTGGAAGATCAACTCCCACTCGATTCAAGAGATTGTAGCACCCAGACATTCTGAGTACATGCTCAACGATTGAGCTATTCTCCTTCATCTTGCAGGCAAAGAATCTTGTTGGAGAACTCATATCTCACAACACGGGCACGAGCCGGAGATCCCAATTACAGCTCATAGAACATCTCATATGTTCCGTGACGTTCAAAACGTTTTGGAGCTTCAGTTCTAATCCGTAATGCATGATGCACTAAACTATCAAGTAGTCATCGGAACGTGCCTGTCAGATGTTCACAACATCTACAGACAACGGTAGAGGGGGTGGCGCACCGAGTGGTGCATTAAGGACATAAGCCTTCTGTGCAGCAATGAGGACAATCCTCAGATCATGGACCCAGTCCGCAATATTGCTACCATCATCTTTCAACTCTATTTATCTAGGAACATATAAAAATTTAAGGGAGCTACAACGTGAGCTAAAACATAATTTGCAAAGACACTACTGACTATGTTCATGATAATGAGTTCAACTAATCATATTACTTAAGAACTCCTACTCAAATTGACATCCCTTCGGTCATTCGAGTGATACATGATCCAAATTCGTCAACTCAAGTCTGATCATCATGTGAGTTGAGGTGGTTTCAATGGTGAACATCATCATGTTGATCATATCTACTATATGACTCATGTACGACCTTTCGGTCTCTTGTGTTTCGAGACCATGTATGTACATGCTAGGCTCATCAAGTTTAACCCCGAGTGTTCCACATGTGCAACACTGGCTTGCACCCGTTGTATGTGAACGTAGAGTCTATCACACCCGATCATCACGTGGTGTCTCGACACGACGAACTTTCGCAACTATGCTGAAAGTGCGTTATATCGACTAGAGGGGGGTGAATAGGCGATTTTTACAAATTCATCACTTGAGGAATTTCAACTTTGAGGAATTTGAAATGTGATGAATAACTAGCAGCGGATTAAGTACTCAGGTGCATGAGGAGCATAGTATCAGCTTAGTCATCATGATGAAATGAAACATGCACGAACAGTGAGTAGCGTGATAAAGGATAAGCAGTGATGAACAAGGCAACTTGAAGAATTTCAGGTGAGGAATTTGTGGAAGTCTTCAGTTAAATTCTTCAAATAGTAACAATCAATTTCATCAACAGGTTTATGAGGAATAAGGATGTTGAGGAAATAGAACCAGGTAGCTCGATGAAGATAATGGTTTGATGACCTAGTTCCGACTGCTGTGACAGTCATACGTCTGGTTTGGAGCGGCCTGGTATTTAAACCAGAGGACACATAGTCCCAGGACACACAGTCCTTATCGTATTCTCCTTGAGCTAAGGTCACATAGTCCTCACCCAACACTCATGGTAAGTCTTCAGGGTAGACTTCCAAAACCCTCACAAACTGGTCACCCGGCGATCCACAATTTACTGCTAGATGCTCTAGACCAAGGTCACTTCGCGGTCCCCAATTGACTGCATGAGCACTAGACCATGACGCCTAACCGTCTGGAGGATGCACAGTCCTCAAAGGTAACAAGCGTCGGTTCCACACAGGAATTTCTTCAGTGATGCTCAATCACTATGGGTTTTGTGGTTTGGTTGTGGGTTTTTCATCACTGATGATTTTCTCTCAAAGTCCTCAGAGGATGAGTTGCTCTCAAATGACAAGTGTCAGTTCTCTCTCGGAGCAGCCAACCAACTAGTGGTTGTGGGGGGTGGCTATTTATAGCCAGGATGCAACCTGACATGATAAGACAGAAATGCACCCAATGATATGACCGTTATGTGGATAAGAATGATTGGGGACAGCTGGCGCTAAGCACAGCAACGGTCAGAATTTCGAACTATGAAAGTCCTGAGCTTATCATGTTCCTCACTTGTAGGCAATTCGCACTGGCGAAATCCTAACTCCTCAGTCAGATCAGTTTCCTCAGAGACCAGAAGAACTTCGTCTCTGTCACCAAAGAACTGGTCTAAACTATAAGAGATTTCCAAAGGTTCACTCAAAGGATTGTATGGGTTGTGGATTTTGGAGTTGAGCATCAGTTGGAAATTTTCCTTAGTATTACCTCGGCGCCCTTCAACAGTATGGTGTTTCTTATGACTCAAATAAAGGAAATGAAACTATGAAAGCAAAAGTCTTCACGCTTCATATTCCTCGTTCATATCTTCAAGGTCACACGAACTTCTTCATTTTCAAAGTCTTCACAAAGTCTTCACCAAAGTCTTCAGAAAGTCTTCAGCAAAGTCTTCACTTGAAGACATACATTTTTAGGGGTCGATAATCTCCGAATATATCAAACTCCTCATCGACTTATAGAGCCTATGTACACTCACAGACACATTAGTGCCTTAACCTATAAGTCTTCAATACACCAAAATCACCAAGGGGCACTAGATGCACTAACAATCTCCCCCTTTTTGGTGATTGATGACAAATAGGTTAAGTTTTCAACGGGGATAAACATATGAAGTGAAAGTACAGATTTTGAGAATTTGATTGCAAGATATAGAAGAACTCCCCGTGAAGATGTGCATATTTGAGGAATTTGCTTTGGACTGCAAATGCACGTGGCAGGTTCAAAACATGGAGAACTCCCCCTATATCTTGTAACTCATACATGCATTTGAATATATGAAATGAAGAATTTGAAATGCGTGAGGAAAATGGTGTGTGACGAAATTCAGCATGCATGCATTAAGGTATTTGTGGAAATAAACATGCGAGGAAATAGTTCAAAAGTGTCAGACCACCATCAGACTTAAGTTTACAACTCAATAACCAAAAAATTCAGAAGAGAGAGAGTTGTAACTTAAATAAAAATAGCCCATATATATAGACCCGCTTGAAGACTAACTCAAATTTTCTCCCCCTTTGTCATCGAAGACCAAAAGGGAAGAAAAAGTGATGACTAACGCCCCATTAGGAATTTCATCTTGTTGGTGAAGATGGAGCGCCAGCGTTGTCGGGGTCGATTGTTGATGCAGGTCCAGTAGCAGTATCTTCAATGTCTTCATCTTCATCGCGCTCGCGAGATGAAGAATATGAACTGGTGACCATCAGAGGAACTTGGACTTTCTTGAACTTCTTCTGAGGATAGTGAGCGAAGTGAGGATATTCTTCAAAGTTCAGCTCATCCAATTCTTCAGAAGGCATGAGGTGAGTTAGCACAACCCAAGAGCGCTTGAGGTTTTCATGAGCATAATAGTTGTTCCTCGTGACAGTGTTCCGCGTCATAGTCATATTCTGCACAATATACCCAAGTAGATGCTTTACCCACTTATGATTGTGATCGACCTTCTGATGAAGACTTATAAGAAGTTCGCGATCAGTCATCAATTGAGGGGCACACTCTTTGGGAGCTGAGGCCTTTGCATCAGAGTCTTGTGTGGCAGTGTCATCATTTGTGGAGAAGGAAGCAGCTTTGCGAAACTGTCCATCCAGGGGACGTGTTCCTTCATCAATAACAGACTTACCTTTCCCTTCAACTGATGAAATTGTACTCTTGATGACTTCAACGGGTGACAGGAAACTAAAGTGATTCTGGAAATCAGCTTTGTAGTGCACTGAGGACTTATCCCTGATGAATTTCATAATCCATGGTGCATATGGCTTCTGCTCAAATGGAGCGACAGCTGCACTGGCCAAAGTCCTCATGAAGAAGTCATGTAAGTTAATGGGAATACCATGTATGATATTGAAGAGCACATTCTTCATGATTCCTTCAACTTCTTCTTCATCAGAGTTATGGCCTCTCTGAGGACACAGTGTTTTTGTCAGGATGCGATAGACTGTGCGAGGCACATACAGCAGATCCTTCACTAAGAAGACTTGGCGTTGAGGCTTTCCAGGTGGCAATGTCTTCATCAGCACATTCATCAGTTGATTGGGTAGAGGAGATTCATCAAACAACTTGCGGGCTTCATCTGAGGGAATTTGGACTGGGACACACTGAAGCAATTCAGAGGCTTGAGTAGTGAAGTGTGTTGTGCCAGTCATCCAGTCCAATATGCAAGAGTTGATGTCTGAGGAATCTCCGCTGATATGCAACGTGGCATAGAATTGAAGTATGATTTCCTCATTCCAATCGCAGATGTCAACACAAAATGGAAGAAGTCCAGCATCATATAGAACTTGGAGCACAGGAGTAAATGATGGAAGACTTTCCATGTCAGCGTGACGAATCTGATGGTGCTCGAAGACTTTCTTCTCCTCATACAGGACTGAAGCATAGTAATTCAGTTTAGTGGCAGTCCAGAACCTGTTGCGACCAGCCCTTGCAGCGTCATAGGGGTTTGGTCCAGAGAAGAACATGTGTTCATCGAAGAAATTGGTCTTGAGGAATTTGGGACGAACAGAGCCTTTGAGAGGCAGTCTTGGCTTGGGTTGAAGATTTGTTCGAGTACGCCCCTTGATGTCCGTTGGCATGGAAGGAACAGCAGACTGAGTGATTTGAAGAGATGGTTCCTCAGCAGTGGCCGGAGCATCAATTTCCTCAACTGTTGCAGCTGGAATTTCTTCACTATTTGGAAGGTACAGATGTTTAGAGTCTTCTGGGATTTCTTCAGTCTCTATAGGTGACTGAGGAATCAACATCAGAGGAGTTGCCATTGGTGAATTGGGATGTGTAGATTCCCAATATTCATCATTGATGACTGGAGTGGTGTCACCAATGTCAACGTCTTCATCAATGTCTTCGCCAGCTTCCTCAGCAGTTACCAGAAGCTGGAGCGATGATACATTGGGGGTTGATGCAGTGTCATCGATGACAATTTCCTCATCAAGAGGCTCTGAGGAAGCAGCCGTATGATTTTCTTCTTCTGGAGGAATGTCATATGCTTCCCCGATTGGCACAATAGCATCGGCTAGTGCCGAGGAAATTGGAGTTGCATCAATTGGTGTTGTTGAGGAACTTGTGAAAGTTTTCAACTTCTTCAACACAGGGGCTTCAGAAGTTGATGCTTTTATTTTGAGGGGATTTTCCTCAATAGTAGCAGTTTCTTCAGGAACGACTCATGCAGCCGCCCTGGGTGGTTCAGTTTCTTCAGGCACAACAGATTCTTCAGCTGGCCTATCGGATTCTTTAGGTACATCAGAAGTACCTGTTGGCATAGCAGTTTCCTCAGGCACAACACTGGAGGTTGCCCTAGCATTTTAATCAGTGGTCTGAGTTTCCTCAGTAGCATTGGCAGTTGCTTCTGGTGTAGAAGCATTTCCTACAGCAGTTTCATCAGGCTGAGCATTTGAATCAGCTGCCTGAGGAGTTTCATTTGCAATCCGAGCAATTTCATCAGACTGAGGCATTTGTGGTTGCGATCGAGCTGCAACCCTGGTGTTGTGATCCTTTACAGCTGCTTGAGCAGCCCTGACGAGTCTGACCTTGCTGCCTTTCCATTCAGCATCATATTTTTGTTTATCCAAAGAGAGAGAGCGAATCTCGGACTGAACTGTGACGAGTTGATTTGGGGTCAAATTCATCACATTTTCACACAAAAACTTTTCTTTCCGAGTCTTGTTCCCCTTAGCTCTCTAAGCTTGCTCTCTCTTCCATTGTTCTTCAGAGATGAAGTGGGTGAGGACATGATCCACTTCAGGAGGCAGATTTAGTGAAGAAAGTGGGGTACTTGGGTCTTCATGCCATATATCGATGAAGTTGAGGATCATCTTGGGATCCAACATGAGAGGAACAGAGCTGCCCTTTGCTCTAGCAGCCCTGTGCTGACTTTGTCTGATGATTTGTACCAATTCCTCATCATCAGCATCATCAGCATCACTATCATTATCCTTTGAAGAACCTGAGGGGACTGTAACCAGAGCCTTGCTGGTGTGAGGACTTGGTCTTTGACCACGTCCGGCTATCTTCTTCAGTTTAAGCGCAGAGGGACTGGTTGAAGACTTTGCAGTTGTGGAGGGGCTTGCAGTGAGCTTCGGAATTTTGGTGAAACCCTCAGTCCTTTTGCATGTTGACAGATGACTGAACATCAACAGTTCCAGGTGCAGAAGGTTTTCTGGGTTGAGGCCTTTGACCTTGAGGAATTTGTACTAAGGATTTTGATGTCCAAGAACCAATCTTCAGAGCAGGTTTCTTTACCATTTTCTTCGAAGCACTAGCAGAAGCTCCGGCAGAGGCAGCAACAGCAGAATCCTCATTGAATTTCTTCACTGCCTCTTTGGCTTTCCTCGCCAACTTGGCTTGTTGCTTCTCCCACATGTTAGGAAAGTCCTCACCAGTTTTGAGGTTAGTAGGATCAGCAATTTGGTTTGGAGCAAGAGGAGGCCTGCTGCAAGGTGGTTTCACAGCGAATTTCATCATGTATTTTGGAGTTACATAACGATATTCTCTCCATTCTTTGGCCCATCTCCTCTCAATCTTTTGCAGACGGATCTTCCTCTGCTTGGTCGTCTCCTTTCCATGTGTTTCTTCATCAGGTGTGCAATATTCATCATACAGATCCTCAGGGATCTCAAATGCAGTGTGCTCATCTTTCTTCTTCCTTCCTTTCTGAGGTTTCTTTCCATCAGACATTTTCTTCACTTGAGGAATATGAACTCTTGAAGATTCTGAAGAGGTACACAGTTTTTCTTCAAGTAGCACTGCAAATGAGTTAAGTTGATGAGAACCTAGTGATTCATCAGCGGACATGTTGTACCTGTGAATAGAGTATAGGTGCGAGGAATTTGAAGAGGTCATATGTGTTCTCAGAAATTTGAAAAAAAAACAGGTGTGAGGAATTTAACTATGGTTGTCTTGAGGAATTTCACTAAGTGTTCTTTGCCTTAGGTTCCAGAGTTGTGCAAATTTGATATTTCGCACAATTGAGGAGTCTTGAAGAAAATCAATACTTAGGGAAAATCATCAAGTATGAGGAGATGAAAGGTGCTTGAGAATTGGATTTATAACATATAAACACCTTTTGAGGAATAGTGGAAGTAATTGAAGATCTAACTAGGGAAGTAAAAATAAAGTTTAATTCCCCTGGTGAAGAACACGATGAACACATAGATGAAATGGGGAAGTTATCCGTTCAGATCTCCCACGCCCTAGCTTGGCAGAGGGAGACAACTACATCGGCGGAGGGATGAAGATTTCCACGGCCGGTGCGAGTACGGCGACGACGAGGTTGAGGCAGTGAAGCTCTTCCTCACCGGCGATGATGACTTTAGCGGCAGCGCTAGGTTGGAGCTCGGGAGAGGGATGAGATGTGGAGTAACCGAGCACAGTTGATGGGAAGGGGGCATTTATAGAGGAAGTGAAAACCGATCCGCCCGAAGATTTTGGACAGGATTGCACTTGACCCTTGCTCTCCACGTGATAGGTGTCACCCACGATCTGGGTAATGGAGATTGTGGGGGATCGTGGGTTATCCAGGCACGGGAATCAGAACTGTTTGAGCGGGAAACGCCAAAAATTATGGTAGTGAAGATTTGAAGTTTTCGTTCGCAAATTCTTCAGCTGCCAAGGACACAGTGAAGACTTCGAACAAGTTTCAAAGTAGAACACATATGAGGAATTTGTGAACAGACTGGGTTGATTTTAGCATAGATGGGGAAAGGGTCCGATCACATTCACTTAGATGAAAATCAACTTGAAGAATTAGCAATAAGTGAGTGCTGTTGAGGACATTGAAAAACTCATATATATATATATATATATATATATATATAGTCAATGAAGAATATAAGTCTCAAAAGTTTTGAAGAATTTGAAAAGTTGATGAATTTGAAAAGTTGAGGAATTTGAAAAGTTGAGGAATTTGATAATTTGAAGAATTTGCAAAGTGCTCAATTTTGAAGAATTTCAACTTTTGGTTGGTGGCGTAACCCACCGTATTAGAATGATGATTTCAGACACCGCGTACAATTGTCGTAGAGTTCTGAGAATCAAATTCTTCGTTAATTTCTTCACACTTAGAGAGTTATTCTTCATTGAATGAAGAAAAATGTTCCTTCGTGTGTTGCATATCTAAGTAATAAATTTTGCATAAGTGTTAGGATGTGTGTTCTTCATAAAAGAACATTCGGTAATTCTAAGATATTTAGCTCACACCGCAACTTGCATAATCTCTTTTCATCCAAGGGCTTTGTGAAGATGTCGGCCAGTTGTTCTTCAGTGGGAATGTGGTTGATGGAGATGTTGCCCTTGAGTACATGATCTCGAAGAAAGTGATGATGAATCTGGATGTGCTTGGTCTTGGAATGCTGAACTGGGTTATAGGCAATCTTGATGGCACTCTCATTGTCGCAGTAAAGAGGCACATTCTTCAGCTTGATGCCGTAGTCCTTGACGGTTTGCTTTCATCCATAGTAACTGAGCACAACACAAGCCAGCGCAATGTACTCAGCTTCTGCAGAAGAGAGTGAAACACAGTTCTGCTTCTTTGAGGACTAACAGACTGAGGATCGTCCGAGGAAATGACATGTGCCTGAGGTTGACTTGCGATCCACGCGATCTCCAACATAGTCAGCATCAGAGTATCCGATGAGGTGAAGATTTGAGCCCTTGAGATACCATAATCCAAGTGTTGGTGTGTGAGCTAAGTATCGAAGAATATGTTTCACAGCCTTATGGTGTGATTCCTTCGGTGTTAATTGGAATCGGGCACACATACAAACACTTAGCATAATATCAGGCCTAGATGCACATAGATATAATAAAGAGCCAATCATGGAGCACTATACCTTCTTATGAAAATGTACCATTTTCATCAGTGCAGAGGTGTCCTTTTGAAGGCATTGGAGTTTTGACGCCTTTGCAATCTTGCATGTCGAATTTCCTCAGAACATCCTTGAGGTATTTCACTTGTGAGATGAAGATGTCATTGTCTTTCTAACGAATTCTAAGACCTAAGAAGAATTTCAACTCTCCCATCATAGACATTTGATATTCTTCACTCATCATATAGGCAAATTCATCACTGTAATGTTTGTCAGTACAGCCAAAGATAATATTATCAACATATATTTGGCATATGAACAGTTCGTTGTCATAGGATTTTGTGAAAAGAGTAGGGTCAAGTGAACCGGGTTTGAAGCCTTTCTTCATGAGGAATTCCTTCAGAGTGTCGTACCACGCCCGAGGGGCCTGCTTGAGCCCATAGAGGGCCTTGTTTAGTCTGAAGACTTTGTCAGGATGCTTAGGGTCTTCAAAACCTAGGGGTTGAGCAACATATACTTCTTCCCCAAGCTTACCATTGAGGAATGCACTTTTCACATCCATTTGATATAAGATGATATTATAATGGTTAGCGTAAGCAAGTAATATGCGAATAGCCTCCAGTCTAGCAACAGGTGCAAACGTTTCATCAAAGTCAATTCCTTCAACCTGTGTATAGCCTTGGGCTACAAGGCTAGCCTTATTACTCACCACGAGGCCATTTTCATCTTGCTTGTTGCGGTAGATCCACTTGGTACCTATGATGTTATGTTTGCGAGGATCTGGTTGCTTGACAAGTTCCCACACGTTGTTGAGCTTGAACTGATGCAATTCCTCTTGCATAGCTTGAATCCACTCGGGCTCATTGAATGCTTCATCAACTTTGGTGGGCTCTATGATAGAGACAAAGGCAAAGTGCCCACAAAAGTTAGTTAGATGTGAAGCTTTTGAGCGTGTGAGAGGACCTGGTGCATTGATGTCATCGATGATTTTGTCAATCTGCACTTCATTTGCTACTCTTGGATGAGCAGGTTGACGAGGCTGAGGATTTTCATCAGCACCATTTTCTTCAGGTATATCAGCATGAGAGTTTTCATTTGTTGGAATGATTTCCTTAGTGGGTATGACATCTTCTGTTGCCTTCAGCTTGGTGGATTCCTCAGGAGATTGTTCATCTAACACAGAAGGTAGGTGCTCTCTTTGCGAGCCATTAGTTTCATCGAACCGCACATCTACTGTTTCAACCACCTTGTGATGGTAGGTGTTGAAGACTTTGTAGGTGTGTGAGTCCTTTCCATAACCAAGCATAAAACCTTCATGTGCTTTCGATGCAAACTTAGAACTGTGGTGAGGATCTTTGATCCAACATTTTGCACCGAAGACTTTGAGATAACTTACATTGGGTTTCTTGCCTGTCATGAGCTCATATGAAGTCTTCTTGAGGAATTTGTGAAGACATACGCTATTGATGATGTGTCATGCAGTATCAATTGCTTCAGGCCAGAAGCGACGAGGGTTTTTGTATTCGTCAAGCATGGTGCGAGCCATCTCAACAAGTGTCCTGTTTTTGCGCTCCATGATGCCATTCTACTGAGGAGTATAAGGGGCAGATAACTCATGAGTAATACCAAGTTCATCAAGATATTCATCAAGATTAGTGTTCTTGAACTCAGTCCCATTATCACTCCTGATATGCTTGATCTTGACGCCGAAGATGGTGGAGGCCCTTGAAGCAAATCGTCTGAAGACGTCCTGCACTTCATTTTTGTATAGAATAACATGCACCCATGTGTAATGAGAGTAATCATCAACAATGACAAAGCCATACAAACTTGATGCATTTGTTAGTATGGAGTAATGAGTGCGGCCAAATAGATCCATGTGAAGCAATTCAAAGGGTCAAGTTGTGGTCATGATTGTCTTCGAGGGATGCTTGGATCTGGTCATCTTCCCAGATTCACATGCACCGCAGAGGTGGTCCTTGAGGAATTTGTCACCCTTGATGCCAATGACGTGCTTTTTCTTCACGAGAGTGTGCAAGTTCCTCATGCCCGCATGTCCAAGTCGTCGATGCCACAGCCTTCTGAAGACTTTGCAAGCAAGCAAGTGGCAGGTTGAGGACCTGTAGAGAAATCAACAATATACAAGTCTCCTCTCCTAAAGCCTTTGAAGACATTGGAATTGTCAGATTCCATGATGACAATACAATGATATTTTCCAAATATGACAACCATATCAAGATCACAACGCATTGAGACAGACATAAGGTTGAACCCGAGGGATTCAACAAGCATCACCTTATCCATGGTTCGGTCCTTTGGGATAGCAACCTTACCAAGTCCCAATACCTTGCTTTTTCCTTTGTCTGCATAGGTGATATGCTTCAGAGGAGATGGAGTGAGTGGCAAATTCATCAGTAGATTCTTGTCACCCGTCATGTGGTTTGTGCATCCACTATCGAGAACCCACTCAGTAGCTTTTAGAGTATCATCATGCAGATGAATTAGTACAACTTACAACCTCATATGCTTCAGAGTGAAGAATGTGACATCAATTTCATCAGACAGAATTTCATCACATAAGATAGTAAGCAAGTAGAGTGAGGATGTGAGAAATGAAGAATTCATTTCATCATGGTTAGCTTTCGTCCTTTCATGCATTTCTTCAGGTCTCCAGCAAATTCATCAGATGTTCAAATTCATCTGGGACCTGAACCTGCATAAGATGTCAGTTTGATTTCTTCACCACCCACATCTGGAGGGGTGGCAAAGAGTTCATCATTCTGCGAGCTCCATATGAGAAGGTAGGCATTGAAGCAAGTGTGCTTCGTTTCACAGGGCGAGGGTTAGAGTACTCATATGAATAAGCACAAAAATTCTTCGAGGACTTATGAACATAATGGTTTTAAGAATAATGCACATATTCATAACTCTTACGTTTTCGCTGCGAAACAGAGGCATTAGCACAAGAATGATGATTTTGACCATTCGAGGAATTTGGTCCAAGTGAGGACTTTGGTCCATATGAGGAATTTGATCTGGGTTCCTATTCTTCATGAGTGGTGTCGTGAGCACATTCACTTGAAAATTTTGTAGGTAGCTCTTGGGAACCTAGATTTTCTTCATAGGAGAACCATTCATGCAGTTAGTTCCAACATATCTAGCAAATACTTCACTTTTCTGATTTTTGAAGAATCTGTAATTGGAGTCAAGTGACTCATCAGAGGAATATGAAGTTTCACAAGTAAAGCCAGATAAAGTGGATGGATCTACACGGGATCCTTTTGCAGCAACCCATGAGGTTTTGGGGTACTGCTCAGGCGTCCAGTAGGATCCATCAGCGTTGAGTTTCCTCAAAAAGGCAATACCCTCTTTCCTGGGGTTCCTGTTCAATATCTACTTTTTGAGGACATCGCAAAGGGTTTGATGCCCTTTGAGACTTTTGTACATGCCTGTCACATACAATTCCTTCAACCCTGCATTGTCATCACTGATACCAGTGGTATCCTTAGATCAGGAATTTAAGACCACGGGAATAGTTGAAGAAATTGCAGCAATAGAAGCATTTGAACATTCAGGTGAAGAATTAGTAGTTTCACGTTCAATGCATTTCAAACAAGGTGGAATGAAATCTTCCTGAGCGGTACTGATCTGTTGAGCCAGTAAGGAATCATTTTCCCTTTGGAGATCCTCATGTGACACCCTTAGTTTCTCAAGATCTTGCTTTCCTTGAAGAAATTCATAAGAAAGCTCCTCATGATCAGCTAAGAGGTCGTTATCATGACTCTGAAGGTTAGCATACTTTGTCTGAAGACTTTTCAGATCAACAGACAGAGTTTCAGTCCGATCCACTTCATGGTTTAGCAGATCATCGCTTTTGTCTAGCATTTTATGAATATTTTCAAGTGCACTTTTTTGCTTAGTGGCAATTTTAACAAGTTTAGCATAGCTAGGTTTCACATATTCATTAGATTCACCTTCACTTGATTCAGATGAGGAATGATGTTTGTGTACCTTTGATCCTTTTGCCATAAAGCAATAAGTGGGAGCATGATCATTGTTGCTGACGTCAGAGTCATTGGAGTAGTCAAATTCTTCATCGTTAAAGATGGACTTGCTGACAAAAGCAGTAGCGAGAGCAAGGCTAGCGACACCAGATTCTGATTCCTCCTCAGATTCTTCATCTTCTTCATATTCTTTAGATTCTTCCTCAGAATTCATTTCCTTGCCGATGAATGCTCGAGCCTTTCTGGAACCATTCTTATTGTGCTTTGAGGACTTTGAAGATGAGGACTTTGCTGATGAGGACTTTGAAGATTTCTTCTTTTTCTTCGAGTCATCAGAACTATCATCCTTGTATTTCTTCTTCTTCTTTGAGTCCTTTTCCCAGAGAGGACAATCAGAGATAAAGTGGCCAGGCTTCTTGCAACGATGACATGTTCTCTTTTTGTAATCTTCTAAGGAATCTGATTTCCTCAAGCCACTTTTTGATGACTTTCCAAATACACCTCTTCTTGAGAACTTCTGGAATTTCCTCACAAGCATAGCTAGTTCCTAACTTAGTTCTTTAGGATCACCAAGGCTGCTGTTAGAATCTTCTTCTTCAGATGAGGAAATTGCTTTTGCCTTCAGAGCACGAGATCTTCCATAGCTTGGCCCGTAGAGGTCTCTTTTCTCAGCTTGTTGGAATTCATGAGTATTGAGTCTCTCAAGAATATCAGCAGGATCAAGAGCTTTGTAGTCTCCACGTTCTTGAATCATCAAAACCAGAGTAGCAAATGAGGAATCGAGAGATCGTAGCAGTTTCTTCACCACTTCATGGTCAGTGATATTAGTGGCACCTAGTGCTTGAAGTTCATTGGATATATCAGTGAGGCGATCAAATGTTTGTTGAACATTTTCATTGTGAAGTCTCTTGAAGCGGTTGAACAGATTGTGAAGAACATCAACACGAGAGTCACGTTGAGTGGAAACACCTTCGTTGACTTTGGACAGCCTATCCCAGATAAGCTTAGCAGATTCCAAAGCACTCACACTGCCATACTGACCTTTGCTCAGATGACTACAAATGATATTCTTTGCTTGAGAATCGAGTTGCTTGAATCTCTTCACATCAACAGCTGTAACAGTGGGAGCGACAGAGGGCACACCATTTTACACAACGTACCAGAGATCGTTGTCAATAGCTTCAAGGTGCATACACATCTTGTTCTTCCAGTAGGGGTAGTTTGAAATGAAACATGCACGGACAGTGAGTAGCGTGATAAAGAATAAGCAGTGATGAACAAGGCAACTTGAAGAATTTGAGGTGAGGAATTTGTGGAAGTCTTCAGTCAAATTCTTCAAATAGTAACAATCAAGTTCATCAACAGGTTTATGAGGAATAAGGAGGTTGAGGAAATAGAACTAGGTAGCTCGATGAAGACAATGGTTTGATGACCCAGTTCCAACTACTGTGACAGTCGTACGTCTGGTTTGGAGCGGCCTGGTATTTAAACCAGAGGACACACAGTCCCAGGACACACAGTCCTTACCGTACTCTCCTTGAGCTAAGGTCACACAGTCCTCACCCAACACTCGTGGTAAGTCTTCAGGGTAGACTTCCAAAACCCTCACAAACTGGTCACCCGGCGATCCACAATTTACTGCTGGATGCTCTAGACCAAGGTCACTTCATGCTCTCCAATTGACTGCAGGAGCACTAGACCATGACGCCTAACCGTCTAGACGATGCACAGTCCTCAAAGGTAACAAGCATTGGTTCCACACAGGAATTTCTTTAGTGATGCTCAATCACTATGGATTTTGTGGTTTGGTTATGGGTTTTTCCTCATTGATGATTTTCTCTCAAAGTCCTCTGAGGATGGGTTGCTCTCAAATGACAAGTGTGAGTTCTCTCTCGGAGCAGCCAACCAACTAGTGGTTGTGGGGGGTGACTATTTATAGCCAGGATGCAATCTGACATGATAAGACATAAATGCCCCCAATGATATGACCGTTATGTGGATAAGAATGATTGGGGACAGCTGGCGCTAAGCAAAACAACGGTCGGAATTTCGAAATATGAAAGTCGTGAGCTTATCATGTTCCTCAGTTGTAGGAAATTCACACTGGCGAAATCCTAACTCCTCAGTCAGATCAGTTTCCTCAGAGACTAGAAGAACTTTGTCTCTGTCACCGATGAACTTGTCTGAACCGTAAGAGATTTCCAAAGGCTTCACTCGAAGGATTGTATGGGTTGAGGATTTTGGAGTTGAGCATTAGTTGGAAATTTTCCTTAGTATTACCTCGCCCCCCTTTAACAGTACGGTGTTTCCTATGACTCAAATAAAGGTCTTCATGCTTCATATTCCTCTTTCATATCTTCAAGGTCACACAAACTTCTCCATTTTCAAAGTCTTCACAAAGTCTTCACAAAGTCTTCACCAAAGTCTTCAGAAAGTCTTCAGCAAAGTCTTCACTTGAAGACATACATTTTTAGGGGTCGCTAATCTCGGAATATATCAAACTCCTCATCGACTTATAGTGCCTATGTACACTCACAAACACATTAGTGCCTTAACCGATAAGTCTTCAATACACCAAAATCACTAAGGGGCACTAGATGCACTAACAGATGCTCACTCGGGGAGCATACAATTCACCTTGAAATTTAAGTTAGGTATCACCTTATAATTCTACTGTCGTCCTAAACCAAACAAGGTGCATAAAAGGATTAACTCATAAGTGACATGATATGGCCATGAACTTGTGCTTTTGATATCCATCTATAAAGCATCGCATGATCTCCATCATCACCGGCATGACACCATGATCTCCATCATCTTGATCTCCATCAACGTGTCGCCATTGGGGTTGTCTCGCCCATCATGCTTCTACTACTATTGCTACCGTTTAGCGATAAAGTAAAGCATTACATAGCGCTTAATGATTGACACGAAGGTCATACAATAATTACAGAAAACCCTATGGCTCCTGTCGGTTGCCGTACTCATCGACATGCAAGTCGTGATATTCTATACAAAACATGATCATCTCATACATCACATATATGTCATCATGTAATTGGCCATATCATATCACAACATACCCTGCAAAAACAAGTTAGATGTCCTCTAATTGTTGTTGCAACTTTTACATGGCTGCTATGGATATCTAGCAAGAACAATTCCCACCAACGCAAAACCACAACGGTGATACATAAATTGATTTTCAACCTTCTCAAGGACCACCTTTGTCGAATCCGATCCAACTAAAGTAGGAGAAACAGACACCCGCCAGCCATCTTTGTGCAACGAAGTTACACGTCAGTCGATAGAACCGGTCTCTCGTAAGCGTACGAGTAAGGTTGGTCTAGGCCGCTTCATCCCACAATACCGCTGAACCAAAACACGACCAAGGGAGGAAGCAATCTAAGAATCAACGCCCACGAACTCTTTGTGTTCTACTCGAGATCTCATCTACACATAGACCTAGCTCATGATGCCACTGTTGGGGAACGTTGCATGGGAAACAAAAAATTTCCTACGCACATACAAGATCTATCCATGGTGATGAGCATCTACGAGAGGGAGAGTGGATATACATACTCTTGTAGATCGCTAAGCGGGAAGCGTTAAGAAACATGGTTGATGTAGTCGAACGTCTTCACGATCCAAATCACCGAGCGTACTGTGATCCCATCATGATCCATCTTGCGATCCAATCATGATCCATCCCGCGATCCCATCTCGATCTGTCCCGTGATCAAATCATGAATCGTCTCGCAATCTTGATCACGGTCCTTCCGATCTAGCGTCGAATGAACGACACCTCCACGTTCAGCACACGTACAACTCGATGATGATGTCCGCCTTCTTGATGTAGCAAGAGGGAGTAGAGAGGTAGATGAGTTCTCCGGCAGCGTGGAGGCACGGTAGAGATGGTGGTGGAACTATTCCGGCAGGGCTTCGCCTAAGCACCACAGAAATTAGACTAGAGGAGATAACGATCTAGAGGAAGTAGAGGGATCACGTGGCAATTAGGGTTAGCTCTTCCCTCTAAATCCTCTAGTATATACAGGAGGGAGGGAGGGGAGGAGGTAGGTTCAAACCCTCAAGGTTTGGTCGAAATTGGAAGTGGAGGAGTCCTACTCCAATCCTATTAGGAGTAGGATTCCTCCTTTCCACTTGGAAACTCTTTCCACCTCTCCACCTTTGGATTTTTTCCTTCTCAAACCTCATCCAGCCGCATGGTCCCTTAGAGGAGGCTTCGTCCAGCCCACCATGGGTTGGTTTACCTCCTCCCACATCCCATATAGTCTCTTGGGTCGAGACACCCCTCTTAATGGTCCCTCGGTACCCTCCCTGCACTCCAGGTACACTACCGATGAGCGCGAAACCATTTTGATGGCTAAAAGAGGACTTCCTATATATCAATCTTTACCTCCAGACCATTCCTGAGCTCCTCATGATGTCCGAGGTCTCATCCAGGACTCCAAACAACCTTTGGTCACCACCATACATAACTCTATACTATCGAAACGTCACCGAACCTTAAGTGTGCAGACCTTGCGGGTTTGAGAACTATGTAGACATGACCGAGACACCTCTACGGTCAATAACCAATATCGGGACCTGGATGCCCATATTGGTTCCTACATATTCTACGAAGATCTTTATTGGTTGAACCTCTATGTCAAGGATTGAGTTAATCCCGTATGATGTTCCCTTTGTTCTTCAGTATGTTACTTGTCCGAGATTTGATCGTCGGCATCTCCATACCTAGTTCAACCTCATTACTGGCAAGTCTCTTTACTCGTTCCGTAATACAAGATCCCATGGCTAGCACTTAGTCACATTGCTTTCAAGGCTTATTGTGATGTTGTATTGCCGAGTGGGCCCTGAGATACCTCTCCGTCACACGGAGTAACAACTCCCAGTCTTGATCCATGCCAACCCAAGAGACACCCTCGGAGATACCTGTAGAGCACCTTTATAGTCACCCATTTACGTTGCGATGTTTGATACACACAAAGTGAGTTGCATGTTCTCATGGTCATAGGAACATATACTTGACATGCAGAAAACAGTAGCAATAAACTGACACGATCATATGCTATGTTTGTAGTTTGGGTCTTGTCCATCACATCATTCTCCTAATGATGTGATCCCATTATCAAATTACATCTCATGTCCATGACTAGGAAACCATAGCCATCTTTAATCAATGAGCTAGTCTATTAGAGGCATACTAGGGACAGGGTGTTTTCTATGTATCCACACATATATCTGAGTTTCCGATCAATACAATTATAGCATGGATAATAAACGATGATGATGAAAAAGAATATATGATAATAACCAATTTATTATTTACTCTAGGGCATATTTCCATCAAGAGAAGTTGACGAAGAAGCAGCGACAATGGCAGGTACGCCAGGTGATAAGCTAGGACAGCCTCCGACAGGGTTTGGTGCCGGCAAAGAAGGATCTGCGCAGTTGAGAGAGATAGTTCAAAAGAAGAAAGTTGTGCAGCGACCAGTCTATTTTGTTAGCTCCTTGTTGCAGGGAGCTAGATCAAGGTATTATGGCATGCAAAAATTGCTCTTCGCCTTCTTATGGCCTCGAGGAAGCTGCGACATTACTTCCAAGCACATGAGATCACCGTTGTCACCTGCTTCCTGCTACATCGGATATTGAGGAACCCAGAAGCTACCGGTAGGATTGTGGAGTGGCTCTGGAATCATCAAGCTTTGGTATTAAGTTTGAAAGCACTTCGACCATTCAGAGCAGGGCCTTGGTGGAGTTCATTGCAGAATGGACCCCAACGCCTGATAAAGAGATTCCAGAGTCAACTCTCCCCGGCAAGGAGACTGAGCGAGAATGGATCATGTATTTTGGTGGAGCTTTCTCGTTGCAAGGCGACGTTGCCGGAGTGATGCTTGTCGCACCCACCGGAGAGCACCTCAGATATGTGATCCACATGCACTTTCCTCGGGAGAGATCAATGAACAATACTGTTGAGTACGAAGGGCTGCTTGCCGGTCTCAGGATCGCAGCAGACCTCGGGATCAGGAAACTTATTGTCAGGGGTGATTCTCAACTTGTCGTGAGGCAAGTGAACAAAGATTACCACAGTGTGTTGATGGAAGCTTATGTAGATGATGTGAGGAAGTTGGAAGAGCAATTTGACGGCCTGCAAATGGAGCACGTTCCACGTGCAGAGAACAACATTGTTGATGCCCAGTCAAAATGTGTTGCCCTTAAGTTACCTGTGGAACCAGGAACTTTCATGCTCCAACTAACTCAACCCTCCGTGACACCATCAACTGGTAAAGAGAAGAGAAGGAAGTAAAGTTTCGGCAAGTATTTCCAGGCAGGGCTCTCTGAAGCCGACGACAAGAAAGTTGCCCAATAGACTAGCAGGCTTGCCAGTGAGTAGTATGCTCCGGCATGGCCATCTTCCCTTGCCGTAGAAGCGTACGTTCCCGCAAGGATTGCCGGGGCGCAACAGACTCTGGCAGGCCCTTAGGCCCTTGGCGTCGACGCAAATGCTCCCCTGGTCGAGGATACACCTTTAGTCCTTGTTGTCGAGCTCCAAGCCCCAGCATGGGCACAACATCTTGTCCAATTCCTTTAGACAGGAGAACTCCCCGAGGAACAAGAGGAAGCAGAGAAAGTAGCCCGCCGGTCTCATATCTACCAGTTCGTAGATAACGTCCTGTAAAGAAAGAGACCGAATGGCGTGAAACTCAAATGCATTTCCCAGGAGGATGGACTGGAGCTGTTGGCAGAGATACACAGAGGCATATGTGGCTCCCACATAGGATCAAGAGCACTTGCCGGAAAGGCATTCCGACAAGGTTTCTTTTGGCCCACTACCCCCCAGGATGCAACTGCATTAGTAACCAAGTGTGAAGCATGCCAGTTCCATTCGAAGAAACTACATCAACCACCTCAAGCCCTTCAAACAATCCCTCTCTCCTGGCCGTTTTCGGTCTGGGGGCTCGACATCTTGGTCCCCTTTCCCCGCGCTGCCAGGGGCTTTGAGTACTTGTACGTGGTGATCGACCATTTCACAAAGTGGCCGGAAGTGGAAGCATTGAGGAAGGTGACATCACAGTCTATCGTAAAGTTCTTTAAAGGACTAGTTTGCCACTTTGGTGTTCCCAATAGGGCCATCACTAACAATGGGTTCTTCATGCAGTATGTCCAAGACCTTGGTAGCAAAATCTGTTTTGCCTCCGTTGCCCACCCGAGGAGCAATGGCCAAGCGGAGAGGGCTAATGTTGAAGTGTTGCGAGGCCTCAACACAAGAACTTTTGATAGGCTGCACAAGTGCGGAAGGAACTGCATTGATGAGTTGCCGGTGGTTCTTTGCTCAATCAGGATGACACCGAATCGAGCTACCAGCGAGACACCCTTCTCCCTTGTCTATGGGCCAGAGGCAGTTCTCCCCACGGAACTCATATATGGGTCACCTCGAGTGCTCGCTCATGATGAGCTCGAGCAAGAGCAGTTGCGGCAAGACGACGCGACGCTCCTTCAGGAAGACCGTCTTCAGGCTGTTCTGAGAGCTGCACGCTACCAGCAAGCCTTGCGCCGCTACCATAGCCGCAAGGTCAATGCCAGAAGTCTAGAGGAAGGCGACCTTGTTCTTCGGCAAGTTCAGTCCGCCAAGAATCCAAACAAGTTGACACCGAGGTGGGAAGGCCCTTATCGGGTAGTACAAGTCACTAGGCCCGGGGCGGTCCGCCTGGAGATCGAGGATGGCGTTCCGGTGAGCAACTCCTGGAATATCGAAAATCTTCAAAAGTTCTACCCATGAGGCACCGTTGTCAGGCCAGTTCTGGCAACCACCTTTTGTACAAGTCTTGCCGCTGAAGCATGTAATCCTTGGTACAAAGCCAGGCTCAGACCTTGTGCGTAGATAAATAAAGATAATAGTTCTGCACTCCAGTTCGATTCTCATGTTTACTTATGTGCATGTTTATCTGAAGTGTTACATTGCACTTAATTCCGGCAAGGACTAACGGACCGCCAAGGTTCCATACCCATATTTTCTCTTATTTCCTTTTCTCAAAGGACAGAAGAATCCCCCGCGTGTAGTTTTGCCGGGGGGAATGATGGTACGGATACCTATGAGAGCGACGTTCCAAAAAATTGCCGGAAGGAGAAAGGCAACAAAAAGATAAGTTGCAAAAACCCCATGTGAATCCTTGCCGTAAAGTTATTTTCCTTGAGCGATTTCGACATATGTATGGAAAACCTGCACACACGGGAACCTTGCCGCAGTTGGATGCACCCTCACTGCATTCGGGACCACTCAGTGGCTTAAGTGGCTTCGCTCGCGCTCCTTGTTTCGTTTCGAGTCTGCTCAACGATGCAAGTGACATCGCTCGTGCCCTTATCCCGTTTTCTTGTAAGGCCGACGCCTTGAACGGCCGCGCCAAGGACGCCAAGGTGTTTTGCCGGTGGTAGCACCGCCAGCAGGACGCTAAGGACCCATTCCTGAAAGCGATCGCGGTAGGGCCACACGTGCCGGCAAGATCCTTCCAGAAAGGGCGTAGGGAAAATTCCATACATAGAAACAGTCTAACAAGGAAGATAATATGCATTCATTCAAAATGGGGTGAAATTTACATGAGATACCGCGTTTTTCTAAGTACATCTTTATTTGATTTTCTCCCCTAGAGGAGACTACAAGAAGAAAAACATGGAAAGGATAGGTGGGATACAAGAAGAAAAAGATGACGAGAGGCCCCCGGCAGAAGCCCGGCCTGACCCCTTTGGACCAGCACTGCGCGGACGAGCAGGGCTGCCAGATGGGCAGGAAAGAGCTGGTCCCTCCTGGACCAGCATTGCACAGAGGAGAAGGCTAGAGCGGGCAGAAAGGAGGATGGACCCCTGAAGCCGAAGTCCACCGGCCTACTGGAGCTGGAATATGAGGCAGCGCCCGGGACTGAAGCACCCGGCAAGGACATGAGGGGGAGAGGCATGAGGCCGGCGATGATGGTGCAGCTGGCGGTTAGTCGAGCTTGAATCTTCGGGTTCCGACTTGACCGCCCGAGGACCGGACTCATCGCCACTGTCTTTGCCACTATCCTCCCCGTCACTCTTGTCGGAGGACAGGCTTTCGGCATTGCTCGTGCTCTCTTCGCAGCAGCTGAGGCGGATGCTGGAGCTCCCATAAATCTTGATGGAGAGCATATTGGCCTCTGTCATTTTAAAACGAAGGACGTGCCCCACCTGGAAGCACATGGGCACGGGCAAAGGTCTTCCAACCTCGCCTAAGGAACATGATGCGGCGCACTGGATACTCAACGTCCACCCGCATCGCGCCATTGCAGCACCCTGCTACCCACAGCCACAGGAAGGGCAGCTGGTTGTCCTCCACCGCCCTGGCAAAGAGGCATGGGAGGCACAAATGGCTCCGGAGGGGACTGCCCAGCTCGAGGACGAAGTCCAGCACCGTGCCCTTGGCGTAGGCCTCCTCGATGGAGATGCCTATCGTCGTCGGAGGGGGTGGAGCGGCGCTCCGCCTCCCCGATCTCGGCCTCCATGGAGACCATGGCCTCTCGCGCCTCCTCCAACACGCGAACCCGAGCCTCCCTCGCAGCCAATGAAGGCGGTCGCCCTTGCCCCCTCGTCAAGGCGAAGGGCGAGCTCTACCTGAAGATTCAGAAGACAAGGGAGGAGGCGGACTGCAAAGTCTTGCACTTAAAGGGAGGAAGAAGGATGGATGAGCTCCGCCCCCACCGTCCCCAATTTATAGGAGGAAGTGCGGGGGCTGGCTCTCCCCCACTCCAGAGGATGCCGCCCACCTCCTCCAATAGCGGCGCCCTCGATCACAACCGCCCCGTCGTCCCAATCCATGGCGCCACAATTACTACCTTTTCTCAAGGACTTTAAGTCAAGGGCGCCCGTTGCTAGCTCCCTACTATGCATGCGGCGCGCATGGCAGAAAGAACCTAATGTGGTAATTAAAAACTCGACGCCCATGCCGCGCACGTATCCCACTACCCATATTCAATGGGTGTCATGGGGAAGCGCAGCGAGCGCAATGATCACAACTGCAGGCCCTTGCCACGCGTGCCGTGCACTGGTTGGGCCTAGCCCAACAATGCCTCGCGACGTGTATGGCCCAGGCCCGGGGGCTCCTGTCAGTGCACTAGAGTTTTTGGGCCATCTAGTGCCCCTTTACTCGTGCACGGGCAGTAGTAGCCGCCCTGGCGATAGGTCCCAGCAATAACTTGACAAGCACCAGCACTGAAGACTCAAGACTACTAGCAAGACCTTGCCGGGAGGGCTTCGGAGCCTCCAGGCCTCCGGCAAGGCAAGGTCCTGGCAAGGCAAGGCCCCGACAAGGACCGCCAGCGCATAGGTAAGGTGTCCATTCACCTAGACGCGTGTCGTGGCGTCAACCTTGGAGGGAGCTAAGCGGTGCTAATGAGACGGGCCCCCATCCCGTCCCGCTGACGGATCGAGGCCCCTGACGGTTCATTTAATGCTCTTGTCCTACTCCATCAGGGTTAGGTACAATAGCACTGTAGCATTGTGCATCCCGTGTGCACACTGTACGCCACTGTTGGGATTCCCATAAGTATAAAAGGAGACCCATGACGTTACAGAAGAGGACCTTTTTTGGACCTTTGACTTTTGGGCTTTCGGACAGTTAGGCAGTTAGACAACCGGATAGCCCGACAGTTAGATAACTGGAGGTTCCCAAGCTCACGTAGCAGCCGTTCATGGCGCTCCTGTAGCTCGAACCCTAGAACAGGATCACTACAACCAAGCAGGAGTAGGGTTTTACGCATCTGTGCAGCCCGAACCTAGGTCAAAACTCCCCGCGCACAGCTCACCAGACCGGCTCTTCGCGCCAGCTCGCCCCTCCCCCGCCGAAGCCAAAGGCCCCCCCGCGGTCCCATAGGTTTTCGTTCCCACAACAATTTTAATGGCCATATATGCTTGGATCTTTCCCCACCACATGATGCTTGCCAAATAAAGAATTATGAGGTTGAACTAAGAAGGAATACTATTCAATTTTGCATAAAAGTAAATACACGAAAGTAAAAGATAGGCCCTTCACAGAGGGAAGCATAGGTTGTAATGCATTTTTTAATTTTGGATATGCAAACCCTTATGTAAAGGAACATCACATTGTATTGCCCTTTTTGATAGCAATCTTTATTATGCATTCCATCGCTTTTATTTCTTTACCATCACAAGTTCGTACAACACTTATTTTCCCTTAGAATAAAAGATCATACATATTTAGGAGCAATTTTTATTGCTTTTTACACCAATGATAACTTACTTGAAGGATCTTATTCAACCATAGGTAGATATGGTGGATACTCATGGGAAGAAACTGGGTTTAAGGATTTTGCATGGACAAGGTAGTATCTCTACTTAGTACAAATTTTTGGCTAGCAGAAGAAACTAAGCAAGCACCACATGTTGGAGGATCCATAACAATATAACTTCTATACAAATATACCCAAGCATAACTCATTCCGTTGTATTACTTGTCCAACTTCAACTAATTTGCTAAAGTTTGAGAATAATTAATGGGGCTCATGTCACGCCCAAGATGCGGTCCTATCCTTATTTCGGCACGAGGGCCTCGACAAGGATAGAAGCGCATCTCGTCATGTTGCAAGAATGGATATCATTACAAGTACATGTACAGAAGAGATGAGTATATGGAATTGGCTTACACTCGCCACAAGCTACATCAGAGTCACATCAATACAGCAACATATTCAAACATCATACAGAAGAGCGGGGTCCGACTACGGACGAAAACAAACGACAAAATGACATCCATCCTTGCTATCCCAGGCTGCCGCCTGGAACCCATCCTAGATTGATGAAGAAGAAGAACTCCAAATCAAACAAGCATCGCTCTCACGTGAAAGCACAGCATTACTTGGACCTGCAACTGTTGTTGTAGTAATCTGTGAGCCACAGGGACTCAGCAATCTCATTTCCAAGGGTACCAAGACTATTAAAGCTTAATAGGTGAGGTATGGTTAAGTGGTGAGGCTGCAGCAAGCGACTAAGCATTTATTTGAGTGACTAACTTACAAGTACAAGTACCAAAGTTTGGCCTGGCTAGACAAGTTTTATCCTAAAATGAAAATCAAGGGGTCCCCATAACAACCCCGAGCATGTTAGGAGCGCTCAAATACGGAACATAACACCGGTTCACAAGTAACTAGGGCGGCAAGAGTGGAACAAAACACCGATCAAAAGGCCAAGCCTTCCACCCTTTACCAAGTATATAAGTGCATTAAATTAAATATCAATAATATTGTGATAACAAAAGAATGTTCATGTTGTCACATCGAAGCAATTGCACCTGCAGCTAGAAACGCTATAAGAAGTGTTAAGCAAGCGGTAACATAGCCAAACAAAGGTTTGCTAGGAAGGTGGATGGTTAGAGGCTTTTCATGGCAACGTTGGGAGCTTGTCAAACAAGTGGTAGGTAGCATGACATAGCGATAGAAAACGAGACATCTAGCATGGCAATGATAGTAGTGGTATCTAGGGAAATGTGTCATCTTGCCTGAGATCCCGCTCGGAAGAAGATCGAATCCATGAAGAAGACGTGCCAATGTAGTTGAACAATTCCGAACACTCCGAACACTCTCAGAACTCTTTGAGAAGGAACAATCCGAAACAACAATCAACACATGGAACACCACAACATATGCATGACATGTTGCACAAACAAATATGATGCATATCCGGTTTATTTATGCAAGGCGTGGCAAATCATATCAAACAACTACTACACATTAAAGTAAAGCTCAATATGCAACGAATTGCATATGACGAAACTCCATGCTCAAACATTTAGTTCACTCTCTATTAGGTACCCAACAAGCTTAAATGTTGTCAAACATGGCAAGAAGTGAAGCATAAGCAAACTATATCACCTAGGCATTTTAAATGAGGACGGAAACAACATTTAGCATTTCCAAAACGTCCTCATAAGCATAATATAAATTTGGTCCAAATCTATCCCTACGCAATTTTATATTTACTAAACATGAAAAAATAAAGTCTGGCATGTGATTCTACTCGTTTTTTTCTAATCAAGTTACATATGTGGAACATTAACATCGCAGCTACGGTTAGTTAGTTATGAGACAAACCATTTTAGCATGACATATATACAAAATAATGCAAACAACAAACTTAAATATTTTTAATATGCATGAAAGTGATATATTATTAATGTACACAAAATTCTGTACATTTTACATGTTTAAATCATTTTAAACCGATGCATGGTTAATTAGTTAGTAACATTTTGAATCAAAGGCATTATCTCTAAATATACATGTTATGGTTATTTGACAAATTCGCGAAATCCAAAATAAACCTATGAGGGCCAAATCAGCGGCAAACTATAGCGGCCCATGAATGAGAATGACCAAGGGTATCATGCCATAGCAACAATAAAAACATTGACAAAAAATGAGGTGGCTGGGAGTTACATTGTTGACCAATTGCTCTACGACTGACTTGTTATCATAGATGGATTCGTATGTATACAACACAGAACCTTGAGCTAGTCTGAAAGAAAACAAAAACTAAGTATGTACATATAGGAGACAATGGGATTCGAACCCAAGATGCCTCATGTTGCCAGCGAACAGGCTAACCAGCTGAGCTAACAAGCCTCGGTGATAAAAACGGATTGATTTGGTAAATAAAATGCACTGAAGCTGGACCTGAAAGAAACTGAAAATGCAACGGGGTTCTGAACCTGACTGAAAACAGGAGCAGCAGCGGGTCGGCCTTGGTCGTGCTCCTGGCGGCACTCAAGGAAGGCAAGCCTGGGGGTGGGGAGGCGGCGCTAGGTGGTCGGGGATGAGGAACCAAATCGATCCAGCCGGAGTTGAGGCAGAGGCACGACAGGGGAGGCAGAGAACAGCCGTCAGTGATGAACTCCTGCAGTTCTTCGCGCGTTGGTCTCCTGTTCTTCAGGCAGAGAGAAGAGGGAGTTTAGAGCGGGGAGAGAGAGAGAAGCATGGGAGGGAGAGAGCATGAAGAGCTGGAGACACGACCTGGTGTCGGGCTGCCTTCGGTCAGTGTGGCGCACGTCGCCGGCGACGACGAGGTGAGGTTAGGAACGGGGTGAGGGGCTTGAGGAGCTCCTCTCCTTAGCACAGGTCGCGCACGGGCCTCGGGCGCGATGAAGTAGATGACTGAGCATGTCCGGGAGACGGCTAGGTCATCGGATTAGACCGAGGAGCGAGGTGAGGAGATTCAGGCGGCACGGCTGCCTCGGGTTGTTCAACCTAAGGAGAGAGAGAGGTGAAGAGGAGAAAAGGAGGAAGAAAGAAAGGAAAAGGGAAGAAGGGGGCGCGAGGCACACCGACCTCGGAAAGGAGCTCGTTGAGGTGCGACGTGGTGGTGGATCGGGGGGTCCTCTCCTTGCCGAGGACCATGGGCGTGGGGGGCTCGAGCGGCTCTGTCCGAGATAGCTGCTACGGGTTGGAGCTGAATTCGAGGAGGAAGGTTGGATGGGTAGGTGGAACGAGGAAGATCCCAAGGTGGAAGACAGAGTAGGGGGTGGCGGTGGCGTGGGACAAGATGCCTAGAATTTAGGGATAGACTGATTTGTCTAGTGTTGTAATGCTATACATAGCAAGTAGGTAATAGGAAGAGGGGTTTGAGGCAATTTTGGTCATCAGATCGTGATTGGACGGTTCCGGGCGCGGGGATAGGTTAGGTAGGCTAGGTTGGGCTATGGAGTGGGGTTGGGCTGAGACGAAAGGGGAAGTTGGGGTCCGTGACACGAGGTTTTATAAACTGAAACATTCGCAATTAAACCGATGACGTCGCCGCTATGGTCTATTGTTCGAGGTATCAACGAACTCAGAATGCGACGAAAATTGGCAGGCGGTCTACCTACGCTATAATAAGACCGCACGCCAGGTTTCGACCCAATCCAAGAATATTTTCGCATGCTTTGAAAACGGTTTTTTAACGATGCCGCTGGCACGTGCGTGTGTGTGGTTGGTCTTAAAATGGTCAGCGACGAGAACAGAGAGAACCGGCAACTACGGACGGATGCAAGTTTTCGAAAATGAGTAACGATGCTATGCAGATGATGCGAATGATGCGATGATGAATGCAACAACCAAACGAAACACAGACGAAAATGGAAATAAAAGGGTAATCGTCTCGAGCGTCGGTCCCGGGCTGTTACAGTTGGGGAACGTCGCATGGGAAACAAAAAATTTCCTATGCACACGCAAGATCTATCTGTGGTGATGAGCATCTACGAGAGGGAGAGTGGATCTACATACCCTTGTAGATCACTAAGCGGGAAGCGTTAAGAAACGCGATTGGTGTAGTCGAACGTCTTTGCGATCCAAATCGCCGAGCGTCCCGCGATCTCATCACGATCTGTCCCGCAATCCAATCATGACCCGTCCCACAAACTCATCATGATCTGTCCCACAATCTCATCACGATCCATCCCGCGAACTCATCATGATCTGTCTCGCGATCTTGATTACGGTCCTTCCGATCTAGCGCCGAACGGACGACACCTCTGCGTTCGGCACACGTACAGCTCGATGACGATCTCCGCCTTCTTGATCTACCAAGAAGGAGCGGAGAGGTAGACAAGTTCACCGGCAGCGTGACGGTGCCCCGGTGATGGTGGTGGAGCAATTCTGGCAGGGCTTCGCCTAAGCACTGCAGAAATCTGATCTAGAGGAGAAACTATGCACTCAAAGAACTGGCAGCACGTGGCTAAAAATTCTGTGCAAAAGACCCTAAAACCTCTAGTATATATAATAGAGAGGGAGGAGAGGACTTGGCCCAAGGTACAAGCCTCCTTGGGTCGGCCGAAGTGGGGAGGAGAGGAGGACTCCTCCTCCAATCCTAGTAGGACTAGGATTCCTCCCTTTTTTGGCCTTTTTCCACCTTTTTCCCTTTGGGCTTTTCTTCCCAGTCGCATGGGCCTTGTGTAGGACTCCCACCAGCCCACAAAGGGATGGTATTTACTCTCCCCCAGCCCATGTATCCTCTTGGGTCGAAATACCCCTCTCGATGGTCTCCCAGCACACTACCGGCACTCCCGGTACACTACCGATGAGCTCAAAACTTTTCTGGTGACCAAAATAGGACTTCCTATATATGAATCTTTACCTCCGGACCATTCCGGAGCTCCTCGTGACGTCCGGGATCTCATCCGGGACTCCGAACAACCTTCGGTAACCAACATACATAACTCTTTACTACCGAAACGTCACCAAACCTTAAGTATGCAGACCCTGCGGGTTCGAGAACTATGTAGACTTGACCGAGACACCTCTACGGTCAATAACCAATAGCGGGACCTAGATGCCCATATTGGTTCCTACATATTCTACGAAGATCTTTATCAGTCAAACCTCTATGTCAAGGATTCAGTTAATCCCGTAAGATGTTCCCTTTGTTCTTTGGTATGTTACTTGCCTGAGATTCAATCGTCGGTATCTCCATACCTAGTTCAACCTAGATACCGGGAAGTCTCTTTACTCATTCCGTAATACAAGATCTCGTGACTAACACTTTGTCACATTGCTTGCAAGGTTTGTTGTGATGTTGTATTACCGAGTGGGCCCTGAGATACCTCTCCGTCACATGGAGTAACAAATCCCAGTCTTGATCCATGCCAACACAACAGACACCATCGAAGATACCTGTAGAGTACCTTTATAGTCACCCAGTTACGTTGCAACGTTTGATAAACACAAGGCACTCCTCCGGTGTGAGTGAGTTGCAAGATCTCATGGTCATAGGAACATATACTGACATGCAGAAAACAGTAGCAATAAACTGACACGATCATATGCTATGTTTGTAGTTTGGGTCTTATCCATCACACCATTCTCCTAATGATGTGATCCTGTTAACAAATGACATCTCATGTCCATGGCTAGGAAACCTTAACCATCTTTGATCGACGAGCTAGTCTATTAGAGGCATACTAGGGACATGGTTTTGTCTATGTATCCACACATGCATCTAAGTCTCCGATCAATACAATTATAGCATGGATAATAAATGATTATCATGAACAAGATAATATGATAAGAACTAATTTATTATTGCCTCTCGGGCATATTTCCAACAGTCTCCCACTTGCACTAGAGTCAATAATCTAGTTGACATCACCATGTGATACGCATTGTTATGAATCTATCACCCAATGAGTTTTGGGGCTCGATCATGCTTTGCATGTGAGAGAGGTCTTATAGTCAACGGGTCAGCAAAATTTAGATCCAAGTGTACTTTGCAAATCTCTATGTCAAACCGTAAACACTACAACCACACTCCACTTGGTACTATTCCAAATGGCTACTCCACTGTACGTATCCAGATTGCTACTACGAGTCATCCGGATTGGTGTTAAAGTTTGCATCGATGTAACTCTTTATGATGAACTCTTTATCACCTCCATAATCGAGAAACATCTCCTTAGTATTTTAGTCACTAAGGATAATCTTGACCGTCATCGAGTGATCCACTCCTGGATCACTTTTGTACCCCTTGACTGACTCATGGCAAGTCACACACCAGGAGCGGTACACAGCATGGCATAATATAGAGCCTATATCTAAGGCATACGGGACGACGTTCATCCTTTCTCTTTCTTCTTCCGTTGTCGAGCTATGAGTCTCACTCAACGCCACACCTTACAAATCAGGCGAGAACTCTTTCTCTGACTGATCCATTTTGAACTCTTTCAAAATCTTGTCAAGGTATGTACTCATTGAAAGTCTCATCTAGCATCTTGATCTATCTCTATAGATCTTGATGTTAAACAATTAGTTAGCTTTATCCAGGTCTTCCTTTGAAAAACTCTTTTCAAACAACCGTTTATGCTTTCCAGAAATTCTACATCATTTCCGAATAGCAATATGTCAACCACATATACTTATCAGAAACTCTATAGTGCTCCCACTCACTTTATTGCAAATACAAGTTTCTCATAAACTTTGTATAGATTTAAAAACTTTGATCAGCTTATCAAAGTGTATATTCCAACTTCGAGATGCTTGCTTCAGTCCATAGAAGGGTCACTGAAGCTTGCTCACCTTTAAGCATCCTTAGGACTGACAAAACCTTCTGGTTGTATCTCATACAACCTTTCCTTAAGGAAGGAAACGATGTTTTGGCATCCATCTGCCAGATTTCATAATTGAAAAAAGCAACAATTGCTAACATAATTCCAACAGACTTTAGCATCGCTACGAGTGAGAAACTTCTTTGCGACAAGTCGAGCTTTATAAATGGTGACATTCACCATCAGCGTCTGTCTTCATTTTAAAGATCCATTTGTACTCAACGACCTGCCGTCCAACGAACAAGTCTACCAAAGTCTATACTTGGTTTTCATATATGGATCCTTTCTCGGATTTCATGGCCTCTAACCATTTGTCGGAATCTGGGACCATCATCGCTTCTCCATAGCTCGTAGGTTCATCGTTGTCCAACAACATGACCTCCAAGACAGGGCTGTCGCACCGCTCAGGAGCAGTACACGTCCTTGTCGACCTACGAGGTTCGATAGTAACTTGATCCGAAGCTTCATGATGATCATCATTAACTTCCTCTTCAACTAACGTAGGCTTCATAGAAACATCTTCCTGCGCTGCGCTACTCTCTAGTTGAACAAAGGTACAGCAACCTCATCAAGTTCTATCTTCCTCCCACTCAATTCTTTCGAGAGAAACTCTTTCTCGAGAAAGGACCCAGTTTTAGCAACAAAGAATTTATGCTTGGATGTGAGATAGAAGGTTTACCCAACTGTCTTTAGGGTATTCTATGAAGATGCATTTGTCCGCTTTGGGTTCGAGCTCATTAGGTGAAAACCATTTTTCACATAAGTGTTGCAGGCCCATACATTAAGAAATGACAACTTAGTTTTGTATCAAACCATAATTTACACGGTGTAATCTCATTGGATTTATATGGTGCCCTATCTAAAGTGAATGTAGTTGTCTCTAATGCATAACCCCAAAACGATAGTGGTAAAAGGATAAGAGACATCATAATTCGCACCATATCAAATAGAGCACGACTATGACGTTCGGACACACCATCACACTATGGTGTTCTAGGTGGCCTGAGTTGTGAAACAACTTTCACATTGTCTTAAGCTGTATACCAAACTCGTAACTCAGATATTCACCTCCACGATCATATCGCGAACATTTTATCTTCTTGTCACGATGATCTTAAACTTCACTCTGAATTTTCTTGAACTTTTTCAAACGATTCAGACTTGCGTTTCATTAAGTAAATATACACTATTATCTACTCAAATCATCAGTGAAGGTAAGAAAATAACGATATCCACCGCATGCTACAAGACTCATTGAATTGCATACATCAACATGCATCATTTCGAATAAATCACTTGCCCGCTCCATCAAACCAGAAAACGGGGTCCTTAGTCATCTTGCCCAAGAGGCATGGTTCACATGTCTCAACCGATTTGAAATCGAATGAGTCCAAAGGTCCATCGGCATGGAGTTTCTTCATGCGCTTTATACCAATATGACATTTAGCGGCAGTGTGACAAGTATGTGGTACTATCATTATTAACTTTGTATCTTTTGGCATCAAAGTTATGAACATGTGTATTACTACGATCAAGATTGAACAAACCATTCTCACTGGGTGCATGACCATTGAAGGTATTATTCATGTAAACGAAATAACCATTATTCTTTAACTTAAATGAATAACCGTGTTGCAATAAACACGATCTAATCACATTCATACTGAACGCAAAACACCAAATAACATTTATTTAGGTTCATCACTAATCCTGAAGGTAGAGAGAGTGTTCGATGTTGATTACATCAACCTTGGAAACATTTCCAACACACATCGTCACCTCACCCTTAGCTAGTGCTCCATTTATTCCGTAGCTTTTATTTCGAGTTACTAACATTTAGCAACCGAACCGGTATCCAATACCCAGGTGCTACTAGGAGTACTATCAAGGTACACATAAGTAACACGTATATCAAATATTCTTCTATCGACGTTGCCAACCTTCTTATCTACCAAGTATCTAGGGTTGTTCCGCTTCAGCGACCGCTCTCCTCATAATCGAAGCACTTAGTCTTGGGTTTGGGCTCAACTTTGGGTTGCTTCACTGGAGCAGCAACTGACTTGCTATCCATGAAGTTTTCCCTCCTTGCTCCATCCCTTCTCGAAACTAGTGGTTTTACTAACCATCAACACTTGACGCTCCTTCTTGATTTCTACCTTCGCGGTGTCAAAAATCGCGAACATCTCGGGATCATTATTTCTATCCCTGGCATTTTATAGTTCATCACCCAGTTCTAGTAGCTTAGTGACAGTGACTTGGAGAACTATACCAATCACTATCTTATCTGGAAGATCAATTCCCACTCGATTCAAGCGATTGTAGCACCCAGACAATGTGAGCACATGCTCAACGATTGAGCTATTCTCTTTCATATTACAGGAAAATAATCTTGTTGGAGATCTCATATCTTGCAACACGGGCATGAGCCTGAGATCCTAATTTCAGCTCTTAGAACATCTCATATGTTCAACGACGTTCAAAACGTTTCGGAGCCTCAATTCTAAGCCGTAATGCATGACGCACTAAACTATCAAGTAGTTATCAGAACGTGCCTATCAGATGTTCACAACATCTACAAACAATGCTAGAGGGGTTGGCGCACCGAGCGGTGCATTAAGTACATAAGCCTTCTGTGCAGCAATGAGGACAATCCTGAGATCATGGAGCCAGTCCGCAATATTGCTACCATCATCTTTCAACTCTATTTCTCTAGGAACATATAAAAATTCAAGGGAGCTACAACGTGAGCTAGTAATCTACAACATAGTTTGCAAAGACACTACTGGCTATGTTCATGATAATGAGTTCAATTAATCATATTACTTATGAATTCCCACTCAAATTGACATCCCTCTAGTCATTCGAGTGATACATGATCCAAATTTACCAACTCAAGTCCGATCATCACGTGAGTTGAGGTGGTTTCAATGGTGAACATCATCATGTTGATCATATCTACTATATGACTCATGTTCGACCTTACGGTCTCTTGTGTTCTGAGGCCATGTTTGTACATGCTAGGCTCGTCAAGTTTAACACGAGTGTTCTGCATGTGCAACACTGGCTTGCACCCGTTGTATGTGAACGTAGAGTCTATCACACCCGGTCATCACGTGGTGTCTCAACACGATGAACTTTTGCAATGGTGCACACTCGGGGAGGACACAATTCATCTTGAAATTTAAGTGAGGGATCACCTTATAATGCTACCATTGTCCTAAGAAAAACAAGGTGCATAAAAGGATTAACATCACATGCAAATCATAAGTGACATGATATGGCCATGAACTTGTGCTTTTGATCTCCATCTTGAAAGCACCGGCATAATTTGAGGTTGAGGGAACCGGTCTCTCGTAAGCGTACAAGTAATGTTGGTCCAGGCCGCTTCATCTCACAATACCGCTGAACCAAAACACGACCAAGGGAGGAAGCAATCTAAGCATCAACGCCCACAAACTCTTTGTGTTCTACTCGAGATCTCATCTACAGATAGACCTAGCTCATGATGCCACTGTTGGGGAATGTCGCATGGGAAACAAAAATTTTCCTATGCACTCACAAGATCTATCCATGGGACGAGGATCTACAAGAGGTAGAATGGATCTACATAACCTTGTAGATCGCTAAGCGGGAAGCGTTAAGAAACACAGTTGGTGTAGTCGAACGTCTTTGTGATCCAAATCATCGAGCGTGCCGCGATCTCACCATGATCCTTCCCGCGATCCAATCATGATCCATCGCGCAAACTCATCATGAACCGTCCCATGATCTCATCACGATCCGTCCCGCTAACTCATCACGATCCGTCTCGCGATCTTGATCACTGTCCTTCCGATCTAGCACCGAACGGACGGCACCTCCGCGTTTAGCACACGTACAGCTCGATGACGATCTCCGCCTTCTTGATCCAGCAAGAGGGAGCGGATAGGTAGACGAGTTCAGAGGCAGCATGAAGGAATCGCGGTGATGGTGGTGGAGCAATTCCGGTAGGGCTTCGCCTAAGCACTGCAGAAATCCGATCTAGAGGAGAAACTATGCACTGGAGGAAGGGGCAGCATGTGGCTAAAAGTTCTGTGCAAAAACCCCTAAAACCTCCAATATATATAAGAGGGATGGAGGAGAGGACTTGGCGCAAGGGCCAAGCCTCCTTGGGTCGGCCGAAGTTGGGAGGAGAGGAGGACTCCTCCTCCAATCCTAGTAGGACTAGGATTCCTCCCTTTTTTTGGTATTTTTCCACCTTTTTCCCTTTGGGCTTTTCTTCCCAGCCACATGGGCCTTGTGTGGGACTTCCACCAGCCTACAAAGGGCTGGTATTTACTCTCCCACAGCCCATGTAGCCTCTTGGGTCGAAATACCCCACTCGATGGTCTCCCAGTACACTACCGGCACTCCCGATACACTACCGATGAGCCCGAAACTTTTCCGGCGACCAAAATAGGACTTCCTATATATGAATATTTACCTCCGGACCATTCCGGAGCTCCTCGTGACGTCCGGGATCTCATCTAGGACTCTGAACAACCTTCGGTCACCACCATACATAACTCTATACTACCGAAACGTCACCAAACCTTAAGTGTGTAGACCCTGCAGGTTCGAGAACTATGTAGACATGACCGAGACACCTCTACGGTCAATAACTAATAGCGGGACCTAGATGCCCATATTAGTTCCTACATATTCTACGAAGATCTTTATCAGTCGAACCTCTATGTCAAGGATTCGGTTAATCCCGTAAGGTGTTCCCTTTGTTCTTCGGTATGTTACTTGCCCGAGATTCGATCGTTGGTATCTCCATACCTAGTTCAACCTTGTTACCGGCAAATCTCTTTACTTGTTCTGTAATACAAGATCCCATGACTAACACTTAGTCACTTTGCTTGCAAGGCTTGTTGTGATGTTGTATTACCGAGTGGGCCCTGAGACACCTCTCCGTCACACGGAGTAACAAATCCCAGTCTTGATCGATGCCAACTCAACAGACACCCTCGAAGATACCTGTAGAGTACCTTTATAGTTACCCAGTTACGTTGCGACGTTTGATAAACACAAGGCTCTCCTATGGTGTCAGTGAGTTGCATGATCTCATGGTCATAGGAACATATACTAACATGCAGAAAACAGTAGCAATAAGTTGACACGATCATATGGTACGTTTGTAGTTTCGGTCTTGTCCATCACACCATTCTCCTAATGATGTGATCCCGTTATCAAATGACATCTCATGTCCATGGCTTGGAAACCTTAACAATATTTGATCAACGAGCTAGTCTATTAGAGGCATACTAGGGACATGGTTATTTCTATGTATCCACACATGCATCTAAGTCTCTGATCAATACAATTATATATAGAATGGATAATAAACGATTATCATGAGCAAGGAAATATGATAAGAACTAATTTATTATTGCCTCTAGCGCATATTTCCAACAGTTACAACTCACAATCCTAGAAGATGTCCAAGATAGTATATTTATATGTGAAATCTCTATTCCTTCAATATTCTTCGAGGAATTGTTCAAGTGATTAATGATGTGTTTGCTAAATTTCAATAATTTTACCACCTATACTTCTTATATGTGAAGTCATTACTCCCCATGGGTTAAGCATATAAAACATATATAATTTCATATTTATGATATTCAATTCATTCAACCATTTAGTAATAGGATATAGGTGAATCACGATAGTAAATGACAAAACTACTCCAAAAAGATATAAGTATCAATGCGTAGTCGAGTAGTTAAATAGACATGTGAGGACTCTCTATGATTCAAGATTTCGCATCCAATGATTTTATTCAAACAGATAGTAAAAATAAAATACGCTCCAAGCAAAACACGTATCATGAGATGAATAAAAATATATCTCCGAGTAAGGTATACCGATAGTTTTGAAGACGAAAGAGGGGATGCACCTTTCGGGCATCCCCTAGCTTAGTTGCTTGTATCTTCCTTGAACTTTATCTTGGTGTGCCTTGTTAATCCCCAATCTTAGAATTTTGTCACTCCTTATTCTCCTGATATCGATATCTCACACAACACTAGAAAACTTGAATCACACAAAACTTAACGGAACTTTGTGAGATGGGTTAGTATGATAAAACAAATCACTCACTTGGGTACTATCAATGACCAGATTCATAATTTTTTCCACATAAGTCCTACTATAATCTATAATTTCCACAATTTATATTAAGCAATATAAACCATATAAACTATAAAACAAACAAACTGTGCATTAAGGGAAGAATCTGTCAAAAACAAAACAGTCTTTAATGATCTGAATACTAGCCAAACTTCTGTTACTACAAAAAATTCTAAAAATTTTGGAAAACATAGGAAATTTGTATTTCAAACTTTTGTAAAACATTCAAATAAAAAGCATGCTTCTGTGATTTTTCTAAAATTGTGGCAATGAGAGCAAAAGTTTCTATTTTTGCAGAGAATCAAGTCAACTATAACCATAGATCATTCCAAAGGTCTTACTTGGCACTTTATTGAAGAAAAAAACTATAAAACATGATTACCACAATATCATAATCATGAGAACACACAAAAATAGCAGGGGTAAATATTGGGTTGTCTCCCAACAAGCGCTATTTCTTTAATGCCTTTTTAGTTAGGCATGATATTTTAATGATACTCTTCTAAGAACAATTTCGATGATAATTTTATTTATACTTTAAAAGATATAAGTGAAGTTCGTAGATCATTCTACAATTAATATAGATTGTCCAATATCAAAGCTCAAAATATATAAGTGAAGCACAAAAAGCATTCTATAAAGCCATACTCAAAATATTTAAGTGAAGCACAAAGAGCATTCTATAAAGCCATACTCAAAAGATTTCAGTGAAGCACATGAAGCAGTCTATAATTCAATGAAGGAATATCTCATACTAGCATGGTGCTTAAAGTAAAATTAAAAACTAACACAAAACAAGCATATCATGTGAACAAAAAACCCGGGACATACCAATAATTGTTGAAGAAGATAGATGGGATGCCAACCGGGGTATCACCAAGCTTAGATGCTTGAGTATCCCTAAAATATTTACTTGATGTGCCTAGGTAATCCCCAAGATTGAACTCTTGCCTCTCCTTGTTCCTCTTATATTGATAAGTCCTCGATCTTCGAACACCTCATCCACACAAAACTTAACAAAACCCTTGTCAAATCCATTAGTATAATAAAGCAAATCACTACCTTTAGGTAATGTTGTAAACTCATTACAATTTCATATTAGCATGATGTCAACTATATTCAGATGTCACCATGGTTCATACCCCCCGATACAACCCATAGATTCATCAAAATAAGTGAACAACACATAGAAAACAGAATCTGTCAAAAATAGGACAGTCTGTAGCAACCTGAATTTTTATCATACTTATGTAACTCTAAAAATCGTGAAAAAAAAATGAAAAAAATTGCATAACAGTACTGTGTAAAACTTTCAGAAACTTTTGACGTTCCAGTACAAAATGTAAATTTACACACTACAACCAAATTTTCTGTTTTTGCACCGCACATAGTAGACAAGCAATCTAATCATCCTAATGACAAATCTTGGTACATTATTTTTATAATACAATGGATATATACAAGAAGATAATTATTTTCTGTAAACTTCCAAGAAAAATGCTACATTGTTTCCATGAGCAGGAACACAAGTGTTCAAGGTCAACCCTCACTTCTCCAGTGCATAATTTTCCAATCGCTTCTCTTGTAAAAGGAGGGTAAATATTTTTTTGTGTTTTTAGTTTTTCAAATATTTTTGTTTGTTTCACCCACAACTCAATAAATAAAACAAGAAAACAAAAACAAAAGTAAAACAAAATCTACTTAGTGATAGAAGCAAACAAGCATACACGAAAATATTAACCACACACTATTGCTCCCCAACAACGGTGCCAGAAAAGAGCTTGGTAATCCCCAAGTGCAAGGAATCATCATAGAAATTTACAAAGGTGGACTTGATAAGTATGGTTTGTCGAACCCACAAGGAGCTCAAGCTAAGATCAATATTCTCTCAAGTCCTATCTGCCACTGATACGACTCTACGTACACCGAACGTTTGCTTCCATCTAGAAACGAGAAATAAAACTATGTTGTGGGTATGAAGAGGATAGCTTTGCATAATATAGGAGGACTAAAATATTAAAATAGGTGCTGTTAACATAAAGTTATAATAAATTACTATATATTATAAATAGGGAGTGTGGAATAAAGATGGATTGGTGTGAAGAATTATCCTAGGCAATTGTTAACAAGATCTATAATCACTATTGCAATTTTATATGAGCGAGAGCCATAAGCTAACATACTTTATCTGCTTGGATCATATGCACTTATGATTGGAACTCTAGCAAGAATCTGTTACTACTAAAGATCATTAAGGTAAAACCCAACCATAGCATTAAAGTATCAAGTCCCATTTATCCCTACACAACAACCCCCTTACTCGGGTTTAAGCTTCTGTCACTCTAGCAACCCACTATAAGAGAATCATGAACATATTGCAACACCCTACAGTGGGAATCCTTCACATGTGCACGGCACGGAAAGCACCATTGGACAATACCAAAATAAACGATACAACTCAAACCAATCTAGATCATCAATCAACCCCAAAGACAAAAGAAATCTACTCAAAACATCATAGGATGGCAACACATCATTGGATCATAATATGTGGCATAAAGTACCATGTTCAAGTAGGGGATTACAGCGGGGTGTGGGAGAGTGGACCGCTTAAAAGATATGAGGAAGGTGATGAAGATGGTGACATTGATGAAGACAATCACCATGACGATGGTTCCCCCGACGACACTCTGGAACCACCGAGAGTGAGGGAGAGAGGGTCTCCCCCTTGTGCTTCCTCCTCCATGGCCTCCCCCCAAATGGTGAGAGGTTCTCTTGCAGGTCCTTGGCCTTCCATGGTGATGATGACCCCTCTGACTATCTCCGACATGGCCTCTAGTGATGATGGGCCCCTCCCGCAGGGTGCTAGAGAGGGCCTAGAGTGATTCTACGTGGATACAAAGGCTTTCGGCGATGGAACTTCTGATCTAGGGTTCTTCTTGGAAGTTTGGGTATTTATAAGAATTTTTGGCGACCGTCTCACGTCAAGGGGATGCAGGAGGGGGCCACAAGCCCAAAGCACCCTCCCTGGGGTAGGGAGTGCCTAGAGGGCTTGTGGCCTCCTCGTCCACCTCCTGGCCCAACTCTTGTGCTTGGGGGGTCTCTTTTGGTCCATCAAAAATCATCGTAAATTTTCAGCCCATTCTGAGAAGTTTTACTTCTGCACAAAAAAGCGACACCACGGTAGTTCAGATGAAAATAGCGTCAGTCCAAGTTAGTTCTAATCAAATCATACAAAAGCCATATAATTTTTTTGTAAACATGGCATGAATACTTAATAAATTATATATATGTTGGACACATATCAATGTACAGGAGCATGGGCTCTTTGTCAGTCGGGGCGGCTAAAACGGGCGGCCCAGACAACTGCTTTTTGAGGGCTTTGAAAGCTTTGTTAGCCGCATTAGTCCAAACCAAGGTTTTTCGTCTTTTTGAGCAACTGGTAAAGAGGTATTGCCTTCTTTTCGAGGCGACTTATGAAATGGATCAATGCTACGATACGTCCCGCCATGCGTTGGACTTCGTTGACATTGGCTGGCTTACCGAGCGAGGTTATCACTTTGATCTTGTTCGGGTTAGATTTAGTGCCTCGCTCGGAAACAAGGAAACCTAGGAGCTTGACTACAGGAAGACAAAAAACACACTTTGCCAGGTTAAGCTTCATCTGGTACACTCGAAGATTGTCGAACATCTACTTAAGGTTAGCCAAGAGCGTTTCCTTCCTCCGAGATTTCACCACAATGTCATCAACATAGGCATGAATGTTGCTCCCAATTCTGTGTATACAATTCTGAATACAACGTTGATAAGTCGCCCCCGCGCTTTTGAGTCGAAATGTCATAGAGACATAGTATAATGTGCCAAAAGGCATTATGAAAGTCATCTTCTCCTGATCCTCCTTAGCCATTTTTATCTGGTGGTAACCTGAGTATGCATCCAGGAAACGTGGGCGCTTGCAACCCATAGAGTCAATAATCTTATCGATACGAGGGAGAGCAAAGGGATCTTTTGGAAAAGCTTTGTTAAAATCGGTTTAATCAATACACATACGAAAGGTTCCATTATTTTTCAGAACAAGCACCAGGTTAGCCATCTACTCCGTGTGAAAAACTTCGACAATAAACCCGACAACTAGGAGTCGGGCGACTTCTTCCCCGATGGCCTTGCGTCTCTTCTCGTTAAAACAACGGAGGTATTGCCATACTTGTTTAATCTTTGGATCCACATTAAGGTGTTGTTAAGAGAATTCTCTTGGTACTCCAGGCATGTCAGATGGTTTCCATGCAAAGATGTCACAATTCTCACGAATGAGTTTGATGAGTGCGCTTTCCTATGCGGGATCCAAACAGGTCCCAATGGTGAACTATTTTGAAGAGTCGCCCTCGGTGAAATCAACTATCTTGATATCATTAGTTGACTTGAATATAGTGGCGGCTCAGATTCATTGGCGGGTTTCTTGAGGGGGCTCATGTCCGCCGGGTCAACATTCGTTGTATAGAACTTTAGCTCCTCAGCTGCACACGCCAACACTGCATAAGCCGCATCCTCTTCCTCGCACTCCTGACCTATTTTCCTGCTTCCGTAAACGGTAATAGTACCTTCGAGACCCGACATCTTGAGTTGGAGGTATGCATAGCAAGGCCGGGCCATGAAACGAGCATAAGTCAGCCTCCCAAACAAGGCATGGTAGGGACTTTTCATCTTGACCACCTCAAACACCAAAGATTCACATTTGTAGTTAAACCTGCCCCCAAAAGAGAAGTCTAGCTTAATCCGCCCAAAAAGATACGCTGACTGCCCTGGCACGATACCATGAAAGACCGTGGTCGAAGGTAATAAGCTATTTTCAGAAAGGTTCACCCATCGGAAGGTTTCATAGTACATGATATTGATGCTGCTTCCCCCATCCATAAGAACCTTCATGAGGGTGTACCCACCAACCTAAGGCACCACCACGAAAGCCAAATCGTCTGGGTTATCCACCCGAGAGGGGTGATCCGCCGTGCTCGAAGTGACCTCATATTCGGACCAATTGACATACCTGGGAACTACCGGCTCAACCACGTGGGCAACTCATTTTTTGAGTTTGTTGTCCCGCCTGCAAATTTGGGTGGTGACGATGTGGTACTTACCGATGTTCAACTGCTTGGGGTTGCTCTGAAAATTAGTTTGGCCATTATGCCGTTGGTTGTTCTAACCCGAGTGCTGCCTGTTGCCATTACTTGAGTCGCCCTGTCTGTGGAAGCCAGATCCTGGGAAACTGTTGGAGGAGCCACCCTACAAATCGCTAGGTCTAGGTTGACCCGGATGTCCTCCTCTATTGCCACCTTGGTGATTCCTAGGGGCCTGGTTATGGAACTTCTGCATAATATAGCGATTCTCCCATGAGTGAGTAGCCAGGACATGAGAGGTACTATGCTTGGGACAAGGTGCTTCTAATGCCTCCTCACAATTGCATGGCTTCCTCCCATTGTATGCTAATTTAGGACGATTATTTCGATGTAGGTTCTTGAAACCAATATTAGTGTTGGCAATAAAATGTGACCCTTCTAAAGCTGCCTCCACTTTCCATTATATCCTTGGCCTCGTGGATTTCCATTGTTCCCTTGATTAGGATGATGACCCTTGGCACCATCGCCTTTCTTGCCCTTGATAGCCTTGTCCTTGTCTAAGCCGGGATCCTTCATGCCATGTGACTCTAGACCTGGTAAGGGTGTCCATTAACTCACCCATATCTTCAACCTTTCATTTCAACCGGCCGAGTTTCAGAACGAGCGGCCGAAAGTGGCAATTCTTCTCCAAGATCAGGACAGCTTGAGCCACCATGATGCCATCTTACGAGTAAATCATTTTGGAGACCCGGCGAGTCCAATGATGAGATGACTCGTCCACACACAGCATGCAATGCTGAAGATCCAGAATTGTCATAGGCCGTTTGCACGTGCCCTAGAAGTTTTTGATGAAACACTCTTTCAGCGCTACTCAAGTGTTCCTGGAATTAAGCGGAAATTTTTTAACCAGGTCCGAGCTGGCCCTTCCAGCATCATCATGGAGTACCTAGGGCAAACAGCATCGCTGACGTCGATCATATCCATGGCCAACTCGTAGCTCTTGATCCATGCCGCAGGCTCGAGATCCGCCATATAATTGGGCACCTTACGAGGTCCCTTTAAGTCCTTGGGCATGCGCTCACTTTGGAGAGCCGGTGACAAAGAAGGAGCCCACATGGTTCTTTTGCTTGATCCACCCGTGGCGAAAGCCGGCTGAGGGCTAACTAGGGCAACTTGACCCACCAGTGTTGCTGTCACTTCCACTTTTGCCTGGCACGTGGCCCGGGACGTGTCGACAAGTGCTTGAGCATTCTATGGGGGAGGTCGGGTTGGGGGCACTTGAGGCAGTGGCCAGCTTCCGTTGCTGGAAATAGCCGTAGGCTCCACATGGCGACCCTTAGTGAAGCTAGCATATGGTGTGGAGTGCATCCGATCCTGGCCTTAAGAGTACTGCCCCTGTTGTGCCACTGCAGTTTTCAACATGTCGAGGGCATTCCTAGCCCGGATCTCAACGTGGGTGTTTCCGTAGATAGGGAGCGCGTCCAGGTTGCGTGTCGCTGTTATCATATTATCGATAGGGTTGGAGAAGTTGCCATATGGTGTCTAGAAGCATTGATCCGGTGACTAAACCAGTGGAGGCTAAGCCGCCTCTACCTGTCGATCCCTGTTATGTGCCAGGTCCTCCTCAACCCCTAGAGTGTGCGGGCTGATGAACAAGTGAGTTGGCTCGAGGTTTCCCGGCAGCCAAATCTGATGTCTCCTCTGGTGCACTGCATCAGAAGCGTTTCGCTAGAACCCTAATTGCCAATCCTCGGCCTTCAAGCATTCCGATTGATAATGGTCTGAGCCTGCAACTCCACCATCCGGGTGTTCTAAGGCCGATCTGCTGCTGCACTCTAGCCATCTGCTCGTGAAGTTTTGTTAGTTCCGTATTGCACTCCTCCTGGTTCGCCACGGTAACCGGAGTTGCCATGAGTTTGGTCATCTCTGCCATCCGATCCATCATGGCTTGAGCCGGGGTCTTGCCTGACCCGGATGCTCCGTTTGTGGCCGCTACCTCTTGCGGATTCTGAACCGCCGTAGTCCCAGCCATGTAGATGGTGACTTGGCGAGGTGGCTCAGGAGACTCCTCGATGACTTCCGTCTTCGGAAAGCCCCCTAATATCTCATCTTGCAGAGGATAGATCGATTTGGTATCTCCCATAGATGACTTGCCATCGGACTTAATGGGGGTGTTTCCATCACCATCGGCTCGTCTGGTAGGCTGAGCCTTGGGTAAAACCAACGAAGGTGGGACGCCGACCGGCTTGATGCTGGCCGGCTTGGGCGTGCCGAGTTGACGCGACGATGTCGGTGCAGATGCTTGGATGGGGTATTGACGCGCCAATTTTGCCGATGAAGACGTGGATCTCGCCGAAGGGAACCTGGTACCTGGACTCAACTTAGTCGGCCTCAGGACCCCACCTCGAATTTTTGATGTAGAGCTTCCCACGGTGGCTCTTGGTCATCAGTCCTACCGCATAGCTCCCAAACCCTGGAAGGGCTCCCACCGAGAACTCAACTCAACACTTTGACAACCCCATGGTGGGCGACAGTAGCCGTCCTCGTGAGGCCGAGATGACGTGGGCTCTGATGGCTGAGCCAGGCGGGTGCTAGTGGGTGCACAAGAAGGCAGTTTCCTCTTTCGTTCTAAGGAGACAAGGACGTATGCGGGTTCCCAAGGAATCCCCCAAAGGTTTCCCTTCCAGTGCAACAAGACCGAGACCACGAGCTCGGCAAGACAGATGTCATCACCGAGCCCACCACTGTGTCATGCCAGGGTGCTTTGAAGGCGAAGACCACCTTTAGTCAGGATAAGACGTACCTCCTGTCCCCTTTCAAATTTGGTCGTTGTGGGATCCCTTCCCACTTGTGCCATAAGGGAAGAGGAACGATGCCACTATAAGTAGGGACTAGCGTCCACTATGGAAGGGGATCGAATCCATCCTCACCAAGATCCATCGCGAGGTAGCTCAACCACTGTACTAGTTCATCCTCAACGTCCTCGTGAGGACAATCCATCACAAGCAGGAGTAGTGTTTTACACCGCAAGACGCCCCGACCCTGGCTAAATCTCTGAGTCCATCTTCTTCCATGCTTTCACATACTCGAAAAAGCTAGGCCGTAGGGTGCTGAGCTTAACACCTTGAGCCGGTTGAGATATTCACACATGCCCTAGAGTTCGAACCTTGTAGGGTCTGTGGAGGTCGGATTCTGTCAATTTCCATCATTTTTCTCTTGACTCTCCAAATATGCTTTTTCGAAATTTTGGAAATGGTCGCTAGCACTCTTATGCCCCTGACTAGTGCATTCCCCGTAATCCTTGTAGGTAACCTAGAAGGAAGCCACCATGTTGGAGGATAGCCCACATCTCTCGAAAAAAGGTTTGGTGACACCACGACAAGAAGATACCAATAGAAGATACCTTCTTTAGGAATGAGGACATCAAGACTCGGAATATGGTGACACCCTCAACACTTCCTGATGATAATGCAACCTAGCTTGGTCTATGATGATCAGGGCGTATGACATGCAAGATCATGGTGTACATCACTAACAGAGCAGGCATGTCCTCACCATTGTTGTATCAGCAACCACCAGCGGATGAGAACCTCGCCATTCGGTCCGCCTCTCTATAGTGAGAAGGAAAACGGTTCTCTTCATCCCCCGCTCTTGGTGTTGATCTTTCCTTCAACATGATTTACAGGATGGACCTCTACCATGCCTTGATAATATAATTGCATAAAGGATTGCTTACCTAGAACCCTCGATGCCTTAGAAGATAAGAAGACATTGTCATGATTACAGAGACACTAGAAGACCGAGACAATGGCAGACACAAGGAACCACCTTCACACCTTAAGCTTACCAGTTGAGAAGTTGTCAAAGATTCTTAGTGCCTAACCAGGATCATTTCATCGGATGACTACAACAAAAGTGGCGACAACTGAGGAAGATCCAAAAGACTGCACGTCTTTTGTCGGGACCCTGATCCTAAGTCATATGATTCCATACTGTAACAAGTCACATCACTTTGCGGCCTCACGCACGGTGAACTCCTCGGTTGTAGCCTTACCTTGGCCGGGACCGTTTGCATCTTTTGGCTCACGTATGTGAACATGTCGCTGACAATCACGCAACAAAGAACCCGGGCCGACATGACTAGTCATAGAACCCAAGTGGCACATCTGTACGGAAATAGGCATACATAACCCAGCAATGCAGGTATCGGCCTCAAGCGTGTGTAGATGAGTCATAGCAAGCTACAAGGACTCCATTATGTCGCGTGACACGAATTCCATCACTGCACGTAGACGAGTCGTAGCAGGCTACCGGGACTCCATTACACCGCGAGACATTTACCCGAAGGGACAGACACAGCAGCAAAGAAGGATACATGCCGGTCAATCAATGTGTCTGGAGCAGTAGCAGGCTACCATGGCTCGGTGGAAGCACAAAGAGGCAGTTTCCCGTAAAGAGTACTACTAAAGGCACATGACTAGGTGTCGGATACCATACATACCGTTGCACGTCACACGTACGCACGACATGCCCGATATGCATAGATACAACTATGGCATCACAACATAACCATACAACAACATGAATTTTATTTAAGAGGCTCAAACGAGCCTTGTATAATATGTTCTTACAGATAGGGGTCACATGACCCGACACTCAAGTCATACAAACAAAGTCATACAAGCCAGCGGAAACTTAAGCTGTCTGAGTACAGACGGCGAAAATAGAAAAGAGGCACACGGCCTGACTATCTACAGCCCACCACATGGGCAAGATCGTAGCTGGGACACTAGCTATTCGGCATCGTCAACGTCTAGATAGAACCCACCTGATGGGTCCTGGCTCTCTTCTGCAACATTAATTAAGCAAGGATGAGTACAAACGTACTCAGCAAGTCTTTAAAACAGACCTAGTCTTTTTATGCTCATGTATCAACAAGGGGGAGTGGTGGAGTTTAAGCAGCAATGCCAACTTTGACTCATGGCTAACCTACACTACTCAGTTTTAAACTCTTTGTTACAATTTTAGTTATCGCACATGAGTCCACTATCTCCATCACAATACACTACCATCGATTCACCTTCCCCTTCCGGAAGAGTGTCATCCACGGTACTCACACTTGTCTTGATATTTTTCGAAGTATCCATTTGATTATCTATGAACAGCATAAGTTCTCCAAGTAGTCCATATCCGAGGACGCGGCTATTCGAATAGTTTCATACCCTGCAGGGGTGTAATTCTTCACACACGCTCTTGCCACTTGTCGCTGTGTGCCATAAACCATGCACCTCGGCAACCTTCAAGCGGATGCCCAGCGAGGGAGTCCGCCACGACCGTCAATCACATAAGACCTCTAGTCCAGGCTATCACCTATTTGAGACTGAACCCGCACGGAAGTCCAGCCGAAGTTTCCGCTACAGCCCCAAACGATGTGCGCAGGGTTCCAAGCCCACCATTCGGGTGACCCTTGGTACACCGTGCCAGTGCCTACCGCGTCGTAATCCACCCCTAGGGTCAGCGCTACGCACGGCCTCCAGCATGCTATAAACACCAGAAACTACTTGCAATACCTGGACCAAGGACTAAGCGACTGATGAGTCGAGCGGGGTCATATTTCAGGGCCCATAATGTGGTAGTATCTAGTCTTGGATCACAAACACGGAACCCAATTCCTAAGAACGGTCCCAATGAGACAACCCACTATGTACTCCTACATAGCCTCTCATCGCTACCTTTATCAAATCGTATTCATCATATGCTCATCACATTGAACAACACTGTTTCACTCAGTTCATCACCCAGATGAATCAGACCTGACACAACTCTAAGCATAGCAAGCATAGTAGGCAAGTAAGCCAAGCACATCATGGCACAAGCATCTACCAGGTATGCTAGGTTGCAAGGTTTAGCTATTTACTGTGACAAGGTCAGCTCATGCATAAGAATAGGATCATCTACCGTGTATGACTGACATGTGATCATTTGTCCTAATGCAATAAACCAGAGCAGGAGCAAGAGAGTGGGATCTTATCGGAATGATCAAAGGGGTTGCTTGCCTTGCTGAGTTGCGGAGGATTTCTCTCCTTCGTCAGGATACGGGGTAGTATCTTCCGGATTAGTGCCTACCGCAACGCCGATAAGAGCATTCAATACAAGCAAGTGCACCAATATGATGCATGATCAGGGCATAGTAATATGCATGGGTGAGCTAATGTAACTAGTGATCATTTCAATTTAAAATAGATTTGAATATAGGTTCAAAGTTGTTCTCCTTTCAAATTCCATATCTTAACCTAATGATAAATGTCCATGTTCACCTATTCAGGTTTCTCTAACATGCAGGGGAACAACACCATTGGATTCATTGGATTTTTCTGATAAATTTTCATATATAAATTATTTTCATGTGACTTAAAAATTATTTTATATGATTTTTCAAAGTTTAAAACATTTTTGGAATTATTTTTAAATAAGAAAATGGGATTATGACATCAGCCTGACGTCATCCTGACGTCAGCTGGTCAACAGACCCGCTCCAGGTCAAATCTGACCGGTGGGGCCCGTCTGTCATTGACTCATTACTAAACAATTTTGTTTTAATTAATTATCCTAACTAATTAATCTAGTAGCGCCCACTGTCAGTGACAGAATTAACTAACGAAAATGATTAAACTAATTACTGATTAACCTAAAACTAAACAGGACCGGGGCCCACGTGTCATTGACCCATAGGGTCAAGCCAGGGCCCACTGGGGTCAAACCCGCCGGAGTTAGCCAACGGCTCGTCGTCGGTGACCAACCGAGACGGCGGCGACCATTGGGTTTTGCCCTCATGCGCCCATTCGACGAGCTGAGGCCACTGGCGAGCAGCTCGTGCTCGCCCACATCCAACAGGGGCCACAGGAGGCTGCGGGGTCACCGGAGCTCGCTGTAAACCAGCTTGTGGCGGTGGCCGGAGCTAGCTAGGGAGCTCTAGTAAGAGGGGAAGCACGGGGAGGAGGAAGAGGAGCTCACGGGGACTCCGGGGAGCTGGTCAGCGGGATCGGGGAGGCAGCGACGGCGGCGAATCGACGGCCGGCGGTTGCGGCTCTCGGCAGGGGAAACGAGAGAGAGAGACGGGGAAAAAGGGAGGAGTGGGAACGGGCTCGGGGGAGGCTCCTCGCGTCTTCCACGCGCAGGAGAAGGCAGGGGAGCAGCCAGCTCTGTGGCAACCAGGAGGTGGAGGCGGGCGAGCGTGCGGTTGACACCTCGCTGCCTACTGGCAGGAGGTGGGAGATGACCTCCCCACCCCCGACGGGATGGGTTGGGCCTCCCACTTGGGCCAGGTGCTCTTCTTCCTTTTCTTTTTATTCTGTTTTCTGTTTTCTTTTCTAACTTTTGTTTATTTCTTTTAGGTATAAAAGTCTAGTTGAAAAATACTCCAAGTATTTTATAGACTATAGTTTGATTATCTCAAACTTTTCTGAAAATGTTCCAAAATAATTTGGTAACATAATTAATGATATTTTCTTTCCTGATCATTTTCAGAGGCTTAAATCATTAATTTAAATTATTTAAATTATTTAAATAATTAGAATGGTCCCTGGTATATCCATGTCCTTAATTATCAGACATAGGGAATATTTTTGATGGGCATTTTGGATTTGTTGAAATTTCATTAAACTTGAATTTCTTTAATTCATTAAGTGCTTGAGGTTTCTTTTTCCTTCTCCCCATTTCAAGTTAATGCAATGATGATGAATGATGATGCAAACACAATGCTAACCTAGGACAACTTGCTAGAGTTGTGACAACTCAGCCCCACTCAAAAGAATCTCCTCCCGAGATTTTGAAGTCGTCGGGAAGAGCGCGGGGTACTCTAGTCGAAGACGATCTTCTCTTTCCCATGTCACCTCCTTTTCAGAATGATGCGACCACTGAACCTTGAGGAACTTGATGTTCCGACGTCGAGTGGTACGCTCAGCTTGATCGAGAATACGAACAGGGTATTCTCGGTATGTAAGGTTATCTTGGAGATCAAGCGCTTCGTGGTCCACTTCTCGGACAGGGTCCGAAAAGCAACGCCTGAGTTGCGAGACGTGGAAGACATCATGAACTTTGGAAATATGCGGTGGAAGTTCCAACTGGTAGGCAACCTCTCCTCGTTTAGAAAGAATGCGAAAAGGTCCAATGTAACGAGGAGCCAACTTGCCTTTGATACCGAATCGATGGGTACCCTTCAGAGGTGTAACCCGAAGGTAAGCCTTCTCGTCAACTTCATAGGTCGCAGACTTATGATGACGGTCATATTGACTCTTTTGACGGGATTGGGCTGTTTTCAACTTTTCACAAATAATGCAAACTTGCTCCTCTGCATCCTAGATCATGTCCGAACCAAAGAGTTGCCTCTCTCCGGTTTTTGACCAGTTAAGAGGTGTTCGACATCTTCGTCCATAGAGAACTTCAAAAGGGGCTTTGCCAAAGCTTGATTGATAACTGTTGTTATATGCAAATTCGGCAAACGGAAGGCAGTTCTCCCAATTCATACCGAAAGATATAACACAAGCTCGGAGCATGTCTTCGAGAATTTGATTGACTCGCTCAACTTGACCACTTGATTGAGGGTGGAAGGCAGTGCTCAAGGATAGATGAGTCCCCATAGCGGTTTGAAAACTTTCCCAAAATCGGGAAGTAAAGATACTTCCGTGGTCTGAGTTAATCTCCACAGGAACATCATGAAGAGAAACTATTCGAGAAACATATAACTCCGCTAGCTGACTAGCAGTAATGCTTTCACGAAAAGGAAGAAAATGAGCCACTTTGGAGAGGCGATCAATCACTATGAATATAGCATTGTTCCATCTCTTGGTCCTGGAAAAACCGATGATGAAGTCCATACCGACCTTATCCCATTTCCATTCAGGAAGAGCTAAAGGTTGAAGGGTGCCAGCAGGCCTTTGATGTTCTGCTTTCACACGACGACAAACGTCGCAGTTAGCAACATACTGAGCAATTTCTCTCTTCATCCTAATCCACCAGAACCTCTGGCGTAGATCCTGATACATTTTGGTACTACCCGGATGAATTGTGAGAGGAGAATCATGAGCCTCCTTAAGAATCAGCTGCCTGAGATGTTGGCTCTTAGGAACCACCAAACGGCCCTGGAAGAGCACTACACCTTGATCATCTATAGAGAATTCCTTAGCGAGACCTCTAACAAGGTTCTCTTTGATGCAGGAAATTCCCTTATCACGCCTTTGGCCAGCTATGATTTGATCCTTAAGAGTAGGTTTCGCCACCAGGTTGGATAGGAATCCTTGAGGAACAATGCGAAGGTTTAACTTCCGGAATTCCTCATAGAGAAGCGGTTGACCTTGTTGTAACATCAGATTGTTACAATAAGACTTACGACTTAGTGCATCAGCCATGACATTGGCTTTCCCCAGGGTGTAAGTTATCCCTAAGTCGTAATATGTAATCAACTCTACCCACCGTCTTTGCCTGAGATTCAAATCCGGCTGGGTGAAAATATATTTCAGACTTTGTATCTCGCAACGATTACCCAGAAGGTAATGTCGCCATGTTTTTAGTGCATGGACTACAGTTGCAAGCTCAAGATCATGTGTTGGGTAATTATCCTCATGTGGATGCAACTGTCGAGATGTGTATGCAATCACATGATGATCTTGCATGAGAATGCAACCTAATCCTTGTCGCGAGGCATCGCAGTAGATAATAAAGTCCTTAGAAAAATCTGGTGGCACCAGAACGGGAGCAGAGGTTAGTCGTCTTTTCAACTCCTGAAAACTATGCTTGCATTGTGGGGTCCACTCGAACTTTTTATCTTTCTTGAGGAGTTCAGTTAGAGGTTTCGCAACCTTGGAGAAGTTCTCAACAAAGTGGCGACAATAGCTTGCTAAGCCAAGGAAACTCCAAACTTGGTTAACCGATTCAGGTTGAGTCCAATCAAGGACGGCCTGAACTCTCTCGGGATTGAAAGCAATAACTTTGACAGAGATCACGTGGCCAAGATAGGTCACTTCTGGCAACCAGAATTCACACTTGGAGAATTTGGCATATAAGCGGTGCTCTCGAAGTTTCATCAATACTAGCCTTAGATGCTCGGCATGTTCTTTTTTGTTCTTCAAGTAGATAAGTATGTCGTTGAGGTAAATCACGACGAATTTATCCAAATACTCCATGAAGATCAAATTCATCAGACAAGAGAAGGTGGCTGGGGCAATGGTTAAACCGAAGGACATAACGGTGTACTCGTATTGGCCATAACGAGTGACAACAGCCGTTTTTGGAATGTCCCCGTTTCTAATTCTATTTTGATGGTATCCCAACCTCAAATCCATTTTGGAGAAGATAGAGGATCCAGCGAGTTGATCGTACAAATTGTTGATCCTGGGGAGCGGATACTTGTTCTTGATAGTGACCAGATTCACTGGTCGATAATCCACAACCATCCGATCCGATCGATCCTTATTCTTAACAAAGAGGACGGGGCAAGCCTAGGGAGAAGAGCTAGGACGGATGATACCATTCTTCAAAGCTACATCGAGTTGGGTTTTTAGCTCGGCTAGTTCTAAGGGTGCCATCTTATAGGGTCTTCTGGCTATTGGGACTGTCCCTGGAATAAGTTCTATCACAAACTCAACATCTCTGACAGGTGGAATACCTGGCAGTTCTTCTGGGAAGACATCCGGAAAATCAAGGACTACTAGAATATCTTCTAACTCTGGAAGAGGGCTAGCATTTAGGGAATAGAGTTGGCGCTTAGTTGTTCGAGTACAGACATTAACTATCTCCCCCGATGGATGTGTAAGTTGAACATTCCTAGAATGAGTATCAATCTTGGCATAGTGAGCCTTCATCCAATCCATGCCTAGAATGATATTGATGTCCAAAGACTTAAGAACTATCAAGGATGCTAGGAATACTAGTCTATCCACCAGAATTTCATTGTCATGGCTCACTCTAGAAGTTTGCCATTTTGAACCAGGAGTCTAAACTACTAAAGGAGTGGGCATGTCACAGAAGGACATGTTATGCAACTGTGCATAACTTTCAGAGATGAAAGAATGAGATGCCCCAGTATCAAATAGAACAGATGCTGGATGGCTATTAACAAGAAGCATACCTAGAATAACATCAGGATCTTGAAGGGCTTCTTCAGCAGACACATAATTCACTCGCCCACGGACAGGGGCTGGCTTCACATAGAAAGCTTTTCCTGCTTTTCCACGTCCAGCGGGCTTAGCATTGTTCTGGGGACACTCACGAGAGTAGTTCCCCGGTTCTCCACATTTTTAGCATACCACGGTGGCACGAGGTGCAACATTTGTAGGCGGACCTCCAAATGGTCTGACTGGAGGGTTGAACTGAACTGGGCGAGGTGCTTGGAAGGATGGCCTCGCGGTGTATCTTGGCGGCAAAGCTGCATTGGGCACCCACACTCGGCGTTTGTTAGGGCCTGATCCCGATGCAGGGTTGAAGTCATGGTTATGCTTCCTCGTGGCCTCATAGTCAGTTTGTACGGACTCGGCATTGATGGCCTTATTGACGAGAGCCTGGAAGGTGGTGCACTCGTGCAAGCATAGATCTCGGGGAAGCTCAGGGTTAAGTCCCTTGCGGAACCTAGCCTCCTTCTTGGCATCCGTTGAAACTTCTTCTGGAGCATAGCGAGCAAGATTACCAAACTCGCGACTGTATGCATCCACTGACAATCTACCCTAGGTGAAGGCACAAAATTCCTCTCTTTTGCGATCCATCAGCCCTTCCGGGATATGATGGATACTAAATGCGGCACTGAACTCTGCCCAGGTTGGTGCAGGTCCCTGGGAACGCATAGCTTCATAACTCTCCCACCACAGATTGGCAGGTCCCTCCAGAAAGGAGGTGGCAAAAGACACCCTGTTGGCCTCAGACACATTAGCAGCCCGTATCTTGTGGAACATACTAGTCAGCCAATCATCCGCATCGAGGGGGTCGATCGAATGATGGTACTTGGGCGGACACAGCTTGATAAAGTCACCAAGTGATACTCCATCGTGGTGATCATTGCGGGGAGCACGAGCTGTGTTTTGCTCAATTCTTTCCAACAGCCTATTGGTCTCCCTCTTATTCCTTTCAGCCTCTAGCATCACCTCTGCCAGGGATGGTGCATGTGGCTGCTCCTCTTGCCTTGGCTGGCTACTTTCGCCCTGCTCAGGAGCAGGCACGGGGTTGTTCCTAGTTGCCACCATCCTGGGGAAAACAATCCACAACCTAGACATAGAGAACATCAACTCTAAGACATGAATCAAGAAATGTATTGGTCAACATGGCATGTAGGATAAACACCAATCAACACGGTAAAGCAACTACCATATGAACATTAGGTTTCATACACACCATGACTTATTTCAGTACAAGCCCAAGCTGAAAACAACTACGGAGAGATGACACAACTCATCGGAGGCATTACAAGCTTCCTATACATTATCTATCTACACCTCCGGAACTCAACTCTCGACCTAGGTCATATCCCACAAGACACACACGACTGTGGCGATACGACTACTACCATACTAGGAATAACATCCATGCACTCAAACATCACCGTAGAATGCCTCGTACAGGTTACCCCCGTGACCTGGGAGCTGAACCTGAGGATCTGGAAACACTCTAGCCTGGGATCCTTGGAAACCATAAGGAGACGGATGTGGCCTTGGTCCCCTTGTCGGCGGCAACAACGGTCCTCGAAGAAGGGTGATGCCTCCAGCATCAGGCCAGTCTACGTGTGCTGGCAAATGAGTCTGCGATGGGGTCAGCATCTCCAAATCTCCATAGCCTGTCTGCACGACAGGTGCCAACTGCGTCAAGGCTGTCCAAAGACGGGCACGGGTAGCATGGAGCTCCATGCGAAGAGCACGTGCATCACGATGCCTATTCTCCAACATCTGAGCAGTCACCTGCAGCCTAGGGTCCTCATGAGAATGATCAAAGTAGGCTGCACTAAGATATCCATCCTCTCCCCCCATGGAACCAGGAACATAGCAGAACTCCGTTTTCTGTAGCAGACCATGGTGAAACCTCATGATAGTCAGCATGGTGTATGCGGCTTCCTGAACTGCCATATCTATGGTAACTCCCAATCCATGAGTCTAGTGAAGCGGCTCTGCAGCTCCAGGATATGAAGGATATATCCTAACAGTACACAGATACTGACTCTGGTTGAAATCTCGATACAGCTCCTCCACTGTGTACTCTGGGTACCAGCGGTATCCAGCCTCCATCATAACTCTAACCAACATGGCCGTGTGACCCGGTACATCGATGCTCCTGGTCAGACGGACCACCTGACGGGAAGGACGAGGGGCATATGAAACAGACAATGATGCAAAGACATTAGAGATCCTAGCAGAAATTGGACAGCATAACGGCTGTAATTGCTCAAGAAATTTTTTGAGACAATTGAAAAAGATTGGAAAGGCATAACCACTCGACTATCTAGACTCAAATCTCTTCTCCATCTGTTTGTCACACCAACAATACTTGAATAACTGCACTCACTTACAAACAAGCTAGCTATTGGTCCATGGCTAGTAACTCGTCATCCTAAGAAATAGATGAGAATCCTAGTTCCTATCCCCGTAGAAGAGATGAGAATGACCCAACATAGAATAACTTGGGAAGAGGAGTAAAAAGAGCCTTACGTTCCCTTCCACAATCAAGTCCCCTACTTATCTATAGTGTTTCTAGACTCAACTTCGACCGGTTTGGCTTGGTAGTCCTACAGTCAGTCAGGCTCTGATACACGTCTTTTGTCGGGACCCCGATCCTAAGTCATATGATTCCATACTGTAACAAGTCACATCACTTTGCGGCCTCACGCACGGTAAACTCCTCGGCTGCAGCCTTACCTTGGCCGGGACCGTTTGCGTCTTTTGGCTCACGTATGTGAACATGTCGCTGGCAATCACGCAACAAAGAACCCGGGCCGACATGACTAGTCATAGAACCCAAGTGGCACATTCGTACGGAAACGGGCATACATAACCCAACAATGCAGGTGTCGGCCTCAAGCATGTGTAGATGAGTCATAGCAAGCTACAAGGACTCCATTACGTCGCAAGACACGAATGCCATCACTGCACATAGACGAGTCGTAGTAGGCTACCGGGACTCCATTACACCGCGAGACATTTCCCCGAAGGGACAGACAGAGCAGCAAAGAAGGATACATGCCGGTCAATCAATGTGTCCGGAGCGGTAGCAAGCTACCATGGCTCGGTGGAAGCACAAAGAGGCAGTTTCCCGTAAAGAGTACTACTAAAGGCACACGACTAGGTGTCGGATCCCATACATACTGTTGCACGTCACACGTACGCACGAAATGCCCGATATGCATAGATACAACTATGGCATCACAACATAACCATACAACAACATGACTTTTATTTAAGAGGCTCAGACGAGCCTTGCATAATATGTTCTTACAGATAGGGGTCACATGACCCGACACTCAAGTCATACAAACAAAGTCATACAAGCCAACGGAAACTTAAGTTGTCTGAGTACAGACGGCAAAAATAGAAAAGAGGCACACGGCCTAACTATCTACAGCCCACCACACGGGCAAGATCGTAGCTGGGATACCAGCTATTCGGCATCGTCAACGTCTAGATAGAACCCACCTGATGGGTCCTGGCTCTCTTCTGCAACATTAATTAAGCAATGATGAGTAAAACGTACTCAGCAAGTCTTTAAAACAGACCTAGTCTATTTATGCTTATGTATCAACAAGGGGGAGTGGTGGAGTTTAAGCAGCAATGCCAGCTTTGACTCATGGCTAACCTACACTACTCAGTTTTAAACTCTTTGTTACAATTTTAGTTATCGCACATGAGTCCACTATCTCCATCACAATACACTACCATGGATTCACCTTCCCCTTCTGGAAGAGTGCCATCCACGATACTCACACTTGTCTTGATATTTTTAGAAGTACCCATTTGATTATCTATGAACAGCATAAGTTCTCCAAGTAGTCCATATCCGAGGACGCGTCTATTCGAATAGTTTCATACCCTGCAGGGGTGTACTTCTTCACACACGCTCTCACCACTTATCCTTGTGTGCCATAAACCATGCACCTCGACAACCTTCAAGCAGATGCCTAGTGAGGGAGTCAGCCACGACCGTCAATCACATAAGACCTCTAGTCCAAGCTATCGCCTATTTGAGACTGAACCTGCACGGAAGTCCGGCCGAAGTTTTCGCTACGGCCCCAAATGATGTGCGTAGGGTTCCCAAGCCCACCATTCGGGTGACCCTTGGTACACCGTGCCACTGCCTACCACGTCATAACCCACCCCTAGGGTCAGCGCTACGCACGGCCTCCAGCATGCTATAAACACCAGTAACTACTTGCAATACCTGGACCAAGGACTAAGCGACTGATGAGTCAAGCGGGGTCATATTTCAGGGCCCAGCTTGTGGTAGTATCTAGTCTTGGATCACAAACACGGAACCTAGTTCCTAAGAACGGTCCCAATGAGACAACCCACTATGTCCTCCTACATAGCCTCTCATCGCTACCTTTATCAAATCGTATTCATCATATGCTCATCACATTGAACAACACTGTTTCACTTAGTTCATCACCCAGATGAATCAGACCTGACACAACTCTAAGCATAGCAAGCATAGCAGGCAAGTAAGCCAAGCACATCATGGCACAAGCATCTACCAGGTATGCTAGGTTGCAAGGTTTAGCTATTTACTGTGACAAGGTCAGCTCATGCATAAGAATAGGATCATCTACCGTGTACGACTAACATGTGATCGTTTGTCCTAATGCAATAAACCAGAGCTGGAGCAAGAGAGTGGGATCTGATTGGAATGACCAAAGGGGTTGCTTGCCTTGCTGAGTTGCGTAGGAGTTCTCTCCTTCGTCGGGATACGGGGTAGTATCTTCCGGATTAGTGCCTACCGCAACGCCGATAAGAGCATTCAATACAAGCAAGTGCAACAATATGATGCATGATCATGGCATAGTAATATGCATGGGTGAGCTAATGTAACTAGTGATCATGTCAATTTAAAATAGATTTGAATATCGGTTCAAAGTTGTTCTCCTTTCAAATTCCATATATTAACCTAATGATAAATGTCCATGTCCTATTTAGGTTGCTCTAACATGCAGTGGAATAACACCATTGGATTCATTGGATTTTTCTGATAAATTTTCATATATAAATTATTTTCATCTGACTTAAAGATTAGTTTATATAATTTTTCAAAGTTTTAAACATTTTCTGGAATTATTTTTAAATAAGAAAATGGGATTATGACATCAGCCTGACGTCATCCTGACGTCAGCTGGTCAACAGACCCGCTCCAGGTCAAATCTGACCGGTGGGGCCCGTCTGTCATTGACTCATTACTAAACAAATTTGTTTTAATTAATTATCCTGACTAATTAATCTAGTAGGGCCCACTGTCAGTGACACTATTAACTAACAAAATTGATTAAACTAATTACTGAATAACCTAAAACTAAACAGGACCGGGGCCCACCTGTCATTGACCCATAGGGTCAAGCCAGGGCCCACTGGGGTCAAACCCGCCGGAGTTAGCCAACGGCTCGTCGCCGGTGACCAACAGAGACGACGGCGACCATCGGGTTTTGCCCTCACGCGCCCATTCGATGAGCTGAGGCCACTGGCAAGCAGCTCGTGCTCGCCCGCATCCAACAGGGCCCACAGGAGGCTGCGGGGTCACCGGAGCTCGCCGGAAACGAGCTCGTGGCAACGGCCGGAGCTAGCTAGGGAGCGCTAGAAGGAGGTGAAGCACGGGGAGGAGGAAGAGGAGCTCACGGGGACTCCGGGGAGCTGGTCAGCGGGCTCGGGGAGGCAGCGACGGCGGCGAATCGACGGCCGGCAGTGGCGGCTCTCGACAGGGGAAATGAGAGAGAGAGACGGGGAAGAAGGGAGGAGAGGGAATGGGCTCGGGGGAGGCTCCTCACGTCTTCCAAGCGTAGGAGAAGGTAGGGGAGCAGCCAGCTCCGTGGCAAGCAGGAGGTGGAGGCCGGCGACCGTGCGGTCGACACCTTGCTGCCTACTGGCGGGAGGTGGGAGATGACCTCCCCACCCCTGACGGGCTGGGTTGGGTCTCCCACTTGGGCCAGGTGCTCTTCTTCCTTTTCTTTTTATTTTGTTTTCTATTTTCTTTTCTAACATTTGTTTATTTCTTTCAGGTATAAAAGTCTAGTTGAAAAATACTCCAAGTATTTTATAGACTATAGTTTGATTATCTCAAACTTTTCTGAAAATGTTCCAAAATAATTTGATAACATAATTAACGATATTTGCTTTACTTATCATTTTCAGAGGCTTAAATCATTAATTTAAATTATTTAAATTGTTCAAATAATTAGAATGGTCCCTGGTATATCCATGTCCTTAATTATCAGACATAGGGAACATTTTTTATGGGCATTTTGGATTTGTTGAAATTTCATTAAACTTGAATTTCTTTAATTCATTAAGTGCTTGAGGTTTCTTTTTCCTTTTCCCCATTTCAAGTTAATGCAATGATGATGAATGATGATGCAAACACAATGCTAACCTAGGACAACTTGCTAGGGTTGTGACTACTATGTCTGAGAACCCCTAGAGTAGGATGAATCGTGTATCCCCTAAGAAAAGTCAACTTCGTGTGATGGTTCGAATGGAATCATGTTGTGTGTTGCTTGTTTTTATCTGTTTGTGTTTAGGTACTTTTCCTAGGCAACATGTACGCGAGTATATCACCTACCTTATCTTAATGTTTCGTTTGGCCCTATCAGTAGTTGTTTGATTGTATTTGCACTATAACACCCTTTAGGCACTCCCCTCCATGTTACTTTTCCCTCTCGCCTTTCTCATCAACTGAAGACCAGCATGACAAGACACACCAAAGGATTCCACCTAGGCAACCAATAGCACCAAAGAATTTTTACGACAACCTGTCAAACCAAATGCAACCCCGCAAGGGTCATGCTTTTCCTCAAGATTAGAACTCCTTCCCTAGACCAGCTTAGACCCCATGAGTCACCTGGCTTAAACCCTTAACCATATAATTAACCTATGGATTTGAAAGAGATCCAGTTAAACTTCAGTGACATTTTTCAGCACTGGGTTCATTATTTAACTAGTGATCATAGTGAAAAAACACATTGCATTTTTAATCCGACCCTTGTACTGACGATGCCATAGGGAAGATCGTTTCGAGGATACATGGTTAGTAGACTAATGATGTGATGACGCTATAATAGATATCTTGAGGAAGTAGTTGAGACCCTTTGGTGGATTACGAGACTTTCACGATGATAGGTGAACTTGGTGGATTAAGTTGATAGTGTAGCATGACTTACCTATCCATTGAATAAATTGGATTTAGTAGGAAAATTATGATCACAAGCTGAATATCTTGAGGGTTAGTAATTTGACTTGTCAAGTAGTAGTCATGGACTGACGATGTTACGAAAATTACTGGAGTAGGAAGTAGGAATTCTCTCTAGGTGTGAGTTTGGGACTTAAATAGGTGATCCTAATAGGGTGTCAATGACAAATAAGACTACATGGTTCAGAGTACATTGGATTTAGTCGAATGGCCTTCACCGGGATACTATGTTTCTCGGTGGATGATAAACTAGGAAATTTTGGATGTGGTGAGAGGTGGTTTGTGGAACTATATGCACCTGACAATTGGAATTTACTTGATCATGATAATGGAAATAGGTGGATGTACTGTGATAAGACAACCCTTTCAAAGATTTGGGAATTGTAGGAACTCTAGGGGATTAGGTGGGACACAATCGTCATTGGATTTCTAGTATTAGTTTATCATGGAATGATTGGTCGGATTGATGAACGGCTCGATTGGATTAATAGGAAGGAATCACGAGCTCGGATTGGAAAATTACGTGTTTCCTTAGCATGATACACAATACTTTGGACCCTGAATAGATTAATGGAGCACTCAGAGTTGAAGTATTTTATTCAAGCTTGGTAGATTGTATGCTCCACCTGAGGATTTTTACATAGGATTACTAGCGAGATGGACATCGACAATTCATGTAATTTTTCTATGTCCTTTCGAGAGTGGTGAGGATATGAATAACATAACTCATGTTTGGAGCTGACTTACGTAAAGTAATGTTTTGGATCACTTTTGGTTGGATTAATCGGTAGTACTATTGGCATCCAAGAACTGTGTTCAAGGATAAGATGATAGACATTCACTCACATCCTAAGATACCTGAAACCCCTAAGCTTTACCAACCATAACATGGTCAGAATATGACCATAGGCTTTGGCTCTAGGTCAAAAGATTATAGCCAATACTCAACCTTGACCACCACCAACCCTATCTATAAGAAAGCTGGACACGAAGAGCCAGATTACGAAGGTCCTAGACTAGTAATTACCCGCAACAAAGGTCCCATAAGCAAAAAATTTATGTGATACTTTGACAAATACGTTGTTGTCCCCATGGATGACATGCATATTTACCCAATGAGAGTAAGGAACACCTTATACCTATTTGGATAAGCCCCAGAAGCACCAATTGCCATGCTTCTCAAATGAAAGGTTTTACCTTGAAGAAGTTGAACTTCTTGAAGCACCCTCCGTGCAGTAGAAGACACTCTTAACAAAGGAATATGAAGAACTACTATAATTGAGAAGCTACGACGATGAAGAAGAATAAATAAAAGACAACCACCCCTCTCTTTTTAGCTACCCTAGATAGATATACCTTGTCAAACAACGGCGATGTTCAAGCAAGATGAAGCGCCTGGACGTTAGGAGGAATTAAACAATTCCTTGTTTTAATAGTCGCCATCCAGTTCCTAAGTAGGGAGGAACTGAGAAGTTGATAGCACTCCTCATACCACCACGTGATAGAGTAAGATGGGAATGACTCCCTACTGTTTCAACAACCTAAAATGGAGTGGGAGAACTCTCATGACTTCATTACTGGCCCTTTATGGTCCAATCATGGGCATGACCCTGACTGGATCATGGTGAACCACCTGCCAAAGGTAGTTCTGCCCTCTTGTCCAAACCTCAAACCTCGGGACTATATGGCTGATCTATACTTTCAGGTAGTCAGCTTATGTAGACCCCCTCAAAGACATTCTCAGAAGAAGGGGCCTATTTTTCCACTAGATCTCTACGCTCTGTCTTAAGAACGAGACTCAACCCAAACCTTGCCACCAATGGCTATGAAGAGACAAGTAATCCCAACCCCCAAAGACATACCGGGAGTGTGCATCCGTGAGTACAAAGACAGATGAGCAAGGATGATTGAAAAACGTACCTAGACAGCTTAGTCAAGTGGAAGATCTCTACAAAGAGCCTACATTGACATGCTTTAGCACTCTAAAGAATGAAGAACACTTGAGACTAAAGATCACCTACTTTAAGGAAGCTGACAATTCCATGTCACTGGAAGGCTATGCCAAGGATTAACCTTTCTACACTAACGCGGGACGTCATGATGTAGCTAACCAACATGTGTAACCCTAGGGCCGTCACACAGACACACTACTTTGCCACGCATCCCGACTTTGGGAATACAAGGACAAGGTAGACCCTTACACGCACCTCGTTCATCAAGTCCTGGACCTTTAGTCAAGCCTAGCACATTGCAAGACCCCCGTTCACCCCTCAGACGGAACCAAGAAAAGAACTCAAAGCCATATCATGAGGAACCTCAAGGTTCAGTCGAGCAACCACATCGAAGAAGAATCAACATAGGAACTGAAGGTTGCCTGAAACCGATATTTCGTATCTCTTCAAGGCATAGCCTTGGAATCTCAAGGACCAGATTCTTGTAAGGGGGTAGGTCTGTCACATCTCGTGTCTAGACTCATATTACTAACTTAAGAGAGCCTAGAAAAATTGATCAACAAAAACTTGTGTGTGTGCTTGTGGTGTTTGACTTGATTGTTGTTTGTTTGCTTGCTTGTTTCTGTTTTAATTCACAAAAATCCTCCTACTCTGTAGACTCATTTCCTTCATCCAAAATGGTCTTTTATAGGGAAAATTGTTTCAATATTATTTGAGAAATTTAGGGAAACTGAGTCGACATATATAGTCCATATATAAGAGTTTCAACACATGGTCATGTTCAAAATATTGTACAAAACTCCCAAAAAACCCTTATGGACATTTCAAGTATTTGAAATATTTCTATATGAAATATTGTCCAATAAATCATGGAAAATTCTAGGAAGTCACATATGCCTCATGTGATGATCTTGCCAAGTTTCATTCCAATCTAAATTGTTTTGGTTCACAAAACTGCCCTAAAAGCCTCTCTATCAAGATTCAAATTCGAACATCTTTGCATTGCCAGGTGTCTTCATTTGTGCTCAAACCTGTGGGCATGTCCTAATGCCCTAATAATGCCATGATACGAACCGGTGCATCAACCAGAATAGATTAGCATTGCTAGATCTAAGCAAACCTACTTATGTTCATTTCTAGGGTTTAGAAAGTTTGTATTTGCAACTTACTTCAAATGAGCTCAAACTTGGTGATAAACCTCATTATGACCTAGCATTTTACATGTTAAATAGATCAATTTAGATATCAGGTCATCATTGTTAGTGCTCCTAGTGCCCCTTAGTGATTTTGGTGCATTGAAGACTTATAGGTTAAGGAACTAATGTGTTTGTGAGTATACATAGGTTCTATAAGCCGATCAGGAGTTCGGTATATTTGGAGATCATCACCCCTAAAAATGAATGTCTTTAGTTGAAGACTTTGGTGAAGACTTTGATATTTCGTGAAGACTTTGAGACTGAAGAATCCGGTGTGACCTTGAAGAGATTATTGAGGGCTATGAAGCGTGAAGACTTTTGTTTTTGTAGTTTCATTTCCTCTCTTTGACTCATAGGAAACACCATACTGTTAAAGTGGGCCAATATAATACTAAGGAACATCTCCAACTCATGCTCAACTCAAAAGCCTCAACACTACCCAATACTTCGAGTGAAGCCTTCGGAAATCTCTTACGGTTCAGTCAAGTTCTTCAGTGACAAAGACGATATTCTTCTAGTATTTAAGGAAATTGGTCTGACTGAGGAGTTAGGGTTTCGCCAGTGCGAATTACCTATCGTGATATGATAAGCCTTGAGGAATTTGATAGTTCAAATTCCGACCGTTGATGTGCTTAGCGTCAGCTGTCCCCAATCATACTATCCACATAACGGTCATATCATTGGGGCATTTTTGTTTTATCCTGTCAGCTTGCACCCTTGCTATAAATAGTTGTCCGCCACAGCCACTAGTTGTTTGGCTGCTCTGAGAGAGAATTGACACTTGTCATTTGAGAGCAACCCATCCTTCGAGGACTTTCAGAGAAAATCATTAGTTAGGAAAACCCCCAGAACCAAACCACCAAACCTGAAGTGATTGAACATCGCTGAAGAGATTGTTCCTGTGTGGAATCAATGCGTTTTACCTTTGAAGACTATGTATCTTCCAGACGGTTAGGCATCATGGTCTAGAGCATCAAGTAGTAAATTTTGGATCGCCGGGTGACCACTTTGTGAGGGTTTTGGAAGTCTACCCTGAATACATACCAAAAGTGTTGGGCAAGGATTGTGTGACCTTAACTCAAGGAGAATATGGTAAGTACTGTGTGTCCTGGGACTATGTGTCCTCTGGTTTAAATACAAGGCCACTCCAAACCAGACGTACGAGTGTCACAGCAGTTGGAACTGGGTCATCAAATCATTGTCTTCATCGAGCTACCTGGTTCCATTTCCTCCACCCTTCTATTTCCTTGTATAACTGTTGATGAAATTGATCGTTACTATTTTAACAATTTGACTAAAGACTTTCTCAGTTTGCTCCTCTCAAATTCTTCAGTCACCTTGTTGTTCACCTTCTTATCCTGTATCACGCTACTTGTAATCTGTGCATGTTTAATTTCATCATGATGACTATGCTCTTGCTATGTTTTACATGCACTTGAGTACTTATTCTGCTACTAGTAGTTCATCACATTTCAAATTCTTCAAGTTGAAATTCCTAAGTGACGAATTTGTAAAACTCGCCTATTCACCCCTTATAGTCGATACAACACACTTTCAATTGGTATCAGAGCGAGGTACTCACTTGTTCTATGTGATTTTGGTTTAATCGTCTAGAGTTCTAGTTATGTCGATTGCAGGTATGATTAAGGATTCCTCGGGATGTCGTACCTTTGATGGGACGGACTACCCCTATTGGAAGAACAAGATGCGCATGCATCTTGAGGAAATTGACAATGATCTATGGTAAGTTTTGGAAAATGGTGTTCCCTTTGTTACTCTCACGGTTAGAGCTGCTGATGTGAAGAGATTGAAGCAACTCGATTCTCAAGAAAAGAATATCATTTGTGGCCATATGAGAAAAGGTTAGTATGGCAGAGTGAGTGCTTTGGAGTCTTCTATCTGGCATAGTTTGTCCAAATTCAACGAAGGAGTTACAACTCAATGTTACTCCCGAGTTGATGTTCTTCGCAATCTCTTCAACCGCTTCAAAAGACTCGACAATGAGAATGTTGTAATAGCCCGGGAACGACGTTAAAAAAAACCGTTTTTAAAGCGCGTGAAAAATATTCCTGGATTGGGTCAAAAGTTGGCGTGCGGTCTTATTATAGTGTAGGTAGACCGCCTGCCAAATTTCATTGCATTCCGAGTTCATTTGATACCCGAACGGTCATCCGTAGCACTGTGATCATCAGTTGTTCGTCGACCATTTTTTGCTATTTAAAACTCGTGTCACGGGCCACCATTCTCTCTCTCTTCTCAGCCTTAGCCCACTCCACACACAGCCCACCAACCTTGCCCCGATCCGGTCGTCCGATTGCGATCGCACGGCCGAAATCGGCCGTGAAACCCCTAACCTAGCCCTTCCCGTGCTATAAATTGCCACCCCATGTCCATTTTTGGCCTACTCCCACCTCTGCCTCAGAAACCGTGCCACCCAGCCGACTCCCATGTTGCAGCCACCAACCTCGCATCGGTTTCTGCGCCAGCACCGCCCCCTGTAGCCACTTGGCGCCGCTGCCACGTCGCTTCGCCCAATCGCGTGCCGCCAACCACCACGCGTGACGTGTCCCCCGTGCCTCCACTTCCACCCCGCAGTCGAATGCGCCCGCAACCGGACCACCCAGGGACGAGACGGGCCCGAATCCCACACCGCGCCGCCCGCACCGAAGCCTCACAGCACCCGGTTAGATCAAGGGAGGAGCCCCGATCCAGAGCTTCCCCGCGCTGGCCGGCGACCGCCGAAGCAAGCCGCCACCGCCGGCAAACTCTCCCCCCGTACCTCGCCACCCTCTCCACCTTCTCCCTCCCCTCTCCCTCCTCTAAGCTCCCTCTCCTTCTCTGCCCACCAATGAAGACCAGCCATGGCCGCTGCCGCTTCAACCGTTGTCAGACCTCGCGAACCAAGTGCCGGCGAGCTCCCTCGTCGCTGGGAACGGAACCCCCGGTAGCGGATCCGGCCTTCCCCGGCCTCTCCCTCCCCGGATCCCGTCTCCGTGTGCCGCCCTCGCCGCCGTTGACCATCGCCAGAACCTGCCTCCAGCTCGTCCGCAAGGAGGATGATGACGTGCGGCTTCACCCGCCTCGAGCACACGCGTGGGCCAGCGGTAGGCCCGGTTGGCCAGCGGTAGGCCCAGCCAGGCTCAAGCCCAACCGTAGCACCACCGGCCCATGGCCACAATCGTGAGCACCGCTTAGCCCCCAACCTGAGCACCTTTTAGCTATCCAACGCACACCTGTAGTTCGGGCCCTATCCCAGATTCGGCCATAGTCGTTTTTTTCCTTTCATGCGAATTTTCTAATTAACCAGTGAATTAAGATTTACAGAAAAACCCATATTTTTAAATTGCTAATATCTAAATAACCGTGCATCGCATGTAAAAACTTAATATATGTAAAATGACCAGAATTTCGTGTAGATTCACAATATCCAACTCTCATATGTGTTTAAAAAAATTTAAACTTGTCGTTTGTTTAGATTTGCCTATATGCCATGTTAAAAATGATTTATTTAATAACTATTGAACCGTAGCTCCGAATTGAATGTTCCACATATGTAACTTGGCTAGAAAAATGTGTAGAATCTCATGGTGACATTTATTTTGCTGGTTAAAAACTCTAAAACATATTAATAACAGATCTGAACCAAATTCATATTATTCTTATGGGGATGTTTCGGAAATGCTATATGTTGCTTTCGGCCCCATTTAAAAATGCCTAGATGATATAGTTGTTCATGCTTCACCTCTTGCCATGATAAACAACATTAACCACTTTCTCATAATACGGAGAGTTATTATTTTCTTATATGTATGTTGTCCCTCTCCATTTAAAAATTGCTTAATTTCATCTTCGCCTTATTCCATGACCACCCATGTTAAACAACATTTAATATTGATGAGTACCTAAATGGGAGTGAACTAAATAAATCGAACGTGGAGTTTTGTCAATATTCAGCTTGTTGCATATTGAACTTCACTTAATATGTAGTGGTTGTTTGTTGTGCTCGCCATGCCATGCCCTGTGTTACATATTAAACCAGACATGCATCATATTTGTTTGCGCATCGTGTCATGCATATGTTGTGGTGTATCTTGTGTTGATTGTTGTTTTAGGATTGCTTCTTCTTGATAGAGTTCCGAAAGCATTCGGAGTGTGAGGATCCATTCGACTACGTTGGCCCGTCTTGTTCATGGACTCGATCTTCTTCCGAGCGGGATCTCAGGCAAGATGACACATTTCCCTGGTTACCATTACTATCATTGCCATGCTAGATGTCTAGTTTTCTATTGCTACGTCTGGCTACCTACCACTTGTTTGACAAGCCTCCCAACATTGGCATGAAAGCCTCTAACCCTCCACCTTCCCAGCAAACCTTTGTTTGGATATGTTACTGCTTGCTCATCCCTTCTTAGAACGTTTCTAGCTGCAGGAGCAATTGCTTCCATGTGTCAACATGGACATTCTTTTGTTATCACAATATGATTGCTATTTAATTTAATGCACTTATACACTTGGTAAAGGGTGGAAGTCTTGGCCTTTTGCTTGGTGCTTTGTTCCACTCTTGCCGCCCTAGTTACTTGTGAACCGGTGTTATGTTCCATAACTGAGCGCTCCTAACATGCTCGGGGTTGTTATGGGGACCCCCTTGATTTTCGTTTTAGGATAAAACTTGTCTGGCAAGGCCCAACTTTGGTACTACATTTGCCCATCATAATAATATTGATCACCTTATTAAAGCATAGAGGGTCGCCCCCTCGTGGATTAATTTAACATAATACAGGGGGGCCAGTGCTGCTGGTGCTGGTCCAAAATAGAGCACTGTGCGGGGCAACCCAGGGCAACTCGGGAGATTTCTATCAGGCCACTTTATGCGTAGCTTATCCGCCGTGTCCTGAGAACGAGATATGTGGCTCCTATCAGGATTGTCAACACGTCGGGAGGCCTTGCTGGACTTGTTTTACCTTTCTCGAACATCTTGAGTGAGGAACTCTGATCTTGTTTTGGCTATCTCGAGGTGTAGGATTTCCTTTGGAATTGCCTAGGATGATCACGAGATCTGTGGCCGAGGTTATTCTCGCTGCATGTGGTTACTTTTTTATGGATGAGTTGGAGCACCCCTATAGGGTTAAATCTTTCGGAAAGCCATGCCCGCGGTTATGTGGCAAACTTGGATACTTTGTTTAACAACCGGTCATAGCAAACTTGAACTAAACTCAAATAAAATACACCAACTGAGTGAGTAACCATGACTGTCTCTTCTCGTGAGTCCTTAACCGAGAGAGAACACGGTGGGGTTATGTTTGACGTAAGTAGGTGTTCAGGATCAGTTAGTGAGCATTACTAGTTCACGTCCCTTATGCATAGACCACCATACTTTAATTTCTGTACTCATAAGTTAGCCACTCAAACAAATGCTTAGTCGCTTGCCGCAGCCTCACCACTTACCCATACCTCACCCATTAAGCTTTAATAGTCTTGATACCCATGGAAATGAGATTGCTGAGTCCCCGTGGCTCACAGATTACTACAACATCAGTTGCAGGTGCAGGTAATGCGATGATTTGATGTGAGCACGTTGCTTGTTTGATTTGGAGTTCTTCTTCTTCATCAATCTAGGATGGGTTCCAGGCGGCAGCTTGGGATAGCAAGGATGGATGTTATTTTTATCGTTTGATTTCGTCCGTAGTCGGACCCTGCTCTTCTATATGATGTTCAAGTATGTTGTTGTATGGATGTGATCTTGTTGTAGCTTGTGGCGAGTGTAAGCCAATTCCATATACTCACCTCCTCTGTACATGCACTTGTAATGATATCCATTCTTGCAAGACGACAAGATGCGCTTCTATCCCTGTCGAGGCCCTCGTGCCGAAAAAAGGATAGGATCGCATCTTGGGCATGACAAGTTGGTATCAGAGCCTATACCGACCTAGGAGCCCCCTTGATTGATCGAATTTGTCCGAGTCGAGTCTAGTTAAAAAAACTATTTTGAGTCTAGTTACATCGGAGAGTAGGATTCTTTTTACTCCTCTTCTATGCTCTGGTGAGGTAATCGACATAGGAATTTTGATTCTACTCCTCTTCTCGCTCAAATTTTTTTTAAGATCATGCGGGTATTTTGGAAACTATATGATACCAATGTGAAGGAGTTCTGTCTTGGTGCCTCCTATCTGACTTGATTTCTTCCGGGGAGTTGAGCTCCAGCGGATTTTGGCACATCGTTATCGTTAAGCTTCCTTAGTATCATAGGACGGAGGATGTTCGGAATTGCTTCAATACTTGTTGTGGTGAGATAAGGTCAGAGTCACCCAGTACTGGGGAGGCGTCCGGGGTACCACCATGGTTAGTATTGTTGTGCATTCGAGGATCTGAGTTAGATGGATTTGCGGAAGCCTCTCGCTATGTGTTGAAGGATGGATACAATTGGGGTGTAGGTTTTTTAGCAGTGTGAGATATTTCCTCCTTGTATCCCCCCCACCGGATTGCATAACCAGAAAGATTTCAGAAGTTCTTAGGTGTGAATTCAAGTAGTTACCTAGGATATCTTCCAACAGATCATGATGTGAGGTTGGGGTTCGACATCTAGTGGATTCGTTTGTTCATGGTCTTTCTTACAGAGGACAGTCTCGATATATGTCATCAGATATGCTTCGCCAAGCCTTGTAGTTCGCTACGCCTAGGTAGCATATTCGAGCGTCATTTCAATATGACAATCCAATGTACGATCGAGCCCATGCAAACCTTACCACGAAAATATCGAGCGGAATCTATGTCATGTATTTGTTCTGGCTTGTTTCGTAAGACTCATCCTTTGTTTTGTTTTCGAATATGGTAATCCGAGTTGCTTTGATGTCAAGTGGTGATTTCATATCTTTTCTAAGTAGTGTTTTCATATTTCTGCGGGATGCTAATTCTTTTGATCAATCAAGTTGTCATATCAATTCTTTTTATCCGGTGTGCTCTCTTCAGGGCAATTCTATCCTCCTCAATTTTTCCAAGATCTATCCTCATATTCTTATCCGCAGTTTGTCTCATCTGTCCCAAGTTGTCTTTGTTTTTCCAACCTCCCGCCCTTTTCTTCAATGATTAAATTCTCTTCCAAGTGCCTTTCTATTCATCAATGCTTCCGCTCTCATTTCTTCATATTGTATCCGGTGATTTCTTGTGGAGATTCTCAAAAGTTTCAGTTTCAAGGTCTTTCCTCACATTCTTTGTTCTTGTTGTTATTCTTCTCTGGTGGATTCAATTCAAGCTATCGGTGTTCATCATATCCTTTCTCATTCATGCCATGGTTTCCATGTTGGAATTTCTTTTCCAAGACTCTCTTGTTTATTCGTCTCTCTCTGTTCTATCCAGAGGCTGAAGATATCTCAGAAGACTTTCATTTACATTCATATCCTCTTAAATTATTTCGAGGTTCTCACCTCATCAAATTCTTAATTTGTACCGGTGCAATCTCTCTTTCTAAGCAACTGATTCAATGGTGGTTTCTTCTGAGTGGACCCATAACCCACAGGTTTTTCCCCACGATCTTACCTGGCTCTTCTAATCCTTTCCAGAGATGTCCTCAAGTTCTTTTTTTAAATATGACATAAGAATGATTTTCATTAGTCGTATTCCATCTCCAAGATCGCTTCTAAGTCTTTTGTCATCGTTGGATCAACCTTCCTTATTCATTGTTCCAGAGTGTCTTTGTAATTCATGATGTTGTTTCTCGTCATCATTCTCTGCGTTGAAGGATGTAGGAGTGGTTCTCTTAAATATTTGCTCATTCTCTTGAATATTCATGGTTTCATCTTGTTGCTATCATCTCAAATTGTTCGGATCATGAGTTATTCCTCCCACATCTATCCGGTGCATTTCATAATTGTTTTCATTTCTCGAACCTCCGAAGGCCATCATTTCAGAAGATTTCTTCGTTCTCAGCTTTCAACTTTTGTTCTCAAATTCTTCTCAATTGTTGTCCCTTCGTTCATATATCAATTATTCCGGTGCTTCGTTCAAGTTTTCTATTAGGTGGATCATGCTCTCTTCGTTCTCATGTGATTCCATTCATTCGTAGTACCCTCATTCATTTCAATTCTTACCAGTGTTCTCATGTAGGACTTCTTCAATTTGTGATCTCTCTCTCTTTCTCTTCAATTCCTTGCAACAAGAATAGGTCGTGTGCAAAATCCATGGCTTGTCATCAATTTAACTTGATGAAGGATAAGCATGACATAATTCTTATTCTTTTTCATCAAGGTGATTTCAATCCTTTTTCGGAGTTTTTCATCATATAAAATTCTTGGTTCCAAATGTTATCATCTTTCCTTTCCCGGATTTCAAGTTGCTCAAAGATCTCTTTTTGAAGCTTCATCTAATTCATAGCAAGGCCGCAATCTTTTTCTTTTCTACCTTCAATGACAAGCTTCATCCTTTCATTCCGGAGTTCATCTCGATGCTTCTTCATGTTGGTTTGTTAAGGATGTAATTCTTCTCGCAGTGTTCTTCAAGATTCTTGTTGGAGGTGCTCAAGTGTTATTTATCTTGGATTTATAAGTTCAATTCCTCTCCTTTGTCTTTTGAGATGGTGTTATTAAATCCTTGATTAGGAGGAGTCTCGAAGGAAAATTGTCAAGAACGAGATAAGTAAACCCATCATTTCCTTCTCGGAGTTATCTTGGATCTGGTTTCACCTAAAGTGTTTCCTATTGATTGTTGCTATCATGGTGCATATGAAGTTCCAAATTCTCAATGTATCCTATTGGTGAAAGAAGTTTTGCATATCTAGTTTCTCCCAAGCAATCAATTGTTTCTGTTGTGGCAGGTTGTCACCTCATAATTTTGAGATGTTTTCCATAAGTCCATAACGAGCTATTCTTTTCGTTGTTGATTCTCCACCAACTCCGTTCAACCATGTTTTTCAGATTCATTGGTGGTAGAAGTGGTCATTTCCTCTTCGTTCTCTTCTATCCAAAGATATAGCTTGTATTCTTTTGTTCCGGAGGCATAGTGGTGTTGCTTTTGTCAACTCTCATCTAGTTCGATCAAGATCATATTCTTTCTTGCTTATTCTTTACCGGAGTGCTATGAAATCTTTTCCTGATCCTTCCATCTTATGAAGTTTTGATTCTAATCCAACCAAAGTTTGGTGTATCTCTTTCAATTTCTTTCCATCCTATGAATTTTGTCCCTCTATCCTACCGAAGTGCTGCCAAAATTTCTTGTGAATTCTTGCTTGTTCCTTGTGTCATTCTTAATCTCTTGCAATCCTTCAAGTTCACTTGGTTTCACTCGTTTGTCAAAGAAGCAAATAAGTTTTACCTCTTCCTCTTGCTCTTTCTCTTCCCCTTTTCATTCTAGATCTCGGCACGAGGTCCTCGTGTAGTGGAGGAGAGTTGTAACAGCCCGGGACCAACGCTCCAGAAGATTCCCCTTTTATTTCCATTCTCATATGTGTTTAGTTTGGTTGTTGCATTCATCATCGCATCATTCGCATCATATGCATTGCATCATCACTCGTTTTCGAAAACTTGCATTCGTTCATAGTTGCCAGTTCTCTGCGTTCTTGCCGTTGCCCGTTTTGAGACCAACCACACAAGGACGCACCCGTCACATCGTTAAAAAACCTTTTTTAAGTGCGGTCTTTATTATAGTGTAGGTAGGCTGCGTGCCAAGTTTCATCGCATTCCGAGTTCGTTTGATACCCAAATGGTCATCCGTAGCACTGCGGTCATCGGTTGTTCGTCGGTCGTTTTTTGCTGATTAAAACTCGTGTCACGGGCCACCATTCTCTCTCTCTCTTCTCAGCCTGAGCCCACTCCACACATAGACCACCAACCTTGCCCCCATCCGGCCATCCGATTGCGATCGCACGGCCGAAATCGGCCCTGAAACCCCTAACCTAGCCCTCCCTGTGCTATAAATTGCCACCTCATGTCCATTTTTGGCCTACTCCCACCTCTACCTCGGAAACCGTGCCACCCAGCCGCCTCCCACCTCGCAGCCACTAGCCTCGCATCGGTTTCCGTGCCAGCCCCGTCCCCCGCAGCCACTTGGTGTCACCACCACGTCCCTTGGCCCAATCGCGTGCCGCCACATCGCCTCCCCGCAGCCCCGTAGCCAACCACCACGCGCCATGTGTGCCCCGTGCCTCCACCTCCACCCCGTAGTCGCCTGAGCCCACAACCGGCCCGCCCCAGGCCGAGACGGGCCCGAATCCCGCTACTGCGCCGCCCGCACCGAAGCCTCGCAACGCCCGGTCAGATCGACGGAGGAGCCCCGATCCAGAGCTCCCCCGTGCTGGCCGGCGACCGCCGGAGCAAGCCGCCGCCGGCGGCGAACTCCCCCCGGACCTCGCCGCCTTCTCCTCCTTCTCCCTCTCATCTCCCTTCTCTATGCTCCCTCTCCTTCTCTACCCGCAAATGAAGCCCCGCCATGGCCGCCAACGCGTCAACTGTGGTCGGATCTCACGAACTAAGTGTCGGCGAGCTCCCTCGTCGCTGGGAACGGAACCCCAGGTAGCGGATCCGGCCTTCCCCGGCATCTCCCTCGCCGGATCCTGTCTCCCTATGCTGCCTTTGCCGCCGTTGACCATCGTCGGAACCTGCCTCTAGCTCATCCGCAAGGAGGACGACGATTTGCGGCTTCGCCCGCCTCCAGCGCCCGCGTGGGCCAACAGTAGACCCGGTTGGCCCAGTCCACCTCCAAGGCCTAGCCAGGTGCAAGCCCAGCCGCAGCACCACCGGCCCATGGCCACAATGGTGGCCACAATATCCTCATATGAAGCTCGCAGAATGATGAACTCTTTGCCACCCCTCCAGATGTGGGTGGTGAAGAAATTGAACTAATCTCTTATGCAGGGTCAGGTCTCTAGACGAACTTGAACATTTGATGTAATTGCTGGAGACATGAGGAGATGCTTGAAAGGACACAAGCTAATCATGTGGAAATGAATTCCTCATTTCTCACGTCCTCACACTACTTTACTTACTATGTTGTGTGATGAAATTATGTCTGATGAATTTGATGTCATATTCTTCACTCTGAAGCATATGAGTTCGTACGTTGTACTAATTCATCTGCAGGATGAAACTCCAAAAGCTACTGAGTGGGTCCTCGAAAGTGGATGCACCAACCCCATGACTGGAGACAGGACTCTACTGATGAATATACCACTTGCCCCATCTCATCTGAAGCATATCACCTACACTAACAAAGGAAAAAACCAAGGTATAGGGTCTAGGTAAGGTTGCAATCTCAAAGGTTTGAGACCGACACATGGATAAGGTGATGCTTGAATCCCTCAGATTCAACCTCATGTCTGTCTCAATGCTTTGTGTTCTTGATATGGTTGTCATCTTTCAAAAATATCATTGTGTTCTTGTCATTGAATCTGACAAATCCAAAGTCTTCGAATGATTTAGGAGAGGAGACTTGTATATTGTTGATTTCTCTACAAGTCCTCAGCCTGCCACGTGCCTACTTCCAAAGTCTTCAGAAGGCTGGCTATGGCATCAATGACTTGGTCATGCTGGCATGAGGAACTTGCACATGCTAGTGAAGAAAAAGCATGTCATAGGCATTGAAGGTGTCAAATTCCTCAAGGACCACCTTTGTGGTGCTTGTGAGCCTAGAAAGATGATCAGATCCAAGCATCCATGACGACTAATCGACCCTTTTAAATTACTCCACATGGATCTGTTTGTGCCCACTCATTATGCCACATAACAAATATGTCATGTTTGTATGGTTTTGCTATTGTTGATGATTACTCTTGTTACACTTGGGTGCATATTATTATGTACAAGTCTGAGGTGCAGAATGTTTGTAGACGATTTGCTTCAAGGGCCTCAACAAACTTCGGTGTCAAGATAAGCACAACAGGAGTGATAATGGGACTGAGTTCAAGAACACTAGTCTTGATGAATATCTTGATGAACTCAGTATTACTCATGAGCTATCTGCCTCACATTCTCCTTAGCAGAATAGTGTCATGGAACACAAGAACATGACTTTTCTTAAATGGCTCTCATTATGCTTGATGAATATAAGACTCCTCGACGCTTGTGGCCTACGGCAATCAAAACTGCTTGCCACATCATCAACATGATATATCTTCGCAAATTCTTCAAGAAGACTTCATTTGAACTCATCACTGACAAGAAATACAATATGAGTTATTTCAAAGTCTTCAGTGCTAAATGCTGGATAATAGATCCTCAACACATTTCTAAATTTGCACTGAAAGCACTTGAAGGTTTTATGCTTCGTTACGGAAAGGACTCACACACCTATAGAGTCTTCAACACCTACCACAACAAGGTTGTCGAAAAAGTAGATGTGTGGTTCAATGAAACTACCGGCTCGCAAAGAGAGCACCTGCCTCCTCTGCTAGATGAAATGGCTCCTGAGGAATCCATTAATTTGAAGGCAACTCAACATATCATACCCACTGAAGAACCTCAACCTATTGAGGAAGTCATTCCAACAAATGAACACGTTCATGTTGATACACCTGAAGAAAATGGTGCTGAAAAAAATCCTTAGCCTCGTCAACCTGCTCATCCAAGAGTGGCAATTCAAGTGTAGATTGACAAAATCCTCAATGACATCAATAAACCAGGTCCCCTAACTCCCTCAAAAGCTTCACATTTTTCTAACTTTTGTGGGCATTTTGCTTTTTTCTCTATTATAGATCCCACTAAAGTTGATGAAGCATTCAAGGAGCCTGATTGGATTCAAGCTATGCAACAGGAATTGCATCAATTCACACTTAACAACGTGTGGGAACTTGTCAAGCGGCCAGATCCTTGTAAGCATAACATCATAGGTACAAACTGGATCTACCGCAACAAGCAAGACGAAAAGGGCCTAGTGGTGAGGAATAAGGCTCGTCTTGTAGCTCAGGGCTACACACAGGTTGAAGGAATTGACTTTGATGAAACTTCTGCACCTGTTGCTAGACTTGAAGCTATTTACATATTGCTTGCTTATGCTAACCATCAAGATATTATCTTATATCAAATGGATGTGAAAGATGAATTCCTCAATGGTAAGCTTGAGGAAGAAGTATATGTTGCTCAAGCACCAGGTTTGGAAGACCCTAAGCATCCTGACAAAGTCTTCAGACTCAACAAGGCCCTCTATGGCCTCAAGCAGGCCCCTCGGGCGTGGTATGACACTCTAAAGGAATTCCCCATGACAATAGGATTCAAACCCGGTTCACTCGACCCAACTCTTTTCACAAAATCCTATGACAATGAATTATTCGTGTGCCAAATATATGTAGACGATATTATCTTTGGCTGTACTAATAAACGTTACAGTGATGAATTTGCTTATATGATGAGTGAAGAATATCAAATGTCTATGATGGGTGAGTTGAAATTCTTCTTAGGTCTTCGATTTCGTCAACCCCACAATTGCATCTTCAACTCTCAAGAGAAATACCTCAAGGATGTTCTAAGGAAATTCAACATGCAAGACTGCAAAGGAGCCAAAACTCCAATGCCTTCAAAAGGCCATCTCTGCACTGTTGAAATGATAAAGATTTTGGTCAGAAGGTATATCGCTCCATGATTGGATCTTTATTGTATCTATGTGCATCTAGGCTAGTTATTATGCTTAGTGTTTGCATGCGTGCCTGATTCCAACCAACACTGAAGGAATCATATCATAAGGCTATGAAACATATTCTTTGATAGTTAGTTCACACACCAACGCTTGGATTATGGTATCCGAAGGGCTCAAATCTTCACCTAGTTGGATACTCAGATGCTAACTATGCTGGAGATCACGTGGATCGCAAGTCAACCTCTTTAAGATCGAAAGTAGCTCTAGAGGGGGGTGATTAGACTACTTTACTAAATAAAAAGTCTACCTTTTCCAAATTTTATGTGTTAGCAGATTTTAGCAATTGTAGGAAGTCAATCCCATCCTACACATGCATGTCTACGAGTATAGCAGCGGAAAGTAAAGACAAACATGAGTAGTAAAGGAAGGGTAGGAAGATCAAACTCAATTTGGAGACACAAAGATTTTTCCCATGGTTCCGATAGGTCGTGCTATCATACATCCATGTTTATGGATCTTCAACCCATGGAGGGTAACGGTTGCGAGAGTCCATAGAGGGATCTACCCACGGAGGGTTCCATGAAGAAACAACCTTGACTATATCATGATGGTCTAAGTCCATGGAGGACTAGCCTAACTCGGGGTAGATCTTCACGAAGTAGGCGATCTCTTTGTCCTTACAAACTTCTTGGTTCACTCTAGAACACGAAGTAGGAGGCTCCCAAGGAACACATAACCAATCTAGGGGCCACCACCCTCCAAAAGGTAATAGGCTTGATAATGTTGAGGAACTCCTTGCTCTTGTGCTTCAAGATGATAGACTCCTCAACACTCAATAACTCTCTCCTAGATTCGGCTTTGGTGGAAGACATTGATTGGGTGGAAAGCAGCTTGTGGAGGCTAGAGATAAATATTCATATGGTTGGAATTGAATGGCATGATCTCAACACATATGTAGGTGGCCCTCTCTCAGAAAATATGATAGGATAGTTGGGGATCTATTCTGAGTGCTTCTCTTTCGAGTGAGTGGTGGTGGAGGGGTATATATAGGCATCTCCAAAAATCCAACTGCTATACCTTAAGTGACTAACTCGATGACACCGATATGTGAATCTCGGTGGTACCGAGTTTCTCCAAAGGTAGCAACTTTTGAATCTCGGTGAGACCGATATGTATTTCTCGGTGGTACCGATGAGATGTCCAACAGTCGGAATCTACATCTCGGTGACACCAATCCAACAACTCAGAAATTCTGATTTTATGAATCGAGGCAACTGAAAGTTGGCATCCTAAACTCAGTGGCACCAATGTGGGATTGGTTGCACCGATGTGCTAGGTTTTGGCATGGGTCTGTCTAAGCATAGGAATCAGTGGGACCGAGTGGGAATGTTGGTTGCAGCGATTTTGGATATTTGGCTTTGGACAGACTTTTGTGGAAGAGTTGTGGGTGTTTTTGTTGACTATCACTTGTGCACGTTTGAGCATCTTGTTCACCAACAATACCTTACCCCCTTTTAATAGTATTGGCTTTTCCTATGGATTCAAAGTGATTTCTCACAAACTAAAATGTAGATTCCTCTTCTTTGAAGCTTTACCAATCCATTTCTTTGCATCTTGGGTTTTCTCCACAATTCTTTTTCCATCCCTATCATTGAAATTCTCCTGAAATATGCTTAGTCAAAACATTAGTTCAATGACATATATGTTGTTACTAATTACCAAAACCACCAAGGGAGCGAATGTGCTTTCAACCTCCCCCTTTTTGATAATTGATGACAACATATAGATCAAAGATTCAACATATGATATAATCAATGAATATAATCGTCGCTTTGACGAGTATGTGATAAGCAAGTGATAGCAAATGTTTTTGAAAAAAAGATAAAAAACCAATGCTCTCTCTCTCGAAGCCCTAATGATCTATAAAACTTCTCCCACTTTGGCAACAAGTTACCAAAAAGTTCAAAGGTATAGAGCTAATCGTTCTTTTAGGGCTGATCTCCTCCGGTAGCTAAAGTTGGAGTCAAGAGAACTGCGTCGGCAAAGTCCTCTGCCGATGTCATGGATGGAGTTGGTGCACCAACTGGAGGAACTGGTGGAGCTGATGGAGCTGAAGTGACTATAGCTGGTGCTGATGAAGATGGTCTCATCTCTAGAGATGACACTATGGGAGTCCTGGCCTGAGTCCTAAACTCAGTAGTCGTCCTGACAGGTGCACTATCCTCATCCTCATCATCCTCATCATCATCATCATCATCATAATCACAGTGGAGTGCGGGATAGACACAACATCAACTTCCTGCTTCAGCTACTTCACTATCACTGAATGTGCATCCACCTTGTTGTTGAGAGTATGAAACTTCTTGTCAACAATCCGCAAGAGGCTCTCTTGGTTCTTCAGGATATTGGAAATTTCCTTCTGCATACTAAGCATGGAACTGACAAGAAGAACCATCTGCTCACTCCTGGTCATGGGTGGCTGAGCACTAGTGTCTCTTGCTGCCACAACATGTCTTGTGCTACAGCTGATGTGGGATGATCTAGGTCCATCAATACAACGTTGTCTCCGAGCTCTGGCAAGCATGGAAAATGTGGTCGATCAAGCGCAAAGATATGCTTCTCCAACTTGGAGTTGATAAGCATCTCGATGTATGGTGCATAGCAGCATGAGCGCTTCTGATCAGCAGCAACCTTGTTCACTTTCTCCACGATCAGAGCCATCATTCTAAATCTCGTATGCTGGTCTATAAGAAGAAGTAGGCTGATGGAGTAGCCTCGGACCATCTTTTCATCTCCTGACTTAGGCATCAAGGTGTGCCTAAGAATGGTGTTGATAGTGCAAAGACCTTCCTGGAGGAAATAGATTGATCCTAGCTTATGAGACTTGAGGTGTGCAGCAGGATCTCATTGTACATGTTCTTCATATGATTATGGCTTTCCTTGTGCTCGGAGTACACACATATATCTCCATCTTCCACTTCTAGGACTCCTAAGATGGCAGCCCACTCCTGAATAGTGGACTCATATCTGGCACCTTCAGTCATCCATACAATACTACCATCTTCATAGAATGAGTAGTGGAGTAGAATTGCATGATCATCTCGTCGTTCCAGGCTGTGAACTCCTTGCAAACAAACTCATCTAGGCCAATGTAGTGAAAGATGTCTTGCACATTCGAGAAGTAGTCTTCATTCTCCTTGATGCACTTACAATCCACAGATCTAATATCACTAACAGCTAGGCTCTTCTAAAGCACTATGGTCTCATAGAAATCTTGCTGCTCCTTGGTATAGAACCTATAGTCAACAACAGTCTTCCTCATCTATGAATATGGATCAGCAGCTCTCCACTCTCTCAAACCCGAGTCCTTCCTCTTCTTCATGTCTTCAGCAAGCAAGTGCCTCGCATTGTGCTCTGGAAGGTGTGTCCTCAGCTTCATCAATGCAGACATAGCATTCTCATCTAGATCTCTGGAGTTAGATCCGTTGTTATTCTGAGAAGCTTGGATGTATCTGGTAGTTCTCTTCGTCTTGGGAGCTTTGGGCTTCTTGGGTGCATCTGGATTTCTCTTGGATGGAGCTTACCTTGGCATAACATCAAACAACAGTTTTTCTACTTCTTCTTAGGAGGAGCCTGTGCAGATGGCTCTTCCTCCTCCTCAACATCAAGAGTCTCTTCTGGGTCCTCAAACATGGAGGTAGCCCTACCAACAACATGGATAATCCTCTTCCTGGATTTCTTCTCACCAGCCTTCTTGGGCATAGACTTCTTGGGAGGCTGAATAGTCATGGTGCCTCTAGAGCTCTCAGGTTCTCTCATAGTTTATGAGTGGGCATACTCCTTCCCGACTGTCTTCTTCTTCTTGGAAAATGTAGCCTGAGAAGTCGGCTTATTGATAGTCTTGTCCTGCTTGGACTTGGGAGGCACTTCATCAGGTATGAATTCCACATCTTCCTCATCATAATTGAGATTTCTTCATGCCCTAGTTGTAGTTCTGGGCAGAGCAGGTGAGCTTGGAACATCATCAAAAGAGGATGAGCTCTTGTCTAGACTAGTGCCAAAGCTCATGTCAACATTTTGCTCCTTCAAGTTTGGACTATCCTCTGAAGCAAACATCTCAGACCCTGTGAATAGAATAAAGAAGAGTAGAAGGGTTGAGTCAACACAAAATGCAAAAGTTTTGAAAGTTTGAACAAAAAATTTCTCAAGGTTTGCATTCTTCAAGATGAATATCGGTACAACCGAGGCAAAATTCTCGGACCCACCAAGAAAAACATCCTACTTTCCAGGAACTTGGCAACACTTCTAGTCAAACCAAAAACTAGCACTCGGTTCCACCGAGGTGTTCTCAGTTGGTCGAAAAAAGTTAATCGGTGCTACCGATTCGTATGCTTTGGTTCCACCGAGATTCAGGTTGCGGAGGACAAACCCTAGAAAATCTTTCGTTCACTGCTTTACGGGAATTTTGTGTGGATGGATCAATCTAAAAGAGTGCTTTATCAATGGAAAAGTACAAATGCGCAAGATTCGGAGATGGGAGCGCACGAGAGGGTCGAAGTCGTACCCTAGCTTGGCGACGACTTTGCTACGGCGGCGACGGGGGTGAAGATTCCATTGACGACATGGATTTCCAACGGCGGAGGCGCTCGGGAAGACAATTTTGATGACCATGGGTCTCTGTTCGGCAACTTAGGGTTTGGAGGGGATGGCATTTGAGAGAGTAATTTCAAAAGTCGGGACCGCCTCTATATAAACATGTGGTTGTCGGTGACACCAATTCTAACTTTTCAGTGTCACCGAGTTCCTCAACTGTCTGTTGACAAGGAAACTCGGTGTAACCGCAAAGATGGAGTCGGTGGTACTGAGGTGAAAAACCAGATAAACCCTAGGTATTCAGTGAGACCGAGATTTTGTTGTTGGTTCCACCGAGATGCACTTGGGAGGTTTTAATGGTGAGTCCTTGGTCAATACGGAACTCCAAGTGCTCCTCACACGAGAGATCGAAAAGTACTTATTCAAATTTTGTGATGTAGCATGAATAGAATTTGAGATGAGAAAGCATAAACAGCTAGAAAAGGGTCCTGGGCATTCCTGTCCATCCAACTATCAAAAATAAAAACAAAGTTCAAATAGCAACAATTGGATGTCCTCGATTGGATAAAGAAATGCAGACCAACATGCTCACACAAAAAGATGTCAAATGAAAACATGGGAAACATGCACATACAAACTAGCATCTATCAAGCACTTTAGCGATGACGTAGTCATCTATATATGAGTATATTGACTTAGGAGCCATGTAAGAATACATGATCATAGGTCATACTCATCGTTTAAGCACGAGTGGGGTTACCACTTTTACATAAAGCATTTAATGTTGTACCATTCAATGAGATTGTCATGGGAACGAACACGTATGGGATCACGGGGATCCCTTTCGGTTCGGCGGGGGGGGGGGCAGATTGTGCGAAGAGCCGGTCTGATGAAAAGCATGCGGGGATCTTTACCCAGGTTCGGGCCACATGGATGGGTAAAACTCTACTCCTTCTAGGTGGTATTGAGAGTGTTCTTAGGGTTCTTTCTATAGGGATGCTACGAGCCACTGCCACACGTGTGCGCCAGAGGGTCCCTGAAAGTGCAAAAGCCGAAAAGTCCCAAAAAAGTCCTCTACCGTATTTCCCTAGGCCTCCTTTTATACTCCGAAGGTGATCCCAACAATGGCATACAGTGTGTACACAGGGCGTACAAGGCTAGAGTGGTATCATACCTAACATTGTCGAAGTAGGACAAGTGCACCGACAGGAGCCCCCAGGCCTAGGCCACACACGTCATGAGACACTGCTGGGCTAGGCCCAATTAGTGCACGGGCACGCATGGCAGGGCCTTGCGGTTGTGGTCATTGCGCTCGTTGTGCCTCCTCACGACGCCCATTGAATGCGGGACGCGGGATAGTGCGTGGCGTAGCCTTCAAGTTTTTAATTACAGCGTCAGGTCATTTCTGCCACGCGTTCCGCATGCATAGTGAGGAGCCAGCAATGGGTGCCTGTGACTTAAAGTCCCTGGGAAAATAAGTAAACGCAACATCATGGATTGGAGCGATGGGGCTATTGCTGTTCGCCCCGTGATTGAGGGCGCCGCTATCGGAGGAGGTGGGCGGCGTCTTTGGGGTGGAGGAGAGCCAGCCCTCGCACTTCCCCTTATAAATAGAGGGGCAGCGGGGGCAGTGCTCATCCATCCTTCTTCCATATCTTGACTTTCCGAGTGCAAACCTCCAACGTTCGCTCTCCCACGTCTCCATAACCTTCGAGTGGTGCCCGCCCCCAGCCATGAAAAGGGGGCGTGGGCGACCATCGTCCTCAGCTTCAAGAAAAAGCTCTTGTTTGGATCATACCACCGCTTCAGCCACGGAGGCGGAGGGCGGCCCAAGCACGCGTGGTGGAGGAGGCATGAGGGGCCACGGCCGCCGTGGGGGCCGAGGCCGGGGGAGGCGGAGTGCCGCTCCACATCCTCCTCCGATGCCAGGCCTCTCCATTGAGGAGACCCATGCCGAGGGGAGGGCGCTAGACTTCGTCCTCGAGCTGGCCGGTCCCCTCCGGAGCCATTTGCACCTTCCTTGCTTCTTCGCCAGGGGCAATGGAGGGCGACGAGTCACCCATCCTGTGGCTGCGGGTGGCTGGTCACTGTAACATTGTGACGCGGCTAAACATCCATTACCCAGCGAACCGTGTCATATTCCCGCGGCTGGAAGACCTTCGCCTGTGCCCACAACCTCCAAGTGGGGCATGTCCTTTGCTTCAAAATGACGAAGGGCAATGCACTCTCCATCAAGATTTATGGGTGCTCTGGCATCCGTCTCAGCTGCTGCGAAGATAGCTCGAGTAGCACCGAAAGCCTGTCCTCAGGCGAGAGTGATGAGGAGGACAACAGCGAAGACGACGACGACGAGCCTGGTCTTAAACCCTCTCCCCCTTGTTCCTCTCCCCCTCTCGGCAACATGTCCTTGCCGGGTGCTTTAGTGTCGGGCATTGCCTCATCTTCCAGCTGGGTCTTCCAGCAGGCTCATGGACTTTGGCTTCTGGGGTCCATCCCCCTTTTCGGCCGCGCCGGCCTTCTCCTCGGTGCAATGCTGGTCGAGGAGGGACCAAGCTCTTGCCTGCCCATCCGGTAGCCCTACCCCCCTCCACGTAGTGCTGGTCTCGAGGGGTCAGGCTGGGCTTCTGCCGGGGCCCCTCGCCATCTTTTTCTTCTTATATCCCGCCTCTCCTTTCCATCTTTTTCTTCTTGTAATCTCCCCTAGAGGAGAAAGCCAAATAAAGATGTACTTAGGAACAAGCGATATCTTATGTAAATTTGGTTGGGGAACATTGCATGGGAAACAAAAAATTTCCTACACACACGCAGATCTATCCATGGTGATGAGCATCTACGAGAGGGAGAATGGATCTACGTACCCTTGTAGATCGCTAAGCGGGAAGCGTTAAGAAACGCGGTTGGTGTAGTCGAACGTCTGCGCAATCCAAATTGCCGAGCATCCCGCGATCCAATCACGATCTGTCCCGCGATCCAATCACGATCTGTCCCGTGATCCAATCACGATCCGTCCCATGAACTTGATCACGATCCGTCCCGCGAACTTGATCACGGTCCTTCCGATCTAGCGCCGAACGGACGGCTCCTCCGCATTCAGCACACGTACGGCTTGATGACGATCTCCGCCGTCTTGATCCAGCAAGAAGGAGCAGAGAGGAAGAAGAGTTCTTCAGCAGCGTGACGGCTCTCCGGTGATGGTGGTGGAGCTATTCCGGCAGGGCTTCGCCTAAGCGCTGCAAAAAACCGATCTAGAGGAGAAACTATGCACTCGAGGAACGGGCAGCACGTGGCTAAAAATTCTATGCAAAAAACCCTAAAACCTCCAGTATATATAAGAGGAAGAGAGGAGGAGGCTTGGCCCAAGGGCCAAGCCTCTAGGAGTCGGCCAAACCAGGTGGGAGGGGTGGAATCCACCTCCAATCCTAGTAGGACTAGGATTCACCCTATTTTTGCCTTTTTCCACTTTTTCTCTTTGGGTTTTTTCTCCCTAGGCGCATGGACTTTGTGTGGGACTTACACAAGCCCACTAAGGGCTGGTAATTATTCTCTCACAGCCCATGAAGCCTCTTGGGTCGAAATACCCCTCCCGGTGGTCTCCTGGTACACTACCGGCACTCTCGGTACATTACTGATTAGCCCGAAACTTTTCCGGCGACCAAAACATGACTTCCTATATATCAATCTTTACCTCTGGACCATTCTAGATCTCCTCATGACGTCCGGGATCTCATCCAGGACTCCGAACAACCTTCGGTCACCACCATACATAACTCTATACTACCGAAACGTCACCGAACCTTAAGTGTGCAGACCCTACGGGTTCGAGAACTATGTAGACATGACCGAGACACCTCTACGTCCAATAACCAATAGAGGGACCTGGATGCCCATATTGGTTCCTACATATTCTACGAAGATCTTTATCGGTCGAACCTCTATGTCAAGGATTCAGTTAATTCCATATGATGTTCCCTTTGTTCTTCGGTATGTTACTTTCCCGAGATTCGATCGCCGGTATCTCCATACCAAGTTCAACCTTGTTACCGGCAAGTCTCTTTACTCATTTCGTAATACTAGATCCCGTGACTAACACTTAGTCACATTGCTTGCAAGGCTTATTGTGATGTTGTATTGCCGAGTGGGCCCCGAGATACCTCTGCGTCACACGGAGTAAGAAATCCCAGTCTTGATCTATGCCAACTCAACAGACACCCTCGGAGATACCTATAGAGCACCTTTATAGTCACCTAGTTATGTTGCGACGTTTGATACACACAAGGCACTCCTCCGATGTCCGTGAATTACATGATCTCATGGTCATAGGAACATATACTTGACATGTAGAAAACAGTAGCAATAAACTGACACGATCATATGCTACGTTTGTAGTTTGGGTCTTGTCCATCACATCATTCTCCTAATGATGTGATCCCGTTATAAAATGACATCACATGTCAACGGCTAGGAAACCTTGACCATCTTTGATCAACGAGCTAGTTTACTAGAGGCATACTAGGGACAAAGTGTTGTCTATTTACCCACAGATGTAATGTGTTTCCAATCAATACAATTATAGCATGGATAATAAACGATTATCATGAACACGGAAATATAATAATAAACACTTTATTTATTGCCTCTAGGGCATATTTCCAACAAATTTCGCCCCATTTTGAACGAATGCGTATTATCTTCCTTTTTCGACCTTTTTCTGTATATGGGACTTTCCCTACGCTTTCTTGGAAAAATCTTGCCGGCGTCTGTAACCCTATCGCGAGCGCTTCAAGGAACAGGTCCTTAGCAGCCTGCTGGCAGTGCTACTGCTAGCAAGATACCTTGGCGTCCTTGGTACAGTCGTTCAAGCTGTGGGTCTCGCTCGGAACAGAATAAGGGTGCAAGCGCTGTCACTTGAGTCTTTGAGCGTACTTGAAATGAAGCAAGGAGCGCGGGCACGGCCACTTAAGCTGTTGAGCGGTCCCGAACACGGTTGGGGCGCAACCAATCGCGGCAAGGTTTCCTTGCGTGCAGGTTTTCCGTACAGAAGTCAAAGTTGCCCAAGGAAAATAATTTCACGGCAAGGATTCACTTGGGGTTTTTGCAACTTATCTTTTGTTGTCATGCTCCCTCCGGCAAGTTTTTTGGGACGTCGCTCATAGGTATCCGTACCATCATTCCCCCCGGCAAAGCTGCACACGAGGGGTCCTTATGTCCTTTGAGAAAAAGAAAGAAAAGAAAATATGGATATGGAACCTTGGCTATCCGTTTGTTCTTGTTGGGATTAAGTGTAATACAACACCTCAGACAAACATGCACATAAGTAAACATGAGAATCGAACAAGATTGCAAACCACTTATATTTTTTTGTAACTATGCACACGATCCGAACCTGGCTTTGTATCAAGGATTACATGCTTCAGTGGCAAGACTTGTACAAAAGGTGGTCGCTGGGGGCCCTGGCAACCATGCCTCATGGGTAGAACTTGCGAAGATGTTCGATATTCTAGAAGTTGCTCACTGGGATGCCATCTTCGGTCTCCAGGCGGACTGTGCTAGGCATGGTGACTAGTACTACCCCCTAAGGGCCTAATCACTTCGGCCTCAACTTCTTGGAATTCGTGGCAGACTAAACTCACCGAAAAACAAGATCGCCTTCCTCAAGACTTCTGGCATTAACTTTGTGGATGTGGTAGCAACGCAAAGCTTACTGGTAGCATGCAGCTCTCACAGCGGCCTGAAGACGGTCTTCCTCAAGGAGCATCATGTCGTCTTGCCGCAACTTCTCTTGATCAAGCTCATCATAAGCGAGCACTCGAGGCGACCCGTACATGAGTTCTGTGAGGAGAACTGCCTCCACCCCATAGACAAGGGAGAAGGGTGTCTGGCCGGCAGATGGATTTTGTGCCGTTATGATTGACCAAAGAAACTCATCAATCCAGTTCCTTCCACACTTGTGCAGCCTATCAAAAGTTCTTGTCTTGAGACCTCGCAACACTTTAGCATTAGCCCTTTCCGCTTGGCCGTTGCTCCTCGGGTGGGCAATGGAAGCAAAACAGATTTTGCTACCAAGGTCTTGGACATACTGCATGACGGTGCGGCTCGTGAATTGTGTGTCGTTGTCAGTGATGATCCTGTTGGGAACACCAAAGCGGCAAACTAGTCCCTTAAAGAACTTGATGGCTGATTGTAATGTCACCTTTCTCACTACTTCCACTTCCGGCCACTTTGTGAACCTGTCGAACGCAACGTACATGTACTCAAAGCTCTCGGAGAGGGGCCCAAGATGTCAAGCCCCCAGACCAAAAATGCCTGGGAGAGAGGGATCGTCTGAAGTACTTGAGCTAGGTGATGTAGTATGCTCGAATGAATATGGCATGCCTCACACTTGGTTACCAATGCCGTTGGATCCTGGAGTGCGGTGGGCCAAAAGAATCCTTGCCGGAATGCTTTCCCGGCAAGGGCTCTTGACCCTATGTGGGAGTCACATATGCCTCAATGTATCTCTGCCAATAGCTTCAGTCCATCTTCCCGTGAAATGCATTTGACTTTCACACCATTCGATCTTTTTCTGTACAGGGCATTGTCTACGAATTGGTACATATTAGACCGGCGGGCTACTCTCTGTACTTCTTCTTGTTCCCCGAGAAGTTCTCCTGTCTGAAGGAAATGGACGATGTGCTACGCCCATGCCGGAGCCTTTGGATCGACAACAAGGACCAAAGGTGTATCCTTCGCCAGGGTAGCGTTTGTCTCGATAGCATGGGCCTGAGGGCCTGCCGGAGTCTGCTACGCCCTGGTAAGCCTGGCAGGAGTGTATGCTTCTATGGCAAGAGCCGGGGGCCCTGCCGAAGCACAATAGTCATTGACCAGCCTGTCATTCCGTATGGCAACCTTCTCGTCGGCGGCTTTAGGGAGCTCTGCCGGGAAATACTTGTCGAAACTTATCTTTCTTCTCTTCTCTTGTCTAGTTGATGGTGTCACGGAGGGTTGAGTTAGTTGGAGCATGAAAGTTCCCGGTTCCACAGGTAACGTAAGGGCAGCACACTTTGACAGGCCATCGGCACCGCTGTTCTCTGCACGTGGAACGTGCTCCTTTGGCAGGACGCAAAACATTCTTCCAACTTCCTCACTTCGTCTACATAAGCTTCCATCAACGAGCTCTGGTAATCTTTGTTCACTTTCCTGACGACAAGTTGAGAATCACCCCTAACAATAAGTTTCTCGATCCCAAGGTCTGGCGCACTCCTCAGACCGGCCAGTAGCCCTTCATACTCATCAGTATGTTCATTGATCTCTCCCGAGGAAAGTGCATCTGGAGCACATATCTGAGGTGTTCTCCAGTGGGTGCGACAAGCAGCACTCCGGTACCAGTGCCTTGCAGCGTGAAAGCTCCATCAAAATACATGATCCGTTCTTGATCAGTTTCCTTGCCGGGGAGAGTTGACTCTGGAACCTCTTCATCAGGCGTTGGGGTCCATTCTGCAATGAACTCCACCAAGGCTTTGAATGGTCAAAGTGCTTTCAAACTTAAGACCAAAGCTTGACAGTTCCAAAGCCCACTCCACAATCCTGGCGGTAGCTTCTAGGTTCCGCAATATCCGATGTAGCAGGAAGAGGGTGACAAGGGTGATCTCATGTGCTTGGAATTAATGGTGCAGCTTCCTCGAGGTCATAAGAAGGTCGAAGAGAAATTTTTGTACACCATAATATCTCGACCGAGCCCCCTGCAACAAGGATTTGACCAATTAGACTGGTCGCTGCACCACTTTCTTCTTCTGGACTATCTCTTTCAACTACGCAGATCCTTCTTCACCGGCACTAGACCCTGTCGGGGATTGTCCTGGCTTGTCGCTTGGCGGTCGTGCCATTACTGCTGGTTCTTCGTCAACATCTCTTTCAGCCACTAGTGCAACACTCACCGCTTGATTTGTTGCCGCCAGATACAGCAGCAACGGTTCTTGTGGTTTTGGCATGACTAGGACCGGCAGAGAGGAAAGGTACTTCTTCAAATCTTGTAGCGCTGCCTCCACTTCCGTAGTTCATTTCGTTGAACCTGCCTACTTCAAGATTTTGAAAGAGAGCAAGGCGTGCTCAGAAGATTTTGAGATGAACCTACTCAGAGCAACAACACATCCGGCAAGGCGTCGCACGTCTTTGACTTGTATTTGTGCTTCAATTTTCTCAATTGCTTTGACTTTGTTGGGATTTGCTTTGATTCCTCGTTGAGATCCAAAGAATCCGAGAAGCTTGCCAGATGGGACACCGAACACACATTTCCTAGGGTTGAGCTTCATGTTGATCTTATGCAGATTTGCAAATATCTCTTCTAGGTCTGATATGAGCGTGGACTTATTCTTGGTTTTGACCACTATATCGTCCATGTAAGCTAACATATTTCTGTGTAGCTAGGGCTCAAAATCAATTTGGACCACTCTTGCAAAGGTAGAACCAACACTTTTTAACCCGAAAGGCATACGCAGAAAGCAATACGTACCACATGGGGTAATAAATCTGGTCTTCTCCTTGTCTTCTTTGGCCATGAAAATCTGATGGTAGCCTGATTAGGTGTCAAGGAAAGACAATAAGTTGCAGCCGGCAGTGGAGTCCACAATCTGGTCGATGTGCGGCAAGGGAAAGGTATGTTTGGGGCAGGCCTTGTTCATGTTCGTGAAATCAATGCATAGCCTCCACTTCCCATTTGCCTTGTGCATTACAACTGGATTGGCCAACCATCTAGGATGGAGTACACCTCTGATCAGGCCAGCAACTTCTAACTTCTTGATATCTTCGGCAACAAACTGTTGCCGCTCCAAAGCTTGCTTCCGAACCTTCTGCTTGACAGGACGCGCGTGCGGACAGATGGCGAGGTGGTGCTCAATCACCTTCCTGGGAACGTCGGGGCTATCATATGGTTGCCATGCAAACACATCGACATTCGCCCGTAGGAAGGCAACGAGCACACTTTCCTATTTGTCGTCAAGGGTGGAACTTATGGTGAAAGTTCCCCCCGTGCCATCCTCCTTGGAGGGAAACTTCTTGGTCTCTAGTGGAGCCCCCTTCGACTTCTTGCTCTTGCCGGTGGAGGTCTCTGGCACATCGTTGACAGGAGCGTAGCACCCCAAGGGGGCGCGCTTGCCGAAATGTGCACCAGAGGCATTGCCGGTCTTCTTTCCCCTGGGAACTACAACATCAGGAGCAAGTGCCTTGGTGTCAGGTGCTGCAGCTACCCCACGGTAGAGTTGGTTGGCGCAGATAAGTACGCTTTTCTTGTCGGAGTTAATGGCCGCCATTGGCCCGGGCATCTTCAGCATGTTGTAAGCGAAATGAGTGGCCGCCATGAACTTGGCTAGTGCTGGGTGGCCAAGAATGCCGTTGTATGGCAATGAGATCTTCGCGATGTCAAAGATGATCTTCTCCATTCTGAAATTGATATCGCTGCCAAACGTCACCGGTAGTGTGACCTTGCCTTTTGGCTGAGTCCTTCCCGAATTGACCCCTTGGAAAGCGCCTATCGGCTCGAGATCTTCGTCAGGAATTTGCAGCCTCTGAATGACATCTGGCGAGATCAGGTTCAGGCTAGCCCCATTGTCGACTAACATCTTCGTCACCTTGAGGTTGCGGATTGTTGGCAAGACCAACAATGGCAGGCACCCGATCGTATTTGTGAGATCGGGGTGATTGTCGGTATCGAAGATGATAGGAGTGTTGGACCACTTCAGAGGTCTCTGTGTGCCGATAGAGGGCTCTGCTGCATTAACCTCGCACGCCCACTATTTAAGTTGGCGGTGAGAGGAATGCGACGAGGCTCCCCCTTCTATGCACATCGTCTTTGTAGCCTTCTACAACTCATGCTCACTGGACTCGTTGTCCTCTTCGACATCATCATCATCTCCCTCTAGCTTGTCGTTGTTTTGTTGCTTGGGCTTGCCGCGACGACCTCCTCGGCCAACACGCTTCTTGCCGGACCCCTCGGCACCGTCTTGTCCCTTCTCCTTGTCTTGCCTCTCATACTCGGCCTTCTGCTTCTCGGCAAGCTGCTCAACTTGCTGGCAGTCTTGGATATCGTGGCCCTTGGTGCGATGGATTTTGCAATACTGCTTGCCGGAGTCTTCTGGCTTGCCGGCAGCCGCTAGGGTGTGGTAGGAGGCGCACCCGGCAACATCGTTTTCCAGGGTCATCAACCTTTCCCTTATTAATGGCGCTGGGGTCGCCGTATCCTTCGACGGCTAGCACGGTCTTTCCCTTGTGCTTCTTGTTTTGCAACCGGACCTTGTTTGTAGTGGTGTCTTCATCTTCGGAGTCAACCCCGGCGCCGATGTCTTCGCCGAGGAGCCTCCTCCCTTCTTCAGCCCGAGCACATGTGTTTGCCAAAGCATCAAGCTCGGCGATGTCCCTGACTCTATTCATCGCCAGCTCTTCACACATCCTGCGGTTGCTCATGTTCTGATGGAATGCGCTGATAACATCAGTAGGATGAATGTTTGGGATGTTGTGATGCATGCGGCTGAACCTTTGGATGTACTTGCGTAAAGTTTCGCCCTCCTTCTGAGGGATGATGTGTAGATCACTTTCTTGGCCAGGAGCTTGATGACCTCCTGTGAAGGCGCCAACAAACTCATCGCACAAATTTGCCCAGGAGGCGATTGACCCCTCTGGGAAGTGCATCAACCATGACCTGACGTTGGGCTTAAGCACCAACGGGAAGTAGTTGGCGAGTATCTTGTCATTGCGACCCCCGGCAGCTTGCACCGCAATGGTTTAGATGCTCAGGAATTCTGACGGATGTCATACTTCTACTGGACTTCTGGCTTGAACATGCGAGAGTTGTGCCACTATAGCTCACGTGTAAACGTTGGACAACCCACCTCATAAGGTAGCATGACAGGATACCTTGACATAGACATGTCTACAGTGGGCCCTGCGTGCCTATCCGACTGGAGGCACGCTTCTCGCAGCCGCTCGATTGCAGTTCGAGCGTCTTCCTTGCCACATTCTCGAAGAACTTGACGTTGATCGTGGCTCGTCCATGTATCGGACGACGCCGTCGAGTAGCCATCGTGAGTGTTGGTTCGTCGATTCGGTGACCGGTGCCGTTGTTGTGGAGGAGAATGTGCGGAGTTCGCGCCGCCTCCGGTCTTCTCTCCACTGGCACGAGCTGGCTTAGTGGACCGAAACTTATCCGTGTGGCTGATGAGGCTCTGAATGGTGGCTCTCCATTCATCGAGCTTCTCCGTAGCCGGCGGGAAGTTTAGGAGTAGCTGCGCCCGTGCCATCGCTTCCTCCGACGTGGTCGGTAATGAACGACGCGAGGAGCATGAGGTGCTCTGACTCCTAACCATGTTAGAAGGAGCACCGTTGTGGTCCTGTGTCGGCATGCCACTCCCGCCTGCATGTTGGTGAGCAAGCTGGTCCCATGCATCTTGGGAAGGCTGTGCGGGAGCTTTCCCGTGGGGACGGTGAGAATTGCGGGCGCCTTGGCGCGGCCCTATGCACGCGTCCTTAGAAGGGTGCAACGTAGGGGCCGGCGTGGGTTCCCTGGAGGATACCCTTCCATCCCCGTAGTTTGTTGTACCACCCACAGGCGGTACCGCTCCGTTTTAAGACCTAGGGGCGTGGGGGTTCCCACCGCCGTCATGGGTGTCTCCGCGGCGAGCATCGCCGCTAGTTTGGCCTTGATCATTGGAGTGTCGCAGAAGTTCCGAACCTCCGCCTCCTCCTCCACCCGCGTCTATGCCCTCTCCCGTCTGAGTAGATACAGGGATGGTGGACATGGATGGACCAGCTGCTGTCGGGCCCCTCTTCTTGGGAGCCATGGCGATGATGAGCTCAAAGGAATTGGCACGCTGATTACTAGAAAGGATTCGGAGAACCTAACTCCTCCTACCTGGCGCGACAAAGATGCGTGGGAATGAACACCTATGGGCTCATAGGGATCCCTTTCAGTTCGGCGGGGGGGGGGGCAGATTGTGCGAAGAGACGGTCTGATGAAAAGCACACGAGGATCTTTACCCAGGTTCAGGCCGCACGGATGCGTAAAACCCTACTCCTTCTTGGTGGTATTGAGAGTGTTCTTAGAGTTCTTGCTACATGGATGCTGTGAGCCACTGCCACGCGTGTGCGATAGAGGGTCCCTGAAATTGCAAAGGCCAAAAAGTCCCAAAAAAGTCCTCTACCGTATCGCCCTGGGACTCCTTTTATACTCCGAAGGGGATCCCAACAGTGGCGTACAGTGTGTACATGGGGTGTACAGAACTACAGTGCTATCATACCTAACACTAACTGAGTAGGACAAGCACATTTAATGCACCGTCAGGAAAATCTCTCCATTAGTGGGATGGGACGGGAGCCTGTCCCAGTCGGTGCCGCTTAGCTCCCTCCAACATTGACGTCGCGACACGTGTCTAGATGGATTGACACCTTCCCTGTGCACTGGCGGGGTCTTGCCTAGGTTTCGCCTTGCCGGGGCCTTGCTTCACCTGGGGGTTCAATAGCCCTCCCGGCAAGACCTTGCCGATAGTCTTGATTTTCCTGTGCTGGTATCTGGCAAGTCCCTGTTGGGCCTAGTCGCTAGGACGGCTTCCACTGCCCGTGCACGAGTAAGGGGCACTAGAGAGATCAAAACTCTAGTGCACCTACAGAGATGCTTTGACTCAAGTATTAGAGTAAAGCTCCCCCTTGATGTGGCATCCCCCATAGGGGATAAACTAACCTTGGGTTTTGTGGATGAAGACTTCATGTAGGTGAAGTAGTGGTGGATGCTCAAAGTTGATGAAGATCACCATGAGTTGGAGCATCCTTGTTGTTTCTTACTCTTCTCACCTACATGGGTTAGTCCCAACACAAAAGAGACAAATACAAGGATATCTATGGACATGGTGTGCAAAGCATACATAATGATGTCCATGGATTTGTTGATTACCTTGTCTCTTGCTTACCTTTGAGGGAATGTGTGATTCCTTCAACAATTGCATAATGTTTATGTTGATTGCAACTAGTTCTTGCCAACAATGAATGTGCGTGAATTTTATTGGAAGAGTCACCCCTCAAGAACTTATCTAGTTCTTCTTCTTGGGGACCCTTAACAGGTTGATGGGGATCCTTGGTGTTGAAGTGGAACTTATAGAAGTTGAGCTTGTAGTAGCCTTGGGAACCCACTTCACCAAAGCTTGAGATTCATCTTCATATGAGTTAATGTCCTCTTGAAGCTTTTTCTTGCCCTTGAGCTTGGGGTCTTGTGGTGGAACGTCAGCTTGAGATTTTGTTCCCTTAGGGAGAGTATTTTCATACTTCCACTTTGAGAAGAAACTTAGGCTTGGGGTATTGACCTTCTTCCCATTAAACTCCATTAGTGTTGAAGTAGCCAATGCCAAGGTTCTTCTGGTATCCTCCGTGCTTGCGAACAATTTCCTCAAATTGCTTACATACGACAAGACTCTTGTAGATACCTTTCTCTATAATCCCTTTAAAAAGTTCATTTTCTTGCTCAATTGTAACTTGGCTAAGAGATGTGTTAGTGGTATCAATCGAACTACTAGAAGCAATATCATTGGATTTATCATTTTTATTGCTACTAGTTGAAGAACCTTTCTTGCCTTTGTTACTATTTTGCTTAGCCTTAACTTGTGCAATGAATGTAGACAAGAGAAGTCGTTTGGCTAGATAATAGGAAGTCTTCTTGCGAAGATCGACATTGATAGCTTTAAGGAACTCATGCTCTTACTCTAAATTGAGCTTCTCATGTATCCTTTCAAGCTCACTATGATCTTGTAGAGTAGACTCATGTGCTAACTTAAGAGTGTTTAGTTCTTGAGTTAGTCATTCTATTTCCAACTTATCATCAACACACGACTTATCTTGACTAGAGTGATTAGTGGCAAGTTCATCTTGACTAACATTACTAGATTTGTCAAATAGCAAGTCATCATCTACTAACGAGTCATCCTCATCACTATGGAAATCAAGATATTTGGGGTGTGATACCTTGGGGCCTTTATCCATGAAGCAACATCTACTCCCTTCATTTGGTAAATCAAAATGTCATAGGAGTTGGTTGTCACTAGTGCAAGTCCGGCAACACCTTCATCTTGACTATAGTCTGAGTTGGAGTGATAGCTTCTCTCGGAGTGGCTATTGGAATCTGAGCCGGAAACCCATTCACCAACATGAAGTTGATGTCTTCTTCTTGAGTAGCTCTTGGTGTACTTGTCCTTTTTCTCTGAGTCCATACTTCTCCTTGAGGGTCTTTGTTCATAACAATCATCTCTACTCTTTCTCTATCTTCAAGGTGACTCATATCTTGAGCTTTGTCTTCTTGGTGACTCTTATTTCCTTTTGTAAGGAGCCATGCAATCATTGGAGTAGTGTCTAGGCTTCCCACAATTGTAGCAGTTTTGGTCACGACTTGATGAATGCTTCTCTTCATATTTTTCGTTGTCGCTTCGATCTTTGCATCTATTCTGGTAGAACTTGTTGAATTTCTTGACCATGAGGCTTATCTCTTCATTTGTGACAAGGTTGTCGCTTGAAATTACGGGAGTATCACTTGTGGCTTTGTAAGCACTGTTAGACTTGTTGTGAAGCTCTTCCTTGTCCTTGAGTGTCATCTCATGATCAACAATCCTTCCGATCACTTTCATAGGCTTGAGATCTTTGTAGTTGGGCATCATTTGGATCAATGTGCATATGGTGTCATATCTATCATCTAAGCTCGAAGTATCTTGTTGATGATGAATTTGTCGGTCATTTCTTCGCTTCCTAAGCCGACAATCTCATTAGTGATGAGAGCTAGCCTAGAGTACATCTCCGCGACTCCTTGACATTGTGAATTGTGAATTTCTTGATCAGCACATATTCTTGATCATTGTGAATTTCTTGATCAGCACATATTATTTACAGGGCCAAACCCGTATGCCTCAACAAGGGTCGGACGCACAAGATTCTGGACATCTTCACAAATGAATTTCTATGCTTCAGTGCTATTTGACAAAGAGAAAGTCTTCGAGCTTCAGCAAATTTCTCATGTGGATATGGAGTCCATTCCATGCTTCGCTCATGTGCTTGCAGTCCTTCATGATGCTGGAATTCTCCCTTTCTGTGTTGACATATGTGTCTGGAATGAAGAGTTAATTGTTCAATTTTATGCAACCTTGCACATCTCAGGTGATGCTTCAGATGTCGATTATTGGATTCAGGACTAGATGACTGGAACTACTCACTACACTGCTTCAGCCATTGAATTCCTTCGGGTTGTGCCAATAGCAATTCCTTCAGAAGGAGCACGATGCATCTATGATGAACCTAGACTGCCCAATCACATGATACAAGTGCTGATGAATCCTTTGAATCCTAGTAAACCTCGAAGGACCTCCTACCCAGTGAAGGATTTTCTCTATGTGCCTAGGACCATATACAGGATTTTGACCAAAAGCCTCAGTCCAATCAAGGGTCACAACTCTGAAGAAGAAGAAGTTGTGGGTGTAATTAATAATCTGCTGTTCAACATCATTCATGGGATTCCCATCAATTATCATGATTTCTTCAAGTGGACTTCTGCCAACATAGCTATGTCACCTTTTGAGATGAAGCCTTATGCTCAAAGGATCATGAAATTTATCAAATCAAGGACTTATATTCCCTTCAAGGCTGACTTTCATAATCACTTTAGCTTTCTGCCTGCAATTGAAGTCCTCAAGAACATGTTTTCCTCAGTTGAGGGAAAGGCAAAGCTATTGTTGATGAACGCACTTATCCATTGGATGGTAAATTTTGGAAAGTTGCATCCTATTCCACCAATGACGACTCTCCAACCCAATATTCTGCTGCAAAAGCCTCATCTCGAAATCCTCAAGCCTCTGCCCCTCAAGCGAGGACCGATCGCAACCTTCTACTAAGGCTTCATTAGAAGGTCGATCGCCATCAAAAGTGGGTCAAGCATTAGTTGGTTGAGTTGTAAACTTAAGTACGATGGTGGTCTGACACTTTTGAACTTCTTTCCGCATGCTATTTCCTGAAAGTACTTTAATGCATGCATGATGAATTTTGTCAGACACCATTTTTCATCATGCATTTCAATTCCTCATGATATATTTTAAGTGTGTGTATGAAATACAAGATATAGGGGGAGTTTTCCATGTTTTTAACCTGCCAGGTGCATTTGTAGTTCAGAGCAAATTCCTCAAATATGCAAATCTTCAGGGGGATTTTTTCTATATCTTTCAATCAAATTCCTCAAACACAGTAGTTCCACTTCATATGTTTATCGCTGCTGAAAACTTAACCTATTTGTCATCAATCACCAAAAAGGGGGAGATTGTTAGTGCATCTAGTGCCCCTTAGTTATTTTGGTGTATTGAAGACTAATAAGTTAAGTAACTAATGTGTTTGTGTGTATACACATGTTCTATAAGTCGATGAGGAGTTTGATATATTGGGTGATTGTCGACTGCTAAAAATGAATGTATTTAGCTAAAGACTTTGGTGAAGACTTTGTTATTCCCTAAAGACTTTGAAACTGAAAAAATTGGTGTGACCTTGAAGAGATTAACGAGGGCAATGAAGCGTGAAGACTTTTGTTTTTGTAGTTTCATTTCCTTTCTTTGAGTCATATGAAACACCATACTGTTAAAGGGGGTTAAGGTAATACGAAGGAAAATTTCCAAGTGATGCAAAAATCAAAAGCCTCAACACTACCCACTACTAGGAAAAGGCCTGCTAGTGGCGCACCTGTTTTGGCCACTAATGGCACACTACAGGTGCGCCACTAGCATCACGCCACTAGTAATTAATACTAATGGCACACCCCTGGTGTGCCATTAGTATACCATATACTAATGGCGCACCAGGGAGTGCGCCATTAGTATATCACACGATGCACCATTAGTATGCCTCCCAGGGGGCCATATTTACCTTGTACCCAATCCTCTCAGTGAAGCCTTTGGAAATATCTTACGGTTCTGTCAAGTTCTTCGATGATAGAGACAATGTTCTTCTGGAATCTGAGGAAATTGGTCTGATTGAGGAGTTAGGATATCACCAGTGCAAATTGCCTATCCTGAGGAATATGATAAGCCCTTAGGAATTTGATAGTTCAAATTCTGACCGTTGATGTCCTTAGCGCCAGCTGTCCCCCATCATCCTATCCACATAAAGGTCATATCATTGGGGGCATTTATGTCTTATCATGTATGGTTGCACCCTTGCTATAAAGAGCCGCCCCCACAACACTAGTTTGTTGGTTGCACTGGGAGAGAACTGACACTTGTCATTAGAGTGCAACCCATCCTCCGAGGACTTTGAGAGAAAATTATTAGTGAGGAAAAATCCCAAAAACCAAACCACCAAACCCAAAGTCATTGAGCATCATTGAAGACTGTGTATCTTCGAGACGGTTAGCGCGTCATGGTCTAGAGCATCTAGCAGTAACTTCTGGATTGTCGGCTGACCCGTTTGTGAGGGTTTTGGAAGTCTACCCTGAAGACTTACCATGAGTGTTGGGCGAGGAGTGTGTGACCTTAGCTCAAGGAGAATATGGTAAGGACTTTGTGTCCTGGGACTATGTGTGCTCTGGTTTAAATACCAGGCCGCTCCAAACCAGACGTACGACTATCACAATAGTTGGAACTGGGTCATCAAATCATTTTATTCATCGAGCTACCTGGTTCCATTTCCTCCACCCTTCTATTTCCTCGTATACCTGTTGATGAAATTGATAGTTAATGTTTGAAGAATTTGACTGAAGACTTTCTCAATTTCCTGATCTCAAATTCTTCAGTCACCTTGTTCTTCATCTGCTTATCCTCTATCACGCAACTTGTATGCATGTTTCATTTCATCATGATGACTATGCTCTTGCTCTGTTTTACATGCACTTGAGTAGTTATTCCGCTGCTAGTAGTTCATCACATTTCAAATTCCTCTAGCTCAAATTCCTCAGTGATGAATTTGTAAAAATCGCCTATTCACTCCCATGATTGGAACTCTAGCAAGCATCCGCAACTACTACGGATCATTAAGGTAAAACCCACCATAGCATTAAGGCATCAAGTCCCCTTTATACCATACTCAACACCCCCCTTACTCAGTTTTATGCTTCTGCCACTCAAGCAACCCACTATAGGAGAATCATGAATGTATTGCAACACCCTATAGCGGGAATCCTACACATGTGCGTGACACGGAAGGCACCATAGCACAACACCAAAATAAACATACAACTCAAACCAATGTAGATCGTCAATCAACCCAAAGGACAAAAGTAATCTACTCAAAAAATCATAGGATGGCAACACATCATTGGATCATAATATGTAGCATAAATCACCATGTTCAAGTAGGTGATTACAGCGGGGTGCGGGAGAGTGGACTGCTAAAAGGAGATGAGGATGGTGATGAAGAAGGTGATCTTGATGAAGACGATCACCGCGGTGATGATTCCCCCGATGGCACACCGGAACCACCGGGAGAGAGGGGGAGAGGGTCTCCCCTTGTTCTTACTCCTCCATAGCCTCCCCCCTCTCTGGTGAGAGGTTCTCCCTCTGGTCCTTGGCCTCCATGGTGTTGATGGCCCCTCCGGGACAATGAAGATGGCCTCCGGTGATGGTGACCCCCTTTGGCAGGATGCCGAAGAGGGCCAAGATTGGTTTTTCGTGGCTCTGGAGGTGTGCGGCGGCGGAATCCCAATCTAGGTATCTTTTCGGTGGTTTGTGGATTTATAGGAATTCTTTGCATTGATCTCACGTCAAGGGGGGCCACAAGGGAGTCACAAGCGTGCTAGGCGCGGCCACCCACCTGGCCATGCCTGGCAGGCTTGTTGCCTCCTCGTGGCTCTTCTGGCCCAGCTCCAATGCTTTGGGGGTCTCTTTTGGTCCACAAAAATAATACTAAATTTTCAGCCCATTCCGAGAACTTTTATTTCTGCACAAAAAAATGACACCATGGTAGTTCTGTGGAAAACAACATTAGTCCGGGTTAGTTCTAATAAAATCATACCAAAACCATATAGAATTATTGTAAACATGGCATGAATACTTCATAAATTATAGATACATTGGAGACGTGGCAACATCCCCTAGCTTAATTCCTGCTCGTCCTCGAGTAGGTAAATAATAAAAGAAATAATTTATGAAGTGTGAATGCAAGCAAGTGCAGAAGTTTGATCAATGATAATTCCAAACACTTTTTCTAGCGTCATTATACATCATAAACAATATCTCATTTCATAAGACTTCTCATGATGAAGTAACAAGCTATTCACATGTTAAAGTATAGACCATAAAGTTTCTTCAAAACTAACAAACTATTCTTTTATTCACCAAACAATTGCAATTCATCTTATTTTCAGGAAGGGTCTATGTAAGAGCTTTGATTTAGCAAATTCCACATACTCAACTATCATATAGTCTTCCATGATTGCTAACTCTCAAAGCATATTTTCAGAGAAAATGACATCCGTCGAAGACGAAGAAAGATAGGGGCTTAGACTTTCGCGTCCCAACTTATTCATCATACATATAATTGTCAATAATAATAATTCATGATCAAATATATTTGGATGGCCATATATGCTTGGATCTTTCCACACCACATGATGCTTGCCAAGAGAAAAAGGCAAAATATTGGAAGTGGTGAAGATCACCATGACTCTTGTATAAAGGTAAGTACTAGAAAATAAAATATAGTCCCTTCACAGAGGGAAGCAGAGGTTGTCATGCGCTTTTTGTTTTTGGATGTGCAAACACTTAATGCGAAGGAATGTCACGTTGTATTGCCCTTTGTGATAGCAACCTTGATTGTGCAGTCCATCGCTTTTTTTCTTTACAATCACAAATTCATAAAACTCTTATTTTCCCTTAAAATAAAAGATGTTACATATTTAGGAGCAATTTTATTGCATTTTTCACCGATGAAAACGTACTTGAAGGATCTTATTCAATCCAGAGGTAGGTATCATGGACTCTCATGACAAAACTGGTTTAAGGGTGTTTGGATGCACAAGTAGTATTTCTACTTGGTGCGGATGTTTTGGATAGTATGAGGTGGAAGCAAGCACCACATGTTTGAGGATCCAAAACAATACTACTTCTATACAAATATACCAAAGCATAACTCATTACTTTGTCTTCCTTGTCCAACTTCAACTAATTTGCTCAAGTTTGAAACTAATTAATGGGTATTCACAATCATAGAAGATGTCCAAGATAGTATACTTATATGTGACATCTCTCTTCCTTCAATATTCTTTCATGAATCGTTCAAGTGACCAATGCATGGTTGGCTAACTTTCAATAAATTTCACCACCTATACTTATTATGTGTGAAGTCATTACTCCCATTGGGATAAGTATATGAATCATTTTTAATTTCAGATTTATGATATTCAATTCATTCAATCATTTACTCATAGGATATAAGTGAAGCACGAGAGTGAATGACAAACTACTCCAAAAAGATATAAGTCAAGATCAATGCATAGTCAATTAATTAAATAGCCATGTGAGGACTCTCTATTATTAAAAATTTCAGATCCATCTGAGGACTCACTCTCTATTATTAAAACAAGCAAAAAAAATTAAAATGGCACTGCAAGAACAGCATGCGTCATGTGAACGAATAAAAATTTAGGCTCAACATAGGCTAACCGATAATTTTTGATGAAGAGAGGTGGGATGCGTAGCATCCCCAAGCTTAGATACTTGAGAGTTCTTGAAATATTTTCTTCGGGTGCCTTGGAAATACCCAATATTGAGCTTTTGTATCTTTTTCAATCCTCTCATATCCCGGTTTCACGTATTCTCAAAGCTTCATCCACACAAAACTCAAAAAGAACTCGTGAGATAGGTTAGTAGACATAAGAACAAATCAACACTTTATGTAATGCCAAGACAAGTTGCACAAATTTCTTGAGACACTAGGTACCGTATACTATCATTTCCACAATTTATATCTACCAATATAGGCTATGGAAACTATAGGATAAGTAGATAACAAAACTATGACAACATTCTATACAAACAGAAAAGTCCGTAGAAATGTATTATAACAGTGTACCTCTATAACTCTAAAAAATATGAAAATGAGGACATGCTAAGGAATTTATATTAAAACACTGTGTAAAAATTTCAGAAACTTTCCGTGTTCCAGTAAAATATGAAAATTCAAACACTACAGCAAAAGTTTCTATTTTTACACAGCACACATCAAAACATGCAATGCAAGCATCCTAATGCAATTCTTTGAAATTTTTATTGGAAAACAAGATTATAAATAACACCTTAACAGGAAACAACAAAATAAAATGACGATCCAAGCAAAACTCATATTATGTGACGAATAAAAATATAGCTCCAAGTAAGATATACCGATAGTGTTGAAGACGAAAGAGGGGATGCCTTTTGGGGCATCCCCAAGCTTAGACGCTTGAGTATTCCTTTAATATTACCTTTTGGTGCCTTGGGAATCCCCAATATTAGGTTGTTGTCACTCTTTATTCTGCTCAAATCGGTGTCTCACTCGAAACATGAAAACTTCAATCACACAAAACTTAACGAAACTTTGTGAGAAGGGTTAGTGTAGTAGAGAAAAATCATTCACTTAGGTACTATCAAGAAAATATTCATAATTATTCCACATTATACCTACTGTATTACATAATTCCCACAATTTATATTACACAATATAATCTATAAGAATAGTTGAAACAAGCAAACTATGCATGCAAAACAGAATCTGTATAAAAAGATCTGAATGATCACCAAACTTCCCTAACTCTAAAAATTATGAAAAATAGGATCTATCACATAATTTTCATATAAATGTTGCCTAAAAATTTCAGAATTTTTTGACTATGCATTAAAATCAGATAATTCATATAGTGGACGCAAAACTTTCTGTTTTTGCACAGAATCAAACAAGCAAGTATCCACACTATCCCAAATACTTTACATGGCACCTAATTGAAGTAAAAGGCACAAAACATGATTACTACAGTAGATTAATCATGGGAACACATCAAACCAGAAAGTAAATGTGTTGGGTTGTCTCCCAAGAAGCGATTTTTTAATGCCTTTTTAGTTAGGCATGATATTTCAATGATACTCTTCCAAGCCAAATTCCAATGATCATTATATTCATACTCTAAAAGATATAAGTTAAGTTCATAGATCGTTCTACAATTAATGTATATTAACCAATATCCAACTGAGAATATATAAGTGAAGCACACGAAGCATTCTACAAAGCCATACTCAAAAGATTTAAATGAAGCACAAAAGAGCATTCTATAAAGCCATTCTCAAAAGATTTAGGTGAAGTGCATGAATCTTTCTACAAATCAATGAAGGACTAAATCATACTAGAAGCGAGCATAAAGGAAAAGACAAACACTAAAGACACATATTACGTGAACGAAACAAAAACCGAGTTATACCAATAATTGTTGAAGAATAAAGATGGGATGCCTTCCGAGGCATCCCCAAGCTTAGGTGCTTGAGTCTCCTTGAAATATTTACTTGGAGTTCCTTCGGCATCCCCAAGCTTGAACTCTTGTCTCTACATATTCTTCTTATATCGATATCTCGTCGATCTTCGAACACTTTATCCACACAAAACTTAACAAAACCCTCGTGATATTCGTTAGTATAATAAAGCAGATTACTACTTTAAGTATTGTTGTGAACTCAGTCCAAATTCATATTAGCATTATATCTACTGTAGTCCAACTTCACCATGGTTCCTACCCCCGGAATAAGAGCCCTACATTCATCAAAATAAGAGAACAATGAATAGATAACAGAATCTATGAAAAACAGGACAGTCTATAGTAATTTGGAAACTTCATATACTTCTGCAACTCAAACAATTCTGAAAATTTAGGAAAAAAATTAAAATATTGCATAGAAGTATTGTGTCAAAGTTTCATAAACTTTTGACGTTCCACTAAAAAATGTAAATTGACACACTACATCCAAAGTTTCTATTTTTGCACTGCACACACCAAACAAGCAATCTAATCATCCTAAAAACAAATCTTGGCATATTATTTCTATAATACAACAGATATATACAAGGGGATAATTATTTTTCATAAGCTTCCATGAAAAATTCTACATTGTTTCCATGAGCATGAACACAAGTGTTGAAGGTCGACCCTCACTTCTCCAATGCACAACCTTCCAATCACTTCTCTTTTTCAAAAACATCTTACGCATAAGAGGCAACTAAATCCTTTTGTGTTTTTCATTTTTTTTTGTTTTACCCACAACTAAAGAAAGCAACAAGGGGAAAAATCTATATAGGGAAGGAAGCGAACAAGCACACACGAGAATCCCCAAGTGCCAGGAATTATCGTAGCAATTTCCAAAGGTGGAAATGATAAGTATGAAGTGTCAAACCCACAAGGACCTAAAGGTAAGATCAATATTCTCTATAAAAAGATCTGAGTGATCACCAAACTTCCCTATCGCTAAAAATTCTTAAAAAATAGGATCTATCACATAATTTGCATAGAAATGTTGTGTAAAAAGTTCAGAATTTTTTGAATATCCAGTAAAAGCAGATAATTCATATACCAGACGCCAAACTTTTTGTTTTTGCATAGAATCAAACAAGCAAGTATCGACACTATCCCAAAGACTTTCCTTGGCACTTTATTGAAATAAAAGGCACAAAAAATGATTACTACAGTAGATTAATCATGTGAACACATCAAAAAAGAAAGTAAAACTGTTTGGTTGTCTCCTAACCAGCGTTTTTCTTTAATGCCTTTTTAGCTAGGCATGATATTTCAATGATACTCTTCCAAGCCAAATTCCGATGATCATTATATTCATACTCTAAAAGATATAAGTTAAGTTCATAGAGCGTTCTACAATTAATATATATTACCCAATATCCAACTAAAAATATATAAGTGAAGCAGACGAAGCATTCTACAAAGCCATACTCAAAAGATTTAAGTGAAGCACAAAGAGCATTCTATAAAGCCATTCTCAAAAGATTTAGGTGAAGTGCATGAATCTTTCTACAAATCAATGAAGGACTAAATCATACTAGAAGCGAGCATAAAGGAAAAGGCAAACACTAAAGACACATATTACGTGAACGAAACAAAAACCGAGTTATACCAATAATTGTTGAAGAATAAAGATGGCATGCCTTCCGGGGCATCCCCAAGCTTAGGTGCTTGAGTCTCCTTGAAATATTTACTTGGACTTCCTTGGGCATCCCCAAGCTTGAACTCTTGTCTCTCCATATTCTTCTTATATCGATATCTCCTCGATCTTCGAACACTTTATTCACACAAAACTTAACAAAACCCTCGTGATATTCGTTAGTATAATAAAGCAGATTACTACTTTAAGTATTGTTGTGAACTCAGTCCAAATTCATATTAGCATTATATCTACTGTAGTCCAACTTCACCATGGTTCCTACCCCCGGAATAAGAGCCCTAGATGCATCAAAATAAGAGAAGAATGCATAGAAAACAGAATGTATCAAAAACAGGACAGTCTGTAGTAATTTGGAAACATCATATACTTATGTAACTCAAACAATTCTGGAAATTTAGGAAAAATTAAAAACATTGCATAGAAGTACTGTGTCAAAGTTTCATAAACTTTTGACGTTCCACTAAAAAATGTAAATACACACACTACATCCAAAGTTTCTATTTTTGCACTACACACACAAAACAAGCAATCTAATCATCCTAAAAACAAATCTTGGCACATTATTTTTATAATACAATGGATATATACAAGGGGATAATTATTTTTCAAAAGCATCCATGAAAAATTCTACATTTTTTCCATGAGCATGAACACAAGTGTTCAAGGTCGACCCCCACTTCTCCAATGCACAACCTTCCAATCACTTCTCTTTTTGAAAAACATCTTACGCATAAGAGGCAACTAAATATTTTTGTATTTTTCATTTTTTTTGTTTCACCCACAACTAAAGAAAGCAAAAAGGCAAAACAAAATCTATATAGTGAAGGAAGCGAACAAGCAGACACGAGAATATCAACCCCACGCTATTGCTCCCCAGCAACGGCGCCAGAGAAGAGCTTGCTAATCCCCAAGTGCAAGCAATTATCCTAGCAATATCCAAAGGTGGAAATGATAAGTCTGAAGTGTCAAACCCACAAGGAGCTAAAGGTAAGATCAATATTCTCTATAAAAAGATCTGAATGATCACAAAACTTCCCTATTACTAAAAATTCTTAAAAAATAGGATCTATAACATAATTTGCATAGAAATATTGTGTAAAAAGTTCAGAATTTTTTGACTATCCAGTAAAATTAGATAATTCATATACCGGACGCCAAACTTTTTGTTTTTGCACAGAATCAAACAAGCAAGTATCCACACTATCCCAAAGACTTTACTTGGCACTTTATTGAAATAAAAGGCACAAAACATGATTACTACAGTAGATTAATCATGTGACCACATCAAACCAGAAAGTAAAACTGTTTGGTTGTCTCCCAACCAGCGTTTTTCTTTAATGCCATTTTAGCTAGGCATGATATTTCAATGATACTCTTCCAAGCCAAATTCCGATGATCATTATATTCATACTCTAAAAGATATAATTTAAGTTCATAGAGCGTTCTACAATTAATATATATTAACCAATATCCAAACTAAAAATATATAAGTGAAGCACACGTAGCATTCTAAAAAGCCATACTCAAAAGATTTAAGTGAAGCACAAAGAGCATTCTATAAAGCCATTCTCAAAAGATTTAGGTGAAGTGCATGAATCTTTCTACAAATCAGTGCAGGATTAAATCATATTATAAGAGAATATAAAGGAAAATACGAACACTAAAGACACATATTACATGAACAAAAAAAAATCGAGTTATACCAATAATTGTTGAAGAATAAAGATGGGATGCCTTCCGGAAATCCCTAAGCTTAGGTGCTTGAGTCTCCTTGAAATATTTACTTCGAGTGCCTTGGGCATCCCCAATCTTGTACTCTTGTCTCTCCATATTATTCTTATATCGATACCTCCTTGATCTTCGAACACTTTATTCACACAAAACTTAACAAACCCTCGTTATATTCGTTAGTATAATAAAGCAGATTACTACTTTAAGTACTGTTGTGAACTCATTCCAAATTCATATTAGCATTATATCTACTGTATTCCAACTTCACCATGGTTCATACCTCCCAAATAAGAGCCCTAGATTCATCAAAATAAGAGAACAATGCATAGAAAACAGAATCTATCAAAAACAGGACAGTCTGTAGTAATTTGGAAACTTCATATACTTATGCAACTCAAACAATTCTGAAAATTTAGGAAAAAATAAAAACATTGCATAGAAGTATTGTGTCAAAGTTTCATAAACTTTTGACGTTCCACTAAAAAATGTAAATTCACACACTACATCCAAAGTTTCTATTTTTGCACTGCACACACCAAACAAGCAATCTAATCATCCTAAAAACAAATCTTGGCACATTATTTCTATAATAAAATGGATACATATAAGGGGATAATTATTTTTCAGAAGCTTCCTTGAAAAATGCTACATTCTTTCCATGAGCATGAACACAAGTGTTCAAGGTCGACCCTCAGTTCTCCAATGCACAACCTTCCAATCACTTCACTTTTTGAATAACATCTTACGCATAAGAGGCAACTAAATCTTTTTGTATTTTTCATTTTTTTTGTTTCACCCACAACTAAAGAAAGGAAAAAGGGAAAACAAAATCTATATAGTGAAGGAAGCGAACAAGCTACACGAGAATATCAACCCCATGCTATTTCTCCCCAGCAATGGCGCCAGAGAAGAGCTTGCTAATCCCCAAGTGCCAGGAATTATCGTAGCAATTTCCAAAGATGGAAATGATAAGTATGAAGTGTCAAACCCACCAAGAGCTAAAGGTAAGATCAATATTCTCTATAAAAAGATCTGAATGATTACCAAACTTCCCTACCGGTAAAAATTCTTAAAAAATAGGATCTATCACATAATTTGCATAGAAATATTGTGTAAAAAGTTCAGAATTTTTGTACTATCCAGTAAAATCAGATAATTCATATACTAGACGCCAAACTTTTTGTTTTTGCACAGAATCAAACAAGCAAGTATCCACACTATCCCAAAGACTTTACTTGGCACTTTATTGAAATAAAAGGCACAAAACATGATTACTACAGTAGATTAATCATGTGACCACATCAAACCAGAAAGTAAAACTGTTTGGTTGTCTCCCAACCAGCGTTTTTCTTTAATGCCTTTTTAGCTAGGCATGATATTTCAATGATACTCTTCCAAGCCAAATTCCGATGATCATTATATTCATACTCTAAAAGATATAAGTTAAGTTCATAGATCGTTCTACAATTAATGTATATTAACCAATATCCAACTGAGAATATATAAGTGAAGCATACGAAGCATTCTACAAAGCCATACTCAAAAGATTTAAATGAAGCACAAAGAGCATTCTATAAAGCCATTCTCAAAAGATTTAGGTGAAGTGCATGAATCTTTCTACAAATCAATGAAGGACTAAATCATACTAGAAGTGAGCATAAAGGAAAAGACAAACACTAAAGACACATATTACGTGAACGAAACAAAAACCGAGTTATACCAATAATAGTTGAAGAATAAAGATGGGATGCCTTCCGAGGCATCCCCAAGCTTAGGTGCTTGAGTCTCCTTGAAATATTTACTTGGAGTTCCTTGGGCATTCCCAATCTTGAACTCTTGTCTCTACATATTCTTCTTATATCGATATCTCCTCGATCTTCGAACACTTTATTCACACAAAACTTAACAAAACCCTCGTGATATTCGTTAGTATAATAAAGCAGATTACAACTTTAAGTATTGTTGTGAACTCAGTCCAAATTCATATTAGCATTATATCTACTGTAGTCCAACTTCACCATGGTTCCTACCCCCGGAATAAGAGCCCTAGATTCATCAAAATAAGAGAACAATGAATAGAAAACAGAATCTATGAAAAACAGGAAAGTCTATAGTAATTTGGAAACTTCATATACTTCTGCAACTCAAACAATTCTGAATATTTAGGAAAAAAATTAAAATATTGCATAGAAGTATTGTGTCAAAGTTTCATAAACTTTTGACGTTCCACTAAAAAATGTAAATTCACACACTACATCCAAAGTTTCTATTTTTGCACTGCACACACCAAACAAGCAATCTAATCATCCTAAAAACAAATCTTGGCATATTATTTCTATAATACAACAGATATATACAAGGGGATAATTATTTTTCAGAAGCTTCCATGAAAAATTCTACATTGTTTCCATGAGCATGAACACAAGTGTTGAAGGTCGACCCTCACTTCTCCAATGCACAACCTTCCAATCACTTCTCTTTTTGAAAAACATCTTACGCATAAGAGGCAACTAAATCCTTTTGTGTTTTTCATTTTTTTTTGTTTCACCCACAACTAAAGAAAGCAACAAGGGGAAAAATCTATATAGGGAAGGATGTGAACAAGCACACACGAGAATCCCCAAGTGCCAGGAATTATCGTAGCAATTTCCAAAGGTGGAAATGATAAGTATGAAGTGTCAAACCCACAAGGAGCTAAAGGTAAGATCAATATTCTCTATAAAAAGATCTGAGTGATCACCAAACTTCCCTATCGCTAAAAATTCTTAAAAAATAGGATCTATCACATAATTTGCATAGAAATGTTGTGTAAAAAGTTCAGAATTTTTTGAATATCCAGTAAAAGCAGATAATTCATATACTCGATGCCAAACTTTTTGTTTTTGCATAGCATCAAACAAGCAAGTATCGACACTATCCCAAAGACTTTCCTTGGCACTTTATTGAAATAAAAGGCACAAAACATGATTACTACAGTAGATTAATCATGTGAACACATCAGAAAAGAAAGTAAAACTGTTTGGTTGTCTACTAACCAGCGTTTTTCTTTAATGCCTTTTTAGCTAGGCATGATATTTCAATGATACTCTTCCAAGCCAAATTCCGATGATCATTATATTCATACTCTAAAAGATATAAGTTAAGTTCATAGAGCGTTCTACAATTAATGTATATTAACCAATATCCAACTGAGAATATATAAGTGAAGCATACGAAGCATTCTACAAAGCCATACTCAAAAGATTTAAATGAAGCACAAAGAGCATTCTATAAAGCCATTCTCAAAAGATTTAGGTGAAGTGCATGAATCTTTCTACAAATCAATGAAGGACTAAATCATACTAGAAGTGAGCATAAAGGAAAAGACAAACACTAAAGACACATATTACGTGAACGAAACAAAAACCGAGTTATACCAATAATAGTTGAAGAATAAAGATGGGATGCCTTCCGAGGCATCCCCAAGCTTAGGTGCTTGAGTCTCCTTGAAATATTTACTTGGAGTTCCTTGGGCATTCCCAATCTTGAACTCTTGTCTCTACATATTCTTCTTATATCGATATCTCCTCGATCTTCGAACACTTTATTCACACAAAACTTAACAAAACCCTCGTGATATTCGTTAGTATAATAAAGCAGATTACAACTTTAAGTATTGTTGTGAACTCAGTCCAAATTCATATTAGCATTATATCTACTGTAGTCCAACTTCACCATGGTTCCTACCCCCGGAATAAGAGCCCTAGATTCATCAAAATAAGAGAACAATGCATAGAAAACAGAATGTATCAAAAACAGGACAGTCTATAGTAATTTGGAAACTTCATATACTTCTGCAACTCAAACAATTCTGAATATTTAGGAAAAAAATTAAAATATTGCATAGAAGTATTGTGTCAAAGTTTCATAAACTTTTGACGTTCCACTAAAAAATGTAAATTCACACACTACATCCAAAGTTTCTATTTTTGCACTGCACACACCAAACAAGCAATCTAATCATCCTAAAAACAAATCTTGGCATATTATTTCTATAATACAACAGATATATACAAGGGGATAATTATTTTTCAGAAGCTTCCATGAAAAATTCTACATTGTTTCCATGAGCATGAACACAAGTGTTGAAGGTCGACCCTCACTTCTCCAATGCACAACCTTCCAATCACTTCTCTTTTTGAAAAACATCTTACGCATAAGAGGCAACTAAATCCTTTTGTGTTTTTCATTTTTTTTTGTTTCACCCACAACTAAAGAAAGCAACAAGGGGAAAAATCTATATAGGGAAGGATGTGAACAAGCACACACGAGAATCCCCAAGTGCCAGGAATTATCGTAGCAATTTCCAAAGGTGGAAATGATAAGTATGAAGTGTCAAACCCACAAGGAGCTAAAGGTAAGATCAATATTCTCTATAAAAAGATCTGAGTGATCACCAAACTTCCCTATCGCTAAAAATTCTTAAAAAATAGGATCTATCACATAATTTGCATAGAAATGTTGTGTAAAAAGTTCAGAATTTTTTGAATATCCAGTAAAAGCAGATAATTCATATACTCGATGCCAAACTTTTTGTTTTTGCATAGCATCAAACAAGCAAGTATCGACACTATCCCAAAGACTTTCCTTGGCACTTTATTGAAATAAAAGGCACAAAACATGATTACTACAGTAGATTAATCATGTGAACACATCAGAAAAGAAAGTAAAACTGTTTGGTTGTCTACTAACCAGCGTTTTTCTTTAATGCCTTTTTAGCTAGGCATGATATTTCAATGATACTCTTCCAAGCCAAATTCCGATGATCATTATATTCATACTCTAAAAGATATAAGTTAAGTTCATAGAGCGTTCTACAATTAATATATATTACCCAATATCCAACTAAAAATATATAAGTGAAGCAGACGAAGCATTCTACAAAGCCATACTCAAAAGATTTAAGTGAAGCACAAAGAGCATTCTATAAAGCCATTCTCAAAAGATTTAGGTGAAGTGCATGAATCTTTCTACAAATGAATGAAGGACTAAATCATACTAGAAGCGAGCATAAATGAAAAGGCAAACACTAAAGACACATATTACGTGAACGAAACAAAAACCGAGTTATACCAATAATTGTTGAAGAATAAAGATGGGATGCCTTCCGGGGCATCCCCAAGCTTAGGTGCTTGAGTCTCCCTGAAATATTTACTTGGACTTCCTTGGGCATCCCCAAGCTTGAACTCTTGTCTCTCCATATTCTTCTTATATCGATATCTCCTCGATCTTCGAACACTTTATTCACACAAAACTTAACAAAACCCTCGTGATATTCATTAGTATAATAAAGCAGATTACTACTTTAAGTATTGTTGTGAACTCAGTCCAAATTCATATTAGCATTATATCTACTGTAGTCCAACTTCACCATGGTTCCTACCCCCGGAATAAGAGCCCTAGATTCATCAAAATAAGAGAAGAATGCATAGAAAACAGAATGTATCAAAAACAGGACAGTCTGTAGTAATTTCGAAACATCATATACTTATGTAACTCAAACAATTCTAGAAATTTAGGAAAAATTAAAAACATTGCATAGAAGTACTGTGTCAAAGTTTCATAAACTTTTGACGTTCCACTAAAAAATGTAAATACACACACTACATCCAAAGTTTCTATTTTTGCACTACACACACAAAACAAGAAATGTAATCATCCTAAAAACAAATCTTGGCACATTATTTTTATAATACAATGGATATATACAAGGGGATAATTATTTTTCAAAAGCATCCATGAAAAATTCTACATTGTTTCCATGAGCATGAACACAAGTGTTCAAGGTCGACCCCCACTTCTCTAATGCACAACCTTCCAATCACTTCTCTTTTTGAAAAACATCTTACGCATAAGAGGCAACTAAATATTTTTGTATTTTTCATTTTTTTTGTTTCACCCACAACTAAAGAAAGCAAAAAGGCAAAACAAAATCTATATAGTGAAGGAAGCGAACAAGCAGACACGAGAATATCAACCCCACGCTATTGCTCCCCGGCAACGGCGCCAGAGAAGAGCTTGCTAATCCCCAAGTGCAATGAATTATCCTAGCAATATCCAAAGGTGGAAATGATAAGTCTGAAGTGTCAAACCCACAAGGAGCTAAAGGTAAGATCAATATTCTCTATAAAAAGATCTGAATGATCACAAAACTTCCCTATTACTAAAAATTCTTAAAAAATAGGATCTATCACATAATTTGCATAGAAATATTGTGTAAAAAGTTCAGAATTTTTTGACTATCCAGTAAAATCAGATAATTCATATACCGGACGCCAAACTTTCTGTTTTTGCATAGAATCAAACAAGCAAGTATCCACACTATCCGAAAGACTTTACTTGGCACTTCATTGAAATAAAAGGCACAAAACATGATTACTACAGTAGATTAATCATGTGAACACTTCAAAAAAGAAAGTAAAACTGTTTGGTTGTCTCCCAACCAACGTTTTTTTTAATGCCTTTTTAGCTAGGCATGATATTTCAATGATACTCTTCCAAGCCAAATTCCGATGATCATTATATTCATACTCTAAAAGATATAAGTTAAGTTCATAGATTGTTCTACAATTAATACTCCCTCCATTCCTTTATCTAAGGTGCATTTTTTTTACAAATATTTCACAATGTAAGGTGTATTTGTTGTAATCTCACGTAATCCCTCTTCTACCCCTCCACCATCACATACATGGAAGGTAACACTCTCATGCTAAAATCAAGCCAACCAATTAATGCGTTCGTTGGTAGAAACTGCTTGTATCGTTAGTTAGGAAATGAATCCTAGCATCCCATGCGATCCCCTTTTTTCTGCATTTCCTCTCCCCGAGCATACAGTACGTCTCCTGTGTATCAAGGCCTTTCTCTAGCGAACAAAAAATTCCCAAACCACACCCTTTCTCTGCCACCATGGATGCTTTCACACTTGAGGAAGAAAGGATCAACACGTTGTTGCATGTTTTCAGCCAAGAGGATGATCCAGCTATGGAATTCTTCAGTGAGGTGCAAGAGACGGATGAGTCCTTAGGCCTGTTTAGTGAGGTAGAAGACCGCGGCCAGCGTATCGCCAAGGACTCCTCGCCTGCGTTGTCAAGCGATGTCAAGCTCGCCAGCCAGATTTTGCATGACGTGCCCATGGCCGATGTTGGTGGTGTCCAACATGCCGGGTTATTACGCACAAATGGTGCATGACATCCGGTTTGCAAGTTCTTCCAAGGCGGGAATCGTCACCGTCAACAAGGCCGTGGAGTGCGCGGCACTGGTATCCTACGTATCATCAGACGTAACTTTAATCATGGCATGTCAAGCAATGCGCGGCTCGACGACCTTTGGCGTAGCTATGGAATATCCGTCATGTCAAACACCATGACATAGTATGGGTTAGTTGCATTTATACCTTTGGTACTAAATTTAGTTCTTGTCATATGTGTACATGTATGACATCCCTTGTTCGAATTTGTAGCGCCTCGACTGGACGCATCGATCAAACAGAGCACAAGTATGGCGAAGACGACGATAAGAGTGATGTGTTGAATGGCAAGGCCATCAAGTTTGATGAGATCGATAGTGATCCCGAAACTATTGGTTTAGAATTTGAAGAATTGCAAGCTGCCAAAGCAAGTGAAGTGCATGTGCAACGATTTTATGTCCCAGATTCACTGCAAGACTCAGTACCCTCTGGGATGGAATCACATAGGGATTTCGTACTAAAGTCCTTGATGACATCATATGATCCGGAGATGATGAAGAAATGACCACGTAATCTACGGTGCAACTACTCTATGTTTAGCACTCGACGTTTGGTGTGATTTCATCAATTGTAATATTGCCCAAAATCTTTTCGGTATTGCTGAATATGTCAAGTGACATCGTACATTAATAATTCCATGAATGAAGTTTTCTTTCTGTTTGTTCTTGTTACTTGGGACATGCTACTCACAAAACAATGAACAAAGCATTTCCTGACAGTCGATGGGATGGAAGTAGTAAACATAGGAAAACAAAGAACATCGAGTTCGCTAAGATTAGTCCATGGCATGGACTAATAAACATCACAAAATTAAAAACAAGTTCGCTAAAATTATAAATAATGATAAAAGTATAGCATGAGTATGTTTAAATTCAGTACTGTATAATTATGAGAGTTCACTAGGATTATTAATGGAAACAAGCAATGACAAGTACTTCAAGCATCTGGAAGGGCCTCAATAGCAGCGACCACAACATCAGTATTGCACAGTAGTATGTCCGAAAGAAATTCGTGTGCCGCCAGAAATGACTTCCTCATGTGTGGAATCTTGTACCGGTTACCTCCTTTTTGCTTCAATACCTCACGCATGCAGGACTGTAGGGTAAGAAAAATACGGTTGCTTCTCTCAGCTGGGTATGTGTCATATGCTTTTTTCACCTACGCAACAATATCAACAATTTTACCGGGTGACATCTTCTCAAAAAGAGCCTGAAGTGCCGCGAAGAATCCTAAGTCAAGAATATTTAGATCAGGTGAGTTCGGCGGCTGACATGTAAGCCTAATGTCCCACCCGTCCGCTTGTGCCGCTGCACAAAACACACTGTCATTCATAGAAATATGAGTCTTTGCATTATCTTGCTGAATGTAAATTGTGCGTCCGCGTTCCAAAGCTAGCCACAAGGCCTTGATGGCAGGCAGAAGCTTGTTCACCATATAATCTCTACTGACATCCTTTGTCACCGATGGCAAAACCTTGGTTATCTCTTCCCCCCTCTCTCGGTAAGGGTAACGCCTCTTTGCAAAGTCCTGATATGTGAACGGCCAAATTCCAATCTTGCCATCAAATGTCATGACACCATGATCATCATAACGAGGCCTAGCTACAGCTGCCAAGAACATCACTTTCTCTATAAATCCTTTCCTCTGCATGCTGCGATAGGGTTCATCTTCATCGGGTGCCAAGTAGTAGTTCTGAGTACCTTTAGTGCAGTAGAACCACTTCATCTATATGGATGACATTGTACATGCCTTTAAATGTGGGTTCGTCGAGCACGCTTAGTTCATCCAACATGGATAAACAAAACCGAATCTGGCCTAGCTTGTTACCCTCGGTCAATGTGGATTTAATTGAGTTTGTATGACGCTTCAGTCTGCCCTCCTTCAACCTTCTCCATAAGGTTGTCTTCGCCATTTGAAGCTCATTGGAAAGATCTTTGAGTGTAGTTCTTTTGCTCAAATCAATCTATTTTATAGCATCCGAATCAAACGGTATCTTCTTGAGGCCACAAGTTTTTGCACTTTTGTTTGCAACTCCTTGAATACCACCAGCTCGCTTCCCTTTCAGCCATATGTTTTGCACAGTCCCGTAAGGAACTTGACAAAGTCCTGCCACTTCATAACTCACCCCTTGGGTTAGTACGCCTTGATTTGTCCGCTCTAATAGCATGGCATAAATTTCTTGTTTTTGATTGTCTGGGTACCATCTTCGCTTCCTTTTTTGTCTGCCATTTGAGCCTACTGAACATTCAGAACAAGAACTGAATTAAATAATGGTAACTTGAACAACCTTCAGTTAACATGCATGAACTAACTTTGTTAAGATATTAACACGAACTCAGTGTGACGGAATAGTGAGAATGACAAAAATTCATGGCCTAACTTAAATTATTGATGGAGTAGACTAACCATTGTTGTTGCCGTTGTCACCCACTTCAGCATGTACTCCATGATTACTCTCCGGAACAACATCCTTGTTCAAGTCCGCACGGATGCATGGGTTAACATTGCCAACAGGGCTGGTTGCATCACTACCACTGTCATTTACTCCTTCGGTTCGGTTGCCTTGGTTAACATTGCCGACGGGGCTGGTTGCATTATTGCCGCCGCCATTTAGCAAAGATTGAACAACTTCGGTATGGTCGTCTTGGCTAACATTGCCGTCGGGGCTGGTTGCATCAATGCCAGTACCACTCAGCGAAGATTCAACACCTTCGTTACGGCCGCCTTGCCACTTGGTGAGAGCCGGGCGCATTCTACCGTGACCAGCCAAGCCCAAGAGTCGACGACCACGTCGAGCGTCACTAGCATCCCAGATGGCATTGTCGTCACCTCCTCGGCCATGCCCGTTGACAGGACCAACAAGTAGCGCTGCACGCACGCGTTTAAGCACGACATCCTGTGCACTGCAAGCAAGCCTGAGGCCCGTGTACATACTGGCCTCTTCTTCTCCTTCCGAGCCATCGCATCCACAATCATCATCCACTCTGTGGCCAGAGTCGCTAGAGTCGTGTTTGGACAAAGGACGTGCCGCATCAACTCCTTCGTCACCAGTGGCGAAGTTCGCGAGATGGCAGGGAAAAATGATAGCCTTTCCCTGGATGAATACTTCACCGGTACGGCATGCACAAGAATCAATGAGAATACATTCGTCGTCAAAGAGATAGGCCCTGGTGGTACCAAGCCGGATCAACCCCGGATAGAAGGTCCGTCTACTCTTGCGTGACACCGTCGTGCAAAAGGACACCGACCACCACTTGTCCGGTTGACCTCGTCCACCGGCGCCTAGACGATTGACCTGTGCAAAAATTGTGATACAATGGGTCAAGTACTCGACGATCTCCATAATTGAAGAAGTACTGAATGCATACAGTACATACATGTGGCTGTGAAGACAGCATTGCATCCATTGTGTGGCCACGTCCACCGCCTCGTGCCCTCCGCCCCCACCGGCAAGTTCGCGGTGCCCGCGTCCGCGCCCCCACACTGCTTCGGCCGACATGCGTACGCCAAGTCGTCTATGCCCGGCAGCAGCACCTCGTGTGTGCTCAAGCAAGCCTACCTCATCATCGCCTTCGCGGCCGGCATGAAGTCCATTGCGCGGACGTCCGTCGTCGTCGCCGTCCCCATAGGAGTCATCGGAAACTAGCCAGTCATAGTTGTATTCAAGATCACAGGCCATGTCATCGTTCTCCTCAATTGATTCCCAATTAGGTGCTGGATGAAACTCCAGATCAGCCATTTTTTTTGGTCATGTACTGGAAGATGAGGGAAATGGAAAAACCAAGGGGACTTGACTCATTTTGTACACGAAATAATATTTAAAATTTTCATTGTGTTGGCGCCAAGTCAGTTCCCTCCATTTTCCTGATGGGCGCGCACGCTACTTGGGTATTCATTTTTGTATAAGAGGCAACGTAGTAATTAGGGTCCCTAATTTGCTGGGATACGCAGATGCATGTGTCATGCATGGCCGGCAGCAAATCTGCATTGAATGGTCAAATCAGTGGGAGCCTCACATAATTGATTTTCTACGTTCAACTAAAACCAAGGATACTTTTGTCCTTTATGCTCCAAAATTGGTTGCCTTGGTCACCGAGCTGGAAATAATGCACCTTAGATATCAGAACGGAGGGAGTATATATTAACCAATATCCAACTAAAAATATATACGTGAAGCACACGAAGCATTCTACAAAGCCATACTCAAAAGATCTAAGTGAAGCACAAAGAGCATTCTATAAAGCCATTCTCAAGATTTAGGTGAAGTGCATGAATCTTTCTACAAATCAATGAAGGACTAAATCATACTAGAAGCGAGCATAAAGAAAAAGACAAATACTAAAGACACATATTATGTGAACGAAACAAAAACCGAGTTATACCAATAATTGTTGAAGAATAAAGATGGGATGCCTTCCGGGGCATCCCCAAGCTTGAGTGCTTGAGTCTCCTTGAAATATTTACTTGGAGTTCCTTGGGCATCCCCAAGCTTGAACTCTTGTCTCTCCATATTCTTCTTATATCCATATCTCCTCGATCTTCGAACACTATATTCACACAAAACTTAACAAAACCCTCGTGATATTTGTTAGTATAATAAAGCAGATTACTACTTTAAGTATTGTTGTGAACTCAGTCCAAATTCATATTAGCATTATATCTACTATAGTCCAACTTCACCATGGTTCCTACCCCCGGAATAAGAGCCCTAGATTCATCAAAATAAGAGAACAATGCATAGAAAACAGAATCTATCAAAAACAGGACAGTCTGTAGTAATTTGGAAACTTGATATACATATGCAACTCAAACAATTCTGAAAAGTTAGGAAAAAATTAAAACATTGCATAGAAGTACTGTGTCAAAGTTTCATAAACTTTTGACATTCCACGAAAAAATGTAAATTCACACACTACATCCAAAGTTTCTATTTTTGCACTGCACACACCAAACAAGCAATCTAATCATCATAAAAACAAATCTTGGCACATTATTTTTATAATACAATGGATATATACAAGGGGATAATTATTTTTTAGAAGCATCCATGAACAATTCTACATTGTTTCCATGAGCATGAACACAAGTGTTCAAGGTCGACCCTCACTTCTCCAATGCACAACCTTCTAATCACTTCTCTTTTTGAAAAACATCTTCCGCATAAGAGGCAACTAAATCTTTTTGTATTATTCCTTTTTTGTTTCACCCACAACTAAAGAAAGCAAAAAGGGAAAACAAAAACTATATAGTGAAGGAAGAGAACAAGCAGACACGAGAATATCAACCCCACGCTATTGCTCCCCGGCAACGGCGCCACAGAAGAGCTTGCTAATCCCCAAGTGCAAGGAATTATCATAGCAATTTCCAAAGGTGGAAATGATAAGTATGAAGTGTCAAACCCACAAGGAGCTAAAGGTAAGATCAATATTCTCTATAAAAAGATGTGAATAATCACCAAACTTCCCCAACTCTAAAATTTCTTAAAAAATAGGATCTATCACATAATTTGCATAGAAATGTTGTGTAAAAAGTTCAGAATTTTTTGACTATCCGGTAAAATCATATAATTCATATACGGGACACAAAACTTTTTGTTTTTGCACAGAATGAAACAAGCAAGTATCCACACTATCCCAAAGAGTATACCTGGCACTTTATTGAAATAAAAGGCACAAAACATGATTACTACAGTAGATTAAGCATGTGAACACATCAAAAAAGAAAGTAAAAGTGTTGGGTTGTCTCCTAACAAGCATTTTTCTTCAATGCCTTTTTAGCTAGGCATGATATTTCAATGATACTCTCCCAAGCCAAATTCCAATGACTATTATATTCATACTCTAAAAGATATAAGTTAAGTTCATAGAGCGTTCTACAATTAATATATATTAATCAATATCCAAACTCAATATATATAAGTGAAGCTCATGAAGCACTCTACAAAGCCATACTCAAAAGTTTAAGTGAAGCACAAAAAGCATTCTATAAAGCCATTCTCAAAAGATTTAAGTGAAATGCATGAATCTTTCTAGAAGTCAATGAAGGACTAAATTGTACTAGAAGGGAGCGCAAAGGAAAAGACAAACACTAAAGGCACATATTATGTGAACAAAACAAAAACCGAGGTGGACCAATAGTTGTTGAAGAATAAAGATGGGATGCCTTCCAGGGCATCCCCAAGCTTAGGTGCTTGAGTCTCCTTGAAATATTTACTTGGAGTGCCTTGGGCATCCCCAATCTTAGTTCATAAAGATGGGATGCTTTTCGGGGCATTCCCAAGCTTAGGTGCTTGAGTCTCCTTGAAATATTTACTTGGAGTGCCTTGGGCATCCCCAGCTTAGTCCGGGTTAGTTCTAATAAAATCACACCAAAATCATATAGAATTATTGTAAACATGGCATGAATACTTCATAAATTATAAATACATTGGAGATGTATTAGGGTCCCAAACATGATCACCACCGATAACAGCACGCGGTTCACCATCAGAACTTTCATGCAATACTGTTAAGACATCGGTACCATAATCTGGTTTGCCTCGGTTGCACCCAGGAGCAACAGATGGGTGGAGAGGGAAAATTCTAAAGTGCTAAGGGGCCTCAAGATGAGAACTTTCGATAAGTTGCACATGCACGGAATGCGCTGGATTGACAAACTATCGGCGGTCTTTGGTCGATCAGGACGATGACAAATCGAGCCGCTAGCGAGACACCCTTTTCCCTGGTCTACGGGGCAGAGGAAGTTCTCCCAACAGAACTCACGTATGGGTCACTAAGAGTGTAGGCTTTTTATAAGGACCAGCAAGAGAGGTTACACCCTGAGGAAAATGTCTCTTGGCCACACTACACACTGCTAGGTACCAGCAGGCCTTGTGACCATACCATTCCCGCCAAGTGTGCGCTAGGATTGTTGAGGAAGGCGACCTTGTCCTTCAACGAATTCAGTCCGCGAAGGGATCAGATGAGTTGATGCCAAAGTGGGAAGGCCCTTACCGGGTGGTATGAGTCACCAGGCCCTATGCAGTCCGCCTGGAGACCAAAGATGGCACCCCGGTGCAAAAATCATGGAATATCGAAAATCTTCGAAAATTCTACCCATGATACGTGGTAGCCATGCTCCCCGACAACCATTTTTGTGCAAGTCTCACAACAATGCTTGTAATCCTCTATACAAAGCCATATGATGACCCCGTGCGTAGTCAGTGAAACTTGATTCACCGCAATTTCCTTTTCTCAAGTACATATTTGGAGTATGTTCGTTGGCTAAACGTTGTGTTAGATCGTTGCCAATAGGGAACCTTTACCGAAGCACGCCATCCCTAGCACCCACCGCCTTTCTCTTCTTTATTTTTCTCAAAAGAGAGCAGGGTCTTCCCCTTCGTGCACAAGCCATCCTTGGGGAGGAGGAGTGGCAAGTATAGGGGATACGTTCAAAGCAGCCACCCCGTGGCAAGGAAGCCAGTAGAATAAAGAAAAGATAAGTAAAACTCTTCCCTGCCACAAAGTTACCACCTCCATGAAGGGCTCACGTGCGGTTAGGTCCCTGGCTGAATTGTTGTGCACCGGGAAGTTGGATGCATGCCCAACACCCCGAGTGGCCGCGATGATGATAACAAGTTCATTTTGTCCTTAGAAGCGTCCCACGGCAAAGAAGTAGACACCGGCAAACACCCCCATTTGAGCACTGAGTTAAAAACTACAAACTAGCGTGCGTATATGCAAGGAGGAAAACAGATTCCTACAACTCAGTGGCACCCAACGTTGTCCTTTGATTATATTTCAGGATTACATAGGGCACCACTTAATTACAAAAGGAGGATGCCAAGCTAGGCTTAAACACAGAAGGAGGGCACCAATCCCGGCAACAGTGGCGGAGGGGACGAGTCAGAGTATGACTTCCTTTAACGTCCCCGCCGATCCCCGAGGAGGAAAATACTCTGACTTGACGACGGTGGCGGTGGCGGCAAGTTGGAGTACGATTTACTCTACGACCCCATTGGCTGCCGGCAGAAGACCTACCAATATTATGTGACCATTGATCCAGAAACAAGGTCCCGTAGATGGAACCACATTCCCAAATCCCTAAAATCCTAGCTACGACTCCTCTTGCTCGATGTCGAAGGTGATGTTGTCATCACTGCTATCACCAGAGGAGTCGTAGTCGCTCCCGCTTGAGCTCTTCGTGCAGCACTCCAGGCGGACGCCGGACGCCCCGAAGATCTTCACGAAGAGGGTAGCAGCGCCATCCAACCTAAAGTGGAGGAGATGCACGATGCCTGGGACACAAGAGCGAGCGAACAACGTCCACCCCCATGTCAGGAACATGGCACTGCTGACGCAGAGGTTGAAAGCCACCCTGGAGGGGCCATTATGGTAGTCGTGCGCCCGCAGCCACAACCCTCGGTACGGGTTCCCCTCCATGGTCCTAGAAAATGGGTTGGGGAGGCACAACTAGCTTCGGGGGTGACAAGGAACCACAACAATGAACTCATGCACCTCCACCCTCGCATGGATCCATGCATGAGATTGGGGGAGGGGTGCACCACCATGGCCGTCGTCGCGCCCACCGCGTGCCGATGGAGTCATCCGACCGCCACGAACCCTGTGGGCTGGCCAAGCCGCCTCCCCATGACCCGCAAATGCTAGCCAACCACAGGAGCTGGACCCCACTCCCATCGTCGTCAAAACGATCTGCATTGGGCTTTGTGGAGTACCCCTTGCGGCACCGCCCGATCTATGAGCACGTTCACGGCCCCTCATCTTCTCGGGGGAATCACAGTGGATGAGGTGGAAAAATGTGGGTGGTAGAGAAGACGGTAAAAGGAGAACTGAGAGCCAGGGGATGTGGATGGGTAGCGGGTGCCTTCGGTACCTTCATCCATCTTTATAGGACAGGGGAACAAGAATGATGAACCCTTTGCAGCCCGGGCTAGAAGTGCACGGGACGTTAGCCAGCTTGGGCGACAACCCCTCTCGACCAATACCAGGGCTCCCGCGCAACACGCATCGCACGGGACGCAGCTAATGAGTTGGAGGTGCACAAGTGTCACTAGGAAGCCTAGGGGGACGATTGTTTGCTGCTAGGTGAACCACTAGGTTGTCCTTTTGCTTACCCATGTGTGACTCCATGCGAGAACACGTGGCACGAGGGAAGCGAAACCCACAGCCGTCCATGATGCGACGTGGCTGCGCGACCCTTGCTGCAAACGCCCCGCTCCTCCACTCCCCGTCCCGCTATTACTGCGCATCGTGGGTTGTAACACCCCGTTACGCCTGGCGGGATCTAGACTGGCCCCACAGACCAACACTAGTCTTTCCTGCGCACTTTGTCCTCACTAGTGCGCACCCGGGACCAACTTCCTGGTCGGTCACCCATCCGAGAATCGCTCCAAGCCAAGCACACTTAGCTTTGGAGTTCTTTTCAAGTTGGCTCCCAGAAAAGAAGGAATTCCTTGTTGATATGAGTAGTCTATCATTCCTATTAAGCCAGGCTCTCACATACACCCCCACTCAAAAGAATCTCATCCCGAGATTTTGAAGTCGTCGGGAAGAGCATGGGGTACTCTAGTTGAAGACGATCTTCTCTTTCCCATGTGGCCTCCTTTTCGGAATGGTGTGACCACTGAACCTTGAGAAACTTGATGTTTCGATGCCGAGTTGTACGCTCAGCTTGATCAAGAATACGAACAGGGTATTCTCGATATGTAAGGTTATCTTGGAGATCAAGCGCTTCGTGGTCTACTTCATGGATAGGGTCCGAGAAGCAACGCCTGAGTTGCGAGACGTGGAAGACATCACAAACCTTGGAAATATGCGGCGGAAGTTCCAATTGGTAGGCAATTTCTCCTCGTTTAGCAAGAATGCGAAAGGGTCCAATGTAACGAGGAGCCAACTTGCCCTTGGTACCGAATCGATGGGTACCCTTCAAAGGTGTAACCCGAAGGTAAGACTTCTTGTCAACTTCATAGGTCACAACCTTATGATGGCGATCATATTGGCTCTTTTGACGAGATTGGGCTGTTTTCAACTTTTCATGAATAATGCGAACTTGCTCCTCTGCATCCTGGATCATATCCGTGCCAAAGAGTTGCCTCTCTCCGGTTTCTCACCAGTTAGAGGTGTTCGACACCTTCGTCCATAGAGAACTTCAAAAGGGGCTTTGCCCAAGCTTGATTGACGACTATTGTTATAACCAAATTCGGCAAATGGAAGATATTTCTCCCAGTTCATACCGAAGGATATAACACAAGCTCGGAGCATTTCTTCGAGGATTTGATTGATTCGCTCAACTTGACCACTTGATTGCGGGTGGAAAGCAGTGCTAAAGGATAGATGAGTCCCCATAGCGGTTTGAAAACTTTCCCAAAATCGGGAAGTAAATATACTTCCACGGTCTAAGTTAATCTCCAATGGAACACCATGAAGAGAGACTATTCGAGAAACATATAACTCCGCTAGCTGACTAGCAGCTATACTCTCATGAACAGGAAGAGAATGAGCCACTTTGGATAGGCGGTCAATGACCACAAAGATAGCATTATTCCCTCTCTTGGTCCTGGGAAATCTGGTAATGAAATCCATACCGACCTTATCTCATTTCCATTCGGGAGTAGCTAAGGGCTGAAGGGTGCCAGCAGGCCTTTGATGTTCTGCTTTCACGAGACGACAAATGTTGCAATTAGCAACGAACTGGGCAATTTCTCTCTTCATCCTAGTCCACCAGAACCTCTGGCGTAGGTCCTGATACATCTTGGTACTACCCGGATGAATTGTGAGAGGAGAATCATGAGCCTCCTTAAGGATCAGCTGTCTTAAGCATGTGCTCTTGGGAACCACCAACCTGTTCTGGAAGAACACAACACCCTCATCGTCCTTGGAGAAATGTTTAGCGTTTCCGCTAGCAATATTCTCCTTGATCCGTGATATACCCTTATCATACTTATGGACAGCTAATATTTGATCCTTAAGATTAGGTTTCGCCGCCAAGTTGGATAGGAATCCTTGAGAAACAATGTGAAGGTATACTTTCCGAAATTCCTCATGAAGAAGTGGTTGACCTTGTTGTAACATCAAGTTGTTACAATAAGACTTATGACTTAGTGCATCCGCCATAACATTGGCTTTCCCCAGGGTGTAAGTTATCCCTAAGTCGTAATCTGTAATCAACTCAACCCACCATCTTTGCCTGAGATTCAAATCCGGCTGGGTGAAAATATATTTCAGACTTCGGTGATCAGTGTAAATTTCGCAACGATTACCCAAAAGGTAATGTCATCGGGTTTTCAGTGCATGGACCATAGCTGCAAGCTCAAGATCATGTGTTGGATAATTATCCTCATGTGGACGCAATTGTCGAGATGCATATGTAATCACATGTCGATATTGCATGAGAATGCAACCTAGTACTTGTCGCGAGGCGTCGCAATAGATAACAAAGTCCTTAGAGAAATCTGGTGGCACCAGAACAGGATCAGAGGTCAGCCGTCTTTTCAACTCCTGAAAACTTTGCTCGCATTGTGGAGTCCACTCGAACTTTTTATCTTTCTTGAGGAGTTCAGTCAGAGGTTTCGCAACCTTGGAGAAATTCTCGACAAAGCGGTGATAATAGCTCGCTAAGCCAACGAAACTCCGAACTTGCTTAACCGATTCAGGTTGAGTCCAATATAGGACAGCCTAAACTCTCTTGGCATTGAAAGCAATACCTTTACAAGAGATCACGTGTCCTATATAGGTCACTTCTGGCAACCAAAATTCACACTTGGAGAATTCGGTATACAGACAGTGCTCTCAAAGTTTCATCAATACCAGCCTTAGATGCTCGGCATGTTCCTGTTCATTCTTCGAGTAGATGAGTATGTTGTCAAGGTAAACTATGAAGAATTTATCCAAATACTCCATGAAGATCGAATTCATCAAGTGAGAGAAGGTGGATGGGGCATTGGTTAAACCGAAGGACATAACGGTGTACTCGTATTGGCCATAACGAGTAACAAAAGCCGTTTGGAATGTCCCTGTTTCTAATTCTGATTTGATGGTATCCCAACCACAAATCCATTTTGGAAAAGACATAGGATCCAACGAGTTGATCATACAAATCGTTGATCCTAGGGAGCGGATACTTGTTCGTTATGGTGACCAGATTCACTGGCCGATAATCCACAACCATCCGATCCGATGCATCCTTCTTCTTGACGAAGAGGACGGGACAAGCCCAAGGAGAAGTACTAGGATGGATGAAACCTTTCTTCAAAGCTTCATCTAGTTGGATCTAAAGTTCAGCTAGTTCTAAGGGTGCCATCTTATAGGGTCTTCTGGCTATTGGGACAGTCCCTGGGATGAGCTCTATCACAAACTCAACATCTCTGACAGGTGGAATTCCTGACAGTTCTTCTGGAAAGACATCCGGAAAATCACGGACTACCGGAATATCTTCTAATTTTGGAAGAGGGCTAGCATTGAGGGAATAGAGTTGGCGCTTGGTTGTTCGAGTGGAGACATTAACTATCTCACCCGATGAATGTGTAAGTTGAACATTCCTAGTATGAGTATCAATCTTAGCATAGTGGGCTTTCATCCAATCCATGCCTAAGATGATATTGATGTCCGAAGACTTAAGGGTTATCAAAGATGCTAGGAAGACTAGCCTATCCACCAGAATCTCATTATCATGGCTCACTCTAGAAGTTTGCCACTTTGAACCAGGAGTCTAAACTACTAAAGGAGTAGGCATATGACAAAAAGACCTGTTATGCAACTGTGCATAACTTTCTGAGATGAAAGAATGAGATGCCCCAGTATCAAATAGAATAGATGTTGGATGGCTATTGACAAGGAGCATACCTAGGATAACATCAGGATCCTCAAGGGCTACCTCAGCATGAACATAGTTCACTCGTCCACGAGCAGGAGTTGGCTTCACATAGAAAGCTTTTCCCGGCTTCCCACGTCCAGCCGGCTTGGCATTGTTCTGAGGACACTCACGGGAGTAGTGTCCTAGTTCCCCACATTTGTAGCAGACCACGGTGGCCCGGGGAGCAACATTGGTAGGAGGACCTCCAAATGTCCTAGCTGGAGGGTTGGACTGAGCTAGGTGAGGCACCTGGAAGGATGGCCTCGCGGTGTACCTTGGCGGCAGAGCTGCATTGGGCACCCACACCCAGCGTTTGTTGGAGCCCAAGCTAGATGTGGGGCTGAAGTCATGGTTGTGCTTCCTCATGGCCTCATAGTCAGTCTGTCCAGACTCGACATTGATAGCCTTGTTGACGAGAGCCTGGAAGGTTGTGCACTCATGCAGGCACAGATCTGGACGGAGCTCAGGATTAAGTTCCCTGTGGAACCTAGCCTGTTTCTTGGCATCGGTTGAAACTTCCTCCGGAGCATAACGAGCAAGATTGCCAAACTCATGGCTATAGGCATCCACTGACAGTCTGCCCTGGGTGAAAGCACAAAATTCCTCTCTCTTGCGATCCATCAGCCCTTCCGGGATGTGATGTGTACGGAATGCCATGCTGAATTCTGCCCAAGTTGGTGCGGGGCCTGCAGGACGCATGACTTCATAATTTTCCAACCACAGATTTGTGGGTCCTTCTAGAAAGTAGGTAGCAAAGGTCACCTTGTTGGCCTTAGATACATTAGCAGCCCGGATCTTACGGAACATGCTGGTCAGCCAATCATCTGCATTGAGTGAGTCGATCGAATGATGATACTTGGGTGGGCATACCTTGACGAAGTCACCGAGGGACACACCATCATTGTGATCATTGCCGGGAGCACACGCTGTGTTATTCTCAATTCGTTCTAGCAGCCTGTTGGTCTCCCTTTTGTTCTGCTCAGCTTCAAGCATCGCTTCTTCCAAAGAGGGCGCATGTGGCAGGTTCTCTTGCCTTGGCTGGCTTCCCTCGCCATGCTCAGGGGCAAGCACGGGGTTATTCCTAGTTGCCACCATCCTGGGAAAACAAACCTACCATAGAGGACATCAACTCTAAGACATGAGATAAGGAATGTACTAGACAACATGGCATGCAGAGTAACACCCAAACAACATGGTAATAACAGCTGCCATATGAACACCATGATTCATACACACCATGACAAAGTTTAGTACAAGCCCAAGGTGAATACAAACTACAGAGAGATGACACAACTCATCGGAGGCATTACTAGCTTCCTATACATTATCTATCTACACCTCCGGAACTTAACACTCAACCTCAGTCATATCCCACAAGACACACAGGACTGTGGCGGTACGACTACTACCATACTAGTACTAACATCCACGCACTCAAGCATCACCGTAGAATGCCTCATACAGGTTACCCCCATGACCCGAGAGCTGACTTGAGGATCCGGAAACACTCTAGCCTGTGATCCCTGGAAACCGTAAGGACACGGATGTGGCCTTGGTCCCCTTGTTGGCAGCAACAGAGGTCCTCGAAGAGGGGTGATGCGTCCAACATCGGGCCAGTCTACGCGTGCTGGCAGATGAGTCCGCGATGGGTTTAGCATCTCCAAATCTCCATAGCCTGTCTGCATGACAGGTGCCAACTGCGTCAGGGCTGTCCAAAGACGTTCACGAGTAGCATAAATCTCCATGCGAAGGGCATGTGCATCACGATCCCTGTTCTCCAACATCTGAGCGGTCACCTGCAGCCTGCGGTCGTCATGAGAATGATCATAGTAGGCTGCGCTAAGATAGCCATCCTCTCCTCCCATGGAAACAGGAACATAACAGAACTCTGTGTTCTGAAGCAGACCATGGTGAAACCTCATGATAGTCAACATGGTGTAGGCGGCCTCCTGAACTGCAATGTCTATGGTGACACCTACTCCATAAGTCTAGTGAAGCGGCTCTACAGCTCCAGGATAGGAAGGATAAATCCTAACAGTACACAAATACTGGCTCTGGTTGAAATCTCGATACTGTTCCTCCACTGTGTACTCTGGGTACCAATGATAGCCAGCCTCCAACATAACTCTAACCAACATGGCCGTGTGACCCGGTACATCGATGCACCTGGTCAGACGGACCACCTGACGAGAAGGACGAGGGGGCATCTGAAACAGAGAATGATGCAAAGACATTAGAGACTCTAGCAAAAATTAGACAGCATAACGGCTCTAATTGCTCAAAAAGGATTTTGAGACAACTACAAAAGAATGGAAAAACATAACTATTCGACTTTCTAGACTCAAATCTCTTCTCCATCTGTTTGTCACACCAACAATACTCAAGTACCGACATACACTTGCAAACAAGCTAGCTATTAGTCCATGGTTAGTAACTCGTCATCCTAAGCAATAGATGAGAAGCCTAGTTCTTATCCCCGTAGAAAAGATGAGAATGACTCAGAATAGAATAACTTGGGAAGAGGAGTAAAAAGAGCCTTATGTTCCCTTTGACAATCAATTCCCGTACTTTGCTATAGTGTTTCTAGACTCAACTTCGACCGGTTTGGCTTGGTAGTCCTACAGTCAGTCAGGCTCTGATACCAATGTTGTCGGGACCCCGATCCTAAGTCATATGAATCCAGACTGCAACATATCACATCACTTTGCGGCCTCATGCATGGTAAGCTCCACGGCTGCAGCCTTACCTTAGCCGGGACCGTTTGCGTCTTTTGGCTCACGTATGTGAACATGTCGCTGGCAATCAAACGATAGAGAACCCGGGACGACATGACTAGTCATAGAACCCAAGCGGCACATCCATACGGAAACAGGCATACGTAACCCAACAATGCAGGTGTCAGCCTCAAGCGTGTGTAGACGATTCATAGCAAGCTACAAGGACTCCATTACGTCGGGAGACATAAATGCCATCACCGCATGTAGACAAGTCGTAGCAGGCTACAGGGACTCCATTACACTGCGAGACATTTCATCGAAGGGACAGACACAGCAGCAAGGAAGGATACATGTCGGTGAGTCAATGTGTCCAGAGCAGTAGCAAGCTACCAAGGCTCGATGGAAGCAAAAGGAGGCAATTTCCTGTAAAGAGTACTACTAAAGGCGCACGACTAGGTGTCGGATCCCATACATACCGTTGCACGTCACAAGTACGCATGACATGCCCGATATGCATAGATACAACCATGGCATCACAACATAACCATACAACAACTTTTATTTAAGGGGCTCAGACGAGCCTTGCATAACATGTTCTTATAGATAGGGGTCACATGACCCGACACTCAAGTCATACAAACAAGTCATACAAACCAAGCGGAAGCATAAGCTGTCTGAGTATAGACGGATGAAAGGGTAAAATGGCACATGGCTTGACTATCTACAGCCCGCCACAGGGCATAAGGTCGTAGCTGGGACACCAATTGTTCGACATCGTCGACATCTAGATAGAATCCACTTGATGGGTCCTGGGTCTCATCTGCAACATTTATTAACCAAACGTGAGTACAAACGTACTCAGCAAGTCTTTAAAACAGACCTAGTCTATTCATGCTCATGTATCAACAAGGGGAGTGGTGGAGTTTATGCAGCAATGCCAGCTTTGACTCATGGCTAACGTACACTACACCATTTTTAGCTCTTTGTTTAGACTTACTTATCGCACACGAGTCCACTAACTCCATGACAATACACCACCATGGATTCACTTCCCTCTCCTGGGAGAGTGCCATCCACGGTACTCACACTTTTCTTGATATTTTTATGAGTATCCATTTGATTATCTATGAACAACATAAGTTTTCCAAGTAGTCCATATCCGAGGACGCGGCTATTCGAGTAGTTCCATACCCTGCAGGTGTGTACTTCTTCACACACGCTCTTGCCACTTATCGCCATGTGCTCTTAAAACCATGCACCTCGGCAACCTTCACGCGAAAGCCGAGCGAGGGAGTCGACCACAACCATCAATCACATAAGACCTCTAGTCCAGGCTATCGCCTATTTGAGACTGAACCCGCACGGAAGTTCGGCCGAAGTTTCCTCTATAGCCCCAAATGATGTGCGCAGGGTTCCCAAGCCCACCATTCGGATGACCCTTGGTACATCGTGCCACTGCCTACCACGTCGTAACCCACCCCTAGGGTCAGCGCTACACACGGCCTCCAGCATGCTATAAACACCAGAAACTACATGCAAATCCTGGACTAAGGACTAAGCGGTTGAAAAGTCGAGAGGGTCAATTAAGTATCCCAACGTGCGGTAGTAACTAGTCTTGGATTACAAACACGGAACTCAGTTCCTAAGAACGGTCCCAATGAGACAACCCGCTATGTACTCCTACATAGCCTCTCATCGCAACCTTTACCAACTCGGTTTCATCTTAAGCCTATCACATCAGAACATCATTATTTCACTCCAGTTCATCACCCAGATGAATCGCACCTGACACAACTCTAAGCATAGCAAGCATAGCAGGCAAAGTAAGCTAAGCACATCATGGCACAAGCATCTACCAGGTATGCTAGGTTGCAAGGTTTAGCTATTTACTGTGACAATGATAGGTCATGAAAAAGAATAGGTTCATCTACCATGTATGACAAACAAGGGAACATTTGTCCTAATGCAATAAACAAGAGCAGGAGCGAGAGAGTGGGATGTTATCGGAATGATCAAAGTGAGTTGCTTGCCTTGCTGGGTAGCAGAAAGGTTCTCTCGTTCGTTGGAATACTCGGGGGTATCCTGAGAAGCTGGGCCTACCGCAATGCAGATAAATAACAATCAATACACGCAAGTGCAACAATATGACGCTACCGCAATCTCCATTTCATATTCCATATATTAACCTATTAGTAAATGTTAATGTTCATGTACATAGGTTTCTCTAACATAAATTATAATAGCACCATTAGATTCATTGGGTTTTTCTAATAAATTTTCATATATAAATTATTTTTATATGAGTTACAGATTAATTTATATGAATTTTTGAAGTTTTAAACATTTTCTAGAATTATTTTAACACAAGAAATTCCTTTATTACATCAGCCTGACGTCATCATCGCGTCAGCAGGTCAGCTGACCGGTCCAGGTCAAACCTAACATGCAGGGCCTGCACGTCAGCGACACACGACTAATCCCTGCACTGACTATGGTTTGACCCGCATCTGGGGCCCACTGGTCAGTGGCTGGGGGGCTAATTAGCAGGGGGATTAGCTCGTGATGGCCTTCCACATTAGCACGCCGGAGGCCAGCTGGTGGCGACCAAAAACACGGCGGCGACTCGCCAGACTTGTGCATCCAGTGGCCATTTGGCATGCGAAGGGCACCAGAAGGTAGGCCGCGCATGCGTGAGTATAACGAAGTAGCAGAGGGGGCTCGGGGTCACCAGAGACAACGGCCACGTCGAGATTGGTGGCGGCGATGGCTTGGGTAGGACCGGCTACTGTGCTAGAGGGCATGAGGAAGCAGGGAGAGGGGGAGGAGCACCAGCGTCTCACCGTGGTTCCAGTAGAGGCGACGGCGAGGTCGGGGGAGGTCTAGACGGGGCGAATCGTCACGGTGGAGCTCCGTTGGCCGGCAGGGAAGAAACGGCGGTGGCGCATTGTGGAGGGCTCCCGGCGTCGACTAGCTTCACGGGGAGGACGAGGGGGTCACTGCGGGGCTGTTGGGGGGCTAAGAAGGGTGCGAGGGTGGCTAGAACTACGGCGGCACGGCGGCGACGAGCTCGTCCATGGCGGGCAGAGAGGGGGATAGCAAGAGAGAGAGAGATCGCGAGGGGGAGATGGAGAGGAGAAAGAGGCCATGGCGAGGAGGCCTTGAGCTGGCGCTCTCCGAGCCCTCCAGGCCAGCGGCCAGGCAGGGAGGAGGTGGGCGGAGTGTGCCCGTGCGCGGCGAGTGCACGCCCCTGTCCTCTTGGCGAGAGGACAGGGATGACTGGCCATGGGCCAGTGGGCCAGCTCCCCCTGGGCCTCTGCCCTTTTTCTTTTCTTTCTTTCTGATTTTCTATTTCTGACATTTGTTTTATTTCTTTTTCAGGTACAAATGCTTTGATAAAATATCCCAAATATTTATAATATCAAGTTTGAATATTTCAAACTCCAATAAAAAGTTTCAGGATATTTTGAAATATAAAGTATTGATAATGCTTTATTTGGCATTTTTAGAGGCTTTGTTATTTATTTTTAAATTGCTATAATTGTTCAAATGTTTAAAATGGCCCCTCATATATTCATGTCCATATTTATCAGACATAGGGAACATTTTTATTGGCATATTGAGTTTGTTGAGTTTTCAAAACTTTTAATTAATTTGATTCCAATGTGAGCTTAAGGATTCTTTTAATCCCCATTTCATGTTGATGCAAAATTGAAACATGATGCACACACATGCTGTCCTATGACAACTAGCTAGGGATGGGACAACTCACCCCCACTCATAGGAACCAACGTCCTCATCGGCCCATCAGGAACGTTCCCTTTTGGTACACGTATGCACGTCCAGTCCGGCACATGTGCCATGCTATGTGCCACGACAGGCCACACACGCCATGAGCGACATGCCCGTGCACCTGACCCAGGTATGCCTGTCTAACCGCAAGGGTCAGCTCTGATACCAATTATAACACGCCATTACGCCTGACGGGATCTTGACTGGCCTCATAGACCAACACTAGTCTTTCCTGCGCACTTTGTCCTTCACTCATGCGCACCCGGGACAAACTTCCCGATCGGTCACCCATCCTAGAATTGCTCCAATCCAAGCACGCTTAACTTTGGAGTTCTTTTCGAGTGGGCTCCCGGAAAAGAAGGAATTCCTTGTAGATATGTGTAGTCTATCATTCCTATTAAGCCAGGCTCTCACATGGGTAGGGTCAACAAAAGCAATCATAAACACCAGGAAATGCGGCCGCTCACACTCGAGCACTTTTTTGGGCCTAGCCCAACAACGCTGCCCACAGGCCTGTATGGCCCATGCTCGGGGCTACTCTCAGTGTACTAAGAACTGGGGGCTCTTCGTACCCAGACTTGTGCACGAGCGACCTCTGCCCGCGAACCGGCAAGTCCGTATCGGGCTCACGTCGAACCCCAAGAGATGGGGGGAAACAAAGCGGTGATCCCCTCGGGCAACGAAGCCGCCCGCAAGCAGCACCCGGCAAGATCTGAGCCTGCCAAACCACCGGTCTACCTCACCAGGGAGCTGATTGTCTACATCAGCTGAGGTGTCGGGCGGTCAGGAGGGCAGACGGAGTTGTCTCGGGAACATGGCCCCTACGGAGCGCCTGTGGCAGCTTTATTGACACCTGTCTGGTGGCGTGGCACAAGAATAGGAGGTAGATAGGTAAACGGCACAGAAGGAGAGGCAATCCTTACCGAGAAATGTTGCCAGCGCGCCACCTCACGGTGTATTCAATGCGCCTGTCCCAGTCTATCAGAAGTAGGTATTTTCCACTACCCGCCCTGACAGGCAGTCCCAGTAGCGGCAGTACGCATTGTATTCGTAGGAAAAGACCATTATAACCATTGAGGTGACCCCTTGGACTATAAAAGGAGGCCCATCGCTACCTTTACAAAGGTCGACACTTTGTTCAATTGTATGCGTAGCTGAGCCTCTCGAGCATCCTTGTCGGGTTGCTACGCATCTATACTTGGACTCGCATTCTTGTCGAGTTTTATGCTTACGAGCGGCCTGAACCTATATAAACCCCTGCATGCAGATTGTTCGACTGATGCTCTTCGCGCATTGGGAGCCCCCCTACTGAACCGAAGAGGGGCCCCGAAGGTCCCAAAGATTGTCATCCCAAAAATCATCCTTATTAGAGCATTGTTCCAATGAGGAAAGAATGATGGAGACTATGATTCCCCCACAAGTCGGGAGGAGACTTCCAAACGAAAAATGAAAATGGGGGAGGCCAAATGAGCCCCCCCCCCCACACACATCAAAAACAGAAATTAAATGACAAAAAAAGAGAGAAGGGACTTTTCTACTATCCTTTACCATACTTATGCCTCAAAGTGGCACCATGTTCTTCATACAGAGAGTTTCCGGCTTTGCCACTTCCATGGCTTGTATATTCCGATGACGGGCTTCCTCAAATGTCAGAGGTCTTCATGAGCAAGCCAGTTGGATGCACACCCACTTATCTTCAATTGAGCTTTCATACACTTATAGCTCTAGTGCATCATTTTCATGGCAATCCCTACTCCTTGCATTGAAATATGTTGATGGGCATCTCCATAGCTCGTTGGTGTGCCTAGTTGATGTGAGACTATCTTCTCCAGCTTTTACCTGACATGGACACCGTGCTGCTTAACATTTGTATTGATGTGGTGAAAATGGAGCCATGCTTTGCTAATATAATTAGATGAATGGGGGTAAACATTCTTTTAGGATCGTATACTTGGAAAAATCAATGATTTTTTTCTTATACTTATAAGGATTACTATGTTAATGTTTCTTAGTTCGCCATTTCTCAATGAGCATACATATAAAAGATTACATTATGGTTAGCATGTCAAATAAAAAGTCTGTTTTTATCATTTACCTAATCGATAATTGTTGGATTTTGGGCTCCGCAAAACCGTTGAGGTTCGATACCAGGGGAGTGTGCAAAGATCCCATGCAGCTTCGCCCCTCCTAGCTCTCTACTTGATGGCTACTATGGGGTAGTTGCACGATGACTTGGGAGAAGATGAACATGGTAGTTTACCCAGGTTCGGGACACTGGGAAGCGTAATACCCTACTCCTGTTTTGGTGGATTGAATCTCGCGGAGGTGAGGTGGATGAACTAGTACAGTGGTTTCGAGCCTCGTGAGGGAGCTCTAGTGGTGTTGTTGGCTCTCTGCCTTGTCTTGTGGTTCCACTAGTGATTATGTCGGGATCCCCCTCTATGGTGTGACCTAACCTCTATATGTACCAGTGGCCCGGGTCCTCTTCACTTATCGCAATGGCAGGAAGGGATCCCACAATGGCCAAATTTGAAGGGGGACAGGAGTACATCCCCGCCCTGTCCAAAGGTGGTCTTCGCCTGCAAAGTAGTTGTCGATGATGCCGTGGTGGGCTCGGTGATGACATCCTCCATGCGGTGCTCGTGGTCATGGTAATGTTGCACTGGAATGGAAACCTTTGGGAGGCACTTTGGGAACCCACGTACATCCATGCTCCCTTTGCAACAAAGGGGAAACCGCACCGCCTGGCGCACTAGCGCCTGCGTGTCCTTTCATGCGTCATCTTTGACTCCTGAGGGTGGGTTCTGCATAGAGACCTCAGTTGCTCCTGAGGGGGGGTGAAGAGGCCTATCCTTGCTGGTATTGGCGTCGTTTTTCCTCGCGGGCCTGGGGTCCTCTCGAGGGCCTTGTCTTGAGTGGAGCCGCGCCATGCCGTGTCTACTTGACGAGGTGGGGCATGATTTGGGCCCAGGCAGGTAGGTCTGGGTACCCCCATTCTCGGAACACCGACAGTAGCCCCCAGGCCCAAGGCACACCTGAGCTGGCTTCTAGGCGAAGCCGTCGAAGGTGTTCCAAAGCATCGTGGTCCCCAAAAACCTACGGGACAGGCTTTACACACGTCGAACGCCTGGGTGGCAACGCCCCCGCTCCCCGAAGGCGTCAGGAACCACACCAAGTCAAACTGATGTGACACCCATGTGGAACGCCGACCATCATTGCCGTTCCTTGAATGCTCCTGTTGCCTTAGGCGGCTGCTCCTCGGGCAACACGGAAGTGACCCGTCACTCAGTAGGGGATGCAGCGCGGATGGTACTGCGCTGATCGAACCACTCCACGATGCCCGAGAGGTGCACGACGCCCGCTTTCCCACAATGCCTTGCGGCTGTAGTTACGCCTATAAATCGGCCCCGCCCCTGGTAGGGGGGCATTGCAGTCTCGAGGTGTCATTTTGCTTCCATCGCTCCGTGGAGAAAACCCCCTTCTCCTCCAAGTTTCTCCTCCCCCATGGTGTCTAGAAGAAATGTTGCGGCCACGGGGAAACGCATGGCTCCTCCGGCTCCCTCGCCCTCCTTCGGAGGCAGTGGAGGGGGCCCCTCAGTGTCAGCGCAATCTCGTCGGCGTTGGGCCATGGTCGATGAGTGAGTACCCTGCCACCTCCCTTCGTAATCGTTTTGTCCAGCACTCCGTGCATGATCTTCTCCTTCTCCCAGGGTGCGTGCAGCCAAGAAAAGCAGGATAGGCGAGCTCCAAGAGGAGACGGACGTGTTGCGAGCCTAGATGGAGACCGCCGAAGTCGCCTTCGATGCCACCCTCAGGGGCATAGTGGAGGCCATGGCGGAGCTAGCATCCCTCCAGGCCCAGGTTAAGGAGGGAGCCAACGTTGTGCAGGCCGCCCAAGACGAGGCGCCGCATGCCAGATGCTAGAGTCCCAGCGCACTAAGCAGTACCTCGACATCGCCATCAACATGGCCGGCATAGTGAGCCAACTCGTCGGGGAAGCCCCTGTGCTGCCGTGTGCAGATAGCGACGGGGGTTATCTCGACTTCTTCCAGAGGATGGTGGAGGCCCTGGAGGCCGGCGTCTCCCGTGTGAACGCGGACAACGAGTCCGACGAGCGTGACCTCCTGGACCTTGCCCTGACGTTTGTCTTCTCCAACCTGTACTATCATGCCCCCCAGCTCGACCTTTGGTGTGTCATGGAGCAGGTGCCTGACGAGCTCCAGCGCCCCCTTCAGGATGAAGTGCACCCGCACGTGGAGTCCCTAATGGAGCGGTTCATCTAGGTGCCCGCCTCCAGCGGGGAGGATGATTCCAATGGCGAGGCGGCTGGTGACGCGGGCAGCGACAGCGACTCCTCTCCCTAGGCATCGCATGTTTCCCTTTCATAGTCCCTGTAATATTCTAGGAAAAACTTGCCCCTCGGAGTGCGTTAGCCTTTTGCAGGTTACCTTTGCCCCCCTTATATTTCTTCTCGTGAACCGTCGATCATTGCTTGGTGCGACATGCCTTAGTTTCTTTGCGCGGGGCTAGGTGCTGCTGCCAACGTGGCTTGGTGATGACGACTGGTGGGGCCCTTAAGAGAACTTTTCTCCAGAGGGGTAGCCCGCGGCTGTCGAGACCCCGGTCCTCGGCATCACCGCCCATCGAGGCCGAATTCCTCTCCTCGCGTCATCCCTCCTAGCACCTGAGGTCGTGCGAGCTTTGAAGGTGGCACATCGTAGACCATGGTACCTGCATTTTGGCATTAGTGCGCACAACATCTATCCCGCATTCGGGCAGCCATTAGATCGGGAGGCTTGTTCTTGGTTCGGTAGTGTACTTAGCTTGTGGGTTGTTGACGTTCTCGTGTGCCGCGAGGCCGGCCAGGTTGCCTAGATATTCCGTTATTCCACCTGGGGCGCTTCTTCCTTGCTTACGAGTGGGGCAGGTTGGGAGCCCTTTTGGCACTCTGTGTCTGTAGGCTCCAGTCTCATTCATTTCCGTACCACCGTACGGTATGACTGGATCACCAGGATGCAACTACGAGGTGAGGCCTCGACTCCCTCGATATTGAACGGATCACCAAGGATGACATCGAGGGGAGAGTGGCTATATGACTGGTAAGGCTCTTGAAGCGAATTGTTTAGGAGACCCCTTTGATGCTCAAGCAACTCTATGTCGGTAGGTCCCAGTCCCGCACATTTCCCTACCACCGTAGTGTATGACCGGATCACCAAGGACGCAACTACGGGGCGAGGCCTCAACACCCTCTATGCCGACCGGATCACCAAGGACAACGTCGAGGGGTGAGTGGCTATATGACCGGTAAGGCTCCCGAGGTGCATTGCTCAGGACCCCCCTTGATGCTCGAGTGGCCCTCATTCCGCCCTGCCTCCTAAGACTTCATGACGTGGTGTCGTGCTACGGTCGGATCCCCTGAATGGGGGATGATTGCCCAAAGGTGCAAGTCCCTCAGGCGACAGGGGCATGTCATCCAGCCCCGAGGTGCCTCGGGGAGGGACGGAGCGCACACCTCCTTGCGAAACACGAATCCAGAAAAGACAGTTCAAGGCCGGTAAAACAAGAGAGAAATGATAGAAAAGTCGGAGGCGCTTTTTTCTTTTAAATATAGAGTTTCAAACTCCTCAAACTTCATTCCGAAAGGTGGCAATTTGAATACAAAAAGAAGCTAGCAAACGTCTTGTCTGACACCTAGGCTAGTCTTTGTCTTTGTCTTCCCCCAGCGCTGAGCGTAGGGCATCCATGTTGCATGGGGATATCCATTGATGGGTAGTGTTGATTTGACCGCCAGTGCGGAGCATGGGGCTTCCATATTGCGTGGGAGGAACCCCTCCGCGTCCTCGGGTCGCTCCGCGCAGATACAACCCACTCATTATTATGTGAGAGTGTCATGGCCATAGATAGCTGGGAAAGCCCCCAAGCACTCGGCCTGTTTGCTCCTATGATAAAGGCAAGGGTTTTCGAGGGGCTCAGGGTTTTCGTTAGGGTTTGCTTATGTTTGGGATTCTGTTGGATCTTCAAAACACTAAAAATATTCGTGCTACAGTCAATACTTTTGGGAAATTTCATCATTGGAATAATGAGGACCTGTACCTGGTGCGGTCATTTGTTTTTTGCATCATTCCCAGAGGACATCCTTGTGCCGAAGTATGTGGTTTTCACTTATTATGCAGTGGTGCGCATGTCTCTTGGACAGTGGCCCTATACATCCTAGGAGCCAGCTTCGCAGAGCAGATGCCACTGGATGAGGATTGGATGCCCATCAATGGCAATCCTCACCCGCTTCCTGGGGTGCCATTTCCAGAAATGCCTCCTTTCATCCTGCCTCCATACCCAACCTTGATGTGAAATGATGTGCCTCCTGAGCCGGAGCCGGTTGTGCAAGAAAATGTTGATGATACTGATGGATGGGGGAATTGGAATGCTACACCTGAAACTGAGCCACAACAGGTGCAGGACCAAGAATCAATGGTGCCGGATGTGTCCAACCACTCAATCTCTAGAGTTGCTCCACCACAAGTCCCTTTGATTGTTCTTGAACAGGATGAAGAACTTGTGCAAGATATGCCACATCCGGAGGATTTGGCTGGCAACAACAATTGGGTGATCATTGTTTATCAGCCGCGGATTGTGGAACTTCCCACTGTTTAAGAGGTCAGGGTCCCCTTTGGGCCTCCATTGCGATGAGGGCTCATTTGGAAAAGATCCTTTGAAAATTTAATGAAATGGAAAACAACACTTGAAACTCCTGCCTCTGATCATGTTTGGTTGTCTCTCTAGTTGTTCTGTCCAAGAGATCCTGGGAGTTGGATTTTGAGAATGATCTGCCATTGTTTACCTGGAAAGAGCAGGAACCGTTAGCAAATGCACCGGTTGCTCGTGCACCGGTTGCTCGTGCTCTCTTTACTGTCATGGAGGACCGTCATGTGATAGCCCAAGTGTTGTCCCTACCTTTTATGGCATGTAACCCCATGTATGAACCTTGTGTCATGAGCTATGATATAAATTGCACTTGTCATCCATGTGTTGTTTGCATTCATGCATCATTTCATCGATCATAGCATTCATCATGCCTTGCTTGTTTTCATGTATCTTGTATGATGTGGTGGTTGTGAGTGTGCTTTGTGTTGTGTTGGTGTTTGGGTGTGGTTGGAGTCATGTGTGCAACCTCTTCTTCTTCCCCTCTCTATTCTCTATCAACATCACCTTCCACCCCCCTTTTCCTCTTCATATTATTTATGAGCAAAATTAACTTGCAAATTAAATTTTTTTAAATGTTCAAGAGGTATCCCTGTTCATATTAATAATTTAGAGTGTGTTCTTTTGTTGTTTGGGTTTGGAATGATTTTGTGTTAAAATAAACAGAGGGATGTTATTTCTTAAAGTAATAAAATTACTTGTTTAATAAATCAACTTAATATTTTTATTAATTAGTGCACATTATTTCCTCTACAAAAAATATATTTTTTGCACTAAAGTCTTTTATTTTTCTCTGGAGATTTATTTGAATGTGGCTGCATTTAAAAAAAAGTGAGAAAAACCCTCCTTCTGAGTTTTCGCAGTGAGTGTGGTTTAGTTGCAGGTGCAGGAGTGGTCTCAAGGAGTGGGCTTGGCCCATCCCTTCACAGTGAGAGAGCAAGAGCGCGTCGTGTTTTTTCCAGCTTGGCAGTGCCTGGGCCCGCTCGTCAGCCTCTTCCTTCCCCACCTTTTCTTCCTCCGCATGTCGTTCCTCCTCTGTGGCGGGGCACACATGGCCACCGAGCCTTGCCTTTCCCCTCCTGTTTAACCTTTGGTGTTCGTGCCCCTATAGGGTTCCTCTTCGCCGCCGCCTCCTTCTCCTTCCCCTCTGCTTCCTCTCTTTTCTCTCCCTCCATCAGGTAATTCTCAGAGAAGTGTAGAGTTCTTCAGAGTAGTTCGCCGCCGTTCTCTCGTCGCCTCCGTCGACCTCGTCATCGGCCATGGCGTCCTGGAGTGTGGGAATCCTCCCCGCATTCCATTCCCGCCGCTAGGAGCCTGGAAGGGGCTCTACATCGACGACCTCTTCCTCGTCTGCGTCGCCGCCGTCCGGGCCGTCGCCTCCCCTTCTTCCTCTCTGGTGACCGTCTTCGACTGCTTCCGATGTCGTCTTTGCCTCCGGTAGGACTGCGGTGAGCGCCTGGTTCTCCGCATGCCTCTTCCCCCCCTGCGCGTGCGAGCTCATCGTGTCCGACAAGCCCGTGCTCGTTCCCGCCGGAGCTCAGCTGTGGTGGTGGTTGTCGTCGCCGTAGTTTTTGTTGCGTGATAGATACGGGTTGCGACCCCATAGTAGCCTCTTTCCCCCACTCCGTTTTCCCTCACCGGTGAGGCCGTGTATCGCCGGAGTTTGCCGCCGTCGTGTTGTCTGTCGCGTGTGTGCGTTTTTGTCAGTTTCGTTAGTTAGGGAGCGCTTATGTGTGTATCAGAGACACTGATCTCCTCGCTGGTTAAGCAACGCGAGCGTAGCATAGTGGTGTGTGTGCGCGGAGACGACCGCGAGGTCGAAGGATCGATTCCCATCTCTCCCCCGTTTTCCCCATTTTGCGATTGGTCGGTGGTGGTGTTGTGTGTGCGGATCTGGTGTGATGGTCGGATCCCTTGAGGTGTGTGTGTGCGTTGTGCGTTGCTGTGTGTGTGGGGGATCTGGTGTGGCTACACCAGATCCAGGTATGGCTGTGTGTGCTGCTGTGTGCTGATGTGTGTGTGTGTGTGTGTGTGTGGCTGACAGGTGGACCCAGGGCCACATGTCATACACAAGGGGACCCTGGTGAATATGCCAGGTGGGTCCCCTCCTTTTAATTGTTTTCCTTGTTTTATTTTTGTTTGTGTTTTTGTTTTGTTGTGATCTATATGCATATTACTATTTCTGGTATATTTCCATATTTGGACATGAACATATATGTCATGGGCTTTTCTAGCAAGTTTTCACTTATAGGAATTGATGGCCTTTTGATATCTACTGTTTTGCCATGATGCTCCATGCAAGTATATGAGTATGATACATGAATTTGGGGTAGAAAAATCTCAGGAATCCATTGGTGTAATTGGTTTGGTCTTTTGAGAAAGTTTGAAAAAATGTCATTTTATCCCAGTGTCATTTTGTCATTTTTGTTATATTTAATCCATACATGCTATGATGTATGTGCCAACATGTATTGTTAGCCTTTGATGTGTAGCATGACATGGTATTTATCTTTGTCATAACCAACTTGCAAATAAGAGGGAACCATGCTCTAAAGTAGCCACTAAAATGCTGCTGTTTTCAACCTTGCTAAATATTTCTAAGTCTGAAAATCTGCTGTTATTTTTATGCCATGTAGAGTGGGTGACATCTATCAACATGTTGTGAATTTGCTCATGCTCAGTGTTAGTTATTTGTAGTAGATATTGTATCATACCATCCTGTTAATTTTCATGCCAATAGGAGCTCTCTAGCATATTTAACTACTTCTGTCAACTTGCTACTTTATAATCTCAGATTCCAGAAAAACTGGAATTTTCACAAAGTCCTAGAAAACTGTTTCATCATGTCAACTTGATTGCTTCATGCTAATTGATGTGTGCCTCCCTTGCTGATTGTGTAGTTGGATAAGTTGATGTGTGTGTTGAGTAGATTCTGCAATAACTTGTTTGGGGCTGTAGGATTCATGTAGCTCAACTTGTGAGATGAGTAAGTTGCTATGATGCTGTTTTGTGGCAGATTGTGTGTTTATTTGTTTTGTGACCTGTGGGAGCTATGCTCCATGGAATTTATTGATTTTTGAGTCTACTGTGGTTGGTTTTTCATCACCTAACCAGTGGATACCTTGGAATGCCAAGAATTAGCCCATGGCTTGGTGGTCTTGTGTTTTGCTTCCGTACCTTGTCGTGAGCGTATCGTGAGAACCGTAACTCTATTTCTTGCATTCCTTATATGCATTTCTATCGATTTTGCATGATGCATCCACAATTGCCATGTTCATGCATGTCTAAATAACTTAACATGAGGTTCTGTCCAGGTTCACTAATATGCAAACTTTGCATGTGAAACATGATTAGTTTTGAATTGCCATGTTTAAATCTTCATAAATGAATCATGCATCATCTTGGCTGTGCATAGCACCTTTGTTGGATGTTTATTGTTGCTGTTTCCCTTGGGTAGACGCGAGTGTTGATACTGAGTACGAGGACCCAGGAGAGTACCCCTACGAGGATCCCGCTACTTGTTCCGCTGAAGAACCAACAGGCAAGATGATCATACCCGGATCTCGATACTATTTTTGCTTGCTAGTTCTGGATCTTATCGTTACAATTGCGCTACCTACCACTTGATATCAGCCTCCTAATTGCCATGACAGCCTCTAACCTCCACATCCTAGCGAACCTTTGATTGGCTAGGTTACCGCTGCTCAGCCCCCTCTTATAGCATTCTTAGTTACAGGTGCAGGTTGTTCCATGTCATAGCATGGATATGGATATCACCATATTATCTGTCATTTAATTTACAGCACATATATATCTTGGTATTGGTGGAAGGCTTGGCCTTTTGCTAAGTGATTTGTTCCACTGTTACCGCCATTAGTTCCTGGTTACTGGTGTTATGTTTTCCATATTTTGCGCTCCTAACATGCTCGGGGTTGTTATGGGGACTCCCTTGTTCTTTCGGTTGATATTAAAACTTGTCTGGCAAGACCCAACATTGGTACTACATTTGCTTACAAATTAATAAAACTTGCATAGGGCCTTGCAAACCCGTGGATAATTTAATAAACCCCCGCGCCAGTGCTCCTCATGAGTGTTGGTCCAAACTAGAGCACTGTGCGGGGCCAACCCAGGGCAACTTGGGAGATTTCTATCAGGCCTCCGTATGTGTTGCTTATCCGTCATGTCCTGAGAACGAGATACGTGGCTCTTATCAGGTTCGTCGACACGTCAGGAGGTCTTGCTGGATTTGTTTTACCTTTATCGAATGTGTTGCGTGTGGACTCTGACTTTCTTTGGGTTTACTCGAGGTGTTGGAATTCCTTTGGAATTACCTATGATGATCACGAGATCCGTGGTCGAGGCTATTCCCGCAGAGTGTGGTTAATTTGTGATAGATTAGTTGGAGCACCCCTGCAGGGTTAAATCTTTCGGAAAGTCGTGCCCGCGGTTATGTGGCAACTTGGATATTTGTTTAACACCCGGTTCTAGTAAACTTGAAGTAAACTCTAAATAAAATACACCAATTGTGTGAGTAACCATGATCGTCTCTTCTCGTGAACATGACCGAGAGAGAACACGGTGGGGTTATGCTTGACGTAAGTAAGTGTTCAGGATCTCGTAGAGATCATACTAGATTCGATCGTTCATCGTAGGCCACTCACATTTACATTCTTGTTACGTAAGTTAGCCACCATAAATGCTTAGTGCTGCTGCAAGCTAAACACTTACCCCAACCCAACCTTTAAGCTTGGATAGTCTCGGTACCCGGGCGCATGATTGCTGAGTCCCTGTGGCTCACAGTTTACTTCAACACTCCAGGTACAGGTTCAGATGAGATCGTGCAGGATGATCTTACCCAGCTCCAGTGGGAATATGATGAGGAAAGAGGCAGGATGGATGTGACTTATTGGGATGAGTAGAGGACCATGGTCGTGATCTTTGGGATAGCGAGATAGTACCATTTGCATCTGGTTCTATCGTTTGATTTCGTCCGTAGTCGGACTCTGTCTTCATCTTGATGATTGAACTCTGAGTGAATTGTAATTTAGCATGTGGCGAGTGTAAGCCAATCTTCTATACTCATCTTTTCAGTATTGTATGATATGATGATACTATACTTGCTAACGGCAAGATGCGCCTCTATCCCTTGCGAGGCCCTCGTGTCTTAAAATGGATAGGCGCGCATATTGGGCGTGACACGTCAAGAGTCGGGGACATCTATAGTTGCGCTGCCCAAGAAGGTTGGAAGGCCTCAAAAGACTTTGGCGCCACAACTAGTGATTGAAACTGTAGTCAGGTGTTGCACGAGGGGGTCTGTACAGATAGATGGCTTCAAGCCATCTTTCATGAATTGGTGTCCGAGCCCAAGCAGAAGAAGCACAAATCCAAGCCTTTTACAACCCGTCCAACTGAAGTCCCAACCCATTCGAGTGCATCTGCTGCTGCTCCACCGGTGACCCCAATCAGGAAGATTCAGGAAATTGGAACAAATTTGGGAATCAATGAGAAACTGCTCACAATGCAGGTGCTTACAACGTACCCACTAGATCCTGTTAGCAGTTCTGCTGATGATTAGTCTCCAAGAAACTATTTGGGCTTGGCAGGCCTCTAATTATGCCTTTATATGTATTTATTTAAGACTATGCACTTGAGAGCTCTTTTGTGTAATATTTTTAGAACATGTGCTACACCAACTTCTACCTGTGACATTGGGTGTTAATAGGTTTTATGATCTTTTGCCTTCATGTTTCCATGAATAGTGCAAGTAGAAATAGGGATGTGTTGTGCTGGAATGTTAGGGGCTTAAATTCGGGGCAATGCAAAGGGGTATGAAGCAAGAAAACGGAAGAAAGACAATGTGCCATTGCATGCTTGCAGGAAACTAAGTGCACTTCTTTTGACAGTAAGCACATTAAAAGTTTTTTCCCAAGGAAGTTTGACTGTTTTGCCTATTCCCCTTCAATGGGAGCTTCAGGGGGTATTGTCGGTATTTGGAGTTCTTCAGCCTTTCTGGGTACTCTTTCGGAAGACCATCAGTTTGCTGTGGTGGTAGAGTTTACCTCTAGACAAAACAATGAGCAATGGACCCTTGTGTCTTTTTATGGACCCTTCAAAGGTGAAGCAAGGGATTCTTTTGCTAGTTAGCTTTATAACCTGCATATCCTACTAGGAGAGCACTGCATTCTTGTAGGAGATTTCGACTTCATCTGGTCCATGGAAATCAGGAACTTGCTTGGAGGAGATTTAAATGATATGTTCATTTTCAATGAAATCATTGGCCACTTGGGCCTGTTGGAACTGCCCTTAAAAGGAAGATTATTCACATGGTCAAATATGCAGGACTGTCCACTTTTAGAGCAACTAGACTTGTTTTTCACCTCCTTTGACTGGATATTTGCATACGCAATGACTGAAGTGTTGTCGCTAGCAAAGACAGCATCAGACCATGAACCTTGCATGAGCGGAAGGAATACTTCAATTCCAAAATCCAATATATTTAAGTTTGAAAATTATTGGTTGGAATTGGATGGTTTTATGCAGTGTGTGGAGAATTCATCGAAGAAACAGTCATCAAAGGGGCATACAACTGCCAGAATTGTTGACAAACTGAAGAGAATGAGAATGGACCTTAAAAAGTGGTAGATCAGTGTGTCCAAACTCAAATGTCTAATTACCAAATGCAATCAAGTAATTTTATTGTTGGATAATCTCGAGGAAATCAGGCCCCTATTTAGTCCTGAGTTTAATTTCATGAATATTGTAAAGCTCCATGTGAAAAATCTACTACATTTGCAATATATGTATTGGAAGAAAAGGTGTAGTGGGAGATACATCAAACTGGGTGGAGAAAATACCAAATTCTTGCATGCAATGGCCATTGAAAGACACAGATGAAACTCCATAGCCAGTCCGAAATTGTGTGATGGCTTTGTTTTCACTGAGCATTCCCAAATGGATAGGCTCATATAGAGTTATTTTAAAAATAGAACGGGGGTGTCTAGGGGCATTCTAATGGGCTTTGATCTGCCATCCTTACTATCACCCATTGAAGGACCTGAGAAACTGATTAAACCCTTTGAGAAGGAAGAAATGGATTATATTGTGAGGCATATGCTAGTGGATAAAGCTCCTGGCCCTGATGGATTCAATGGGCTTTCTTCAAAAGGTGTTGGCACATTTTGTGAGGATTTTTATGAACTACCCAGGCTTTCTATGATGGCACATCAGTTCTAGAGAACATTAATGGATCATATATTACTTTGATTCCAAAGAAAGCGGCTCCTGAGGGGGTAGGGGACTATCAACCTATCTCTCTCACTAGTTTGGGCTTGAAGTTTCTTCCTAAAATGGTTGCAAATCGTTCCCAGAAAGTCATCATGCAGTGCATCCATAAGAATCGATATGGCTTCAGCAAGAGCAGAAAAATCCAGGACTGCATTGGTTGGACATTTGAGTATTTACATCAGTGTTACCAGTCTAGGAGGCCTATTGTTATACTGAAATTGGATTTTGAAAAGGCTTTTGACTCCTTCGAACATGAGACAATTGTCCAAATCTTAAGATGCAAGGGTTTTAATGAGAAGTGGATTAACCGGATGACACAGCTACTGTCCAATAGTATATCTCCAGTGTTACTTAATGGTGTCCCTGGAAGGAAATTCTTATGCAAAAAGGGAGTCAGGTAGGGAGATCTTGTTTCCCCTCTATTTTTTGTGATTTTTGTTGATCTCCTGCAGTCAGTAGTCAATTATATGCATACCAGAGGAATCTTTCAGTTGCCAATACCCTCCATGATTAGGACTGCCTAATTATCCAATATGGTGATGACATAATTATCATTTTGCCCGCTAACAATGTCCAATTACTTTCTATCAAGGATATTCTCAAGGTATTGTCTTAGTCCATTGGATTTGATGTGAACTATCATAAGTCATTTATGATACCCATTAATGTGGAAGATGGGACTATAAAGGAATTAACTACAGGCTTTGCATTTCAAGTGGGTAAAATGGCTTTCACAAACCTAGGGCTACCTGTTAGTACTACTAGACGAAAAATGGTGGATTTCATGCATTGGTCGACTGCTTGGAAAGAAGAATCACTGCTATTTCTGCTTTACTCAATCAAGGTGAAAGATTGCAGTTTCTACACTCAGTTTTGTCTTCCATGCCCACGTTCTTTCTAATTAGCTTGGCTATTCCACCTGGCATCCTAAAACAGCTTGAGAGAATTCGGAGACTGTGCCTCTGGAGGTAGCACAAGGATGAACCTGCTCCCTCACTTGTTGCCTGGTACTTGGTTTGCAGACCTAAAGCTAAGGGGGGCTAGGCATCATGAATTTGGGGGTAAAAATGTGGCATTATTACTGAAGCATGTCAATCATTTTTTGAAAAAAAGATGTGCCATGGGTTTCTCTCATTTGGGACATATACTATCATGAAATGGTCCCACACGCAACAATGGATTGTGGCTCTTTTTGGTGGAAGGATATTTGCAAGGTCATATCCCAGTTCAGGCTGTCTACCTAGGTAAAAGTTAATGCAGGTGACACTGTATTATTTTGGTCAGATAATTGGAAACTAGGTGATAGTGTTGCCACTCTGGAATATAGGTTCCCAAGGCTTTTCTTTTATGTGAAAGATCCATAGATTTCTGCCAAAGAAGTCTTCATGGATAAGGAGTTAACTGATTTGTTTCATCTGCCATTGTCTAAGCAAGCTTACAATGATTATTTGGCCCTTCAAACCTTGATAGGGGCTTGTGATAGATATGTAGAACTTAATGATTCATGATGGTGGAAGGGTTCATCCAAGGAATTAAAGCCCAAGAGGTTCTACACACCCATGCACTCAAACCTGGATTTTAACCCATTGCTCTCATGGATATGGAGATCATGTTGCACCATAAAGATAAAGGTCTTTCCATGGATGATGATCACGTAGTACAGGATAGCCACCGAGTCAAATCTGGCTTGCTGCATTGAACCCCACAACCTCCTTGTTGATACTGATGCATATGTAGTTAGTTCTGATGTAAGTCTTGCCGAGTACTTAGTACTCACTATTGCTTAATTATGTTTTTGTAGAGGAGACTCCAGTCTTGCTAGTGGTTTCTACGATAAGATCAATGTTGGCCGTTTACCTTGGGAATCCCAGCCAGAGGTCGGGTTCCTGTGGAGGGCCTAGTAGATAGACAGGCTCCCTCAGCCTTCTTATTTTCTAGATGTCTATACCCAGACATGTTAAGCTTCCGCTTGTTGTTTGTATGATTTGTGTGTTGGGTCATGTGACCCCTACCTGTAATATCACACTATGTTGGCTCTTATGAGCCTCCTAAATAAATGTTGTGTTGTTGCATGGTTATGTTGTGATGCCATAGTTGTATCTATGCATATCGGGCATGTCATGCGTACGTGTGATGTGCAACGATATGTATGGGATTCGGCACCTAGTTGTGTGCCTTTAGTAGTACTCTTTATAGGGAACTGCCTCTTTGTACTTCCACTGAGCCTTGGTAGCTTGCTACTGCTCCGGACACATTGATTGACCGGCATGTATCCTTCTTTGTTGTTGTGTCTGTCTCTTTCGGAAAACGTCCTGCAGTGTAATAGAGTCCCTGTAGCCTGCTACGACTCGTCTACGTGCAGTTATGACAGTTATGTCCCACGACATAATGGAGTCCTTGTAGCTTGCTATGACTCATCTACACACGCTAGAGGCTGACAACTTCACTATTGGGTTACATACGCCTGTTCATGTACGGATGTGCCACTTGGGTTCTACGACAAGTCATGTCGACCCGGGTTCTTTGACGTTTGAATGCTAGCGACATATTACATACGTGAGCCAAAAGACGCAAATGGTCCCGGCCCAGGTAAGGTGGCAACCGTGGATTTAACCGTGCATGAGGCCGCAAAGTGATGTGATGTGTTACATGCTGGATTCTTATGGATTAGGATCAGGGTTCCGACAGCGTTGGTTTCAGAGCTGACTGACTATAGGATTACCAAGCCAAACTGGTCGATGTTGAGTCTAGCAACTCTTTAGTTATATAAGGGAATTGATTGTGGAAGGGAACGTAAGGCTATTTTACTCCTTTCCCCATGTTATTCTGATTCTGAGTCACCCTCTACTTTTCTACGAGGATTAAGAACTAGGCTTCTTATCTATCTACCAGGATCTCGTGTTACTATTCTGTAGGCTTATAGGAATGGTTGATCTGAGTTTCAATCCTGTCCTCGAGTGATATTTGTGTAGCTTGCTAGCTCAATCAGAATCTTGAGATGGTCATGTTAAGGTGTCGTGGCACCTAAATATTTTGCAGGATTTCTCATTTCTAAGCATTCGCAGCCGTTATGTTGTCCAATTTTCCCTAGGATTTCTTTGAAGATCAATGCTTTTGCGTTCCCTCTTATATTTCGGTATGCCGCCATGTCTAATCCTAGTTTCTCATCATCAGGATGTCCCACAGTACCTAGGCTGCCATTGGTTGCAAGAATGGCCAGAGATGTGGAACCAGAGATGTTGAAGTTCTGTCGGTTTCACCTCCATTGGCTCAGTTCATGCTAGACATTGAGAAGGACAAGCGAGAGCCAAATCGCTTGCTGGCACATATTCAGGAAAACATCGCACAGCAATGTGCTGGAACAGTGACCATCTGTGATTTCATCAAGTTGTACACATCCACCTTCCATCACTCCATTGAGCCACTCGATGCAGATGATTGGCTCTGTAGCATCACAAACAAGTTGTGTTCCGCGAATGTGGCCAAGGCTAACAAGGTCACCTATGCTACATATTTCTTGGAGGGTCCTGCTAGTATATGGTGGGAGAACTATGAGACTATAATTCCATGCTGGCCAGATTCCTACCTGGAAAGAATTCACAGAGGTTTTCCGTGAGCATCATATTCCTTGGGGTCTCATGGATCGACAGAGGGAAGAGTTTTGTAACCTTATCCAGGGTAAGATGGTTGTAGATGTTTACAGTCGAGAGTTTGAGAACCTTGCACGATATGCCACAGAAGAAGTGTCCACGGATGCCAAGAAGCAAGCTAGGTTCAGGAAGGGTCTCAACCCAAAGTTGCATCGTGATCTTCACCTGCATCCTTGTGACACCTTCCAAGCTCTTGTGAACAAGGCCATTAATGCAAAGACACCTCAGTTCACCTATGAAGAATCTCGCAAGCAGAACCGTGATTTGGCTTCTACCTCGGGTCTTAGATGAGTCCTTGCCAAAGGGTTTCGTTCGACCTAGCTCTTCTCCTTGGGCTTGTCCTGTCCTCTTTGTGATGAAGAAGGATACAACGGATCGAATGGTTGTGGATTACCGACCCATCAATTTGGTCACAATAAAGAATAAGTATCCGCTCCCCAAGATCAATGATTTGTATGATCAACTCGATGGTTCTTCAGTGTTCTCTAAGATGGATTTGAGGTTAGACTACCATAAAATCAAGATTAAGACTGGAGACATTCCCAAGACAGCGTTCGTCACTCGTTATGTCCAGTACGAGTACACAGTCATGTCTTTTGGACTAACCAATGCTCCAGCAACATTCTCCCGTTTGATGAATTCAATCTTCATGGAATACTTAGATAAATTCGTCATGGTTTACCTCGATGATATTTTGATTTATTCGAAGAATGAAGAAGAACATGCTGAGCACCTCAGACTTCTGCTAGAAAAACTCGGAGAGCACCGTCTTTATGCCAAGTTCTCCAAGTGTGAATTTTGGTTACCTGAAGTGACCTATCTAGGTCATGTGATCTCCGGAAAGGGCATTGTAGTCAATACTGAAAGAGTTCAGGACATTCTCGACTAGACTCCACCTAAAACAGTTAAGCAAGTTAGAAGTTTCCTTGGTTTAGCAAGCTATTGTCGCCGCTTCGTGGAGAACTTCTCCAAAGTTTCCAAGCCTCTGACGGAACTCCTCAAGAAAGATAAGAAGTTTGAGTGGACCCCACAATGTGAGCCCAGTTTCCAGGAACTGAAGAGACATTTGACCTCTGCTCCCGTCCTGGTGCCACCTGATTTCTCCAAAGACTTTGTCATCTATTGTGAAGCTTCCAGACAAGGACTTGGATGTGTTCTTATGCAAGACCGACAGGTGGTCGCCTATGCATCCCGACAGTTGCACTCACATGAGGAAAATTATTGAACACATGATTAGGAGCTTGCAATAGTAGTCGATGCACTTAAGGTATGGTGACATTACCTTCTTGGTAATCGTTGCGAGATTCACACAGATCACCAAAGCATCAAGTATATATTCACTCAACCAGATCTGAATCTCAGACAAATAGGATGGTTAGAGCTGATTATGGATTAAGACTTAGCAATTACTTACACCCCAGGCAAGGCAAATGTCATGGCGGATGCGTTAATTCATAAATCCTATTGCAACAATCTTATGCTACAACAAGGTCAACCCCTTCTTCATGAGGAATTTTGCAAGTTTAACCTCCATATTGTTCCTCACGGATCCCTTTCAACATTGGTTGCAAAACCTACTCTGGAGGATCAGATTATATCAAGCCAACAGTATGATGCGGGTATTACCCGGATCAGGGATAATGTTGAAAAAGGAATTGCTGGTAGTTTCTCCATTGATGATAGAGGTGCAGTATATTTAGGGAATCGGTTGGTAGCTCCTAAAAAGCAACAACTTCGAGAGTTGATCCTTAAGGTGGCTCATGAATCTCCTCTCACCATTCACCCTGGCAGCACCAAGATGTATCAGAACCTACGCCAAATGTTCTGGTGGACTAGAATGATGAGGGAAATCGCTAAATTCATTGCTAACTGTGATGTTTGTCGTCGCGTGAAGGCAGAGCATCAGAGACCTGCTGGCACCCTTCAGCCTTTAGCTATTCCTGAATGGAAATGGGATAAAGTTGAAATGGATTTCATCACCAGATTTCCCAAGACCAAGAAAGGAAATAATGAAATCTTCGTGGTTATTGATCGCCTTTCCAAAGTGGCTCATTTCCTTCCTGTCCGAGAGAGTATCACTGCTAGTCAGTTGGCGGACTTGTATATCTCTCGAATAGTGTCCCTGCATGGTGTTCCATTGGAAATCAATTCAGACCGTGGAAGTCTTTTCACCTCTCGATTTTGGGAAAGTTTCTAGAATGCTATGGGAACCCATCTCTCCTTTAGCACTGCTTTTCACCCTCAGTCAAGTGGTCAGGTTGAAAGGGTTAATCAGATTCTCGAAAACATGCTCAGAGCTTGTGTCATCTCATTCGGAATGAATTGGTAGAAGTGTCTTCCATTTGCCGAGTTTGCGTATAACAATAGCTACCAATCCAGTCTAGGCAAAGATCATTTTGAAGTTCTTCATGGACGAAGATGCCGAACACCTTTGAACTGGTCAGAGACCAGGGAAAGACAATTCTTTGGGCCAGAAATGATCCAGGAAGCAGAAGATCAAGTTTGCATTATTCGCGAAAATCTCAAGACAGCACAGTCTCGTCAGAAAAGTCAGTATGATCGCCATCATAAGGTTGTAACTTATGAGGTGGACGAAAAGGCTTACCTTCGGGTTACTCCTCCGAAGGGTACCCATCTTTTTAGTATCAAGGGCAAATTGGCTCCTCGTTAGATCGGTCCTTTTCGCATTCTTGCTAAATGAGGAGAGGTTGCCTACCAATTGGAACTTCCCCCGCATCTGTCCCAAGTTCATGATGTCTTCCACATTTCTCAAACTTAGGTGTTGCTTCAAGGATCCTATCCGTGAAGTGGACCACGAAATGCTTGATCATCAAGATGATCTTTCATATCGAGAATATCCTGTTCGCATTCTCGATCAAGCTGAGTGTGTAACCCGCGTCGGAATATCAAGTTTCTGAAGGTTCAGTGGTCGCATTATTCTATGAATGAAGCTACCTGGGAGCATGAAGATCGTCTTCGATTTGAGTATCCGGCTCTTTTTCCGTCGACCCCAGAATCTCGGGTCACGATTCTTTTAACTGGGGGTGAATTTTCACATCCCTAGCTTTAGCATGCATTAGGATCCATGTTGTCATTGCATCATGTTTAAATTCTTTTAAACTTGAAATGGGGATGATCAAAACCCTAGCACAATTTAAATTCAGATAGCCTCAACCAAAAATATTTTTCAATGATCCAAGGTGGCTCTGAAAAATGTTCATCTTCTCTAGAATAATGTGGCAACATAAACCAGGGGTGGTGCATATTTTAAAAATGTCATTTTGGGTATTGAATTAAATCAATAAGTATGCAGATTGGGGTTTGAAAAGGCTATAAATATTTTTAAACCTCCAACAAATTTGAAACATGGCCAGGGCCTTTGGAATAATTCCTCTAGTGCCGAGAAAAAGTTTCACATTTTTATAAAAAAAATTAGTGCCTAAAATAAAAAAATGAAATAACATAAATAGGAAAAAGAAAAAAAGATGAAAGAGGCCCAGGAGGGGCTGGCCCAGCGGCCCAGCTGCCAGTCACCCCCAACCTCCCGCCAGGAGGATTGGGGTGTGTGGCAGGGGCACGCCGGCACATGCCGGCCAACTCCTCCCTGGCTGCCTACCTTGGAGGCCCCCGGGAGTGCCAGCACAACCCCCCTCACCGTGCCTTTCTTCCCCTCTCTCTCCTTGCTGCTCTCTCTCCCTCGCTCTCCCCCTCTCCTCTGCTCTCTCTCTCCTGTCGGTGGAACGAAGCCGTCACCGCCGTCGATCTATCGTCGCCGCACATCCCCGGCCACGCCACTGGCACCAGAGGCCCTCGGTGAGGCCCCGGTCCTTCTCCCCCTAGCCTTGCCGCTATTTTCCCCTTCTAGCGCACGCGTCACCTTGGCCGAGCTCTGGCTGCAGCTTCCGGTGTCGCATCCGCCGTCTCCGGCAAACCCCGCGGCCCTAGCAAGTCTCCCCGGGTGCGCACGAGCGAGGGCTCCGCCCCAGTGCCCCCAGACGCCGCTCCCGTGTCCGGTAGCGCGGCTGCCGCCGCAACCAGAGGTCCCTGGCGACGAGCCCCGTCGCCTGAGCCACCTTCCCGTGGGACCCCCTCGTTAGGTGATTAGCTTAAGGCTAATCACCGGGTTAGTTAAACCCCTGGGTCACTAACATGTGGGCCCGACCCTGTTAATTTATCAATTAGTTTAATTAAAAAACTGTTAGAAGAGTGAGTCGGTGACAGGTGGGATCCAGCCGCCAGGTTTGACCTGGGCTGGCGCCTTTGACTTGCTGACGTCACCATGACGTCAGGCTGACACATTATTGCAATTTTGTATTAAATAAATTCTTTAAATTAATAAAATTCATAGAAAATAATCTGTAAATCAGATGAAAATAATATATATATATATGATAATTGATCAAAAAATTCAATGAATCCATTTGTACCATTTTCATGCATGTTAGAGCAACCTAAATAGGTAAACTTGGACATTTTAGTTCAAATACATTATGGAACTCCATATATGAAGTTGAATTTGAATCTTCAATTCAAACCTAATTCATTTAAACTTGTCGCTAGATGCATTAGCTCAAACACATCATATTGCCATGTCATATTCATGCATCATATTGTTTCATTTGATGTGTATTGATTTGTTCCCCTTCGATGGTTGTTCTTCGTGTTAGGCACCGTTCCAGAGGATACGGTCGAGTATCCATCTGAGGAGCAGTAATGTGTGATCATCTTATCAGGAAAGCAACCCCCTTGAACATATCCGATACAAACCCACGCTCTCGCTCTTGCTCTCACTTATTGCATTAGGACAAAACGTTTCAAGTTTTAAATGTTCCGGTAGTTGAACCCATTCCTCTGCAAGACCTATCATTGTCATAGTAAATAGATGAACCGTGCAACCTAGCATAAATGGTAGATGCTTGAGCCCTGTTGTGCCCTTAACCTGCTATGCTTGCTATGCTTAGAGTTGTGTCAGGTCTGATTCATCCGGGTGATGAACCGGAGTGAACTGAACTTTTTCTGATGATGAGAGTCAAGTTGTGAACACGATTTGGTAAAGGTAGCGATGAGAGGCCGTGTAGGAGTACATGGAGGGTTGTCTCATTGGGACCGTCCTTAAAAACTGAGTCTTGTGTATGTTGTCCAAGATTAGCTACTACCGCACATTGGGATCCTTAATTGACTCTCTCGACTTATTAACCGACTTGATCTCTGTCCAGGAGTTGCAACTAGTTTCTGGTGTTTGTAGGATACGCTAGTAGTCTACCAAGTGGCACCCCATATAGGTGGGCTTGGGACAGACTAGGCATTGTGGCCCAGTGTACCAAGCGTAGTACCATCCGTCGAGGTGGGCATGGGAACCCTGTACGCATCGTTTGGGGCCGTTGAGGAAACTTCGGCCGGACTTCCTTGTGGGTTCAGTCTCAAATAGGTGATAAACCTGGACTAGAGTCTTGTGTGGTTAGTCAGGTCGTGGCCGACTTCCTCGCTGAGCTTCCGCTTGAAGGTTGCCGAGGTGCCTTTTTACGAGCACAGGGCGGTAAGTGGCGAGAGCATGTGTGACGAAGTAAACCCTTGCAGGGTAATCCATCTATTCGAATAGTCGCGTCCGCGGATATGGACTACTTGGATACTTATATGGTTCATAGACAATTTAAAAGGTTACTCATAAAAGCTTCAAAACAAGTGTGAGTACCGTGGATGGCACTCTCGTAGGAAGACGGGAGTGGATCCATGGTGGTGTATTGTTGTGGTGTTAGTGGACTCGTGCACGCTTCACAAAACTTTTCCAAGTTATGAAAGTCATAGTACAAGATAGCCACCGAGTCAAAGTTGGCTTGCTGCATTGAACCCCATAACCTCCTTGTTGATACCGATGCATGTGTAGTTAGTTCTGATGTAAGTCTTGCTGAGTACTCAGTACTCACTGTTGCTTAATTATGTTTTTGCTGAGGAGACTCTAGTCTTGCGAGTGGTTTCTACGATAAGATTGATGTTGGCTGTTTAGCTTGGGAATCCCAGCCAGAGGTCTAGTTCCTATGGAGGGCCTAGTAGATAGACAGGCTTCCTCAGCCTTCTTATATTCTAGATGTCTGTGCCCACACATGTTAAGCTTCCGCTTGTTGTTTGTATGATTTGTTTGTTGGTTCATGTGACCCCTTCTTGTAATATCACACTATGTTATGTTGGCTCTTATGCGCCTCCTAAATAAATGTTGTGTTGTTGTATGGTTATGTTGTGATGCCATAGTTGTACTATACATATCGGGCATGTCGTACGTACGTGTGAGTGCAACGATATGTATGGGATTCGACACCTACTTGTGTGCATTTATTAGTACTCTTTACAGGGAACTTCCTCTTTGTGCTTCCACCGAGCCTTGGTAGCTTGCTACTGCTCCGGAGACATTGATTGACCGGCATGTATCCTTCTTTATTGTTGTGTCTGTCCCTTCGGGGAAACGTCTCGCAGTGTAATGGAGTCCCTGTAGCCTGCTACGACTCGTCTACATGCAGTGATGACATTTATGTCCCACGGCGTAATGGAGTCCTTGTAGCTTGCTATGACTCGTCTACACACGCTAGAGGCCGACACCTGCACTGTTGGGTTACGTATGCCTGTTCCTGTACGGCTGTGCCACTTGGGTTCTACGACTAGTCATGTCGACCTGGGTTCTTTGACGTTTGAATGCTAGCGACATATTACATACGTGAGCCAAAAGACGTAAACGGTCCCGGCCCAGGTAAGGTGGCAGCCGTGAAGTTAACTGTGCGTGAGGCCGCAAAGTGATGTGATGTGTTACATGCTGGATTCTTATGGCTTAGGATCGGGGTCCTGACACACGATCACTCTTGTTGTGATATTAAGATCACAAGGAACTTCTGCCATAGTGGATCATGGTATTGTAAGAATGATATACCACGGACCTTGAAGGCTATAACAAGTTTACTAATATCCTAAAGGAACGAGCAAATCCTATCAACGGAAGTGAGCGGGATGATTCTTGGCTCCAAGGACCCAGATACAGAATACCTATTTTCTATGTAGCATCATAGCATGCCTTTGATAATGATGGCTAGAATTATCACACTGGAAACAAAAGACACAACTAGACTATTGGGTTGTTCACTAAAACAACATGGTTTCCCAAATACCTTCATTAAACACGTCGAGTTAATAGAGTACCTCAACTCAACAATTAGTGTGCTTTGTTTGGCCTGGAGACATTGACTCAAGATGAAAGAGTTTTGCAATTGCATCAGATAATTTAGAAACCTTGGATAACTCGGACAACATAACGGCTGTACGGGCATGAAATATGAGGCAACCTGCACAAGAAAACTGACAACATGACAATGAATTCTTATAGAGGCATCGATCCAGAAGGACAACATCTTTCCTATAGGTCTCTAGCATAATAACTCATCATACTAATAGATAGATGAGAATGCCTAGTTCTTAATCCCCGTAGAACAGAAGAGGGTGACTCAGAATCAGAATGACACAAGGAAAGGAGTAAAAAGAGCCTTATGTTCCCTTCCACAATCAATTCCCTTATATAACTAAAGCAGTTCTAGACTCAACATCGACCAGTTTGGCTTGGTAATCCTACAGGTAGTCAAGCTCTGATACCAAAGCTGTCGGGACCCCGATCCTAAGCCATAAGAATCCAGCATATAACACATCACATCACTTTGCGGTCTCACACGCGGTTATCTCCACGGTTGCCACCTTACCTAGGTCAGGACCGTTTGCGTATTTTGACTCACGTATGTGAATGTGTCGCTAGCATTCAAATGTCAAAGAACCCGGGCCGACATGACTAGTCATAGAACCAAAGTGGCACATCCATACAGCGACAGGCATACATAAACCAGCAATGCAGGTCTCGATCTCTAGCGTGTGTAGACGAGTCATAGCAAGCTACAAGGACTCCATTACGCCGTGGGACATAAATGTCATCACTACACATAGACGAATCATAGTAGGCTATAGGGACTCCATTACACTGCGAGACATTTCCCCGAAGGGACAGACAGAGCAGCAAAGAAGGATACATGCGGGTCAATCAATGTGTCCGGAGCAGTAGCAAGCTACCAAGGCTCGATGGAAGCACAAAGAGGCATTTCCTCGTAAAGGGTACTACTAAAGGCACACAACTAGGTGTCGGATCCCATACATACCATTGCATGTCACACGTACGCATGACATGCCCGATATGCATAGATACAACTATGGCATCACAACATAACCATACAACATTACAACATTTACTTAGAAGGCTCGGAAGAGCCAATACAATAAGATGTTACAAACAGGGTTCACAAGAGCCAACATTCAGAGCATTCAATAAACAAGCAGAAGTTAAACATGTGTGGGTACAGACATCTACAAAACTGGCTAGAGGATCCTAAAAAGCTACAATGACCCTACGAAAGGAACCAGACCTCTGTCTAGGATTCCCAAGCTAATCTGGTCAAGATTGAAGTTCACGTTGTAACAATCACTAATAAGACTGACGTCTCCTCTTCAAAACATGAATTAAGCAAACGTGAGTACAAAGGTACTCAGCAAGACTTACATCAGAAGTAACTACATATGCATCAGTTTCAATGAAGGGGGTTGTGGAGTTTATTGCAGCAAGCCAGCTTTGACTCTTGGCTAACCTATACTATGACTACAAGTAGTATCTGTCAGGTGGGATAGCACACACAAGTCCACATATTCTCCAATCAATACACCGCTTTGGATCCACTTTCGTCTCCCTGCGAGAAGGCCATCCATAGCACTCACACTTATCTTGCGCATTTTAGAGTATCCACTTCAAGTTAACTATGAACCACATAATTTCTCCAAGTAGTCCATATCCGAGGACGCGGCTATTCGAATAGATTCATAACCCTGTAGGGGTGTACTTCTTCACACATGCTCCCGTCACTTATCGCTATGTGCACATAAAAGTCACCTCGGCAACCTTCAAGTGGAGGCCCAACGAGGGAGTCGGCCACGATCGTCAATCACACAAGACCCTAGTCCAGGTTTATCGCCTAGTTGAGACTGAACTGGCACGGAAGTCCATCAAATTTTTTTGCTACGGCCTCAAACATTGTGCGCAGGGTTCCCAAGCCCACCGTTCGGGTGCCACTTGGTACACCGTGCCACTGTGACTATACCGCATCATAGTCCGCCCCATTGGGCAGCGCTATGCACGGTCACCAACACTTTTCCTACAAACACCAGAAACTAGTTGCAACTCCTCGATAGAGGTCTACGCGATTAATGGGCTGAGAGGGTCAATTAAGTATCCCAATGTGCGGTAGTATCTTGTCTTGGATAACATACCCAAAACTCAGTTCTTAAGGACGGTCTAATGAGACAACCCGTCATGTACTCCTACATGACCTCTCATCGCTACCTTTACCAAATCATGTTCACACATTTAGCTCTCGCATAGTAGGACATGAACATTTCCATTCTGATTCATCACCCGGATGGATCAAGCATGACATGACACAACTCAAAGCTTAGCAGGCACAATAAGTAAGCATGGATGAGTAAGCACAACCAGGCTCAAGCAATTGCTACTCAAGCTAAGTGGTTTCAACTATTTACTGCGGCAAAGACAGGTCATGCAAAGGAATGGGTTCAACTACTGATGACATGTAACAGTTGAATTGTTGTTGTCCTAATGCAGTAAAAGAGAGCAGGAGCAAGAGAGTTGGTTCATATCAGTATGCTCAAGGGGGTTTGCTTGCCTGACAGTCCTGAAGATATCATTTCTCTTCATCAATGTCAACGATCACATCGTCGGAACCATCGTCTACTGAGAGCGAACAAACACTGGCACACAAGAAAGGAACACATTCAATGTGATGCAACAATCATGCTGGATGAAATGGCATGTTAAGTTACAGAATTGACCTAGTGCTATAGGTAGTCATATTAAGTGAAGTGGAATTCAAACTTATACTAAATTCGAACTCCAACACTATTTATTAAATTATCCAAATCATGAAATGTCCTACTTGGTGATGTTAACTTGATCAAACATGCATGATCATGGCATAAACAGATTCATTGGATTTTTCTGATCATTTTCATATATCAATTATTTTCATCTGACTTACAGATTATTTTATATTATTTTTAGAAGTTTAAACATTTTCTGGAATTTCTGAATTATTTTTATTATAAAAATTGATTACGGCGTTAGCCTAACGTCATCATGACGTCAGTAGGTCGGCTGACCCGGTCCAAGTCAAACCTGACGTGCGGGGCCCGCACGTCAGTGACACAGGGTTAATCCCCGTGCTCACCAGGGGTTTGACCCACTTTAGGGCCCAGGGACAACGACTGTGAGGGCTGGTTAGGAGGGGGCTTAGCACTAATCGCCGTGCCATGTCGGCACCCGCCGGAGCTGGGCTAGCGGCGACCAAACCCGTGGCGGGGCTCGCCGGAGTTGGCCAAAACGACGCTACTGGCCACGGGCGAGTGAGGAAAAGGCTCCACGGCATCCTAAGGCGACCATGAGCACAACCAAGTGCTCAGGTGGGACTGGAACAAGCTCAAACGGCGGCGACGACATGCCCGGCATCGAGGAGCTCTCATATCCAGTGGCTAGGGTAGCTAGGGGACGACCGCGATGACAGGACGAGCGGAAAGAGGAAGAGAGGCTCAGAGGGGTTCGGAGGAGGGCCTCGGCAAGCTCGGGGTAGCCGGCAGGTGGCGAATTGACGGAGGAGATCCGCGACGGCCGATGATGAAGAAGAGGACGGCGTCGGCGTCGGTGATGCTGGCCTCCCGCTACTGAATGCTTCGGCTGGGCGCTCCACATGGTCGAGTCGAGGCGGCTAGGCTCTCTAGAGGGCTGGAGGAGGCCGGTGGCCACACTGGTTGCGAGCGGCGGCGGCCGGAGTTCGGATGGCGCAATAGAGAGAGAGCCAGGGGAAGGAGAAAGTAGGGGGAGAGGATGAGCTCGAGGGGGCTCCACGCATTCTCCAACACGGGATAAGGACGCGGGAGGGCTCGCCAGCGCGAAGTAGGAGCTGGCTCGCCCGACGCTGTGCTTCGTCTTGCCTCTGCCTTCTGCCAGAGGTGGAGAATGACTGGCACAGGCCAGTGGGCTGAGACAGCTAATGGGCCAGGTAAGGTTCTTTAACTTTTGTTTTTGTTTTCTATTAGATGCCCTCTGTTTTATTTAGTTTGGACAAAAATTCCTTAGCACAAAATCCTGAAATTATTTTATAGGATATGTTTGGAATATTTCCAAGCTCCATAAAAAGTTCCAGCATTTTTGAAAGAACTAAAATATTTATAGTGCTTTATTAATTGTTTTTAGTAGCATTAAATGAGTATTTTAAAATGCTAAATTTGTCTGGAAAATTAGAATGTCCCCTAATATGTTGTTGCCAACATTTATCAGAAATAGTGAAAAAATTTGAAGACCAAAAGGAAAACATCGGAAAACTTAGCTGATTGAAATTGTTTGAATGAGGGAGTGCTAGGGCTTGACAATCCCCATTTCAGGTTTATTTGAATTTAAACATGATGACATGATGCACATGCTGATGTTGAAGCAAACAATTTCAAGCAAACTCTAGGGCTGTGACAGAGAGAGAGGAGAGGGTGGGAGGAGGTGGGAGAGAGCCATCGGGTAGACCGAGCATCCCCCTTTTTGGTAATTGATGACAACATATAGAACAAAGCTTCGACATATGATATAATCAATGAATATAATCATCCCTTTGAGAAGTATGTGATAAGTAAGAGCTCCCACTAAATTTGTGCATTATTTTTAAATTTGCGTTTGAATGCAAATGCACAATCGATTAGGTACATGGGGCACTTCTTCCATGTCACATACAACTTGGTGGTGTGCGAGAGTAATAAGAGTTAACAACATAGCACAACACATCAAGCAAAGTGAATGATCATCACATAACCATCAAAACATAGGAAGTAGTATCAACACACATTAAAGTGTATGATCAAACACACAACAAAAGTATCTCACATCCAAACCAAAGGAACAATTATGATGTAAAACAGCAATCAAAACAGACGCTCTCTCGCTCGAAGCCTAAAGATCTATATACATATTCTCCCCCTTTGGCAGCAAGTTACCAAAAAGTGTTAAGAGATATAGCTAATCATTCTTCTGTGGCTGATCTCCTCTGGGAGTCGATGTCGGCGTCGAGAGAACTGCGTTGGGGAAGAATTTTGCTAATGTCCTGGAGGGAGTTGGTGTAGACACTAGAGGCACTGAAGGTGCTGATGGAGCTGATGTCACTATGGCTGGAGCTGAAGATGAAGGTCTCGTCTCTGGAGCTGGCACTATAGGTGCTTGTTCCTTAGTTTTGATCTGGGTAGTCATCCTGATAGGTGCACTGTCCTCATCATCAGAAGAAGACTCAGACTCTGAAGAGGTGCGACGGATAGGAGATTCATCAATTTCGTTCTTAAGCTCATTGACTGTCTTAGTCAGCCAATCTACCTTGTCATTGAGAGTTTTGACTCTATCTTCGAATATGTTCACAAGGATCTCCTGGCTATCCATAATGGTTTTGATGTCCTTCTTCATGTCCATGATAGTGGAGATCAAGAGATCCATCTTCTCGTTCCTCGATTTGGAGACCTGAGCACTTGTGGCTCGAGCTGCCTGTGCCTGTGCCTCTGCCTATGCCTGAGTTGCAGCTGATGTGGGATGGTCTGGGTCCATCACCACAACGTTGTTCTTGAAATCAGGCGAAAGTGGAAACTGGGGTCTATCCAGAGCAAAGATGTGCTTCTCAAGTTTGGAGTTAATAAGCATCTTAATGTAGGGTGCATAGCAGCATGAGAACTTCTGGTCAGCAACAACCCTCTTCATGGTCTCAACTATCAAGTCCATCACTCGAATCCTGGTGTGACTCTCCAGATGGATAAGCATGTTGATGGAGTAGCCATGAATCATCTTCTCATCTCCAGACGTAGGCATCAAGGTATGCCTCAAGATGGTGTTCATGGTACAGAGGCCTGCCTGAAGGTAGTAAATGGATCCTAACTTTTGAGATTGCAAGTTGGCAGTTGTGATAGCAGTGTACATATCCTTCATAGCATTGTGGCTCTGCTTGGATTTAGAGTAGACATCCAAGTCACCATCCTCAACCTCTGGGACTGCTAAGATGGTAGGCCACTCATCAACATAGATTCTGATCTGGCTCCTTCAATCATCCATACATCCTGCCATCTCCATAGAAGTGAGCAGTGGAGTAGAACTGCATGATCATCTCTTCATTCCAAGCAGTAAACTCTTTGCCTACAAACTTTTCTAGGCCAATGTAGTGGAAGTTGTCTTGCACACATGGGAAATAGTCCTCATTTTCCTTGATATACTTCCAGTCAACATATCTCGTATCACTAACTGCAGGACTCGTGTCAAGTAAGATTGTCTCATAGAAGTCTTGATGCTCTTTGGTATAGAACATGTAGCCCACAACAATTTTTCTTCTCTAAGCATATGGATCAATAGCTTTCCATGCCCTCAAACCTGAATCCTTACTCTTCATCATATCCTCAGCGACTGGGTGGCTGGCATAGTGTTCAGGAAGGTGAGGTCTAAGCTACATCAATACTGACATGGCATCATCATCATCTGCATCTCTAAAAGTAGATGTCGTGTTCTTCTCAGCAACAGGTATATATCTAGTAGTCCTCTTGGACTTCCCTGCAGCAACCTTCTTGGAAGCAGCCTTGGTGCTCTTGGAGGGGCCAGGCTTAGGCATAGCATCTACCATAAGATTATTTTGCTTCTTCTTGGTAGGGGCCTTGACAACAGGTTCCTCCACCTCCTCCTCAACAGCAGCACCAGATGCCTCCTCTGGATCCTCATACATAGAGGTAGGCCTGCCAATAACATGAATGATCCTCTTCCAAGCTGTCTTCTTCTCTCCTGCCTTCTTAGGCAAAGATTTCTTGGGGATCTCAATAGACATAGTTTCCCTAGAACTCTCATGTGCTCTGAAAGTCTCTAGAGGTGCATAAAATTTGCTGACTACCCTCCTAGATGAGGTAGCCTCAGTAGAAGACTTCTTTGCAACATTCTCTTGATTCTTAGCAAGAACATCCTATGGCACAAAATCAGAATCTTCTTCATACGAATTGAGTCTCTTCCTTGTCCCTGTTACAGCTTTAGGCAACCCATGAGAACTGGGAGTGCCTGGATCTGAGGATGAACTGGACTCAGGACTAGTGCGTGAACTCATATCAACATTATGCTCCTGCAAATTCTGGCTATCTTCAGCATCTGGCATGTCTGACCCTGTGAATAGAGTTGAGAAGAGTGGAATAGGATAAGTCAACACAAAATGTGCAGCTGATTTCTGAAAGTTTGAACTAAGAATTTCCAAAGTTATACATTCTGTCACATGAAAATAGGTACAGCTGAAGCAACAAAATTGGTACAACCGAGACTGACTTTCTCATTAGCTGAAACATGGCACTCCTTTCGATGAGACCAAAAATAAGTACTTTGTTTCACCAAGAAAGTTCTCAGCAGGACAAATTTCAAATCGGTGACACCGATTTGTTCACTTCGGTTCCACCGAGTTCATCGGGTGGAAGGCAAAACCCTTCAAATTCGATCATTCGCTACACTATGGAGTTATTATGGATAGTATGATGTGCAAATAGGGGCTTATAGATACAAAAATCGTCATTGTGCAAGAATTGGATGGGGAGCACAAGAAGGGTCGAATACATACCCTAGCTCGGTGATGAATCCGCTACGACGTGGACGGCGGTGAAGATTCCCGTTGACGGCAAAGATCCAAACGGCGGAGGAGCGCGGGTAGGCAAGGGCGATGACCAGGGGGGACTTCTTCGGAAGTTAGGGTTCTGAGGCGCGACGTTTGAAGAGTGATTTTCATAGCGTCGGGGTCCACAACATATATACCCATCACTGTCGATGATATCGATTCTAAATTTTCGGTGTCACCAAGTCTCTCTTCTGTCAACTGAGAGGGAAACTTGGTGTAACTGAGAATATGGAATCGGCAGTACCGAGATAGAAAAACCAGATCAACCCTTGTCATTCGGTGAGAACAAGATTATGGAATTGGTTCCACCAAGATGCACTTGGGAGGTTTTAATGGTCAGTCCTTTGTCGATACAGAACTCCGAGTGCTCCTCACATAGAGAGATCGAATAGTACTTGTTCAAATTTTGTGATGCAACATGAATAGAATGTAAGGTGAGAAAGCATAGATAGATAAAGTAGTGGTCCTAGACATTCTTGTATATCCAATTGGCAAATGGAAAATCAAAAGCCAAGTAGCAACAATTGGATATCCTCGAATGAGTAAATAAATGCAGGCCAACATGCTCACACAGTAAGATGTCAAATGAAAGCATGGCAAACATGCAGAAACACATTAGCATCTAACAAGCCCTTTGGCGACGACGGAGTCATCTATATATGAGTATATTGACTTAGGAGCCAAGTAAAAATACTTGATCATAGGTCATATTCATTGTTTAAGCACAAGTGGGGTTACCAATTTTACATAAGGTATTCAATGTTGTCATATACTATGAGATGATTTAACTCAAGGTTTTAGAGTAAATCTCCCCCCTTGATGTGACATCCCCCCATAGGAGGGATAAACTAACCTTGGGTTTTATCGATGAAGACTTCATGTAGGTGAAGTAGTGGTGGATGCTCGTAGTTGATGAAGATCACCAAGAGTTTAGAGCATCATTGTTGCTTCATTACTCTTCTTACCTACATGGGTTATTCCCAACTCACAAGAGACAAATACAAGGATATCTATGCACTACAGGAATCAGGCACTTTGTCGTCTGCCATGGAAGATGGCGAAGGCACAAAGGCGGACGACAGAGGACTGTGCCGTCCGCTAGTGGATGACACAATTTTGGGCCCAACGAGCTTCGGCAAAGGGATTCTTTGCTGTCTGCTTCCGCGCCTCGGACGGCAAAGAATCATTGCCGTCATATTGCAAACAACAAAGGCCATGGACGGCAACTACTGATGGCGTGGCCGTTAGAGGTGGCTAACAGAACCCAGCGCTTTGCCGTCTGCCTCCCCCCATCTGCCTTTGCCGTCTGCCCCCCCCCCATCTGCCTTTGCCTCCTGCCTCCCCGCCTTCTTTGTCGTCTGCCTACCCATCCTCTTTGTCGACCGCCTCCCCTCCACCTTTGCCATCTGCCGCAGACAGCAAAGAGACAAGATGTCCCTAGCCTGGTAACTTCTTTTCCATCTCCCTCCTCCCACTTTCCCATCTGTCGCGGACGGCAAAGAAACGAAATGTCCCTAGCCTGGTATTCCCATGTTGCACAGGTGGCCGCCATGGGGCACCTTTGCTGTCCAGGGCAGACGACAAAGATCCCTTTGCCGTCGGTGGCAGACGACAAAGTGCATGTATTAGCCCTTTTTATTCTTTTTTTGTTATATCCAATCATTTTCACAAGCACATATAAGATATATATATAATTCACAGAAACTATATCCCTACCATATCACAAGCACATATATATGATCATCCAACAAACATACCAAATCAAAAGTGCAAGTTTCATCCATACATGCATAGTTTCATCCATAGGTGGCAAGTTTCACAACGTTCATCGATAAAAAATCAAAACATAAATTAAACATAAGAACTCCATCAATGCAAGCTTCCGTGACGTGAATCAAATATGCAAAATGGGAAATAAGAAAGTTAGAAAAAGAATACTAGAAGAAGAAGGAGATCTGGAAGAAGAAGAGGAGGAAGAAGACGAAGCATTTTTCTTCTCTTTCTCTTTATCCTCTTGTTTTTCTTCTTATTATTTCTTATTTGTGCCATTTTGGACCTAACCTAGGTAATTATGCCATTTTTGACCTAACTAAGCTTATTGTGTCATCTTGCAAGAAAATAAGGTAAGTCTATGGCATCTATGAGGTTACCAAGAAGAATAAGAAGATGTAGAAGAATAACAAGAAGAAGAAGAAGAAGCATTTTTCTTCTCTTTCTCCTCTTGTTTTTCTTCTTATTATTGCTTATTGTACCATTTTAGAGCTAACCTAGGTAATTATCACAATTTTTACCTAACTAAGCTTATTGTGTCATTTTGCAAGAAAATAAGCTAAGTCAATGGCATCTATGAGGTTACCTAGAAGAACAAGAAGAAGATATAGAAGAACAACAACAACAACAAGAAGATGATGAAGAAGCTTTTTTCTTTCTTTCTCTTTCTCCTCTTGTTTTTCTTCTTCTTATTGCTTATTTGTGTCATTTTAGAGCTAACCTAGGTAATTATCACATTTATTACCTAACTAAGATTATTGCGTCATTTTGCAAGAAAATAAGCTAAGCCGATGGCATCCATGAGATTACCAAGTCTATCATGTCATTCTTGAGTTAACTAAGCTTAATATGTCAGTGTGGAGGAAACAATGCTAAGTATAGGTCAGTTTAGAGCTAACTTAGGTACAATATGTCATTTTAGAGCTAACTTAGGGAGAATAAGTCATTTTGGAGGTAAGTAAGCTTACTATGTCATTTTAGAGGAAACAAAAGCTAACTTACGTAAAATATGCAGTGCGACATCTCAGGACAGGAGCTCGTTTGGCGCGCCTTGATCTACCGGAAAGTGCTCGAAGACCGTATATGTCCATCTCCAATGGCTATCAAGCCATGGGGCCTCCCGTCGCCAGCTAACATCACCAGGTCTGGATCAAGTGGTTGCTGGCTCGGGTTGAAGTCCTCCTCATTCATCGCCTTCCCCACATCTCTGTACCTCACGAGCTTGTGGTGGGAAGAGATATTGGTGAAGTTCTCGGGATTATCGAGGTCAGATTCATAAAATTCCTTGACCTTCTTGTATGAGGCAGTATGGGCCATGGCATAGAGGTCAGACACCTGTGGCACCTCTGTATTATTGTGATGAGCCTACAAGACAGGAACAAAGTATTAATAATGGGTAAACCTAGCAATAGAAGAATGAATTGTAGGAATCATGACGCAAACCACATACCCAGTTCCACCCAAACTGATAAATGTTGGCGCTGCCTTGATGGTGTGGCACACCTTTCATTTGGTCACACCGTGCCTTCGCCTCATCATGGACGACTCTCCACTGGTCAGAGCACCATTCATTCACCAATGCCTCCCAACAACCCATCTTATCCGCACACCATCTTAGGGGCACCGAAGTTAGTAAAGGGAAATTTGAGAGCTACGCCTACGAATCAAAGCAAAGGAAACTAAGTGCAGGGCCTTAAGAATAGGTAATTACCTTCATGTACTCCTCCTTGTCTAGAAACTTTCGACAGGATGATGACTTGGCCTTCTTAATATGCTGCGAGGCGTAGTAGTCTTGAACAGCCTAGTAGGAGCCTACACTCATAATCGATAAGCTTTGCCGCGGCCTACTCATATCCGTCCTCACACCTGTAGAAGGTCTGCAATCAAAAGAGACAACACTGATTAGTACAATAACTAGCTATTATTGATTTTTAATTTGTGTAAAGGAGAAATTACCCAGAACTTCTTGATGACCATGTCGGCCCTCGTGTGGCACAACACACCATCGATCATCTCCACTGGCGGGGCCGGGGGAGCCAAGTAGTGCTCCCATTTCAATCCTACCTCTTCTTGCTGACCCTCGCCGGGCAACGTGACAAACCCCGGGAAGTTATGCCATAAAATCACACCAAGGACCCCCTGTAATATGACAAAGCCAATGCATTAGATATGTGAAGAAACATGAAGGCAAAAGGTTTAAAAAAGTAAATGCACTTACTTCAGCGACTCAGGATTAATCAGCCACCTCTGCTCGCGGGTCGCCGGCATGGGCGGGAGCCCTGTGCTCCAGTGAATCAACTGGGGGTAGCGGCGAGGAAGACATAGTAGCCTTCATACCTCTCCCGCAGCCACCACATGTAGCTTTAGGAGCTCTCTTCTTGTAACAGCCCAAGACCGACGCTCCACAAGATTCCCTTTTGTTTCCATTATCATCTTGTGTTTCTTTTGATTGTTGCATTCATCATTGCATCATTGGCATCGTCTGCATAGCATCGTCACTCATTTTCGAAAACTAGCATCCGTTCGTAGGTGCCGGTTCTCTCCATTTGTGTCGCTAACCATTTCGAGACCAATCACACACGCATGCGCCCGCGACATTGATTTAAAAAATGTTTTAAAAGCGTGCGCCAAAATATTCTCTGATTGGGTCGAAACTTGGCATGTCGTCTTGTTATAGCATAGGTAAACCGCCTATTAATTTTCGTCATGATTAGAGGTCGTTTGGTACCTCAACGGATTGCTTTAGCAGGGTGGTCATCGGTTTATTTGTCTGTTGTTTCGGTATTTTCAAACCCTCTGTCACGGGCCGCCATCCATTTCCTCTCATCCTCATCAAGCCCCTCTGCACAGTTCATTGCAGCCCACCTAGCCTCTCCCGCGATCGTAGCCGCCCGATCAAGATCCGACGGTTGAAATCGGTGCAAAATCCCTAACCTAGCCCCCCCATTTCCTATATAAACACCCCTAGCCTACCCTGTCTTGGAATCTACGCCTCTCCTAACCCTAGCCGCCACTTGGCATGGCCAGCCTCCCACCTTCAGCGTCGCGCCCCGTGAAGCCCATTTGGTGGCCCACTCGGGCCCGGATGCCCACCGCCGCTCGCACCCGAAGGCTGAACCGCGCATCGCCCGCTCCCTGCCCGAGTGCTCCTCCCCGAGCGCCGCTCTCATGGATACCTCGAGCCTCTTCGGCCTCGACATCACCAAAGCACCGCCGCGTCGTGTCGTCGGCGACCTCCATGCCGGATCTCCCCAGTGCCCTGTCTTCCCCCTTCCCTCCTTCCATTTCTCTCACCTCGCCATCTCTCTCTCCCGCACAAGAACCCCCCCATGGCCGACCTCCTCACCTCCGAGCTCGCAGATCTCATCGCCGCCGCCGGGAACGGAGATGCTGCCACCGGATCCATCCATCCCCGCCTCGGGGCGCCGCATGCATGCCAGAGTAGGGCTTGCAGCCGCCGCCATTCGTCTCTGTGGGGAGGAGGTCGACGACCGGACGAGCCTCCCACTTGAGCGCTCGCCCTAGCGACCGTGTGGGCCTCTTCCAGGCCCAAGCCGTGGCCCAGCTCCGCTTCTGCCCCTGTGGCCTCTCCACCGAATGGGCCTAGAGCCCACGAGGTGAGCTCTCCAGCCGCTATTCAATGCATGCACGCTTCTTTGTATGTCACGCCTCTGTGAACTGTTGGGCCAGATCCCATTTTCAGCCGTATATGTTTTTTTAGGTCCTGCAATTTTGTCTATTATTCAAAGACTATCGTTTTACAGAAAACCCCCCAAGCATCATGCATATAATAACTTCTTAACCGTGCGTCACATGTAAAAACTTTATATATGTAAAATGACTAGAATTTCGTGTAGATTCACAATTTCTAACTCTCACATGTGTTTAAAATATTTACCTTGCTGTTTGCATTAATTTGCGTAATTGCCATGTGAAATGATTTATTCCATAACAATTGAACCATAGCTCCGATTAAAATGTTTTATATATGTAACTTGACTAGAAAAATGTGTAGAATCTCATGGTGAAAATAATTTTGCTATTTAACAACCCAAAAATGGTGGTTAGAGCAAATAAGAACCGAAACCTTAATTTGCTCATGAGGCCATGTTGGAAATGATATGTGTTGCTTCCGGCCTCATTTAATATGCCTAGATGATGTAATTGTTTATGCTTCACCTCTTTCCATGTTTAAAAACATTTAATATTGATGAGTACCTAAACGGGAGTGAACGAAATAATCCGAATGTGGAGTTTTGTCAAATATGCAACTCGTTGCATATTAGTTGCATATTGAACTTCACTTAACATATAGTAGTTGCTTGTTGTTCTTGCCATGCCATGCCATGCCTTGCATAATTAAACCGGACATGCATAATTGAGCGCTCCTAACATGCTCGGGGTTGTTATGGGGACCCCCTTGATTTTCGTTTTAGGATAAAGCTTGCCTGGCAAGGACCAACATTGGTACTAAATTTGCCTAATACCTAATAAAATTACATAGGGACTTTCCAGACCCCATGGATTAATCAACCCCCCCCCCGGGCTAGTGCTCCTCATGAGTGTTGGTCCAAACTAGAGCACTGTGCGGGGCCACCCTAGGGCAACTTCGGTGATTTCTATCAGGACACCGTACACTAGCTTATCCGCCGTGTCCTGAGAATGAGATATGCCGCTCCTATCAGGATCGTCGACACGTCGGGAGGCCTTGATGGACTTGTTTTACCATTCTAGAATGTCTTGCGTGAGGAACTCTGATCTTCTTTGGGCTATCTCAAGCTGTTGGATTTCCTTTGGACTTGCCTAGGATGATCACGAGACCCGTGGTAAAGGTTATTCCCGTGGTGTGTGGTTAATTTGTGATGGATGAGTTGGAGCACCCCTGCAGGGTTAAATCTTCTAGAAAGTCGTGCCTGTGGTTATGTGGACAACTTGGAAACTTTGTTTAACACCCGGTCAAAGCAAACTTGAAGTAAACTCTAATAAAATACACCAATTGTGTGCGTAACCGTGACTGTCTCTTCTCGTGATTCCTTATCCGAGAGAGAACACGGTGGGGTTATATTTGACATAAGTAGGTGTTGAGGATCACTTAGCTCATGTCTATTATTAGTAGACCACCATACTTTACTTTCTATACTCGTAAGTTAGCCACTCAAACAAATGCTTACCCGCTTTCTACAGCCTCACCACTTAACCATACCTCACCCATTAAGCTTTAATAGTCTTGATACCCTGGGAAATGAGATTGTTGAGCCCTTGTGGCTCACATATTACTACAAGAATAGTTGCATGTACAGGTATTGTGATGCTTTGACGTGAGCATGATGTTGTTAGATTTGGAGTTCTCCTTCTTCTTCTTCTTCATCAATCTAGGATGGGTTCCAGGCGGCAGCCTAGGATAGCAAGGATGGATGTCATTTTGTCGTTTGTTTTCGTCCGTAGTCATACCCTGCTCTTCTATATGATATTTGAATATGTTGTTGTATTGATGTGATCTTGTTGTAGCTTGTGGAGAGTGTAAGCCAATTCCATATACTCATCTCATCTATGAATGTACTTGTAAGGATATCCATTCTTGCAACACGACGAGATGCGCTTCTATCCCCGTCGAGGCCCTCGTGCCAAAATAACGATAGGATCGCATCTTGAGCGTGACACTTCTTCCCCCGACCTCCTCTCCCTGTGGGCAATTTCACCGACAAAAAAGTGCCCTCAGGTGACCCAATACTGTCATACAACGCTCTCCGGAGAGTTTGGGGTGGAATGGAAGTACCCCTCCCACCACGCACCGATGAAGGATCCTCGGATAGATCTCGACCCGCGCCCACCATATTTCAACACCTGCCATGACAAAGAGTAAACGAAATTAGTACAACATAAAAAAATTGAATACCGACATGAATACTAATATGTATATATATATATAATTTGAGTGTATCATCATCATTTATACGTGACATGAACTAATAATAATCTTCATCGTCTATATATGCTCCAGGATCAATAAATGCATCATCATCATCACTATCATTAATATATGCATCATCATCACTATCGCGAGCAACATGTGGAAGGCCTCCTTTATGTAATCGGTCACACATTGAGAGGTCATCTGGAGTAGTAACCTCTTCTTCTTCCGTATCTTCTTATTCCGGCTCAGGGGTGATGTTAGATTCACTATCGCTATCTACCTCAATGTTCTGGGGTGAAGTACAGCGGTTCTTGAAAAAAAAAATTGGAAAGACGTGTTTCTTGGAAGAATTCTCCTTCATATGTGTCTGGGTTAATGTGAAGTTCATAATCATCTTCATTGAGGGGAGGTGGTCTAAAATGTGGTGGCACATCATAAACGACATCCCAACCTTTCAGATTTGGATCAGTTTGGCAGGCCCACGGTAGATAGAAAACTTGGGTCGCCTGCTGAGCCATAATATAGATGTCGGGAACATCTAAATGGGTGCTTTGTTTGATTTCGACTAGCCCTATATATTCATGAGTCCATCTAGTCTCCTTCGGCTGGAACCAATAACACTTGAAGACTATGACGTTTGGTCTATTATCACCAAAGAATATAAGTTCATAAATTGCTTCAACTCTTCCATTATACTCGACACCTCCTTCGCCAACAGCGGAGACACAACAATTTGTAGACTTTCGATCGGCCATAGATAGCTCTTTGCCAAATGAACGTCCATAGACTTGTCTCAATTCGGCGTCCATAGACTCTAAATTAGCCTACAAGTTTATACTAAAGGATTGTTGCATTAGCCGCAAACTAGAGGAAGAAATGAAATGGTCTAATGGAAATTACCATTTGTTTTAACCAAGAGATGAAACCAGGATAGCCGCCTCCATGCTTTGCTAGAAGCTCATACTCTTCGATGGAATTGTTTTGGATCACCGCTCCATCCAAGAATTTGGCGACATATCGACTGTATCACATATCCGGGAATAAGAGCAGTTCAAAGGAATTAGAAGTTGCGAAACAATGTACCGAGAACTTACTCGATGTATGGCTGCACTTCTGTTAGGTTGTTGAAGATATACAACAAAATGTTCTGCCATTCTTCGTCATCCAACGTTATTACTTTCAAAGCTCTGGCTGGTGCGAGTTTCCCTTGGAATAGGCTGAGGTTGGATCGAACTTTTTCACGGTCGCCATCATTGTACCAAGGCTTCAAATTATGCAAATGACGATTCTTGGCTTCATAGTGTGCTCTCACGAAGTTTGCCGCCTCCTCGGTAATGAATGCCTCGGCCTTCAATGCTTCAAATCTACGTTTATTTTTACATTTTGCTCGAAGCATCTTCTGCATCCTCTCAGTTCCAAAGCACCAATGATTTTGCACGGGGGCCCCCAATCTTGCCTCGGTCGGGAGATGCAAAATCAAACATTGCATTGGATTAGAGAAGCCCAGTGGAAAGATCTTTTCTAACTTGCATATAACCTCCGGCGCCAACTCTTCCAGTTCATCTAGCACATCAGGCGATAGTTATTTCGCACAAAGAGCGCAGAAGAAATAGCTCAGTTCTTCTTGTACTAGCCATTCATCCTCAAGGATAAAGCCACACAACATCAGTGGCATTACCCGCTCAAACCATATGTGCCAATCATGACTCTTGAGACCAAATATTTTCAATTTTTCAAGACTCTCCCCCCTTCGCTCCCCTCTTTAGATTCGTTGCATACCCATCGGGGAACATCAACTGCATTTTCACCCACAATAGCATTTCCCTCATAGCTGGCCTTCCAAGTTGAACCATGCCTTTGGCTTCCTCTATTTCTTCTTTCCTAACGGTTGTCGCATGTTTTGTAATGACCTATCACATAGAGCCTCCTGATCGATTCTAGCCTTAGGATTATCCTTTGTCTTTCCCTCTATGCCGAACAGTGTACCAAAAAGGGCCTCGGCAATATTCTTTTCAGTGTGCATCATGTTGATGCTGTGTGGGCAAAGGAGGTCTTTAAAGTAAGGCAGATCCACAAGTATATCTTCTGAGTCCAGGAGTGTTTCGTATTATACCCATTGAAATACCCTGGACGTAATTGATCCGGCTTGAGAGCGTTTATCTGATCCAGAGTCTGTTGACCTGTCAATGCAGGTGGTGTAGTATTTTTGACAACTCTAACTTTCATGAAATTCTTCTTGTCATTTCTGAACTTATGGCGAGGATTCAAGAACTGTCTATGCAAGTCGAAGAAAGAATACTTGCAACCCGCTTGCAGCCAACGGAATTCAAGAGCTCCCTTGCATGTGGGGCACGGGAACCTTCCATGCACACACCAACCAATCAATAGCGCATACATCGGCAAGTCATGCGTCGAGTACATGTACCACACATGCATTTTGAAGTTTCTTTGGAAGCGGTGTCATTGTCTTGATCCCATTATCCCAAGCTTCTTGCAATGCATCCTTAAGCGGCTGCATGTACACATTCATATTCTTCCCCGAATAGTTGGGCTAGAATTATCAACGTCAAGAAAATGTTCTTTCTTTTCATAATCTCTCTGGGGGAGATTGAGTGGAATGACAAATATAGGCTAGCAACTGTATTGGGTTGCCGTCATACCAAACACTTGGAACCCATCCGTGTTGATGGCGACTCGAGGATGCCTTGGATCTATCGCTTTATCCTTATGTAATGCATCGAAGTGCTTCCACGCAAAAGCATCTAAAGTGTGTCCCAACATTGGATTCCCATCTGCATCTAGTTCGGTTCTTTCGCCCAATTTATGCCACATCATCTGTCTGGCCATCTCTTCGACCATGAAAGTACGTTGAAGTCTTGGTATGATTGACAGATACCGAAGAACATGAACTAGGATTTTGGTATGACTCTTCTCACCCATACTGTTGTCTACCACAACATACCTGGAAGACATGCAAATGGGACAATAGTTCAAGCCCGCATACTCAAGGCTAAATAAGGCACATCCATGCTCACGTGCATCTATGGTAAGCAAGAAGATTGTTTACGAAGAAACAACAAGAAAAATTCATATTCTGATACATAAGACTTATATAGGAATTTAAATCGTCTTTTATTTTCTTTTTGAAAAAAATTGATTTCATTGAAGTAATAAAACCTTCTCATAAGGCATCTTAAGCGCACGTAGGATTTTGTCAAACCGGTACAAGTTTGTTAGCAATACATGGCCTTTGGGTAGAAAGCTTCAAAATATCGGCATCATCGCGTCGTAGCATTCTCTGCCCAGGTTGAACTGAGCCTTCAGAGCCATTACTTGCGTGATGGTATCCAGCTGACAAAGCTCGGTGTGCTCATGAAGAAGACGTTTTGAAGACTCAAACATTTCATAGAAGTCCTTTGCAGATTCCTCCATCTCATCATCCGAATCCCGAGCATCATCAAAGTCTTGCACCATGTCTTCGATCCCGGTACCATGCTCGTCAGTGCGACAACGAACAACCTCACCTGTGGCACATTGGGCAGACTCACCATGAAATCTCCACACCGTATAATCAGTCGTAAAACCCCACTTCTCCAAGTGTTTACCCATTTCATCCTGTGTCCACTTTCTATGGTTGTCGCACTAGACACAGGGGCACTAGGTTATTTCCTGGCCATCTGCAAATGCGGGTCTTAGAAACCCCTTGGTTTTTGTTAACCATTCAATGGTTATTTCTTTATGACTAGGGTGAACGGTGTACATCCAAGCACGATCACTCATCTTGCCTACCTAGTAAACACACAAGAATTATATATATATATATAATTCATCATCTATATTCATCCGTTAATGAAGTTTGTCAGTTTTATTATGTCCATGCAACCTACACGCTAATAGGTAGAGATAGGTCCTAATCCCACCCGAGTATGGGTAGATTGGGTTCATTTTCCCATGCTCTGCTCCGGATCCGATGCAAAATATCGGCAGCACCACCCTATTGTTCTCCTGATACACATCTCAGCCATAAGCAGAGAGGATGTGTACCCGGAGAACAACAAGGAGGCACTGATGAAATTCCACATCGGATCCAGAGCAGAGCATACGGGAAAACGAACCCAATCTACACATACTTGGGTGAGATTAGGACCTATCTCTACCTATTAGCGTGTAGGTTGCATGGACGTAATAAAACTGACAAACTTTATTAACGGATGAATATAGATGATGAATTATAGATATATATAATTCTTGCGTGTTTAGTAGGTAGGCAAGATGAGTGATCGTGCTTGGATGTACACCGGTCACCGGAGCAGAGCATACGGGAAAACGAACCCAATCTACACATACTCGGGATGTCCATGGATAACGTTGGAAAATTCGAAAGGATGGCGGTTATAAATATGCAAAAACATGCATATTTATAGATTCCACCCTTTCGAACAGGAGACGCATACTGGTCACGCATACTGGTGATTGAATAAACCTATAGCTAGCAAGTTTCATCATCACGAAGACTGGAGCCGAGCAATTTAAGGGGGTCGGGGGAGGAGCTGTCATTTGTGCTCACCAATCAAAGCAGCAGGGGTGCTCGTCAAACGTATGAGGAGTTCGTCGAACACCAGACCCTCACAGCGACGGAACAACTACACATTGAAATGAAACTCGATCAACACAAATATTCAATCCCGATAGAATAATCTCTCTATATGTAACTAGTTTTACACTTCTATTTTATTATTTTTCTCCTCTATTTCTTCTTCTTCTTATTATTATTATTTTCTTCTCCTCTTCTTCTACTACTCTTTTTCTTCTTCTTTCTCCTCCTCTTCTATTTTTCCTCTTCTTCTTCTTCTCTTCTCCTTTTCTTATTCTTCCACTTCTTCTTCTTCTTCTTCCTCCTCCTCCTCCGCCTCCTCTTCTTATTCCTCCTCCTCCTCCTCCTCCTCCTCTTCTTGTTCCTGCTCTTCTTCTTCTTTTGCTTCTTCCTCTTCCCTTTTTCCTTTTTACTATTCTTCTTCTCCTCTGCTTCTTCTACTCTTTTTCTTCTCCTCTTCTTCTTCTACTCTTTTTCTTCTTCTTTCTCCTCCTCTTCTATTTTTCCTCTTCTTCTTCTTCACTTTCTTCTCTTCTTCTTCTTCTTCTTCTTCTTCTTCTTCTTCTTCTTCTTCTTCTTCTTCTTCCTCCTCCTCCTCCTCTTCTTCTTCTTCTTCTTCTTCTTTTGCTTCTTCCTCTTCCTTTTTTCCTTTTTCCTATTCTTCTTCTCCTCCTCTCCTCTTCTCCTCTTTTCTTATTTTTATTCTTTTTATCCTTCTTCTACTTCATATCCTCCTCTTTCTTCTTCCTATTTTCCTTTATCCTCTTCTTCTACTTATTCTTCGTTTCTTCTTTTTTCTCTTCTAACCTAACTAACTAACCAAATAAACCAAGCTAACTAACTAACCTAATAAACTAGTAAACTAACCTAACTAATTTAATAGAAATAAAAAAATAACAAAATAACAAAAAAATAGGGGCGGTCAGCCGGGGGGGCTCACCAACGGGGGCGGCTAGGGCATCGTGGGTGACTCGTGGCAGGAAGACGGGGTGGCGGGGCGTTGGGGCGGAGGGGCACTGCGGCGGTGGGGGCATCGGGGCTTCGGGGCATCGGGGCTGCGGTTGTGACGGGGTGGTGGGGCGGCGGTGGGCCGTTTGGGGCGGCAGGGAGCTAAGGCGGCGAGGCACCGGGGGGGCGGGAAGGATGGGTGCGACATGGGCGGTGGGGCGGCAGTGCAATAGGGCGGTGGGCGGAGGTGCGACGGAGCCGGTGGGGCGGCAGTGCGACGGGGCCGGTGGGGAGACGAAGGTGGTGGCAGTGGCGCAACGGGGCCGGTGGGGAGACGATGGCGATGGTGGCGGTTGGCGTTGGGGAGAGAGGGGAGTGCGAGTGGGTGAGAGTGAGAGAGAGAGGAGCTGGGGTGGGGGCGGGACGGTCGTTAGTACTGTTAGCGCATTTTGGTTTTGCTAGCGGATGGTAAACAAGCTAGCAGCTTTGCCGTCTGCTTTAGGACTCTTTGCCAGCCGCTAGCAGACGGCAAAGCAGTCGCCAAATTTAACCTAGCCATCATGCGGTCAGGTGGGGCCCAGCTATAGCTTTTTTCCGTCTATTGTGCCACTCTTTACCATCGTCTCATAGACGGCAAAGAGCTGACTGATGGCAAAGAATCTTTGTGCCATTAGCCAACTCTTTGCTGTCTACTAGTTGGCAGCTGACGGCAAAGACCCTCTTTGCCATCTGCCAGCTGACGGCAAAGAGCTGGCAGACGGCAAATAACTGAATTCTAGTAGTGATGGACATGGAGTGCAATGCATATATGATGATGTGCATTGATTTGTTGAATACCTTGTCCCTTGCTGACCTTTGAGGGAATGTGTGATTTCTTGAACTATTGCATGATGTTGATGTTGATTATAACTACTTCCTGCCAATAATGAATGTGAGTGGATTTCAATGGCGGAGTCACCCCTCAATAACTTCTCTAGTTCTTCTTCTTGGGGACCCACATCAAGTTGATGGGGATCCTTGGTATTTAAGTATCACTTGTAAAAGTTGATCTTGTAGTAGCCTTGGGATCCCACTTCACCAAAGCTCGGGATTCATCTTCATATGAGTCAATGTCCTCTTGAAGCTTGTTCTTGCCCTTAAGCTTGGGGTCTTGTGGTGGAAGGTCATCTCGAGCTTTTGTTCCCTTGGGGAGAGTATGTTCATGTTGGAAATATGCCCTAGAGGCAATAATAAATTAGTTATTATCATATTTCCTTGTTCATGATAATCGTTTATTATCCATGCTATAATTGTATTGATCGGAGACTTAGATGCATGTGTGGATACATAGACAAAACCATGTCCCTAGTATGCCTCTAATAGACTAGCTCGTTGATCAAATATGGTAAAGGTTTCCTAGCCATGGACATGAGATGTCATTTCATAATGGGATCACATCATTAGGAGAATGGTGTCATGGACAAGACCCAAACTACAAACGTAGCATATGATCGTGTCAGTTTATTGCTACTATTTTCTGCATGTCAAGTATGTGTTCCTATGACCATGAGATCATGCAACTCACGGACATTGGAGGAGTGCCTTGTGTGTATCAAACGTCCCAATGTAACTGGGTGACTATAAAGGTGTTTGTTGAGTTGGCATGGATCAAGACTGGGATTTGTTACTCCGTGTGACGGAGAGGTATCTCAAGGCCCACTCGGTAATACAACATCCCAATAAGCCTTGCAAGCAATGTGACTAAGTGTTAGTTGCGGGATCTTGTATTACAGAACAAGTAAAGAGACTTCCCAATAACGAGGTTGAACTAGGTAAGGAGATACCGACGATCAAATCTCGGGCAAGTAACATACCGAAGAACAAAGGGAACATCATACGGGATTAACTAAATCATTGACATAGAGGTTCGACCGATAAAGATCTTCGTAGAATATGTAGGAACCAATATGGGCATCCAGGTCCCGCTATTGGTTATTGACCGTAGAGGTGTCTCGGTCATGTCTACATAGTTCTCAAACCCGCAGGGTCTGCACACTTAAGGTTCGATGATGTTTCGGTAGTATAGAGTTATGCATGGTGGTGACCGAAGATTGTTCGAGTCCCGGATGAGATCCCGGACGTCACGAGGAGCTCTGGAATGGTCCGGAGGTAAAGATTGATATATCGGAAGTCCTATTTTGGTCGCCGGAAGTTTTGGGCTCATCGGTAGTGTACCGAGAGTGCCGGTAGTGTTCCGGGAGACAACCAGGAGAGGTATTTCGACCCAAGAGGCTTCGTGGGCTGTGGGAGAGTGAATATCAGCCCTTACTGGGCTGGTGGAAGTCCCACACAAGGCCCATGCGGCTGGGAAGAAAAACCCAAAAGGAAAAAGGTGGAAAAAGGCAAAAAAAAAGGCAAAATAAGGAAGGAGTCCTAATCCTACTAGGAGTGGAGGAGGTGGACTCCTCCCTCCTGGTTCGGCCGAGCCTCCTTGGCTTGGAAGCCAAGGCTGCCTCCTCTCCTCTTCTCCTCCTATATATACTAGAGGGTTTTAGGGGTTTTGGACAGAATTTTCAACCACGTGCAACCCTACCCTCTAGTGCATAGTTTCTCCTCTAGATCGGATTTCTGCAGTGCTTAGGCGAAGCCCTACCGGAATAGCTCCACCACCTTCGTCGGAGCGCCGTCGCTCTGCCAGAGAACTCTTCTACCTCTCCGCTCCCTCTTGCTAGATCAAGAAGGCGGATATCGTCATCGAGCTGTACGTGTGCTAAACGCGGAGGTGTCGTCCATTCGGCGCTAGATCGGAAGGATCGTGATCAAGATCGCGAGACGGATCGTGATGAGATCACGGGACATACCGTGATGAGTTCGCGGGACAGATCGTGATGAGTTTGCAGGACTGATCGTGACTGGATCGCGGGACGGATCATGATGAGATCGCGGGACGCTCGGCGATTTGGATCGCAAAGACGTTCGACTACACCAACCGCGTTTCTTAACGCTTCCCGCTTAACGATCTACAAGGGTATGTAGATCCACTCTCCCTCTTGTAGATGCTCATCACCATGGATAGATCTGCATGTGCATAGGAAATTTTTTGTTTCCCATGCGACGTTCCCCTAAAGTGGCATCATGAGCTAGGTCTATGTGTAGATGAGATCTCGAGTAGAACACAAAAGGTTTGTGGGCATTGATGCTTAGATTGCTTCCTCCCTTGGTCGGATTTTGGTTCAGCTGTATTGTGAGATTAAGCAGACCAGACCAACATTACTCGTACTCTTACGAGAGACCGGTTCCCTCGACCGCAACTTGTTGCATAGATGGCTTGCGGGTGCCAGTTTCTCTCACATTAGTTGGATCGGATTCGACAAAGGCGGTCCTTGAGAAGGTTGAAAAGCAACTAGTGTATCACCATTGTGGTTTTTGCGTAGATGAGAATTGTTCTTGCTAGATACCCGTAGCAGCCATGTAAAACATGCAACAACAATTAGAGGACGTCTAACTTGTTTTTGCAGGGTATGTTGTGATATGATATGGCCAATTACATGATGTGATATATGTGATGTATGAGATGATCATGTGATGTATATATTATCACTACTTGCATGTCGATGAGTACGGCAACTGGCAGGAGCCACAGGGTTGTCTTTAATTATTGTATGACCTGCGTGTCAATCATTAAGCGCTATGTAATGCTTTACTTTATCGCTAAACGGTAGCAATAGTAGTAGAAGCATGGTGGGTGCGACAACCCCGATGGCGACACGTTGATGGAGATCAAGATGATGGAGATCATGGTGTCATGCCGGTGATGATGGAGATCATGCCGGTGCTTTCAAGATGGAGATCAAAAGCACAAGTTCATGGCCATACCATGTCACTTATGATTTGCATGTCATGTTAATCCTTTTATGCACCTTGTTTTGCTTAGGACGATGGTAGCATTATAAGGTGATCCCTCACTTAAATTTCCAGATGAATTGTGTTCTCCCCGAGTGTGCACCGTTGCAAAAGTTCGTCGTGTTGAGACACCACGTGATGATCGGGTGTGATAGACTCTACGTTCACATGCAACGGGTGCAAGCCAGTGTTGCACATGCATAACACTCCGGTTAAACTTGACGAGCCTAGCATGTACAGACATGGCCTCGGAACACAAGAGACCGAAAGGTCGAACATGAGTCATATAGTAGATATGATCAACATGATGATGTTCACCATTGAAACCACCACAACTCACGTGATGATCGGACTTGAGTTGGTGAATTTGGATCATGTAACACTCGAATGACTGGAGGGATGTCAATTTGAGTGGGATCTCTTAAGTAATATGATTAACTGAACTCATTATCATGAACATAGTTAGTAGTGTCTTTGCAAACTATGTTGTAGATTACTAGCTCACGTTGTAGCTCCCTTGAATTTTTATATGTTCCTAGATAAATAGAGTTGAAAGATGATGGTAGAAATATTGCGGACTGGCTCCATGATCTGAGGATTGTCCTCATTGCTACACAGAAGGCTTATGTCCTTAATGCACTGCTCGGTGCGCCAACCCCTCTAGCGTTGTTTGAAGATGTTGTGAACATTTGATAGGAACGTTCTGATAACTACTTGATAGTTTAGTGCGTCATGCATTACGGCTTAGAATTGAGGCTCCGAAACGTTTTGAATGTCATAGAACATATGAGATGTTCTAAGAGCTGAAATTAGGATCTCAGGCTCATGCCCATGTTGCGAGATATGAGATCTCCAACAAGATTCTTTGCCTGCAAGATGAAAGAGAATAGCTCAATCGTTGAGCATGTGCTCAGATTGTCTGCGTGCTACAATTGCTTGAATCGAGTGGGAGTTAATCTTCCAGATAAAGATAGTGATTGATATAGTTCTCCAAGTCACTGTCACTAAGCTACTAGAACTTGGTGATGAACTATAAAATGCCAGGGATAGAAATGATGATCCCTGAGTTGTTCGTCATGTTTGACACCGTGAAGGTAGAAATCAAGAAGGAGCATCAAGTGTTGATGGTTAGTAAAACCACTAGTTTCGAGAAGGGAAAGGGCAAGGAGGGAAACTTCATGGATAGCAAGTCAGTTGCTGCTTCGGTGAAGCAACCCAAAGTTGAACCCAAACCCGAGAATAAGTGCTTTGACTATTAGGAGAGTGGTCACTGAAGCGGAACAACCCTAGATACTTGGTTGATAAGAAGGCTGGCAACGTCGATAGAAATATATTTGATATACATGTTATTGATGTGTACCTTGCTAGTACTCCTAGTAGCACCTGGGTATTGGATACCGGTTCGGTTGCTAAATGTTAGTAACTCAAAATAAAAGCTACGGAATAAATGGAGAACTAGCTAAGGGTGAGGTGACGATGTGTGTTGGAAATATTTCCAAGGTTGATGTGATCAACATCCCACACTCTCTCTACCTTCGGGATTAGTGACAAACCTAAATAAATGTTATTTGGTGTTTTGCGTTGAGCATGAACGTGATTGGATCGTGTTTATTGCAACATGGTTATTCATTTAAGTTAGAGAATAATGGTTATTCCGTTTACATGAATAATACCTTCAATGGTCAAGCACCCAGTGAGAATGGTTTGTTGAATCTTGATCGTAGTAATACACATGTTCATAACATTGATGCCAAAAGATACAAAGTTAATAATAATAGTACCACATACTTGTGGCACTGCCGCTAAATGTCATATTGGTATAAAACGCATGAAGAAACTCCATGCTGATGGATCTTTGGACTTATTTGATTTCGAATCAGTTAAGACATGTGAACCATGCCTCTTGGTCAAGATGACTAAGGACCCCGTTTTCTGGTTTGATGGAGCGGGCAAGTGACTTATTGGAAATGATACATGTTGATGTATGCAATCCAATGAGTCTTATAGCGTGCGGTGGATATCGTTATTTTCTGACCTTCACTGATGATTTGAGTAGATATAGTGTATATGTGCTTAATGAAACACAAGTCTGAATCGTTTGAAAGGTTCAAGCAAATTGAGAGTGAAGTTTAAGATCATCATGACAAGAAGATAAAAATGTCTATGATATGACCGTCGAGCTGAATATCTGAGTTGCGAGTTTGGCATACAACTTTAGACAATGTGAAAATTGTTTCACAATTCACGCCACCTAGAACACCATAGTGTGATGGTGTGTCTGAACGTCATAGTCGTGCTCTACTAGATATGGTGCATGCTATGATGTCTCTTATCGTTTTGTTACTATAATTTTGGGGTTATGCATTAGAGACAACTACATTCACTTTAAATAGGGCACCATCTAAATCCGTTGAGATGACACTGTGTGAATTATGGTTTGATAGAAACCTAAGCTGTCATTTCTTAATGTTTGGGGCTGTGACGCTTGTTTTGAAAATGTTTTCACCTAATGAGCTCGAACCCAAAGCGGACAAATGCATCTTCATAGAATACCCTAAGAATAGTTGGGTGAACCTTCTATCTCAGATCCAAGTATAAAATGTTTGTTGCTAAAATTGGGTCCTTTCTTGAGAAAAAGTTTCTCTTGAAAGAATTGAGTGGGAGGAGGATAGAACTTGATGAGGTTATTGAACCTCTGTTTCAACCAGAGAGTAGCACAGCGCAGGAAGTTGTTTCTGTGAAGCCTACGTTAGTTGAAGAGGAAGTTAATGATGATGATCATGAAGCTTCGGATCAAGTTACTATCGAACCTCGTAGGTCGACAAGGACGTATACTGCTCCTGAGTGGTGTGGCAACCCTGTCTTAGAGGTCAAGTTGTTGGACAACGATGAACCTACGAACTATGGAGAAGCGATGATGGGACCGGAAACCAACAAATGGTTAGAGGCCAGGAAATCCTAGAAAGGATCCATGTATGAAAACAAAGAATAGACTTTGGTGGGCTTGCTCATTGGAGGACGGGACATTAAGTACAAAGGGATCTTTGAAATTGTTAGTGCATCTAGTACCCCTTAGTGATTTTGGTGTATTGAAGACTTATAGGTTAAGGCACTAATGTGTTTGTGAGTGTACACAGGCTCTATAAGTCGATGAGGAGTTTGATATATTCGGAGATTATCGACCCCTAAAAATGAAAGTCTTCAAGTGAAGACTTTGGTGAAGACTTTCTGAAGACTTTGGTGAAGACTTTGAAAATGAAGAAGTTGGTGTGACCTTGAAGATATGAATGAGGAATATGAAGCATGAAGACATTGTTTTCGTAGTTTCATTTCCTTTATTTGAGTCATAGGAAACACCGTACTATTAAAGGGGGTCGAGGTAATACTAAGGAAAATTTCCAACTGATGCTCAACTCAAAGATCCTCAACCCATACAATCCTTCGAGTAAAGCCTTTGGAAATCTCTTACAATTCAGACACGTTTTTCAGAGACAGAGACGTAGTTCTTCTGGTCTCTTAGGAAATTGTTCTGACTGAGTAGTTAGGATTTCGCCAGTGCGAATTGCCTACAAGTGAGGATTATGATAAGTTGAGAACTTTCATAGTTCGAAATTCCGACCGTTGCTGTGCTTAGCGCCAGCTGTCCCCAATCGTTCTTACCCACATAACGATCATATCATTGGGGGCATTTATGACTTATCATGTCAGGTTGCACCCTGGCTATAAATAGCCAACCCCCACAACCACTAGCTGGTTGGCTGCTCTGAGAGAGAACTGACACTTGTCATTTGAGAGCAACCCATCCTCTGAGGACTCTGTGAGAAAATCATCAGTGAGGAAAAATCCACAAACCAAACCATAAAACCCATTGTGATTGAGCATCACTAAAGAAATTCCTGTGTGGAACCGACACTTGTTACCTTTGAGGACTGTGTATCCTCCAGATAGTTAGGCGTCATGGTCTAGTGCTCCTGCAGTCAATTGGGGACCATGAAGTGACCTTGGTCTAGAGCATACAGCAGTAAATTGTGGATCACCGGGTGACCAGTTTGTGAGGGTTTTGGAAGTCTACCCTGAAGACTTACCACGAGTGTTGGGCGAGGACTGTGTGACCTTAGCTCAAGGAGAATACGGTAAGGACTGTGTGTCCTGGGACTGCGTGTCCTTTGGTTTAAATACCAGGCCGCTCCAAACCAGACGTACGACTGTCACAGCAGTTGGAACTGGGTCATCAAACCATTGTCTTCATCAAGCTATCTGGTTCTATTTCCTCAACCCCTCTATTCCTCATATATCTGTTGATGAAATTGATTGTTATAGTTGAAAGAATTTGACTGAAGACTTTCACAAATTCCTCACCTCAAATTCTTCAAGTTACCTTGTTCATCACTGCTTATCCTATATCACGCTACTCTCTATTTGTGCATGTTTCATTTAATCATGAAGACTATGTTGTCACTTTGTTCCTCATGCACTTGAGTACTTATTCCACTGCTAGTTATTTATCACATTTCAAATTCCTCAAAGTTGAAATTCCTCAAATGATGAATTCGTAAAAATCGCCTATTCACCCCCCTCTAGCCGATATAACGCACTTTCAGAAATGAAGACAGACGCTGATGGTAAATGTCACCATTTGTAAAGCTTGACTTGTTGCAAAGAAGTTTACGACAAGTTCAAGGAGTTGACTGCGATGAGACTTTCTCACTCATAGCGATGCTATAGTCTGTTGAAATTATGTTAGCAGTTGCTGCACTTTCAATTATGAAATCTGGCAGATGGATGTCAAAACATCGTTTCCTTAACGGTTTACTTGAGGAAAGGTTGTATGTGATACAACCAGAAGGTTTTGTCAGTCTAAAGGATGCTAAAAGGTGTGCAGGCTTCATTGATCCTTTTATAGACTGAAGCAAGCATCTCGGAGTTGGAATGTACACTTTGATGAGATGATCAAAGTTTTTGAGTCTATACAAAGTTTATGAGAAACTTGTATTTGCAATAAAGTGAGTGGGAGCACCATAGAGTTTCTGATAAGTATATGTGGATGACATATTGCTATTCGGAAATAATGTGGAATTTCTGGAAAGCATAAACAGTTGTTTGAAAAGTGATTTCAAAGGAAGACCTGAATAAAGCTACCTAATTGTTGAGCATCAAGATCTATAAAGATAGATCAAGATGTTTGATAAGACTTTCAATGAGTACATACCTTGACAAGATTTTGAAAGAGTTCAAAATGGATTAGTCGGAGAGAAGTGTTCTCGCTTGCTTTGTAAGGTGTGAAGTTGAGTGAGACTCAAAGATCGACAACGGCAGAAGAAAGAGAAAGTACGAATGGTGTACCCTATGCCTTAACCATAGGCTCTATGTTATGCCATGATGTGTATCGCACCTGGTGTGTGCCTTGCCATGAGTCAATCAAGGGGTAAAAAAGTGATCCAGGAGTGGATCACTGGACAACGGTCAAGATTATCCTTAGTGACTAATGGACTAAGGAGATGTTTCTCGATTATGGAGGTGATAAAGAGTTCGTCGTAAAGAGTTACGTCGATGCAAGCTTTAACACCAATCTAGATAACTCGTAGTAGCAATCTGGATATGTATAGTGGAGCAGCCATTTGGAATAGTACCAAGTGGAGTGTGGTAGCAGTGTTTATGGTTTGACATAGAGATTTGCAAAGTACACTCGGATTTGAATGTCGCAGACCCGTTGACTACAATACCTCTCTCACATGCAAAGCATGATCGAGCCCTAGAACTCACTAGGTGTTAGATTCATAACAATGCGTATCACACGGTGATGTGAACTAGATTATTGACTCTAGTGCAAGTGGGAGACTGTTGGAAATATGCCCTAGAGGCAATAATAAATTAGTTATTATCATATTTCCTTGTTCATGATAATCGTTTATTATCCATGCTATAATTGTATTGATCGGAAACTTAGATGCATGTGTGGATGCATAGACAAAACCATGTCCCTAGTATGCCTCTAATAGACTAGCTCATTAATCAAAGATGGTTAACGTTTCCTAGCCATGGACACGAGATGTCATTTGATAATGGGATCACATCATTAGTAGAATGGTGTGATGGACAAGACCCAAACTACAAACGTAGCATATGATCGTGTCAGTTTATTACTACTGTTTTCTGCATGCCAAGTATGTGTTCCTATGACCATGAGATCATGCAACTCACGGACATCGAAGGAGTGCCTTGTGTGTATCAAACGTCGCAACGTAACTGGGTGACTATAAAGGTCCTCTATAGGTATCTCCGAGGGTGTCTATTGAGTTGGCATGGATCAAGACTGGGATTTGTTACTCCGTGTGATGGAGAGGTATCTCAGGGCCCACTCGGTAATACAACATCACAAAAAGCCTTGTAAGCAATGTGACTAAGTGTTAGTTGCGTGATCTTGTATTACAGAATGAGTAAAGAGACTTGCCAATAACGAGGTTAAACTAGGTATGGAGATACCGACGATCGAATATGGGGCAAGTAACATACCGAAGAACAAAGGGAACATCATACGGGATTAACTAAATCCTTGACATAGAGGTTCGACTGATAAAGATCTTCGTAGAATATGTAGGAACCAATATGGGCATCCAGGTCCCGCTATTGGTTATTGACCATAGAGGTGTGTCGGTCAAGTCTACATAGTTCTCGAACCCGCAGGGTCTGCACACTTAAGGTTCGGTGACGTTTCGGTAGTATAGAGTTATGCATGGTGGTGACCGAAGATTGTTCGGAGTCCCGTATGAGATCCCGAACGTCACGAGGAGCTTCTATATGGTCCGGAGGTAAATACTGATATATAGGAAGTCCTATTTTGGTCGCCGAAAAAGTTTCGGACTCATCGATAGTGTACCGGGAGTGCCGATAGTGTACCGGGAGACCACCGGGAGGGATATTTCGACCCTAGAGGCTTCATGGGCTGTAGGAGAGTGAATACCAGCCCTTAGTGGGCTGGTGGGAGTCCCACACAAGGTCCATGTGGTTGGGAAGAAAAACCCAAAAGGAAAAAGGTGGAAAAAGGCAAAAAAAGGCAAAATAAGGAAGGAGTCCTAATCCAACTAGGAGTGGAGGAGGTGGACTCCTCCCTCCTGGTTCGGCCGAGCCTCCTTGGCTTGGAAGCCAAGGCTACCTCCTCTCCTCCTCTCCTCCTATATATACTAGAGGGTTTTAGGGTTTTTGGACAGAATTTTCAGCCACGTGCGACCCTACCCTCTAGTGCATAGTTTCTCCTCTAGATCAGATTTCTGTAGTGCTTAGGCGAAGCCCTGCCAGAATAACTCCACCACCATCGCCGGAGCACCGTCGTGCTGCCGGAGAACTCTTCTACCTCTCTGCTCCCTCTTGCTGGATGAAGAAGGCAGAGATCGTTATCGAGCTGTACGTGTGCTGAACACGAAGGTGTTGTCCGTTCGACGCTAGATCAGAAGGATCGTGATCAAGATCGTGAGACGGATCATGATGAGATCGCAGGACGGATCGTGATGAGTTCGCGGGGTGGATCATGATGAGTTCGCAGGACGGATTGCGATTGGATCGCAGGACTGACCATGATGAGATCGCGGGACGCTCGGCGATTTGGATCACGAAGACGTTCGACCAGACCAACCGTGTTTCTTAACGCTTCCCGCTTAGCGATGTACAAGGGTATGTAGATCCACTCTCCCTCTCGTAGATGCTCATCACCATGGATAGATCTGCATGTCCGTACGAATTTTTTTGTTTCCCATGCGACGTAGCCCTATAGTTCATACTTCTCCTTTTGAGGTACAAACTTGGTATTGGGGTATTGACCTTCTTCCCTTTCAACTCCATTAGTATTGAAGTAGACAACACCACGATTCTTCCATTATCCTCTGTGCTTGCGTACAATCTCCTCAAATTGTTTGCACCCTTCAAGATTCGTGTAGATACCTTTCTCCATAATCCCTTTTAAGAGTTCATTTTCTTCTCAAGTGTAACTTGGCTAAGAGAAGAGTTAGTGGGATCAAGAGAACTACTAGAAGCAATATCATTGGATTTGTCATTTTTATTGCTACTAGTTGAAGAACCTTTCTTTCCTTTGTTACTAGCTTGCTTAGACTGAACTTGTGGCATGAACGTAGTCAAGAGAAGTCGTTTGGCTAGATAAGAGGAAGTCTTCTTTCGAAGATCGTCATTGATAGCTTTAAGGAACTGATGCTCTTGCTCTAAGTTGAGCTTCTCGAAGCAAAGCTTCTCATGTGTCCTTTAAAGCTCTCTATGATCTTGTAGAGTAGACTCGTGAGCTAACTTAAGAGTGTTTAGTTCTTGAGTTAGTCATTCTATTTCCAAGTTATCATCATGGAACGACTTATATAGACGAGAGTGAGTACTAGCAAGTTCATTTTGACTAACATTACTAGATTTGTCAAATACCAAGTCATCTTCAATTAAGAAGTCATCTTCATCACTATTGAAATCAAGATACTCGGGGTGTGATACCTTGGGTCCTTTAGCCATGAAGCAACGTACATTCCCTTCATTTGGTGAATCAGATATGTCGTAGGAGTCGGTTGTCACTAGTGCACGTCCGAAAACACCTTCATCTTGACTATAGTCAGAGTTGGAGTGATAGCTTATCTCAGAGTGGTTGTCGGATTCAAAGCCGGAAACCCATTCACCAATATGAGCTTGATGTCTTCTTCTTGAGTAGCTCATGGTTTACTTGTGCTTCGTCTCTGAGTCCCTACTTATCCTTGAGGGTCTTCGTTCATAACGATCATCCCTACTCCTTCTCTCTTCATAGTGACTCGTCTCTTGAGCTTCATCTTCTTGGTGACTCTTCTTTCCTTTTGTAAGGAGTCGTGCACTTATTGAAGTAGTGTCCGGGATTCACACAATTGTAGTAGTTTCGGTCATGACTTGACGAATGCTTCTCTTCATATCTTGAGTTGGAGCTTTGATCTTTGCTTCTATTCTTGTAGAACTTGTTGAATTTCTTGACCATGAGGCTTATCTCTTAATTTGTGACAAGGTTGTCACTTGAGGTAGCGGGAGCATCTCTTGTGGCTTTGTAAGCACCGCTAGACTTGTGGTGAAGCTCTTCCTTGTCTTTGAGTGTCATCTCATGAGCAACAATCCTACCAATCGCTTCCGTTGGCTTGAGATCTTTGTAGTTGGGCATCATTTGGATCAATGTGCATATGGTGTCATATCGGTCATCCAAATCTCGAAGTATATTATTGATGATGAATTTTCCGTCATTTCTTCGCTTCCTAAGCCAGCAATCTCATTGGTGATGAGAGCTAGCCTAGAGTACATCTCAGTTACTCCTTCACCATCCTTCATCTTGAACTTGTCATGCTGACTTTGAAGAACATCCAAGTTGGATTCAGTCACAGATTCGTTACCTTCATGCATATCAACCAAAGTATTCCAAATCTCTTTTGCATTCTCAAGACAGCTGATTTTGTTGAATTCTTTAGGCACGGGGAGTTGAAGAGAATGTCACATGCTTGACCATTGAGTTGCAACATCTTTAATTCATCCGCAGTCTCTTCGCGAGCCGGTTCCCTTCCTTCCACAAAGAATTGACCTTGCATTCCGACATGAACAACAACCCAAACAGCAGGGTTATGACCAAGCAAATGCATTTTCATTTTTTACTTCCAACTACCAAAATTAGTGCCATCAAAGTATGGACATCTACAGTGAAAATATCCCTCACTAGACGCCATACTCTCCTAGGTTGTGAAACCAATGCAATGAAGACCAATGCTCTGATACCACTTGTAGGATTGAAAGTAGTGCTAGAGAGGGGGGTTATTAGACTACTTGACCAATTAAAAATCTACTTTTTCCCAATTTTAAGTCTCGGTAGATTTTAGCATTCATAGTATGTCAAGTACATCCTACACATGCATGTCTACGAGTATAGCAACGGAAAGAAAAGATAAGCATGTAAGTAAAGCGAGGGAAGCAAGATGAAACACAATTGGTGACATGATGATTTTTCCCATGGTTCTGATAGGTGGTGCTATCATACATCTACATTCATGGGTTCTTCAACCCATGGAGGGTAACAGTCACGAGAGTCCACGAAGGACTCTACCCACGGAGGGTTCCACGAAGAAGCAATCTTGACTATACCATGACGGCCTACGTCCACAGAGGACTAGCCTAACTCAGGGTAGATCTTCATGAAGTAGGCGATCTCCTTGCCCTTCCAAACTTCTTGTTTCAGTCCACAACGCGAAGTAGGAGGCTCCCAAGCGACACCTAACCAATCTAGGAGGCACCACCCTCCAAAAGATAATAGGCTCGATAATATCAATGAACTCCTTTCTCTTGTGCTTCAAGATGGTAGACTCCTCAACACACAATGACTCTCTCATAGATTTGGCTTGGTGGAAGAGGTTGATTGGGTGGAATGCAACTTGGGGAGGCTAGAGCTCAATATTCATATGGTAGGAGTGGAATGGCATGATCTCAACACATGAGTAGGTGGCTCTCTGTCAGAAAATCAGTAGGTATGAGTGGGGAACTGTTCTGAGTGCTTCTCTTGCGAGTGAGTGCTGGTGGAGGGTTATATATAGGCATCTCCATAAATCCAACTGTTACACCTAATAAGTAAAACTTGGTGAACCGATGTGTAAATATCGGTTGTGCTGAGTTGCCTCAAAGGTAGCAACTTTTGAATCTTGGTGAGACCAATATATAAAACTCGGTTGCACCGATAAGGTGGCAAACGGTAAGATTGCCAATCTCGGTGATGCCGATTCACAAAACTCAGTGGGGCCGATTTTGTAAACTTGCGTAACAACAAGTTGGCAACCCAAACTCGGTGGCACCGAAGTGGAATCGGTTGCACCGGAAAGCTAGGGTTTGGCTGAGTCTGTGTGAGGTTGGGAATCGGTGGCACCGAGTGGAAAGTGTTGGTTTCACCGGTTTTGAATATTTGGCTTTGGATAGACTTTCATGGAAGATCTTGTGGGTGTATGTGTGTAACATCCCAAATTTTTGAATGTTATAATTAATATTAGAATGAATGCTTGTTTGCTAGAGTGATTGAAATTGAGTGAAATTTGAAACTTTTGAAAACTTTTGAACGAGAGGGAATAAAATGACTTTCCCATTTTCTTTTGAATTCAAATTCTTACTTTTCAAATCAGCAGGAGAAGATGACATGACTTCTTCAACATGAAAAGATTTGGAAAGGGAATTTGAAAACCATTTGAAAATTTCTCATATGGAGTTTCACCTTCCATGTTTGAATTCCCTATTTGAATTTGTAAGCATTCAAAACCCTTGACAAATTTTTTGAGAGGAGTAATATGACACTCCAAACCAGGGGTATTTTTGTGAAGTTGTTGAACCATAAAACCCAAGGGGTTATTTAAAAATATTTGCAAAAATAAATAAAGCCATTTAGGCAACTTCTGAAAATAAATTTTTTAAAAGATTTTAACGTGGTAGAGGAAAAATGTTCATTAAATGGCATTTATTTCCCTGATCATTTTGGTATATAAAACTTTATTTTTTTGGACAGGTATTGAATGCTTTAATGATATTTTAATGCTCTGGTATTTAATAAAATGAAATCGCGTTAGTTTTTAAAGCCCATCGGCCCACCTGCCCCCTGATCCCTCACCAAAACCCCTCCGCAACGGTCACCGCTGAGCGCGCCCTTTCCCTCTCTCTCGCTGATGCCCTGGCCCCACCAACCGATCCCGCTAACACCACGGTCGTCCCCTCCATCTCACCCCGCTCCACGCCGGAGACCTCTCCCCTCTTTCCTTCCCCGACCGCCCCGAGGCCCCTATCAAAGCCCCTGCCTCCCTCTGTGCTCCATTTCAACCCCGAAACCCCACTCCCCTCGCGAGACCCGCCCCTCTCACCGGAATCTCTCATCGGAGTAGGCCACCACCCGAAGCTCCCGGGGCTCGTGCTGCTCACCACCCTCCTCCCCGACCCCCCCTGACCTAGCCCATCGTCACCGGAGCGCCACCGCGATCGCCTGGACCCCTCGGACGCCATCCCGGACCACCAGAGCTCCTACACAGACGACCACCCGAAGACCCCTCCGCCCCGAGCATCACCGCCAGCGTCTCCATCATCCCTAGCTGACACCGAGGACACCAACTTGATCGCCGTCGTCCGCCACATCTCCTGGGGTCCTCGCTGTCTCCGGAGCACCACAGGAATGCTCGCCCACATCACGCCCGTGCCATCGCCGTCGTTAGAGTCCACCATCGCCGGCCACCACCACCGCGGTAAACTCCCCTCCGTCTGATCTAATTTGAACGGTGTAGATTAGACACAATATAACTCTTCGGTTTATTCAAAAGAACCGACCGGTTTTCCCTTTAAGTTATTTCAACCAAAACGTTTAATATTAAGTTCCGGCCGTCCGCTCGTTAGCACCCACGCGCACACACCTCCACCCAATCAGAACCTGCCACGTCACCCTGTCCGTTAGTTCAGTTTTTTTTCATTTTCTGATTTTGTTTTAGAAAACAGAATAGTTTCTGTTTTATTTTTCTTATATCTTTTATGTATTCAGGTGTTTTAATTTGATTCTTTTTGCATTAGTTCACAAATGTGTTCTAGTTTCTGTAGATATCAAGTTTGTCCAAATTTATTTAATTTAAAATTGATTTGAGACAAATTTGATTCAAATCTTATTTTCTGAATATCTTGAGTTTGAAAATATATTTTGAGTTGATTCTTTTTGCTACTTGTCAATACTGATCATAATTATCAGTAGGTAGAGTTTGGAAATTTCTAGAATATTTTAAAATAGTTATTTCAACCAAAACAAATTATGTTAAGTTCCTATTAGGTTTATTTATATTTATTTTGTTTTAAATTATTTTAAATTATTTTTTTCTTTTATATTAGTGATGGATTTTATAAAGTTTTCTGTTAGTTAATAGTAGCCCTTCAAAATAAATAATATTTTATTAGTTGATTGCATGAAAATCAATTGTAGTTCAATTATAACTTGCAATTGGATTTTCATTGCTAGTTTTGATCCACTATTTGAAAATAGTTTCCACAAAATGTTTTATAATTTTGATTTGCTGTTAGTCAAGGTCTAGACCAGAAACAATTTGTATTATAGTTGAAATTGTTTGTGGTTTAAGCCAAGGATGACCTTGTTTTATATCAAAAGAAGAACCTTTATAAAAGCTTTTCAATTAGTTCTTTTTGCAAAATAAAGATTTATGAGAAAATACTTCTGTTAATTATTTGCTTTAAAATTTGTTTTTCTTTTATTAACTTAGTGTTTTTCTTCATGATATGTTCTAGTAGTTAAAAACTTAAGTTGCTAGAGTATTGTTTTCTTAGTCCCTAGTTGTTCTTCAAAAGTAATTCTTTTTACTAAGTAAAATATTTACTAAACTACTTTTGATTATATTTTACTTTGTTTTGAGTTTTTACTTTTGAAAAATAGGATGTACTTGTAGAGAAGACCAACTTCGGTTGTGTTGATGAAGTTTTGTTAATTTTTGTCTTAAGTATTTCCTTCATCACAAATTTGTTGCTTTTGGTTTGGTGATACTTTTGATTGTTAGAATTGATTGCTAGTATGATTGCTTATATGAATGCAATGTTCGATTTTAGATTTTTATCGGAGAGTGACGAATAGTCTATCAAGTTACTTCTGAGAGCGATATTATTCTTCATCAACAGTACAGGCAAGTCACTTTGACCTTGTATACCTATGTTTTATTGCATTAGTTCTACCATCCCCCCAATTGCATGAAAAGTAGGTAGTTTGGAAACTTGGTTACTTGATGTTGTATCATGTGGTAGGCACCCCTCAACCCTTTGACACATTGGCCCCGAGAAACGTTGATTTAAATTTTGCTATGCTATCAGGAGACGGGGTTGGTTGTGTGATTCATGAGAGTTGTGAGTTAATAATTTCCAGACCTACAAGATGATCAAGACTTCAAGACTCCGAGTTTTCAACATACCTCTGGGTGGATGATGGTTGAACGGCGCCCTGGAGAAACCAGTGGTTAGCCTAGGTGTTGCTGGGGAGGTGCCAGTATTCACGCAGAAAGGTCCACCCAGGCACAAAGAGATGGATGGATGCTTAAAGACCCAAGGCTTACGTGCACAGCCACAAGCCATTATGGGCTCTGGCTTGGTTGGATATCGTGGTGACCCTGGACAGGCGGTGCTATGAGATGTAGAAGAACGGTAGGAAAGGATGGGCACCAACAGAGTCTCAGGGAAACCCTTTAGAAGACCATGTTTGGTCATCCCTTTCTCAAACACCCTAAAGTGCGAGAAATCCAACGGAGGCGATCAAATCTTGTGGGGAACGTGTGCAAAACTCTACAGAGTATCCAAACCTAATCGATTAGTCGTGTCCATGGTCATGGACAGTTTGAGCCAAAGGAACTGAAACTATCTAGAACTCTCGACACAATTAATTGTATTGATGTGGGTTTATTAATGACAACTTGGGTATGAGAATTGGTTGGTGGAACCATCTCATTAATCAACCAACATTGTAGTAATTATGATTTTTCCCTCTCTTGTTGTAGGAAAAAAATTGGCTTTATGCAAAAACTTATTAGCCCCACCTGCCATATATGCATATAGAATAGCTGATTATTTTACCCCCTCTCTTGTGACATTGCTGGCATATTCAATATGCTGACCTACACGGCTGCAACGTCTCATGTTGCAGATACTCTTCTTCGACAAGTAAGAGATACGATTCAGGGTTATGGTCTACACTCAACCTACCGTTGGTGTTTATTGGGACTCCACTCCCGTTGATTGTTTTCGCTGAGATTTTAAGGTATATATCAGTTTTATGTTAATTACATGTGATTGCACTTTGATATATACATTGATGTACTCTGTGTGCCAGCATACTGATCCAGGGATGGCATAGAACACACAGAGGCTTGACCGTTTCAGGTCGGGTCGCTACAGAAATGGTACCATTGCACATATTGACTGTAGGACGTGACCCTAGAAACTAGAAAGCCCTTAGGAAATGATTTCTTGAAAAAATTTGTTTTCAAAAGACCCTTTACTTCTCTTCTTATTTGAGCCTTATCAAATGATCTCTCTTACCTCAAAAAGTTACAAAATACCCTTTTCCCCTTGACCAAACTAAGGATCAACTGAGACCACTTCGAGAAGGACAAGATATCGAAACAACTTATGGTCACTTCAAGGTAAAGAGGATTTCACCATGCATTAGAAGAGTTGAAGCTACACGAGTTGAAGACTGTGAAGACCCAAAGAAATTGAAGACCATGAAGAATTTCCAAGATATTGTGCCCTAGAAGACCAAACCCCTGTTGTATACTTACGTTAGATACGATGATTTGTGAGCTTTCATTTGGTTGTAAATTTTCGACAGCCACAACTAAAATCTATTTTCGAAACCATTGTTTGTATTGCATGTATCCCCTCCTTTCTCTCTCTTACCCATCTCATCCCCAAAACCTTGAACCCAATAGATGATGAGTGAAGCTGGACTCGTGTATTCTAGATCGACGACTCGGTTAGAGAGAGAAGAATGGATTCATAACATGGAGGATCATCTAAGGAGTAACCATGTTGCAAGAAAAGAGATGGTCCAGTATGCTTTTTGGTACTTTGCAGAAGGTGCTGCAAATTGGTGGAAGATGCATGAAGATATCCATGATAGGCAAGCATCAAACACTTGGGAAGAATTCAAGATAACTCTGCAAGGATCTCATGTTGTTACCAACACCCAGAAGCCCCGTGGCAAAGATGTGAAGAAGATTTGTGCATGCAGGATATGTGGAGAGATAGGACACACCTAGGAAGAACACAAGGAAGGATGCCCTCATTGTGAAGAAAATCATCGAGCTGAGGAATGCCCAACTGGGCAGGTGACATGTTTCTTGTGTGAAGGAACAACCCATTATCCGTTCCAATGCCAAATATACCCCACGGTACAAGAAGTCATGAAGCAGCAGAACGAAGCAATGAAAGAAGCCCTCGGGAAAAAGTTAGAAGAACCCATGATGATGGGAGATATACCAGACCCATACATAAGTATCAAGTCATGTTATTCATGTGGAGAGGAAGGACATATCTCTCATGATTGTCCGAACGAGTGTATGGGAGACTTCCCGACAGAAGAAGTGCAATATGATCCTTAGGAGATAGAAGAAATGATCAACCTCGACAAGAAGAAAGGCCAACTAAGCGGAGGCATCAGATGTTTGCATTGTAGCTTGGAGAGGCCACACTGTTTTTGCAAGTGGTATGAGACAAGCATCAGGAAAGGAACCCAACCCAAGAAGAAGAAGAAGACTCCATGGTTTTCTACATGGAAGGATCTGAGCCACATCACTTGTCATCGGTGCAAAAAGAAATGACACTACTATACCTGCCTGGAGAAGAAGGCTAAACATGAGTAGTTTGAGTTTTGGATTTTGGAAGTAATAAATATAATAGGTAGCACTCTTATCATTTTGAAGTTATGTAATGGAAGTCTCAGAGTTTGTAATAAATTCATGAGATCAATGGAACTTATGGTGTTATGATTCTCCTGTGTTGAATTATATGAGTTGCCACTCTAAGAACAAAGATCTCTGACCAATTTTCAAGGATATGAGAAAATATGGTCTATGCAGGCATGCGTGCATTTCATTTTAAGTGTGGTAGCAACCACATGGACAAAAGAATGCAGAAAATACCATTCATATTAAGGAGTTTGGATAACTGAATACAGGTGAAGAGAATGTGGAACCACCTCAAACTATCTGGCTGATAACCTTTGTGACAAAGTGATTTTGAAGTTGGAATATTGAGAAAAGGAATGATGGTGATGAAACCATACCCAAGGTTAAACAGACCAATGGAAAGGAAAATGAATTCCGCGGAGTGGAATCTAGACAAGAACAAGTCTGTGATTTGTTACCTCAAGGGTATGATGTAGTGAACTGAAGGTAATGTTGGAATATGAAACGATAGTAACCCCAAGAGTGAGATAAAGACTATTCAAGTATTCAAGTAAACCCACAAGTCACTGACCTCAGGATTGATAAGGATCAAGCCCCACCTTGGTGAAGGAAGAAACTTGGACTAAGCTACGACAGATCAGTAAATGTTTTTTAGGAGTATACTATAACCTGAGAGTTGTGAAGAAACGATAGATGTTTTGCTTAGCTTGCAGAATCTATGGATTTATCCGAACCTCGTTCGTTGACAAGAGAAATTTATGCATTGCTTGTGAGGAAGCCCAAGTGTTAGAATACGAGATTCACTAAACCTTATACAAGGTAATGATTTCAGTGCGGCATGGATTGATCACCATGACGACTTACTCTTATCATTCTCTTGCTATTCGGATTGGTAAATCTGAGTGACTTACCCATGGTAAAGAGACGATGTTCTTTGAAGCTTTTGTTTAATCCTTAGAATGGTATGATGTAAAACCCTTGTACATGGCAGTTGTTGCCATACGTAGGAATTTTACGGTGAGGAATGAAGCCAAGGCCCATTTGATTGCAGGTAACCACAAATGGTAGACCACCACGAGATCTTCGATAAGTTAGAATGAACGCGAGACTTATCAGTTAAGAAGACCCAGTATGGGAGGAAATACAATTTGTTATGAGAACACAAATTTTTTGATTTAAACGGAAGAGCATCACCGAAGGAGATATCGTAATGTGAAGAGACACATGCACCCAGAAGACTGCCATGATTTTGAGGGACGAGTCACTCTCATTTTAAGTGTGGTAGACCCCGCACCTTCCAGGACAATGGATTTGCTAGAAGACCACAAACCCTAACCTATTCTTTCTAGCCTCTTTGAATCTCGAGGACGAGATTCATTTTAAGTGTGGTAGGTTTGTAACATCCCAAATTTTGGAATGTTATAATTAATATTAGAATGAATTCTTGTTTTCTTGAGTGATTGAAATTGAGTGAAATTTGAAACTTTTGAAAACTTTTGAATGAGAGGGAATAAAATGACTTTCCCATTTTCTTTTGAATTCAAATTCTTACTTTTCAAATCAGTGAGAGAAGATGACATGACTTCTTCAACATGAAAATATTTGGAAAGGGCATTTGTAAACCATTTGAAAATTTCTCATATGGAGTTTCACCTTCCATATTTGAATTCCCTATTTGAATTTGTAAGCATTCAAAACCCTTGAGAAAATTTTTGAGAGGAGTAATATGACACTCCAAACCAGGGGTATTTTTGTGAAGTTATTAAACCACAAAATCCAAGGGGTTATTTGAAAAATATTTGCAAAAAAAAATAAAGCCATTTAGGCAATTTCTGAAAATAAAATTTTAAAAGTATTTAATGTGGCAGAGGAAAAATGTTCATTAAATGGCATTTATTTCCTTGATCACTTTGGTATATTAACTTTATTTTTTTGGACATGTTTTGAATGCTTTAATGATATTTTAATGCTCTGGTATTTAATAAAATGAAATCGCGTTAGTTTTTAAAGCCCACCGGCCGACCTGCCCCCTGATCCCTCCCCGAAACCCCTCCGCAACGGTCACCGCTGACTGCGCCCTCTCCCTCTTTCTCGCTGACGTGCCAGCCCCACCAACCGATCCCGCTAACACCGCGGCCGTCCCCTCCATCTCGCCCCGCTCCACGCCGGCGACCCCGAGCCGGAGACCTCTCCCCTCTTTCCTTCTCCGACCGCCCCGAGGCCCCTATAAAATCCCCTACCTCCCTCCACGCTCCATTTCAACCCGAAACCCCACTCCCCTCGCCTGACCTGCCCCTCTCGCCGGAATCTCTCACCAGAGTAGGCCACCACCCATAGCTCCCAGGGCTCGTGCTGCTCACCACCCTCCTCCCCGACCCCCCTAACCTAGCCCATCATCATCGGAGCGCCACCGCGATCGCTTGGACCCCTCGGACACCATCCTCGACCACCGGAGCTCCTACACAGACGACCACCTGAAGACCCCTGCGCCCCAAGCATCACCGTCGGTGTCTCCGTCATCCCTAGCTAACATCGAGGACACCAAGTTGATCGTCGTCGTCCGCCACATCTCCTGGGGTCCTCGCCGTCTCCGGAGGACCATTGGAACGCTCGCCCACGTCACGCTCGAGCCATCGCCGTCGCCGGAGTCCACCATCGCCGGCCACCTCCACCGTGGTAAACTCCCCTCCGTCCGATCTTATTTGATCGGTGTAGATTAGACACAATATAACTCTTCTGTTTATTCAAAAGAACCGGCCAGTTTTCCCTTTTAGTTATTTTAACCGAAACGTTTTCTATTAAGTTCCAGCCGTCCGCTCGTTAGCACCCACGCGCACACACCTCCAGCCAATCAGAACCTGCCACGTCACCCTGTCCGTTAGTTTAGTTTTATTTTCTTTTTCTGTTTTTGTTTTAGAAAATAGAATAGTTTCTCTTTCTATTTTTCTTATATCTTTTATGTTTTTAGGTGTTTTCATTTGATTCTTTTTGCCTTAGTTCACAAATTTGTTCTAGTTTCTGTAGATATCAAGTTTGACCAAATTTGAGTAATTTAAAATTGATTTCAAACAGATTTGATTCAAATATTATTTTCTGAATATCTTGAGTTTAAAAATATATTTTGAGTTGATTCTTTTTGCTACTTGTCCCTAGTGATCTTAATTATCAGTAGGTAGAGTTTGGAAATTTCTAGAATATCTTAAAGTAGTATTTTCAAGCAAAACAGATTCTGTTTAGTTCCTATTAGGTTTATTTATATTTCTTTTGTTTTATATTCTTTTAAATTATTATTTTCTTTTATATTAGTGATGGATTTTATAAAGTTTTCTGTTAGTTAATAGTAGCCCTTCAAAATAAATAATATTTTATTAGTTGATTCCATGAAAATCAATTCTAGTTCAATTATAACTTGCAATTGGATTTTCATTGCTAGTTTTGATCCACTATTTGAAAATAGTTTCCACAAATTGTTTTATAATTTTGATTTCCTGTGAGTCAAGGTCTAGACCAGAAACAATTTGTATTATAGTTGAAATTGTTTGTGGTTTAAGCCAAGGATGACCTTGTTTTATATCAGAAGAAGAACCTTTATAAAAGCTTTTCCATTAGTTTTTTTTGCATAATAAAGATTTATGAGAAAATACTTTCTGTTAATTATTTGCTTTAAAATTTGTTTTTCTTTTATTAACTTAGTGTTTTTCTTCACGATATGTTCTAGTAGTTAAAAACTTAAGTTGCTAGAGTATTGTTTTCTTAGTCCCTAGTTGTTCTTCAAAAGTAATTCTTTTTACTAAGTAAAATATTTACTAAACTACTTTTGATTATATTTTACTTTGTTTTGAGTTTTTACTTTTGAAAAATAGGATGTACTTGTAGAGAAGACCAACTTCGGTTGTGTTGATGAAGTTTTGTTAATTTTTGTCTTAAGTATTTCCTTCATCACAAATTTGTTGCTTTTGGTTTGGTGATACTTTTGATTGTTAGAATTGATTGCTAGTATGATTGCTTATATGAATGCAATGTTCGATTTTAGATTTTTATCGGAGAGTGACGAATAGTCTATCAAGTTACTTCTGAGAGCGATATTATTCTTCATCAACAGTACAGGCAAGTCACTTTGACCTTGTATACCTATGTTTTATTGCATTAGTTCTACCATCCCCCCAATTGCATGCAAAGTAGGTAATTTGGAAACTTGGTTACTTGATGTTGTATCATGTGGTAGGCACCCCTCAACCCTTTGACACATTGGCCCCGAGAAACGTTGATTTAAATTTTGCTATGCTATCAGGAGACGGGGTTGGTTGTGTGATTCATGAGAGTTGTGAGTTAATAATTTCCAGACCTACAAGATGATCAAGACTTCAAGACTCCGAGTTTTCAACATACCTCTGGGTGGATGATGGTTGAACGGCGCCCTGGAGAAACCAGTGGTTAGCCTAGGTGTTGCTGGGGAGGTGCCAGTATTCACGCGGAAAGGTCCACCCAGGCACAAAGAGATGGATGGATGCTTCAAGACCCAAGGCTTACGTGCACAGCCACAAGCCATTATGGGCTCTGGCTTGGTTGGGCATCGTGGTGACCCTGGACAGGCGGTGCTATGAGATGTAGAAGAACGGTAGGAAAGGATGGGCACCGACAGAGTCTCGGGGAAACCCTTTAGAAGACCACTTTTTGGTCATCCGTTTCTCAAACACCCTAAAGTGCGAGAAATCCAACGGAGGCGATCAAATCTTGTGGGGAACGTGTGCAAAACTCTGCAGAGTACCCAAACCTAATCGATTAGCCGTGTCCGCGGTCATGGACAGTTTGAGCCAAAGGAACTGAAACTATCTGGAACTCTCAACACAATTAATTGTATTGATGTGGGTTTATTAATGACAACTTGGGTATGAGAATTGGTTGGTGGAACCATCTCATTAATCAACCAACATTGTAGTAATTATGCTTTTGCCCTCTCTTGTTGTAGGAAAAAAATTGGCTTTATGCAAAAACTTATTACCCCCACCTGCGATATATGCATATAGAATAGATGATTATTTTACCCCCCTCTCTTGTGACATTGCTGGCATATTCAATATGCTGACCTACACGGCTGCAACGTCTCATGTTGCAGATACTCTTCTTCGACAAGTAAGAGATACGATTCAGGGTTACTGTCTACACTCAACCTACCATTGGTGTTTATTGGGACTCCACTCCCGTTGATTGTTTCCGCTGAGATTTTCAGGTATATATCAGTTTTACGTTAATTACATGTGATTGCACTTTGATATATACATTGATGTACTCTGTGTGCCAGCATACTGATCCAGGGATGGCATAGAACACACAGAGGCTTGACCGTTTCAGGTCGGGTCGCTACAATGTGGTGACTATCACTTGTGCACGTATGAGCATTTTGTTCACCAACAAAACCTTGCCCCCTTTTAATAGTATTGGATTTCCTATGGACTCAATGTGATTTCTCACAAAAGGTAAAATGTTGAGTCCTTTGCTTGAAGCTTTGCCAATCTATGTCTTTGCATCTTGGGGTATTCCACAATCCATTTGCCAACCAACTTTCCCTGAAACAGGCTTCATGGAAACATTAGTTCAATGACATATATATTGTTATTAATTGCCAAAACCACCAAGGGAGCAAATGTGCTTTCACCTTCCCCACATCTCTGTACCTCATGAGCTAGTCATGGGAGGAGATATTGGTGAAGTTCTCGGGATTATTGAGGTCAGACTCAGAGAATTCCTTGGCCTTATTTTATGTGGCAGTATGGGCCATGGCATAGAGTTTGTACACCTCTGGCACCTCCGTCTTATTGTAATGAGCCTACAAGAGAGGAACAAAGTATTAATAAAGGGGTCAAGGCTAGCATCAGGAATGAATTGCAGGAATCATGAAGCAAACCACATACCCAGTTCCACCCGAACTGAAACAACTTGTTGCTGCCTTGATAGTGTGGCACACCTTCCATTTGGGCACGCTGTTCCTTGGCATCGTCGTGGATGACTCGCCAGTGGTCAGAGCACCATTCATTCACCAACGCCTCCCAACTATTCACCATATCCGCACACCATCTCAGGGGCACCTAAGTTAGTAATGAGAAATTTGAGAGCTACACCTACGAATCAAAGCAAGGAAACTAAGTACAAGGCCTTAAGAATAGGTAATTACCTTCATGTACTACTCCTTGTAAAGAAACTTTCGACAGGCTGACGACTTGTCATTCTTAATATGCTGCGAGGTGTAGTAGTCTCGACCACCCTATACCCAAACCTCGTGTCATAGGTTCTGTAGTAGGCACATGCACTCGTAATCGATAAGCTTTGCCGCGGTCTCCTCGTATTCCTCCTCACACATGTGGAAAGTCTGCAATCAAACGAGACAACACTGATTAGTAAAATAACTACCAATATCAATTTTTAATTATGTAAAGGAGAAATTACCCAAAACTTCCTGATCACCATGTCGGCCCTCGTGCGGCACAACACACCGTCGATCATCTCGTCCCGCGGTGCCGGTGCAGCCAAGTAATGATCCCATTTCAATCCTACCTTTTCTTGCTGACCCTCGCCGGGCAACGTGACAAACCTCGAGAGGTTGTGCCATAAAACCACACCAAGGATGGAGTTGGGCCTACGGACATCCTTGGCATGAATCCAACCCCTGTAGTATGACAAACCAACACATTAGATATGTGAAGAAACATGAAGGCAAAAGGTTTAAAAAGAGTAAATGCACTTACTTCAGTGACACAGGCTTAATCGGCCACCTCTACTCATGGGTCTCTGGCATGGGCGGGAGCCGTGTAAACCCACGCTGGTAGACGGTGCCCCCCTCAACCACCTCGTCCCTGCTATTAGAAAGCTGATCCCCGCCACCATCAGTATGGCCACTCAGCTCTGGCTAATGCAGATCCCGCCAGGTATCCCATCTGGTGGAAGCATGTAGAGTCTCGTAGGACGAAGCGTCTAGCACAGGAGTTGTCGGTGTCAAAACCGGGGGATCTCGGGTAGGGGGTCCCAAGCTGTGAGACTAGAATCAATGGTAACAGGAGACGAAGGGGACAAGGTTTTACCCAGGCTTGAGCCCTCCTATGGAGCTAATACCCTACGTCCTGCTTGACGGTATTGATGATGTATAGGTTATAGAGTCGATCTACCTCGAGATCAAAGAGCTAAACCCTAGATGAGTTGTTCTCTCCCTCTACAACCTAAAACACTCCGGGTTATATAGATGCCGGGGGTACCTAGGCTTTAGATGTCGCACCCTGTATTTGTATCACTTTGTTATGCTTGGATTTACAAAATTTGGAACCAATTATGACTTTTGAGTGCATACTTGTTTGAATTGTGCTTGTTTGATTTTTTGGTTACTTGTGTTTGGCAGTCTTAGGTTCTACTCCTCTTCATACCCATCTTCCTTGAACCAAACTTCTTGCCCAATGCTCATGCCATGTGAATATTGTGCAAAACTATTTTTAACAAATATTATTTTGACAAAAAAGGTTTTAGCCAAATTAGGTTTTCAAAAACCCATGAGTTGAGGATTGCACTGTAAGTCCTTGAATTGGGTGCATCCTTTTTTCCCAAAGGATTTATTTCAAACCTACTATATATATAGCTTCCCAAAACCACCAAATATTAATTTCAAAGATTATTTTAATATTTTATTTGAAGACATTTTCTTACGACTAGAAATAGTTTTTCATAGGGAAAAATTATTTTAATGCTTTGAAAATATTTGAGAAAATTTAGGGAAACTCACTCGACATATATTTTCCATATATATGAGTTTAAACACATGGTCATCTTGAAAATCATGGGCAAAACCCTCAAAACCCTTTCTGCCCAAATCAAGCTTTTGAAATATTTCTATAAGAAATATTCTAAATAAATTCCAACAAAATTCCAGCAAGTCAACATTGTCATAGGTGATGATCTTGCACAATTTGATCTCAATCCAAATTGTTTTGATTCATGAAACTATTCCAAAACCCTCCATGTCCAGATTCAAATTTGAACAACTTTACATTGTGAAGTTTCTTCCCTTGACCCCAAACTTCGTGGACATGTTCTAATCAACAAATAATGGTGCTACGCTAAGTGGTGCATCTAGGGGATTAGCTGAGCATGACTAGATCTACAGAGAACATATTCTGTTGATTTCTAGTGTTTCACAAAGTTGCATTTTGAAGTTTCTTCAATCAAGCTCAAACTTGGTGATCAAGCCTATTTCTAATCACCCTTTGATCCTGTCAAATCTTATGGCAAGCAAAGACCATTTGCTTGCCCTAATCTCCATCAAACACCTTCTGCCAGAAATGGCAAAAACCCTGTTTGACCCCTTTCCCCTATTTCCCTTGAGCCTAAATTGTTAGCACACCATCTTGCAATGATATTTCAGCTCCAGTAAACCTTTCTTGGCCACAGCTCCATGATTGAGGGGTGTCCTCCTTTTTCACCCCCTAGACAATGATGCCAGCACCATTTTCCCCCTCCTTTTACTTCAACCCCTCTCCTCCCCTCTCAGAGCATCCAAGGAGCATCCCAGGAACCCCCAGAAGCTACTGGACAAAGTCGGAAACCCCAGAGTGCGTGGGCAATGGCCATGCCAACCATTTGCATGATCTACAACGCGCTATGGTGTGCTCCCGCACTGTAGCCGCACCCATCCCGAGCTTCCCGACCACTTGGGGATGCGGGGGCTTGTCCCCTGGATTCCCCTCGACGTCCCCGTCCCTCCAAGCGGTCTGCCCCATCCTATTTCTCTCCCCTACAACCTCCCACACGCGTGCCCAACGCCGTCCAGCTCAGCCAACCACAGTGCTCACACGCACGCGCTCCCCCGCCTCTCTCTCCTCTCCCGCAATCATAGGCATGCCCCAGCAACACCGCAGACACGCCCTTGCCCCCTCTACCCGACCCTAGCCTCGGCCCAGAGCTCGTTGGCGCACCCAAGCTCGGTGGACCACCGACCGCCTATAAAAAGGGCCTCCCCGACCCCGTCTCCCTCTTTGGAACCTCCCTCTCTCCCCCACTAGAGCTCCCGTGCCCAGCCCCCTTCATGTTAGAGCTTGAACGCTCGGGATCGACCGGAGCCTCGCCACGTCGAGACACCCGCGATCTCCGGGTATAGAGCCCCTCTGGCCCGCCTTCTTCTTCGGCTCTTCCTCCCTCACCCCATTGATGCATTCCCCCTACTCCCCGTCCATTTTGCAGCATGGGACGGCCCAGTGACCTCCTTTCGAAGCTCCTCCACCGCGTGACCTCGTCACCGGCGAACTGTGCCTTCCCGTTAACCATCTCCGGCACCTCCCGAACAACGACAGCCTCCTTAGTTCATCCCCGCCCTCAGCTCCCCTTGCCATTCCCTCCTTCGCCGCCCCCTGTCCATAGTGGGAGATGACAGGTGGGACCCCCTGTCATCCCCACACCCCTCGCCCTCTCCCTCTCTCCCGCCAACGCTAGGGCCCGCGCGTCAGGTTCAAACCTGGCCACACGCGTGCCCGCTACTGCGCTGGGCCGGCCTGGCCGGTTGGGCCCAGTGCGGCTGGGCATTTGGCCCAAGGCACAATGGCCTTTTACTTTTACTTTTTCAGCAGAATTTCCAAAAATCCCATAGCATTAAATAAAAAATCCTATGCCAAATATTTTTCGACCACAAATCTTGAAATAATATGTAGAATTTAATAGTGCGATTTTTGAAAAAAAATTGAAAACTTTTTATGCACCATATTATTTTAAAACCTATTTTCGGCATCTTTTTTCCTCTGTTTAAATAGTTTTCAAAAATGTTTTGACAACAAAACCTTAGACAAATATTCTTAGAATAGTTTGTAGTATTTATCAGAATAGGGTAGCATTTTATTAGTAGATTTTTGTGCTTTGTTTTTGTGTGATGCTTATTATTTCCGTAATTTATCGCGATGATAGATTGCGCTATTTGACGAGGGAGTTGGACCCGAAGACTTTGAAGGCCCCGAAGCCTTGGTTGAGCCAGGCAAGCAACCATTGACCATGTTAAGAAACTTTTTCATGCATGACATATAGCACTTGTTGTTTCGATAATTTGATCACGATGTGGTGTCCCCCCTTCGGTGGGATGCCTCCGTTGCCCTACCATTGATACTTGCATCGTGCATGATCCTACCATTCTTATGAGGGTTGTGCGGGTGGGAGTAGTTAGGATGCAAATAGATGCTACGAAAGTGGGATCGGGATTATGCATGGAGATGGAACAAAGAAGTGATTTCAAAAACCTTTCAAAAATCCCATCGGGTGCCACTAATTCCCGAGGGAGATTATGATGAGTTGGGTAACCACTTGAGAAAGAAGTGGTGTACCGGAACAAGTTGAGAGTGTGTTTTCGAAAAAGGAGAGTTTTAAGATTTGCTGATCGTCACAACCTTACATGCACAACCACGATACCCCTTATGGGACGGGGCTTTGTCGAATACTTTGGGTACTAGCAAGGAGCCCGCATTACCAGTGGCGGGAGTGGCATGGTCACTCTTGATATGGGTTCGTGCCGGTATGGACGATCGTGCACTGTCTTCACAGGCACCGGGCACACTGTTAGTCCCTACATGGATGATATGTGTGATGTACATCATGTGGCTTGTGTACCAATCGAGTGGACTCTTTGTTTATTATCTCTAGGGGAAAGGCATTGTTCGGGTGCTTACCTTGGGTATGTTAAATACCGTGAGTCGTGGATGACATGGAAGTTCCCCGAGTCTTGTGGGTAAAGTGTAAAACTATTTGAATAGCCGTGTCCACGGTCATGGACGGTTTGAGGTCCTACTTAAACCACGTCCAATGTTTTTCATCAACTTGGTGTGCGTGTGAGTGTGAATGACAGAGAGATGGGACTTGAGCTAAGTCCGATGAACATGCGAACTAGGACGCTTCTCGGTCAGAATGCCTATAGGTTTAAGGCAGATGGCATGGGTTCATGCTCTCGATCAAGATTTCCGCTGTTTGTTATGTTTAAGTGTTTGTCCCTTGTGTCCATATCTATGTAAGACTAGACCTTCGTGGCCTCTATTTGTGTAAGACGCTAAATGTGGATGTAAGACTCGTGTTATTCAGCTTTTGTGTGTTTAGTGAGCATTGATCTTTGGGATCACTGTACACGTTTAATCGGTGATCATGACCTATGAGTCGGGATCCCCACAGAGCTGGTATCAGAGCCATCCTGACTGTAGGAAGCCCTTAGTTAGCATGGACATTAGTTAGGATAAAAACCATTTTCAAACTACACCTAGCACCCATACTTAGGAGTTATGCACTATTTACCTCTTCTATTGTTCACACAACACTTTGTTGACTCTCCTCCCTTCAAACCTTTGTAGATGGCCATCGTACCCGAAGCCCTCCTAGAATACGGCTTTCGCTTACTCCTTGCGGATAGGCTAGAGAAGTGACAGTTTCACCGAACACCCTTTTTCCTCTATCACAAGCACCGGGTCGATGCAGTCACGGAGGAGTACAACGTTGATATGGTCGTGAAGGCAAATGACTCCCCGATCAGTTGGTTCTATGAAGCAACACAGATGGAGATCCTGGCACTCGCAGTCGAGACAGTTGCACAGAAGGCACTCATCAACCTTCGAGGGATCATCCCGCAGATGGCTGACGAACCAGCTACTCTCTATCTACCCTTCAGGAGGGATGATATAAGCGAGAGTTAGACATTGGTTCCATCAAAGGAGGATGGGACACCACTCAGATTCCATACCTACTTCAGCCTCTCTGCCAAGAGTCTGGCTCACCACTTGATTAAGGAGTCAGTGAAGCTCCGCGAGGAACTTCACTACACCCGGGAGCTACTTCGACAAGCCAAGACGAAGCTAGACAGGATCAAGAAGGATGGAGCCCTCAAGGGACGACCGGCTATGGCTTACAGAGGAGGAGCACCCCCAGCTAGAGATGCACCCACACGTTGTCATCGCATGAGTGCGAAGGAGTATCGTGAGCTCTTCATAGACCCGCCGACAAAGCGTCTTCGGGATGGACCTCCTCGTTCCCCGACCCCTTTGACCAGAAATGACACCTGTTCAGATGATGAACAGGAGGAAGACCCAGAGGAGCGTGACTATGAGACCGAGCACTCCACCACCTGAGTCTGAGAACCCGTAGGGTAGGATCAGTCATGTACCCCTCATGCAAAGTCGAGTCCGTGTAGTGGTTCATATGAAACCAAGTGTGCTTGTTTTTGCATTGTTGTTTGTGTTCCGATGCAAGTCGCGCTTTTGCCTTAGGCAACATGTAAGCGACTCCATCGTCTATCTTACCTTAATATATGTGTTGGCCTTACGACCTTTGTTTTACCACACTTGCACTCGACCAACCCCCTTTGGCGTGCTTTTCCATTGCTGCTTTTCCCCTTGTCTATCCTAGTTATTGACTTGGCTGCTCCAAATAGGATGGTGACTACTACTCGTGACAACTCCTTTGCCATCCCTAAAGCTTACAACTCAAGCCAGCAACTGGGAGCTGGTGGGACTGCTCAGGCTAGAGGACACCAGGAGCAGCCACAAGGTGGCATTCCTTCGACACCACCTCCACCGGAGAACATGACCATAGCTCAGTGTCTCCAAGTTCTCTCGGAGGAACGCCAAGCCAAGAATGTTGCTATTCAGCAGATGGCTCAGGTCCTTGTGAACAACCAGCACCAAGGCAGGAACGGGAATGGCCGCACCACTCTGTCTGAGTTCATGAGGAATTTGCGCCCAACCTTCACCGAGACTATCGAACCCTTGGATGATGACGACTAGATCCGCACCATCGAGGACCTCCTTGCACTGGTGAATTTCAATGAGGATCATGAGAAGGTGCTTTATGCCTCTCACTTCCTCGGAGGTACCGCCCGAGCTTGGTGGGATGGATTCAAGGTCATGCAAGGCGATCGTGTGACCACTTGGGATGACTTCGAGGAAGGATTCCACACTGCCCACATTCCTTCTGGGATCATTGCTATCAAGAAGAGAAATTCCGAGCGCTGAAGCAAGGAAGTGGATCTGTCAAGGAGTACCTATAGAAGTTCAACTTGCTGTCAAGGTATGCACCTGAACATGTCAACACGGAGGCTGCCAAGAAGGAAAGCTTCATGGAAGGACTTCAACAGACCCTGCAGTATCAGCTCATCATCTGTGACTGTCGTACCTTCTTTGACCTGGTGAACAAGGCCCTCATGTTGGAAGACAAGCATCATGCTATAGACGACACTCGCAAGCAAGATGATCAGCAAGGGTAGCTCCAGCAACCAGAAGTCTCACCCCTAGCAGCTAGCCCTAGCCAAGCCGACCTATCAGCCACAGCAGGCTAGACCTCTTGCGCCTCGTCCGAGCTACCAGCCTCACTAGTATGCCAATCCCAGGCCAGCTTACAACAACCCGAATAACAACAACGGTGGCAGGAACTGCAACAACAACCCTGGGCAAATCGCTTGCTTTGGATGTGGTCAGCCAAGGCACAGCTCCAGGCTATGTCCCAACAAGAAGCCAGATGCACCACGCCCAGTGTGCCAAACCAAGGTCAAGGCCCTGGAGCACCACCAAGGAACCCCACTCCCCGCAACCAGCCCAACAATGGCAAGGGTCGTGTGAATCACTTCACCATAGAGGAAGCCCAGGAAGACCCGGACGTCATATTGGGTACGTTCCTCATCAACTCAACCCTAGCAACAGTACTGTTTGATTGTGGAGCTTCGCATTTGTTTGTCACCCAAAAGTTTGCTCTAGAGAGTGGCATGAAGCCTACACCCCTGGGTAGTCGTATGTTGCTACAAACCCCTGGATTAGCTATGAACTCTGGGATAGGTTGTAAGGGAGTTGAGATTAACATCAACGGGGTAGATTTCCTAGCAGGCCTTATCATCCTGAAGTTGGAAGGCTTGGATGTGATCCTAGGCATGGACTGGTTAACCAAGCACCAAGGCTTACTAGACTGTGCCAAGAGGATTGTCACCATGACCAATATCCAAGGAGTGGAAGTCAAGTATGTTCCCAACCCTGCCTCCACTCAAGCCCCTCAAGCTAAGTGTCTATCGGGAATTGAGTTGGATCAAGTGCCAGTGTTATGTGAATACCCGGATGTATTTCCGAATGAGCTACCAGGAATGCCTCCTGACCGCGACATTGAGTTCATCATTGAGCTAATGCCTGGATCAAGGCCCATCTATAAGAAGCACTATAGAATGTGATCGGAAGAGTTGGCTGAATTAAAGAAGCAACTAGCAGAGCAGCTCAGAAAAGGATTCATTCGCCCTAGTGCCTCTCCTTAGGGATCACCTATTCTATTTGTGTCAAAGAGGGATGGAACTATCAGGCTTTGTGTCGATTACCGTTCTCTCAATGAAGTCACAATAAAGAACAAGTACCCACTCCCCAAGATTGAAGACCTGTTCGATCAGTTGAATGCAGCCAAGCTCTTTTCCAAGATTGACCTCAGGTCAGGGTACTATCAGCTGAAGATCAGACCCCAAGACATTCCGAAGACGGCATTTGTAACCCAGTGTGGCCTGTATGAATACACGGTCATGTCATTTGGGTTAACCAATGCCCCTACTTACTTCATGTACCTCATGAAAAAAGTCTTCATGGAGTACCTGGACAAGTTTGTTGTCGTACATTCTCGTCTTCTCCAAGTCTGAAGAAGAGCATGAGCAACACTTGATATTGGTCCTAGACAAGCTTCATGAGCACCAGCTTTACGCTAAATTCAGCAAATATGAATTCTGGCTGCACGAAGTTGGATTCTTGGGTCATGAGTTGACCACAGAAGGATTGTCGGTGGATCCTGCCAAGATTGAAGCCGTGACTGAATGGCAATCCCCAACAAACGTGAACGAAGTCAGGAGCTTCCTCGGACTTGCAGGGTATTACCGCAAGTTCGTGGAAGGATTCTCGAGCATTGCCCGACCCATGACTCGGCTTTTGCAGAAGGACAAGAAGTTTGAATGGACAACTAAATGTGAAGAAAGATTCTAGGAGTTCAAGAAGAGATTGACCACAACCCCAGTTTTGGCCACCCTAGATATTCACAAGGAGTTTGTGATATATTGTGATGCATGAAGAATCGGGCTTGGAGGGGTTCTTCTATAAGAAGACAGAGTTGTAAGATATCTATCTAGACATCTACGTCCTCATGAAGAGAACTACGCTACTCATGATCTTGAGTTGGCAGCCCTGGTTCATGCCTTGAAGACAAGGAGACATTAACTTCTGGGGAAGCGATGTGAGATATACACAGACCACAAGAGTTTCAAGTATATTTTCACCCAAACGGAATTGAACATGAGGCAGTGAACTTGGTTGGAGTTGATCAATGATTATGACCTTAGTGTTCAATAGCACCCCGGAAAGGCTAACGTGGTAGAAGACGCCTTAAGCAGAGAGGCTTGTTCCTTGAATGCTATGATTAAGGAAAGGATACCCGCCCTATATGAAGAGCTTGAAAGCTTCGTCTTGGAACTAGTTGCACCTGGATTCCTCGCCAACCTCGAAGCAAAGCCTACCTTGATGGATGATATCAAAGAAGCTCAGAAGGGACACAAGAGCAGTGAAGGCATCAAGAGGAAGATCAAGGCAAGCAAGGCCCCATGATTCTCTGTGGATGAACAAGGAGTTGCACGGTTTGGGAATCGCATCTGCGTACCCAACAAAGAGGAGCTCAAGAACTCGATCTTGCAAGAAGCTCATGACACTCTGTATTCCATCCATCGTGGAGGAACCAAGATGTACCAAAACCTCAAGGCAAGATTCTGGTGGCATGCATGAAACGGGATATAGGCACATTTGTCGCTAAGTGCGACATATGCCAGAGAGTCAAAGCTGAGCATCGGCGACCCGCTGGGCTATTGCAACCCCTAAAAGTGCCTGAATGGAAGTGGGTTAAAGTCGGGATGGATTTCATCACCGAATTACCAAGGGCAAGCAAGGGACATGATTCCATTTGGGTCATTGTCGATCACCTAACCAATGTGGCCCTTTTCATTCCCGTCAAGACCACGTATGATACAAGCTAGCTAGCCTTTACAGCGAGCGTATCATGAGTCTTCATGGAATTCCTAAGGAGATCATGTCGGACCGAGGCACCCAGTTCACCTCGAGGTTCTGGAAGATGTTTCAAGGAGCCATGGGAACCAAGCTCCCCTTCAACACTAGTTTTCACCCACAGACAGGTGGGCAAACAGAACGAGTAAATCGGATACTCGAAGATATGCTTCGCGCTTGTGTTTTGGCATATGGAGCCAAGTGGGAAGATTGCCTGCCATTTGCTAAGTTCTCCTACAACAACAGCTACCAGTCAAGTGTTCAAATGGTACCATTTGAGGCGTTGTATGGATGCAAGTGTCGAACTCCCCTCAACTAGCCAGAGGCCGGAGAAGGGTTGGTATTTGGACCAGACATCCTCCGCGAAGCCGAAGATCAAGTTCAACTCATCCGAGAGCGCCTTGAGACCGCCAAGTCAAGACAAAAGAGTTGCGCTGACTCCCATCGCCAAGTAGTGAACTTCTGTGTCGGTGACCATGTTTACCTCCAAGTCATGCCCCGTGCTTCCTTCCCTTCCTTCCTGGCCTCCCTCTATGCTCCTTTCCTTCCTTCCCTTACCCCCGCTCAATTTTTTCTCTCTCTCTGTCTCAATTTCTCATCCAGGAACCCGCAAGGAGTAGCCATGGCCGCCCAAAGCTCCACTGCCATGGTTGGAGCCAATCACCTCCTCTATTTCCCAATTCAGTGGCCCGAGCTGCCCCATCGTGCCACCTCCCATGCTCCTCCTCGAGCAAGGTCCAGCGCGCCCGTAGCCCTACAGTAGCCTCCGTCCGCGACCACCGGAGCCGCAGGTCCAGCTCCATGTCCCACGCCTCTGCTTTCTCTCCCTTGCTATCCCCTTTCCCTCTGCTCAATTCTCTCTCCTCGTCTCTTCTACAGAAACATCAAGAAAAGGCCTTGCCACTGGCTAGCCAGAGCATTGGATCCATGCTCTCTGCCGCCCCTCGCATGGATCCAGACTTCCGAAGGAACCTCGCTGCTGTACGTGCCCAGCCACGGTCTTGGAGAAAGTTGTCTAAGTTCTTTTGTTCGTGTTGCTTCTGATTCACGTGAGCATATTGTTTCATGCACTACAGAAATCAGGCACTTTGCCGTCAGCCATCCCGGACGGCAAATGCATGCATGCCAGATGGCAAAGGCTTTGTCGTCTGCCAGCAGATAGCCAACTGTCCGGCTGAATAAGCCACAGTAAAGGGCGCTTTGCCGTCTGCTGGCAGACGAAAAAGACCTTTGCATCTTTGTCGTCTGCCAGCGGACGGCAAAGGGCACGGACGGCACACATGGCAACTTAGGTCCGTTAAGGGATTAATGGTGTGCTTTGCCGTCCACTGGCAGACGGCAAAGACCTTAGTTCTTTGCCGTCTGCCAGCTGAAGGCAAAGCACATGTTTCTTTGTTGGCCTAGGTGGGTTCTTTGCCGTTCGATGGCATATGACAAAGAATCTTTGTCGTCTGCCAGCGGACGGCAAAGAACCCACCTAGGTCAGCCTAGTGCTACCCCAAGTTGCATAGGTAGCTGCCACGTGGCACCTTTGTCGTCTGCTAGGTGACGGCAAAGACCTTTGCCGTCTGCTAGCAGACGATAAAATGGCTATATAGCCCCTGTTTTTTCTATTTTTTCTTAAAATCATTCAATTTGACAGAATTTCACACAAATATCCAACATATCAACAATACAAGTTTCCAACAAGCATACCAACAATAAGTTTCAACAAGCATACCAACAATAAGTTCCAACAACATATCCAACATACAAGTTTCCAACAACATATCCAACATACAATGGTTTCCAACAACATATCCATACATACATATCCAAAACAAGTTCCAACAAGTTTCCATAAACAAAAAGGAAGAACAAGTAGAAGAGTACACTGCATCAATGCAAGCTTCCTCATCTATAGAAAATCTACAAATTAGGAAATATGAAAGTTAGAAGAAGAAGACTAGCTAGAAGAAAAATAAGAAAAAGAATAAGAAAAAGTAGAAGAAGAAGAATTTATCTTCTCTTTCTTTTTCGCCTCTCCTCTCCTCTTCTCCAAGGTAGTAATGCCATTTTCTAGCTAACTAAGCATATCAAGTCATTTTGGAGGAAAAAATGCTAAGTATAGGTCATTTATAGCTATCCTAGGTAGAATATCTCATTTTGGAGGTAAGTAAGGTTATTATGTCATTTTTGAGGAAAATAAGATAAGTATAGGTCATTTTGGAGCTAAACCAAGGTTATTATGCCATTTTTACCTAAGTGAGCTAATTATATCATAAATGAACTAGCTAAGCTAATTACAAAACATTATTGAGCTATCCTAGGTAGTTATGCCATTTTGTACCTAAGTGAGCTAATTATGTCATAAATGAACTAGCTAAGCTAGCTATAGATCATTATTGAGCTATCCTAGGTAGTTATGCCATTTTCTAGCTAACTAAGCATATCAACTCATTTTGGAGGAAAAAATGCTAAGTATAGGTCATTTTATAGCTATCCTAGGTAGAATACATCATTTTGGAGCTAAGTAAGGTTATTATGTCATTTTTGAGGAAAATGAGCTAAGTATAGGTCATTTTGGAGCTAAACCAAGGTTATTATGCATTTTTTTTACCTAAGTGAGCTAATTATGTCATAAATGAACTAGATAAGCTAATTATAGATCATAATTGAGCTATCCTAGGTAGTTATGCCATTTTGTACCTAAGTGAGCTAATTATGTCATAAATGAACTAGCTAGCTAAGCTAGCTATAGATCATTATTGAGCTATCCTAGGTAGTTATGCCATTTTCTAGCTAACTAAGCATATCAAGTCATTTTGGAGGAAAAATGCTAAGTATAGGTCATTTTATAGCTATCCTAGGTAGAATATATCATTTTGTACCTAAGTAAGGTTATTATATCATTTTTGAGGAAAATAAGCTAAGTATAGGTCATTTTGGAGCTAATTAGGTCATTTCTTAAGCTAAGTATGCATTTGTTAAGTAAAACACTTGGAAAACTTACCATCATCACGGAGGTGAAGGATCGGTTGGGTTTGCGCCAGGGTGAGACGTAGAAGGACCGGTCAGGGTTGCGGCAGACGCAGAAGAATCAGTCGATGCTTGTCGGGAGGCATGCTGCACCAAAGATCATTTGCATGAAATGTCTCCTTAGCATGATGCAACTCAAATGTGAATACTAGTAACTAATGACCATTCAAATGAAACTCACTGTAGGTGCTATAGCAATATGGGGCATCGACGGAGGGGTCTGACAATTGTTCTGGCACACGGTCTGCACATTTTGTTTTCACGAGGCATTCATATTAGTTAGTGATGAAACGAACATTTCGTGCATGATTTGGCTAATATGCAGGAGAAACTTACCATGAGGAGCTCGTATAGGGCCCGATGAGACGCATCGTTCCGGTTCCTCTCCTCCTCCAAGAGCCTAGCCGTCCTGTCCTCCATGTCCCTCTCCCTCTGTGTCGCCTGCCTATTTGCCTCCGCCAGAAGCTCCTCGGCCCTATCCTCAATGGCGAGCTCCATTGGCTCCGGGCGAGGCCTTATCTCAGGATCAGAGCTCGTCTGGCGCTTCTTGATCTCCGGGAGAGTTCTAGGACAACGTATCAGTCCATCCCCAATGGCTATCGAGCCATGGGCCTCCCGCCACCAGATATCATCACGAGCTCTAGATCAAAAGGACTCTGGCTCGGGTTGAAGTCCTCCCCTTTCCTCGCCTTCCCCTCATCTCTGTACCTCACGAGCTTGTTGTGGGAGGAGATGTTGCTGAAGCTATCTGGATGATCAAGGTCATGCTTAGAGAATGCCTTGGCCTTCTTGTACGAGGTAGTATGGGCCATGGCATAGAGGTCGAACAGAGGTGGCACCTCCTTCTTGTTTTCTCATGCCTAAAAGAGAGGAACAAAATATTAGTTAAGGGCTCAAGCTAGCATGAAGAATGAAATTGCATGAATCATGAAGCAAACCACATACCCAGTGATCCCCGTACTCAAACAGGTTGGAGCTCCCTTGATGGTGTGGCACACCTCTCATTTGGGCACGCTTATCCTTGGCCTTGTTGTGTTCGGCTAGCCATTCGAGAGAGCACCACTCATCCACCAATGCCTCCCAACAGTCCATCCTATCCGCACACCATCTTGGTGGCACCTAAGTTAGATAAGAGAAATTTCAGCGCTACGCCTACGAATCAAATCAAAGAAACTAAGTACAAGGCCTTAACAATAGATAATTACCTTCATTAACTTCTCCTTACTCAGATAATTTTTTGGCACTTCTTCTTGGCCCTCTTCATGTTAGTCGAGGAATATTAGTCTCGAATAGCCTGCACCCGAGCCTCGTGCCATAAGTTCTGAAGTAGGCGCTTGCACTCGGCTTCGAGAACAACAGCCGCTTTCGCCTCGTGTTCCTCAAGACATGTGTAGAAGGTTTGCCATCAAACAAGCAAACACTGATTAGTACAATCACTAGGTGCTGTTGATTTTTAATTCTGTAAAGGAGAAATTACCCAAAAGCGACGGATCACAATGTCAGCCACCGTCTCGCACAAGACACCGTCGGCCATCTCCTCCGGCGGGGTCGGGGCAGCCATGTATAGCTCCCAGGTCAGTGCTACCTGTGGAGCCTCACCCTCACCGGGCAACTAGACCTTCCCCAGGAAGTGGTGCCGGAGAAGCACACCAAGGACCTGGTTGGGCCTACCGATACCACGCTCGTGTTTCCACCCTTGCAGTATGACAAGGCCAACACATTAGATATTAATTTGAAGAAACATGAAGGCAAAAGGTTAAAAAAGAGTAAATGCACTTACTTCTCCGCATTAGGCGCAATCAACCACCTCTCCTCGCGGGTCGTCGGCACGGGCATGAGCTTTGTACAACCATGCTGGTAGACCTTCTTGCCCTCCTCAACTAGCTCACCCTTGCTATAGGTGTCCTCAGACAAGTTGTCCTCGCCACCATCAGCATGGCCACTAGCCTCCGGAGTCACGTGGGATGAAGACTCTGGGACCCGGGTCTCCTAGGACGAAGACTCTAGGACCGGAGTCTCCTGGGACGAAGGCTCGGTGACCCGAGGCTCGTCGACCCGAGGCTCGTGGACCAGAGTCCGAGACGGGTCCAAGTTAGACGGTTCCACCTAAGACGGAGCACTCCTATGGTCAGGAGAATCAGCTGGGGTGGCGGCAAGGAAGGCGCAGCAGCCTTGCTACCTCTAGCACCTCTCTTCGTCTTCCCTCGACCTCTCCCAGTCGAAGAAGAAGCGCCTGCTGGTGTCTGCATGCAGTGTACCAACACTCTCCGTAGTTGCTGGGGTGGAATAATAGCACCCCTCGCAGCACGCGCCAAGGAAGGAGGCTCAGAGCGCTCTCGACCCGAGCCCACCATCTGTCAACACCTGCAATGACAGAGTGAACGAAATTAGTTCAATATAAAAAAATTGAATACCTAATAACATGAACTAATTAATAATATATATGTACATAATAATAATTGAATACCTCACATTACTAATATTAATCTTCATCGTCTATATATGCTCCGGGATCAATAAATGCATAATCATCATCACTATCAGTAATGACGTGCTCATCAGCATCATCAATAAATGCATCAACATGTGGAAGGCCTCTATGTAATCGGTCAAGCATTGTCAGGTCATCCACAACAGTAACCTCTTCTTCTTCCGTCTCTTCTTGTTCCGGCTCAGGGGTGAAGTCAGGTTCACTGTTGCTGTCGACCTCAATGTTCTGGGGTGAAGTAGAGAGGTTCTTGAAACGTTTCTTGGAAACACGTGTTTCTTGGAAACACGTGTTTCTTGGAAGAATTCTCCTTCATATGTGTCTTGGTTAATGTGAGGTTCATAATCATCTTCATTGAAGGGAGGTGGTCTAAAGTGTGGCGGTACATCATAAATGACATCCCAACCTTTCAAATTTGGATCCGTTTGGCAGGCCCACGGTAGATAGAAAACTTGGGTCGCTTGTTGAGCCGTAATATAGACATCGGGAACATCTAAATGGGAGCTTTGTTTGATTTCGACTAGCCCTATATGTTCATGAGTCCTTCTAGTCTCATTCGGCTGGAACCAATAACATTTGAAGACTATGATGTTTGGTGGGTTTTCACCAAAGAATGTAAGTTCATAAATTGCTTCAAATCTTCCATAATACTCGACCCCTCCTTCGCCAACATCAGAGACACAACAATTTGTAGACTTTTGGTCGGCCATAGATAGCTCTTTGCCAAAAGTACGAAAGCGATACCCGTTGATGTCATATTTGTCAAATGAACGGACCTTATAGTCAAAACCATTAGCGACTTGTCTAAATTCAGAGTCCATAGACTCTGCATTAGCCTACAAGTTTAATAGGAAAGGATTGTTGCATTAGCCGCAAACTAGGCGAAGAAATGAAATCGTCTAATTAATGGAAATTACCGTTTGCCTGAACCAAGAGATGAAACCGGGATAGCCGCCTCCATGCTTTGCCAGAAGCTCATACTCTTCGATCGAATCCTTTTGGATCACTGCTCCATCCGAGAATTTGGTGACATATCAACTGTATCACATATCCGGGAATAAGAGCATTTCAAAGGAATTAGAAGTTGCAAAACAATGTACAGAGAACTTACTCGACCTACGGCCGCACTTCTGTTAGGTTGTTAAAGAGATATAACGAAATGGTCCGCCATTCTTCGACATCCAACGCTATTTATTTCGAAGCACTGAATGGTGTGAGCTTCCCTTTGAATAGGATGAGGTTGGATCGACCATTTTCACGGTCACCATCATTGTACCGAGGCTTCGTATTATGCAAATGACGATTCTTGGCTTTGTAGTGTGCTGTCACGAAGTTTGTCGCCTCCTCAGTAATGAATGCCTCGTCCATCGATGCTTCAACTCTTTGTTTATTTTTACATTTTGCTCAAAGCGTCTTTTGCATCCTCTCAGTTGCGAAGCACCAACGATTTTGCACGGTCCACCCCAATCTTGCCTCGATCAGGAGATGCAAAATCAAATGCTGCATTGGATTAAAGAAGCCTGGTGGAAAGATCTTTTCTAACTTGCAGATCAACTCCGGCACCAACTCTTCCAGTTCGTCTAGCACGTCAGGCGATAGTTCTTTCGCACAAAGAGCACGGAAGAAATAGCTCAGCTCTGCCAGTACTAGCCATTCATCCTCAGGGATAAAGCCACGCAACATCACCGGCATTACCCGCTCAAGCCATATGTGCCAATCATGACTCTTGAGACCAAATATTTTCAATTTGTCAAGACTCGCTCCCCTCTTTAGATTCGCTACATACCCATCGGGGAACATCAACTGCATTTTCACCCACAAGATCATTTCCCTTATAGCTAGCCTTCCAAGGTTGAACCATGCCTTTGGCTTCCTCCAGTTCTTCTTTCCTATCGGTTGTTAAATGTTTTGTAACGGCCTATCACATAGAGCCTCCTGGTCGACTCTAGCCTGAGGATTATCCTTTGACTTCCCCTGCATGTCGAACAATGTACCAAAAAGGGCCTCCGCGATATTCTGTTCACTATGCATCATGTCGATGTTGTGTGGGCAAAGGAGGTCTTTAAAGTAAGGCAGATTCCAGAAACATATCTTGTGAGTCTAGGCGTGTTCCGTATTATACCCTGGACAAGCTGGATCCGGCTCGAGAGCATTTATCTGATCCAGGATCTGTTGGCCTATCAACACAGGTGGTCCAGTGTTTTTGACAACTCTACCTTTGATGAAATTCTTATTGTCTTTTCTGAAGTTAAGGTCAGGATCCAGGAACTGTCTATGCATGTCAAAGCAAGAAAACTTACGACCGCCTCTAGCCAACAGAACTTAAGAGCTGCCTTGCATGTGGGCCACAACAACCTTCCATGAACACACCAGCCAACGAATAGCGCATACGCCGGCAAGTCATGCATTGAGTACATGTACCACACATTCATTTTCAAGTTCTTTTTTGTAGTGGCGTCGTATGTCTTGATCCCATTATCCCAGGCTTCTTGCAATTCATCCATAAGCAGTTGCATGTACACATTCATATTCTTCCCCGGATATTTGGCCCCTGGAATTATCAACGTCAGGAAAATGTTCTTTCTTTTCATAATCTCTCCGGGGGGAGATTGAGTGGAATGACAAATACAGGCCAACAACTGTATTGTGCTGCCGTCATACCATACACATTGAACCCATCCGTGCTGATGGCAACTCGAGGATGCCTTGGATTTGCCGCTTTATCCTTATGTAATGCATCAAAGTGCTTCCACACAAAAGCGTTTGAAGTGTGTCCCAACATCAAATTACCATCTGCATCTAGTTCTGTTCTTTTGCATAATTTATGCCACGTTATCTGTCTGGCCTTCTCTTTGACCATGAAAAGACGTTGAAGTCTTGGTAGGATTGGCAGATACCGAAGAACATTAATGGGGATTTTTGTCTGAATCTTCTCACCGATACCGTTGTCTACCATAACATACCTGGAAGCATTGCAAATGGGGCAATAGTTCAAGCCCGCATACTCAAGCCTAAATAAGGCACATCCATTCTCAAAGGCATCTATCTTCTCATAGGGCATCTTAAGCGCACGTAGGATTTTGTCCGACTGGTACAGGTTTGGTGGCAATACATGGCGTTTGTGTAGAATGCGTCCAAATATCATCATCATCGCGTCGTAGCATTCTCTACCTAGGTTGAACTAAGCCTTCAGAGCCATTACTTGCGCGATGGCATCCAGCTGACAAAGCTCAGTGTGCTCCTGGAGAGGGCGTCTGAAGACTCCAACATTTCATAAATGTCCTTTGCAGATTCCTCCATCTCATCGTCCGAATATTGAGCATCATCAAAGTCTTGCACCATCTCTTCGACCCTGGTACCATGCTCGTCGGTGCGACGATGAACCACCTCAGCTCTCGCACGTTGGACAGACTCACCATGAAATGTCCAGACCGTATAATTAGCCATAAAACCCCACTTTTGTAGTTGTTTGATCATTTCAAACTCTGACTTTTTCTTATAGTTTTCACAATCGACACAAGGGCACCAGGTTGTTTTCTGTCCATTTGCAAATGCGACTCTCACAAACTCCTTGGTTTTTGTTATCCATTCACGGGTCATGTCTTTCAGACTAGTGTGACCAGTGTACATCCACCCATGATCACTCATCTTGCCTAGCTACTGGACACACAAAAAATATATACATAATTCAGCAAACCATATTCATCAGTTAATAGAGTTTGTCAGTTTTATTACGTCGATGCAACCTAGACGCTACTAGGTAAAGATAGGTCCTAATCCCACCCGAGTATGTGTAGATTGGGTTCATTTTCCCATGCTCTGCTCTGGCTTTGACGCGCAATTTCGGCAACACCTCCCCGTTGTTCTCCTAATACACATCTCGTCAATAAACAGAGAGGATGTGTACCCGGAGAACAACAGGGAGGCACTGACGAAATTCTGCATCGGATCTGGAGCAGAGCATATGGGAAAATGAACCCAATCTACACATACTTGGGCTGTCCATGGATAACGTTGGACAAGTCGAAAGAATCACGGTAATAAATATGCTAATGAATGCATATTTATATATGCAACCATTTTGAACGGGAGACGCATAGTGGTCACGCATACTGATGATCGAAGACACCTATAGCTAGCAAGTTTCATCGGCACGAAGACCGGAACAGAGGAAATGAAGGGGGCAAGAGGAGATGTCATTTGTGCTCACCCACGAACGTAGGGGCGGAGCTCGTCGAACGCACGGGGAGGTCCTCGAACACCAGACCCTCGCAGCGATGAAACAACTGCACATTTAAATCCACCTGATCAACATAAATATGATGTTCTGTATAACAAAATCGAAAAATATATGACCTAATTCATAATTCACAAATATATGACCCATGTCGTGTCGGGGTCGGGGTGTTAGGGGTGTCGTGTCAGGGTCGGGGTGTCGGGTGTCGTGTCGGGGTCGGGGTGTCGGGGGTGTCGTGTCGGGGTCGGGGTGTCGAGGCTGTCGTGTCGGGGTCGGGGTGTCGGGGGTGTCGTGTAGGGGACGGGGTGTTGGGGGTGTCATGCCGGGGTAGGGGTGCTGTGTCGTGGTCGGGGGTGCCATGTCGGGGTGTTGGGGTGTCGTGTGAGGGTCGGGGTGTCGAGGTCGGGGTGTCGGGGGTGTCGTCTCGGGGTCGGGGTGTCGGGGGTGCCATGTCGAGGTGTCGTGTCAGGGGTCGGGGTGTCGGTGGTGTTGTGTCGGGGTCGATCCTCGACTCCTTTTCCCCTCGATCCTTGACCCCCGACAATCTAAATAAACCTAACCTAAATCTAGGGGTGTCGGGGTCTCGGAGGTGTCGATGGTGTCGGGGATGTCGTGTCGGGGTCGGGGTGTCGAGGGTGTCTTGTCGGGGTAGGGGTGATGTGTCATGGTCGGGGGTGCCGTGTCGAGGTGTCAGGGTGTCGTGTCAGGGGTCGGGGTGTCATGTCGAGGTCGGCATGTCGGGGGTGTCGTGTCGGGGTCGGGGTGATGGGGGTGTTGTGTCTGGGTCGGCGGTGTCGTGTCAGGGTGTCGTGTCGGGGGTCGGGGTGTCGGGGGTGTCGTGTCGGGGTTGACCCTCGACTCCTTTCCCCTGGATCCTCGACCTAGCTAAACTTACTCTAAACTTAATCTAAACCTAGCTAAACTAAATCTAAATAAACAGAAAAACAGGAAAAAAACACCTTAGGGTTTGACGGTGCGGCTTCAGTGGCAGGGCGGGGCTGGGCGGCGCGGCACCGGTGGCAGGGCGGCGCGGCGCGGCGCAGCTCCGGCGGTGGGATGGGGCAATGCGGTGGCCGCGGCCTTGCGTCCGCTGGGAGGGGCGGCAGGGGCGAGGCGGCGGCCGACCGGCGACGAGGCGGGCACCGGTGGGCGGGGCTGGCCGGTGGCGACGGGGGATCCGGGGGGTGGCACGGGGGGGGGCGCTGGCTCGGGGTGGGGCTACGGGGCGGGCGGCGAGGGGGCGGGGCTAGTGAGGTGAGGGGAGAGAGAGAGGGGTGGGGCGACGGGGCGGGCAGCAAGGGGCGGGGCTGGCCAACGGCGGTGGATGCCCCGGGGGGTAGCGCGGGGATGGCGGCGGCTCGGGCAATGAGAGACGGTGCGGGTGAGGTGAGGGAGAGAGAGGGGTGGGCGCGGGGGTTAGGTAGGTTAATCTCTTTGTCGTCTGCTAGCAGACGACAAAGAGACTAGCTAGTGTGGTGGGGCCGGGGGGACGGACGTTACTTCTTTTCTGTCTGCTAGCACATGTCAAAGAAGCTTTACCGTCTGCTAGAAGACGGCAAAGAAAATGTCCGTTAGCTGATACTCGTTAGTGGGCCACCCTTCCTCTTTGCCGTCTGCTAGCTGACGGCAAAGCCGTCCGCTGGCAGACGGCAAAGAACTAGCTGATGGCAAAGAGCTTCTTTGCCGTCAGCTAGTTCTTTGTCGTCTGTTTTCTGGAAATTGGTGGCAAATAGCTACTTTGCCGTCAGCTGGCAGACGGCAAAGAAATGGCAGATGGCAAATTTGCATCACAATTGAACCATATCGCAGTGGCTAGCACCTCTGAATTTTACCCAAGCGACCAAGGATCAATTCCCAGCGGTCGCACTTTTATTTTGCATTTTGTTGCCTCTCCAGAGGATCAGCTCTTGCCTTGTTTTATCTAAGGCTGAACCAACTCATGTTACAAGCACAGGTCGTAGTTGGCAGTGGCTAGCGCAACCAATGTCTATTTGTTTTTTTACTTCCAATTTTTCCCTGCATAGTTTTACAAAATAATCTATAGTTTGCAAAAATCACACAAATTCAAATGTGCATCAGATTGAAACGAATTGTATATGTAAAATGTTCAGAATTTCGTGTAGATGAATAATATGCAACTTTCAACCTTGTTAAAAATGTTTAAACCTGTTGCTTGTATTAACTTGCATAAATGCCATGTTAAAAGAATTTATTTCATAACTAATTAACCGTAGCTCCGTTGCAAATGTTTTACATATGTAACTTGACTAGAAAATCATGTAGAACCTCATGATGACATTTATTTTGCTGTTTAACAAATTTAAAATATGGTTAGTACAGATCTGGACCAAGTTCATACTATGCTTATGAGGACGTTTCGGAAATAGTATAAGTGGTTTCCAGCCTCATTTCAGATGCCTAGATGTTGTAGTTGTTTGTGCTTCGCCTCTTGCATGCCAAACAACATTTAATCTTGATGAGTACCTAACGCGAGTGAACTATATAATTCGAACGTGAAGTTTCGTCAATATGCAACTCATTGCATATTGAGCTTCACTTAATGTGTAGAAGTTGTTTGATGTGCATTGCCATGCCCTGCATATTTAAACTGGACATGCATCATATTTCTTAGTGCATCATGTCATGCATATGTTGTGGTGTATCGTGTGTTGATTGTTGTTTTCGGATTGCTTCTTCTCGATAGAGTTTCGAAAGCTTTCGGAGTGTGAGGATTCGTTCGACTACGTTGGCTCGTCTTCTTCATGGACTCGTGCGTCTTCCAAGCGGGATCTCAGGCAACATGACACATTTCCCTGGATACCATTACTATCATTGTTGTGCTAGTTGCCTCGCTTCCATCGTTATGTCTCGTTACCTACCACTTGTTTGTCAAGCCTCCCAACATTGCCATGAAAGCCTCTAACCCTCCACCTTCCTAGCAAACCTTTGTTTGGCTATGTTATCGCTTGCTCAGCCCTTCTTATAGCATTTCTAGCTGCAGGTACAATTGCTTCCATGTGACAACATGGACATTCTTTTGTAATCACAATATTAATGCTATTTAATTTAATGCACATATATACTTGGTAAAAGGTGGAAGGCTTGGCTTTTTGCTCGGTGTTTTGTTCCACTCTTGCCGCCCTAGTTACTAGTGAACCGTTGTTATGTTCCCCAATTGAGCGCTCCTAACATGCTCGGGGTTGTTATGGGGACCCCCTTGATTTTTGTTGTAGGATAAAGCTTGTTTGGCAAGGCCCAACATTGGTACTATATTTGCCTAATAACTAATAAATTGCATAGGGACCCACCGGCACCCGCGAATAATTTAATCAACAACCCAGGCCAGTGCTCCTCATGAGTGTTGGTCCAAACCGGGCGATGTCCGGCGCCCCTGGTCACCCGGGATCTCAGCCAACCCGACGTCTTGCCCATTCGGTCGTACCCTGAGAACGAGAGACATGACTCCTATCGGGTTTTGTCGGTACGCCGGGCGGCCTTCCTGGATTTGTTTTACCTTTCTCGAACATCTTGAGTGAGGAATTACGAAATACTTCGGGCTATCTCGAGTTGGCAGATTTCCTGTGGAATTGCCTAGGAAGATCACGAGTGATCGAGGTTATTCCCGTTGCATGTGTTTAATTTGTGATGGATGAGTTGGAGCACCCCTGCTGGGTTAAATCTTTTCGGAAAGCCGTGCCCGCAGTTATGTGGCAAACTTGGATATTTTGTTTAACACCCGGTCATAGCAAACTTGAAGTAAACTCAAATAAAATACACCAATTGTGTGCGTAATCGTGTCTGTCTCTTCTCGTGAGTCCTTATCCAAGAGAGAACACGGTGGGGTTATGTTTGATGTAAGTAGGTGTTCAGGATCAGTTAGTGATCATTACTAGTTCACTTCCGTTATGCATAGACCACCATACTTTACTTTCTGTACTCGTAAGTTAGCCACTCAAACATATGCTTAGTCATTGCTGCAGCCTCACCACTTAACCATACCTTACCCATTAAGCTTTAATAGTCTTGATACCCTTGGAATGAGATTGCCGAGTCCCCGTGGCTCACAGATTACTACAACAACAGTTGCAGGTACAGGTAATGCGATGCTTTGACGTGAGAGCGATGTTTTTTTTGATTTGGAGTTCTTCTTCTTCTTCAGCATCAATGTATGATGGGTTCCAGGCGGCAGCCTGGGATAGCAAGGATGGATGCCATTTTTTCATTTGTCTTCGTCCGTACTCGGACCCTTCTCTTATGTATGATGTCTGATTATGTTGTTGTATTGATTTGATCTTGATGTAGCTTGTGGCGAGTGTAAGCCAATTCCATATACTCATCTCTTTTGTACATGTACTTGTAATGATATCCATTCTTGCAACACGACGAGATGCGCTTCTATCCCTGTTGAGGCCCTCATGCCAAAATTAGGACAGGACCGCATATTGGGCGTGACAAGTTGGTATCGGAGTCTGTACCAACCTAGGAGCCCCCTTGATTGATCGAACTTGGCCGAGTCGAGTCTAGTAAAAAAACTATTTTGAGTCTAGTTATATCGGAGAGTAGGATTCTTTTTACTCCACTTCTATGCTCGTGAGGAATTACGACTTAGGAATTTTGTTACGACTCCTCTTCTCACCCAAATTTTTTTTAGGATCACGCGGGTATTTTGGAAACTATATGATACTGATGTGACGGAGTTCTGTCTTGGTGCCTCCTGTCTGACTTGTTTTCTTCCGGGGAGTTGAGCTCTAGGAAATTCTTGGCACATCGTTATCATTTAGCTTCCTTAGTATCTTAGTACGGAGGGTGTTCGGAATTGCTTCAATACTTGTCATGGTGAGATAAGGTCGGAGTCACCCAGTACTAGAGAGGCGTCCGGGGTACCACCATGGTTAGTATCGTTGTGTTTTCGAGGAACTGAGTTAGATGGATTTCTGGAAGCCTCTGGTTATGTGTTGAAGGATGGATACAGTTGGGGGGTAGGTTTGTTAATTTTGTGAGATATTTCCTCCTTGTATCCCCAACACCCGATTGCATAACCAATAAAAATTTCGAAAGTTCTTAGGTGGGAATTCAAGTAGTTACCTAGGATATCTTCCAACAGATCATGATGTGAGGTTGGGGTTCGACATCTAGTGGATTCGTTTGTTCACGGTCTTTCTTACACAGGACAGTCTCGATATATGTCACTAGATATGCTTTGTCAAGCCTTGTAGTTCACTACGCCTAGGGAGCATATTCGAGTGTCATTTCAATATGACAATCCAATGTACGATCGAGCCCGTGCGAATGTTACCATGAAAATATCAGACGAAATCTCTGTTATGCATTTGTTCCGGCTTGTTTCATCAGCCTCATCCTTGTTTTGTTTTTGAATTTGGTAATTCAAGTTGCTTCGATGTCAAGTGGTGATTTCATATCTTTCCTAAGAAGTGTTCTCATATTTATGTGGGAATGCTAATTCTTTTTCTCAATCAAGTTTTCATATCAATTCTTTTTATCTGGTGAGCTTCTCTTCAAGATAATTCAATCATCTCTAAAATTTGCAAGATCAATCCTCATATTTCTTTGTCGGAGTTCATTTCATCTGACCCAAGTTTTCTTTGTTTTCCCCACCCTCCCGCCCTTTTTCTTCAATAATTAAATTATCTTCCAAGTGCTTTCTCTTCATCAATTCTTCCGCTATCATTTCTTCATATTGTACCGGTGATTGCTTGTGGAGATTCTCAAGAGTTTCAATTTCAAGATCTACCCTTATATTCCTTGTTCTTCTTGTTATTCTTCTCCGGTGGATTCAATTCAAGATCTCGGTGTTCTTTATATCCTTTTCATTCTCTAAATGCGTCCCCATGTCCGAAATTTTGTCCAAGTATCTCTTATTTTTCGTCTCTCTCTATTCTATCCGGAGTGCTAAAGATATCTCAGAAGATTCGTGTTTCCGTTCAAAATGTTTTCAATTATTTTGAGGTTCTCACCTCATCAAGTCTCAGTTTGTACCGGTGCAATCTTTCTTTCTAAGAAATCGTTTCAACAGTATTTTTTGAGTGGGCCCATAACCCAGAGGTTTTTTCCCCAGGATCTTACCTGGCTCTTCTAATCTTTCCGGAGATGTCCTCAAGTTCTTATCAATATGATGTAAGAATGATTATCATCAGTCATATTCCTTCTCCATGATCGCTTCATATTTATTTTCATCATTGGCTCAAGCTTTACTTATTAATTGTTCCAGAGTGTCTCAGTGATTCATGGTGTTGTTTCTCGTCATTATTCTCAGTATTAAGACTGAAGGGGAGTTTCTCTTCATCTGGGTCCATTCTCTTGAAGATTTGTCATCTCATCTTGGTGCTTTCCTCTCAATTGGTTTCCATACATGAGAAATTTCTCCCATATCTATCCGGTGCATTCAGAGTTCTTTTCATTTCTCGATCCTCCGAAGGACATCATTTCAGAAGATTTCTTCGTTCTCAGCTTTAAGCTTTCGTACTCAAATTCTTCTCAACTGTTGTCCCTTCATTCGTATCTCAATTATTCTGGTGCCTTGTGAAGTTTTCCATTAGGCAGATCGTGATCTCTTTGTTCCCATGTATCTTTGTTCAATCATAGTATCCTCATTCATTGTGAATTCTTACCGGTGTCTCGTTCAAGACCTCTTCTAGTTTGTGCTCTATCTATATTTCCTATCTTTTCCAGAAGAATAAGTAGTGTGCAAATACTTTGCTTGTCATCAATCTAACTTCATGAACGATAAGCATAACATAAATCTTATTCTTGTTTCATCAAGTGATTTCAATCCCTCTTCCGGAGTTGTGCATGATATCAATTATGGGTTTCAAGTGTTCTCATGTGTCCTTTTCCGGAGTTCCAAGTTTTCTCAAGTATCTCTTCGCGAAGCTTCTTCTCCATCTTAGTCTTCCCAACCTTCATTCTTTAATCTTCATTTGTTTCAGCAGTTCTTCAAGATGCTTCTTCATGGTGGTTTGTTAAGGATGTAATTCTTCTCGCATTGTTCTTCAAGATTCTTGTTAGAGGATCTCAAGTGTTATTTATCTTGGATTTTGAAGTTCAATTCCTTCTCCATTGTCTTTTGAGATGGTGTTATTAAATTCTTGGTTATGAGGAGTCTCGAGGAAAATTGTCAAGAATGAGATAAGTAAACCCATCATTTCTTCCTTGGAGTTATCTTGGATTGAATTTCACCTAAGGCATTTCCTAAGATTGTTGCTATTATGGTGTCATAAATGATCCAAGTTTTCTCCTCCTCGTCTTGGTGAAAGAAGTTTTTTTCATCTCTCGTTGCTCTCAAGCAACCAGTTGTTTCTATTGTGGCAGGTTGTCACCTCATAATTTTGAGATGTGTTTCATAAGTCCACAAGTAGTTGTTTCTTTTCATTGTTGATTTTCCATCAGCTTGTTCTATCCTTCCTTCCAATGGTACTTTCAAATTCAATTGTGGTAGAAATATGTCATTTTGTTCTCCATGCCTTCCTTTCCAATGATCTAGTTTCTACTTGTCTCATCCGGGGGGTGCTCTCTTCGATTCATCATCTCGATTTATCAAGATTATATCATTTTTGCTCATCCAATTAACTGGAATGCTGTGAAATCTTTTCATGATCCTTCCATCTTATGAAGTTTGATTCTAATCCAACCGAAGTTTGGTGTTTCTCTTTCAATTTCTTTCCATCATATCCAATTTTTTCCCTCTCTATCCTACCGAAGGCTACCGAAATTTCTTGTGAATTCATGCTTGTTTCCATGTCATTCTTCATCTCGTTGAAACCTTCAATGGTCATTTGTTTCACTCATTTTCAGAGAAGCAACTAAGTTTGACCTCTTGCTCTTTCTCTTCCCCTTCTCATTCTTAGATCTCGGGACGAGATCCTCGTGTAGTGGAAGAGAGTTGTAACAGCCCGGGACCGACGCTCCAGAAGATTCCCCTTTAATTCCATTGTTGTCGTGTGATTCGTCTGGGTGTCGCATTCATCATTGCATCATTCGCATCATCTTCATAGCATCCTCACTTGTTTTCGAAAACTTGCATCCGCGCGTAGTTACCGGTTCTTCCCGTTCTCGTCGACGATCGTTTCGAGACGAACTAGACACACACGTGCTCGTGACATCGTTTTAAAGAAAAACCGTTTTTAAAAGCGCGTGAAAAAATATACTCGGATTGGGTCGAAAGTTGGCGTGCGTTCTTTTTATAGTGTAGGTAGAATGTCTGTCAAATTTCGTCGCAACCGGAGTTCGTCTGATACCCGAACCGTTAAACCTATAGCGACACTATAACCGGTCAAATCGTAGACATGTTTCGATTTAAAAAAAATGTTGCCAGGCTGCCCGTGTCTTCCCTCTCTTATCATGCCTAGCCCTTCTGCACAGTGCACAGGCACCTCGCGTCCGTCCGGGACTTCCCCGAACCCGATTCGTCAAGTCATAAACGTTGGGCCCGGATAAACCCCGTAATACCTCAAACCATCATCGTTTTTCAGTTGGACTCTTCAACCTATTTTATTCTTAATCGTCCGATCGGAATCAAAGGGTCCATATAATCCCTAAGCTAAGCATGTTTGCTATAAATAGAGGTCCAACCCTGAAATCTAGAGACTTTGTCCCGTCCATCCCATCGTCGCGCCACCACCACACATGTCGCCTCCCACCTCGGGATCCCCTCCCGATCCAAACCACCAACCCGAGCCAACCGCAAATCCCCCTCGCCTGAGGCACCTCCTTCCCTGTCTCCTGGTCAAGTCCAACCACCTCCATCTGGAAGCACGGATGCATCCAACGACCGCAGGCTCCCGCGTCTCCGAGCTCTTCCCACCGCTGCTTGCAACGCCGCCTCTGGTGACTGGCGAGCGTCTCCGCCGGACCAGGTCATGACCTGCCGCCCCGTGCTTCCTTGCCGGCCTCCCTCTATGATCCTTTCCTTCCTTCCCTTACCCCCGCTCAATTTCTGCTCTCTCTCTCTGTCTCAATTTCTCGTCCAGGAATCCGCAAGGAGTAGCCATGGCCGCCCGAAGCTCCGCTGCCATGGTTGGAGCCAATCACCTCCTCTGGTTCCCAATTCAGGGGCCCGAGCTGCCCCGCCGTGCCACCTCCCGTGCTCCTCCTTGAGCAAGGTCCAGCGCGCCCGTAGCCCTGTAGCAGCCTCCGTCCGCGACCACCGTAGCCGGAGGTACAGCTCCATGTCCCGCGCCTCTGCTTTCTCTCCCTTGCTATCTCCTTTCCCTCTGCTCAACTCTCTCTCCTCGTCTCTTCTACAGGAACATCAAGAAAAGGCCTCGCCGCTGGCCAGCTAGAGCATTGGATCCACGCTCTCCGCTGCCCCTCGCACGGATCCGGACTTCCAGAGGAACCTCGCCACTGTATGTGCCCAGCCACGATCTTGGAGAAAGTTGTCTGAGTTCTATTGTTCGTGTTGCTTCTGATTCGCGTGAGCATATTGTTTCATGTTAACAATGTCTCCATTTGCATCGCAATTTAACCGTATCGCAGTGGCTAGCACCTCTGAATTTTACCCAAGCGACCAAGGATCAATTTCAAGTGGCAGCGCAAAATTTTGCATTTTTTTTGCCTCTCCAGAGGATCAACTCTTGCCTTGTTTTATCTAAGGATGAACCAACTTAGGTTACAAGCACCGGTCGTAGTTGGGTGACTAGTGCCACATCTCTCAGCCGAGGGATCAAATCTTAGCGCGTGCATTTTATTTTGTATGTTTAGTTTACCATCCCTCTAGGATTGCTGGGACCCAGCACCCCTGTTGACCTTTCCATTGACTTGGTTGACCACCCCCTAGCCCCACTTGTCATTGGCAGTGGCTAGCGCAACCGGTATCTATTTGTTTTTTTACTTCCAATTTTCCCTACATAGTTTTACAAAATAATCTATAGTTTGCAAAAATCATACAAATTCAAACGTGCATTAGATTGAAACGAATTGTATATGTAAAATGTTTAGAATTTCGTGTAGATGAATAATATGCAGCTTTCAACCTTGTTAAAAATGTTTAAACTTGTTGCTTGTATTAACTTGCATAAATGCCATGTTAAAATGATTTATTTCATAACTAATTAACCGTAGCTCATTGAAAATGTTTTACATATGTAACTTGACTAGAAAATCGTGTAGAATCTCATGGTGACATTTATTTTCCTGATTAACAACTCTAAAATATGGTTAGTACAGATCTGGATCAAGTTCATATTATGCTTATGAGGACGTTTTAGAAATACTATAAGTGGTTTCCTGCCTCATTTAAGATGCCTAGATGTTGTAGTTGTTTGTGCTTCGCCTCTTGCATGTCAAAGAACATTTAATCTTGATGAGTACCTAACGCGAGTGAACTAAATAATTTGAATGTGAAGTTTCGTCAGTATGCAACTTGTTGCATATTGAGCTTACTTAATATGTAGAAGTTGTTTGATGTGTATTGTCATGCCTTGCATATTTAAACCGGACATGCATCATATTTTTTGGTGCATCATGTCATGCATATGTTGTGATATATCGTGTGTTGATTGTTGTTTCCGGATTGCTTCTTCTTGATACAGTTTCGAAAGCATTCGGAGTGTAACGATTTGTTTGACTACGTTGGTTCGTCTTCTTCATGGACTCGTGCGTCTTCCATGTGGGATCTCAGGCAAGATGACACATTTCCCTGGATACCATTACTATCATTGCTATGCTAGTTGCCTCGCTTCCATCGTTATGTCTCATGACCTACCACTTGTTTGTCAAGCCTCCCAACATTGCCATGAAAGCCTTCGAGTCTTCCAAGTGGGATCTCAGGCAAGATGACACATTTCCCTAGATACCATTACTATCATTGCTATGCTAGTTGCCTCGCTTCCATCGTTATGTCTCATTACCTACCACTTGTTTGTCAAGCCTCCCAACATTGCCATGAAAGCCTCCGAGTTTTCCAAGTGGGATCTCAGGCAAGATGACACATTTCCCTGGATACCATTACTATCATTGCTATGCTAGTTGCCCTGCTTCCATCGTTATGTCTCATGACCTACCACTTGTTTGTCAAGCCTCCCAACATTGCCATGAAAGCCTCCAAGTCTTCCAAGTGGGATCTCAAGCAAGATGACACATTTCCCTAGATACCATTACTGTCATTGCTATGCTAGTTGCCTCGCTTCCATCGTTATGTCTCATTACCTACCACTTGTTTGTCAAGCCTCCCAACATTGCCATGAAAGCCTCTAACCCTCCACTTTCCTAGCAAACCTTTGTTTGGCTATGTTACTGCTTGCTCATCCCTCCTTATAGCGTTTCTAGCTGCAGGTGCAATTGCTTCGATGTGACAACATGGACATTCTTTTGTTATCACAATATTAATGCTCTTTAATTTAATGCACATATATACTTGGTAAAAGGTGGAAGGCTTGGCCTTTTGCTTGGTGTTTTGTTCCACTCTTGCCGCCCTAGTTACTTGTGAACTGGTGTTATGTTCCATAATTGAGCACTCCTAACATGCTCGGGGTTGTTATGGGAACCCCTTGATTTTTGATTTAGGATAAAACTTGTTTGGCAAGGCCCAACATTGGTACTACATTTGCCTAATAACTAATAAATTGCATAGGGACCCACCGGCACCCGCGGATAATTTAATCAACAACCCGGGCCAGTGCTCCTCATGAGTGTTGGTCCAAACTGGGCGATGTCCGGCGCCCCCTAGTCACCCGGGGTCTCAGCCAACCCAACATCTTGCCCATCCGGTCGTACCCTGAGAACGAGAGACGCGGTTCCTATTGGGTTTTGTCGGTACGTCGGGTGGCCTTGCTGGATTTGTTTTACTATTATGGAACGTCTTGAGTCAGGAATTTCAAAATACTTCGGGCTATCTCGAGTTGGCGGATTTCCTGTGGAATTGCCTAGGAAGATCATGAGATCCATGGTCGAGGTTATTCCCGCTGCGTGTGGTTAATTTGTGATGGATGAGTTAGAGCGCCCCTACAGGTTTAAATCTTTTCGGAAAGCCGTGCCTGCGGTTATGAGGAAAACTTGAAGTAAACTGTAATAAGATACACCAACTGTGTGCGTAACCATGACTGTCTCTTCTCGTGAGTCCTTATCCGTGAGAGAACACGGTGGGGTTATGTTTGATGTAAGTAGGTGTTCAAGATCAGTTAGTGATCATTACTAGTTCAGGTCCATTATGCGTAGACCACCATACTTTACTTTCTGTACTTGTAAGTTGGCCACTCAATATATGCTTAGTCGCTGTTGCAGCCTCACCACTTAACCATACCTCACCCATTAAGCTTTAATAGTCTTGATACCCTTGGAAATGAGATTGCCGAGTCCCCATGGCTCATAGATTAGTACAACAACAGTTGTAGGTACAGGTAATGCGATGCTTTGACGTGAGAGCGATGCTTGTTTTTATTTGGAGTTCTTCTTCTTCATCATCAATCTAAAATGGGTTCCAAGCGGCAGCCTGGGATAGCAAGGATGGATGTCATTTTGTCGTTTGTCTTCGTCTATAGTCGGACCCTGCACTTATGTCTGATGTCTGATTATGTTGTTGTATTGATGTGATCTTGATGTAGCTTGTGGCGAGTGTAAGCCAATTCCATATACTTATCACTTCTGTACATGTACTTGTAGTGATATCCATTCTTCCAACACGACGAGATGTGCTTCTATCCTTGTCGAGGCCCTCGTGCCAAAATAAGGATAGGACCGCATATTGGGCGTGACACCCGCGCTCTCTTTCACCCTGGCCACTGGGCCCCACCCGTCAGGTTTGAATCCTGACTGCGCGGGGGCGCCAGCGCGCCTGGCCTGGTAGGCCACTCGGTCGGCCCAGTAACTGGCCGGCTCTGGCCTAGGGCACAGTGCCATGTTCTTTTTTCCTTTTCCTCCCTGTTTTCCCAAAATCCTAGAGACTAGAAAATAAATCCTATGACAATCATTTTTCCACCTAAAATACTAGAATATTCCATAGAATTTAATAGTGCCATTTGTGAAAAATGTTGTAAACTTTTTATACATTGTTTTATTTTAAAATCTATTTTTGGCATCTTTTTGCCTCTATTTGTTTTTTTTCAAACATGTTTTCACAACAGAACCTTAGACAAATATTTTTGTTATCGTTTTTAGTATTTATCAGAATAAGGTAGCATTTTAATAGTAGCTTTGTGTGTTCTATTTTTGTGTGATGCTTATTTTTATCGCTATTTATAGCGATGATAAATTGCGCTGTTGATGTGGGAGTTGGACCCAAAGACTTTGAAGACCTCGAAGACTTTGTTGAGCCAGGCAAGTATCCCTTTGACCATGTTAAGAAACCATTTTTATTTGCATGGTATATAGCACTTTACTTTCGTTATATTTGATCATATGGAGTAGTGACCACTTCGGTGGGTTGCTTCCAATACTTTTGCCGGTAACACTTGCATCGTGCATGACCCTACCACCTTATGAGGGTTATGCGGGTGGGTGTAGATAGGATGCTAGTAGACGCTATGCAAGTGGGTTCAGGATAATGCATGGTGATGGAAATAAAGAGGTGATTTCAAAGACTTTTCGAAAACCTCGTCGGGTGCCACTAATGCCCGAGGGAGATGATGACGAGCTGGGTGACCACTTGAGAAAGAAGTGGTGTGCTGGAGCAAGTTGAGGGTGTTTTCGAAAATGAATTAGATTTAATATTTGTAGACCGTCCCAACCTTACATGCGCAACCACAATACCCCTTATGGGATTGGCTTTGTTGATTACCTTGGTGGGTACTGGCAAGGAGCCCACATTACTAGTGGCAGGAGTGGCGTGGTCACTCTACATATGGGGTCGTGCCGGTATGGACAATCATGCGTTGTCTTCATAGGCACCGGGCACACCGTTGTGTGCCCTCATGGATGATACGTGTGATGTATATCATGAGGGATGGCACCAACGAGTGGTCTCTTTGTTTAGTATCACTAGGGGAAAGTCAATGTTCGGGTGCTTACCTCGGGTATGTAAAATACCGCGAGTCGTGTATGACACGGAAGTTCCCCGATTCTTGTGGGTAAAGTGTGCAACCCCTGCAGAGTGTAAAACTATTCCAATAGCCGTGTCCACGGTCAAGGACAGTTGAGTGGTGCTGCTTAGACTATGTCCAGATGTATCCACAAACATGGTGTGTGTGTGTATGGATGACACAGAGATGCCACCTGAGATAACTCAGAGGACCTGACGTGATGATTGAGCATGAGATGTTCAACCCCCTGATAATGAAGATATCTATAACTTGTTCATATGGATATCTACCAACTGATAATGCATGCTTATCTAGTTACTTGATCATGTCATGGCATTCAAAATTAGCTTTCTGGAAATTACCTATTAGTACCATATCATGCATTGTTATACCTTGTTCCACAACATGGGTTGCTTGCGAGTACATTCAAAGTACTCATTTGCTTGCCACTGGTTATTTAATTGGCCAGTCATGGAAGAACATGAGTATGGTGAAGAGTTCGTTGGTGACGAACATGTGAACTAGGACGCTTAACAGTTAGAATGCCTGTAGGTTAAGGCAGATGGCAATGGGTTCATGCTTTCGACCAAGATTTACGTTGTTTGTTCCTTTTAAGTATTAGGCCCTTGTGACCCTATCGATGTAAGATTAGACCTTCATGGTCTTTATTTGTGTAAGACACTAAATATGGATGTAAGACTCTTGTTATTTAGCTTCTATGTGTTCAGTGAGCATTGATCTCTGCGATCATTGTACACGTGCATCAGTGATCACTACTTATGATTCGCGGTCCCCATAGAGCTGGTATCAGAGACTTCCTGACTATAGGAAGCCCTTAGTTAGCATGGACGTTAGTTAGGATAAAACCGCTTTCAAAACTACACCTAGCCCCTATACTTAGGAATTATGTACTATTTACCTCTTCTAGTCTTCACACAACACTCTGCTAACTCTCCTCCCTTCAAATCTTTGTAGATGGCTGTCGTACCCGAAGCCTTCTTGACATCCGTCTTTCCCTTACTCCTTGGGGATAGCCTGGAGAAGTGCTAGTTTCGCCAACCATCCGTTTTCCTCTACCACGAGCACTGGGTCAATGCCGTTATGAAGGAGTACCATGTGGATGTGGTCGTGAAGGCAAACGACTCCCTGACCAGTTGGTTCTTTGAAGGACCGCAGATGGAGACCTTGATACTCGCTGTCGAGTCAGCTGCACGTAAGGCACTCCTAAACCTTCGGGATATCATTCCAGAGATGGCTGATGAGCTGGCTAATCGCTACCTTCCCTTCAGGAAGGATAATCTTGGCGAGAGTTAGACGTTGGTTCCGTCTAAGGAGGATGGCACACCACTCAGGTTCCGGATCTACTTCAGCCTCTCCGCCGAAAGTCTGGTGCTCAACCTGATTAAGGAGTACGTGAATCTCCATTAGGAACTTCACCTCACCCGAGAGCTACTTTGACAAGCCAAGACGAAGCCAGACAGGATCAAGAAAGATGGAGCCCCTGAGGGACGACCAGCTATCGCTTACAGAGGAGGAGTACCCCCAGCTAGAGATGCACCTACACGTCGTCATTGCATGAGTGCGAAGGAGCACCGTGAGCTCTTCACCGAACCACCGACGAAGCATCGTCGAGATGGACCTCCTCATTCCCCGACCCCTTTGACCAGGAATGATTCCCGTTCAGATGATGAATAGGAGGAAGAGCTAGATGAGCGTGACTACAAGACCGAGCACTCCACCACCTGAGTCCGAGAACCCTAGGGTAGGATCACTCATGTGCCCCTCATGCGAAGTCGAGTCCGTGTAATGGTTCATATGAAGCCATGTGTGCTTGTTGATTGTTTTGCAGTTTGTGTTTCGATGCAAGTCGCACTTTTGCCTTAGGCAACGTGTAAGCGACTCCATCGTCTATCTTATCTTAATGTATGTGTTGGCCCTTCGACCATTGTTTCCACAGAGTTGCACTCGACCAACCCCCGTTGGCGCGCTTTTCCATTGTTGCTTTTCATCTCGTCTATCCTAGTTGTTTGACTTGGCTACTCCAAACAGGATGGTGACTGCTACCCACAGCAGCTCCTTTGCCAACCCTGAAGCCTGCAACTCAAGCCAGCAACAGGGAGCTGGTGGGACTGCTCATGCTCGAGGACACCAGGTGCAGCCACAAGGCGACATTCCCCCGCCACCACCTTCACCGGAGAACATGACCATAGCTCAGTTTCTCCAAGTTCTCCAGGAGGAACGCCAAGCCAACATTGCTGCTATTCAGCAGATGGCTCAGGCCCTTGTGAACAACCAGCAGCAAGGCAGGAACGGCAATGGACGCTCCACTCTATCCACGTTCATGAGGAATTCGCCCCAACCTTCAGCGAGACTGCCAAGCCCTTGGATGCTGACGACTGGATCCGCACCATCGAGGACCTCCTTGCACTGGTCAATTGCAATGAGGACCGTGAGAAGGTGCACCATCAACGACCTCACCACCTCGAAGGTACCGCCCGAGCTAGGTGGGATGGATTCCAGGTCATGGAAGGTGAGCGTGTGATCACTTGGAATGACTTCATGGAAGGATTCCGCACCGCCCACATTCCTTCTGGTATCGTGGCTATCAAGAAGAGAGAATTTCAAGCGCTAAAGCAAGCAAGTGGCTCTGTCAAGGAGTACTTGCAGAAGTTCAACCTGCTGTCAAGGTATGCACCTGAAGATGACAACACGGAGGCTGCCAAGAAGGAACGCTTCATGGAAGGACTTCAACAGACCCTGCAGTATCAGCTCAATTTCTGCGACTGTCGTACCTTCTTCGACCTGGTGAACAAGGCCCTCATTAGGGAAACAAGCGTCATGCCATAGACGACACTCGCAAGCGAAAAATGATCAGCAAGGGTAGCTCCAGCAACCAGAAGCCTCGCCCCTGTCAGCCAGCCCCAACCAAGCCAACCTATCAGCCATAGCAGGCTAGACCTCCTGCGCCTCATTCAAGCTACCAGCCTTAGCAGTATGCCAATCCCAGACAAGCTTATAAAAACCCCAATAACAACAACGGTGGTAGGGACTACAACAACAACCCTAGGCAAGTCACTTGTTTTGGATGTGGTTAGTCTGGACACATCTCTAAGCTATGCCCCAACAAGAAGCCAGATGTCACCGTAGAGGAAGCCCAAGAAGACCCGGACGTCATATTGGGTACGTTCCTTATCAACTCAACCCCAGCAATAGTACTGTTTGATTGTGGAGCTTCGCATTCTTTTGTCACCCAAAAGTTTGCACTAGAAATTGGCATGAAACCCACACCCCTGGGTAGTCGCATGTTGATTCAAACCCTGGGGTTAGTTATGAAGTCTGCTATATGTTGTAAGGGAGTTGAGATTAACATCAATGGGGTAGATTACCTAGCAGACCTTATCATCCTAAAGTCAGAAGGCTTGGATGTGATCCTAGGCATGGACTGGTTAACCAAGCACCAAGGCTTGTTAGACTGTGCCAAGAGGATTGTTACCATGACCAATAGCAAAGGAGTGGAAGTCAAGTATGTTCCCAACCCTACCTCCACTCAAGCCCCTTAGGCTAACTATCTATCGGGAACTGAGCTGGATCAAGTGCCAGTGGTATGTGAATACCCGGATGTATTTCCTAATGAGCTACCCGGAATTCCTCCTAACCGCGACATTGAGTTCATCATTGAGCTAATGCCCGGATCCAGGCCCATCTATAAGAAGCCATATAGGATGGGATCTAAAGAGTTGCCTAAATTGAAGAAGCAACTAGCCGAGCAGCTTAGAAAAGGATTCATTCTCCCTAGTGCCTCTCCTTGGGGATCACCTATTCTATTTTTGTCAAAGAGGGAAGGAACTAACAGACTCTGTGTTGATTACCGTTTTCTCAATGAAGTCACAATAAAGAACAAGTACCCACTCACCAAGATTGAAGACCTGTTCGATTAGTTGAACGGCGCCAAGGTGTTTTCCAAGATTGACCTCAGGTCGGGGTACTATCAGCTGAAGATCGGACCCCAAGACATTCCGAAGACGACATTTGTAACCTAGTGTGGCCTGTATGAATACACGGATGTCATTTGGGTTAACCAATGCCCTTGCTTATTTCATGTACCTCATGAATAAAGTCTTCATGGAGTACCTGGACAAGTTTGTTGTCGTGTTCATTGATGACATTCTCGTCTTCTCCAAGTCTGAAGAAGGAGCATGAGCAACACTTGAGATTGGTCCTAGACAAGGTTCGAGAGCACCAGCTTTACGCCAAATTAAGCAAGTGTGAATTCTAGCTGCATGAATTTGGATTCTTGTGTCATGTGTTGACTATAGAAGTATTGTAAGTGGATCCTGCCAAGATTGAAGAAGTGACTGAATGGCAATCCCCAACCACCGTGAAGGAAGTCAGGAGCTTCCTCGGACTCGCGGGATATCACCGCAAGTTCGTGGAAGGGTTCTCAAGAATTGCCCGACCCATGACCCATCTTTTAAAGAAGGACAAGAAGTACGAATGGACAGCCAAGTGCGAGGAAAGCTTCCAGGAGCTCAAGAAGAGATTGACCACAGCCCCAGTTTTGGCCACCCCCGATATTCACAAGGAGTTTGTGATATATTGTGATGCATCGAGAACCGTCCTTGGAGGTGTTCTGATGCAAGAAGTCGGAGTTGTAGCATATATATCCAGACAGCTACGTCCTCATGAAGAGAACTACACTACTCATGATCTTGAGTTGGCAGCCGTGGTTCATGCCTTGAAAACATGGCAACATTACCTTCTGGGCAAGGATGTGAGATATACACAGACCACAAGAGTTTGAAGTATATTTTCACTTAGAGGGAATTGAACATGAGGCAGTGAAGATGGTTGGAATTGATCAAGGATTATGACCTCAGTGTTCAATACCACCCCAGAAAGGCCAACGTGGTAGTAGACGCCTTAATTAGAAAGGCTTGTTCCTTGAATGCCATGATTAAGGAAAGGCTACCCGCCCTATATGGAGAGCTTGAAAGCTTCGGCTTGGAACTAGTTGCACCTGGATTCCTCGCCAACCTCGAAGCAAGGCCTACCTTGATGGATGATATCAAAGAAGCTCAGACGGGACACGAGAGCATTGAAGCCATCAAGAGGAAGATCAAGGAAGGCAAGGCCCCATGATTCTCAGTGGATGAACGAGTTGTATGGTTTGGGAATCGCATATGCGTACCCAACAAAGAGGAGCTCAAGAACTTGATCTTGCAAGAAGCTCATAAAACTCCATACTCCATCCATCCTGGAGGAACCAAGATGTATCAAGACCTCAAGGCAAGATACTGGTGGCATGGAAGGAAACAGGAGATAGGCACCTTTGTCGCCAAGTGTGATATATGCCAGAGAGTCAAAGCTGAGCACCAACGACCCGCTAGGCTATTGCAACCTCTCAAAGTGCCTGGATGGAAGCGGAACAAAGTCGGGATGGATTTCATCACCGGATTACCAAGGTCAAGCAAAGGACATGATTCTATTTGGGTCACTGTCGACCACCTAACCAAGGTAGCCCATTTTGTCCCCGTCAAGACCGCCTATAATTGGAGCTAGCTCGCAAACCTCTAGATCAACCGCATCGTAAGTCTTCACGGAGTTCCAGAGGAAATTGTGTCGAACTGAGGCACCCAGTTCACCTCAAGATTCTTGAAGAACTTTCAAGAAGGTATGGGAACTAAGCTCTCCTTCAGCACTGCTTTTCACCCCTAGACCGGTGGGCAAACAGAACGAGTAAATCAGATACTCGAAGATATGCTCCGTGCTTGTGTTTGGCGTATGGACCCAAGTGGGAAGATTGCTTACCATTTGCCGAGTTTTCCTACAACAACAGCTATCAGTTGAGTCTTCAGATGGCACCATTTGAGGTGTTGTATGGACGCAAGTGTCGTACTCCCCTCAACTGGTCAGAGACCGGAGAAGGGTTAGTCTTTGGACCAGACATCCTCCATGAGGCACAAGAGAAAGTTCAAATCGTCCAAGAGCAACTTGAGAATGCCAAGGCAAGACAGAAGAGCCACGCCGAATCTCGCCGCCGAGAAGTGAGCTTCGACAACGGTGATCATGTCTATCTTCGAGTCACACCTCTTAAAGGAACCAAGCGTTTCCACATCAAAGGAAAGCTTGCACCCAGGTACATCGGCCCCTTCAAAGTCACTGCAAGATGAGGAGAAGTTCTTTATCAATTAGATCTACCTTCCAAGCTATCAGATGTGCACAACATCTTTCACGTCTCACAACTCCAGAAGTGTCTCCAAGTTCCCAACCGCCCCGACCTCTATAAGGACATCGACCATCAAGCCATGGATCTTCAGCCAGACCTTACTTATCATGAGAGGCTAGTTCACATTCTGGATGAGGCAGAACATTGCACCCGAAGCCGCACCATCAAGTACTTCAAGGTCCAATGGAGCAACCACTCTAAAGCCGAAGCAACCTGGGAGCATGAAGACTATCTTAAATCTGATTTCCCTTATCTTTTTAGTGCTTAGAGTAGGAATCTCGGGGACGAGATTCTTGTAAGGGGGGTAGTTCTGTCACACCCTGTATTTGTATCACCTTGTTATGCTTGGATTTATAAAATTTGGAACCAATTAAAAATTTTCAATGCTTGTGCTTGTTTGAATTGTTGCTTGTTTACTTGTTTGGTTGTGGTGTATGGCACTCTTAGATTCTATCCCTCTCCATTTTCATCTTCCTTGACCCAAACCTCTTGCCCAATGACCATGCCATGTGAATAGTGCTCAAAACTATTTTTATCAAATACTTTTTTGACCAAAAAATATATATTCAAATTAGGTTTTCAAAAACCCCTAAGTTGAGGTTTGCACTGTAAGTCCTCAAATTGGGTGGATCGTTTTACCCCAAAGGCTTTACTTCAAACCTACTATATATATTAGTTTCCAAAACCACCAAATATTAATTTAGAGATTATTTTAATATTTTATGTAAAGACTTTTTCTTAAGGCCAGAAATGGTCTTTCATAGGGAAAAATTATTAAAACGCTTTCAAAACATTTGAGAAAAATTAGGGAAACTCAGTGGACATATATTTTCCGTATATATGAGTTTCAGTGGCCATGTTCAAAATAATGGGCAAAACCCTTCAAAACCCTTTCTGTCCAAATCAAGCTTTTGGAATATTTCTGTAAGAAATATTTTCAATAAATTCCTAGAAAATTCGAGCAATTCATCATTGTCATAGGTGATGATCTTGCAAAGTTTCATCTCAATCCAAGTTGATTTGATTCATCAAACTACTCCAAACCCCTCCCTGTCCAGATGCAAATTTGAACAACTTTACATTGTGAAGTTTGTTCCCTTGACCCCAAATTTTTTGGACATGTTATAATCACAAAATAATGGTGCTACACTAAGTAGTGCATCAAGGGGATTAGCTTAACATGAATACATCTACAGAAACCAAATTCTGTTGATTTCTAGGGTTCCACAAAGTTACATTGTGAATTTTCATCAATCAAGCTCAAACTTGGTGACAAGGCCTATTTCTAACCACCATTTGACTCTGTCAATTCCTATGGCAAGCAAAGTCCTTTTGATTGCCCTAATCTCCATCAAACACCTTCTAGCCATTTCTAAAAACTACTGTTTTCACCACTTCTACTCTTTCCCTTGCTCTCAAATTTTTACGACAACCTCTCTAGGTTTCCAGCTACTTCTAGTTAAACTTGTGAGGCCTCAGCTGAATAATGGGTGGGGTAAAACTCCCATTTTACCCTCTGTTTCACCATGGCAGGAGCATTTCTACCCTCTCCCCCACTCCATTTCCTTTGTCCCTAGATCCCCCTAGCTGCTAGAGTATCTTTAGATCGTCCAGGAGCTAGTAGACATGCAGGGGCGCGTCCAGAGCATGCAAGCATGCCATGGCAAGCCAAAGGCATGCTCTAGATCACGCTACAATGCATTCCTGCACTGTAGCATGAGCATCCCGAGGGCCCCCGACAGCCTTGGGATGGGGGAAGCTATCCCCCCGAGATGCCCTCGACGTCCGTAACCCTCCAAGGTGTCGGCCCCCTCCTCCCTGGCACTCTCTCACCCCCTGGTCGTGCGTGCCCGACGCCGCCTGATCCGGCCAACGGTTGAGCTATTGCGCGCGGGTGCTAGGTCCCTCCTCCACTCCCTGTCCCCCTTTCACCGGTCCTAAGCAACGCCCAGGAGGACCCTTGACCCATCGCAGCAAGCCCCCGTAGCCTGTAGCCTTGCCTGCATCGTCGTCGGCGCACACGCCCACGATGGACCGGGGGCTTGCTATTTAAGCCACCCCCAAGACCTCTCCTCCCCTCTGCTAACCCCCCTTCTCCACCAAACCAGCCCTACACCACCAGCTCGTCCCCCCCGATGCCCGTGCGCGAGATCAACAGAAGCTCCGCCGTGGCGACACCACCGTCGATCTCCGGGTATCCCCTCACCGGCCCCCATTTCTGTCCCATTGGGTTACCCTCAATGCCCTGACCCGTTCCCCTCCTTCTTCCCCTCCGTTTGATTCACAGGGTGACCGACGCGGCCTCCACTCGAAGCCCCTCCACCACGGGTTCTTGCCGCCGGCGACTCCGGCCACCTCCGGCGCTCCTTCGACCTCCAGGGGATCGACAGCTCGCTCATAGCCCAACCCCACGCTCGCCCGTTGTCGTCGTGCCCCACATCGCCACCGGTGAGGGCCTGTCCTCTCTGTCCCGAGGTGGGAGAAGGATCTAATAGGGGCCCCCTACCCGTCGGCCTCTCACCTCCCCCCTCTCGCTCTCTATCTCCTTGGCCACTAGGCTCTGTCCGTCAAGTTTGAATCCTGGCGCGCGCGGAAGCGCCAGCGCGCTTGGCTTGGTTGGCCACTAGGCCGGCCCAGCAGCTGGCGGGCTCTGGCCCAGGGCACAGTGTCATTTTATTTTTTCCTTTTCCTCCTTGTTTTCCAAAAATCCCACAAACCAGAAAATAAATCCTATGACAATTATTTTTCCACCTAAAATCCTAGAATATTCCATAGAATTTAATAGGACCATTTGTGAAAAATGTTGTAAACTTTTTATACACTGTTTTATTTTAAAATCTATTTTGGCATATTTTTGCCTCTGTTTATTTGTGTTCAAAAATGTTTTCACAATAGAACCATAGAAAAATATTTTTCTTATAGTTTTTAGTATTTATTAGAATAGGGTAGCATTTTAATAGTATCTTTGTGTGCTCTGTTTTGTGTGATGCTTATTTTTATCGCTATTTATAGCGACGATAGATTGCGCTGTTGACGTGGGAGTTGGACCCGAAGACTTTGAAGACCCCGAAGACTTTGTTGAGCCAGACAAGCAGCCCTTTGACCATGTTAAGTAACCATTTTTATTTGCATGGCATATAGCACTTTACTTTCGTTATATTTGATCATATGGAGTAGTGACCACTTCGGTGGGTTGCTTCCAATACTTTTGCCGATGACACTTGCATCGTGCATGACCCTAACACCTTATGAGGGTTATGCGGGTGGGTGTAGATAGGATGCTAGTAGATGCTACGCAAGTGGGTTCAGGATTATGCATGGTGATGGAAATAAAGACGTGATTTCATAGACTTTTAAAAACCCCGTCGAGTGCCACTAATGCCCGAGAGAGATGATGACGAGCTGGGTGACCGCTTGGGAAATAGGTGGTGTGCCGGAGCAAGTTGAGGGTGTTTTCAAAAACGGATTAGATTTAAGATTTGTCGACCGTCCCAACCTTACATGTTCAACCACAATACCCCTTATGGGACGGGGCTTTTGTTGATTACCTTGGTGGGTACTGGCAAGGAGCCCGCATTACTAGTAGCGGGAGTGGCGTGGTCACTCTCGATACGGGGTCGTGCCGGTATGGACGATCATGCGTTGTCTTCACAGGCACTGGGCACACCGTTGCATGCCCTCATGGATGATATGTGTGATGTATATCATGAGGGATGGCACCAATGAGTGGACTCTTTGTTTACTATCGCTAGGGGAATGACAATTTTCTGGTGCTTACCTTGGGTATGTTAAATACCGCGAGTCATGGATGACACAAAAGTTCCCTGAGTCTTGTGCGTAAAGTGTGCAACCTCTGCAGAGTGTAAAATTATTCGAATAGTCGTGTCCATGGTCAAGGACAGTTGGGTGGTGCTGCTTAGACTATGTCTAGATGTTTTCGCAAACTTGGTGTGTGTATGGGTGACACAAAGATGACGCTTGAGATAAGTCAGATGACCTGACATGATGATTGAGCATGAGATGTTCAATTCCCTGATCATGAAGATATCTATAACTTGTTCATATGGATTTTGACCAACTGATAATGCATGCTTATCTAGTTACTTGATCATGTCATTGCATTCAAAATTAGCTTTTTGCAAAATACCTATTAGTGCTATATCATGCATTTTAATACCTTGTTCCACAACATGGGTTGCTTGCGAGTACATTCAAAGAACTCATTGGCTTGCCATTGGTTATTTAATTTGCCAGGCATGGAAGAACAGGAGTACGATGAAGAGTTCGTTGGTGACGAACATGCGAACTAGGACGCTTCCTAGCCAGAATGCCTGTAGGTTAAGGCAGATGGCAATGGGTTCACTCTTTCAAGCAAAATTTTCACTGTTTGTTCTGTTTAAGTATTTGGCCCTTGTGGCCCTTTCTATGTAAGACTAGACCTTCATGGTCTTTATTTGTGTAAGACGCTAAATATGGATGTAGGACTCTTGTTATTCAGCTTCTGTGTGTTTAGTGAGCATTGATCTCTGGGATCACTGTACACATGAATTCGGTGATCATGACTTATGAGTCAGGGTCCCCACAACTTCGGAACTGTCTTCAAGTTCCCAACCACCCCGACCTCTACAAGGACATCGACCATCAAGCCATCGATCTTCGGCTAGACCTCACTTATCGTGAGAGGCCAATTCGAATTTTGGACGAAGCAGAGCACTCCACCCAAAGCCGGACCATCAAGTACTTCAAGAGCCAATGGAGCACCACACTGAAGCTGAAGCAACCTGGGAGCATGAAGACTATCTTAGATCTTAGTTCCCATATCTTATTAGCGCTTAGCCTAGGAATCTCGGGCATGAGATTCTTGTAAGGGGGGTAGGTCTGTCACACCATGTATTTGTATCACTTTGTTATGATTTGATTTACAAAATTTGGAACCAATTAAAACTTTTGAGTGTATGCTTGTTTGAATTGTGCTTGTTTGATTGTTTGGTTCTTTGTGTTTGGCACTCTTAGGTTCTACTCCTCTTCATACCCATCTTCCTTGAACCAAACTTCTTGCCCAATGATCATGCCATGTGAATAGTGCCCAAAACTATTTTTACCAAATATTATTTTGACCAAAAAGGTTTTAGCCAAATTAGATTTTGAAAAACCCGTGAGTTCAGGATTGCACTAAAAGTCCTTAAATTGGGTGGATCCTTTTTTCCCAAAGGCTTTATTTCAAACCTACTATACATATATGACTTCCCAAAACCACCAAATATTAATTTCAAAGATTATTTTAATATTTTATTGAAAGTCTTTTTCTTAAGACCAGAAATCATTTTTCATATGGAAAAATTATTTCAATGCTTTGAAAATATTTGAGAAAATTTAGGGAAACTCAGTGGACATATATTTTCCATATAGATGAGTTTCAACACATGGTCATGTTCAAAATCATGGGCAAAACCCTCAAAACCCTTTCTTTCCAAATCAATCTTTCGAAATATTCCTATAAGAAATATTCTCAATAAACTCCAAGAAAATTCCAGAAAGTCAACATTGTCATAGGTGATGATCTTGCACAGTTTCATCTCAAGTCAAATTGTTTTGATTCATGAAACTATTCCAAAATCCTCCCTGTCCAGATTCAAATTTGAACAACTTTACATTGTGAAGTTTCTTCCCTTGAACCCAAACTTTGTGGACATGTTCTAATCACCAAATAATGGTGCTACACTAAGTGGTGCTTTAAGGGGATTTGCTTGGCATGACTAGATCTACAGAAACCAGATTCTGTTGATTTCTAGGGTTTCACAAAGTTGCCTTTTGAACTTTCTTGAATCAAGCTCAAACTTGGTGATCAAGCCTATTTCTAATCACCCTTTGATCCTGTCAAATCTTATGGCAAGCAAAGCCCATTTGCTTACCTAATCTCCATCAAACACCTTGTGCCAGAATGGCAAAAACCCTGTTTGACCCCCATCCCCTATTTCCCTTGAGCCTAAATTTTTACCACACCATCTTGCAATGATATTTCACCTCCAGTAAACCTTGCTTGGCCACAGCTCCATGATTGAGGGGTGAAAACATCCTTTTTCACCCCTGGACAATGATGGCAGCACCATTTTTACCCCCTCCTTTTACTTCAACCCCTCTCCTCCCCTGTCAGAGCATCCAAGGAGCATCCCAGGAAGCCCTAGGAGCTACTAGACAAAGTGGGACACCCTAGAGCGTATGGGCAACGGCCATGCCAGCCATTTTCATGCTCTGGAGAGCGCTACAGTGCGCTCCCGCACTGTAACCGCACCCATACCGCGCTTCCCTGCCACCTGGGGATGCAGGAACTTGTCCCCTGGATTCCCCTCGATGTCCGCGTCCCTCCAAGCAGTCGGCCCCATCCTATTTCTCTCTCCGGCAACCTCCTGCATGCGTGCCCGACGCCGCCCAGCTCGGCCAACCACAATGCTCGCATGCACGCGCTCCACCACCGCTCTCTCCTCTCCCCCTAGCCGTAGGTGTGCCCCAGCAACACCGCAGACACGCCCTCGCCCCCTCTACCAAACCCTGGCCTCGGCCCCTAGCTTGCCGGTGCACCCGTACTCGGTGGACCTCCGGGCGCCTATAAAAAGGGCCTCCCCGACCCCATATCCCTCTTTGGAACCTCCCTCTCTCTCCCACTAGAGCTCCTGTGTCCAGTCGCCTTCATTTTAGGGATCAAACACTCAGGATCGACCGGAGCCTCGCCACGTCAGGTCGCCCGCGATCTCTCGGTACAGAGCCCCTCCAGCCCTCCTTCTTCTTCGGTTGCTACTCCCTCACCCCACTGATGCATTCGCCCCTACTCCCCTTCCATTTTGCCACATGGGACGGCCCTGACAACATCCTCCCGAAGCTCCTCCACCGTGGGACCTTGTCGCTGGCAACCAGTGCCTCCCTATCGAACATCTCTAGTAGCTCCTGAATGGCAGCAGCCTCTTGAGTCCATCCCCGCCCTTAGCTCCCCTCGCCGTGCCCTCCTTTGCCGCCGGTGAGCTTCGCCGCCCCCTTTCTAGAGGTGGCAGATGACAGGTGGGACCCCCTATCATCCCCCACCCTCTTCCTCTCCCTCTCTCTCTTGCTGACGTTGGGGCCCGCGCGTCAGGTTCAAACCTGGCCGCGCGCGCGCCCGCAGCTCAGCTAGGCTGGCCTGGCCGAGTGGGCCCCGTGTGACTAGGCTTTTGGCCCAACGCACAGTGGCCTTTTTCTTTTTCTTTTTCAGCAGAATTTCCAAAAATCCCACAGGATTAAATAAAAAATCATATCCCAAATATTTTCCACCATAAATCTTGAAATAATATGTAGAATTTAATAGTGCTATTTGTGAAAAAAATTGAAAACTTTTTATGCATTGTATTATTTTAAAACCTATTTTAGGCATCTTTTTGCCTCTGTTTAAATAGTTTGCATAAATGTTTTCATAACAAAACCTTAGACAAATATTCTTAGAATAGTTTGTAGTATTTATCAGAATAGGGTAGCATTCTATTAGTAGATTTTTGTGCTTTGTTTTTGTGTGAAGCTTATTATTCTCGTTATTTATCGCGGCGATAGATTGCGCTATTGACGAGGGAGTTGGCCCCGAAGACTTTTAAGACCCCGAAGACTTTGCTGAGCGAGACAAGGTGCCCTTTGACCATGTTAAGAAACTTTTTCATGCATGACATATAGCACTTGTTGTTTCGATAATTTGATCATGATGCGGTGTCCCCCTTCGGTGGCATGCCTCCATTGCAATACCATTGATACTTGCATCATGCATGACCCTACCATTCTTATGATGGTTGTGCTGGTGAGTGTAGTTAGGATGCTAATAGATGCTACGCAAGTGGGATGAAGATTATTCATGGAGATGGAACAAATAAGTGCTTTCAAAAACCATTCAAAAAACCCGTCGGGTGCCAGTAATGCCCGAGGGATATGATGATGAGTTGGGTAACCACTTGAGAAAGAAGTGGTGTGCCGGAACAAGTTGAGGGTATGTTTTCGAAGACAGAGAGTTTTAAGATTTTCTGACCATCCCAACCTTACATGCACAACCACGATACCCCTTATGGGACGAGGCCTTGTTGAATACTTTGGTGGGTACTAGCCAGGAGCCCACATTACTAGTGGCGGGAGTGGCGTGGTCACTCTTGATATGGGTCATGCCGGTATGGACGATCAATCGCTGTCTTCACAGGCACCAGGCGCACCGTAGGTCCGTGCATGGATGCTACGTGTGATGTACATCATGTGGGCTAAATACCAATCGAGTGGACTCATTTTTAGTATCGCCAGGGGAAAGGCATTGTTCGGGTGCTTACCTCGGGTACGTTAAATACCGCGAGTCATGGATGACACAGAAGTTCCCCGAGTCTTGTGGGAAAAGTGTGCAACCTGTGCAGAGTGTAAAACTATTCGAATAGCCGAGTCCACGATCATGGACAGTTGGAGGTCCTGCTTAAACTGCGTCCGATGTTTTCATCAACTTGGTGTGCGTGTGAGTGTGAATGACACAGAGATGGTACTTGAGCAAAGTCGGATGACTTGGCACGATGGTGAACATGAGATGTTCAACCTCCGCTTAATGATAACTGAGATTGTTCACATGAGTAACATTAACAATTTATGCATGCTTACTCAGGTTACTTGATCAGATCATTGCACTTAAAACCAGCTTTCTGCAAAAACTTACCTACTTAGTGCTTTATCATGCATTGTTATACCACATTCCACAACTTGGGTTGCTTGCGAGTACATCAAAGTACTCATTGACTTGCCACTTGTTATTTAATTGGCCAGGCATGGAAGAACAGTAGTATGGTGAAGAGTTCGTTGGTGGCGAACATGCAAACTAGGACGCTTCCCAGTCAGAATGACTATATGTTTAAGAAAGATGGCATGGGTTCACGCTCTCGATCAAGATTTCCACTGTTTGTTTGTTTAAGTGTTTGGCCCTTGTGGCCCCATCTATGTAAGACTAGACCTTCATGGTCATTATTTGTGTAAGACACTAAATGTGGATGTAAGACTCGTGTTATTCAGCTTCTGTGTGTTCAGTGAGAATTGATCTCTAGGATCACTGTACACGTACAATCAATGATCACGACCTATGAGTCGGGGTCCCCACATTACACATAGTTGGATACATGCCGAAGAGATAAACATGCCTATCTACGGCTGACAACTTGGAGACCACGCCATGGCTCCTTGAAGATTCCACCCTGGCGACGGGGCCCTTGATCATCCAATGGTCACTTTGTGTCCCATATAGTCCGGCCCATAGGAAACAGGTTGGCCCTCCGAGGACCCCTTATTCCAGGACTCCCTCAGTAGCCCCCGAACTAGTCTTCAACACCGATGTATATGCAGATAATCTTCATAATCTTCGGCTTGCAAGGCAAGTCCCATACTCCTTCTTGTTCGACAACCAACCAGTCATCGGCAAAATCCCAAGCGTCACGAGCTTTTCAGGTCCATTATAATAACTGCCAACGTTCCTCGATTTTCGCACGTCATGGGTAGACGAGCGGTTCAGTGAATATTTACAGTGTCGCCCTCCTGTAATGGAGGCTACACCCATTTAAACAAATAGAATTATGGATTGACCACATCCTTCTCCTCCGCATCGGAAAAAACTCCTAGCAGAAGATCACCATGAAAAACATGGCGAGCACCCCCAGCTCTTCCTCGCGCCCCTATGGCTCCCATCCCGGGGACTGGACCAGCTGCTGCGTATCGCTCCTGCGGCTGCACAATCTGGAGACCCAGGGGTATCTCCCTTCTTCGGATCTGGCGGTGACCTGCGCAAGGTTATCCTCTTATAACAACGTAGTTTTCACGAAGTGTTTCCCTAATCCTCAAAGGGGGAATGCATATTCTTCATGCCCTTTCTTCTGCGGGGCCTCGGGTTTCCCATCCATCCATTCCTGAGGGGGTTGGTGGAATTATATGGGATCCAACTCCACAACCTCACCCTAGGGTCTATCCTAGACATCTGAGGTTTGTAGCCCTCTGCGAGATGTCCCTGGGCTGCGAGGCACATTTCGGCCTTTGGAGGAAATATGTTTGCCTTGTCCCTCGAACTCGGGACAATACAATCATGGAGGTCGACGGAGCCAAAGTGTGCCGCATAGCAGGGATGGGGTATCCGGTGGGTACACCGAAGGAATCCGAAGAGTGGACATCGGAATGGTTTTACATTGAAGACGTCCCCCTGTTCGAGCCAGCTCAGAGAGGTCTGTCCGAATACTCTGACGCACCTTTCAAGAAAAGCTACAATTGGCGGCCGAAGAGTTCATCCCAAGAGGACAACATAGAGGTGCAACGCCTAACAGCCCAGGTGCGGATACTTAGCCACCACAGCCTGACCATGATCGATGTCATGGTTGTCGCCCTCACCCGATGCGTGCAGCCCCTCCAACAGAGGATACACCCCTTATGGCGCTACAATGGGACAAGTGACACCATTCTCTCCCGAAGACAAGGTCCTGTCGATCAGACGGTGTTGGCCGCCGAACTCGCCGACCAATATAAAGGACAGCAAGAGGACTTTATTCAGCGGTCGACCAAGGAAGGATACTCGAGCTACAACCCCATCAAATGGGTAAGCCTTTCCCCTCTATGAACATAGTTCGACGTTTCCATTTCGTCCTTTATTTGACCGAAGCCTTTTAATTTTACTTGAATAGGAATGGAGGAGCTCCCCAGCCTGAAGACTATTCGCATGATGATGATCCGAGTTTCCACAAGGACCCGGATCTTCTAATTGAGTTTGAAGATGTAATCTTTTATCAGGAGAGCCTCCATCGATCTTAGGTGGCTATCATAGTCGATTACCCTAGATCATTCTCTGTTCCTACAACAACCAAGAAGAAGAAGAGTTCGTCCCACAAGAGGCAGGCATCCAACAGCGCCGCGAATGCGTCGGCCCCTTCTCCCAAGCGTCATTGATCTGTGCACCATACACCGGCAAACGAAGGAGTGCCCGGATCGGAAGCTAACAGGGACCCAGCCAACAAGCCAGCTGCGAGGACGAATTCATCTGCTCGCTCAACCCAAACGTATTTTGTTCGGATGTCCATTTACTATCACAATCAATAGATCGTTATGGCAGTTACTACACTAATATACTTAGGTGAAGCGCCCAGTCTTTTGCCACCTAAGAGGTTGCCAAGGTACCTGATGATGCTCAAAATTCTAGAGCTATGGCTCATGCCGATCCTTCCACCGAGGCCCCCATGGTCGATCCGGCTCCCACCGATTCTGCCGATGCCGTGTCTGTCACCAAATCGGAAGTGGGAAGTGCCATGAATCATCGGCGACGATAGGAGGCCCAGAGCCATCCAGTATTCTCCGAACAAGAGTTCGGAGCCCTATGCACGGCGGACACGTACATTGGTGCTGCCCGAGCTGGGTTCGGCAAGGCCGTAAAGTTAATATCACCCAGCTTGCAGGTAAGTAATCAGTTTTCAAGAGCCCAAACACTCATGTAAACCCAGTAGCCCCCGAGCCTTAAATTGGTTTGGAGCAACCAAATTAAGGGTCTTTATGTTGTTTTACTGCTGATGTAGGTTCCAAAGAAATACAACGAACAACTGGACAAGGAGCTGGAGGACAGCAAATCATAGGAGCAATCTATGAAGGCAGAACTGGCGCAAGTGAAGAGCTTCACCTGGGAGGCCCATGGTGAGTATACCAGTGCTGCTAATTTCTAGCAAATTTCTATCCCGACGCAAGGATTCTCTGTAGTAGCTGAATCAATAGGGCGTATGCAAAAGGAGCTAGATAAAGCCCGAGAAGCTCAGTGATATGACGAGTCCCAGCATGATGTTGGCTGTCAAGTTTTGAACCGCCTCTAGGAAGAAAAGATGCAACATGCCGAAGAAATTGAGAATTTAAAAGCTCAATTGGCCCAGGCCCAAGAAGAAAACCAGAAAATGCAGAGGGGCATGTTTAGTAAGTGTGATTCTAACATCAGCTAGTACTTCTTATAGAGAATGCAAAATGAGCATGCCCTTGACTTATCTATAGGCCTGCTGTCTAGGTGTTCTGAAGAGGAGATCGGATCCTTCTGAGGGAACCTGCTGATAGAGCTTTCTGCTCTTCACGAGCATGCTCATAAAGCGATGAAAAGCATGGTAAAGGCGTTATGGCCTGCCAAACAACCCATGAAGGAATTACTGAACTAGTCAATCGATTCAAGGGAGCCCGAAGTAGGTTCGAGCTATGGAAGATGTTGGCTTGTCGGGAGGGAGCATGGGAAGCATGGGCAATGATCAAGACCCGCTACACTAGACTTAATGCCGAGCGTATGTCTCGGGTTTGTCCCATGGGATCAGATGGACAAGAAATGCCACTCCACATGGTGTATGACTAGGTGATGCCTGCCGCCCACCTTTCACAAGAAGACTGCTCCCTAGACACTATAATCGATAAACTCAATGAGCAACTGAATGTATAATTATGCATACTTATGTAAGAGCAATCGAGTTGTTACTCCATCTGTGTTTTAAACTTTGTCTTAACCGCCATCGGCTTATACCTCCCATGCGAAGAGCACAGGGAGTGTTCCTCGTTATTTTTCACACTAAAAGAGTGAATTGTCTTCGCGGAACCAGGCAATCCGGCCATCTGGTGCGAACAGACAGAAAGCACACAAAGAGATATGTTATATTACTGCATAGCGTAAGAAACATCTTCTGAGGAAAATAGTACCTCTATCGATACCTTTCTTTAGGATTCTATGAAGATCGTAGGTAGAGGTGCGCGTAATTCTAGTATGCGGCTAAGGGCCTTTAAGAAGGAAGAAGCCGAAGCAATGGTGATAGTTACCATCACTGTATTAAGTGTTTCCATAACAACCGACAAATTGTCTACATAAGATAGCTAGATTTTGGCTTCACCTGTCCGAGGTACGTAGCTGGATGACCTGGTTGTAACAATCACAGAGGTGCTCCTTTTACCCTCTAGCCGAACAATCAGAAACGTAGAGGGCAAACACAGGAGCGAGGCAACCCAGCTTGGCAAATTCTTAGTTCGAATTGATACATATGATGGCTTGAATGCGACAAAGGAAACATGTGTAAACAATAACTGTGGGTAAATGCTTGTAATATAAAAGCGTTGGCTTCTAGAAGAAGCCCCGGGGTACAGTGTTCTGTCTAAACACTTAAGGGTGTGAGACGATAATTTTAGTACAAGGTCGGTTGAAACCGAACACGGGGAGAAAAGGGAAAAATTCAATCCTAGCAAATAACAAAGTGGGAGGGGGGAAATAATGAAAAGGGGCTAGAGAATGTGACGACACCGGTTTATCCGTAGAATCGCCGAAGACGAGCTGCGTTCCATGGGTTTGGTTCAAGGCGGTTGTTCGATGGGATGCGAAGACGGTAAGCTCCTCCCGTGAGTACTTCGTAAATTAGGAAGGGGCCTTCTCATTTGGGGTTGAATTTATTCTTCTGCTTTTCCGGGAGCCGTAGGACAAGTTCGCCTACATTATATGCCTTCGCCCTAACCTCCCTACTCTGGTAACCTCTGGCCTACTATTGGTAAAAAGTAGAGCAAGCCTGAGCTATTTGGCGCTCTCCTTCTAATGTGTCCAAGTCGTCCTCCCGATCTAACTCGGCCTCCCTTTCCTCGTACATGCGCACCCTTGGTGCGTCATGAATAATGTCATAGGGGGAACTACTTCTGCCTTGTAGACCATGAATACAGTCTATATCCCATTGATCTGTTTGGGGTGGTGCGAAGGCCCCATAAAACGGAGTCGAGATCCTCCACCCAATGGCAGTCGGACTCATGAAGAGATCGGACCAAACGTGGCTTAATGCCGCTCATGATGAGGCCGTTTGCTTGTTCGACTTCTCCATTGGTCTGCGGATGATATACTGGTGCATAATCGAGCTTTATGCCCATTTTGCGCACTAGTATTTGACCTGTTGTCCCATGAAGTTGGGTCTGTTATTCGTTATTATACTGTTTGGGACACCATAACGGTGTACCACGCCGGAGATAAAGTCGATTCCTGGTCCGGACATGGCCGGTTTACAGGCTTTGCCTCTATCCATTTGGTGAACTTATCAACCATGACCAGGAGGTATTTATTTTTGTTGGTCCCCCCCTTTAAGTGGTCCAACCATGTCTAGCCCCCAGACCACGAAAGGCCAGGTTATCGGAATAGTCTGAAGAGCTGTTGGGGGCATGTGACTTTGATTTCCAAAAAGTTGACAACCCACGTAGTGTTTGACAAGTGACCGGGTGTCTGCCCGAGCTGTAGGCCAAAAGAAACCAGCTCGGAAGGCCTTGCTAACTAAGGCTCTTGCTATGGCATGGTGGACGCCCATACCTGCGTGGACTTTGGCTAGGAGCTCCTGTCCTTCTTCCTCGGATATGCACCGCTGTAATATTTTGGTGGTGCTTTTGTTGTATAACTCACCCTCATGTACTTTATAGGCCTTGGATCGCCAAACTATGCGTCGCGCCTCCATCTGGTCGTCGGGGAATTCCTTGCGAAGAAGGTAAGCGAGGAAGGGCTCTGTCCCTGGTGGGATTACCGCCATGACTTCATGGGCCGAAGGCGTTTCATCCATTACGAAGCCGCCGATGATTTGATTGTCTGGTTCATTTATAGGGGGAACAACCTCTTCTGCCATATCTAGACCGGCACCCTTGTGATCATCTTGCCAAACCACGGATGGGCTAAAGAGCCGTTCTAGGAAGGTGTTTCTTGGGACAGGGTCGCGCTTAGCCCCCATGTGGGCCAGTACGTCGGCTGCTTGGTTGTTGTCGCGAGTGACGTGGTGGAATTCCAACCACTCAAACCGTGCAGATATTTTTAAGATGACGTTCCTGTACACCGCCATCTTCGGATTCTTGGCATTGAATTCTCCATTGATTTGCGAGATGGCCAGGTTGGAGTCTCCCCGTACCTCCAGCCATCTTATGCCCATTGATACTGCCATCCGAAGACCATGCAAAAGGTCTTCGTATATGGCTGCATTATTGGAGTCGGCATACATGATCTGCAACACATATCACACATTCTCGCCTGTGGGGGATGTGAGGATAACTCCGGACCCCAAGCCGGCAAAGGTTTTGGATCCATCAAAGTACATTGTCCAATGGGAGTATGCACTGTATTCCTTGGGGAGTTCGGCCTCGGTCCATTCAGCCAGGAAGTCTGTCAATACCTGAGATTTGATGGCACACCGTGGCTTGTAGGTTATTTCAAAGGGAAGGAGCTCAATGGACCACTTGGCTATGCGGCCGGGGGCATCCTTTTTGTTGATTATATTGTTCAGGGGTACCTCGGATGCTACCGTTACCGCACACTCTTTGAAGTAGTGTTTGAGTTTCCGTGATGACATAAATACTATGTAGGCTATTTTCTGGCGGTTCGGGTATCTGGACTTGCACTACGTTAGTACTTCTGACACGTAATAGACCGGCTTCTTAGTCTGGAATTTTTTTCCCTCCTCATGTCGTTCAATGATGAGCATTACGCTAACAACTTGGTTGCTGGCCTATATGTCTAATAACAAGGGCTCACCGGCACCTGGTGCTATGAGTTTTAATTTCCTCTAACGCAGCCGCTGCTTTGCTGGTCCACTCGAAGTTGTTGCTCCATTTTAGCAGCTTATAGAGCGGTAAAACCTTCTCTCTGAGGCCGGATATAAAGCAGCTTAAAGCCGCGACACAACTTCCTAGCCTCTAGACATGGTTTAGCTCCGTGGGAATTGCAATATCTGATAGAGCACGAATCTTCACCGGATTCGCTTCTATTCCTCTGTGGGAGAAGATGAATCCGAGAAGTTTGCCAGAGGGGACTCCGAATACACACTTTTACGAGTTGATTCATATGTCGTAGTCGCGTAGGCTGGCAAAGGTTTGCCGTAGGTCGTCGATCAGCTAGCTGACGTGCTTGGTTTTAATTACCACATCATCCACATATGCCTCGACCGTCTTACCGACATGTGTTGCGAGACAAGTCTGGCTCATGCGCTGGTATGTAGCCGCGGCGTGTTTTAGCCCAAAGGGCATCATGTTAAAGCAAAATCGGTCGTAGGGTTGATGAATGCGGTTGCCGCTTGGTCAGATTCCTTCATTTTGATTTGATGGTATCCGGAATAAGCGTCGAGGAAACACAACGAATCGTGTCCGGCTGTGGCATCAATGATCTGGTCTATGCGCTGTAAGGGGAAATGGTCCTTAGGGAAAGCTTTATTGAGGTCTTTAAAATCAACGCATAGCCACCAGGACTTATCTTTCTTTGGTACCTTCAACAGATTTGCCAACCATTCGGGGTGCTTAATCTCCCGAATGAATCCGGCTTCTAGTAGTTTGTCTAATTCTTCACCCATAGCTTGTCATGTGGGTTCGGAGAAGTGACGCGGAGTCTGCAAGCCTTTAATATTTTTCAGACTATGTTCTGCAAGCCGCCATGGGATTCTGGGCATATCTGAAGGATGCCAAGCGAAGATATCCCAATTTTCCTATAGAAAGGTTCACAGTGCCTCATCCACTATGGGATCGAGCTGAGCTCTGATGGACGCTGTCTTATTGGGGTCCGTCAGATGCACTTCAAACTTAACAATTTCCTCTGCGGGTTTAAAGGACGTGGTCTTGGGCCTTTTGCTAAGGATCGTAACGCGGTTAGTTCTTTTGTGGCGAAGGTCTCGGCGAGTGCCTCGAGGGCGAGCGTCGCTTTTTTATTTTCGGCCCGTAGGGCGTTATTTGGATCACTAGCGATTGTGGTCACCCCGTTTGGACTTGGCATTTTGAGTTTCATGTACCCATAATGGGGTATAGCCTAGATATTTGTGAAGGTGTCACGTCCCAATAGAGCATGGTAGCCACTTGGAAATGGCACGATGTGGAAGAGAAGCTCTTCGGATTGGTAGTTTTCGGGCATGGCGAACACTACGTCCAGGGTGATACGTCCTGAACTGCGCGCCTCTTTCCCTGGAATAATTCCCCAGAAAGTCGTGTTGCTATGTTCGATGCGAGATCGGTCGAAATTCATTTTTTCTAGGGTGTCTTCGTAGATTACGTTTAAACCACTGTCACTGCCCATTAGCACCTGATGTAACCTGTAGCCATCAATGATAGGGTTTAGGACTAGTGCGGCTCGTGAATGACCGCAAAGAATGGCTGCTCGATCAGTATCTCCAGAAGTGATCAGTAGGTCTTCCCATGCACTTTCTACTGCCACATGGTAGACCTGTTCAAGTTCTCTAAGAGATCTTTTCCTTTTGTTCCTCGAGGGGAACATTTTGTAGACCGTCAAAACTTTGGCATTGTATTCGAGCGACGATGAAGAGCGCCTATTCGGCGAACACACCTCAAGGATGGCCTCACCGCTCTTTGCAACCTGCTTGACGATCCAACAAGCTCTAAGGCTATGAGTTGAGCTCGTGTTCAATAATACAGAATGTATGGGGCAAGGTTTATCCAATAGTCTGTCAAGGACAGTACTGACCCCTCAAAGGGACATGTTTCTTTTTTTGGTGGGTTCGAATCTGGCTGGCCGCTTTGGAGGTATCCTCTTTTTCCGATCTCCACTAAGGTGTTCGGGGAAAGTTGGTTTCAAAAATAACCACTCGGATTGCCAAGCGCTTTCCATGGCATAGTATTTCTACACCAAATAGGATAGCTCGGAAAAGTCATGATTGTGTCGGTGAGCTAGGGCGTTAGGAATCCCTTAATCATGGCAATTGTTATTGAAAGTTGCCATTATCTCTCGGTCACTAAGGCCGTTTTGTCTACTTCTAGCGAGTAGGAGTCTGGCCCAAAAGTGATGGACGGATTATCCTCATAGTTGTTTAATGTCCCGAAAGTTCGAAGACGCGGGCTTTGGTGTGATACTAGAATCATCGTCTTGGTTGGTGGGTGGAAAAAAAAATCCAACCCCATGCCACATTGGGTGTTTGGAATCACGGACTCCAAATTGTGTGATAGATCTTGGACCGATGATTGTCCGGCTTTAAAACAAACTCCGATGTCTGGTTCGCTGATGAAGTCTCGGTGATTAGAGACCGGGGCATAGACTGTTTTCAATTTCGGTTATCGAGACGAGCCCTCCACCGGACACTCGATGGTATAGGATTTCGGGCTCTACAAAACCCTTAAGATTCGAACACAAGGGCATATCCGAAGATCCTCTATAGCCTCGCCCAACCTAGCTCTCTACTCGATGAACACATCAAAGAACTCACACGATGACGAGGAAGAAGATGCACACAACAATTTACCCAGGTTCGGGCAGGTGCGAAGCATAATATCCTACTCCTGCGTTTGTGGATTGCCTCTTGGGGAGGTGGTGTGGATGAACTAGTATAGTGTTTAGGGCCACATAAGGGATCCCTTCGATGAGTTCGAGACTCTCTATGGCCTGGTGTTGGGTGGATGGTGGAATGGATTCGGCTCCCTATCTAAGGTCCACCCTACCCTCTATATATAGCGGTGGCTCGGGTCCTCTTCCCTTATCACAATGGCGGTAAGGGATCCCACAATGGCCAAATTTGAAGGGGGACAATAGTACGTGATCGCCTTGCCCAAAGGCGGTCTTCGCCTGCAAAGTAGCTGTCGACGGTGTAGGGATGGGCTTAACGATGACATCCGCCCTGCGGGGCAGGTGGTTGCGGTCTTTCTAAACTGGAATGGAAACCTTTGGAGGGGTGCTTTGGGGACCCACGTACGTCCCTGCTCGCTCTGCACCAAAGGGGAAACTGCGTCACCTAGCGCGCTTGTGCCTACCTGTCCTTCATTGCGTAACCCTTGACTCGAGAGGTCGGGCCTTGCATGGAGATCGCCACAGCTTCTAAGGGGACCTGAGGAGGCCCGTCCCTTTACAGTCCTGACGTTGTTCCCCCTCACGAGCCTAGGACCCTCGCGAGGGCCTTGTCTTGAATGAGGCCACTCCTGGTCGTGTTTGGTCAATGAAGTGGGCCATGCCCTAGGCTTCAGGCAGGCAGGTCTGGGTACCCCCGTTCCCAGAACACCGACAGATGGTAGCAACGAGGTGGGTGAATGTGGGAACATGAATCTCCCTATCATCGGTTTTAATCCTGAGCCGATCATAGACCGGAATTAGGTCATCCGACATACGCATGGTTTCAACCCGATCGAACAACTCGTTCAAGAACGAGACGATGGTAGGATGCGTGTTGCTGAGCCGAGTGGAGTCAATATGCGGCGTGACCGTTCAAGAGCTACGCGAAGGCGGTTTCGTGTTCCGTCTAGCCATGGTGGATCTGGTCACATTGGCCGGATTGGCCGCTCCAGATTGCCCGGGGGTGACGACTCTGTTGGGGGTGAAGCCCAATGTCTTCGGCGTCAAGGCATCGAGAGTTACAGGCTCCTCCTCAAGGGTCGAAGGTTCCATCCGGACGAGTAATCCCCGTGAATCAGCAATGAACTCTAAGGTTCCGAACCTGATTCTATGATCGAGGGAAAAGTTTCCGATCTGGCCAAGGTGGCTGATAGGGTCGGCGTGCGACAAGATGTCGTCGCCTATGAGATTCTGATCGGGGGTAAGGGTTCCCTGGATGCATATCTCATTGGACACAACAAGGTGAGCCATCAATTCCTTTGTTGTTCACAGCGGAACTCTCAATGAAAGCACCAATGTTGGTGTCAAAACCCGCGGATCTCGGGTAGGGGGTCCCGAGTTATGAGACTAGAATCAATGGTAACAGGAGATGAACGGGACAAGGTTTTACCCAGGTTCGGGCCCTCCTATGGAGGTAATACCCTGTGTCCTACTTGATTGTGTTTATGATGTATAGGTTACAGAGTCGATCTACCTCGAGATCAAAGAGCTAAACCCTAGATGATTTGTTCTCCCATCTACAACCTAAAACCCTCCGCCTTATATAGACGTCGAGGCTACATAGGGTTTACACATAGTCGGTTACATGCCAAACAGATAATCATGCCTATCTATGGCTGGCAACTTGGAGAACACGCCATGGCTCCTTGAAGCTTCCACCCTAGCGATGGGGCCCTTGATCACCCAATGGTGGCTTTGTGGCCCATATAGTCCGGCCCATGGGAAATAGGTCGACCTTCCGAGGACCCCTTAATCCAGGACTCCCCCAGGAGCCACGCGGGTCGAAGCGTCTGGGACAGAATAATCATCGACCCGAGGATCGTGGACAGGATTCCTTGTAGCCTCCACCTCATACGGGTCCACCGTAGTAGTCCTGTGCTCAGGTGAATCAGCTGGTTTGGCGGCGAGGATGGCGTAGCAGCCTTCGTACCTCTCCCATGGCCAACACGCGTAGCTTTAGGAGCTCTCTTCTTCCCCCGACCTCCTCTCCCAGTGGGCGACTTTGCCGATGAACAAGCGCCCTCGGGTGTCCCAATACTGTCGTACAACACTCCCCGGAGAGTTTTGGGTGGAATGGAAGTACCCCTCCCACCACGCGCCGACGAAGGAGCCTCGGATCGCTCTCGACCCGCACCCACCATATTTCAACACTTGCCATGGCAAAGAGTAAACGAAATTAGTACAACATAAAAAATTGAATACCGACATGAATAATAATATGTATATATATAATTCGAGTGTATCATCATCATATATACCTGACATGAACTAATCATAATCTTGATCGTTTATATATGTTCTAGGATCAATAAATGCATCATCATCATCGCTATCTTCAATAAATGCATCATCATCATTATCAGAAGCAACATGTGGAAGGCCTGCTTCATGGAATTGTTCAAGCATGGAGAGGTCATCCATAGCAGTACCCTCTTCTTCTTCCTTATCTTCTTGTTCCGGCTCAGGGGTGAAGTCGGATTCATTATCGCTGTCTACTTCAATGTTCTGGGGTGAAGTAGAGCGGTTCTTGAAACGTTTTTTTGGAAAGATGTGTTTCTTGGAAGAATTCTCCTTCATGTGTGTCTGGGTTAATGTGAGGTTCATAATCATCTTCATTGACAGGAGTTGGTCTAAAACGTGCGGCACATCATAAATGACATCTCAACCATTTAGATTTGGATCACATATAAACGTGGCGGCACATCAGAAACCATTGATGTCGTATTTGTCTAATGAACGGACCTTATAGTTAAAACTATTAGGGACTTGTCTCAATTTGGCTTCCATAGACTTTGAATTAGCATACAAGTTTGATATGAAAGGATTGTTGCGTTAGCCGCAAACTAGACGAAGAAATGAAATGGTCTAATGGAAATTACCGTTTGTTTTAACCAAGAGATGAAACCGGGATAGCCGCCTCAATGCTTTGCCAGAAGCTCATACTCTTCGACGGAATCCTTTTGGATCACCGGCCCATCCGAGAATTTGGCAATGTATCAACTGTATCACATATCCAAGAACAAGAGAAGTTCAAAGGAATTAGAAGTTGTGAAACAATGTACCGAGAACTTACTCGATGTGGGGCCGGACTTCTGTTAGGTTGTTGAAGATATACAACGAAATGGTCCTCCATTCTTCGACATCCAATGTTATTTCTTTCGAAGCACCGGCTGGTGCGAGCTTCCCTTGGAATAGGCTGAGGTTGGCTCAACCTTTTCGAAAGCACAACATGCTCCCTTGGTGGTTTTGATAATTCATGACAACATACATTGTATCTTGCACTAACACCTCTATCTAGTGTATTTCAGAATATAGTCCATGGAGAGTTGAGTTGGCAAAAGGATTCTGGAGATTGTGGAATTACCCCAAGATTCAAGGAAATAGGTTGGCCAAGCTTCAAGCAAACGGAATCTACATTTTACATTTGTGAGAAATCACTTTGAGTCCATAGGAAAGCCAATACTATTAAAAGGGGGTAAGGTTTTTTGGTGAACAAAATGCTCAAACGTGCACAAGTGATAGTCACCAAAAACATACACAAGCTCTCCCACCAAAGTCTGTCTCTAGCCAAGCATTCAAAATCGATGCAACGAATATTCCTATCCCAGTGCCACCGATTCCAAACCCTAGAACAGACTCAGCTAAACCCTAACACTTTGGTGCAGCCCATTTTCGGTCTGTCCGAGAATGTTGAATCGACATCACTGAGTTTGGCATTTCTAACTATTGGTCACCTTGTCGGTGCAACCGAGATTCCTACATCGGTCTCACCGAGATTCAAAAGTTTCCACCTTTTGGTCACTTTGGTACCACCAAGATTAACACATCGGTGTCACCGAGTTGGTCATTTTGTGTTTAATGGTTGGATTTTTGGGGATTCCTATATATACCCCTTCACCACCACCCACTCGAAAGAGAAGCACTCAGAACTATTCCATACCTATCCTACTCAGTTTTATGAGAGAGAGCCACCTACCCTTATGTTGAGATCAAGATCTTCTACTCAAACTATATGGATCTTGATTTGTAGCCTCCCCAAGTTGCTTTCCACCAATCCCATCTCTTCTACCAAGCCAAATCTGTGAGAGAGTGATTGTGTGTTTAGGAGTCTATCATCTTGAAGCACAAGAGTAAGGAGTTCATCGTCATTACCGAGCCTATTACCTTTTGGAGGGTGGTGCCTCCTGGATTGGTTAGGTGTCGCTTGGGAGCCTCCTACTTCATGTTGTGGAGTGAACCAAGAAGTTTCTAAGGGCGAGGAGATCGCCTACTTCGTGAAGATCTACCCATAGTGAGGCTAGTCCTTCGTGGACGAAAGCCATGTGGAAAAGTCAAGGTTTCTACTTCGTGGACCCTTATGGGTGGAGCCCTCCATGGACACTCACCACCGTTACCCTCCGTGGGTTGAAGATTCTATAAACATGGACGTACGATAGCGCCACCTATCGGAACCATGGGAGAAATCCTTGCATCTCATATTGCGTTTGATCTTCCTATCCCGTCTCTTTACTTCATGTGCTATGTCATTTACTTTCTGGTGCCATATTTGTAGACATGCATCTATAGGGCGGTTAGACTTGCTAGACCTACTAAACAGTTAAAATCTGCCAACCAATTAACTTGGTAAATGGTTAGGTTTTAAATTCCTGCTAATAGTCTATTCACCCCCCTCTAGATACTCTTATATGGATCCTACAAGAGGTATCAAAGCTTTGGTCTCCATTGCTTCGGTTTAATCATAGTGGAGGAAGATGGATGTGTCTAGAGTAGAGAGTTTGATTGTAGAGTGCCCATTCTTGATGGAGAGTACTATAGTCAATGGAAGAATGCCATGATTGGTCTATTTGATAAATTCCATTCAACAAAATATATTGAGAACCCTTATGTGCTCCCTATTGATGAATTGCATCCCACACATGAAGAGGAATTTAACATGCTTGGTAACCTAAGAACTGTCAATCTTATTGTTAGAGATTTACCAAGATTCATGCTTTCTTAATTGAAGAACTTTGCATATGCCTATACCTTGTGGACTGATTTAGAGAAACGATATCCAAATCTTTCATTATAAATCTTGATGAAATTCTTCATAAAACTGTTGCTTTTCACAAAATGAAGCTAGTAATCCAAACTTCGATAAATGCCTATTTGAGCTCTGTGATCTTATGCGTGCTAAAGGTGATGTCAACACTATCAACAACATTATCTTCGAAGCCATTCGCAATCATAAACTTGATCATTGTCATGATCACTATTCAAATGAATCTCTTGTTCTTTATGACGAGGATTTCCCACTTGATGATGACAATGTGGAACATGGCTACTATGAAGAAGATGAGTTGTTCGACATCGAGCATGAGATGATCATGAAGGATATGAGTCTTATGGAAACTTTAAGGAATACATGTCCGGAGGAAAAGAGTGGATTCTCGACAGCGGATGTACGGATCATATGACTGGTGATAAAGACATGTTTCAAGAGATCACGCCTAATCAAGGTCCCCAACGGTACGTGAACTTTGGATACAACTCTAAGGGTAAGGTACTTGGCCTTGGTAAGGTGGCCATATCCCATGATAGCTCTATTCAAAATGTTATGCTTGTTTAATCCCTTGGCTACAATCTTCTTTCCGTATCTAGACTTGTCGACTCCGGTTTCAATGTGTTATTTACGAAAGTAGATTGCCAAGTGTTTCGTCAAGATAATCATAAAATGGTCTTCACCGGTTTTCGTAGAGGTTATCTATACATTGTTTATTTCACTAAAAGATCCAAACCTCGCACTTGCTTAATTACAAAATCCTCTAAAGGTTGGCTTAGGCATAGAAGACTTGGACATGTAGGCATGCCCAATCTAGATAAGCTAATCAAAGGTGATCATATACTTGGTGTTAAAGATGTTATCATTGAAAAAGATAGACATTGTAGTGCTTGTCAAGCTGGAAAGCAATTAGTTGGAAGTCATCCTGTTAAGAATATCATGACTACTAGGAGACCACACGAGTTACTGCACATGGATCTTTTTGGTTCCAATGCTTACAAGAGTCTCGGTGGAAATTCCTATGCTCTAGTTATGGTTGATGATTTTTCCAGATTTATGTGGGTATTCTTTCTTGATGATAAGTCGCAGGTTCAAAAGATCTTCAAGAACTTCGCTCACAAAGCGCAAAATCAGTTTGAAGTGAAGATCAAGAAGGTTCGGAGCGATAACGGATCTAAGTTCAAGAACACCCATGTGGATACCTTTCTTGACGAAGAAGGAGTCTCACATGAGTTCTCGGCTACGTACACACCTCAACAAAATGGAGTTGTTGAGATGAAGAATTGGACGCTCATTGAGATGGCAAGAATGATGCTTGATGAATACAAGACGCCAAGACACTTTTGGGCAGAAGCAGTTGACGACTTTACTTGCACAAGCTTCTCGGTAAAATGACGTACAAGCTACTAACTGGTAACAAACACGACGTAGGATACTTTCGGATATTTGGCTCCAAGTTCTACATTCTTGATAAGCATCGTCATACTAAATTTGCTCCAAAATCTCATGAAGGATTCCTACTTCATTATGGATCGAACTCTCACACTTACAGTGTCTACAACAACTTCACTCGAAAAGTTGAGGAGACAGTAGACGCGAATTTTGATGAATGTAATGGTTCGCAAGTCGAACAATTGCCAAATGATGTAGGTGATAAGGATCCTTCAGAAGCCATTCGAGATCTACCCATCGGCAAGATTCTTCCCATGGAGGTGAAGGAAAGTACTTCATCAACTCAAGTGGAAGCCCCTACTTCACGACAAGGTGAACCTCAACACAACATGGAGGCAATCACAAGTGGTACACAACGACATGATGAAGAGGAGGAAGTGCATCATGAAGATCCACCACAACCACCTTCACCACCACCTCAAGAGAATGACACCTTCAACAACAACGAAGATGAAAGAAATCATGATGATGAAGAAGAAGCTCCACCATCCAAAAATCGGAAGCTGATCCGAGTTCGAGCTCAAGTGAACAAGAACCATCCCCTAAACCAAATCTTTGGTGATTACAAACATGGAGAATCACTCGCTCTAAAACTCGTCTAGCTAACTTTTGTGAGAATTATTCTTTCATCTCTAGAATTGAGCCTTTGTAGGTAGAACAATCTCTTGAAGACGCGGATTGGGTGAACGCTATGCATGAAGAGCTTCACAACTTCAAAAGGAACGAAGTTTGTACACTCGTGGAGAAGCCCGAAGATGAACACAACATCATCGGAACCAAATGGGTGTTTCAGAACTAACAAGACTAAGACGGTCAACTCGTGCGCAACAAGGCTTGTCTCTTAGCCCAAGGATATATGCAAGTCGAAGGTATGGACTACGGTGAGACTTATGCCCCCGTCGCTAGACTTGAAGCTATCTGTATTCTTCTTGCTTATGCTAATCACCATGATTTCACGTTTATCAAATGGACATCAAAAGTGCATTTTTAAATGGTTAAATTGAAGAGGTTTATGTTAAGAAACCACCTGGTTTTGTGAATCCTAAAAAACCTAATCATGTTTACAAGCTTCGTAAAGCTCTTTATGGTCTTAAGCAAGCCCCTCGTGCTTGGTATAAATGTTTAACGAAGTCTCTCATCGAAAAAGGTTTTGAAATTGGTAAAATTAATGCAACATTGTTCACTAAGAGAGTTAATGGAGAATTATTTGTGTGCCAAATATATGTGGATGATATTATCTTTGGTTCCACTAACCCTCACTTTAGTGAAAGATTTGGAAGGTTGATGTCCGAGAAGTATGAGATGTCTATGATGTGTGAGCCGAAATTCTTTCTTGGATTGCAAATCAAGCAATAAAGATAAGGAACTTTCATCTCTCAAACTAAGTATACCAAGGACTTGATCAAGAAATTCAACATGCAGGATTGCAAAGGTATGAAAACTCCTATGCCCACTAGTGGACATGCTGACGTTACTAGGGAGGATGAACCGGTTGACCAAAAGGATTATTGATCTATGATTGGTTCATTGCTATATCTAGGTGCATCTCATCCCGATATTATGCTCAGTGTTTGCATGTATGATATATATCAAGATGCACCTAAAGAGTGTCATCTTTTGGCTCCGAAAGGTATTGTGAGATACTTGATACAAACACCAAACTTTGGCATTTGGTATCCCAATGGATCTTTTTTAATCTTATTGGCTATTCTGATTCGGACTATGCCGGTGACAAGGTTGATAGAAAGTCCACCTCGGGTACTTTTCAATTTTTAGGTAGATCACTTGTGTCTTGGTCCTCTAAGAAAAAAATACTTGGTATCTCTATCTACTGCTGAAGCTGAGTATATTGTTACTAGATCTTGTTGTGCACAATTTCTACGGATGACACAAACGCTTAAGGATTATGAAATTTATGTTAAAAATGTTCCATTACTTTGTGACAATGAAAGTGCTATTAAAATTGGACATAATCTTGTGCAAGACTCTCGAACCGAGCGTATTCAAGTTCGACATCATTTCATTTGTGATCATGTTGCCAAAGGAGATATCAATCTTAAGCATGTTCATACTAATGAACAATTGGCCGATATATTCACCAAGCCACTTGATAAGAAAACATTTTTTCATTTGAGGAGTTATTTGAACATCATTGATGCTTCAAACTTGATCTAGACTCACTCATTTGCAATCAAGGGCATAAGCTTTCTTGTTATTTCCATGTTCTCGTAACTAGTTATCATATGCCATGGAATTCTATGCTCCCTTGTATTGCATCTAACCTTTTGCAGGTACTTGGAAGAACTTCATTCCACAAGATTGCCATCAACTCCAATCATAACCAATCTTGTCATTACCAAGTATCCACAACCCTTCTTGATGATGGAAGGAAGAAGATAACAAAAACATATCCTTGACATATACTTGATCTTAGGTGCAAAATCTTAAGTAGTGTCATGTCAATTGGATATATCCATTGTTCTTCCTTGCATGACTAACCTTCGTAGGTGACTAGTGTACTAGAACGAGAAGGATTGATCCAAATTCAACTGATCTTCATGAACCTCGAGCATCCTCAACAAGTTCACCTACGAGCAACATCATCAACATCACTCAAAGGTATGTACTGAATATCCTTGAAAAGGCTTTACTCCAAGTCATGGGCTAAAGCAACTCAAGTGATATGAAGACATCAAAACGCTTAATTGAAAAATGGTAACCCCATTTCGAGCTTAACGTAGAGTATGACCTACGATCAAGTATTCTTGCTTGGATCCTAAGTCAATATACTCTAATATAGGTGACCTAGTCACCGCCCATCATCTAGTTAAGAATCTTGTGTGGTTTGCTCTCTATTAGCATGATCTCTCGTAACCACTCAAATCTTATCTATTTGATGTCCTTTGTAAAAAATCACATTTTACTTTTGAAACTATTTCTTTTGTCACTGTGAAAACATAAACTTGGTCTCTCATTCGGAGTCACTGATATAAATAACTCGGTTCTACCGAATTTGCAGATGAGCTGCACTACACAATCCCGGTACCATCGATTTATTTATCCCGGAGTCACCGATTTTTCTTCCTTTTCTAAATCTGTGTTTCTTTATTATTGTTTATTTCTTTCTGTTCTTGAGATATTATTGTTCCTTCGATGACCCCTTCATTAAAAAATAATTAGGGGGAGAAGAACAAACAACACTTCAGGGGATAAATTCTTTATTCAAGGATCCCTAGCTCCAAGGAGAAGAAAACTAAAATTTGCAAAAGGGAGAGAAGTTACATTCAATGATTCGCTTAGTCTTTTCATGAACCCTACTTTCAATGACCCTTGTTCTCAAGGATCCCTTCCATGTCAATGATACCTGTCACTACTCCCAAGTTTAACCTTTTATGTATATTATGCCAAAGGGGGAGAATATCAAACCTTCATGCTAAAGGGAGAATTACATGCTTATGCAAAGGGGGAGATATGATTTAGGGGGAGAGCAAAATATCAAAAGTTCACACTTATATAAACAAGGGGAGAACAACAATGTAGGGGGAGAAAACTATTTTTGGAGAAATTCCAAAATGAACAAAGGATTAACTTTTCTCACCCTATCCAATCCCAATATCTACATGCTGAGATTCAGGGGGAGAGGATGAACCACCACTTTCACATCTAAGGGGAGAAAAGCTATAAAAAGTTTATGCTAAAGGAGGAGACATATCAATCTTAAGGATTATCATATGTCATATGTTCTCCATATCTTGGTATCCGTTGAGTTCTATTGCTATTGTTTAGTAGAATACTCTTGTGTTTCCTAACATTGTTTTCTCAAGTGTGTATGTACTACTAGAATGCTCAAGAAATCAAGGTAAGTATATGCATCATATCTTTTATCAATATGATCTCTTGCTTCTTGCACATATTTTTTGCAAGAGTGAAGTCTTGAACGAGGATACATTTCATTCACATATATTGATGCATATTGCCAAGATACACCTGACTCCTTATATCTCTTTCATCCATATGTGTATCCATCCATTCCAAAGCAACTATCCTTTAAAGGACTGCACACATTTAGGCGGAGCAAATATGAGCCATGTGTCTCTCTAAGTCTTAATTACATTCATGCATATCTTTATTTGAAGCTTTGATTGTATGTTGTCATTAATTACCAAAAAGGGGGAGATTGAAAGCATAACATGCTCCCTTGGTGGTTTTGATAATTGATGACAACATACATTGTCTCTTGGACTAACACCTCTATCTAGTGTATTTCAAATAATAGTCCATGGAGAGTTGAGTTGGCAAAAGGATTGTGGAGATTGTGGAATTACCCCAAGATTCAAGGAAATAGGTTGGCCAAGCTACATTTTACATTTGTGAGAAATAACTTTGAGTCCATAGGAAATCCAATACTAGTAAAAGGGGGTAAGGTTTTGTTGGTGAACAAAATTGCTCATACGTGCACAAGTGATAGTCCCTAAAAACATCCACAAGATCTCCCACCAAGGTCTGTCTCTAGACAAACATTGAAAATCAATGCAACTAATATTCCTATACCAGTGCCACCGATTCCAAACCCTAGAACAGACTCAGACAAACCCTAACACTTCGGTGCAGTAGACACTACTTTTGGTGCCACCGAGTTGGGTTGCCAACTTTCTGTTATGCAATTTCACATTTTTGGTCCATCTGAGAATGTTGAATCAGCGTCACCGAGTTTGGCATTTCTAACCTTTGGTCAACCAGATTGCTATATCGATCTCACCGAGATTCAAAAGTTGCCACCTTTTGGTCACTTCGGTACCATCGAGATTAACACATCGGTGTCAGCGAGTTGGTCATTTTGTGTGTAATGGTTGGATTTTTGGGGATGCCTATATATACCCCTTCACCACCATCCACTCGAAAGAGAAGCACTCAGAAATATTCCATACCTATCCTACTCAATTTTCTGAGAGATAGCCACCTACCCTTGTGTTGAGATAAAGATCTTCCACTCCGACCATATGGATCTTGATTTCTAGCCTCCCCAAGTTGCTTTCCACCAATCTCATATCTTCTACCAAGCCAAATCTGTGAGAGAGTGATTGTCTATTGAGGACTCTATCATCTTGAAGCACAAGAGCAAGGAGTTCATCGTCATTACCGAGTCTATTACCTTTTGGAGGGTGGTGCCTCCTAGATTGGTTAGGTGTCGCTTAGGAGCCTCCTACTTCGTGTTGTGGAGTGAACCAAGAAGTTTGTAAGGCGAAGGAGATCGCCTACTTCGTGAATATCTACCCATAGTGAGGCTAGTCCTTCATGGACGGAAGCCATATGGAATAGTCAAGGTTGCTACTTCATGGACCCTTATGGGTGGAGCCCTCCGTGGTCTCTCGCCACCGTTACCCTCCATGGGTTGAAGACTCCATAAACATAGACGTACAATAGCACCACCTATCGGAACCACGGGAAAAATCCTTGCATCTCCTATTGTGTTTGATCTTCCTATCAAATCTCTTTACTTTATGTGCTATGTTATTTACTTTCCTCTACCATATTTGTAGACATGCATGCGTAGGGCGGTTAGACTTGCTAGACCTATTAAAATAGTTAAAATCCGCCAACCAATTAACGTGGGAAAAGTTTAGGTTTTAAATTCCTACTGATAGTCTATTCACCCGCCCCCTCGAGACACTCTTCTATCGATCCTACAGTTTTTCATGGTCACCATCATTGTACCGAGGCTTCGGGTTTTGCAAATGACGATTCTTGGCTTCGTAGTGTGCTTTCACAAAGTTTGCCGCCTCCTCAAGAGTGAATGCCTCGGCCATCGATGCTTTAGTTCTACGTTTATTTTTACATTTTTCTCCAAGCATCTTCTGCATCCTCTCAGTTGTAAAGCACCAATGATTTTGCACGCCTCCCCCAATCTTGCCTCGGTCGGGAGATGCAAAATAAAATGTTGCAAGTGATCAAAGAAGCCCGGTGGAAACATATTTTCTAACTTGCAGATCAACTCATGCGCCAACTCTTCTAGTTCATCTAGCACGTTAGGCGATAGTTCTTTCGCACAAAGAGCGTGGAAGAAATATCTCAGCTCTGCCAGTACTAGCCATTCATCCTCAGGGATAAAGCCCCGCAACATCACTGGAATTACCGGCTCAAACCATATGTGCCGATCATGACCCTTGAGACCAAATATTTTCAATTTGTCAAGACTCACTCCCCTCTTTAGATTCGCTACATACCCATCGAGGAACATTAACTGCATTTTCACCCACAAGATCATTTCCCTCATAGCTGGCCTTCCAAGATTAAACCATGCTTTTGGGTTCCTCAAGTTCTTATTTCCTTTCGGCTGTCGCATGTTTTGTAATGGTCTATCACCTAGAGCCTCCTAATTGACTCTAACCTTAGGATTATCCTTTGACTTTCCCTCTATTCTGAAAAATGTACCAAAAATGGCCTTGGCGATATTCTTTTAAGTGTGCATCACGTCGATGTTGTGTGGGCATAGGAGGTCTTTAAACTAAGGCAGATCCCACAAGAATATATTGTGAGTCAAGGAATGTTCCGAATTATACCCTTTGAAATACCTTGGACGCGCTGGATCAGGCTCGAGAGCGTTTAACTTATCCAGCGTCTGTTGGCCTGTCAGTGCAGTTGGTGCATATTTTTTGAGCACTGTACCTTTCATGAAATTCTTCTTGTCTTTTCTAAACCTATGGTGAGGATCTAGGAATTGTCTATGCAAATCGAAGGAAGAATACTTGCGACCTGCCTATAGCCAACAAAACTCAAGAGTTGCCTTGCACGTGGGGCACAGGAACCTTCCATGCACACACTAGCCAATGAATAGTGCATTGCTATGTCTCCAACGTATCTATAATTTTTCATGATGGCATGCTATTATATTCTTTGTTTTGGATGTTTTATATGAATTAATATGCTATTTTATATTATTTTTGGGACTAACCTATTAATCTAGAGGCAAGTGCCAATTTCTGTTTTTCCTTGTTTTTGAGTTTTTGAGTTTTGCAGATATGGAATATTAAATAGAGTCCAAACAGAATAAAACCTTCAAAAGGAATTTTTTTGGAAGGAAACAAGTCATCCAAGCTTGGAGTGCACGTGAGAGGAGGTGCCAGGGTGCCACAAGCCTGCTAGGCGCGGGCCCCTGGCCATGCCTAGCAGGTTTGTCGCCTCCTGGCAAGTCTCCTAACCCTAATTCTTGTCCTATAAATACCCAAATGTTCCTCCAACATCAGAACGAGCCACACAAATAATTTTCCGCCGTTGGAAGCCTTCGTTCCCGAGAGATCCAATCTTGGAGCCTTTTTCGGTAATCTCCTAAAGGCGGTTTCGATCACGGAGGGCATCTACATCAACTCCATTATCCGTCCGATGATGCGTGAGTATTCCACCATAGACCTATGGGTCCATAGCTAGTAGCTAGATGGCTTCTTCTCTCTCTTTGATCTTCAATTCCATGTTCTTCATGGAGATCTATCCAATGTAATCCTATTTTGTGGTGTGTTTGTAAACATCCGATGAATTGTGAGTTTATGTTCAGTTTATCCATGAATCTTATTTGAATCTCCTTTGATTTCTTATATGCATGATTTCATATCCTTGCAAGTCTCTTCGACTTGTTGGTTATGTTTGGCCAACTAGATTGGTAATTCTTGCAATGGGAGAAGTGCTTGGTTTTGGGTTCAATCTTGCGGTGTCCTCACCAAGTGACAAAGTAGGGCTAGCGAGGCACATATTGTATTGTTTCAATCAAGGGTAACAAGATTGGGTTTTGATCATATTGCTTGAGTTTATCTCTATACATCATGTCATCTTTATTAATGCGTTAGTCTGTTCTTCACGAACTTAATACTCTAGATGTAGGCAGGATTTGGTCGATGTGTGGAGTAATAGTAGTAGATGCGGAATCGTTTCGGTCTACTTGTCATGGACGTGATGCCTATATGCATGATCATTGCCTTGGATAACTACATGATTATTCACTTTTCTATCAAATGCTTGATAGTAATTTGTTTACCCACCATGATATTTTCCTTCAAGAGAGAAGCTTCTAGTGAAACCTATGGCCCCCGGGTCTATTTTCGATCATATATTTTCAGATCTATACTTGCTGCAATTTATTTACCTTTTACTTTCCGCACTCGTTACATCTATCTCCATCAGATCAAATCCTTGCAGATAACCGTGAAGGGATTGACAACCCCTATATAGCGTTGGGTGCAAGCGTTTGATTATTTGTGCAGGTGCATCCATTGATGACTTGCTTGTTCCTCCTACTCGATTGATACCTTGTTTCTCAAAAAATGAGGGGAATACTTATCTAGTTCGCTGCATCACCCTTTCCTCTTCAAGGGAAACCAACGCATGCTCAAGAGGTAGCAAGAAGGATTTCTAGCTCCGTTGCCGGGGAGAATACACATCAAGCCTACCAAGTACCCATCACAAACTCATCTCTTGCATTTACTTTATTTTCCATTTTCCTCTTGTTTTCCTCTCCCCCACTTCTAAAACGATTTTCAGAAAATACCAAAAATATTTCCCTTTTTATTTGCCCTTCTTTTGTTTGCCTTTCGTTTCCTCGAACTCATGGCTAGCCCTTACTACGCTAAGTATTACTCCCCAGTATGAGGTTCTTAATTTTAAGCAAAGGGAACGAGAAAACTTAAAATATGTTTGGTATAGAATTTGCAATTCTCAAAATAGATCTATTTGTAAGCAATCTACTACCGTTCTCCTTCATAGTTTTTACGTGGGTATCACTCCTTGGAATAGATATGTTCTAGATATTATCATGGGAGGGAACTTTTTGGGAAGTCATACCTTTGACTCGTATAGTGCTTTGATAAATTTGTTAGGTTCACCTCCAATCATGGTTAATGGAACTATTTTAACTCTTGAACATGTGACGCGAATGCTTGATATCATTGAAAAAAGGGTTGCTATGGTTGAGCTCATTGAAAACTTGGATAAAAAGATTCATAATCACATTACTCAATATGTATCTAAAGTAGAAGGTACCTTAAAAATCTTAAAGAAAAGGAACCCATAGTTAATGAAAAATTGGAACACGATTCTCTAGAATTGATAAGCTAGAGGACGTTATTACCAACTTGGGATCCTCTTTTGCTTTAGTACAAACCACTCCAACTCCTTTGCCTCCTAGGGCTTCCAAGTTTTTTATGTTCCTAAAAATAAGGGTGAAACTTCTAGTAAAGATGAAGATCTTAAGATGATAAATATTCACCACAACTTTCTCAATATTATTAAGGAAACAATTTCCACCATTGAATCTCTTGACTTTTTCCCTAGAAGTATTATCCTTGATAAGAACAACGGGCCTCCTAGGGCTTATAAGTGTGCAATTGAGGAGTTACATACCAAAGATGACAATACCTAGATCTATTGCGTTATTCCTAGCTAGGGGAGTTAAACAATAGCGCTTGTTGGGAGGCAACCCAATTTTATTTTTGTGTTCTGTTTTTGCTTATGTTTTTGACCGTTTCCCATATAATTGCTTCTGTAGTAGTTTTGTTTTGGTGTTTTAATTAGTCTTTGAGCCAAGTAAAACCTTTAGGGTGATCTATGGTAGTTGCTGATTTGATCTTGCTGAAAAACAGAAACTTCTGCGCTTAGTCTAGAAATGTTCCATTTTTTTCAGAGAGTCGAATTGATCTGAAAATTTTACACGACATTGATATATACATTTCACAGGTTTTAATAATTTTTCAGAATTGTTTGAGTTACATAAGTGTACGAAGTTTGCAGATTGCTACAGACTGTTCTGTTTTTGACAGATTCTGTTTTCTTTGAGTTGTTTCCCTATTTTGATGAATCTATGGGTTGTATCGTGTGGTATGATCCATGGATAAGTTAGATTACAGTAGGTATACCACCAATAAAAATAAAGAATTAGTTCACAATAGTACGTGAAGTGGTGATTTATTTTCTTATACTAACGGGTCTCACGAGTTTTCTGTTAAGTTTTGTGTTGTGAAGTTTCAAGTTTTGGGTAAAGATTGGATGGACTATGGAATAAGGAGTGGCAAGAGCCTAAGATTGGGGATACCCAAGGCACCCCAAGTCATATTCAAGGATGCCAAAGATCCTAATATTGGGGATTCCCCGGAAGGCATCCCCTCTTCCATCTTCAATCCATCGGTAAATTTACTTGAGGCTATATTTTTATTCACCACATGATATGTGTTTTGCTTGGAGCATCTTGTATGATATGAGTATTTTCTTGTTAGTTTGTCACAATCATACTTCATGCACGCATATTTTGAGAGATACACTCTAAATCGTGTATTTATTAGAATACTCTTTGTGCTTCACTTATATCTTTTGAGTTGGGCAATTTTGCTCTATATGCTTCACTTATATCTTTTAGAGAACGGTGGTGTTTTCGTTTTATAAAAATACTTGAACTATCATACCTCACTTATATTATTTTGAGAGTTTTTAAAAACAGCATGGTAATTGGTCTAGGTTATGAATTTATTCTTAATATGATAGGCATCCAAAAGGGATATAATAAAAACTTCCATATTAAATGCATTGAGTATTTATGAGAAGTTTGATTTCTTGCATAAGTTTTGAGATATAAAGATTGTAATGTTAAGAGACATGTTGGGAAGTAAATTTTGATTTGGTAAAAATATTTGTGTAAAGGTTTGTGATCCTCGTAGCATCCATGTATGCTGAACCGCTATGTTTATAGATTGTCGACCTTTGTGTGAGGGTCGCGGGCGCACGATGGTAAACTCCTACCAATCTCGCCCCTAGGATCATGCGTTTAATGATTTGCTTCAATGAATAATTGAATTTTGCAAGTATGTGAGTTCTTTATGAGTAATGTTGAGTCCATGGATTATACGCACCCTCACCCTTCCACTTATGCTAGCCTTTCTAAGTACCGTGCAACTTTCGTCAGTGCACCATATACCTTCCTCAAAACAGCCACCATATACCTTTATCAAAACAGCCACCATATATCTTTCCTCAAAATAGACACCATACCATCCTATTATGGCATTTCCATAGCCATTCCGAGATATATTTCCATGCAACATCACTTCCATATTGCATATATAGTCATATTTTGTCATAGATATCGGGTTGTAATTTTCCTTTTGAGTTGTAAGTAAATAAAAGTGTGATGATATTCATTATAGAGCATGTCCCATTTCAGGAAACGATGATGAAAGCTATGATTCCCTTATTAGTAGGGATGAGAGTCCGGACTTCATGAAAAATAAAAGAGGAAAGCGAAGCCCCAAAAAAATGAAGAAAAGAGGCCTTAGATGCCCAAAAATGAGAGAAAAGAGAGAAGGGACATTGCTACTACCTGTTGCCACAGTTGTGCTTCAAAGTAGCACCATGATCTTCATGATAGAGAGTCTCCTATTTTGTCACTTCCATATAGATGGTGGAATATTTTTCTTCATGATGCACGTCCACTTAGTTTCTTTTTGAGATTTCATACACTTATAGCTCTAGTGCATCCGTTGCATTGCAATCCCTACTCACTCACATTGATATCTATTGATGGGAATCTCCATAGCCCGGTGATACTCCTAGTTGATGTGATACTATCTTCTCCCTTTACTTGACAACCTCTACCATATTCTATTCGACCTATAGTTCTATATCCATGGCTCGTGCTCATGCATTGCACGAGAGTTGAAAAAGTTTGAGAAAATAAAGGTGTGAAAACAATTGCTTGACTTTTCATCGGGGTTGTGCATGATGTAAATACTTTGTGTGGGGAAGATGGAGCATAGCCATACCATATGATATTCTAGGGATAACTTTCTTTTGCCATTATATTTTGAAGAGATACAATTGCTTTGCTAGTATGCTTGAAATGTTATTGTTTCTATATCAATATTAAGATTTTGTTTTGAGTCTTATGGATCTGAATATTCATGCCACAATAAAGAATATTACTGCGATAAATATGTTAGGTAGCACTGCACATCAAAAATTCTGTTTTTATCATTTACCAACCCGACGACGAGCAGGAATTAAGCTTGGGGATGATGATACGTCTCCAATGTATATATTATTTTTGATGATGGGATTCTATTATATTATCTATTTTGGATGTTTTATATGCATTAATATGCTATTTTACATTATTTTTGGGACTAACCTATTAATCTACAACCAAGTGCCAGTTTCTGTTTTTTCCTGGCTTTTGAGTTTTGTACATATGGGATATTAAATAGAGTCCAAACAGAATAAAACCTTCGGAAGGAATTTTTCTCGAAGGAAAAAAGTCATCCAAGCTTGGAGTGCATGTCGGGGGAGGTTCTAGGGTGCTACAAGCCTGCTAGGCACGCCCCCTGGCCGTGCCTAGTAGGCTTGTCGCCTCCTCGCAGGTCTCCTAACCCTAATTCTTGGCCTATAAATACCCAAATGTTCCCCCAACATCAGAACAAGCCACGCAAATACTTTTGCTCCGCCGGAAGCCTCCGTTCCTGAGAGATCCAATCTTGGAGCCTTCTCCGGTAATCAGCCGGAGGGGGTTTCGATCACGGAGGGCATCTACATCAATTCCATTGCCCCTCCGATGATGCGTGAGTAGTCCACCATAGACCTACGGGTCCATAGCTAGTATCTAGATGGCTTCTTCTCTCTCTTTTATCTTCAATACCATGTTCTTCATGATCTTCATGGAGATCTATCCAATGCAATCCTCTTTCGTGGTCTGTTTGTAAAGATCCAATGAATTGTGGGTTTATGTTCAGATTATCCGTGAATCTTATTTGAAGATCCTATGATTTCTTATATGCATGATTTCATATCCTTGCAAGTCTCTTCGAGTTCTTCGTTTGGTTTGGCCAACTAGATTGGTAATTCTTGCAATGGGAGAAGTGCTTGGTTTTGGGTTCAATCTTGTGGTGTCCTCACCCAGTGACAAAGTAGAGGTAGCGAGGCACGTATTGTATTGTTGCCATAAAGGGTAAATAGATGGGGTTTTCATCATATTTCTTGAGTTTATCCCTCTACATCATGTCATCTTTCTTAATGCGTTATTATGTTCTTCATGGACTTAATAGTCTAGATGCTGGCAGGAGTCGGTCGATGTGTGGAGTAATAGTAGTAGATGCAAAATCATTTCGGTCTACTTGTCACGGACGTGATGCCTATATGCATGATTATTGCCTTGGATAACTACATGATTATTCGCTTTTCTATCAATTGCTTGACAGTAATTTGTTTATCCACCATCAATTTGCCTTCAAGAGAGAAGCCTCTAGTGAAACCTATGGCCCTCGGGTCTATTTTTCATCATATATTTTCAGATCTATACTTTCTGCAATTAATTTACATTTTATTTTCCGCACTCGTTACATCTATCTCTATTGGATCTAATCCTTACAAATAACCATGAAGGGGTTGACAACCCCTTTATAGCGTTGCGTGCTAGAGTTTGATTATTTGTGTAGGTGCATCCATTGGTGACTTGCTTGTTCCTCCTATTGGATTGATACCTTGGTTCTCAAAAACTAAGGGAAATACTTATCTACTTAGCTGCATCACCGTTTCTTCTTTGAGGGAAACCAACGCATGCTCAATAGGTAGCACGCATATGCCGACAAGTCATGCGTCGAGTACATGTACCACACATGCATTTCGAAGTTATGTTTTGTAGTTGCGTCATATGTCTTGATCCCATTATCCCAAGCTTCTTGCAATTCATCCCTAAGCGGCTGCATGTACACATTCATATTCTTCCCCGGATAGTTGGGCCCTGTAATTATCAATGTCAAGAAAATGTTCTTTCTTTTCATAAAATCTTCGGGGGGAGATTCAGTGGAATGACAAATACAGGCCAGCAACTGTATTGGGTGGCCATCATACCAAACACATTGAACCCATCCGTGACGATGGCGAGTCGAGGATGCCTTAGATCTTCCGCTTTATCCTTTTGTAATGCATCGAAGTGCTTCCACGCAAAAGCGTCTGAAGTGCGTCCCAACATCAGATTCCCATCTGCATCTAGTTTGGTTCTTTTGCCCAATTTATGCCACATCATCTATTTGGCCGTCTCTTCGACCATGAAAGACGTTGAAGTCTTGCTATGATTAGCATGTACCGAATAAAATTAACTGGGATTTTGGTCTGACTCTTCTCACTCATACCGTTATCTACCACAACATACCTAGAAGACTTGCAAATGAGACAATAGTTCAAGCCTGCATACTCAAGCCTAAATAAGGGACATCCATTGTCACAGGCATCTATCTTCTCATAGGGCATCTTAAGCTCATGTAGGATTTTGTCCGACTGGTACAGGTTTGCAAGCAATGGATGACCTTTGGGTAGAAAGCATCCAAATATCGTCATGATCACGTCATAGCATTCTCTGCGTAGGTTGAAGTGAGCCTTCACAGCCATTACTTGCGCGATGGCATCTAGCTGGCAAAGCTCAGTGTGGTCGTGGAGAGGAAGTGTTGAAGACTCCAACATTTTATAGATGGCCTTTCCAGATTCCTCCATCTCATCATCTTAATCCCAAGGATCATCAAAGTCTTGCACCATGTATTCGATCCCGATACCATGCTCGTTGGTGCGACGACGAACCACCTCAGCTCTGGCACGTTGGGCAGACTTACCATGAAATCTCCACACCATATAATGAGACATAAAACCCCACTTCTGCAAGTGCTTACCCATTTCATCCCATGTCCACTTTTTATGGTTATCGCACTGGACAGAGGGGCACCAGGTTATTTCCTGGCCATTTGCAAATGCGACGCTTAGAAACCCCTTGGTTTTTGTTAACCATTCAATGGCCATTTCTTTCTGACTAGGGTGACCGATGTACATCCAAGCACGATCACTCATCTTGCCTACCTACTAAACACACAAGAAATATATATATATAATTCATCATCTATATTCATCTGTTAATAAATTTTGTCAGTTTTATTATGGCCATGCAACCTACACGTTAATAAGTAAAGATAGGTCCTAATCCCACACGAGTATGTGTAGATTGGGTTCGTTTTCCCATGCTCTGCTCTGGATCAGACGTAGAATTTTGGCAGCACCTCCCCGTTGTTCTCCTGATATACGTCTCGGCAATAATCAGAGAGGACGTGTACCCGGAGAACAACAAGGAGTCAGTGACAAAATTCTGCATCGGGTCCGGAGCAAAGCGTACAGGAAAACGAACCCAATTTACACATCTATCATGAGGATGATCATCATCTGTCATTTTAGACCAACATTAACGTACTATGCGATCTCTGGAATTTCCACGCACGCATATGCATGCATGCATATACACGATACGTACGTACGTGATCCATCCACTTGTCCATGCAATACGTAGAGTACGTAAGGAAAACAACAAAACGCAACAAAACATCACGCGCGCGCGCACACACACACACTGATACACGCCAGCATATGCCTAACTAAACAAGTACCTGCTTAAGCAAACCGATTCGGTCCATTGCCAAAAAAAGTCAGAGAGAGAGATTTAGAGAGAGAAACACACAGGTCGCTAGAGAGAGAAAGAGATAGTGAGAAACAGAGAGGGTAGCTAGAGAGAGAGAGAGAGGAGGCTCTGCGCCTCGCTCTAAACCCTTCCCTATAAACCCCCTCCCATCCACCCCCAACGAAACCTCAAAAACCTAGCTAACTTCTCCGCCAGCCATTGCTAGCTTGCTGCACCTCTCTCTCCACCAAGCCAAGCCTCGCACTGATGATGATCATCTTCAAGCTGTCCATGGATAATGTTTGACAATTCGAAAGGATGGCGGTTATAAATACGCAAAGACACACGTATTTATAGATGCCGCCCTTTCGAACAGGAGACGCTTACCGGTCACGCATACTATTTAATTGAAGACACCTATAGATAGCAAGTTTCATCGGCATGAAGACCAAAACAGAGCAAATTAGGGGGGAGATGTCATTTGTGCTCACCCACAAACACAGCAGGGGAGCTCGTCCAATTCGCGGGGAGGTCATCGAACAACTACACATTTAAATTCACCCGACCAACACAAATATGATATTTTTTATAAAAAAATCGGAAAATATGTGACCTAACTCATAATTTACAAAACTATGACCTCCTCGGCCTTTGGAAGGCTGAAGAGCACCTTTTCGATCAAATGGAGGCAGAATAGGTGTCGGTGTCAGGGTCAGTGTCGTCGGGAGTTTACTAGCGTCGGGGGTCAGAGGCATCAGCTGTCGGGGGTCGGGAGTCGGGGTGTCGGGGGTTGGGGGTCGATGGCGTCAGGGGTTGGGGGTCGATGGTGTCGGGTGTCAGGGGTCGGTGGCGTCGAGGGTCGGGGGTCAATTGTGTCGGGGGTCGGGGATCAGTGGCGTCTGGGATCGAGGGTCGGTGGCATCAGAGGTTGGGGGTCAATGTCGTTGGGGGGGTCGGGGCCTCTTCTCTTCTTCTTCTTCTTCTTCTTCTTCTTATTCTTATTCTTTTCCTTTTTCCTCGTCTTCTTCTCCTTCTCTCCTCTTTTTCTTCTTCTTCTTCTTCTTCTTCTATCTCATCCTCCTCCTCCTCCTCCTCTTCTTCTTCTTCTTCTTCTTCTTCTTTTTCCACCTCCTCCTCCTCCTCTTCTTCTCCTTCTTATTTTTCCTTCTTCTCTCCCTTCTTTCTTTTACTTCTTCATTTCCTTCTTCTTCTTCTTCTTTTCTTCTTTTCCTTTTCCTTTTTTCCTTCTTTTTTTTCTTAACTAATTTTTCTTCTTCTACCTTTTTTATTAAACTAACCTAAGTAACTAACGAAACTTACTAACCTAATTAACCTAACTAATTTAATAGGAAAAACAGAAAAAATGAGGCAGGGGGTTGGGTTCTCACCGGCGTGGGCGGCGCGCAGTGGGGGGAGGAGCTGGTCGCGGGGAGGGGGCACGGGGCGATGAGGCGCCGGGGAGGAGAGGAGAGGGCGCGTGGAGGAGGGAGAGGGAGAGAGGGGGGAGAGAGGGGGGTTTGGGGTTGGGGTTGACGGCCGTTAGGGAGACATCCTCATTGCCGTCAGCCAGCCGACGGCAAAGAGGCAAAAGGCGGAAGGGAAAGAGTAGCAAATGGCAAAGAGTCTGCCAGCCAATGGTACGCCAGCCAACCGTGTAGTGGGGCCCACCCCATGCTCTTTGCCGTATGCCTTCGGGCTCTTTGTCGTCAGCTGGCGGACGACAAAGAGCTTTCTAATTGCAAATTATGTCTTAGCCATCTGCCAGATCTTTGCCATCTGGTTTGTTGCAGCAGACGACAAAGACTCTCTTTGCCATCAGCCAGCAGACGACAAAGATCTGCGAGATGGCAAATCCCTGGATTCCAGTAGTGGTAAGCGGTTCTCAAACAGAAAATAAAGTTTATTTCTTTTTCCACCATTCTTTCACCATCCATGGCTAGCTGAATCCACGATTTCCTTACATACTAACACTTTCCAAGGAATTTATTATTTCACATCATAAAGTAAATTTCTTTTTCATTTCTGGACTAGGCATCCCTATTACCGCCATACTCTCGTGCAATGACAAGTGAAGAAACACTCATCTTAAGATAACACACCTAGCATGGAAAAATATTGGTCACCCCCTTCGGCTTCATGAGCGGTACGAGCACAGAAAAAGGAAATTCATTTTGAAAATTAGAGATGGGTCATACAAATTTGCTTGGAACAACATGGAAATACCGCATATAGGTAGGTATGGTGGACTCATATGGCAAAACTGTGTTTAAGGGTTTTGGATGCACAAGTAGTATTTCTACTTAGTACAAGTGAAGGCTAGCAAATAAATTGATCAGCAACCAACCAAGAAACGAAAATTCTCATAAATGAGCATTAACACAACTAACACTGAATAATGCACCATAAATAGGATGTAATTTCATTGCACAACAATTAACTTTCGTGCTTGCATAGGGAATCACAAACCTTAACACCAATATTCTTACTAAAGCATAATTACTCACCAACATATCTCACATATTACTATCATCATGTCTCATAACTATTACAAGGAATCAAGTTTAATTTATCCAATGATCTTCATGAAAGTTTTCACTATATCCCCCTTGAATATTTATAACTTTGGGACTAGTTTCATATATTGCCATTGCTTTTGAGAAGCTCAAATAAATTTAAGTGAACAACATGAGCATAAAAAGTTCATCTCTCAAAATAGTATAAGTGAAGCATTAGAGAATTTCTTCAAAATTCACTAACTCTCAAATTAATCTAAGTGAAGCATGAGAGTATTTGTTCAAAAATTTGAAACACGCCATGCTGAAAAAGATATATGTGAAGCACTAGAACAATTCCATATCTCAAAAAAATTTAAGTGAAGCATATAGAGCAATTCTAACAAATCATACCATAATTTTGTCTCTCTAAAATGGGTGTGTCCAAAAAATATACTTGTGAAAAAATAAAAATAAAATCAAGAAAAGAATCATATAATACAAGACTCTCCAAGCAAAACTCATGATATGTGACGAATAAAAATATAGCTCCAACAAAAATACCGATGTTCGTTAGAAGAAAGAGGAGATGCCACTTGGGGCATCCTCAAGCTTAGTTGCTTGTTTTTCTTTGGATATTATGTTGGGGTGCCATAGCATCCCCAATGTTAGGCCCTTTTAACTCCTTATTCCTTGATACATCGTGATCTCACACAAAACTTAAAAACTTCAATCACACAAAACTTAATAGAATCTTTGTGAGATAAGTTAGGATAATAAAGCAAATCACCACTTGAATTACTGTTGCCGACCAATTCATATTTTATTATTGCATAATATCTACTGTATTCTAACTTTACCATGGCTTATACCCTTCAATACAAGCCATAGATTCATCAAAACAAGCACACATTGCAACAAAAACAGAATCAATCAAAAACAGAATAGCCTGTAAGTAATATGTCCTCTAACAATACTTGTATATCAGAAATATTTTGTAAAATTAGGATAATGTCAGAAATTTGTATATCAATATAGTTTAAAATTCATAATTTTTTGTCGCCTCTGTGGTTTTTAAGAATTATTTTACTGGACGTAAAAGTTTCTGTTTTTGAACAAGATCAAATCAACTATCACCCAACATGATCCTAAATACTTTACTTCGCACATATACAAATTAAAACATAAAAAACACAATAATAACAGTAGAATAATTGTGTAAAAATTCAAGAACATAAAGACAAAGTAAAAATAAATTTTATTCATTGGGTTGCCTCCCAACAAGCGCAATTGTTATACGCCCCTAGTTAGGCATAACACATCGATTCAAGTATTGTCATGTTTAGTTTTCCCTTCTTTCATATCCTTTCTAAGTGGAAACTGAAATTTAATATTGCCTTCTTTCATATCAATCATGGTGCCTATAATGCGTAACAAAGGTCTACCAATTAGGATGGGACAAGAGAAATTGCAATCAATATCAACAACAATAAAATCTATGGGCACATAGTTCCTATTTGCAAAAATAAGAAAATCATTAATTCTTCCCAAAGGCTTTTTAATAGTAGAATCTACCAAGTCCAAATTAAGAGAACATTCAGCAATATTGGTAAGACCAAGCACATCACATAGAGATTTCAGAATTCTGGAAACACTAGCACCCAAACCACATAAAACAAAGAAATCATAATTTTTAATCTTGACTTTAATGGTAGGTTCCCCCTCATCATGCAATTTTCTAGCAATTGAAATCTCTAATTCCAACTTTTCTTCTAGGGTTTTCATCATGGCATCAACAATATGTTTAGTAAAAGCTTTATTTTGTTCATAAGCATGGGGTGAATTTATCATGGATTGCAACAAAGAAATACATTCAATCAAATCGCAACTATCATAATTAAAGTGTTTGTAATCCAAAATAGTGGGCACATCACTAGTTAATGTTTTGACCTCTCCACACTCACTTTCATCAATTTTTTCATTAGGATTTTCACCCTCCAAATTATTGGGAAGCCTTCTGGATAAAGTTGACTATTTTTTAGTCCATTATCATCAATTTTAATATTACTTAACAAGGAATCAATACAAGAAACACCAATCATTTTAAGATCTTCATCATTTTTAAGAAAGCAATCGCTAGAAAATGCCTTTTCTTAAAATTCTCTTAGTGGTTCTTTTATTACTTTAATCCATAGAAACATATAAATCTTTAATTGATTCATTAATCTTAGGTGTAAAAGATTGCAACTTGAGATTTTCTACATCATGGGAAATTCTATCAATGCTTCTAGACATATCATCAGTCTTATTCAACTTTTCTTCTATCGTAGTATTGCAAACTTTTTGAGCATTGGTAAATTCGTTATGATAACTCTCAATATCAGAGGGGTTCGCATTATTATTGTAAGAAGAATTACCATATGAATTACCATAATTATTATAGGAATTTCCAGGAAAAGGCCTAGGATTACAATTACCTCTATAAGCATTATTATTAAAATTGTTACGCGTGATGAATTCATTTCTATGGAATCACTATTTTGCTCAATCAAATTAGAGAAACTCACATCATTAAGATCAATAGGAGCATTTTTACTAGCAACCAATTCATAAGAGCATCAACTTTTTCACTCAAAGTACTAATGTCTTCAACCGAATTAACCTTTTTTCTACTAGGTGCTCTTTTAATATGCCATTGTGAATAATTTGCCGTAATATTCTCTTGAAATTAGTAGATTCACCCAAAGTCAATTACATAAAAGTACCACCCGTGGCGAAATCTAAAAGATTTCTAGAGACAACATTCAATCCCACATAAAAAATTGTATGATCATCCAAAGATTTAAACCATGAATAGGACAATTTATTAGCATCAATTTCATTCTTTCCCTAGATTGTGCAACATGTTCATGCTCAGGTTGCTTAGAATTCATGATTTTAGTTCTAAGGGAAATAATTTTCGCGGGCGGAAAATATTTGGTAATAAAATCATCCTTGCTCTTATCCCAAGAATCGATACTATTGTGAGGCAAGAAAGAAAACCAACTTTTGCGCGATGCCGCAAGGAGAAAGGAAATAATTTCAAAATCACAATATCATTTTCCACATATTTTTTCTTATGCACATCACACATTTCTACAAATGTGTTTGGATGGGACGCGGCATCCTCATTAGGAGTACCGGAAAATTGATCTTTCATGACAATATTTAGCAAAGCGGCATTAATATCACAAGACTCTGCACTAGTGGCGGGAGGAGCAATCGGAGTTCTAATAAAATCATTGCTATTGGTATTGGAAAAATCACATAATTTGGTATTTTATAGAGTCATCATGACTATGCAAGCAAGATTGGAAGAAAATAAGAGATCTGACGAGAAAAGGGCAAAAGAAAAGCAGGGCGAATAAAACGACAAATTTTGTGAAGTGGGGGAGAGGAAAACGAGAGGCAAATGGAAAATAATGTAAATTGCAAGGAGATGAGATTTGTGATTAGGAACCTGATTGGTGTTGATGATGTCTCCCCGGCAACGGCGCCAGAAATTGGCAAGTTGACGGGAGACTACTTTCGGACCTCTTCCCCGGCAATGGCGCCATAAATTCCTTTGACGTGGCTGGAGACAACGTATGTATTTCCCCAAAGAGGAAGTTATGATGAAGCACAACTACTGTAAGTATTTCCCTCAGTTCTGAAATCAAGGTTATCAAACCAGTAGGAGAACCAAGAAACACGATGTCAACGGTACCTGCACACAAAGAACAAATACTTGCAACCCGACACATAAGAGAGGTTCTAAATCTCACCACGGTAAAAGATAGATTGGTTTGTATGAGATTGGATAAATAGATCGTGTAAGAACACAAAATAAAAGATGTAAATAAAAAGTGTAGCTAGGTATTTTTATGTTTGGAATAATAGATCTAGAAGAAAATCTGGAAAAAGATAGATCCGAAAGCAATATGTTAAAACATAGACCCGGGGCCGTAGGTTGCACTAGTGGCTTCTCTCATGAGTATACCACATGGTGGGTAAAACAATTACTGTTGGGAATTCATAGAAGATCAAATAATCATGATGATATCCAAGGCAATGATCATTATATAGGCATCATGTCGAAGATTAGTAGACCGAAACAAATCTGCATCTACTACTATTAGTCCACACATCGACCGCTATCCGGCATGCATGTAGTGTATTAAGTTCATGGAGAAAGGGAGTAATTCAATAAGAACGATGACATGATGTAGACAATATATATTCATGTAAGAATATACCCATCTTGTGGTCCTTAATAGCAATGATACATGCGTGCCTCGCTGCCCCTTCTTTCACTGGGAGAGGACACCGCAAGATCGAACCCATCACAAAGCACCTCTTCCCATGGCAAGAAAAATCGATCTATTTGGCTTAACTAAACGAAAGACTCGAAAAAGAAATTTGAGGCTATAAGTAATCCTGCATATAAGAGATCAAAGAAGACTCAAAGAATATTCATGGATAGAAACTAATCATGAACTCAAACTTCATAGGATACCAAAAAACACACCGCAAAAAGTCATTACATCAAAAAGTCATTGTATTGAGAATCTAAAGAGAGAGAGGAAGTCATCTAGCTACTGTCGATGGACTAGTAGGTTTATGGTGGACTACTCACGCATCATCGGAGAGGCACCCACGAAGACGATGCACCCCTCCTAGATGGTGTTAGATTGGATCTCGTGGTTCTGGAACTTGCGGCGGCTGGAAATGTGTTTCATCGACTCCCTAGAGGTTTTGGAATATTTGGGTATATATGGAGCTGATAGGCGGCGGAGAGGGGTCTCATGGAGTGCAGAACACACCAGGCCATCTCAGGGGCCTGTGGCACGCCCTAGTGTCTTGTGGCCTCCACGGGCCTCCTCGCAGGTGCTTCTTTGGCTCCCAATTGTCTTCTGGCCCAAAAAAATCTCCAAAAAGTTTTGCGGTGTTTGGGATTCATTTGGTAGTGATATTCTGCGAAGTAAAAAACAAGCAAAAAACACCAACTAGCACTTGGCACTATGTCAATAGGTTAGTCCCAAAAAATATTATAAAATTGCTATAAAATGATTGTAAAGCATCCAAGATTTGATAATATAACAACGTGGAACAATTAAAAATTGTAGATACATTGGAGACGTATCTCCCTACAGTGCATGGACACTCGAGGACATGCCAGAGGACATCAAAAGCTTTAGCATGCCGACCAAAGTCACGCTCTAGAGTGCGCAGCCGCGCTCCAGAGGGTTGACCTCTCGTGGCCAGCCACCTCGGGCCTCCCTCGCATGTCAGTCGAGGCCCCTCGGCGTCCATGACACACCACTTTGTCGGGGACCTCCTCTCCCCCTCTCTTGCACCCCTCTCCCACGCATGCCTAATGCCACCTCCCTCGACCAATCCCTAGCCTCACATGCGCGACATGTTTGCCTCACCCTGCACCTCCCTCTCTCTTTCCCGTGTCATTGGCAAGTCCCATGAGAACACCAGTCTAACTCCCTCTCCCTCCAACTGTTGCCAGCACCGTCACCGCGGAGCCTGAGCCCCTGCCGATAGTGCACCGGCACCCCCGACTATATAAAGCCACCCATCCTCCCTATTCCTCCCTTCGAGCCCCTACTACTCCCAATTGTCGGTGCACCAGGACTGGAGTACCTTGTGCCCCTGACTTCCACACAATAAGTAGTATAAGAACCCATAAACGTAAGAAGACAGAACCATCATTCAAGACCAGGACTCCAATAGAAGCAACCTATGCTGGCTAAGCAACACCAGCAAGGTCGATGCTATGGCCTCTAGCAGGCCTGAACAGTGCCAGTCACGTCCCTGGTACATGCTGAGGACCAAGGCACACACATCATTAGGAAGACCCGACAAGCCATCCCCAACAGGAGAGAGCCGATTGGCCACCGCTCCACGACATCGCACCGCCAGTCATTTGTCGATGCAGTGTCGAGCTCCTAGGTGACTAAGTGGCTCTCACTAAGCACGTGGTGACTCGCTGAAAGACACATTATGCCTCCTTGAGACCCGTCCAGAGGCGTGTCAAGATATGATGAAACAGTTAGCTAAAGCGGTGGTAAAAGCTTGACGGGAATGCATCCTAGCACGCCACCTAGACTAGCATTTATGTTATTTTGTCCTAAGTGCCAGAGTTAGGTATGATAGCACTGTTGGCTATCTAATCACTAGATAATGTCTGTTTTTCCACTGTGATTGCCTCTTGAGCTATAAAAGGACATTTGGATACTTGTACTCGCTTAGCAGCTCTCCCAAAGGCAACCCTTGCTAGGTCTCTACGATGTGCATGCTTCGTGTTCCTGCGATCTATCCACCAAAGCAGGAGTAGGGTTTTATGCTTCTCAGCGGCTCGAACCTGGGTAAAACACGAGCATCTCATCGTCGTGTTACCTCACTACCTCCGCTCTTTGTGCATGCGACCTCACCCCTGCCGAACCACAAAGGGGCCCGTGGCGCATCACACCCCAACATCTTTGGCACGCCAGGTAGGGGGCATCATTTATGCGAACTCGAGATCTCGAGTAGTGTGTCAATCTTCATCATCGTCTTCTTCCTCCATGGCTCCCAAGAACAAGCTTGTCATGACCATGCATCCCTCTGCTTTGAGTGCCCCTCACATGCAACTGCAGACGTCCTTTGCACCGCAACGACGATGAGTAAGGTGGGTGCTGTGGGCGATGCTACTAGCGCAGGCGGCGCCACTGTCATGTTCCCCACGGCCGAAGCTAGAGCGGGGAACGTTGGAGGAGCAACAGCAACAACATCCTGTCGAGCTCGGCCCTAGCACCGTTGGCGGAGAAAACGTCCAGTCTCCACCTCCTCGCCGCACTGGTGGCCGCGACCGCAACAACGGCGTCCAATCTCGGGCAAGCCGTGATCTTCCAGCTGCGCCTACCACGGGCACGACTACTAGGCGCGTGCCTCACCCAGAGCAAGACGGAGCGCCGAATGGGTTCATAAACCCACAAGCTGGACCTCCTCCATGTCTATCCGCCCTGTCGACCGGTGTGCGATGACAAGAACATAGCAATGCCCCTCTTGGTTCCACCAGGAGTCAAGTGACGCCGCAATCTACATCGCTATCCATGTCGGACATGGCAGCTGAAGCGATCGTGAGAGCCCAAGTTCTGCCAAACTTCCTACCGGCGGCTGACAAGATGGACGAGTGGAGAGCCACCATCTATATATAGTTTGATCGCCTTCGTCAAAGACAACAAATCGCAGCATGCGGACGGTGGCGGAGGCTCGTCTTGTTGGTCGCGTCAAGGCGGGAGAGCCAACGGTGCAATCCCCTCCGTGTCAACAGACCCACAGGTAGCCGTAGCAAGCTTCAGATGCTGACGAGCCTGATGAGGCATCTATGGCCTCTTCCGGACAGCACGGTGATCGGGACCAGCGGCGTGTCCTTGAAGACTGGCATAAGAAAGATGCGAGCATCACCAAAGAGCGACATCGGGAAGCACACCGTCAGTCTGACAGGCACAATGGCCCAGATATTGGTGACCACGGGCCCAGTGCTGGCGGGTACCGGCCTTATGAGGTTAGGTGCCCAGCCTTCACTCGTGATCTACGACATGTCCGCTGGCCATTGGCCGGAGGTTTCAAGCCTAAACTGATGGAGAAATACGATGGAAAGCTAAACCCAGTGGAATTCCTCGGCATCTGTAGGATAGCCGTTCAAGCCACCGGGGGAAGAGATGAGAAGGTGCTCAACAACTATTTCCCTTTGGAACTCAAGCCAAATATGAGACCGTGGCTGATGCACCTGCCAAAGAACTCTATTTCATCATGGGCTGACTTGTGCAATGAGTTTGTCGGCGCCTTCATAGGTGGCCACCAGCCAGGACAGCCCAGTGACCTGCAAGTACTTCTGCAAAAGTAGGGAGAAACCTTGCGGAAGTACATCCAGAGATCCAGTCAAGTACACTACAACATTCGAGAGATACACCCCGTAGCCATGATTATCGCGTTCCATTTGAACGTGCGCAATACGATGATGCTGGCCAAGATGAATGCTAGACTCCCCAAGACCATCAGTGTGTTGTACACATTGGCAGACAAGTGTGCTCATGCCAAGGAAGGAAGGTGACTCCCCGTAGAGGAGGCTGGCATTGAAGTCGACGATGACGATGCCCTTGGCCCAAAGGGAAAAAGCCGAAGGCGCAATAAGAAGTGTAAGGGAAAGGAAGTGTTGGCCGTTGAGAGCTCTGGTGATCTCACCGCTGGTAAGAAGTCCAAGGCCAAAGCCGCCAACAAGGGAGTTGTTACATGCATTGATTGTCAGGAGGACGCGATGGCAGAGAAAACCGGAAAGTCCGACGGGCCATAATGCCAATACCACACCAAAGGTCATGATTTACAAGAATGCAGCCAAGTTGAGCAACTTTCTGAGAAGCAGAATGCTGAATCTGAGAAGCGTGACAAGGAGAGAGGCCGGGATGGTGCTGCCGGGAAGGTCCATGGTGGTATAGGAGGCCTCCATGGCAAGGCCCCGCGGCAGAAGGAAAACCAAGCTAGACGTCGCGAGAAGAAAGAAGGACACGATATGAGTGATGATAAGATGATGAAGAAGATTCTAGTGATCGAGAATTCTAGAAGGAAACTAAAGCCATGTGTGTTGACGGGGGTGCGTCCTTGAATTCCACTCGTCGCCAGCTCAAGCAGTGGGCACGTGATGTTAAAGCAATAGAGCGAGAAGCAGAGTCCAGTAGACCACCCAAATGGTCCCGCATGCCTATCATCTTTGACGAAGAGGATCATCCTGACCATACCACTGCAGTCGGATGTTTCCCATTGTTGGTCTCCCCAACAATCCGCAACCTCAATGTAACTAAGATGTTAGGTGACAGAGGGGCGGGGTTGAACTTGATCTCCCCTAAGGTGGTTGAAAGGCTGCAGATCCCTGACGAAGAGCTCAAAGCTACGGGTACATTGATATGTCCATTTTGCATCATGATTTTATATTGATATTTATTGAATTTTGGGCTGGTATTACACATTTTGGTACAACACTTATGCCTTTTCTCTCTTATTTCACAAGGTTTACATGAAGAGGGAGAATGCCGGTAGCTGGAGTTCTGGACTAGGAAAGGAGAAAATCTGAGATACCTATTCTGCACAACTCCAAAAGTCCTGAAAACATACGGAGAATTATTTTGGAATATATAAAAAATATTGGGCGAAAGGAATACAACAGGGGTCCACTAGGCAGCCATAAGCCTGTCGGGCACGCCCTACCCTGCTGGGCGTGCCCCTAGGGCTTGTGGCCCACCTGGCGCCCTCCCATGCCCATCTTCTGCTATATTGAGGGTTTCATCCTAGAAAAATCATAACAAAGCTTTTGGGACGAAGCGCCGCCGTCTCAAGGCGGAACCTGGGTAGAACCAATCTAGAGCTCCAGCAGGGCGATCCTACCGGGGAAACTTCCCTCCGGGAGGGGGAATCGAAGCCATCGTCATCACCAACGATCCTCTCATCGAGAGGGGGTCAATATCCGTCAACATCACCATCAGCACCATCTCCTCTCCAAACCCTAGTTCATCCATTGTATCCGATCTTTGTCTCAAAACCTCGGATTGGTACCTGTGGGTTGCTAGTAGTGTTGATTACTCCTTGTAGTTGATGCTAGTTGGTTTACTTGGTGGAAGATCATATGTTCAGATCATGGATCATCATTAATACTCCTCTAATTATGAACATGAATATGCTTTGTGAGTAGTTACGTTTCTTCCTGAGGACATGGGATAAGTCTTGTTATAAGTAATCATGTGAATTTGGTATTCGTTCGATATTTTAATGAGATGTATGTTGTCTCTCCTCTAGTGGTGTTATGCGAACGTCGACTACATAACACTTCACCACTGTTTGGGCCTAGATGAAGGCATTGGGAAGTAATAAGTAGATGATGGGTTGCTAGAGTGACATAAGCTTAAACCCCTAGTTTATGTGTTGCTTCGTAAGGGGCTGATTTGGATCCACATGTTTTACGCTATGGTAAGATTTATCTTAATTCTTCTTTCGTAGTTGCGGATGCTTGCAGGAGGGGTTAATCATAAGTGGAAGGCTTGTCCAAGTAAGGGCAGCACCCAAGCACCGGTCCACTCACGTATCAAATTACCAAAGTAGTGAACACGAATCATATGAGCATGATGAAAACTATCTTGCATAAATTCCCATGTGTCCTCGGGAGCGCTTTGCTTTATATAAGAGTTTCTCCAGGCTTATCCTTTACTATAAAAAGGATTGGGCCACCTTGCTGCACCTTTGTTAGAATTGTTACTTGCTACTCGTTACGAATTATCTTATCACAAAACTATCTGTTACCTATATTTTCAGTGCTTGCAGAGAATACCTTACTGAGAACCGCTTGTCATTTCCTTCTACTCCTCGATGGGTTCGACACTCTTACTTATCGAAAGGACTACGATAGACCCCCTATACTTGTGGGCCATCAAGACTGTTTTCTGGCGCTGTTGCCGGGGAGTGAAGCGTCTGTGGTGAGTGGAACTTGATAAGGATAATTTTATATAGTGCACTAAAATTTACTGTCACTTGTTACTATGGAAAATAATTCTTTGAGGGGATTGTTTGGGGTATCTTCACCTCGAACGGAAACTCAAAGAGTTGTCCCTCACCCTACTGAACCTACTTAAAATATTTATTATGAAATTCCTTCGGGTATGATAGAAAAACTGCTAGCTAATCCTTACACGAGGGATGGAACACTACATCCTAATTTGCATCTAATGTATGTGGATGAAGTTTGTGGATCCTTTAAGCTTGCAGGTTTGCCCGAGGATGTTGTCAATAAGAAGGTCTTTCCATTATCTTTGAAGGAAAAGGCATTGGCATGGTACAGGCTATGTGATGATATTGGATCATGGAACTACAACCGACTGAAAATGGAATTTCATTAGAAGTTCTATCCTATGCATCTAGTTCATCATGATCGGAATTATATTTACAATTTTTGGCCTTGTGAAGGAGAAATAATCGTGCAAGCTTGGGGGAGGCTTAAGTCAATGTTATATTCATGCCCCAATCATGAGCTCTTGAGAGAAATTATTATTCAGAATTTTTATGCTCGGCTTTCTCTTAATGATCAATCCATGCTCGATACTTCTTGTGCTGGTTCTTTTATGAAGAATGATATTGAATCCAAATGGAATTCATTGGAAAGAATTAAACGCAACTCTGAAGATTGGAAACTCGTCGAAGGAAAGGAGTCAGGTGTGAACCTTAAGTTTTATTGTATGAAATCCTTCATAGACTCCGATGCTTTTCGTGAATTTAACACTAAATATGGACTTGACTCTGAGATAGTAGCTTCTTTCTGTGAATCTTTTGCTACTCATGTTGATCTCCCTAAGGAGAAGTGGTTTAAATATCATACTCCCATTGAAGTGAAAGTAGTTGAACCTATTAAAGTTGAAGAGAAAACTATTACTTATAATGTTGATCCTGTTATCCCTACTGCTAACATTGAGAAACCACCTTTCCTTGTTAGGATAAAAGAACATGCTAAAGCTTCAACTGTGGTTTGTAAGAGTTGTATTAGAACACCTACACCTCCTAAACAAATTAAAGTTGAACCTAGTATTGCTATGGTTAAGGATTTCTTGGTTGATAACATTGATGGGCATGTCATTCATTTCTGTGATGAAGCGGATAGAATTGCTAGACCTCATACTAAGCATAAACATAGACTAGTTGTTGGCGTGCCTGTTGTTTCTGTTAAAATAGGGGATCATTGTTATCATGTCTTGTGTGATATGGGTGCTAGTGTAAGTGCAATCCCCTATTCCTTATACAAAGAAATCATAAATGATATTGCACCAATTGAACTAGAGGAAATTGATGTTACTATTAAGCTTGCTAATAGAGACACCATTGCACCGATGGGTATTGTTAGAGATGTTGAAGTCTTGTGTGGGAAAAGAAAATATCCTACTGATTTTCTTGTTCTTGGTTCCCCACAAGATAATTTTTGTCCCATTATATTTGGCAGACCCTTCTTAAATACTGTTTATGCTAGGATTTATTGTGAGAAAGAAATAGTTACTGTGAGTTTTGGGGATGTTTCTCATGAGTTTAATTTCTCTAAATTTCATTGACAACCATATGACCAAGAATTTCCTAGTAAAGATGAAATTATTGGTCTCGCTTCTATTGCTGTGCCTCCTACTGATCCTTTAGATCAATCTTTGCTCGACCATGAAAATGACATGCATATGAATGAGAGGAACGAAATAGATGAAATTTTCTTTGAACACAACATACCAGTTAAAGTACTTGGGGATCCTCCTCCACCCAAGGGTTATCCCGTGTTTGAGCTCAAGCAGTTACCTGCTACATTGAAATATGCTTATCTTGATGAAAAGGAGATATATCTAGTGCTAACCTTTCAGAGCATGAAGAAAAGAGATTATTGAAAATTTTGAGGAAGCACCATGCTGCTATTGGTTATACTCTTGACGATCTTAAGGGAATTAGTCCCTCTCTATTTCAGCATAAAATTAATATGGAACTTGATGCCAAACGAGTTATTGATCAACAATGACGATTGAACCCTAAGCCGAAAGAAGTGGTAAGAAAAGAAATACCAAAGCTTCTGGAGGAAGGTATAATTTATCCTGTTGCTGATAGTAGATGGGTTAGTCCCGTCCATTGTGGCCCTAAGAAGGGAGGTATTACCGTTGTTCCTAATGATAAAAATGAATTGATCCCGCAAAGAATTGTTACAAGTTACAGAATGGTAATTGATTTTAGGAAATTAAATAAAGCTACTAAGAAATATCATTACCCTTTACCTTTTATTGATCAAATGCTAGAAAGATTATCCAAACATACTCATTTTTGCTTTCTAGATGGTTACTCTGGTTTCTCTCAAATAACTATATCAAGCCAGGATCAAGAAAAAAACCACTTTAACTTGCCCTTTCGATACCTTTGCTTATAGACCGATGCCTTTTGGTTTATGCAATGCACCTGCTACCTTTTCAAAGATGTATGATGGCTATATTCTCTCACTTTTGTGAAAAGATTCTTGAGGTTTTCATGGATGATTTTTCCGTTTACGAAACTTCATTTGATGATTATTTGAGAAACCTTGATTGAGTTTTGCAGAGATGTGAAGAAACTAATCTTGTCTTGAACTGGGAGAAATGCCACTTTATGGTTAATGAAGGTATTGTCTTGGGACACAAGATCTCCGAAAGAGGTATTAAAGTCGATAAAGCTAAGGTTGATGCCATTGAAAAAATGTCGTGCCCTACGGATATCAAAGGTATAAGAGGTTTTTTTAGTCATGTTGGTTTTTATAGGAGGTTTATCAGAGATTTCTCTAAGATTTCTAGGCCTCTCACAAATCTTTTGCAAAAATATGTCCCGTTTGTTTTTGATGATGAATGTGAGGAAGCATTTGAAATCCTTAAGAATGCTCTGATTACTGCACATGTTGTTCAACCACCGGACTGGAACCTACCCTTTGAAATTATGTGTGATGCTAGTGATTATGTTGTTGGTGCTGTTCTAGGACAAAGAGTCGATATAAATGTTATCCATTATGCTAGTAAAACTCTAGACAGTGCTCAAAGAAACTATGCTACTACTGAAAAAGAATTTTTAGCAGTCATGTTTGCTTGTGATAACTTTAGACCTTATATTGTTGATTCCAATGTAACTGTTCACATAGATCATGTTTCTATTAACTACCTTATGGAAAATAAATATGCTAAATCTAGACTTATCAGGTGGGTCCTTCTGCTATAAAAATTTGATTTGCATATCATTGATAGAGAGGGTGCTGATAACCCTGTGGCAGATAAGTTGTCTAGATTAGAATATGTTCTTGATGACCCACTACCTATTGATGATAGCTTTCCTGATGAACAATGCTCCATGGTATGACGATTATGCTGATTACATTGTTGCTAAGTCTATACCTCCTAGTTTCACATACCAACAAAAGAAAAAGTTCTTCTATGATTTGAGGCATTACTTTTGGGATGATCCACACCTTTATAAATAAGGAGTAGATGGAATTATTAGACATTGTGTTCCTGAGCACGAACATGAAAAGATCTTACGCAGGTGCCACTCTGAAGCTTACGGAGGACACCACGCTGGAGATAGAACTGCACATAAGTTACTACAATCTTGGTTTTATTGGCCTACTCTCTTCAAGGATGCTCGTAAGTTTGTCTTGTCTTGTGATGAATGTCAAAGAATTGGTAATATTAGTAGACGTCAGGAAATGCCTATGAATTATTCTCTTGTTATTGAACCATTTGATGTTTGGGGTTTTGATTATGTGCGGCCTTTTCCACATTCTAACGGGTATACTCATATTCTAGTTGCGGTTAATTATGTTACTAAGTGGGTAGAAGCTATTCCAAGTAATAGCGTTGATCATAACACTTCTATTAAAATGCTTAAAGAATTTATTTTCCCTTGATTTGGAGTCCCTAGATATTTGATGACTGATGGTGGTTCCCACTTTATTCATGGTGCTTCCCGTAAATTGCTCGCTAAATATGATGTTAACCATAGAATTGCGTCTCCTTATCATCCTCAGTCTAGTGGTCAAGTTAATTGAGTAATAGAGAAATTAAATTAATTTTGTAGAAGTCTGTTAATAGATCTAGGAAGATTTGGTCTAAGAAACTTGACGATGCGTTGTGGGCTTATAGAACTGCTTACAAAAAGCCTATGGGTATGTCTCCGTATAAGATGGTTTATGGTAAAATCTTGTCATATACCTCTAGAACTAGAATATAAAGCTTATTGGGAAATCAAATATCTCAATTATGATTTTAAAGTTGCTGGTGAGAAGAGGGTATTTGACATTAGCTCACTTGATGAATGGGGAACCCAAGCTTATGACAATGCCAAGTTGTTTAAGGAAAAGGTTAAGACATGGCATGATAAAAGGATACAAAAGCGTGAATTCAATGTAGGTGATCATGTCTTGCTATACAATTCTCGTTTATGATTTTTTGTAGGAAAACTTCTCTCTAAATAGGAAGGTCCTTACGTTATCGAGGAGGTATACCGTTCCAGTGCCATCAAGATTAACAACGCCGAGGGCACATACCCGAAGGTGGTGAATGGTCAAAGAATCAAACATTATATCTCAGGTACTCCCATAAATGTGGAAACGAACATCATCAATACCATAACTCTGGAGGAGTACATTAGGGAGACTTACTAGAACGTTTCAGACTCTGAAAAGGAATAGGTATGTCGTGCAGTAAGTAAAAAGAATCCTAAACTTTTTCAATGGAAGTTTTTATCTGTTTTGGAATATTTAAAAAATTAGGAAAATTTAAAGTAGTCCGAATAGTGCACGAGGAGGCGACAAGCCTGCAGGGTGCGCCCTACCCCCTTGGGTGTGCCCCTGGGGCTTGTGGCCACCTCTTGTGCCTTCCGAACTCCATTTTCTTGTGGCATACTCCCTCGGGTCAGTAAAAGTTCATTATATAATCTCCCGAGGGTTTTGACTCTCATATCATGACAATATCTCCTGTTTCTGTTTTAAGCTGTTTCTGTAGCAGTTTAGATAAACATGGAGTCCCCAAGTGTTTTGAAGGACAAATTATCCAAGAAGGTCATGAACCCCTACCTTGCGGAGGTGCTGCAACACCCTCAAACCATTGAGGTGCGTGAGGGGGTGCTGCACATCCGTGTTGTGGGGGGGCAAAGAAAACCGAAAGCATGGAGACAAGGCTCGAAGCAATGGAGCAGCAGGTCTTCAAGTGTCAAGGGATGGTGGAACGGGGACTCAATGCTAATCAAATGATGATTTCAGAGTTTACCCATAATCAAATGACGCCAAAGATGTTGTGGATCACATCTTAAAGCTTTACGAGAGAATCGATCACCTCCAAGCCCAGATCTATGACCTGCAAAACCAAAATTGTGAGTATGAATATAGATTTAAGAGAATAAGTATGGCTGCACATTTGAGGATTCTGGAGACTCGTTCATCCTTTTATGATGGTGAGCCTATGCCTTGGAAGATGGAAGAGAAGCTTCCAACCTCACCAACCACTCCAACATGACCACCTCCAAAGCAAGACAACTAAGCACATGGGTATGAGCACTCCCCTTGGGTTGTGCCAAGCCTGGGGGAGGTGCCCCGGTATCATATCACCATCTCATATTTTATTTTAATTTTATTTTTATCATCTTTCCTTAGTTCGATCCTTTTGGTTATATCTTGATCTAGTACAACAAACTTTCATGTGATCTAGTTTTGAGTCTTCGCTTTATCATTCCTCCTATGTAAGCAAGTCTGTGAGTTATATAATAAAAATTGCTTTTGTGTGAGGGATTTTGCTTGTTTGGCATGAACTTGATCTTGATAAAGATGAAGTAGAAAGAAGTATAGAATAAAAGCAAACAATACATATGACAATGTTATGGGGAGTGATGACTTCACATACAAGAAGTATGTCGGTTGAAACTTGTTGTGGGTTGACAAACATAGCTGTTGGTCATTGGGGAATTAGAAGGAAGTAATAAATAAAGAGAGGTTCACATATAAATATATTATCTTGGTCACCTTCTATGATTGTGAGCACTCATTAAAATAGTATATGTTAAGAAGTTGATGTCGGACAAGGAAGATAACATAATGGTTTATGTTTGCTTATTTCCGAATGGAAGTTATATTATTATGGATCCCTCAACATGTGTCACTTTCTTCCACCTAATGTTAGCCAAAACTTCCACACCAAGTAGAGATACTCTTGTGCATCCAAACACCCTTAAACCAGTTTTGCCATGAGAGTCCACCATACCTACCTAAGGACAGAATAAGATCCTTCAAATAAGTTGTCATCGGTGCAAGCAATAAAAAATGCTCACTAAAATATGTGTGATCTATTAATATGAGGAAAATAAAATTTATACGAACTCGTGATAGGGAAGAAATAAAAGCTACGGACTGCATAATAAAGTTCTCTATCAGAAGGGGCAATATAAAGTGACGTTCTTTTGCATTAAGAGATTGTGCATCCAACTATAAAAGCGCATGACAACCTCTGCTTCCCTCTACGAAGGGCCTATCTGTCACTTTTATTTTCTAGTTCTCACCTTTATGCAAGAGTCGTGGTGATTTCCATCACCTTCTCTATTTTCGCCTTTATGTTCTGGCAAGTGTCACGTGTTGGGGAATGATCTAGGCACATATATCCACTCGGAAGTGGACGAGCATGTGTCATTACTGTTGACATTACCCTTGAGGTAAATAGTTGGGAGGCAACACTATAAGCCCCTATCTTTCTCCGTGTCTGATTGAAACTTTGAACTCATAGGTACCTCATGTGTGTTATCCATTGTGAGAGACTAGAAGATGATTGATTATGTGGGTTTGCTTTACAAGCTCTTATACTGACTCTTTCATACGTTATGATAAATTGGAATTGCTTCAATGACTGAGATCATAGTTTGTTAGTTCTCAATAGAGTTCTTGATTCATACTTTGCCATCGTGAATGAATTGTTACTTTAGCATAAGAAATTATATGTCAATATATGTTCCTGTTCTAAAGATGATCATGATGCCTTCATATCTTTATTTTATTTTATTTTATTGACACCTCTATCTCTAAACATGTGGGCATATTTATCGATTTTGGCTTTCGCTTGAGGACAAGCGAGGTCTAAGCTTGGGGAAGTTGATACGTCCATTTTGCATCATGATTTTATATTGATATTTATTGCATTTTGGTCTCTTATTACACATTTTGGTACAACAATTATGTCGTTTCTCTCTTATTTTACAAGGTTTACATGAAGAGGGAGAATGCCAGTAGCTGGAGTTTTGGACTTGGAAAGGAGCAAATCTGAGATACCTATTATGCGCAACTCCAAAAGTCCTGAAAATCTATGGAGAATTTTGTTGGAATATATAAAAAAATATTGGGCGAAAGAAATACATCAGGGGACCCACCAGGCAGCCCCAAACCTGCTGGGTGTGCCCTACCCCCCGGGCGCGCCCCTGGGGCTTGTGGCCCACCTAGCAGCCCTCCGATACCCATCTTCTGCTATATTGAGGGTTTCGTCCTGGAAAAAATCACAAGAGAGCTTTCGGGAGGAAGTGCCGCCGCCTCGAGGCGGAACCTGGGCAGAACCAATTTAGAGCTCCGATAGGGCGATCCTGCCGGGGAAACTTCCCTCCGGGAGGGGGAAATCGAAGCCATAGTCATCACCAACGATCCCCTCATCGAGAGGGGGTTAATCTCCATCAACATCTTCATAGGAACCATCTCCTCTTGAAACCCTAGTTCATCTCTTGTATCCGATCTTTGTCTCAAAACCTCAGATTGGTACCTGTGGGTTGCTAGTAGTGTTGATTACTCCTTGTAGTTGATGCTAGTTGGTTTACTTGGTGGAAGATCATATGTTCAGATCCTTGATCATCATTAATACTCCTATGATTATGAACATGAATATTATTTGTTTGTAGTTACGTTTGTTCCCGAGGACATGGGGTAAGTCTTGTTATAAGTAATCATGTGAATTTGGTATTCGTTCGATATTTTGATGATATGTATGTTGTTTATCCTCTAGTGGTGTCATGTGAACGTCGAATACATAACACTTCACCCTTGTTTGGTCCTAGAGGAAGGCATTGGGAAGTAACAAGTAGATGATGGGTTGGTAGAGTGACAGAAGCTTAAACCCTACTTTATGCGTTGCTTCATAAGGGACTGATTTGGATCCACATGTTTCATGCTATGGTCAGATTTATCTTAATTCTTCTTTCATAGTTGCGGATGCTTGCGGGAGGGGTTAATCATAAGTTGGAGGCTTGTCCAAGTAAGGACAACACCCAAGCACCGCTCCACCCACATATGAAATTATCAAAGTAGCGAACGCGAACCATATGAGCATGATGAAAACTAGCTTGACATAAATTCCATGTGTCCTCGGGAGCGCTTTGCTTTATATAAGAGTTTGTCCAAGCTTGTACTATGCTAGAAAAAGGATTTGGACACCTTGCTGCACCTTTGTTACAATTGTTACTTGCTACTCGTTACGAATTATCTTATCACAAATCTACCTATTACCGATAATTTTAGTGATTGCCGAGAATACCTTACTGAGAACCGCTTGTCATGTCCTTCTGCTCCTCGTTGGGTTCGACACTCTTCCTTATCAAAAGGACTATGATAGATCCCCTATACTTTTGGGTCATCATACGTTCCAAGGAATCAACCCCGACAGGAGCCGACCCAAGGGAAAGATCACTCTGCCTGTGACGTTTGGCGGGGTGTTGAACTACCGGACTAAGAAGGTAGTCTTTGTGGTGGTCGAACTCCCTCTGCCTTACAATGGAATTATTGGTCGCCCAGCTCTTGAAAAATTCATGGTAGAATTCCACTATACTTACAAGACTTTGAAGATGTCAGGTCCCTTGGGAATTATCTTCATCCCATCTGATAAGAAAGATGCAGTTATATTGTGGACAAGATGTATCAAGACGAGGTAGCAGCTGAGGTCACGGAAACCCCAGCTTCCGCCAAGGAATCAAAGAAGGTGAAGAATTATAGTAGGGACGCGGGCAAGGACTCCGGCAAGTGCGCCCCTTTGGAGTGCACTGCACCCGTCGATGACCTGCCGGAGAGTTCCACTAGCAAAAGATCCAAGTTTACTTATCCTCTAACGAAGAAGATCCTGGTAGGGCAGGATGGCATTCGTGGTACGTTCACCATCAATGCCACCCTTAATCACAAATAGGAAAACGCGCTCATCTTCCTATAGGAGAATGTTTATGCGTTCCCAGGGAGGTAATTGAGCACCACCTTGTTGTCTTCCCACATGCCAGGCCCGTCAAGCATAAAGTCAAGAAGCAAGCCTTGGAGCGGCAACAGTTCATTGCCGAGAAATCAAGAAGCTCGAAGTAGTTGGTTTGGTCAGTGGAGTGTTGCATCCAACTTGGTTAGCCAACCCAGTAGTGGTGCGCAAGGCGAATGGGAAATGGAGGCTTTGCATAGATTTCACTAACTTGAACAAAGCATGGCTGAAGGACCCATTTCCCTTGCCGCACATCAATCAGATTGTTGATTACACTTCCAGGTGTGACTTACTTGCCTTCTTGGACACATACTCCAGGTACCACCAGATATTCATGGCCAAGGAAGATGAGGAAAAGACCGCATTCATAACTCTGTGCGGCACGTACTTCTTTATACGTATGCCCTTTGGGTTAAAGAGCGCTGGTTCCACCTTTGCAAGGGCCGTGCAGATTGGATTTCAACCTAAGTTGCACAAAATGTGGAAGATTACATGGATGACATAGTAGTTAAAACCAAAGATGAAGCAACTCTCATACAAGACTTTGAAGAAACTTTTATGAACTATCGCAAGATCAATTTGAAGCTCAACCCTAAGAAGTGTGTCTTTGGTGTCCCATCTTGTATTTGTGTCTTAATGGGGAATAGAAGCCAATCCCGACAAGATCAAGGTAATCAAGAAGATACAAGCACCCAAGTCCGTCAAGGATGTAACACAATTAGCCGGATGCTTTGCCGCGTTGAGTAGGTTCATCCCCAAATCCGTTGAACGAGCCCTTCCATTTTTCAATATTCTGAAGAAGGGCGGCTTGATCAAGTGGACCCCGAAAGCAGAAGCAGCATTGAAAGATCTGAAAGCTTAGCTTTCCTCGGTCCCACCTTGGTCGCGCCTAAACAACAAGAACCGTTGCTGCTATACTTGACAGCCACAAATCAAGTGGTTAGTGCAGCACTGGTGGCGTAGCAAGAAGTGGATGAAGATGCTGCCGATGCGACTGATGCTACCGGGGGAAAAACCAAAGCATTTATGGCAGGACCTGATACGAACCAACGGGAACCTCAGCAAGCAAGCATAGGCAGTTTCAAGGAAGTGGTGAAGAAGGAAGTGATGCAGCGACCAGTGTACTTTGTCAGCTCCTTGTTACAAGGGGCTTGGTCAAGGTACTCTGGAGTGCAAAAGTTGATCTTCGCCCTAATCATGGCCTCGAGGAAACTATGCCACTAATTCCAAGGCGACGAGATCACAGTTGTCACCCGCTTGTTGCTGCAGCGTATATTGAGGAACCCTAAATCGACTAGAAGGATAGTTGAGTGGGCGCTAGAGCTATCAAGTTTTGGTTTGAATTATGAGAGCACTTCCACAATTCAGAGCAGGGCATTGGCGGAGTTCATTGTAGAATGGAAGTCCATGCGAGACGAAGAGGTTCAGAGACAATTTTCCCTGACAAAGAAGCACCTAAGGAATTGATCGTGTACTTTGATGGTGCTTTCTCGCTTCAGGGCGCCAGAGTGGGCGTGTTCCTTGTCGCTCCCACCGGAGATCATCTCAAGTATGTGGTTCAAATGAACTTCCGCTGGGAGGAGGCCACCTACAACACCGCAGAATATGAGGGGATCCTTGCGGGACACAGAATTGTAGTGGAGCTGGGAATCAAGACGCTAATAATCCGAGGAGATTCTCAACTCATGTTGAAACAAGTCAACAAAGAATATCAGAGTCCTCTAATGGAAGCATGCGTGGAAGAAGCGAGGAAGTTGGAGGAGCGCTCTGATGGATTACAAGCAGAGGTTCTGCCACATGCAGAAAACAACATCGTTGATCATCTATCAAAGTGCGCCACGCGAAGCGTCCTGTGGAATGAGGAACTTTTGTCCTCCACCACATTCAGCCATCAGTATCCCCGTCAGCAATGACCAAGAAAAGGAGAAAATTGAATTCCAGCAAGCATTTCCCGGCAGAGCTTCCTCAAGGCACTGGTAGAGAGGCTACCGGGGGCAGTCCCATTTCTGTTGGTGAGCAGCTCCCACCTTCAGAAACCCAGGTTCTTGTGGTTGAGGTAAGCGCTCCCATGAACAAGGAGATTCCTTTAGTCTTGGTTGTCGAGCCACAGGATCCAGCTTGGGCACAACATATAGTCCACTTCCTTCAAATAGGAGAAGTTCCCGAAGAGCAAGGAGAAGCTGAAAAAGTTGCCTGTCAGTCAAGTATGTACTAGTTTTTCGATGACACCCTATACATAAACAGACTAAACGATGAGAAATTGAGGTGCATTTGCCGGAAAGATGGAATGAGGCTATTGGGAGAGATTCACAGATGCGTATGTGTGTCAAATATTGGATCAAGGGCCCTTGCCGGAAAACCCTTTCGGTAGGGTTTCTATTGGCACACTTCCCTCCATGATGCAGCTGAGCTAGTCACCAAGTGTGAAGTCTACTAGTTCCATTCCAAGAACATCCACAAACCAGCACAAGCTCTCTAGATAACCCTTTATCCTATCCATTCTCGGTCTGGGGGCTCGACATTTTGGGCCCATTTCCCCACGATGTCGACAAGTTTACAAAGTGGCCTGTGGTGGAACCAGTGAGGAACGTGACTGTGCAATAAGTTGTCAAGTTCATGAAAGGACTAGTGTGCCATTTTTGAGTGCCCAATAGGGTGATCACCGATAACGGCAGGAAGTGCATGAGCCACTCCATCATGCAATACATCCAAAGCCTTGGAAGCAAGGTCTCCTTCGCCTCTGTTGCCCACCCAAGATGCAATGGGCAAGCCGAGAGGATGAATGTTGAAGTGTTGCGAGGACTCAAGACAAGAACTTTTGATAGACTGCCAAGAAACGGTAAACATTGGATAGATGAGCTACTGATGGTTGTTTGGTCCCTCCGAACGAGACAAAATCAAGCTCCCGGCCACACGCCGTTCTCGCTAGTGTATGGGACGGAAGCAGTTCTCCCCATGGAACTCATATATGGGTCACCTCGAGTACTTGCCTATGATGAAGTAGAGCAAGAGAAGCTATAGCATGACGATGCCATGCTCCTTGAGGAAGATCGTCTCCGGGTCACAGTGCGTGTTGCACGCTACCAGCAAGCACTGTGCTGCTATCATAGCCGTAGGGTCTGTCGGATTTCGGGCTCCGCAAAACCCTTGAGGTTCGAACAGAGGGGTGTGTGCACAGATCCCCTGCAGCTTATCCCTACCTATCTCACTACACGATGGCTACTATGACAAACTCGCATGATGACGAGGAAGAAGATGGACTCGGTGGTTTACCCAGGTTCGGGTCGCTGGGAAGCGTAATACCCTACTCCTACTTTGGTGGATTGCCTCTCAAGGAGGTGAGGTGGATGAACTAGTATAGTGGTTTCGAGCCTCCCGAGGGAGCTCTAGTGGTGTTCTTGGCTCTCTTCTTGGTCTTGTGGTTCCTCAAGTGGTTATGTCAGTATCCCCCTCTATGGTACGACCTACGCTCTATATGTAGCAAAGGCCCAGGTCCTCTTCCCGTATCACGATGGTGGGAAGGGATCCCACAACAGCAAAATTTGAAGGGGGACACGAGTGCATCCGCGCCCTGTCCAAAGGTGGTCTTCACCTGCAATGTAGCTGTTGATGATGTAGTGGTGGGCTCGGCGATGACATCTGCCCTACGGGGCTTGTGGTCGTGCCCTTGTTGCATTGGAATGTAAACCTTTGGGTGGTGCTTCGGGAACCCGCCTACATCCTTCCTCCCTTAGCACGAAAGGGGAAACTGCACCGCCTGGCACGCTGGCACCCGCATGTCCTTCCTTGCGTCATATTTCACTCGTGAGGACGAGTTCTGCATAGAGATCTCCACTGCTCCGGAGGGGGCCTAATGAGGCCCATCCTTGCTGGTTTTGGTGTCGTTCTTCCTCACGAGCCTGGGGTCCTCGTGAGGGCCTTGCCTTGAGTGAAGCCAAGCCAGGCCGTGTTTGGTTGGCAAGGTGGGCCAGGCCTTGGGCCACAAGCAGGTGGGTCTGGGTACCCCCATTCCTAGAATGCTGAGAGTAGCCCCTGGGACCAAGGCGCACTCAAGTTGGCTTATAAGGAAGTGGTCAAAGGTGACCTGAAGTGCCACGGGCCCCAATTACGTGTGGTCCAGGCTTAACACACGGTAGATTTCGAGGGGTCATGGCATCGCTCTTTTCACGCCAGCTCAGCCGTCGTCAGGTCTGTAAAATTCCCTGGTGCACACCACCAAGCCACCTTTGTTCCCCGTCGATCCCGCTATGTGTTTTTCCCTCTTATGCAACTCTCGCCCTTTCTGCCAAATCCTTGCGAGCGCTGCCCCGCTCCCTTGCCAAGGTTTCAAAGAAGGGAGAGGGCGGAGGCCTGAGGGCGCTGACTAAAGCTTTGATGCCTATGCCCGTGCTAGGCCGGTCTTCGGTGGTGAACTTGGAGGGGTTGGAGAAGGTTTAGCTAATGGTTGCCGCTGGCTCCAACGAATGGCAGGCGACCAAGATCTTGCCAAGCTCATAGCCCCTAGGTGAGCTTGCGGCCTCCGCCATCCCCCTCCATATCCATGCCCTTCTCTCGGGCGTGCTGCCACCGTTCTCGGACTTCCTCTCCACCATTATTTTGCACTATCGGATCCACGTGCTCCACCTTGACCCTGGCTCCTTTGTCCTTCTCTCAGCCTTTCCTGTGCCAGGCCTTCGTGCGTGTCTTCCCCTCTGTGGCTATTGTGCAACTTCTTCTCCCTCGAGTTGGTCTCGAGGGAACAGTGCTCTGGGTACGTGTCCCTGAGAGCAGCTGATGTACCAGCCGGAGAGGCCCTTGATGCCGGACTTTCCCCAGAGGCAGAGGGGTTCTGGCAGTAGTGGGTGTACGTCAATGCAGCTGAGGCCAGCCCCTGTTTCAACCCCCGCTGTCCCCCGCGGCGCTGCACCATGGATGGATGCACGAGGATCTTGCCGACCTGCGGTGCACGCGGGATCTAGCCAGGCTGGCAAGGCTGAAGGAGGCAGGCGTGATGATGGTGATGGTAGTGCGGGAGTTTGTACACCGACGAATCGCCACTGTTCAGCGCCATTCCCACCCAATGTGGGCCTTAACAGGTCCCCGTGATCCCATGAGGATCCAATTCCCGTCTCTTTCTCCCGATGTTTTGCGCAAGCTGCTCTGCCGCCTGACCAGTGGTGAGCCCGGCAAGCTCCCTCATGTCGGCCTCACCTTGTATAACTACAAGGACCGGGAAGCCCTTGTCCTGAAGATGCCATGTTTTGACGAGTGGGTGTTTATTCCTCCTGAGGGGTCTCATCCTTAGGGTTTCCCCATCTTGGGGGGCCAGACCCCCAGGGGCCCTGAGGACACTGCTCTTCCTGTGGTCGAGATGGGGCGCCCTTCTCCGCCTGCTTCCTCGGTTCCCACCTCGGGTCAGCCCGGGATCGAGGGTTACACCCTGTCGACAATAAGGGTCACCGCCTCTGCTCCTGGGCATATGATATTAACATGTCCTCCCCCAGCCTCTACTCCAGCCGGAAGAGGAAAGCGCCCAGGGGTGGCCGCTCCTCGGCACCTTCGGCGCAGGTGAAGAGGAAGTGGATCGCCATGGATGAGTAAGTGCCTGCATCCCCTTGACCTCCTCTTCGGGGCCCTCCTTTTGAGCTTGTGTTTCGTTGGAGCCGAGTCAATGCCGCCTGCTTCCACGGTCGCCGAGTTTCCTGCGGCCAAGCCTAGTCATCCATGAGGGGGGCTAGAGGATGAGCCCCCTGTGATCTTCTTTGCCCGCGGTCTTCAGATCCCCGGGATGGGGCAGCGCACCTCATTGGTGCCCTTTCCCGGTGAGACGCCACGCAGTGACCTTGGGCCCCCTTCACTTGATAACATGGGGTCCCAAGAGGTGCCTCGTCCTTTCGGTGCGGTTACAAGGGAGCCCCCATGTCACAACCATAGAATACTGCTCGTAATTAGTGCATTGGCATTCATGTCATCATGTTCCTTTTCCTGGAAACTTGAAATGGGGATGATCAAACCCTAGCACTTCATTGAGTAAACAAGTTCTAACAATTGAATTTTTCAATGAATCCAAAATGCTCTTCAGAAATGTTCCCCCTCTCTCATAAATGTTGACACAAACATACATGAGGTGTTGCACAATTAACCAAGCCATTTCACATTATAAATAAGCTAGCAAGGTTACTAAAAAAGCCAAAAATGACTATAAATAAATCAAGTGCTCCAAAATTTCTTAAAACTCTTGAGGGCTCTAGGACTAATCCAAACAATGCCCATAAATAATTTCAGGAATTTTTCAAATGATTTAGTATTCTTACTAAGTCAAAACAGATATGAATTAATTAGAAAATAAAAAAAAATAAAGAAATAGGAAAGAAACCTTACCTGGGCCTAGGAAGAAGCCGGCCCAGACCACCAGGGGCGAACCGGTCTTCTTCCACCTCCGGCCAGTAGGACGTCGGGCGCATGTTCGCTGCACGCGGAACCACCTCCTGCTCATGTGCCTGCCTGGGTGGATGGATAGGCTGCTGGGAGCCATCCGGATCGGTCTCTTCCCCTCATTCCTCTCCCCCTTGCCTCCCTCTTGCTTATTCCGTCATGGGCGAGAGCGCTGGTCCCCGGCATTCACTGTTGCCACGCCCTCCAGCCCCATCTCACCTAGCCGACATGCCTAGCGCTCCGCCTCGTCTCCCTAAAGCCCCTCGTCGACGCACGCCAGCTCAGACGCCCTCCATCGCCTATATGTCGTCGTCTTCAACCTTCGGCATCGCCAAAATATCGTTGTCAATTCGCTTCTTCTAGTGCATCCCCGAGCCACGTGACTGTCCCGTTCGACTCGCGGTGAGCTACCAAAGCGAACCCCTCTTCTCCCTTGCTTGTTATCGTACTCGAGACCCTGCCTCCAAGTGGCCGAGCCGCCGTCCGCCATTGCCGTTGCTCCCATAGCCCTCAAGCTCCTCTCACCTATCTGCGCTTCCCATCGCGCTCTTGGACTCCCAGGAGCCTAAACACCCTACTAGATCGCCGCGCCCCGCTCTGTGTCATCGGCCACTATGAGCCCGAGCTCCGGCCGCCGCCGCGAGCTTGATGCCGACGAGCATAGCACGCCTTTGGCACCCCTGGTTGTCCCAATCAACGCGGAAGACCCTCAGGGGCACGCAGGTGTCCTCTGTCGCTCGAAAGGTCATCAAAGAGAACGTCTCGATCATCATCACCGCGTTTGGACGTTGCCGGCATTCAGTCGCCGGCCAGATGAGGTGGCGAGGCCATTATCTACTAATGGCCTGATTGGTGAGCCCCTAGGAGTATGACCAGTGGTACCCGTCTGCTAATTAACCCCGGGTTAATGTTCTGATTAAATTTGGCTAAGTCAAGTGGACACACCAATCAGCTTTGACCTACTAACGTGGTTGTTGACCGGACCCACCAGTCCGTGACTAAGCTGGGTGTCCTGTTGACTACAGAGTCAGCAGTTGACTAACCCCACATGTCATGGACTGTGGCTGGTTGATGATGCAATGATGACCTCATCACCGAGGCAATAAATTGATTTTTGGATTTTACATAAATCTACAATAATTTATCTATTTTTAGAAAATTAGCTAAAGTTTTAAAAATAATAGAAATTCCACTATAACGCCAACGAAAATAATTTATATATGAAAAATGATCAGAAAAATCCGATGAATCTGTTTATGACATGTTTATGCATGTTTAAGCAAGTTAGCACCACCAACTAGGACATTTCATGATTAGGCTAAATTTGATAAATAGTTTGGAGTTGGAATTTGATGCCTATTTGAACTCCACTTCAATTAATATGGCTAAATATTGTACTAGGTGAATTCAGAACCTTAACATGCCATATAATACATCATGTTTGTTGCATTGCATTTAATGTGTTCTTTCTAGTTTTGTCGGTGTTTGTTCCTTGTCGGTAGACGATGGTTCCAACATTGTGATCGTTGACACTGATGAGAAGAAATAATATCTTCAGAATTGTCAGGCAAGCAACCCCCCTTGAGCATACTGATATAAACCCACTCTCTCGCTCCTGCTCTCTTTTATTGCATTAGGACAATCATGATTCAACTGTTACATGTTCTCGGTAGTTGAACCCATTCCTTTGCATCACCTATCTTTGCCACAGTAAATAGTTGAAACCACTTAGCATGAGTACCAACTTCTTGAGCCTTATTGTGCTTAGTCATCCATGCTTGCCTTATGGTGCGTGCTATGCTTAGAGTCGTGTCGGGTCTGATCTATCTGGGTGATAAATCGGAATGGGGGTGTTCATGTCCTATTGTGTGAGAGCTAAGTGTGTGAACATAATTTGGAAAAGGTAGCGATGAGAGGCCATGTAGGAGTACATGGCGGGTTGTCTCATTGGCACCGTCCTTAGTAACTGACTTCTCTGTACATTAGCCAAGACAAGATACTATCGCACATTGGGACCCTTAATTGATCCTCTCGTCTTATTAATCACATTGATCTCTCATAGGAGTTGCAACTAGTTTCTGGTATTTGTAGGATGTGCTGGCGGCCGTGCATAACACTGACCGGAAGGGTAGGCTGCGGCGCAGTAGATGCATTGTGGCCCGGTGTACCAAGCGTAGTACCATCCATCGAGGTGGGCTTGGGAACCTTGTACACATCGTTTGGGGCCATAATGGAAACTTACGCCGGACTTCCTTGCGGGTTCAGTCTCAAATAGGCGATAAACCTGGACTAGGATCTTGTGTGATTGACGATCATAATGCTTCCGCTTGAAGGTTGCCGAGATGCATGAGGTGCATATGGTGATAAGTGGCGAGAGCATGTGTGAATAAGTATACCCCTGCAGGGTGCTTTAATCTTTTCGAATAGCCGCGTCCTCAAATATGGACTACTTGGATTGCTTATGTGGTACATAGACAAGTGAAATGTATATCCTAAAATGCGCAAGATAACCGTGAGTGCTATGGATGGCCTTCTCTTCGAGAGACAAGAGTGGATCCATAGTGGTGTATTGATTTGGTGAATATGTGGAATCATGTGCGCTATCCCACGTAAAAGACACTACTTTGTAGTCGTAGTATACGTTAGCCAATATTCAAAGCTGGCTTGCTGCAATAAACTCCACAATCCCCTTCATTGATATTGATGCATATGTAGTTAGTGCTTATGAAAGTGTTGATGATTACCTTTGTACTCATATTTGCTTAATTTATGTTTTTGCAAAGGAGATGTCAGTCTCATTAGTGATTCTTACACTACAAGAATACCCCCTATAAAGCAACAATCATTCTACAACGATTTAACTATATGTTGTAAAATTTCGAATAGATTCGCATATGAGCGTTGTAGAATATGCGTTGCAGATTTACAACTCATGACCCTATCATGATTATTTTATTTATTAAACAGAGGAAATGAGAGAGAGAGAGACGCGTGCAACACATCCCACGACTCTCCTCATCTTTCCCAAATTGCCGCCACCAATGTCTCATCTCCCTCCTCCAACTCGCTCCGTCTCCCCGTCCCTCCTCCCTCTTCCCACCTTGCAGCTCCTGAGGCTACCGGATCCACCACATCCCCACCCAACCATGCCGCTCTCTTCAAGCGGCTCCTCGCCGTGCTACCTATGGTTGCAGATTTAGGCGATGTCCGACGAACCCCGCCCCCACGAAGCACAACCTGAGGTCCCTCCGCTCTACGGTACCCTCCCATCCAGCTAGATCAAATGCTCGTCGCCAACAAAGACCACCCACGAGACACTCCCCTGGCTAGGGTTTCGGATATCGGTTCCAGCACCGGTGGCCATGTCGTCCTCGTCTCATGCGGTGATTGCATCCCCTCCCCTGGCTTTGTCCTCTCTCTCTCCCTTCTCTAACCTATGCTCTCCACTTCTCGTGTAAACGTGCAGGGAGGAACGGCCATTGGACAACCATGTTGTTTCTCTGGATGAAGCAGCCATGAGCTTCCTCCTCTTGCTTCAGGTGAGTTGTTCCACTCCTCCCCTCTACTCTGGTTCATGGCATATAAGGAGACTTTGTGGTTCTGGTGGTGTTAGGATTTTCTACTGCTTGAGATCAAGTGCCTCCTCGTTGAGCTCAATTTGATTTTGTTGTGCTACCAAAGTGTCAAAGCAGAGGACAAACACATGCTGGACTGAGTCCCGATGCGTTGAGGCTGGGAAGGATAGCATGGCCTGCAACCATGGCAAAACACCCTTGCAAGCAGTAGTGTCTAGAAATCAACCCCTAGCTAGCTTCATATTCTTTCTAGGGGTAACAATATTGTAGGGAATGGTTCTCTTTCAAGTAAGAAATTCTGAAGCCCAACTATCTCTTGGAGCAGCAACCATTGTGTTTCAGGCAATTAGTACAAAAAAACCTAGGTCTAGTTAAAGATCATGTTGGGGTCTAATCAATACAGTATATATCTCCAATGCCTTAATCGTTTACTTTTCCAATCTTAGTATTCTTCTGTTTCAGGTTTTGACCATGGCTAACATATATTATTTTAGGATATTTACTAAATCAATCTGACGATGTTTCATGTGGCAGCAGAGGTGTAGCAATGACAGTTTGGAGCAGATAATAGGCGTTGCGGGCGTCTTCGGCGGTAAGGCTGACGAGTGAAGGAAATGGTGGTGTGGCGAGTATGTTTTATTCTCCATCCTTTAAGCTCATATAATTAGAAAGAAGTAGGCAATCGACTTGATCACTATTGTTTTATCAAGAAAAAGATATGTCTTGTACGTATGTATTGCTGAGTACTCCTCCTGACTCGATTGTGTTGTAGGGAGTGAAATCATCCAGTTGGGGTGCTCTCCAGCTCTGATCGCCTCCAGCAGCACCACATAGTCAAAGTTCCAAACAGTAGTGCTGCATTGCTGCCTCCAGCCAACCATTTCACTTTGATGTTTATAGGTGGCTTAACATAATCATTGGATGTGTTTACTATGTAGAAGATTTGAGTGATGTACATGTTTATTTAAGAAAATATTTCTTAATGAATGTTTATATAAGACAAATATTCATGTACATTAGCGGTAGTTTTTTTGGTTAACTAGAAAGTGTGGTTTCCTTTTTTTCACCGAACTCACTAAAGCATGCGATCCATTTGGGGTTCCTAGACAACTAATTTTAGGGGCACACAAGATTTAGACTCATGCTATGTAATTAAAGGAAATCACAATATTGACTAATATCCTCTGTATATTTACGTGTAAATTATAATTTGGAAAGTTTATTCACAACAATGGTAAAAAGTATGTATAAATGCCTTTACTAAAATATATTTATTTCAGCCACATGGAAGCTAACACAGTATCACATGTAATATTTCTCAAATAGTTAAAAGTATGCTTCTTTTAAAATTTATAGTTCTAATCATGTCTTACATACAAACGTTCTAGTTACACATGGCAAACTAAAATAGTCTAGCCCGTGCAGACAGGTTGATGACTAGTCTAACTAACTCGGGGATATATTCATTGAGCCTGATGTAAAGTTGCCAAGATAGTAACTAGGACACATAGAATGGGTGGAATATAGCTTGCTCTTCTTTATTTAAGTACATGGAACTTTGTGAAGCTTTACATGTGTTGCATTGTTCTAGAGATGAATGAGACACGTGTAACCTTTTTCCCTTGGTTTTACAGCTACGCACACCAACTTGATGTAGGGGGCGCCATGGAGCAAGTCATGGATGATGCCATGGAAGGTATACACTCTCCCTCTCCCTATTGTACTACTACTCGTTTTTTGTCCACAACTGGTGAGAAATCTGTTGGTTCACACAAAACAGTTTAACCGTTGGTGTATAGAATTAGGAATGGATCTCTAGGCTGGTGATGACCATGTAACTTCATTTGAGTGGATTTGGAGATGTAGGTTTGTTCCAAAGCATGGTCATGAGAACATGTGGGTTTGTCCATTTCCCATTGGATGACTGAAACCAACTAGAGCACCTATAGGTTCAGTTTGCTAATTAAATGGAGAAGAAAAGGGAAATAGTATTATCACTCACATTTCCCTTGAAAGCACAACAACATTTAGGCTACTCTCCATACAATGTTATTCATCCATTTTGTTCTGCAGGCGATGTCACAAATCATGGTGTCTTGATTAGTCATCAATGATAACTAACACACATGCGAGTATCTTTACATAATCATAACAGGGACGTAGCTCTTGCTACTGTTCTAAGTTATGATCCTAAATTTAAACTTGAGGGTTATGAAATTACAAATGTGTTTTGGACAATGTAATATAGCACTTGCGAAAACTTAAGATTTGGTACAAATTCAAAAAACTGCAATACTATTGATAATGCAAAAAACACAAAGATTGCCTGACCTTGAACCTTTGCACGTGTCTAATATCCTTCCTTTATCACTACTCGCATCATGTCAATGCATTGTGTGTTAACAATTCATTTTATTATTTTCTTTGTAGATTGAAAATATATATGGATGATTATATGAGTGAGCAACAAGTATACTACAATGATGGTGATGGTGATGATGCTGATGATATTCTGATTCATGATGATGATGATGTTGGATCCTTTCAGTTTTAGCTAAGTTGTGAGATGTTCCTATTGGATGGTTTTCCTCGGTTAGTTTTAGTTAAGTTGTAGGGATGTTGAACGGATGCTTTCTCAAGAAAATATTAGATTATGTGTCCCATTTGGGTGATGTTCCTCCTAGAATATCCATTATTGTAATCCAACGGGTTTTATCCAATATATGATTCATTCCTCTTGTGAGTATATTATCTTTTTCCTCGCTTGATATACATAACTATCATCATAATGTCGAACATTAATTTCATTGTTGGCAATATATAATATTATTCATATTAAATGTGCACCAACACCGGAAGCCTTACAATTTCTCTGTTGTCTAGCAATCAAACTAACAATCAGATTTGGATTCCTGTGCATTACGCACCAACGTATAAAAGTGTTGTAAAAAGTTGATTCTATGTGTTGTACTCTTGCAACGGTCCCCTTTACCAATGGCAGTATAAGCGTTGCACTATGTGCTAGCAACGCTGGATAAGGCAACGCATCCCAATTCATTGGTTAAGACCTTCACAACGCATATATGGTCTTTTAGATACGGAAAAAAGCGTTGCTATAGGTGGGGTAATGTTGTAGTGTTATGACGTGAAGTACGATGTTGACAAGATTACTTTGGGATTCCCAAATAGAGGTCTGGCTCCTATGGTAGGTTCGTTGTAGTTTTTAGGGTCCTCCGGCCACTTTTAGTAGATGTCTATACCCAGACATGTTTTGCTTCCGCTTGTTGCTTGTATGACTTGAGTGTTGGGTCATCTCACCCCTGTTTGTATTATCACACTATGTTGGCTCTTATGAGTCATTAATGAATACTTGAGTCATAGAGTTATGTTGTGATGCCATGTTGTATCTACGCATATCATGCTTATTGGGTCATATCTAGGATGCCATGTGGTGTCCAGTGCCTCGTCCATATCTAGGATTGGGTCAAAGTAGTTGTATTCTCCAGATCAAAATTCCAATCCAGCTTTTGTTCTGTTTGACCTCAAAGTATTACCCCCTGTAAGTCAGGATTGTCATGAGAATTGCACCACCTCTTATGACTTACTGGTATAGTGATATTTTTCTCCATCATCATTCATTACCCAGTTTCTGTGTTGTTGTAACCAAAATGCCGACAAGTGAATCGTGATGTCTGAAATCAATCCCCCTACCAAATTTCTTGCTTTGTAATTAGTGGGCAATAATCTCATTCTTAGCATGTTGGTCATTGAATCACCACTCGAAAGATTGATCGTGCTACCTACTCCATTTTCTATGGTGCACTTTTTGATCAATGAGTTAGGATGGTGTCAATCCTTCACTCATCTGATCATATCATCTTCCCTTGAAAAGCGAGATTGTTCTCGAGCTTAATAACATTTCGATGGTTCATGATTTTCCGAATATCTTCTCGGAAGCATTAGCAGGTTGTTCAGTGACCGTTATGTTGAGTTTGTGATCAAGTTGGTTTCCTTATAAACCACCCCTTCCCCAAGACTCTGTGTTGGATACTGTGAGCTAGTTGGTTAAGCTAAACAACAACTTGGAGACTTGGAAGATAAATGCTTCGCCCGACTTAGTTCCTTTCAAAGGGATATCTCCATATGTGTGTGTGTCGAAGAAAGATGATACCTTCCTCGGTTGACCCTTGTGATCAACTGATGCATCTATTGTCTTATTCAATCTCTCATTTGAGTGTGGGCTATCGTCAAATCAAAATCAGAACCAAAGATTTTCCTAATGTTGTTTTTACTCGTGGATGTATCCTCGAGCATACACCGTTATATCTTTTGGTCTGCCAAGGCTATCACCTTGTTCTCATAGTTGTGGAATTCCATCTAGATGGACACCTTGATGAATTGTTGTTGAGCCCATCGACAAGATTTTTCATGTGTTCCATGACTGACGATGAACATTAAGCTAGTATTGGAAACTTTTGTAGGCAATATCTTCATGTTCCATACATAAAGTATATATTGGTGTCAGATGTGACTTACTCCTAGTTCACGTACATATGGTGCAAGTTGCCGTCGTGAATTTGAGAAAGGTCGTTTTGTTTCTCTTGGAATCAACCCAAGTAAGTCATGCCCGTGCGAAGTATTCTATGGATTGATAGACTGATCATCTTCATTCTGTATGCAATCCCTAGCACACCAAGCCACTGATTTATTTGTTTAAAGAAAAAAAGTTCCTTCTTAAGATCTAATCCAGACTTATGTAAGGACTTTGCTACCTCCAATGACGGTTCCCACCCAGATTTCGGTAGCGTTTTGTTGTAAGAAATCCATGTGGTCACAATTGTCTTGGATAGTTTGTTCAGATGTATCCTACAATCCATCTCATGTTTTGGAGTTCGCTTCCGTAGTTCATTTCCCGAGAATCTCGCAACATCATCTCATCGATTTGTGTTGCAATCTTTCCTTTTAGATATGCTGAGTCTAAAACATCCTATCACCAACCAGTTCTGAATCTCAGGCAGATATGATGGTTGGAACATTTCCCAAGAATTATGATATTGGTCTTTGTGTAACCCAGTAAGGTGATGTATGGCTAACACACCTAGTTGGAAGATTTATTATTATAATATATTATATCAGCAACATTAGCCACTTCACCATTCGGACTTCATAAGACATGTTCTAGAAGTTGTTCCTCATGCACCCCTTTGATGCCCCGAAGTCCGACCTTTACTTGATGATCTAGTCGTAACACCTGACCTATAATTGGGTTACGCTAGAAGATCAAGGAGAACATTAGAAGCAGATTGCTAAATGGCTCTTGGTCGATCCTCCAGATTTTGTTTCATTGGCATAGCTAAGGTGAAATTTGAGAAAGTATTGTCTTCCTTTGCATCTGCATCCTCCATCACTATTCATCATGGTAGTATGATGTGTCACCAAGATCTTGGCATGGGTGTTGGTACAACTTTCATGAATATGGAAATGCTCAATTTCTTGAGAGAATACTCAGACACTGGGTTATATACTTGATATCAATTGGAATGTGCCTTCCGTTACCATGTTGATTTATAACTCTAGTTTTCCTCTTCGATCTAAGTATGCCATTCTTATGAATTCCTTCAACGATCGTCGTGAATTGCCTTAGGCTGGTATGAAGATTTTCAATGATCTCTATATCAAAAGTAATTCTTTTTGCCACTTAAGGGATAATCCTATGAATCACCTTCCCTCAGGTGCCTGTTATGGTATCAAGGGCAACTAACTCCTCGCTACTTTCAAACCCATGCTCCATCTTAGCTAAGCGTGGAATTGTTGCCTACCAATTGAACATCCGTTATCTGTCTCATTCCATCATTCCCGTTTTGTGTTTTGAGTCTCAGCTCAAGATATGTTTTTACGTATCATTCCATGTGTTGATCATGAGTCACTTGATCTTCCCGAAGATCGATTCTTGTAGAGTTTTCCGTTCATTTGTCGTCTTGTTGAGTGAAGGTACCGAAGGCAAAGGTGTCAAGATCAACTTGATGCAATGAATCAGCATATTCTAGACGGGCAATTGGATTGTGAAGATTGTGGTAGTTTGTGTCCCCTCTCTCTTCTTACCCTATGCCTAAATCTTGGGACGAGATTCTTGTTTAGTGGGGGTGAGTTGTCACAACCCTAGAATACTGCTTGTAATTAGTGCATTGGCATTCATGTCATCATGTTCATTTTCCTAGAAACTTGAAATGGGGATGATCAAACCCTAGCACTTCATTGAGTAAACAAATTCCAACAATTGATTTTTCCAATGAAGCCAAAATGATCTTAAAAATGTCCCCCCTCTCTGATAAATGTTGACAACAACATACCAGAGGTTTTGCACAATTAACCAAGCCATTTCACATTTTAAAATAAGCCTGCAATGTTACTAAAAAGGCCAAATAAAGGACTATAAATAAATCAAGCGGTCCAAAAATTCTTAAAACTCTTGAGGGCTCAAGGAATAATCCAAACAATGCCCATAAATAATTTCCAGAATTTTTCAAATGATTTAGTATTCTTACCAAGTCAAAACAGAGATGAATTAATTAGAAAAGAAATAAAAAACAGAAAGAAACAGGAAAGAAACCTTACTTGGACCAAGGAAGAAGACGACCCAACCCACCAGGGGCCAACTAGTGTTCTTCCACCTCCGGCCAGTAGGACGACGGGCACGTGGTAGCCGCACGCTGGCCACCTCCTGCTCGTGTCCCTGCCTGGGAGTATGGATAGGCTGGTGGGAGCCATCCGGATCGGTCTCTTTCACTCATTCCTCTCCCCCTCGCCTCTCGCTTGCTTCTTCTGCCATGGCCAAGAGCGCTAGTCCCCTCCATTCGCTGTTGCCACACCCTCCAGCCCCATCTCTCCTAGCCGCCATGCCTAGTGCTCCGCCTCGTCTCCCTGAAGCCCCTCATCAATGCACGCGAGCTCAGACGCCCTCCGTGGCCAGACGCCGTTGTCTTCAACCTTCGATATCGCCGGAATGTCGTCGTCTATTCGCTTCTTCCAGGGCATTCCCAAGACGCCTGATAGTCTCATTCGACTCGCGGTGAGCTACCAAAGCGAACCCCTCTTATCCCTTGCTGGCTATCATCCTCGAGACCCTGCCTCCATCGTGACCGAGCCGCCGTCTACCATTGATGTTCCTCCTTTAGCCCTCAAGCTCCTCTCACCTATTTGTGCTACCCATCACTATTCTGGAACTCCCAGGAGCCTAACAACCTTAGTAGATCGCCGTGCCCCGCTCTGTAGCATCGGCCGCTACGAGCCCAAGATCCGACCGCTGCTGCGATCTCGATGGCGACGAGCATTGCGCACCTTTGGCGCCCCTGGTTGTCGCAATCAATGCGGAAGACCCTCAGGGGAACGTAGGTTTCCTTCGCCGCTTGAAAGGTCACTGCAGACACCGTCCCGATCATCGTCGCCGCGTCTGGACGTCGCTGGTGTTCAGCCGCCGGCCAGATGACATTGTGATCATTGACACTGATGAGAAGAAATAATATCTTCAAAATTGTCAGGCAAGCAACCCCCCTTTAGCATACTGATCTAAACCCACACGCTCGCTCCTGCTCTCTTTTATTGCATTAGGACAATCACGATTCAACTGTTACATGTTCTCGGTAGTTGAACCCATTCCTTTGCATGACCTGTCTTTGCCACAGTAAATAGTTGAAACCACTTAGCATGAGTAGCAACTGCTTGAGCCTTGTTGTGCTTACTCATCCATGCTTGTCTTACTGTGTCTACTATGCATAGTGTTGTGTCGGGTCTGATCCATCTGGGCGATCAATCGGAATGGGGGTGTTCATGTCCTATATTGTGGGAGCTAAGTGTGTGAACATGATTTGGTAAAAGTAGCAATGACAGGCCATGTTGGAGTACACGGTAGGTTTTCTCATTGGCACCGTCCTTAGGAACTGAGTTCTATGTATGTTATCCAATATAATATACTACCGCGCATTGGGATCCTTAATTGACCCTCTCATCTTATTAATCGCCTTGATCTCTATCCTGGCGGCCGTGCATAGCGCTGACCTAATGGGTAATCTATGGCGCGGTAGATGCACTGTGGCCCAGTGTACCAAGGGTAGTACCATCCATTGAGGTGGGCTTGGGAACCCTGTGCACATCGTTTGGGTCCGTAATGGAAACTTTGGTCGGACATCCTTGCGGGTTCAGTCTCAAATAGGAGATAAACATCCGTTGAGGTGGTCTTGTGTGATTGTTGGTCGTGGTCGACGCACACGCCAGTACTTCCATGTAACACCTCGTTACGCCTGGCGGGATCTAGACTGGCCCCACAGACCAGCACTAGTCTTTCCTGCGCAATTTGTTCTCACTCGTGCGCACCCGGGACCAACTTCCCGTTCGGTCACCCATCCTAGAATCGTTCCAAGCCAAGCACGCTTAACTTTGGAGTTCTTTTTGAGTGGGCTTCCAGAAAACAAGGAATTCCTTGTGGATATGAGTAGTCTATCATTCCTATTAAGCTAGGCTCTCACATTGCACTTCAAGGTTGCCGAGATGCATGAGGTGCATATGGTGATAAGTGGCGAGAGCGTGTGCGAAGAAGTATACCCCTGCAGGGTGATTTAATCTATTTGAATAGCCGCGTCCTCGGATACAGACTACTTGGATTGCTTATGTGGTACATAGACAATTGAAATGGATACACTAAAATGCGCAAGATAAGCGTGAGTGCTATGGATGGCCTTCTCGTAGGGAGACAAGAGTGGATCCATAGTGGTGTATTGATTTGGTTAATATGTGGACTAGTGTGCGCTATCCCACCTCAAAGATACTACTTGTAGTCGTAGTACAGGTTAGCCAATAGTCAAAGCTGGCTTGCTGCAATAAAGTCCACAATCCCCTTCACTGATACTGATGCATATGTAGTTAGTTCTGATGTAAGTCTTGCTAAGTACCTTTGTACACACGTTTGCTTAATTTATGTTTTTGCAGCGGAAACGTCAGTCTCATTAGTGATTCTTATGACGTGAAGTGCAATGTTCACTGGATTAGTTTGGGAATCCCAGACAGAGGTCTGGCTCCTATGGTAGGGTCTTTGTAGTTTTTTAGGATCCTCCGTCCACTTTTAGTAGATGTCTGTACCCAGACATGCTTTGCTTCCGCTTGTTTCTTGTATGACTTGAGTGTTGCGTCATCTGACCCCTCATTTTATTATCACACTATGTTGGCTCTTATGAGTCATTAATGAATACTTGAGTCATAGAGTTATGTTGTGATGCCATGTTGTATCTACGCATATCGTGCATATTGCGTGTATGTTTGAAATGCATTGACATGTGTGGGATTTGACACCTAGTTGTGTGCCTTTAGTAGTACTCTTTACCGGGAAATGCCTCTTTATGCTTCCACCGAGCCTTGGTAACTTGCTACCGGTCCGGACACATTGATTGACAGGCATGTATCCTTCTTTGTTATTGTATCTATCCCTTCGGGGAAATGTCTCGCAGTGTAATGGAGTCCATGTTGCCTGCTACGACTCGTCTACGTGCAGTGATGACATTTATGTACCACGGCATAAAGGAGTCCTTGTAGCTTCCTACGACTCATCTACACACGCTAGATATTGACACCTGCGTTGCTGGGTTACGGATGCATGTCCCTGTATGGATGTGCCACTTGGGTTCTACGACTAGTCATGTCAACACGGGTTCTCTGACATTTGAATGCTAGCGACACATTCATATACGTGATCTAAAAGACGCAAACGGTCCCGACCCACGTATGGTGGCAGCCATGGAGATAACCATTCGTGAGGCCGCAAAGTGACGTGATGTGTTACATGATGGATTCTTATGGCTTAGGATCGGGGTACCGACACCACAACCCCGGGGAACACATCTGGGCTGAGCGGTCGTTCGCATACCTCCCTCGTCCACCCTAAGGAAGGTGGAGACCACGGCTAGGCCCTTGATCTCATGAGTGACTGGAGCGCCGTTCGGTGAGGTTTGCTCCAAACCGCGGCGGAAGCGCTGGGTATCTGGGGGTGGAGCTCGCCAATAATGATGCCCGCTTGGAGAGGGAGCATCAGTGCCTTGCTCATGAGTGGCATCATCTTGAAGTTTTTGTGAATTCCGGGCACCTCCAGGGCGAGCGCACCCGTGCAAAGGTTGAGGAGTCCCTTGTCGCGGCGGTGGAGGCCCGTGATCGCGCCCTTGCTGAAGCTCAGGAAGCCGACTGCCGGTGCAGGGCCTCAGAGGAACGTCTCAAAGAGCTCCAAGCCTTCAGTGCCGCCCTTGAAAGGTAGATCAAGGAACGGGAAGCCACACTTGATTGTCCGGCACCCGAGTTAATCCCCGCCGGTGCGAACCCTCGCGTTCCCTTGGACACGTTGGCTATGGAGGCATTGGAGAAGAGACTGGAGCAGGAGAGGCTGGAGGTGAGGGAGCACCAAGTGTCGCTTGTCGAGGAGTCCCTTGCCTCCCGTGAGGCGAGGTTCCAAGAATAGGTCTATAACAAGGTGGCAGAGGCTTGGTGCTCCCTTCTCCAGTACTATCATGCGAAGCTGAAGCTCTAGGAGTCCCACTTATGTAAATTACGTGACCACCTGAAAGGAGAGGCTGATGACCTCAGGAAAAGGTTAGACCATGAGGAGGGACGCAGGCGAGCCGCGATGGATGCCCAGGCCGCTGCCGAGGCCGAGTTAGCTTTTCTTCATAAACAAGTAAAGGGCGTTCCTTCGCTGGCGGAGGAGGCTTCGGACGAGGTGGACTGTGCTCGTGTCCTCCATCACATATGTTCCTAGATGTTCCTATCCCTCAAGGGGAGGGTCAACTGGGCCTTGAGCGACATCTGCAGCACGAGCGTCTCGAACCCCTTGGTTTCGGACGATGCTAGGTATAAGGGCTTCTTTTCCAGGGTCGTGGAGTGCCTTGATGGGGGTGGAGAGAAGATCCGCGTGCTTGTGGAGGAGAAACGCCACGACCTCCTTGCATGGGTGGCTTCGAACATCTTCAGCCACCTCCTTCGCCTCAACCCACACTTTGATTTTGGGGCGGTGCTTGGTCCCGTGCCTGAAACCACTCATGCGACCCTTGCCGAGCTGGTAAATGACCATGTGGAAGACCTGATAGCAGAGCTTTCTTCCTACGAGGCCGAGGGCTAGGCTGTCGCCGGGTAGCATGAAGTTGTCGCCGGTGGCGATGGCGAGAGTGGTGGTGACTACGTGTCTCCTTGAGCAGCATCCTTGTTTTCATGACAAGGTTATGCATGTGTCCCAATGGAAACCTTAATGTATTTTTGATAATACCCTTGAATGTGCTTCCGCGTGATGGGGTGTGTTGCGCCGCGCTTCCTTTTGCCTGGGGTTGATTCCAATCCGATTGGTGTGCTCGCAATGGCCTCCTGTGTTAGGGAGGTTTTGAAGTGGTGCCTCGGGGGGCGCCATAAGGTCTTGTCTTTCTTATTAGTGCGGCAGGTTGGGAGTGATGAGGATATGTACCTAGGGTAGGATCTTAGGCCTGACCTACATACCCTACCTAAGGACACTATATTAGAGGACTTAATGATTGCAAGAGAGTTTTTGACTGAAGTCATCATGGCGTGATATTCACTCGACAATTGAGTTACTCGAAGGTTTCTCCCTCCACTTGATAGTCTCCTGTCACTAGAAAGATCCTACGACCAATGGACACTAGAAGACCAGAAGGCACTTGTGGGAGGCCAATGGCAGGCGTTCGACCAGTCTCCATTAGTAGCATTTATTGTGTACGTTAGCAATAACGTGCGCCTTTATTCCCACGATCGAACCCTTGGTTGCCTGACATACTTGAGGGGCATCGTACTCTATATAAGTCGCCCTTCTCCTCTGGCACAAGGGTTCGCACCTCCTGTAACACATACTATCCACATGACAACAGCTCCCGAGCACTGAGACATAGGGCTGTTACCTCCACGAGAGGGGCCTGAACTCATACATCTGTGTGTACATCCTCGCGGTAGCTTGGACTCTGCCCTTTCCTTTTGTACCCCTATATTCTACTGTCGTACTCGTTCCCACGATAGTTGGCGCCCCACCATGGGGCCAGCGTCTAAGCGACTTCTGTCGAGGTGGCATTTTCCCCCTTCGTCATGTCTTCCGGCGGTGGTTTGTTCTTGGGACACGACATCCGTCTCGGAGTGCTCACCTTCATTGCCAACGATTTGGCATGGATCCAGGAGGCGCCTCTAGATGTTGAGGCACTCCCGATCCATGGAACGGCGCACTTCCATGCAAGCTCCTGCGGAGTTCTGCTGCGGCAGCCGTCGACTCCGTACCTATCGGCCCTCCCCGCTATTTTTTGCTGCAAACGATCCAGTCATCCGCGGCTCAAGCGATGGGTGAGGCATGCGGTGGCTCGCCAAACTTCGTCCCCGCAGATTGCGGCTATTGAGGTCGCCGAGTCACTTCACGGCATGTTTGACTCGGCGTCAAATCAGTTCGACGTTCCCTCCACGTGTGAGAGCTGCGATCCTATGGTAGAGGTTCGTACGGCTGGTTCACATCAGAGCGTGTCGCCTAGCTTAGGCCGCGGCAAGCGTGAGGCTGGTGGAGCATCAAACGACCAGTAGCACCGAGATGAGGAGATCCTCCATACACCCACCATCGATGCGACTACTGAGGCCCAGGCTTTGGAGGCCGTGCGCCTTCGGCTCAAAGAGATCCAGAAGGAACTCGACAAGCGTGCTTGCCAGCGTCTGCCACTTCCAAGTCAACGTCAGCGACAACTATTTCCAAGTGGTTGTCAAAACAACACTGAGGTATACCACACTCCAGTTTTAAATGTTGCAGCAGCGGCTAGGATTGTAGATTCCATTCAGCCATCACATTCAGAGGCTGGTAGAGGTTGTTGCAGATTCGAGCATTGCTCGATGCAACACAATGCTAGAACTCAATTGTTTCTCAGTCGCGCAATAGATTGCACATCAATTCACCAAAGGCAGACATAGTTCAGTTGACACACAGTCCAGGGTCACCTCTACGTCACAGGGCGGAGGCTACCAAGATGATCAGTATCGCGATCAGGGACGAGATCAGTTTGCTCCTTGTTCTCACTATGATGACCATCGATGAGTGCCTACTCCTCCATGGAGTGGTTCATATGTGCCCCGGCACCATGAAGAAAGGCTCCCATTCGGTGACGAGCAGAATGCAGGGTTTTATGCGAGAGATTACCTCACCCTGAAGAGGATTAATAGAGGCAAGGCCCACAGGGATGGCTATGACAGAGACTATCCGAGTGGGAGTGGCATCGTTGTTTCTGGCCCCGAGTGTTTTAGCAGAGCCATTTGCTGTGCAGAGATTCCCCCAACTTCAGGTTGGCAGCTAGAATAAGCAATTTCTCTAGCGAGTCAAAGCCAGAAATATGGTTAGATAATTACCGAGTGGTTGTGCATATTGGTGGAGGTAACAACAATATAGGCATGAAGCATTTGTCCTTGATGTTGGATGGTTTGACCCGAGCATTGTTGAATTGTTTGGTTTCTTCTAGCATCTACTGCTGGGAGGATCTTGCCCAGGTGTTCATCAGAACCTTCGAGGGAACTTGCAAGTGTCCGGCTGGTTTGATTGATTTGCAGCACTGCATCCAGAAACCCAACGAGTCCTTGAGGAATTACTTTCAGCGTTGGTCTACCTTGCATCACACAGTGGAGAACGTGTCTGAGCATCAAGCTATTTGCGCTTTCAGGGCCGATGTGAAGTACAGAGAGCTTTGCCTGAAGTTTGGGCAAATAGGTGACATTTCCCTGAGCAAGATGATGGAGATAGCCACTCATTATGCCAATGGTGAAGAGGAAGACCGCCTCCATAGCGGCAAAGGAAAAGCAGTCGACAATGATGTCGGTGGCAATTCCAGTCGGAAATAGAAGCGCAAGGCTGATGGCCCTACTCAGGCAGAGGTAGCCGCTTTGGCGGCACAAGGAAAAAAATAAGGGGATGTCGTAAGGACAGTTCACCCCCAAGAAAGGAAAGAATCAGTCAGGAACTGATGTTTTGGATTTACCGTGTGCAATCCACACGAAGAAAGAGGAAGAAGGCAATTTGATCTTGCCAAAGCATACCACTCGACTGTTACGTTTATTGATCCAACAATCCAAGGAGGGCAAGTCGAGTAACAAAACTCCTGAAAAGGAGGATGATGAAAACAAAGAAACTTTTCTAGAAGTCAACGCCACTCTGATGATTTTTTTTGATGTCGAAAGGAAGAGTCGACTGAAAGTTATCAACAGAGAAGTCAACATGGCCGTTCCTACAACCCCCACATACCCAAGTGGTCTCAGACCGCTATCATGTTTGATCAGTCGGATCCTCCTCCTCATGTTGCTACCCCCGGTCAGCAAGCTTTGGTAGTGGATCCTGTTGTAGGAGGCACTCAACTCCACAAGGTCCTGATGGACGGAGGGAGCGGTTTGAACATTCTGGTATGCGAATAGCCTAAAGGGAATGGGCATTCCGATGTCTACACTTAGTGAGAGCAACGTGCAGTTCCACGGAGTCATCCCTGGGAAGAAGGCCAAATCACTCAGCCAGATTGCTTTGGATGTGGTGTTTGGCACCGATACTTTTTTCGCAAACATAAATTGACGTTTGAAGTTGTGGACTTCCAGAGCGCATACCATGCTATCCTTGGTCGTCCTTCTTATGCTCGTTTCATGGCCCCTCCATATTACGTGTATCTCAAGTTGAAGATGCCTAGGCCTAAGGGTGTGATCACAGTCACAGGGAATCGATAGAGGGCTGAGGAGTGCCTTCAGCAGGGCTCCAAAATTGCTGATCATCAGATGGCTATGGCCGAGTTGGAAGAGTATAAAAAGAGGTCCAACCCTGCTGATTTGCTGCAACGTAAGAAGCCTGCTTCTGAGTTAGCTTTCCATTCGGCAGGCGAGGTAAAGAAAGAATACGTTCACCTGACGGAGGCCAATGCTGCCCCGACTAACATCTCGACGACACTCGACGGCAAATAGGAAGTCGAGCTCATCCAGTTCCTCCGTGAGAACTGGGACATCTTCACATGGAAGCCAGCTGACATGCCGGGTGTACCTAGGAACTGGCTGAGCACTGACTTAGAGTCGATCCGAAGGCCAAGCCTGTGAATGAGCACTTGCGTTGGTCGGTAGCTGAGAAGCGGAAGGCAATCAGCAAGGAAGTGGCTCGTCTCTTAGCGGCTAAGTTCATACATGAGATTTACCACTCCAAGTGGCTCTCGAATGTCGTCATGGTCCCCACGAAGGACAAGTCACTCTGCATGTGTATTGACTTCAAACATATCAATCTTGTCTGCCCGAAAGATCATTTTCCGCTCCCGTGCATCGATCAAATTGTCGACTCAACTGCGCGGTGCGAGAGTTTGTCTTTTGTTGATGCATACTCTGGCTACCATCAGATCCGTCTGTTTGATCCAGATGAAATAAAGACAGCCTTCCTCACCCCTTTCAGGTGTTTTTGGTATATCACCATGCCTTTGGGTCTGAAGATTGCTGGCGCTACTTTCATGCGCATGATTCAAAAATGCCTACTTGATCAGATTCCTCGGAATGTTGAAGATTACATGGATGATATTGTCGTCAAGTCTCAAAAAGGTTCCAACGTGCTGACTGACTTGGCATGATATCAAGTTGAACCCAGTAAGTGTAGTTTCGGCATTCCTATTGGCAAGTTGCTCGGTTTTCTCATTTCTGAATGAGGAATCGACTTCAATCCCGAGAAGATCAGTGCAATTACCCAAATGAAAAGCCCTAAGAGGGTGGACGATGTCCAGAAGCTCACAGGTTGCCTGGCGGAGTTGAGTCGATTCATTTCCCGTCTCGTTGAGAAGGCATTGCCTTTATATCGACTGATGAAGAAGTATGATACATTCGATTGGACTCCAGAAGCTGAAGCAACATTTGTTAAGCTCAAAGCCCTGCTTTCCACCTAGCCGGTGCTTGCTCCTCCGCACGGCAAAGAGCCCTTTCTCCTGTACATCGTGACCACTAATCAGGTCGTCCATTCTGTTCTCACGTCGAGCGGGAAAGAGGAAGGCAAAGCCTATAAAGTCCAACGTCCAGTTTATTACATTTCTGAAGTGTTGACTCCTTCAAAGCAAAGGTGCCCACATTACCAGAAGCTCGTCCTTGGTATATACATGTTGGCAAAGAAGGTGCACACTACTTTCAAGATCACTCGATTTCAATAGTCAACGATGCTCCATTATCAAAGATCCTCAACAATCAGGATGCAACTGGTCGAGTGTCTAAATGGGCTATTGAACTCCTTTACTTAGATATCAAGTTTGAAGCAAAAAAGGTCATCAAGTCTCAAGCACTTGCTGATTTGCTGGACGAATGGATAGACAGTTAGTAGCGAATTCAAATCCACTCAGCGCACTGTACCATGTTCTTCGATGGCTCGAAGATACTGACTGGGTCTGGTACTTGTGTGGTATTGATATCCCCAAAAGTTGACAAGCTCTGTTATGTACTAGAGATTCACTTTGATTCCTCCAATAATGAAGCTGAGTACGAAGCACTCCTATACGGGTTGCGTATGGCCATCTCACTCGGCGTCAAGCGCCTCATGGTATACGATGACTCTGATATGGTGGTTAATCAGGTGGTGAAAGAGTGGGATGTCAGGAACCCTGCTATGACTAGATATTGCAACGCGGTAAGAAAGCCTGAAAAGAAGTTCGAAGGTTTGGAACTTCATCATGTTCCCCGAGTGAAGAATGAGGCAGCTAAGGAGCTAGCAAAGATTGGATGCACTCCGAAGCCTGTTCCCAACAATGTGTTTTTGGAACACCTACATTCCCCTTCGGTGCAGGAAGATCCCTTCACTGACGAGCCCCCGCAAGCAATAAGCCCCTCCAATCCAACTGAAGTTGATGTCCCGGCGATCATAGATCTTGTCATAGAGACTCTGGTCATCACGCCCGATTGGACAATGCCATATATTATGTATATCCTGACGCAAGAACTCCCAGAGGATGAAGCTGACGCCCGACAGATTGTTCGTAGATCCAAGGCTTTCACCGTGATGGATGATCAACTTTATAGAGAAAGTGTAACTGGCATGGCATAGCAGTGCATATCTCCTGAAGAAGGTCGAATGATCCTGGAGGAAATTCACTCGGGAACCTGCGGTCATCATGCATCCTCCCGAACGGTTGTCGCCAAAGCATACCGAGTTGGTTTCTTCTGACCGTGTGCTAATGAGATGGCTAAGGACATTGTTGATCACTACAAAGGGTGCCAGTTTTGGTCACACAAGCCTGCATCCGCCTTGAAGACTATTCCACTCGCATGGACGTTCACCGTGTGGGGTTTGGACATGGTTGGACCCTTCCAGGCGGTTTGGAGTGGATTTACTCACTTGCTCGTTGCAGTCGACAAGTTCACTAAGTGGATTGAGGCCAAGCCTATAAAGAAGCTGAACTCACGCACTACGATCAAATTCATGAGAGAGATAATGTACCAATATGGAGTACCCCACAGTATCATTATAGACAATGGCTGAAACATTGACTGGGAAGAGTTCAGCCACTTTTGTTTCTCTCAAGGCACTCAGCTGGACTACGCATCTGTTGTGCACCCTCAAACTAATGGTCAAGCTGGGCGAGCCAATGGACTTACCCTTCAAGGGCTCAAGCCTTAACTCACACGAGATCTAGAACATGCAGCTGTAGCCTGGGTTACTAAACTTTTGTCTGTTCTGTGGGGCTTCAGAACGACTCCTAATTGGTCGACTGGGCACACTCCTTTCTTCCTGGTGTACGGAGCCAAAGCCGTTTTGCCGAGTGATCTCCTTCACAATTCCCATCATGTAGATCTTTACTCCGAGGATGAAGCGTAACAAGCACGACATGATGGTGTAGATCTTCTGGAAGAGGAGCGCAAGATGGCTCTTATTCGGTTGACTGTGTATCAACAGGACCTGCTGTCACACCTTGTATTTATAGCACATTGTTATGATTGGGTTTATAAAATTTGGAGCCAAATAAAACTTTTTACTTGTGTTGGTGCTTGCTTGCTATGTTGATTGATTGCTATGTTGATTGCTTGCTTGTGGATTGTGTTTTATGGCACTACTAGGTTCTACTCCACTTCATAATTATGTTACTTAATCCAAAACCCTTGCCCAATGATCATGCCATGTGAATAGTGCCCAAAACTATTTTTATCAAATTTTGTTTTAACCAAAAATGATTTATCTAATTAAGTTTCTAAACCCCCCTGAAATGAGGTTTGCACTGCAAGTCCTCAAATCAATTGGACCCTTCTTTCCCAAAGGCTTTATTTCAAACCTAATATATTTATGATGTCTCAAAACCTCCAAAAATTATTTTTGAAGATTATTTTCACATTTTATTTAAAGGCTTTTTCTTAAGGCCAGAAATGGTTTTTCCTAGGGAGAAGTTATTTAACTGCTTTGAAAATATTTGAGAAAATTTAGAGAAACTCAGTGGACATATATTTTCCATATATATGAGTGTCAACACAAGGGCATGAACAAATCATGGGAAAAAAACCCTCAAAATCCTTTCTGTTCAGATCAAACTTTTGGAATATTTATATAAGAAATATTCTCAATAAATTCCAGGAAAATTCCAGCAAGTCAACACTATCATGGGTCATGATCTTGCAAAGTTTCATCTCAATACAAGATGGTTTGGTTAATCAAACCATCCAAAACCATTCCTATCCAGAGTCAAATTTGAGCAACTTTACATTGTGAAGTGCCTCCCCTTGGCCTCAAACTTTGTGGGCATGCTCTAATGGCCTAGCATCATTGGATCTATAGAAATCAGATTCGGCCAATGGGCAGCCCCAGCATGTCCCCTCTGCCCCCTCGGCGTCCGCAGCATGCCGCCCGGTCGCCCCTCTCTTTCCCCTCTCTCTCGTGTGCGCACGGCGTCGCCCGAACCAGCTTGTGGCCACGCTCGCACGCGTGCACCTCCGCCCCCCCCTACGGGCTGCTTTCCCTCCTCCAGCGCATGGACCACGTCCATGTAGCCCCCAGACACGGCCTCGTCTGCCCCCGTGGCCTGTGGTGAGCACCCCGTGCTCACCGGCGCTCCGCGCCCACTGTGTACTGGCGGTCGCCTATATATAGGCCACCCCGCTCCCCCTGACCCTCTCTCCTCGCTCTCCTTGCTCTCCCTCTCTCTCCGCGTTCTCCCCATGCCCAGAGCTCTTTTCCTCGTGGTCGGGAGCCTCCTCCCGACCAAAACCCTCGCCGCCGCCGTCGGGTTTCCTCCTCGCTGGCGGTCCCCTGTCTCCGTGGCGACCCCGTGACCCCCCTCCAATGCGCGATACTCCCAGGAACCCGCCTGTGGCCTCCGTTCCCTCCGCCGTGGCCTGAAACCCTCCGGGGAGGCCCTCCTCCGCTGCTATCACGAGGAGAGGGATGACAGTTGGGGCCCACCTGTCATCCCCTCGCCCCCTCTCTCTCTTGCTGGCAGGCCAGGCCTGCGGGCAGATTTAAAATCAAACCTGCTACGTGTGGATCCTCACCTGGGCTGGTTTCCATCATGGCCGGTTTCGGCCAGGCATTCTGGCCCGAAAGGGGCACAGTAGACTTTTTCCTTTTCTTTTATTCTGTTATTTGCAAAAATTCCACATAATGAAATATTTATCCAATGCCAATTTTTCTTCCACCTAAATTCATAAAATAATCCCTAGAATTTAATAGTGCCATTTGTAAAAATGTTCGAATATATTTTTAGTACTAGTTTATTTTAAAATCTATATATAGGCACCTTTTTGCCTGTAAAGAGAATATTTTTAATACGACTTTTAGTATTTATTAGAGTAGGTTAACATTTTTGGTAGTAGTTTGAGTGCTCTGTTTTGTGTGATTGCTTATTTTATCGTTATTTTATCGTGACGGTAGATTGCGCTATTGACGAAGAAGTTGGACCCGAAGACTTCAAAGACCCTGGAGACTTTGTCGAGCCAGCCAAGCAGCCCTTTGACCATGATAATAAACCATTTTATTGCATGTCATATAGCATTTTACTTTCATCGTATTTGATCATGTGTTATGGTGTTCCCCTTTCGGTGGGATGCCTTTGGTACTTCTCCGTTGACACTTGCATCATGCATGACCCTACCACCTTATGAGGGTTGTGTTGGTGGGAGTAGTTAGGTTGCTAATAGATGCTATGCAAATCGGATGGGATTATGCATAGTGATGACAAGAAAGAGGTGATTTCAAAGAATTTTCGAAAACCTCGTCGGGTGCCACTAATGCCCGAGGGATATGACAATGAGATGGGTGAACACTTGAGAAAGAAGTGGTGTGCCGGAATAAGATGAGTGTGTGATTTTGAAAACGGAGGGTTTAAGATTTGTCAACCGTCCTAACCTTACATGTGCAACCACGATACTCCTTAAGGGATGGGGCTTTGTTGATTACAATGGTTGGTTCTAGCAAGAAGCCCGCATTACTAGTGGCGAGTGAAGAGGTCACTCTCGAGACGGGGTCGTCCCTGAGTGGAAGGTCATGCGCTGTCTTTACAGGCATCGGGCACAGCATTGCGTGCCCTCATGGATGATACGTGTGATGTATATCACGATGGATGGCACCAACGAGTGGACTCTTTGTTTAGTATCACCATGGGAAAAGCATTGTTCGGGTGCTTACCTCGGGTATGTTATATACCGCGAGTCGTGGATGACACGAAAGTTCCCCGAGTCTTGTGGGTAAAGTGTGCAACCTTTGCAGAGTGTACAACTATTCGAATAGCCGTGTCCACGGTCTAGGACATTTGGGTGGTGCTTATGATGCCACATCTGGGTTTTTTCGTGAAAATTGGTGTGAGTATGGTGTGGTGGTGACAAGAGGTCACCTGAGCGAAGTCTGATGACTTAGTGTGAGAATTGAACTAAGTCCGGTGGCTTAACATGATGAACAAACATGAGATGTTCGTCCCCTACTTATGTTGATATCTGTAACTTGTTCATATGGATATCAGCTAATTGTTGATGCATGTTCACTTTTTGCTTGATCATTTCATTTGCATTTAAAAATTAGCTTTCCGCAAACTTACCCTTTAGTGCTATATCATGCATCATTGTTACCTCGTTCCACACTTGGGTTGCTTGCGAGTACATTCAAAGTACTCATTGGCTTGCCACTGGTTATTTAAGTGGCAGGCATGGAACAACAGGAGCATGTTGAAGAGTTCGTTGGAGACGAACATGCGAACTAGGATGCTTCCCAGTCAGAATGCCTATAGGTTAAGGCTGATAGCATGGGTTCACGCTTTCGATCAAGATTTCCGTTGCTTGTTCTATTTTAAGTGTTTGGCCCGTGTGGCCCTATCTATGTAAGACTAAGACCCTTGTGGTCATTATTTGTGTAAGACATTAAGTGTCGATGTAAGACTCTTGTTATTCAGTTTCTTTGTGTTCACTGAGCATTGATCTCTGGGATCACTGTACATGTGCATTCGGTGATCGTGACTTATGAGTCCGGGTCCCTACAGAGCTGGTATCAGAGCCATCCTGACTGTAGCAAGCCCTTAGTTAGCATGGACGTTAGACATGATGAAGTTGTTTTCAAAACTACACTTAGCATTGGAACTTAGGGATTCTGCACTATTTACCTCTCCTATGCTTCACACAACACTTTGCTGACTCTCCTCCTTTCAAACCTTTGTAGTTGGCCGTTGTACCCGAAGCCTTCCTGACATCCGACTTTCCCTTACTCCTTGGGGATAGCTTGGAGAAGTGCCAGTTTCGCCAACTACCCATTTTCCTCTACCATGAGCAGTGGGTCGATGCCGCCACGAAGGAGTACCACGTGGATGTGCTCGTGAAGGCAAACAACTCCCCGACTAGTTGGTTCTTTGAGGGACTACGGATTGAGACCATGATACTTGCAGGCAAGACAGCTGCACGCCAGGCACTCCTACACCTTCGAGACATCATTCCAGAGATGGCTGACAAGCCAGCTACTCGCTACCTTCCCTTCAGGAAGGATGACTTTGGCGAGAGTTGGACGCTGATTTCGACCAAGGAAGATGGCACACCACTTAGGTTCCAAACCTACATCAGCCTCTCCGCCGATAGTCTGGTTCATAACTTGATGAAGGAGTCCGTGAAGCTCCGCGAGGAACTTCACCACACCCGAGTGCTACTTCGACAAGCCAAGACGAAGCCAGACAAGATCAAGAAGGATGGAGCCCCCGAGGGACGACCCACTATCGCCTATCGAGGAGGACTACCCCTAGCTAGTGATGCACCTACACGTTGTCATTGCATGAGTGCAAAGGAGTATCGGGAGCTCTTCACCGACCCACCTGCAAAGCATTGTCGGGATGGACCTCCTCGTTCCCCGACCTCTTCGACCAGGAATGATGCCCGTTCAGATGATGAACAGGAGGAGGACCCAGAGGAGCGTGACTAGAAGACCGAGCACTCCACCACCTCAGTCCAAGAACCCCTAGGGTAGGATCAGTCATGTATCCCTCATGCGAAGTCGAGTCCGTGTAAATGGTTCATATGAAACCATGTGTGCTTGTTGTTTGTTTTGTTGTTTGTGTTCCGATGCAAGTCGCGCTTTTGCCTCAGGCAACATGTAAGCAACTCCATCATCTATCTTAATATATGTTGTTGGTCTTTTAACCCTTGTTTTAACACACTTGCTCTTGACCGACCCCCTTAGGCGCGCTTTTCCGTTATTGCTTATCCTCTTGTTGACCCTAGTTGTTTGACTTGGCTGCTCCAAACAGGATGGTGACTGCTACCCGCAACAGCTCCTTCACCAACCCTGAAGCCATTAAGTCCAGACATTAATAGCGAGCTAGTGGGGCTGCACACGCTGGAGAACACCAAGAGCAGCCACAAGGTAACATTCCCCCGCCACCACCTCCACCGGAGAACATGATCATAGCTCAGTTTCTCCAAGTTCTCCAGGAGGAGCGCCAAGCCAACAATGCTGCTATCCAGCAGATGGCTCAGGCTCTCGTGAACAACCAACAGCAAGGCAGGAACGACAATGGCCGCTCCGTGCTGTCTGAGTTCATGAGAAACTCGCCCCCAACCTTCACCGAGACTGCTGCACCATTGGATGCTGATGAATGGATCCGCACCATCGAGGACCTCCTTGCATTGGTCAACTGCAATGAGGACCGTGAGAAGGTGCTTTATGCCTCCCACTACCTTGGAGGTACCGCCCGAGCTTGGTGGGATGGATTCAAGGTCATGCAAGGAGAACGTGTGATCATGTGAAACGACTTCAAGGAAGGATTCCGCACTGCCCACATTCCTTCTGGGATCATGGCTATCAAGAAGAGAAGAATTCCGAGCGCTGAAGCAAGGAAGTGGCTCTATCAAGGAGTACATGCGGAAGTTCAACCTGTTGTCGAGATATGCACCTGAAGACGTCAGCACAGAGGATGCCAAGAGGAACGCTTCATGGAGGGACTCCAACAAGTCCTACAGTATCAGCTCATCATCTTCTACTGTCGTACCTTCTTCAACCTGGTGAACAAGGCCCTCATGCTGGAAGACAAGCGTCGTGCCATAGATGACACTCGCAAGCGCAAGATGATCAACAAGGGAAGCTCAAGCAATTAGAAGCCTCGCCCCTGCCAGCCAGCCCCAGCCAGGCCACTTATCAGCCGTAGAAGGCTAGACCTCTTGCACCTCATCTAAGCTACCAGCCTCAACAGTATGCCAACCCTAGGCCAACATACAACAACAACCCCAATAACAACAACGGTGGCAGAAACTTCAAAAACAACCCTAGGAAAGTCACTTTCTTTGGATGTGGTTAGTGTGGACACATCTCTAAGCTTTGCCCCAACAGGAAGCCAGATGCATCGTGCCCCAATGCGCCAAACCAAGGTCAAGCCTGTGGAGCACCACGAAGGAACCTAGGTCCCCGCAACTAGCCTAACAATGGCAAGGGTCATGTGAATCACGTCACCGCAGAGGAAGCCCAGGAAGACCCGGACGTCATACTGGGTACGTTCCTCGTCAACTCAACCCCAGCAACATTATTGTTTGATTGTGGAGCTTCGCATTCTTTTGTCACCCAAAAGTTTGCACTAGAGAGTGGCATGAATCCCACATCCCTGGGTAGCCGTATGTTGATACAAACCCCCGGTTCAGTTATGAATTCTGGGATAGGGTGTAAGGGAGTGAAGATTGACATCAACGGGGTAGACTTCCTAGAAGACCTTATAGTTCTGGACTCACCAGGCTTGGATGTCATCCTTGGCATGAATTGGTTGACTAAGCACCAAGGCATGCTGGAATGTGCCAAGAGTATTGTCAGCATGACCAATAGCCAAGGAGTGGAAGTCAAGTATGTCCCCAACCCTGCCCCCACCCAAGCCCCTTAGGCTAACTGCCTATTGGGAGTTGAGTTGCATCAAGTGCTAGTGGTATGTGAATACCCGGATGTGTTTCCTGATGAGCTGCCCGGAATGCCTCCTGACCATGACATTGAGTTCATCATTGAGCTTATGCCCGGATCAAGGCCCATCTATAAGAAGGCTTACAGGATGGGGTCCGAAGAGTTGGCTGAGTTGAAGAAGCAACTAGCAGAGCAACTAAGGAAATGATTTATTCGTCCTAGTGCCACCCCTTGGGGATCGCCTGTTCTATTTGTGTCAAAGAGGGACCGAACTATCGGACTTTGTGTCGATTACCGTTCTCTCAATGAGGTCACGATAAAGAACAAGTACCCACTCCCGAAGATTGAAGACCTTCTTGATCAGTTGAACAAAGCCATGGTATTCTCCAAGATCGACCTCAGGTCTGGGTACTATCAGCTGAAGATCATACCCCAAGACATTCCGAAAAGACGACATCTGTAACCCGGTATGGCCTATACGAATACATGGTCAAGTCATTTGGGTTAACTAATGCCCCTGCCTACTTCATGTATCTGATGAATAAGGTCTTCATGGAGTACTTTGACAAGTTCGTTGTTGTCTTCATTGACGACATACTCGTCTTTTCCAAGTCGGAAGAAGAACATGAGGAGCACTTGAGATTGGTCCTAGAAAAATTCAAGAGTACCAGCTTTATGACAAGTTCAGCAAGTGTGAATTCTGGCTGCATGAAGTTGGATTCTTGGGTCATGTGCTAACGACAGAAGGATTATCAGTGGATCCTGCCAAGATTCAAGCCGTGACTGAGTGGCAAACCCCAACCACCGTGAAGGAAGTTAGAAGCTTCCTCGGACTCACGGGTTATCACCGCAAGTTCGTGGAAGGGTTCTCAAGCATTGCCCGACCCATGACCTAGCTTTTGAAGAAGGACAAGAAGTTTGAGTGGACAGCTAAGTGCGAGGAAAGCTTCCAGGAGCTCAAGAAGAGATTGACCACAATCCCTATTTTAGCCACCCCTAATATTCACAAGGAGTATGTGATTTATTGTGATGCATCAAGAATTGGACTTGGAGGTGTTCTGATGCAAGAAGGCAGAGTCGTAGCATATCTATCTAGGCAGCTACGTCCAAATGAAGAGAACTACGCAACTCACAATCTCGAGTTGGCAGCCGTGGTTCATGCCTTGAAGACATGGCGACATTACATTCTCAGGAAGAGATGTGAGATATTCACAGACCACAAGAGTTTGAAGTATATCTTCACTCAAAGGGAGTTGAACATGAGGCAGCAGAGATGGTTGGAATTGATCAAGGATTACGACCTTAGTGTTCAATACCACCCCGGAAAGGCCAACGTGGTAGCCGACGCCTTAAGCAAAAATGCTTGTTCATTGAATGCTATGATTAAGGAAAGGCTACCCGCCTTGTATGAAGAACTTGAAAGCTTTGGCTTGGAACTGGTCGCACTAGGATTCCTCGCCAACCTTGAAGCAAAGCCTACCTTGATGGATGACATCAAAGAAGCCCAGAAGGGACACGACAGCATTGAAGGCATCAATAGGAAGATCAAGGCAGGCAAGGCCCCGGGATTCTTGATGGATGAGCAAGGAATTGTATGGTTCGGGAATCACATATGCGTACCCAACAAAGAGGAGCTCAAGAACCTAATCTTGCAAGAAGCTCATGACACTCCCTACTCCATCCATCCTAGAGGAACCAAGATGTATCAAGACCTCAAGACAAGATTCTGGTGGCATGACATGAAACGGGAGATAGGCACACTCGTGGCTAAGTGTGACATATGCCACAGGGTCAAGGCTGAGCATCAGCGACCCGCTGGACTACTATAGCCCCTCAAAGTGGCTGAATGGAAGTGGGACAAAGTCGGGATGGACTTCATCACTGATCTACCAAGGTCAAGCAAGGGACATGATTCCATTTGGGTCATTGTCGACCACCTAACCAAGGTAGCCCACTTCATCCCCGTCAGAACCACCTACGATGGAAGTCAGCTCGTGAACCTCTACATCAACCGCATCGTGAGTCTTCATGGAGTTCCAAATGAGATTTTGTCCGATCGAGGAACGCAATTCACCTCAAGATTCTGGAAGAAGTTTCAAGAAGCTATGGGAACCAAGCTCTCCTTCAACGCTGCTTTTAATACCAGACTAGTGGGCAAACGAAACGAGTAAATCAGATACTTGAAGATATGCTCTGTGCTTGTGTTTTGGCGTATGGAGCAAGGTGGGAGGATTGCCTGCCCTTCGCCGAGTTCTCATACAACAATAGCTATCAGTCGAGTCTTCAGATGGCAACATTTGAGGTGTTGTATGGACGCAAGTCTCGTACTCCCCTCAACTGGTCAGAGACCGGAGAAGGATTAATTTTTGGACCAGACATCCTCCGCGAAGCCAAAGAGCAAGTTCAACTTGTCCGAGAACGCCTCGAGGCCGCCAAATCAATACAAAAGAGCCACGCCGACTCTCACCGCTGAGAAGTGAACTTCTATGTCGCGACCATGTCTACCTCTGGGTCATGCCTCTCAAGGGAATCAAGCACTTCCACGTCAAAGGAAAGCTCGCGCCAAGATACATCGGCCCCTGCAAGATCACTGCCACGCGTGGAGAAGTTGCCTACCAGTTGGAGCTGCCTTCCGTGCTGTCAGATGTGCACAACGTCTTTCATGTGTCACAACTCCGGAAGTGTCTGCAAGTTCCCAACCACCCCGACCTCTAAAAGGACATTGACCATCAAGCCATCGATCTTCAGCCAGATCTCACTTATCGTGAGAGGCCAGTTTGCATTTTTGATGAAGCCGAGCGCTGCACCCGAAGCCACACCATCAAGTACTTCAAGGTACAGTGGAGCAACCACACTGAAGCAAAAGCAACCTAGGAGCGCGAAGATTATCTTAGATCGGGGTTTCCTTATCTTTTTAGCGCTTAGCCTAGGAATCTCGGGGACGAGATTCTTGTAAGGGGGGAAGGACTGTCACACCCCGTGTTTGTTGCACATTGTTATGATTGGGTTTATAAAATTTGGAGCCAACTAAAACTTTTTCCTTGTGTTGGTGCTTGCTTGCTATGTTGATTGCTTGCTATATTGATTGCTTGCTTGTGGATTGTGTTTTATGGCACTACTAGGTTCTACTCCACTTCATAATCATGTTCCTTGATCCAAAACACTTGCCCAATGATCATGCCATGTGAATAGTGCCCAAATCTATTTTTACCAAATTTTGTTTTAACCAAAAATGATTTATTTAATTTAAATTTCTAAACCCCCCTGAAATGAGGTTTGCTCTTCAAGTCCTCAAATCAGTTGGACCCTTCTTTCCCAAAGGCTTTATTTCAAACCTACTATATATATGACTTCTAGAAACCACCAAAAATTATTTTTAAAGATTATTTTCACATTTTATTTGAAGGATTTTTCTTAAGACCAGAAATGGTTTTTCCTAGGGAAAAATTATTTAAATGCTTTGAAAATAGTTGAGAAAAATTAGAGAAACTCAGTGGACATATATTTTCCATATATATGAGTTTCAACACAAGGGCATGATCAAATCATGGGCAAAACCCCTCAAAACCCTTTCTGTTCAGATCAAACTTTTGGAATATTTCCATAAGAAATATTCTCAATAAAATCCAGGAAAATTCCTGCAAGTCAACACTATCATGGGTGATGATCTTGCAAAGGTTCATCTCAATCCAAGATGGTTTGGTTCATCAAACCATCCCAAAACCATTCCTGTCCAGTGTCAAATTTGAGCAACTTTACATTGTGAAGTGCCTCCCCTTGGCCTCAAACTTTGTGGGCATGCTCTAATGGCCTAGCATCATTGGATCTATAGAAATCAAATTCTGCCAATTTCTAGGGTTCATCAAATTTCCATTATCAACTTTTTCCCCTTGAGCTCAAATTTTGTGAAGCATCTCATTTTTATCTAGCCTTTGACCCTGGTAAGTATCTCTGTAAGTTGTGATTATTTCTTGCCCAAAACCTCATCAAACACCTTCTGGTGATTTTGTAAAACCAACATTTTCACCTCTTATCCTTTTACCCTTGCCCCCAACTTTCTACCACAGTCTCTCATGGGTGCATTTTACCTCCCGTAAGAACCCCAAGACCCCAAGTCACCAGGAGGTGGGGTGAAACCCCTATTTCTACCCCTAGAAACACCATTTCTATCCCCTCTCCCCATTTCCTTCTTCCCTAAGACTCCTCTAGAGCTTACCCCTAGCCTAACCTAGCATTTGGGCATCTCCAATACCCCAAGGCACAAGAGGACACGTGAGGGGGGGCTAAAATATTGACCTAGCATGCAGAGCTCGCGCTCTGGACTGCGCTACAGTACGCACCCGCACTGTAGCGGCCAGCCAATGGGCAGCCCCGACCACCTCGGGCCGCCCCAGCATGTCCCCTCTGCCCCCCTTGGCGTCCGTAGCATGCTACCCGGTCGCCCCTCTCTTTCCCATCTCTCTCTCACGCGCGCACGGCGCCGCCCGAACCTGCTAGTGGCCGCGCTCGCACGCGCGCACCTCCGAGACCCCCTCCTCGCTGCTTTCCCTCCTCCCGCCCGCAGACCGCGTCCAGGTAGCCTCCAGACATGGCCTCGCTTGCCCCCGTGGCCTGTGGTGAGCACCCCGTGCTCACTGGCGCTCCGCGCCCACGGTGGACCAGCGGTCGCCTATAAATAGGCCACCCCGCTCGCCCTGACCCTCTCTCCTCGCTCTCCCTCTCTCTCCGCGTTCTCCCCGTGCCCAGAGCTCTTTTCCCCATGGTCAGGAGCCTCCTCCCGACCCAAACCCTTGCCGTCGCCATCGGGTTTCCTCCTTGCTGGCGTTCCCCTCTCTCCCCGGTGACCCCGCGACCCACCTCTGACGCGCGATGCTCCCAGGGACCCACCTGTGCCCTCTTTTCCCTCTCTCGTGGCCTAAAACCCTTCGGTGAGCCCCTCCTCCACTATTGTCGCCCCTTTAGGTGGGCCCTACCTGTCATCCCCTCGCCCCTTTCTCTCTCGCTGGCAGGTCGGGCCCGTTGGTAGGTATAAAAACAAACCTACAGCGCGCGGCTCCTCACTTGGGCCGGTTTCCCTCTTGGACCGGTTTCGGCCAGGCATTCTGGCCCGAAAGGGGCACAATAGCATTTTTTCCTTTTCTTTTATTCTGTTATTTGCAAAAATCCCAGAGAATGAAATATTTATCCAATGCCAATTTTTCTTCCTCCTAAATGCATAAAATAATCCCTAGAATTTAATAGTGCCATTTGTAAAAATGTTTGAATATATTTTGAGTACTAGTTTATTTTGAAATCTATACATAGGCACCTTTTTGCCTCTGTTATTTTATTTCCAAAATATTTTTCACAAAAAACCCTAAGAGAATATTTTTAGTATGACTTTTAGTAGGTTAACATCTTTGGTAGTAGTTTGAGTGCTCTGTTTTGTGTGATTGCTTATTTTTATCGGTATTTTATCGCGACGATAGATTGCGCTGTTGACAAATAAGTTGGACTCGATGATTCCGAAGACCCTAGAGACTTTGTCGAGCCAGTCAAGCAGCCCTTTGACCATGATAAAAACCATTTTATTGCATGTCATATAGCACTTTAATTTCATCGTATTTGATCATGTGTTGTGGTGTTCCCCTTTCGATGGGATTCCTCCGGTACTTCTCCGTTGACACTTGCATCACGCATGACCCTACCACCTTATGAGGGTTGTGCGGGTGGGAGTAGTTAGGTTGCTAATAGATGCTACGCAAATGAGATGGGACTTATGCATAGTGATGACAAGAAAGAGGTGATTTAAAAGACTTCTCGGAAACCTCATCGGGTGCCACTAATGCCCGAGGAAGATGAGAATGAGATGGGTGACCACTTGAGAAGTGGTGTGCCGGAATAAGATGAGTATGTGTTTTCGAAAACGGAGGTTTTAAGACTTGTCGACCGTCCCAACCTTGCATGCGCAACCACGATACCCCTTATGGGACGGGGCTTTGTTGATTACTATGGTTGGTGCTAGCAAGGAGCCCGCATTACTAGTCGCGAAAGTGGAGAGGTCACTCTCGAGACGGGGTCGTCCTTGAGTGGAAGGTCATGCGCTGTCTTTACAGTCACCGGGCACACCGTTGCGTGCCCTCATGGATAATACGTGTGATGTATATCATGAGGGATGGCACCAACGAGTGGACTCTTTGTTTAGTATCACGATGGGAAAAGCATTGTTCGGGTCCTTACCTCGAGTATGTTATATACCGAGAGTCGTGGATGACACGAAAGTTCCCCGAGTCTTGTGGGTAAAGTGTGCAACCTCTGCAGAGTGTAAAACTATTCGAATAGCCATGTCCACGGTCAAGGACAGTTGGGTGGTCCTGCTTATGCCACGTCCAGGTGTTTTCATGAAACTTGGTGTGAGTATGGTGTGGTGGTGACAAGAAGTCACCTGAGTGAGGTCTGATGACTTAGTGTGAGAATTGAACTAAGTCCGATGGCTTAACGTGATGAACGAACATGAGATGTTCGTCCCGTACTTATGTTGATATCTGTAACTTGTTCATATGAATATCTGCTAATTGTTGGTGCATGTTCAATATTTGGTTGATCAGGTCATTTGCATTTAAAAATTAGCTTTCTGCAAACTTACCCTTTAGTGCTATATCATGCATCATTTTTACCTCGTTCCACACTTGGGTTGCTTGTGAGTACATTCAAAGTACTCATTTGCTTGCCACTCATTACTTAATTGGCCAGGCATGGAAGAACAAGAGCATGTTGAAGAGTTCTTTGTAGATGAACATGCAAACTAGGACGCTTCCTAGTTCGAATGCCTGTAGGTTAAGGCTGATGGCATGGGTTCATGCTTTCGATAAAGATTTCCGTTGCTTGTTCTATTTTAAGTGTTTGGCCCGTGTGGCCCTATCTATGTAAGACTAAGACCCTTGTGGTCATTATTTGTGTAATGCATTAAGTATGGATGTAAGACTCTTGTTATTCAGTTTCTATGTGTTCAGTGAGCATTGATCTCTGGGATCACTGTACACGTGCATTCGGTGATCTCGACACCTGCGTCGCTTTCATGCAACAAGTCGAGGTCCCCACACCTGCATCGCTTTCATGCAAAACATGTCAAGAGTCGGTCCTTTCATGAAGGTGATCTAGTGCTCCGAGTGGATCAACAGTGACCTCACAAGATCGCTCTAGCGTGGGAAGGTCCTTTCATCGTCACCAAGGTGCTGAACAATGGAGCCTACCACCTCTACAACCTCAAGAAGCAGATTGACGAGCCGCCGGCCTGGAACGCAGATGTACTTCAACGTTTCTATACTTGAAGACTAAGTTTTTTTGATGGAATAAAAGTATTCCAGAAAATATCGTTTATGCAGGGCATGACGTCAACAGTCTTTTGTCGATTCCGGTCGCACCATCCTACATTCAAAAACTTCTCCGTGTGACGAGCGATCCCCTCACTCGGGGCTTAGCTGCAAACCAGCTTTCGCCTAAGTTAAAAAAACATTCCGAGTGGTTAGCAGTCCATTCACTAGTAAACTTAGCTATGAACCAGTCTTCGTCTAAGTTCCAAAACTTCTCCAAGTGGTGAGCAATCCTCTCACTCGACGGCTTAGGTGCGAACCAGCTTTCTCCTAAGTTAAAAACCCTTCAGAGTGGATAGCAATCCTTTCACTTGGAAACTTAGCTATGAACGAGTCTTTCTCTAAGTTCAAAAATTCCTCTGAGTGGGGGCGATCCTCTCACTCAGGGGCTTAGCTACGCACCATCTTTCGTCGAAGTTAAAACCCTTCCGAGTGGACAGTAGTCCATTCACTTGGAAACTTAGCTGCGAACCAGTCTTCGTCTAAGTTCAAAAATTTCTCCGAGTGGGGGCGATCCTCTTGCTCGGGGGCTTAGCTGCGAACCAGCTTTTGTCTATGTTAAAAACCCTTCCGAGTGGACAGTAGTCCCTTCACTTGGAAACTTACCTACGGACCAGTCTTCGTCTAAGTTCAAAGCCTTCTTCGAGTGGGGGTGATCCTCTCACTCATGAGCTTAGATGCGAACCAGCTTTTGCCTAATTTAAAAAACCTTCCGAGTGGATAACGAAACGTCCACTCAGAAACTTAGCTACAAACCTGTTTTCACCAAAGTTCATATACTACTCCGAGTGACAAGCGATCATCTCACTCGGGGGCTTAGTTGCGAACCAGCTTTCGCCTAAGTTAACATTTCTAGCTGAGTGACAAATATTCTTCTCACTCAAGAATTTGGCTGCGAGTTAACTTCTCGCCTAAGTTCGAGATTATTCCGAATGTTGAATATTCATTCCATTCAGAAACACAACAAATTCAGCCAAACAAAGGATTGAAAGGAAAGTGCAGATAAATCCAAAGTTTCTAGCATGGATAAAAGTTGTTCGTGCAAACGAAAGTGCTTAGGCCTAAAGCCTGAATAATGTTTTAATACGGTTACATTTCCACTTAGCATACCGAGGCAAATAAAGTCTTAATTGTGATCAAAGTTTTATCAAGCACCTGTGGGACTCGCAGGCTTGACGAAGGTGTCCATGTCAATCCCGTCAGCGATCCGAGTGGCTACTTTGATGAAGGTCTCCATGAAATACTCGAATTGAAGTTTCTTCGTGTTGATCACCTGGAGGGACTTGAGCTTGTCCTCCCTTGCCTCCTTGCAATGGACTCTGACGAGTGAAAGCGCCACATCGTCTCCACAGCGAGCAACCGATTTCTTCCCTGCTTGTACTCGACCAGGAATCTCATTAAGACAAGTCATCATTGATTCAAGGTCAGTCTGGAGGGTGTCTTCGGGCCATAGTTCCTTGTCAACCTTCTGCAGTGCAGCCTTTAGTAGAGTGATACATTCTTGAACACTCTTGAGACAGACGTCGAGACGAAGCATGCTTATGGCCACAGCGTCCCCAACGGGCGACTTGGTGGGATCCATATTTGGTTTGATCTCCTCAGTTTCCTTTTCAATGTCTTGGCAAAATTCTATATGAAGTGGGAATGGAAAGGTAGTCATGCTTCTGTCTTACGGGAATTAAGGAAGGTCACACAATGAAAGAAAGTTACCGTCGAGCATGCTGAACATCTTCTTTGAAAAGTCCCCCAAGTACTTCTCAAGACCTTTGATCCTCTTGTTCAACAGTTCGGTATTCTTGATCCAGTCGGCATGCTCCTGCTTGAGTTTCATGTTCTCTTCTTCTAGTTTCTTAGCTGTTGCAAGTTTCCTCTCGGTAGCCTCAGTTTTGTCCCTCGCCACGTTTTGAGCATCAGCGAGTGCCTTGTCCTTGTCCTCCAGCGCCTTCCTCATGGTATCTAAAGGAAGAACGTTGTTGAGTCGTGCTTGGAGTCAGCGATTCTCATCATACACGTTTGTTCGAGCGAGAACACTCGGTTCAAAGCATGGCAAAAGAAAGTGACAATGCAGTTGGTCGACAAGGATTACCTCCCAAAGTCCTCAGTTCAGCCTGGGCACGGTCTAGATTGTTCTTGGAAACCTCCATATCCACTTGAAGCCGATTCTTCTCTTTCTCCAGTTTGATGTATTGACTCCACAGTTCACAAGTTGTCTCAAATCAACAAAGAAGTGGTTCAGTTGACATTAAAATTCCTCCACTCCCGAGTGGAAAGGATCAAGTTCAGTCGATTGGTGGGCGGCCCGCCGCCCCAGCCCACACCCCTGGAAAAGCATCATATCATGGTTGATGGAAATGATGTCCATGAAACCTGCGTCATATCATGCTTGATGGAAATGATGCTCGTGAAACCTGTAGAGTAGGCTTGGACCTCTACTTCCATCAGTCAGGTATTCAGAAGTGGAAACACTAAAGCAAATAATTCACTCGATGAACCGAGCGACCGGCATACTCCGCGTATGGCAAAGGACCCTGAGTCCAAGTTCTTAAGACTCAGCATACCCCCACCGGATACGAAACCACTCATCCAAGTCCGGCCTGTCCGAGAAAAAATTGTCTCTATTAGACCCCGCAGATGCAAGCACTCGGCGGCAGTCTCGGGGACTACACCCAGTGGGTGCACTCAGCGTGCCCCCACTGGACCTGTTATCACTCAACCTATCGAGCGATTATTAAAACTCTAAGACCCCTGCTGATGTTGTCATCATTCAACAGCGGTCTTGGAGACTACACCTAGTAGGTGTACTCAGTGTGCCCCCACTGGACAAGAAACCACTCGACTAAGACCTGATCTACTTGAGACAAAAACAAGCAAATTTGCTTCAAAAGGAAAACACCCAGTGGGTGTACAATCAAGAAAAATAGGGATTCAATTGGAAATGAACTTATAATCGCACTTACTCGGACATTGGTCCGAAGCGCCGAGCTGGCATCATAAGCCAACTTGTTGGCTTCGTATGCCTCCTATGTGCGCAGCAATCTGCTCTACTTGGATCATGGCCACCTTGCCAGCTCCAGTCTGATTCTTCGGGATGCAATACAGAGGAAAGGTAGTCATCGGGTGAGTTGTTGTTGTGGTGGGAGTAGCTGAAGTTGCTTGAGGTTGTCCGATTGGTGTCGAGGCCACAATGGTCGAAGTGGCTGGCAGAGCACTCTACAATGGAATAGCAAGATCAGTTCTAGCTTGAGACGAGTCGCCAAGACCTTGAGATGCCATGATAGTCGACTTGCGAGGTGTTTGCCCTAATGATGTTCTTCGAGCATGTACGCAGGGAGTGCTTGAGGTCACACCTTCGCCTCCTGTGCCTTGTGTTGGCTCTTCATCATCCTCCAGCTGAATGACTTCTGCATTTACCAATCGGCAACGTCAATTTATTCAATCGATGAATTATTGCCAAGAAATAGAACAGAGTGAGGGTTTGTTATACCTCGTTGAGAGGTGGCCACAATAGAAGTGTCTACTTCCATATGCTCCTCTTCGCCCCGTGGAGGCAACGTCACCGAGGTAGCAACTCTGGTGGATAGATCCTGCTCGGTCAACAAAGGTTTGAAGTTCCACAACAACAAAGTAAAAAGAAAGCAACACTCACATTGAAACAATAGGTAAACCAATCTTCATACGGGGCCGAGCCTTCCGAGGCTTCGGCGCATCACACTTGGGCTGTTTTGCGGCCTGCTCGCTCGACTCAACTGTCGAGGCTCGGTCACGCTTTGGGTTCCTCCTACCAGACGCCAAGGTATTGCTTGGGTCAGCCACGGGGTCTTGACATTTCTTAGAACGATGCTCGATGCGCGGAGGAGACTCAACTTTCTCTTTGTTCTCACCTATGTCCTAGTAATCGTCCTCACTATCCTCAGCATAATAAATGTCTATGCTGCATCCCTCGCTCTCCCCTCCATCTTCGGGCTGATTTCCATTCGGCACAGGCGAGTACATGTTCATCAGCTCCTGCAAGATTCAAATAGTAAAGTCAGTCGACTGATACTACCAATCACTCAACGAAACATCATAGCATTCGACAAAGATATAACTTAACAAATTTGGTGGTGGGTTCTCATCATAGAAAGGCTTGATCTGCTTTGCATCTAGAGGATTGTCTCTAGGTGCGTCCGACTGGTGTCCTTAGGGCCTTAGTAGTGCCACATGGTGTGGTCCCTCACTTTAATAGGCTGGATTCGTCGACTTAGGAATGTCTTCTGTAGAGCCATGCGAGTCACTCTACCTCAAACCAGAGCCACTACAACATTAACTATGATTCCCACTTGGACTTTCTCCCCTTCTAGCACTGACAGTGATTTGGGAGTAGTGGGTCGATCTGGTGTGAAGGGGGAAAGACCAGTCGGCATATTCGGAGATGCAACATCCTTACAGTAGAACCAAGTCGACTGCCAACCCCTAACTCATTCAGGAAAAGTCATTGATGGAAATGAGCTTCTAGCTCTCTTTTGGATCCCCAAGCCATCACACAGCTACATGACATGGGTCTTATCGTCCTCTGGATTGGCCTTTTTTATCGACTGAGAACGAACGATAAAGTGTGGTTCAATAAACCCCAATGGGGATGACAACCCAAGAAGCACTCACATAAGGTGATGAAAGCAGCAAGGTCTGAAATGGCATTCCGAGGAAAGTGGTGAAGTTGAGCCCTGAAAAAGTTCAGAAATCCTTGAATGAAAGGATGGGAAGGCATAGATAAACCTCGCTTGACTTATGTGAGGAGGAGGAGCCACTCTCCTTTGCGTGACTCCATCTCGATCTCCCCCTTTGACAGCCTCCATGAGCCGTCGGCCACGAGCCCATCGGCGACAAGGTTCTTGACATCCCGTGCTGTGACTGTCAACGGGAGGAAGTCTCCTTGGATCCACCCCGCCAGCACCATGAATCGGGCACGGGACGGCTTCTTGGCCTTGGCGGCTCCCTTCTTGGTGCGCTCGAGCTTCTTCATCTTGCCCTTCGTCATCGTGGCGGCGGTCGTCGAGGCGAAGGAAAAGAGGAGATTTGGGGGAGAGGTGCTATGCCAGCCATCGCACAGTATATTTTATATTTTCCCGATTGGGTCACTATCCTGTGGGCCCGTTGGATCTTTGTAAGTCTTGGCCGCAGAGGAGGCATGGTATGTGGCATAAAAGGTGGCGCAAAGATCGAGGCATCATGCCCCCTCTTACTCCAGTCGTTGCACTATTTGTGCGTAGCGCGCGCTTCCCAAATTTTTGTATCTCAGGGAATCTGGGTTTGCCAGAGTGACCCGTCGCATCGATAGATCCTCTAGAGTCACTTGGATGGGAACCTGTCCTTAAATTCACTTGGACACCTATCAAAGCTGAAATGACCAGGGCAAATGATAAAGAGTCCAATCAATGCAGATCTGCCTGAAGCCCCAAAGTGCATTCGGAATTTCGGTGCCTTATTAGAACTGGCATCGATCCCTTTTTCACTCGAACCCCGATCCATTCAGGGGCTAATGACGAGGATATGTACCTAGGGTAAGGTCTTAGGCCTGACCTACATACCTTTCCTAAGGACACTATATTGGAGGACTTAATGATTGCAAGAGAGTTTTCGACTGAAGTCATCATGGCGCGATAGTCACTCGGAGGTTTCTTCCTCCACTCGACAGTATCCTGTCACTCGGAAGATCCTACGACCAGTCGACACCAGAAGACCAGAAGGCACCACAGGGAGGCCAACAAGCACGCGTTCGACCAGTCGCCACTAGTAGTATTTATTGTATACGTTACTAGTAACGTATGACTTTATTCCCACGATTGAACCCTTGGTTTCCTGACATTCATGAGGGGCAGCGTACTCTATATAAGCCACCCCTCTCCTCTGGCACAAGGCTTCGCACACTCTATAACACATACTATCCACACGAAAAGAGCTCCCAAGCACTAAAACGTAGGGCTATTACCTCCACAAGAGGGGCCTGAACTCATACATATGTGTGTACATCATCGCCATAGCTAGGACTCTTCGCTCTCCTTTCGTACCCCTGTAGGGCTATTACCTCCACAACAGGGAGCCCTTTCGTCACTCTACGTCTGCAGGACCCAGTCCCGCAAATTTCCCTACCACTGTAGTGTACGAACGGATCACCACAACCCAGTCCCGCAAGTTTTAGTTGGCTCCAAATTTTTATAAATCCATACATGATAGGGTGATACAAACACAGGGTGTGACACATACCTCCCTGACGTGTTTCCCTCTCTCTCCCCCGTGGATAGCCGCAAGAACCGTGGACTTGGAGCTCACCCAAATCGCCTTCCCCGCAGACCCCTCGTCGCTGACGTCTCCATGCACCTCAGTGCCTCCCTCCACCTCCAACCAATCAGCGACAACACCCTAAGTCCGTTCCAGTTCCTAGCCGCCCTCACCATGCACTCCTTGGGCGCCGGTGAGGTTGCCGCCGCTTTGTCCAGAGGTTGACGACGGCCCGGAGAGGGTTACCCCATCCGTCCACCTCTCCCTCGCCTCCCCTCTCCCTCTATCACTTGCCGCTTCAACCCGCACGTCAGGTTTAAACCTGACAGCACGCTCGGCACGCTCGACCAGCTGCTTCTGGCCTAGTGGCACAATTGCATTTTTCTTTTACTTTTCTGATATTATTTCTAAATATTCCCTTCGATTAAATAAAAATCCAAATCCAATAATTCTAGTTTCTAAAATCTTGTAATATTATGTACTATTTCATCATGCCACTTGTGCACTTTTTGAAATAGTTTTATGTATTGGTTTTATTTAAAACCTAATTTTAATATTTCAAACCACTGTTAGAATACTTTTCAGAATCTTTTTTTTCAAAACCACGAACTAATATTTTTTAGTATTAGTATAGTATTTTACAGAGTGGTTTGACATTTTTAGGAATATTTTTGTTCTCTGTTTTTGCTGCATTTTTGTTTTTTCACGTTAATATTGCGACGACGGATCGCTTTGTTGACGAGGGAATTGGACTTGATGTCTTTGAAGAGCCCAATGATTTTGTTGAGCCAGGCAAGTAGCCCTTTGCCCATTTCTAAAGAAACCTTTTTTATTGCATCGCATACAGCTCTTCATATTTATTATGTTCATCATGATGCTATGGTGACTAGCTTTATGGGTTGCCTTCGATACTCTTACCATTGATGCTTGCATGACATGACTCTACTTAGAGTTGTGTGGTTGGGAAGGAAATGATTTCAATTACTTTTTGAAAACCCCGTCGGGTGCCACTAATGCCAGAGGGAGATGATGTTAAGCTAGGTAACCACTTGAGAAAGAAGTAGTGTACTGAGGCAAGTTGACTATGTGTGTTCGAAAACAGATTAGATTTAACATTTGTTGACCATCCCAACCTTACATGTACAACCATGATACAACTTACGGGATGGTGCTTTGTTGATTACTTTGGTTGATGCTAGCACAGATCCCACATTACTAGTTGCGGGAGTGATGTGGTCATTCTCGACACGAGCTCGTGCCGGGAAGGACGATCAAGGGCTGTTTTCGCGAACACCTGGCACATCGTTGGTCCCCTCATGGATGGTACATCATGAGGGATGTGCACCAAAAGAGTGGACTCTTTGTGTACCAACCTCGAGTGTATGGCCAGGTGTCGTGGTTTTGTCACGGTAGATGTCCTAGTGAGAGGACTTAGGTTCGAGGCCATTGAGGGAGTCCTGGACTAAGGGTCCTCGGGCCGCTAGCCTATCTCCTAATAGGCCTGCTTGGTGGGTCACTCTATGACCCCTGCAGGAACGGCCAGACACGCCATGACTCTGTGTTCTAGAAGGAAGCCTCGAAGGCACGTCGTGCACTCCAAGTCAATATGAGGAAATCAGTATCTCCATCCCTGGCAGGAGACCTATCATGTGTAAACCCTAGGTACCCCCCGGTGTCTATATAAACTAGGGGGGTTAGATTGTAAGACAGAGAAACTCATCTAGGATTTTAGCTATTCAATCTCGTAGTAGATCAAATCTGTAACCTTCATACACATCAATATAATCGAGCATGACGTAGGGTTTTACCTCCATAGGAGGGCCCGAACCTGGGTGAAAATCGTCTCCTTCGTACCCTATTACCTTCGACCCTAGACTCACAGATCGGGACTCCTGTCGCTGTCAAAACCGGTGGATCTCAGGTAGGGGGTCCCGAGCTGTGAGACAAGGATCGATGGTAACAGGAGACGAAGGAGATCATATTTACCCAGGTTCGGGCCCTCCTATAGAGGTAATACACTACGTCCTATTGGATTGTATTAATGATATGTTGGTTAGAGAGTTGATCTACCTCGATATCGAGTAGCTAAACCCAAGATGAGTTGTCCCCTCTCTACAACCTAAAACCCTCCGACTTATATAGATGCTAAGGGTACCTAGGGTTTACACATGGTCGGTTACACGTCGAAGGGATAAACATGCCTATCTATTATCATCAACTTCAAGGACACGCCATGGCTCCTCGAAACTTCCATCCTGGCGATGGGACTCTTGATCCTCTAGTGCTCATCCAACAGCCCATATAGTCCAGCCCATGAGAGACAGGTCGGCTATCCGAGGACCATCAATACAGGACTTCCTCAGTAGCCCCCAGACTATCCTTCAACGCCGAGGTATATCCGGATAATCTTTGTGTGTCACAGTCTTCTACTTGCGAGGAAAGTCCCTGTACTCCTTCTTGTTCAGCAACCGACCAGTCATTGGCAAAATCCCAAGCGTCACGAGCTTGCTAGGTCCATTATAATAACCGTCACCGTTTCTCGATTTTCATGCCTATAGGGGAGACGAGTGGCTCAGCGAATTTTTACAAGACTACCCATCTACAATGGAGGCACCACATATTTCAACAAATACAATTGTGTTCTAGGACACATCCTCTTCTTTGTCCCCATTGGAAAAAACTTTGAGCGGAAGATCACCACGAAAAACATGGCGAGCGCCCCCAGCTCATCCTCGCACCCCTACGGATCCCATCCCGGGGGTTGGACTAGCTGCTTTGTATCGCTCCTTTGGCTGCTTAATCTTGAGACCCAGGGGCACCTTCCTTCCTCAGATCTGGTAGTTAACCATGCTGGTTTATCTTCATTCAATGGCAAAGCCTTCACGGAGAATTTCCCCAATCCATAAAGGGGGGAACGCATATGCTTCGTTCCCTTTCTTCTGTGGAGTCTGTTGTTTCCTATCCACCCATTCCTGGGAGGGTTATTACAATTCTATGGGATCGAGCTCCACCACCTCACCCCACAGTCTATCTTGCACATCTCGGGCTTTGTCGTCCTTTGTGAGATGTTCCTGGGCTGTGAGGCACATTTCGAATTGTGGAGGAAGTACTTCTGCCTCATCCCTTGTACCCGGGACCAGACAATTTTTGAGGTCGGAGGAGCCAAAATATGCTGCATAGCGGGGACGAGGTATCCAGTGGGAACACTGAAGTAGTTCGAAGAATGGTCTGCGGAATGGTTTTATATCGTGGACATCCCCCTATTCGATCTAGCTCGGAGGGGTCTGCCCGAATACTCCGATGCCCCCTTAAGTAAAAGGTACAACTGGCGTCCAAGGATTTCGCCCCAAGAGGACGACATTGAAGTGCAACACTAGGCAGCCCAAGTGAGGGTACCTGCCCACCACAAGTTGACCATGATTGACGTCATGGCCGCCGCCATCACCCGGTGCGTTTAGCCTCTTCAGCAGAGGATACACAACTTCTGGAGTTATAAGGGGACCATCGACACCACTCGCGCCCGGAGACTGGGCCCTGCCGATTAGACAACATTGGCCGCCACACTTGCTAACCTGTACAAAGGGGAGCAAGAAGATTTTATTCGGCGGTTGACCAAGGGAAGGATACTCAAGACACAACCCCATCGAATGGGTAAGCCTTTCAACTCTATGACCACAATTCAGGTTTCCATTTTGTCCCTTTTTGACCGAAGCCTTTAACTTTATGTGAACAGAAATGGAGAAGCTTCATCGAGATAGTTAACTGTCCGGCCCCCCAGCCCGAAGACTATTCTCGTGATGATGATCCGAAATTTCATGAGGACCGGGATCTGTCAATTGAGCTTGTAGATGGGTTTTTCTACCAAGAGAGTGTCGACCGCTCCAAGGTGGCTATCATAGCCGATTACCTTGGATCGTTCCGTTCTCCTACAATAAACAAGAAGAAGAAAAGCTCATCCCGCAAAAGGCAAGTATCCTCCAATGCCCCAAACGCGTCAGCTCCTACTCCCAAGCATCATCGATCCGTGCGTCATACGTCGGCGACGGCAGCAGTGCCTTGCTTGGAAAGCAACAGGGATCCGACAAATGAGCAGATTGTGGGGACGAGTCCATCCACTCATTCATCCCAAAGGTATTTTTTGGATATTTATTTATTATCACAACTGATAGAACCTCACAACAAATTTTATATCAAAATTCTCATGCGAGAAGCCCAGCCTTCTTCTACCGAGGAGGTTGCTAGGGTGCCCGGCGACGCTGAAAATTCCAGAGCATCGACTCATGCTGAACCTGCTACAGAGGTTCCCATGGCCAATCCCGCCCCTGCCGATTCTAGTGACGCTATGTTCATTACCAGATTTGAGGTAGGAAGCACCATGAATCATCGATGGCGATGAGAGGCCTTGCATCACCCAGTATTCAATGAACAGGAGTTTAGTGCTCTACGCATGGTGGACGCGCACATCAACGCCGCCCCGAGGTGGGTTCGGGGAGGCCATCAAATTGATATCGTCTAGCCTGCTGGTAAATAATCGGTTTTGTAGAGTCCGAACACTCATGTAAACCCAGTAGACCCCGAGCCTTAAATTGGTCAGAACGACCGAATTAAGGATCCTTGTGTTGTTTTATTGCTAATGCAGGCCTCGAAGCAGCAGAGCGAGAAACTGGCCATGGAACAAGAAGCCAGCCGAACACAGGTCGAATCTGTGAAGCATGAATTGGAGCAAGTGAAGAGCTTTACTCAGGAGGCACATGGTGAGTATATCTATGCTGCTGATCCGAGTATATTCCCATGCTGACGCAAGGGTACTCTTTAGCAGCTAAATAAATATGGCAAATGCAAAGAGATTTCATGCAGCTCGAGTATCTCAGTGATACGCCGAGTCCCAGCATGAGGCCGTCTATCGTGTTTTGCAATGACACCTTGAAGAGAAGAACCATCATCAAGCGGAGAATAAACAACATGCCAAAGAAATTGAGAGCTTAAAACTCAATTGGCTCAGGCCCAAGAAGAGAACCAGAAACTATAGAGGGGCATGTGCGGTAAGTGTGATTCTACCATCGGGAAGTACTTATTATACATGAAGCATAATAGGCATGCCTTTGACTCATGTGTAGGTCTCATGTGTGGGCGATCCGAAGAAGAGATCAGATCCTAGAGGGCTCGGAAGGCCATGAAAATCATGGTAAAGGTGCTATGGCCCGCCGAGAAATCTCCGAAGGAGTTGACCGAACTACTCGATCGATTCAATGGAGCCCGAAGTAGGTTCGAGCTGTGGAGGACATTGGCTTGCCAGGAGGGAGCACAAGAGGCGTGAGCGATGATCAAGACCCGCTATACCGGACTTAACCGCGAGCTAAGGCTCGGGTTGGGCCAGTAGGGTCAGATGGACAAGAAGTGCCGCTCCACCTGGTGTACAACCAAGTGATGCCTGCCGCCCGTCTCTCACAAGAAGACTGCTTCCTGGACACCATAATCGACAATCTCGATCAGGAGCCGAATGTATGATTATATGTACTTATGTAAGAATAATCGAGTAATTGCTCCTGAAAACTGTGCTCGCATTGTGGAGTCCACTCGAACTTTTCATCTTTCTTGAGGAGTTTAGTCAGAGGTTTCGCAACCTTGGAGAAATTCTTGACAAAGCGGTGACAATAGCTCGCTAAGCCAAGGAAACTCCAAACTTGCTTAACCAATTCAGGTTGAGTCCAATCTAGGACAGCCTGAACTCTCACGGAATTGACAACAATACCTTTACTAGAGATCACGTGGCCCAGATAGGTCACTTCTGGCAACCAAAATTCACACTTGGAGAATTTGGCATACAGACAGTGCTCTCGAAGTTTCATCAATACCAGCCTTAGATACTCGGAATGTTCCTGTTCATTCTTCGAGTAGATGAGTATGTCGTCAAGGTAAACTACGACGAATATATCCAAATACTCCATGAAGATCGCATTCATCAAGCGAGAGAAGGTGGCTGGGGCATTGGTTAAACCGAAGGACATAATGATGTACTCGTGTTGGCCATAACGAGTAACAAAAGGCGTTTTTGGAATGTCCCCATTTCTAATACTGATTTGATGGTATCCCAACCTCAAATCCATTTTGGAAAAGGGAGAGGATCCAGCTAGTTGATCATACGAATCGTTGATCCTGGGGAGCAGATACTTGTTCTTTATGGTGAGCAGATTCACTGGCCGATAATCCACAACCATCCGATCCGATCCATCCTTCTTCTTGATGAAGAGGACAGGACAAGCCCAAGGATAAGAACTAGGACGGATGAAACCTTTCTTCAAAGCTTCATCGAGTTGGATCTTAAGTTCGGCTAGTTCTAAGGGTGCCATCTTATAGGGTCTTCTGGCTATTGGGACAGTCCCTGGGATGAGCTCTATCACAAACTCAACATCTCTGACAGGTGGAATTCCTGGCAGTTCTTCTAGAAAGACATCCGGAAAATCACGGACAACCGGAATATCTTCTAATTCTGGAAGAGGGCTAGCATTGAGGGAATAGGGTTAGCGCTTGGTTGTTCGAGTGGAGACATTAGCATATGTGTTGTAGACTTTGTCTTAACCAGCCATCGGCTTCTACCTCCCACGCTAAGAGCCCGAGAGTGTTCCTCGTAAACTATCCGGCCATTTGGTACGAATAGACAGAAAGCACACAGGGAGATATGTTATATTACTGCTTAGCGTAAGAAAGTTCTTCCAGAGAAAATAGTACCTCTAGTGATACCTTTCTTCAGGGTTCTACATAGATCATAGGTAGTAAGGCCGTATAGTACTAGTATGTGGCTAATGGCTTTTGTGAGAAAGGAAGCCCGAGTAATGGTGATAACGACCAAACTTTTATTAGTTGCTTCCGTCGCAGCCGATCAATTGTCTGCTGAAGATAGCTAGATTTTGGCTTCACCCATCTGAGGTACGTATTCGGATGACCCGGTCATAACAATCATAGAGGTGCTCCCTTTACCCTCTAGCCGAACAATCTGGAACATATAGGGTAAGCACAGGAGGGAGGCAACCCAGCATGGCAAAGTCTTAGTTCGAATTGATGCATATGACTGGTTAAACATGACAAGGGAAACATGTTTACACAATAAGTGTGGATAAATGCTTATAATATAAAAGCATTGGCTTCAGGATGAAGCCCCCAGGTGTTGTGTTCGGATTTAACACTTAAGGGTGTAAACCGAAAATCTTAGTACAAGATCAGTTGAAGCGAACATAGATTTGGGAAGAAAAGGAAAAATTGAAAGCTACCAAAATGCAAGGTGGGATGGAAAGGAAAAAGTAAAGAAAAGGTAAAGAAAAAGGAGGTAAAGGGTAAAAATGTGGTGACACCCATTTATGTGTAGAAGCGCCGAAGGCGAGGTGCATTCCATGGGTTTGGTTCAAGGCGGTTGTCCGACGAGTTCCACAAACGGTAAGCCCCTCCCACGAGTACATCGTCGGTTATGAAGGGGGCCTCCCATTTGCAGTTGAGTTTATGCTTTTGCTTCTCCGGGAGCTGTAGGATGAGTTCACCCACGTTGTACCCTTTTCCCCTGACTCCCTACCCTAGTGACGTCGGGCAAACCCTATGATATGGGGTGGAAGCAGTCCTCCCCTGTTATATTATTCATGTTGAGTCTATGTCGTGCAATCCTTCTAAGGCGTCCAGGTCATCCTGCTGATCCAACTCAGATTCCTTTTCCTCGTACATGTGCACCCTTGGTGCATGATGAATAATATCACAGGGGAGGACTGCTTCTGCCCCATAGACCATGAAGAACGGTGTGTATCCCGTTGATCTGTTCGGGGTGGTGCGTAGGCCCCATAGAATGGAGTCGAGCTCCTCCACCCAATGACAGTCGAACTCATGACGAGATCGAACCAAACGTGGCTTAATGCCACTCATGATTAGGCCATTTTATCATTCGGCTTGTCCATTGTTTTGCGGATGATACACCGATGCATAATCGAGCTTGATCTCACTTTTTGTGCACCAGTCCCTTACTTCTTGGGCCATGATGTTGGATCCATTGTCCGATAGTGTACTGTGCGGGACACCGTAACGGTGTACCATGCCGGATATAAAGTTGATTACTAGTCTGGACTTGGCCGATTTGACGGGTTTTGCCTCTATCTATTTGGTGAACTTGTCAACCATGACCAGTAAGTATTTATTCTTCGTGGTCCCCCCTTTAAGCGGTGCGACCATATCCAGCTACCAGACCGCGATAGGCCAGGTTATCGGATGTCACACCCTGTGTTTTGCCTGATAACTAAGTTAATATGACTAAAAAATTAGGGCCAATTAAATCTTTTTGAGTGCATATGAATGTTTGACTTGTGTGCTATTTGCTTGCTTGTTTGATTGCTTGTTGGTGCTCTATATTCATAAAACTCCCTCCTACTCTCAAAACTCTTTTCCTATAAACTCTTGTCCAATGATAATACCATGTGTATAGGACCTAAAAATATTTTTATCAAATAATATTTTGGCCAAAAAGCTTTTATTCAATTTAGGTTTTCAAAATCCCTTGAATTGAGGTTTGTACTACAAGTCCTCAAATTGGGTGGATTGTTTTGCCCCAAAGTATTTATTTGGAACTTACTATATATATAACTCCACAAAACCACAAAATATTGTTTTTTTTATTTATTTAAAGGTTTTTTCTTAAGTCTGGAAATGTTCTTTTATTAGGAAAAATTATCTTTATGCTTTAAAAATATTTGAGAAATTTTAGGAAACTTTAGTGGACATATATGGTCCATATATAAGAGTTTAAACACATGGTCATGTTCAAAATATTGGAGAAAACCCACCAAAACCATTTCTATCTATTGTGAGCATTTGAAATATTTCTATAAGAAATATTATCAAATAAATCCAAGAAAATTCTAGCATGTGACGTCTGACTTATGTGATCATCTTGCCAAGTTTCATATCAATCCCAATTGATTTGGTTCACCAAATTATCCCAAAACCCTCTCTATCCAGATCCAAATTTGAGCAACTACATTTCCAACTGTTTCCTGTTGTTCTCAAATGTTTTGACATGTTCTAATACTCCAATAATGAATCCACACAAAGTTGTGCATCAAGTAGAACACATACACTTGTCAGAATCCCCCCAAACCCACTTCTGTTACTTTCAAGAATTGGAAATGTTTGCATTGTCAACTTTCCCCATTTGGTCCCAAACTTTTTGGGTATGCTTTAATACCTAAATAATGCTACCACATCAAGTGGTGCATCAAGGAGAATGGATTTGCATAGCTAGATCTAAGAAAATCCATTTCTACCCATTTCTAGGGTTTACAACATTTGTATTGCCAACTTTTCTCAAATAAGCTCAAAACTTGTGATCACTCCTATTTTTACCCATCACTTGATCCTGTTAAAACCCACGGAAAGTGGAGGCCTTTCGCTTTCCCAAAACAGCATCAAACACCTTCAGGTGATTTGGTAAAACCTCTATTTTGACCCCTTCCACCATTCTCCTTCAGTCCTAATGTTTACCATAGTCTCTAATGGTCCTCTTGCACCTCTAGTAGGAGTTGCATGCCCTCATCTAAATCATTGGTGGGGTAAATTCCGATTTTCCCCTCCCTGGACAACAAGTATTCCCCCTTTTCTCTACTCCCCTTGTAGTCTAATGAAAACCACAGGGCATACGATGCTATTTTCACCATGTTTTACCTCCCCCTAGCTGCTAGACATGCATGGCTGCACCCAAGAGGCCAATGGCATGCAAAAATCCTTCAGCCTCCATATCAACTCCAAATGGAGTGATTCAAATCCCAGATGATCTAAATATCTTTGCCTATTTAATTAAGCCATGTTCAACATTTTATCATTCACCCATTCTGCTAGATCACATAAATTGCTCCCTTTCTCCAATATTCCATCTTAGGAAAATCATAGGAAATTCATCCCAACTTCAAATGTAATGAAACAACTTCCCACATGTTTCTAAAATCATGCCCTATTTGTGGGGAGCATCCACTCCTTTTTACAAAAAGGTTTTCTATGGACATCTTATAGGGTCATCATTTCCTTCATTTCCACTGTTCAAAAATCCCCCTTGATCCACATCCCATGAAACCTCCTTGGTTATTCTTCTCGTGACCAGAGGTGTCCAAGAAAAATAAAAGTCCCATGTATAGATAAAAAATTTCTCTACTTTTTGTGGTGCTTATTGTGGTTGTTTTCGGCGATAGTTGATGAAGTAGACGAAGAGCTCGGAGTTGGACCCAAAGACTTTGAAGACCCCCGAAGACTTTGTTGAGCCAGACAAGCAGCCCTATGACCATGTTAAGAAAGTTTTCATGCATGTCATATAGCACTTGTTGTTTTGATGGATTGATCATGTTGATGTGGTGACCACTTTAGTGGGATGCCTCCGATACTTTCTCTTTGATACTTGCATCATGCATGACCCTACCTCCTTATGAGGGTTAAGCGGGTGGGATTAGATAGGATGCTTAGTAGATTCTACGCAAATGGGATCGGGAATATGAATGGTGAAGGAAACAAAATGATTTCAAAGAGTTTTTGAAAACGCAATCGGGTGCCACTAATGCCCGAGGGAGATGATGTTGAGGTGGGTAACAACTTGAGAAATAAGTGGTGTACCGGAGAAAGTGAGTGTGTGTGTTTTCAAAAATGTATTAGATTTAAGATTTGTCGACCGTCCCAACCTTAGATGTACAACCACAATACCCCTTATGGGATGGGGATTTGTTGATTACATTAGTGGGTACTAGCATAGAGTCTGCATTACTAGTGGTGGGAGTGAAGTCGGCACTCTCGATACGGGGTCGTATCGGAATGGACGATCATGCGTTGTCTTTACAGGCACCAGGCTCACCGTTGCATGCCCTCATGGATGATACGTGTGATGTATATCATGAGGGATGGCACCAACGGGTGGACTCTATTTTTAGTATCGCTAAGGGAAAGGCAATGTTTGGGTGCTTACCTCGGGTATGTAATATACCACGAGTCATGGACGACAGGGAAGTTCCGCGAGTCTTGCGAGTAAAGTGTGCAACCTGTGCAGAGTGTAAAACTACTCGAATAGCCATATCCACGGTCAAGGACAGTTGGGTGCTGCTGCTTAAACTACATCCAGTTGTTTTCGCAAAACTTGGTGTGTGTGGATGACAAAGAGATGACACTTGAGATAAGTCAGATGACTTGACATGATGAAGTAACATGAGATGTTCAACCCCCTATTTATGATGATATCTATAACTTGATCATATGGATATCTGCCAACTCCTGATGCATGATTAGATAGTTACTTGATCATGTCATTGCATTAAAAAATAGCTTTTTGCAAAATACCTACTTAGTGCTATATCATGCATTCTTATTGCCTTTTTCCAACATGGGTTGCTTGCGAGTACATTCAAAGTACTCATTAGCTTCTAAGTGGTTATTTTATTGGCCAGGCATGAAAGATCAGGTTATGATGAAGATTACCTTGGTAACGGAAATGCGAGCTAGGACGCTCCCGGTCAGATTGCCTGTATGTCACACCCTATGTTTGTGTCACCTTGTTATGTTAAAATTTATAAAATTTGGAGCCAGTTAAAACTTTTTCAATGATTGTGCTTGCTTGAATTGTTGCTTGATTGCTTGTTGATTGTGGTATATGTCACTCTTAGATTATATCCCTCTTCATACTCATCTTCCTTGACCCAAACCTCTTGCCCAATGATCATGCCATGTGAATAGTGCCCAAAAATATTTTTATCAAAATTTACTTTGACCTAAAATGATTTATTCAAATTAGGCCCTCATAAACCCCTGAGTTGGAGATTGCATTACAAGTCCTCAAATTGGGTGGATTCTTTCTCTCCAAAGGCATTATTTCAAACCTACTATATCTATGACTTCCCAAAACAACCAAATATTAAAGATTATTCTTATATTCTATTTAAAGGCTTTTTCTTAAGACTAGAAATGGTTTCTCATACGAAAAAATTATTTTAAATGCCTTCAAAATATTTGAGAAAATTTAGGGAAACTCCGTGGACATATATTTTCCATATATATGCATTTGAACACATGGGAATGTTCAAATAATGGGCAAAACCCCTCAAAACCCTTTCTGTTCAAATCAAGCTTTTGAAATATTTCTATAAGAAATATTCTCAATAAATTCCAAGAAAATTCCAGCAAGTCAACACTGTCCTAGGTTATGATCTTAGAAAGTTCTACCTCAATCCATGTTGTTTTGGTGCATCAAACTATTCCAAACCCCTTCCTATCCAGACTGAAATTTGAACAACTTTACATTGTGAAGTATCCCTCCTTAACCCCAAACTTTATGGACATGCTCTAATCACGATATAATGATGCTATACTAAGTGGTGCATCAAGGGTAATGGCTTAGCATGACTATATCTACAAGAACAAGAATCTGTTGATTTCTAGGTTTCCACAAAGTTACATTATGAACTTTCATCAAACCATCTCAAACTTGGTGGTCAGGCCTATTTTTAACCACCATTTGATCCTGTCAAATCTCATGGCAAGCAAACTCCAATTGCTTTCCCTAATCTCTATCAAACACCTTCTGGTCAATTCTAGAAACCATTATTTTCTCCACTTCTAATATTTCCCTCGCCTCCAAAATTTTACCATAGCTATCTGGTATTGCCTTTCCCCCCCAGTAAATTTCTATGGCCAAGAATGATTGGGTATGTGGGGTAAAACCCACATTCACCCCTCTGTTTCACCACGGCAGGGACATTTCTACCCTCTTCCTCCCCCCATTTCTTTTCCTCTAGGCTCCCCCTAGCTCTTAGAGCATCTTCGAATTGTCCAGGAGCTAGTGAATACGCATGGGCGCATCCAAAGCACGCAAGCATGCCATGGGATGCCAAATACATGCTCTAGAGCACGCTACAGTGCCTGTCCGCACTGTAGCAGGAGCATTCTGAGGGCTCCCGACAACCTTGGGATGGGGGAAGCTGTCCCCCGAGGTTACCTCGATGTCCGCAACCCTCCAAAACGCCGGCCCCCTCCTCCTTGGCTCTCTCTTGCCCCTGATCGCGCATGCCCGATGCCGCCCGAGACGGCCAACGCGCGAGCTCACACGCAAGGGTGCTAGGCCCTACCTCTGCCCTCTCTCTCTCTCCCTCGCGCTGATCCTAGGCATCATCCAGGAACACCCCTGACCCATCTCCACAAACCCCCGAGGCCTATAGCCCCTGCTTGCGTCATCGCCAGTGCACGCGTCCATGATGGACCGGGGGCTGGCTATTTAGGCCACCCCTAAGCCCTCTCCTTCCCTCTACTAACCCTCCTACTCCTCCAAAGCGGCCCTGCGCCACTAGCTCGGCCCCCTCGAAGCCCGTGTGTGAGATCAGCCGAAACTCCGCCATGGCGGCACCATCGTCGTTCTCCGGGTACCTCACCTCTCCGGCCCCCATTCCTGTCACGTTAGGTTCCCCTCAGCTCCTTCACCCATTCCCCCGCTTTCCCCCCTTTGGTTCATGCGTAGGGTGAACTGCCCGTCCTCCTCCCATAGCTGCCTTCGGCACGGGTGCTCGCCGGCGGTAGCTCCGACCACCTCCGGCACCGCTTCGACCTCCCCTGGAACGACGACTCCACCGAGGGCCCGTCCCCGCCATCGCCTGCCATGGTCGTGCCCTCCCACGTCGCCGGTTAGCGCCTCCCCTCTCTGCCCCGAGGAGGGAGAAGGATCCGACACGGGGTCCCACCTGTCGGCCTCTCTCCGCCTCCCGCGCTCTCTCTCTCCCCCACGGTCACCGATATCCGGGCCCCACGCGTCAGGTTTGAACCTGCCACCGTGCGAGGCTGGCTTGCTGGCCAACTGGGCCGGCCCAGCTACTGGCCGCCTCTGGCCCACGCATAGAGGCCTCTGCCCTCTCTTTTTCTTTTTCTTTTTCTCTCTGTTTTCCAAAAATTCCTCAGATCTGAAAATAAATCCAATGCCCAATATTCTTTCACCTAAAATCTCGAAATATTCCATAGAATTTATTAGTGCCACTTGTAAAAATATTTGAAAACTTTTTTGTAATGTATCAATTTAAAACCCCTATTAGGCATTATCAGCCCCTGTTTTAAATATTTTTGAAAACATTTTTAACTTCAAAACCCAAGATAAATATTTTTAGTATAGCTTCTAGTATTTATCAGAGTAGGGTAGCATTCTAAATTTAGCTTTGTGTGCTCTGTTTTTGTGTGATGATTATTTTTATCGCTATTTATCGTGACGATAGATTGCACTATTGATGAGGGAATTGGACCCGAAGACTTTGGAGACCCCGAAAACTTTGGTGAGCCAGGCAAGTAGCCCTTTAACCATGTTAAGAAGCATTTTCATGCATGACATATATCACTTGTTGTTTCGATGATTGATCATGATGTGGTGTTTCCCCTTTGGTGGGTTGCCCCCAATATGCTTACCATTGACACTTGCATCGTGCATGACCCTACCACCTTATGAGGGTTATGCGGGTGGGTGTAGATAGGATGATAAGAGATGCTACACAAGTGTGTTGGGATTTATGCATAGTGATGGAAAGGAAGAAATGATTGCATAGACTTTTCGAAAACCCTATCACGTGCACCTAATGCCCGAGGGATATGATGATGAGTTGGGTGACCACTTGACAAAGAAGTGGTGTGTCGAAAAAAGTTGAGGGTGTGTTTTCAAAAACGGCTTAGATTTAAGATTTTTCGACCATCCCAACCTTACATGTGCGACCATGATACCCATTACGGGACGAGGGTTTGTTGAATACTATGACTGGTGCTAGCAGGGAGCCCACATTACTAGTGGTGAGGGTGAAGTGATTGCTCTCGAGACGGGGTCGTCCGGGAAGTGGAAGGCCATGCACTGTCTTTATAGGCACCGCGCACACCATTGCGTGCCCTCATGGATGATACATATGATGTATATCATGAGGGATGGCACCAACGAGTGGACCCATTGTTTAGTATCACCATGGGAAATGAATTGTTCGGGTGCTTCCTCGGGTATGTAATGTACCGTGAGTCGTGGATGACATGGAAGTTCCCCGAGTCTTGTGGGTAAAGCGTGCAACCTCTGCAGAGTGTAAAACTATTCGAATAGCCATGTCCATAGTCAAGGACAGTTGGGTGGTGCTTTTTACACTATGTCCAGATTTTTCTTAAAAACTTGGTGTGTGTGTGTGGGAGATAGACGGATGAGACTTGAGACAAGTCTGAAGACTTTAGGTGATGAATGAACATGAGATGTTCAACCCCTATTTATGATGATATCTGTAACTTGTTCATATGGACATTTGCCAACTGCTGATGCATGCTTACTTAGTTACCTGATCATGGCATTGCATTCAAAATTGGCTTTCTCCAAATTACCTACTTAGTGTTATACCATGCATCATTATTGCCTTGTTCCACAACTTGGGTTGCTTGCGAGTACATTCAAAGTACTCATTGGCTTTCCACTGGTTATTTATTTTGCCAGGCATGGAACAACAGGAGTATGTTGAAGTGGTCATTGGTGACGATCATGCGAACTAGGATGCTTCCCAGTCAGAATGCCTGTAGGTTTAAGGCAGATGGCATGGGTTCATGCTTTCGATCAAGATTTCCGCTGCTTGTTCTATTTAAGTGTTTGGCCCTCGTGGCCCTATCTATGTAAGACTAGACCTTCATGGTCTTTATTCGTGTAAGACGCTAATTGTGGATGTAAGACTCTTGTTATCCAGCTTTTGTGTGTTTAGTGAGCATTGATCTCTGGGATCACTATACACGTGCATTCAGTGATCACGACTTATGAGTCGGGCTCCCCACAGAGCTGGGATCAGAGCCATCCTGACTGTTAGAAGCCCTTAGTTAGCATGGACGTTAGTCAGGATAAAACTGTTTTCAAAACTACACCTAGAACCTATACTTAGGAATTCTGTACTATTTATCTCTTCTATTCTTTACACAACACTTTGCTGACTCTCCTCCCTTCAAACCTTTGTATATGGCCGTCGGACCCGAAGCCTTCCTGACATCTGGCTTTCCCTTACTCCTTGGGGATAGCCTGGAGAAGTGCCAGTTTCGCCAACCACCCATTTTCCTCTACCACGACTAGTGGGTCGATGCCGTCACGAAGGCGTACCACGTGGATGTGGTCGTGAAGGCAAATGACTCCCCGACTATTTGCTTCTTTGAAGGACCACACATGGATACCATGATACTCGCAATCGAGACAGCTGCATGCAAGGCACTTCTGCACATGCAATACATCGTTCCAGAGATGGTTGACGAGCCGCCTACTCGCTACCTTCCTTTTAGGAAGCATGATCTTGGAGAGAGTTGGACATTGATTCCATCCAAGGAGGATGGCACACTGCTTAGGTTCCACACCTACTTCAGCCTCTCCACCGATAGTCTGGTTCACAACCTGATTAAGGAGTCCACGAAGCTCCACGAGGAACTTCACCGCCCCCGAGAGCTACTTCGTCAAGCCAAGACTAAGCCAGACAAGATCAAGAAGGATGGAGCCCCCGAGGGACGACCAGTTGTCGCATATCGAGGAGGAGTACCACCAGCTAGAGATGCACCTACATGTCGTCATCGCATGAGTGCGAAGGAGTACCGTGAGCTCTTCACCGACCTGCCAGCAAATGTCCATTGGGATGGACTTCCTCATTCCCTGACCCCTTCGACCGGGAATGATGCCCGTTCAGAGGAGCGTGACTACGTGACCGAGCACTCCTCCACTTGAGGCTCAGAACCCCTAGGTTTGGATCAGTCATGTATCCCTCATGCGAAGTCGAGTCTGCGTAATGGTTCATATGAAACCAGGTGTGCTTGTTGTTTGTTTTGTTGTTTGTGTTCCGATGCAAGTCGTGCTTTTTCCTAAGGCAACATGTAAGTGACTCCATCGTCTATCTTAACATATGTTGGTCTTTTGACCTTTGATTTATGACACTTGCACTCGACCAACCCCCTTAGGCGTGCTCTTCCATTGTTGCTATTCCTCTCATCTATCCCAGTTGTTTGACTTGGCTGCTCCAAACAGGATAGTGACTGCTACCCGCAATAGGTCCTTTGCCAACCCCGAAGCCGACAACTCAAGCCAGCAACAGGGAGCTGGTGGGGCTGCTCATGCTGGAGGACACCAGGAGCAGACAGAAGGCGACATTCCCCCGCCACCACCTCCACCGGAGAACATGACCATAGCCCAGTTCCTCCAAGTTCTCCGGGACCAACGCCAAGCCAACAATGCTCCTATTCAGCAAATGTCTCAGGCCCTTGTGAACAACCAGCAGCAAGGCAGGAACGACAATGGTCACTCCACTCTGTCTGGGTTCATGAGGAATTCGCCCCCAACCTTCACCGAGACTGCTGAACCATTGGATGCTAATGACTGGATCCACACCATCGAGGACCTCCTTCCACCGGTGAATTGCAATGAGGATCATGAGTAGGTGTTTTATGCCTCTCACTGCCTCGGAGGTACCGCCCGATCTTGGTGGGATGGATTCAAGGTCATGCAAGGTGAGTGTGTGATCACTTGGAATAACTTCAAGGAAGTATTTCGCACTGCCCATATTCCTTCAGGGATCATGGCTATCAAGAAGAGAGAGTTCCGAGCGCTGAAGCAAGGAAGTGGCTCTGTCAAGGAGTACCTGCAGAAGTTCAACCGGCTGTCAAGGTATGCACCTGAAGATGTCAACAAGGAGGCTGCCAAGAAGGAATGCTTCCTGGAAGGACTTCAACAGACCCTGCAGTATCAGTTCATCGCCTGGGACTATCGTACGTTCTTTGACCTGGTAAACAAGGCCCTCATGCTGGAAGACAAGCATCGTGCCATAGACGACACATGCAAGCGCAAGATGGTCTGCAAGGGTAGCTCTAGCAACCAAAAGCCTCGCCCCTGGCAGCCAGCCCTAGCCAAGCCAACCTATCAGCCACAATAGACTAGACCTTCTGCGCCTCGTCCGAGCTACCAGCCTCAACAGTATGCCAATCCCAGCCAGCATACGACAACAACCCCAACAACAACAATGGAGGCAGGTACTACAACAACAACCCTTGGCAAGTCACTTGCTTTGGATGTGGTCAGTCTGGACACATCACTAAGCTCTGCCCCAACAAGAAGCTAGATGCCCTGTGCCCCAATGCACCAACTCAAGGTCAAGGCCGTGGAGAACCACCAAGGAACCCAACTCCCCACAACTAGCCCAACAATGGCAAGGGTCGTGTGAATCACGTCACTACAAAGGAAGCCCAGGATGACCCAGACGTCATACTAGGTACGTTCCTCGTCAACTCAACCCCAGCAACAATATTGTTTGATTGTGGAGCTTCACATTCTTTTGTCACCCAAAAGTTTGCATTAGAGAGTGGAATGAAACCTACACCCCTGGGTACTCGTATGTTGATACAAACCCTCGGATCAGTTATGAAGTCTGGGATAGGTTGTAAAGGAGTGGAGATTAACATCAACGGGGTAGACTTCCTAGCATACCTTATAGTTCTGGATTCACCCGACTTGGACGTCATCCTTGGCATGAATTGGTTGACCAAGCACAAAGGCTTGTTAGATTCTACAAGGAGGATTGTCACCATGACCAATAGACAAGGAGTGGAAGTGAAGTATGTTCCCAGCCCTACCTCCACTCAAGCCCCTCAGGCTAACTGTCTATCGGGAGTTGAGTTGGATCAAGTGCCAGTGGTATGTGAATACTCGGATGTGTTTCCTGATGAGCTGCCCGGAATGCCTCCTAACCGCGCCATTGAGTTCATCATTGAGCTTATCCCCGGATCAAGGGTCATCTATAAGAAGGCCTATAGGATGGGATCCGAAGAGTTGGGTGGATTGAAGCAGCAACTGGCAGTGCAGCTCAGAAAAGGATTCATTCCCCCTAGTGCCTCTCCTTGGCGATCACCTGTTTTATTTGTGTCAAGGAGGGATGGAACTATCAGACTCTGTGTCAATTACCGTTCTCTCAATGAAGTCACAAGAAAGAACAAGTACCCACTCCCCAAGATTGAAGACCTGTTTGATCAGTTGAATGGAGCCAAGGTGTTTTCCAAGATCGACCTCAGACCGGGGTACTATCAGCTGAAGATCAGACCCCAAGACATTTCGAAGACGACATTTGTAACCCGGTATGGCTTGTATGAATACACAGTCATCTCATTTGGGTTAACCAATGCCCCTAACTACTTCATGTATCTCATGAATAAAGTCTTCATGGTTACTTGGACAAGTTCGTCATCGTCTTCATTGATGACATACTCGTCTTCTCCAAGTCTGAAGAAGAACATGAGGACCACTTGAAATTGGTCCTTGAGAAGCTTCGAGACCACCAGCTTTATGCCAAGTTCAACATGTTTGAATTGTGGCTGCATGAAGTTGGATTCTTGGGTCATGTGTTGACTGCAGAAGGATTATCAGTGGATCCTGCCAACATTGAAGCCGTGACTGAATGGCAAACTCCTACCATTGTGAAGGAAGTCAGGAGCTTCCTCGGACTCGCGAGATATTACCGCAAGTTCGTGGAAGGGTTCTCGAGCATTACCCGACCCATGACCCAGCTTTTGAAGAAGGACAAGAAGTTCGAATGGATAGCTAAGTGCGAGGAAAGCTTCCAGGAGCTCAAGAAGAGATTGACCACAACACCAGTTTTGGCCGGCCACCCCCGATATTCGCAAGTAGTTTGTGATACATTGTGATGCATCAAGAACCGGGCTCGGAGGTGTTCTGATGCAAGAAGGCAGAGTCGTACCATATATATCTAGACAACTATGTCCTCATGAAGAGAACTACGCAACTCATGATCTCGAGTTGGCAGCCATGGTTCATGCCTTGAAGACATGGTGACACTCCTTCTAGGAAAGCGATGTGAGATTTACACAGACCACAAGAGTTTGAAGTGTATTTTCAACTAAAGGGAATTGAACATGAGGCAGCGAAGATGGTTGGAGTTGATCAAGGATTACGACCTCAGTGTTCAATACCACCCGGTAAGGCCAACATGGTAGCAGACGCCTTAAGTAGAACGGCTTATTCCTTGAATGCCATGATTAAGGAAAGGATACCCGCCCTGTATGAAGATCTTGAAAGCTTTGGCACGGAACAAGTTGCACCCTGGTTCCTCGCCAACCTCGAAGCAAAGCCTACCTTGATGGATGATATTAAGGAAGCCCAGAAGGGACACACGAGCATTGAAGGAATCAAGAGGAAGATCAAGGCAGGCAAGGCCCCAAGATTCTCAATGGATGAACAAGGAGTTGTATGGTTTGGGAATCGCATCTGCGTACCCAACAAAGAGGAGCTAAAGAACATGATCTTGCAAGAAGCTCATGACACTCCGTACTCCATCCATCCCGGAGGAACCAAGATGTATCAAGACCTCAAGGCAAGATTCTGGTGGCATGGCATGAAGCGGGAGATCGGCACCTTTGTTGCCAAATGCGACATATGCCAGAGAGTTAGAGCTGAGCACCAGCGACCGGCTAGGCTATTGCAACCTCTCAAAGTGCCTTAATGGAAGTGGGATAAAGTCGGGATGGATTTCATCACCATATTACCTAGGTCAATTAAAGGACATGATTCAATTTGGGTCATTGTCGACCACCTGACCAAGGTAGCCCACTTCCTTCCCGTCAGGACCACCTATGATGGAAGCCAGCTCGCAAACCTCTACATCATCCGCATCGTAAGTCTTCACGAAGCTCCAAGGGAGATTGTGTCGGACCGTGGAACCCAGGTCACTTCAAGATTCTGGAAGAAGTTTCAAGAAGCTATGCGAACCAAGCTCTCCTTCGGCACTGCTTTTCACCCCCAGACCGGTGGGCAAATAGACCGAGTAAATCACATACTCAATATGCTCCACGCTTGTGTTTTGGCATATGGAGCCAAGAGGGAAGATTGCCTACCATTCATCGAGTTCTCCTACAACAACAGCTGTCAGTTAAGTCTTCAAATGACACAATTTGAGGTTTTGTATGGACGCAAGTGCCGTACTCCCCTCAACTGGTCGGAGACCGGAGAATGATTGGTTTTTGGATCAGATATCCTCCACGACACAGAAGAGCATGTCCAACTCGTCTGAGAATGTCTGGAGACCGCCAAATCAAGACAGAAGAGTTGCGCCGACTCTCACCATCGAGAACTGAGCTTCAGCAATGGAGATCATGTCTATCTTCGAGTCACACCTCTTAAAGGAACCAAGCATATCCACGTCAAAGGAAAGCTTGCACCCAAATATATCGGCCCCTTCAAGGTCTCTGCAAGACGAGGAGAAGTTTCCGACCACCTAGAACTACCTTCTGAGCTATCGGATGTGCACAACATCTTTCATGAGTCACAATTCCGGAAGTGTATGCCATTTCCCAACGGCCCTGACCTCGACAAGGACATCAACCATCAAGCCATCGATCTTCAGCGAGACCTCACTTATCGTGAGAGGCCCGTTCGCATTCTAGATGAGGAAGAGCACTGCACCCGAAGACGCACCATCAAGTACTTCAAGGTCCAATGGAACAATAACACTAAAGCTGAAGCAATCTGGGAGCATGAAGACTATCTTAGATCTGAGTTCCCTTATCTTTTTAGCGCTTAGCCTAGGAATCTTGGGGACGAGATTCTTGTAAGGGGGGTAGGTCTGTCACACCCTGTGTTTGTGTCACCTTGTTATGTTTGGATTTATAAAATTTGGACCCAATTAAAACTTTTTCAATGATTGTGCTTGCTTGAATTGTTGCTTGATTGCTTGTTGATTGTTTTATATGTCACTCTTAGATTATATACCTCTTCATACTCATCTTCCTTGACCCAAACCTCTTGCCCAATGATCATGCGATGTGAATAGTGCCCAAAAATATTTTTATCAAATTTTACTTTGACCTAAAATGATTTATTCAAATTAGGTCCTCATAAACCCCTAAGTTGGGGATTGCACTGCAAGTCCTCAAATTGTTTCAAGACATGGGCATGTTCAAATCATGGGCAAAACCCCTTAAACCCCTTTTTGTTCAAATCAAGCTTTTGAAATATTTCTATAAGAAATATTCTCAATAAATTCCAAGAAAATTCCAGAAAGTCAACACTGTCCTAGGTGATGATGTTGCAAAGTTCCACCTCAATACAAGTTGTTTTGGTTCATCAAACAATTCCAATCCCCTTCCTGTCCAGATTGAAATTTGAACAACTATACATTCTGAAGTATCCCTCATTAACCCCAAACTTTGTGGACATGCTCTAATCAGCAAATAATGATGCTACACTAAGTGGTGCATCAAGGGTAGTAGCTTAACATGACTAGATCTACAAGAACCAGAATCTGCTGATTTCTAGGTTTCCACAAAGTTACATAATGAACTTTAATCGAACTATCTCAAAGTTGGTGGTAAGGCCTATATTTAACCACCATTTGATATTGTCAAATCTCATGGCAAGGAAAGTCCAATTGCTTGGCCTAATCTCCATCAAACACCTTCTGGTCAATTGTAGAAACCATTATTTTCTCCACTTCTAATATTCCCTTGCCTCCAAAATTTTACCACGGCTACCTGGTATTGCCTTTCACCCCCAGTAAATTTCTCTAGCCAAGGCTCATTGGGTAAGTGTGGTAAAACCCACATTTACCCCTCTGTTTCACCATGGAAGGGACATTTCTACCCTCTTCCTTTCGCATTTCTTTTCTTGTAGCCTCCCCTATCTCCTACAGCATCTCCTAATCATCCACGAGCTAGTGGACACGCAAGGGCGGGTTCAGAGCATGAAAGCATGCCATGGCATGCCAAAGACATGCTCTAGAGTGCGCTACAGTGCATGTCCACACTGTAGCAGGAGCATCCCGAGGGCTCCCGATAGCCTTGGGATGGGGGAACTGTCCCCCGAGGTTCCCTCGACGTCTGCAACCCTCCAAAACGTTGGCCCCCCTCCTCCCTGGCTCTCTCTCACCCCTGGTCGCACGTGCCCAACGCGGCACGAGCCGGCCAACGCGCGAGCTCACACGCGCAGGAGCTAGGGCCTACCTCCACCCTCTCTCTCCCTCCCGTTGGTCCTAGGCATTGCCCAGGAAGACACCTCACCCATCTCCACAGTCCCCTGAGGCCTGTAGCCCCCGCCCGCGTCATCGCCGACGCACGCGTCCATGGTGGACCAGGGGCTGGCTATTAAAGCCACCCTCAAGGCCTCTCCTTGCCTCTACTAACCCTCCTACTCCTCCAAAGCGGCCTACGCCACCAGCTCGTCCTCCCCAAAGCCCGTGTGCGAGATCAGCAGAACTTCCACCGCGGCAGCACCACTGTCGGTCTCGGGGTACCTCCCCTCTCTGGCCCCCATTCCTGTCCCATTGGGTTCCCTCAGCTCCCTGACCCGTTGCCCTCCTTTTCCCCCTTTGTTTGATGCGCAGGGTGACTGGCACGTCCTCCTCCCGAAGCTGCCTCCACCACGGGTGCTCGCCGCAGGCAGCTCCGACCACCTCCGGCGCCCCTTCGATCTCCCCTGGAATGGCGACTCCGCCCAGGGCCCGTTCCCACCATTGCCTGCCATCACCTTGCCTTGCCACATAGCCGGTGAGCGCCGCCCCTCTCTGCCCCGAGGACGAAGAAGGATCCGACAGGGGGTCCCACCTGTCGACCTCTCTCACCCCCTCCCGCGCTCTCTCTCTCTGTAGCGACCCGACCTGCACAGGTCAAGCCTCTATGTGTTCTGTGCCATCCCTGGATCAGTATAATGGCACACACAGTACATCAATGTATATATCAAAGTGCAATCACATGTAATTAACGTAAAACTGATATATACTTTAAAATCTCAGCGAAAACAGTCAACGGGAGTGGAGTCCCAATAAACACCAACGGCAGGTTGAGTGCAGACTGTAACCCGGAATCATACTCTTACCCGTCGTAGAGCTTATCTGCAACATAAGACGTTGCAGTCGTGTAGGTCAGCATTTTGAATATGCCGGCAAGTCACAAAAGAGGGGGTGAAAAATAATCATCTATACTATATGCATATATGGCAGGTGGGGCTATAAGTTCAAGTTTTGCATAAAGCAAATTTTTCCTACAACAAGAGTGGGCAAAACGGAAGTTGTTATTACTACGATGTTGGTTGATTAATGAGATGGTTCCACCAACCAATTCTCATACCCAAGTTGTCATTAATACCCACATCATTATAATTTTTTGTGTTGAGAATTCCAGATAGTTTCAGTTCCTTTGGCTCAAGTTGTCCATGACCGTGGACATGGCTAATCGATTAGGTTTGAGTACTCTGTAGAGTTTTTCACATGTTCCCCACAAGATTTGATCGCATCCGTTGGATTCCTCACACTTCAAGGTGTTTGAGGAACGGATGATCAAAACATGGTCTTCTAAGGGGTTCCTCTGAGACTCTGTCGGTGCCCATCCTTTCCTACCGCTCTTATACATCTCGTAGCATCGCCTGTCCAGAGTCACCACAATATCCAACACATATAGAGCCCATAATGGCTTGTGGCTGTGCAAGTAAGCCTTGGGTCTTGAAGCATCCATCCATCTCTTTGTTCCTGGGTGGACCTTTCCACGAGAATACTGGCACTTCTCCAGCAACACCTAGGCTAACCATTGGCTTCTCCAAGGCGCCGTTCAACCGTCATCCACCCAGAGGTATGTTGAAAACTTGGAGTCTTGAAGTCTTGATCATCATGTAGGTCTTGTAATTATTATCTCACAACTCTCATGAATCACACAACCAACCCCGTCTACTAATAGCATAGCAAAATTTAAAACAACGTTTCCCGGGGCTAAGGTGTCAAGGATTTGAGGGGTGCCTACCACATGATACTACATCAAGTAACCAAATTTCCAAATTACCTACTTTGCATGCAATGGGTGGAAGGTTGAACTAATGCAACTTGAAAAACACAGGTAATAACATGGTCAATGTGAACTTGCCTGGTAAGGTTGATGAAGATAGAATCGCTCTCAAAAATTTACTTGATAGACTATTCGTCACTCTCCGATAAAAAATTATATAGTCAAATATTGCATTCATATAAGCAATAATACTAGCAATCAATTCTAACAATCAAAAAGTAACACAAAACCAAAAGCAACAAGGTTGTGATGAAGGAAATACTTAAGACAAAACTCAAAACAACAAAGTTTCATCAACACAACTAAGGTTGGTTTTCTCTACAAATGATCCTATTTTCAAAGGTAACAAAACAAAGACAAAGCAAATATAACAAAAGTATTTTAGTAAATATTTTACTTAGCAAAAAGAATTACTTTTGAAGAACAACTAAAAATTATGAAAACAACACTCTAAACAACATAGGTTTTGCCTAATAAACTTAACAACAAGAAAACACAAATAAAATATTAAAATAACACAATCAAGATATGTAACAACTAAATTAACAGAAATATATCTTATAAAACAAATATTATTAAAGGTATTTTCCAACAGCAAATCAAACTAGCAAATGGAAATCAATTATAAGTTATAATTAACTAGAATTGATTTTCATGCAATCAACTAATAAAATAATATTTGTTTGAAGGGCTACTATTATCTAACAGAAAAACTTTATAAAAATCTGTCAACTAATATAAAAGAAAATAAATTAAAAAATTTAAAAGAAAAGAAATATAAATTATCCTAAAAAGAACTAAAACAGAATCTGTTTTGCATCAAACCGTAATAGAAACTATTCTAAAAATTCTCAAATTATACCTACTGTTAACTAAAGTCACTAGTGATAAGTAGAAAAAAAGAATAAACTAAAAATATATTTCTAAACTCAAGATATTCAGAAAATAAGATTTGAATCTAATCTGTTTGAATTCAAATTTAAATTATTCAAATATAGTCAAACTTGATATCTACAGAAACTAGATAAAATTTGTGACAAGATGCAAAAAGAATCAATTTAAAACAATTAAAAACTTGAATGATATAAATAAAGCAGAAACATAACTATTCTGTTTTAAAAAACAGAAAACAGAAAAAAGGAAAATTCTAACTAACAGACAGCTTACATGTGGCGCTCTCTTATTGGCTGAAGGGTGTGCATGTTCTAGCGATTCGAGCGGACGACCGACTCCTATAAAAAAATGGTTCGGCTAAATGACTAAACAGAAAACCGGTCGGTTTATTTAACCTAAACCGAAGAGGTTCGCGGGATCTAATCCTAACCGTAGGTTCTAGATCGGACGGGTGAGGAGGGCTCCGTTGACTTACAGAGGAGGAGGAGAGCTCCGGTGATGCTCCGGCGATGTCCGAGGTGGCGAGGTCGACAGGGACGGTGCTCCGGTGGTCCTCCGGCGACGGCGTCATCACCAGGTGATGCGGACGAGAACGGCAACTCCATTGGTAGCATCAGCGGGGCTCGGGGGCGAAGATGGCGACGATGGTGAGCTCGGAGGCAACAGTGGTGGTCGGAGAAGGGGCTCCGGTGGTTGGGGACGGCGTCCGAGGAGTCCAATCGACGGTGGCGGACCTCCAGCGTTCGTTGGTGGCCTCGGCGGGGATTTGGGTGATCAAGGCGACGGCCACGAGCTCAGGGAGCTTCGGTGGGGAGTCGAGCCCCGGCGATGTGCGGGGCGGCGCTCTGGCGAGGGGAGATGGGTTTCGGGGGGAATGGAACGCGGCGAGGCAGAGCTTTATATAGGGGCCTCGAGGGGTCGGGAAATGGAAGGAGGATGGAGATCTGGGCGGGAGTGGATCTCGCTGGTGTTGGAAAGGAAGGAGGGAGGAGAAAAGAAGGAAGGTGGTGACTGGCGGCAGTTTCGGTCGGGTGGTGGGGTCCACACATAAGCGAGAGGGAGGGAAAGGAATGAGGAGCGGGCGACCGATCCGGAGGAGATTCGGATCTGGCGAATAAAGATGTGGGCCAATTCTTTCCATTTGGGCCTCGGCTCGGTTCCCTAATTACAAAATATTTTCCTTTTACTAATTTATAGAGAAACGAAACTACTTGATGGCAATCAAAACTTTTCCAAAAAATGAAGACTTATTTATAAAATTGACCAGGGGAATAAATGCAATTTAATGAACATTTTTCCACGGCCAAAATAAATATTTTTAAAAACAATTATTTCCAGAAAATGCCTAAATGGCTTTTAATTCTTTTTGCAAATAATTTTCAAGTAACCCCATGGGTTTTAGGGTTAAAATATATCACAAAAATACCCCTGATTTGGAGGATCATGTTCCTCCTCTCAAAATCTGGTCAAGGGTATTTGAATTCTTTCAAACTTGGAATTGGAAATCAAATATGAAAGGAACTCCATATCAGAAAATTCAAATGTTTTCAAATTCACTCTTCAAATCTTTTTATTTTTAAGAAGTCATGTCATCTTCTCTCACTGATTTGAAATGTAGGAAATTGGAATTTCAAAAGCATATGGGAAAGTCATGTCATTCCCTCTTATTCAAAAGTTTTCAAAAGGTTTCAAATTTTCACTCAATTTCAATCACTCACTCAATCAAACAATAATTCTAATATTTCTTATAACATTCCAAATTTGGGATGTTACACTCTCCCCCTCACGGTCGCCGATAGCCGCACCCCACATGTCACGTTTGAACCTGGCATGCTCGAGGCTAGCTGGCTGGCCAGCTGGGCCGGCCCAGCTACTGGCCGCATCTGGCACAGGCACAGAGGCCTCCCGCCCTCTCTTTTTCTTTTTATTTTTCTCTCTGTTTTCGAAAAATTCCTCAGATGTGAAAATAAATCCAATGCCCAATATTATTTCACCTAAAATCTTGAAATATTCCATTGAATTTATTAGTGCCACTTGTAAAAATATTTGATAACTTTTTTTGTACTGTATCAATTTAAAACCCCTATTTGGCATTATGATCCCCTGTTTTAAATATTTTTGAAAACATTTTTAACTTCAAAACCCTAGATAAATATTTTTAATATAGCTTCTAGTATTTATCAGAGTAGGGTAGCATTCTAAATTTAGCTTTGTGTGCTCTGTTTTTGTGTGATGCTTATTTTTATCGCTATTTATTGCGCTATTGACAAAGGAATTGGACCTGAAGACTATGTTGAGCCAGGCAAGCAGCCCCTTGACCATGTTAAGAAACATTTTCATGCATGACATATATCACTTGTTGTTTCGATGATTGATCATGATGACCTTCTTCCCCCTTTGATGGGTTGCCCCCAATATACTTACCATTGACACTTGCATCGTGCATGACCCTACCACCTTATGAGAGTTATGCGGGTGGGTGTAAATAGGATGATAATAGATGCTAAGCAAGTGGGTTAGATTTATGCATAGTGATGGAAAGGAATAAATGATTTCATAGACTTTTCGAAAACCCAGTCGGGTGCCACTGCCCAAGGGATATGATGATGGGTTGGGTGACCTCTTGAGAAAGAAGTGGTGTGCCGGAACAAGTTAAGGGTATGTTTTCGAAAACGGATTAGATTTAAGATTTGTCGACTTTCGCAACCTTACAAGTGCGACCATGATACCCCTTATGGGACAGGGCTTTGTTGAATACTATGGTTGGTGCTAGAATGGAGCCCGCATTACTAGTGGCGAGGGGGAAGTGATCTCTCTCGAGATGGGGTCGTCTCGGAAGTGGAAGGTCGTGCGCTGTCTTTACAGGCGCCGGGCACACTATTGTGTGCCCTCATGGATTATACGTGTGATGTATATCATGAGGGATGGCACCAACGAGTGGACTCTTTATTTAGTATCACTGTGGGAAAGGCATTGTTTGGGTGCTTACCTCTGGTATGTAATGTACCGCGAGTTGTGGATGACATGGAAGTTCCCCGAGTCTTGTGGGTAAAGTGCGCAACCTCTGCGAAGTGTAAAATTATTCGAATAGCCATGTCCATGGTCAAGGATAGTTGGGTGGTGCTGCTTTGACTATGTGCGGATGTTTTCGTGAAAACTTGGTGTGTGTGGGGGGGAGATAGACGGATAAGACTTGAGACATGTTTGAAGACTTGAGCTGATGAATGAACATGAGATGTTCAACCCCTATTTATGATGATATATGTAACTTGTTTATGTGGATATTTGCCAAGTGTTGATGCATGCTTACTTAGTTAATTGATCATGTAATTGCATTCAAGATTGGCTTTCTGCAAATTACCTACTTAGTGTTATATCATGCATCATTATTACCTTGTTCCACAACTTGGGGTTGCTTGCGAGTACATTCAAAGTACTCATTGGCTTGCCACTAGTTATTTAATTGTCCAGGCATGGAAGAACAGGAGTATGTTGAAGAGTTCGTTGGTGATGAACATGCCAACTAGGGCGCTTCCCAGTCAGAATGCCTATAGGTTTAAGGCAGATGGCATGGGTTCACGCTTTCGATCAAGATTTCTGCTACTTGTTGTATTTAAGTGTTTGGCCCTCGTAGCCCTATCTATGTAAGACTAGACCTTCATGGTCTTTATTTTTGTAAGACACTAAATGTGGATGTAAGACTCTTGTTATTCAGCTTCTGTGTGTTCAGTGAGCATTGATCTCTGGGATCACTCTACACGTGCATTCGGTGATCACGACTTATGAGTCGAGGGCCCCACACTGTAGGTTCAAGGAAGATGGCATGGGTTCATGCTATCGTTAAAGATTTCCACTGCAATCATATGAAGACTTGGCCATAAAGGCCAGATTTGGATAATCCGGTATGTAATGGATGTCAGACTCTTGTTATTCAGTTTCTATGTGTTCAGTGAACATTGATCTCTCGGATCAGTGTGCACTTACATTCGGTGATCACGACTTATGAGTCGGGGTACCCACATAGCAATAGAACGAAGAGCTGTTGGGGGCAGGTGACTTTGATTTGCAAAAATTTGACACGCCACGCAGTGTTTCACAAGTGTCTGGGCGTCCGCCCAAGCAGTGGGCCAAAAGAAGCCATCTCGGAAGGCCTTCCTAACTAAAGCTCTTGCTATGACATGTGGCCACCAATCCCAGTGTGGACTCCGGCTAGGATTTGGCGTCCTTCTTCCTCCAATATGACACCTTCCTTGACACCACCCAGTTCTGCTAGCCGACTGAGACCTTCCTTGACACGAGCAAGATCTGACAGAAGGAGTGGTTTTATATCACCGAGCCAAGAGAATAAGGTTAGATTGCTCCGGCCGAGTTCAGATCTGGACCCCCCACAAGATTGACCTCATGGCTCCGAAAGGGTCTCGACTGGGGGTCTGATGTAGAGGTGGACACGCTGCCGAAGCACATCGCTTTGATGATCAAGGCCAAGATTGTGCTGGTTAACATGGTCCAGATCATGCTTCGGCGCCGCATCCATCCCTGCTAGTGTCGGGACTCCCCCATCTGGTCTTATCAGCTTGACGATGAGCCTACCATTTGTCGGCTCTTCTTCACCACTCTAGAGAAGTTGTGGAAGGCGATGTTCAAGCCTCCGAATAGCTGGCCAGCCGAAGAGGAGGATCGGGGCTCCACGCCGATAACCATCCTACCCACGTATAGCGTAATTTCGATTGATCGACTCTGTTTTCCAATAGAAAATCTAAACACCTTTCCCCTCATCTTTGCAAAAATGGTTGAGCAAAGTGACAGGCATCAACTGCCCGACACCACAACCCGAAGACACCAGGTCAAAGCTGTTGTCGGAGATGCTCCTCGTGGCGCCTTACAAGGCGCCGAAAATGAAAGAAAAGAAGAAGGGCTAAGGAGGCCTCCGCATGAAGGATCAGTCGGGCGATGCATCCGAGGAAACCCATTCCTCCTCTAATCATGAGGAAGAGCATGAGGATGAGGAGGAGGAGGATTCCTCCCTCCCAAGAAAGAGGGCAGTGTCATCGGACACCGCGAATGAGGTACCTCCTCCTGCTCCAAAAAGGGCATGTCGGGCGACGTTGGTCCTGTCTGACGGCAGTTCTGACTCGGAAACCGAGTCTGAAGATTTTGAGAAGGTTCCTCAAAGGAACCTACGGGTCAAGCCCCCACCTCGAAGGTAAGAATACGAAGTCTCCCTGAGCTATTTATGCCAAGTTTTAAATATTATTAACATGTGAGTGCCTTTTGATATGCAGCCCAGCACGCATTCTCCCCGCCGACCAGGTTTCGAATGGGGAGACCCCACTCGCCGAGCTAGTGGAGAGGGGGACTGCATCGCATCCCACACCTCCGGGCACCGCGAAGGATGCCGCAGAGGTGTCATCTCACCAAGCTCCTTTGGAGCCGAACACCAGCGGTGGCGGTGACGATATCATGGTCGAGGTTAATGCCTTGGCAACCGAAGACTGGGAGGAGGAGCCCCTCCCGGACACTGAGGAGACAAGACGAAGGGATGTCCAGCTCACCACGCCTCCGGAGCCACCTGTTCGATTCCTGGTGGGAGATCGGGCTAATCGATCACAACCGGTGCCACTGATTACTATGTGGCCGGTCATGTAGGAGACTCTATCAAGCGCCTCCATCTCTGAGGATCACCGCACCCTTATGGGTGCGGTTTTGTAAAGCATTCAGTCCGTTGATAACGAACTAAAGGAGGCCTTCAACTGTCTCCTGACGGGCTTCCAGGTGAGCCACATATTTTTTCCTGAAAGTTTAATTCATTTGGTTTGTGCTATCTTCATATATAGCAGTGCCCGAGACTTGGGTGAGTTTAGAAAAACTCACCCGAGGGTCAAATAAAAAAGAAACCACCAAAGAATATATAAGACATTATTTCATCCTATAATGTTCTAACAGTCCGTAAGAGGACCGAACATAGGGTCATGGTCTTGAAAGTTCGGGTGTTTGAACTTATATAAACTTATAAATATTTGATATTTAGAGGCTTCATCATTAGCGGCGGCCATCAATGCCGTCGAGCTTCACGAGCTCAATCGGAAGCTCAAGAGCTCCAAAGATGAGCTTGACTCTCTGAACAAGAGATTCGACAAGGCGCAAGGTAAGCCGTCTTGTAATATCCAAATTTGTCATCATTAGTGATTCGCACTGTCGATGTAGTATGGTTATATGTTTATTGCTTACACGGCCTCTGCGAAGGAAATTGAAAAACTCAAGGCTGAGCTGTAGAAGATGAAGCAAGAGGCCGCAAACAAGAAGGCAGCTGCCGAACAAGCAGCTACTGCGCGGCCACCTTGAAAACCACAAGTGCCAAGCATGAGGCTTGGGTGGAGGAGGTTCAGCAGGAGCTCATGGATGCTAGCCTGAAGTGCGAAGGCCTTGAACAAAAGAGCAAGGATCAAGGAACTGAGCAATTTTTTTCACTTTAAAATCTAATCTCCAAAAGGAGCGGGAGGATAGGCGATTCTTTGAGGAGCAGATCCGCCAAGTGAAGGCTATTACAGATGGTAAGCTATATTTACTGCAGTGTGCCATCGGTTATAGCAAGTTCGCGTTACTCACCCAGGTGTGGTATTCCTCAGGCGCCTATTCGGACCTCTAGAAGATCGTAGCGGATGCGAACTAGTTCTACGCTTCGTGAGAAGAAGGAGATGAAGCTTGACTCTTTTGAGTGTAGTTTGAAGCCCCCGAGTGCTCTCCTCTTCTCATTGAGAAAATGAAGCAACTGATGGAGCCACGCCGGATGGCGCAACAGGCCATGAAGGATCTCTGCATCTGGCTATGGCCCAATGAGCCATTGTCAGGCAGTTACTTCAGCCTGGTGCAGAAGTTGAGCGATGCCTCGCCTCGTATTGACGCGCTAAGGCGTTCTTCCTGTATTGAGGGAGCTCGGATGGCCTTTGCATGGGCCAAGGTGCACTGGCCAGGGCTTGATCCGATGAAGATAGCTACCACTCCTCCGCCCCCTAGAAAGGAGCATAGGTGTCCTGAGCGATACTTCTCCGTAGTGATTGAAGGTGCTGGGCCAATAGAGGCTCAATGCTCAAAATATTACATTTATGAGTAAACGTGTTGTAATATGTCCGGAGACCTCTGAACACTTTTATGATTATGATGCATGGTTTATCATGTCCTTTATGTTTTGCATTCTCTATAACTCATGTGTGGTCGTTTAATTTGAAAGTTGCGAGTTGTCGGCTTTAGCCCCCATGTAGATACTACGTGAGGTGTCCCTACCTCCGCATTGTGACCCTTAGCCGAGCTATCGGTACCCAAAGGCGGCAGTGTGTGGTGGACAAGGCAATTAGACCATAATGCTTTATTGCTTTCACTTAGCCGTACGAGCACGTAAAAGGAATGTGGGGGCTAATGACTAGCCCCTAGTGTAATGTGATGTTCGGATGAACCGCGGCTAAAGCCGACATCACATGGTTTGTACGAATATCAAACCCATCGCATGACACGGAATAACCTCTAACAAAGTTTTAGTATAACACTTAAGCTCAGTTCTCGCCTACTATGACAATCAGTTTTCGGCTTTCTCCCTTGAGGTGCTTGACCAGGCTAGCTGGAAACACAATCACAATGCTTCTCCCTTTTCCCCTTTAGCCAAACAAGCTTAACGTAAAGGGGCAAGCACAGGAGCCGAGCAACCCAACTATTCACCCAAGACAAAGTTCGGAACCAATGCATATAAAGCAAATTTTGAGACGCTGAACATATGATCTATTGTGCTTAGGGCGATATTTTAAATTCAAGCCCCTAGTCTATTAGCCGGTTGCATTGTGAAGTGAACCGAACAGTTTTGCAAGAAGCATTGAGGAGGGAGGAAAAGGAGTATGTACCAATAAAGACAACAAAGCGTCCATACATAATGGTCTTATATTTTGCTTCATAACTCTTACAACTCAAATTGCTGAAGCAACTATTTACAGGTACTTGGAGATGAAATATAATGTTTATAGGAGGTGTTGTACCAGTGGTCTTCGATGGGTTGCCTCACATCCTCGATATGCCCTGTCGCGTGTCTACTTCTATGCCTCCTAAGGGAAGCATTACCTTTTAGGTAAAGTTGTCGACGAGCGGACCTTGAAAAGAGGATTTTGAGAAGTCGCCAAAGTATTGATTGGCTTTACCCTTTAGCAGGTCCTTGATGGTACCTCTCGTATGTCCGAAGACATAAATTGCTAGGAGTTCAGTCCAGCCGAACCACTGGGTTTTGATAGTTGTTCCCCAGTGCTGCACATGGAATCTTATGCACGAACTTGTGCCTTCTTGGCACGTGTTTTGCTGGCATTAGGGTTGTTCAATGGGGAGCGAGTCCCTATTTCTGGGGAGTGGAAGGTTCTAGAAGTTCAGGCTAAAACCGAGCTCGCTTCCCAACCTTTCGTGCCTTTACGGCCGATGTTGGCATTTGTCGATCATCATTGTAATGGAATTTGGCCGCTAGGTCCAATGCATGTTCTTTGCTTCGAAGGGAGTGCTTGGTCTTGCCGTTGACATTAATGATCCCCTTGGGGCCGGGTGTCTTGACCTTGAGGAATGCATAGTGTGGGACAACGCTAAAGTTTGCGAACCCTGTACGAGCTAGCAGGGCTTGATAGCCGTTGTGGAAAAGTACAATGTCGAAGATCAGGTCTTCGCATCGAAAGTTATCGGGCGAACCGAACACTACTTCCATACTTACAATGCCAGTGCACCAGGCTTCGATGCCTGGGATCACCCCTTTAAAGGTAGTGTTGCTGGGTTTGATCCTTGACGGATCTATACCCATCTTTTTCACCGTGTCTGAGTAAATCAGATTAAGGCTACTTCCTCCGTCCATTAGGACGTTAGTGAGGTGATACCCATCTATAATGTGGTCTGGACGAGGGTGTCTGAACCCCCATGATGGATACTGGTTGGGTGGTCGGGTCGATCGAAGGTGATCGGGTACGCCGACCATGGGTTATACTTTAGGGCTACAAGCTCTACGGCGTAGACCTCTCGAAGGGCGTGCTTCCTCTCCTTTTTGGGTATATGAGTGGCGTATATCATATTAACGATTTTAACCTCTGGAGGGAACTTCTTTTGTCCGCCACCAATCGGAGCGCGGGGCTCATCCTCGTTGTCGGTGTCAAAACCGGTGGATCTTGGGTAGGGGGTCCCTAACTATGAGACTAGGTAACAAGAGACGAAGGGGACACGAGTTTACCCAGGTTCAGGCCCTCCTACGGAGTTAATAACCTACGACCTGCTTGATTGTATTGATGGTGTAAGGGGTTATAGAGTTGATCTACCTCGAGACCGTATAGCTAACCCTAGATGAGTCGTTCTGTCTCTATACCCTAAAACCCTCCGACTTATATAGATGCCGAGGATGCCTAGGGTTTACACATGGTGGTTACATGCCGAAGAGATAAACATGCCTAACTAATACATCAGACATGGAACGCAAGCCTTCCATCCCGAAGCTTCAATCCTGGAGACTCGGACCTCAAATCCTTCAGTGTTTGGTAAGTAGCCCTCATAGTCCGGCCCACAACAATAGGTCGGCTTTCCGAGGACCCCTAATCCAGGACTCCCTCAGTAGCCTCGGAACATGCCTCCAACGCCAAGGCTCTTGAGCTCCAACTACTTTGCGAATAGAGTCTTCAGCTTGCGAGGCGAGTTCCTTCCTGTCGAACCATAGTTTAGCCTCAGACGACTAGTAGTGTCCCACATAGTGGCATGCCCAAATACTGTACATTGATCGGTTTTGAAGCCCAACCGTCAGGGGATAAACAACGGCCCTTTGAGGACCTTTCAAACAAAAGGCTACGGCCCACCATGACTGCCAGGCCCGTTGCATAGACTCGATTCGCGGTTCGACGCCGTTTTAATCATCACAAACTATAAATGTACCTATCGTGTCCCATTTTATACGGGATATACGTAATCACGCGCACGCAACGGATCGCACATCTTGGGAAGTAGAGGGATTCATGGCGCAGCAAGGGGAGTCCACATCGATAGACCTCATAATAAGAGAGGGAAAACCCCAAAGGCTTTTTTACGCTCTCCATTCAACTTCTCTGCCTCCCAATCCCTTGCGCCTCCAGAGCACAGATCTAGGTCTCTTCGGCCCCACCTTCGAGCTCAGCAATGGCGGGTTCCAATGGCTAGTGGGAAGCTTCCACAGTCTATAGCAAGTAAATACTCGACCTCAATAGGCCGGTTACCTCCCTGCCAACATCCCTCACCATGCAGCGGAGGAGGGCCAAGTGATCCTCACCCCTAGGTTAGGCTAGCGGGTAGTGTTCATCCCCCACTTCAACGGGGGTTGAGCTTCCCACTCTACCCCTTCGTCAGGGGGCTAATGATCTTCTACGGCCTCGACTTCCAGGACCTCCCACCGAACTCCATCATGCACATCTCGGCGTTCATCCTCATCTGCGACACCTTCCTGCGCGTCAAGCCGCACTTTGGGCTCTGGCCGCAGGTCTTCAACATCAAGCCCAAGTGCATCGGCGGCAAGCACGCTGACTGCGGCGGAGCCGTCATTGGAAAGCTCGCCCGTGTCGGGTGGTCGTCCGGTAACTTCATCAACACTATCAAGGGAGGGGAAAAGGAGTGGTTCTATGTCAACGAACCACAAGAAGAAGGCTAGCTCCCTGCCGCCACATTAAGATCTGGTCCCCCCACCAGACTTGCTTCATGGCCCGAAAAGGGCCTAGTCTGGGGATCAGGCAAGGAGGTGACCGATCTACAGAAGTGCATCCGCTCCTTGGTCGAGGAGGACATCAAGCTAGCCGATGTGGTCCAGGTGATGCTCCGAAGATACATCCTCCCTTGCCAGTGTCGAGACACCCCCTATGGGCTTGAGAACTCGAAGTCGAGCTGACTGTCCAAAATGAAGAGCTGGTCATCCGAGGAGGAGGACAAGGGTATGCACGCTGCCAAGCCCGATTCCGAGGTATGATACACTCATCTTGGTCGACTTTATTACGTTGACAATTCCTATAACCTCTTATCCGATCTGTTCGAACAAAGATGGTTGAAGAAAGCCACCAACATCAATTGTCCGGCTGCTCAGCCCAAAGAGATTCCCCTTTTATTTCCATTGTTGTCGTGTGATTCGTCTGGTTGTCACATTCATCATTACATCATTCGCATAGCATCATCACTCATTTTTGAAAACTTGCATCCGTCCGTAGTTGCCGGTTCTCTCCGTTCGTGTCGTCGTGCGTTTTGAGACCAACCACACACACGCACGCGCCCACGGCACCGCTTAAAAAATGATTTAAAAGCACACACAAAATATTCTCGGATTGTGTGGAGACTTGGCGTGCAGTCTTATTATAGTGTAGGTAGGTCGCCTGCCAAATTTCGTCGCATTCCGAATTTGTTTGGTACCCGAATGGTTAACCGTAGCACTACGATCATCGGTTTATCATCAGACGTTTTCTCGGTGTTTCAACTCCTATCACGGGCTCACATCTCCTTCTTTGCTCAACCCAAACACCTCTTCAGAGCCCAACACCAGCCCACCTAGCCTACCCCGCGATCGGAGGGTCCGAAAATGGGCTAAAACCCCCTAACCTAACCCTCCTTCCCTATTTAAACACGCCTACCCCTGCCTATTTTGGAAAACCCTAGGCTTAACCTCGAATTCCGTGCCCAATCAACTAGCCACCGCCACCCTGCCCTTTGCCTCCCCCCTCCCAGCCAACAGGCCCGTGAGCCCAGATCGGGGCCCTTTGAGCCCATCTGGGCCAGGACGCGCCCCCCTCCGCCGCAAGCTCACGCATGGCCTCCCGAGCTCCCCTGTGCCGAGACCCGGTCCCGCGGCTGCCCACGCCTCCGAGCCACCCCAACCTCGTTGCCCCGCCATCGTCCTTCCCATCGCCGGAGAAGGCCATCCTTGCCGCCGCCAGAAGCTCCGCCCCATGCCCGATCAGCATCGCAGTCGCCTGGATCCGGAGCCCTAACTGCCGTCTGCCGCCGCCATAGTCGAGATCCGGTGCGAGGTGGATGGATCCACCCATTCTCGTTGCCGGTTAGTGCCCCTGCGCTCCGACCACCGGCACCATCATCGTTAAACCTCATCGCCATCGGACTCAAGACCTGGTGCGAGCGAGCAGGAGGAGAGGACACCCGAGCGGCTCGCCTGCAACCGCCACCGCCTCGCGCGTGGGCTGCGCTAGTTGCCTCCGAGGCCGACCCATCAGCCCACCAAGCCCGTTGTGAGCCCCGATGCCCTATCCCCTGCCGAGCGAAGCCTTGGTAAGCTACAGCGCTCCTTTCGGCCCGTTACCTTTTTTTCTCTGTTACCGAATTGCCCAATTACCTGTGACAGTTTTATAAAAAACCCGTGCTGTTTATGCATTTAATAACTTTCAAACCGTGCATCATATGTAAAAACTTAATATATGTAAAATGTTTAGAATTTTATGTAGATTCACAATATTGAACTTTCACATGTGATAAAAATGCTTAACCTTTATGTTTGCATTGATTGGCGTAATTGCCATGTGAAAATGATTTATTTCATAACTCGTTGACCGTAACTCCGAAAAAATGTTCCACATACGTAACTTGACTAGAAAAATGTGTAGAATCTCATGGTCACATTTATTTGGATGTTTAACAACTCTAAAATTGTGGATAGGGCATAACAGTAGCAAATTCGAAAATTACATATGGGGACTTCCCAGAATTGTTATATGTTGTTTCCGCACTCATTTAAAATGCCTAGTTGATGTAGTTGTTTGTGCTTCACCTCTTGACATGTATAAAAACATTTAACATTGATGAGTAGCTAAACGGCAATGAAATAAATAATTCGAACATGGAGTTTCGTCAATATGCAACTCGTTGGATATTGAACTTCACTTAATATGTAATAGTTCTTGCCATGCCATGCCATGCGTTGCATATTAAACTGGACATGCATCATATTTGGTTGCGCATCACGTCATTCATATGTTGTGGTGTTTCTCGTGTGTTGGTTGTTGTTTCCGAATTGCTTCTTCTCTATACAGTTCCAAAAGCGTTCGGAGTGTGAGGATTCGTTCGACTACGTTGGCTTGACTTCTTCATGGACTCGTTCTTCTTCCAAGTGGGATCTTAGGCAAGATGAAACATTTCCCTGCATACCACTACTATCGTTGCTATGCTAGATATCCCTCTTTTACCATTATGTCACGCTACCTACCACTTGTTTGTCAAGCCTTCCAACATTGCCCTGATAAGCCTCTAACCCCTCCACCTCACAGCAAACCTTTGTTTGTCTATGTTACCGCTTGTCCAACCCTTCTTATAGCATTTCTAGCTGCAGGTGCAATTGCTTCCATGTGACAACATGGACATTCTTTTGTTATTACAATATTATTGCTATTTAATTTAATGCACTCATACATTGGTAAAGGGTGGAAGGCTTGGCCTTTTGCTCGGTGTTTTCTTATACTCTCGCCGCCCTAGTTACTGGTGAACCGGTGTTATGTTCCATAATTGAGCGCTCCTAACATGCTCGGGGTTGTTATGGGGACCCCCTTCATTTTCGTTTTGGGATAAAACTTATCTGGCAAGGCCCAACATTGGTTTTAGCATTTGCCAACCTAATAAAACTTCCATAGGGACTTTCCGGACCCCGTGGATAATTAATCAACAAACCAGGCCAATGCTCCTAATGAGTGTTGGTCCACCTACCTACCAGTCGGTGGTGCCACCTCGGGGCAAATCGAGGCATTTTCAGGCTATCGTTCACTTCGCATAGACGGATGATGCCCGTGGATAGAGAGCACATGGCTCTAGATGCGGATCTAGCTCACCGCGAGGCCTTGCTAGATTTCTTTTACCTTTCTTGAACATCTTGAGTGAGGAATTCCGATTCTTCTTCGGGCTATCTCGAGGTGGCGGTTTTCCTGTGGAATTGCCTAGGAAGACCACGAGATCCGTTGTCGAAGTTATTCCCGTTACGTTTGGTTAATTTGTGATGGATGAGTTGGAGCACCCCTATAGGGTTAAATCTTTCGGAAGGAAATGCCCGCGGTTATGTTGAAGACTTGGATATTTTGTTTAACACCCGGTCATAGCAAACTTGAAGTAAACTCTAATAAAAAACACCAACTGTGTGCGTAATCGCGACTGTCTCTTCTCGTGAGTCCTTATCCGAGACAGAACATGGTGGGGTTATGTTTGACGTAAGTAGGTGTTCAGGATCAGTTAGTGATCATTACTAGTTCATGTTTCTTATGCGTAGACCACCATACTTTACTTTCTGTATTCGTAAGTTAGCCACTCAAATAAATGCTTAGTCGCTTGCTGCAGCCTCACCACTTATCCATACCTAACCCATTATGCTTTAATAGTCTTGCTACCCTTAGAAATGAGATTGCTGAGTCCCCGTGGCTCAAATATTATTATAGCAACAGTTTCAGGTACATGTAATGTGATGGTTTGACGTGAGCACGATGGTTGTTTTGATTTGGAGTTCTGCTTCTTCTTCATCAATCTAGGATGGGTTCCATGCGGCAGCCTACGATAGCAAGGATGGATGTCATTTTATCGTTTGATTTCATTCGTAGTCGGACCCTGCTCTTTTGTATGATGTTTGAGTATGTTGTTCTATTGATGTGATCTTGATGTAGCTTGTGGCAAGTATCAGCCAATTCCATGTACTCATCTCTTCTGTAAATGTACTTGTAATGATATCCATTCTTGCAACACAGGGAGATTCGCTTATATCCCCGTCGAGGCCCCCGTGCCAAAATAAGGATAGAATCGCATCTTGGGCGTGACAGGACCATCATGTTAGCCAAGATGCTAGTGAAGAAGCTTGACGAGGCTCCCACGAAGAAAGAGAAGAAGAAGAAACCAGGCTAGACTGGCCTTCGCATGAGGGACCAGCCTGATGCCGCATCCGAAGATACCCCCGCCTCCTCAAATCTGGAGGAGGCCGAGGAGGAGGAGGCCGAACTCGAGAGCAAGGGGAAGGCAACTCCCCCCACGCCAAGAAGAGGGCGGCGTCTTCGGACGCTGCGGGGCAGGTCGCTTCTCCTGCTCTCAAGAGGGCGCAACAGACGTGGGTGGTTCTGTCCGACGACAGCTCGGACCCGAGCTCCGTGTCCGAAGACCCCGAGGAGGTTCCATGAAGGAGCCTAAGGGACCTGCCTAACTAATACATCAGACGTGGAGCGCAAGCCGTGCTTCCCGAAGCTTCCATCCTGGAGACTGGGCCTTCAAATCCTTTGGTGGTCGGTAAGTAGCCCTCATAGTCCGGCCCGCAACAAAAGGTAGGATATCCGAGGACCCCCTAATCCAGGACTCCCTCAGTAGGCCCCGAACTTTCCTCCAACGCCAAGGCTCTTCAGCTCCAACTACTTTGCGAATAGAGTCTTCATCTTGCGAGGTGAGTTCCTCCCTGCCGAACCATAGTTCAGCATCCGATGACAAGTAGTCTCCCGCATAGTGAAATGTTTGAATACTATAAATTGATCGATTTGAAGCCCAAACGTCACGAGATAAACAACGACCCTTTGACGAACTTTCTGACGGAAGGCTACGGCCCTCCACGACCGCCAGGTCAGTTGCATAGACTCGATTTGCGGTTCGAGGCACTTTAATCATCACAATCTATCAATCTACCGATCGTGTCCCATTTTATACGGGATATACTTAATCACGCGCACAGAATGGATCACGCGTCTCGAGAAGTGGAGGGATTCATGGTATAGCGAGGGGAGTCCACATCGATATACCTCATAAAAAGATAAGGAAAACCCCAAGGGCTTTTTTACACTCTCCATTCGACCTTTCCGCCTCCCATTCCCTTGCGCCACCAGAGCACAGATCTAGGTCTCTCCGCCCCCACCTTCGAGCTTAGCAATGGTGGGTTCCAATGGCTAGTGGGAAGCTTCCACTATCTACAACAAGTACATACTCGACCTCAAGAAGGCCGGTTACCTCCCTTCCAACATCTCTCACCGCACAACGAAGGAGGGCCAAGTGATCCCAACCCCAGGTCAGGCGAGAGGGTGGTGTTCCTCCCCCACTTCACCAGGGGGTTGATATTCCTGCTCCAACCCTTCGAAAGGGGGCTAAAGGTCATCTACGACTTCGACGTCCACGACCTCCCGCCGAACTCCATCATGCACATCTCGATGTTCATCCTCGTCTGTGAGGCCTTCCTGCGCGTCGAGCCGCACTTCGGGCACTAGCTACAGGTCTTCAACATCAAGCTCAAGTGTTTTAGTGGCAAGCACGTAGACTGCAGCGGGGCGGTCATCGGCAAGCTCGCCCATGTCGGGTGGCCGTCGGGCACCTTCATTGACACTATCAAGGGATCGAAGAAGGAGTGGTTCTATGTCACCGAACCATAAGAAGAGGGCCAACTCCCCGCCGCCGCATTTAGATCTGGCCCCCCCACCAGACTGGCTTCATGGCCTGAATAGAGCCTGGTCTGAGGATCAGGCAAGGAGGTTACCGATTTCCAGAAGTGCATCCGCTCCTTGGTCGAGGAGGACATCAAGCTAGCCGATGTGGTCCACGTGATGCTCCGAAGACGCATCCTCTCCTGCCAGTGTTGGGACTCACCTGTGGGCTCGAGAACTAGATGTCGAGCCCACACTCCAGAATCTCTTCCTCACTACGCGGGAGAAGTTGCTGAAGGTGCTCTTCAAATTGATGAAGAGATGGCCATCCGAGGAGGAGGACAAGGGTTTGCATGCCGGCAAGCCCTATTCCGAGCTATGATACACCCCATCTTAGTCGGCTTTATTACGCAGACAATTCTTATAACCTCTTAGCTGATCTCTTCGAACAGAGATGGCTCAAGAAAGCCACCAACCTCAACAGTCTAGCTCCTCAGCCCAAAGACTAGAGGACCAGGGTGTTAGCCAAGATGCTCGTGGAGAAGCCTGATGAGGCTCCCATGAATAAAGAGAAGAAGAACAAACCAGACCAGGCTGGCCATCGCATCAGGGACCAGCCCGATGCTGCATCCGACGATACCCCCGCCGTGTCAAATCAAGAGGAGGCCAAGGAGGAGGAAGAAGAAGAGGAGGAGGAGGCCAAAGTCAAGAGCGAGGGGGAGGCAACTCCCACCGTTCCAAGAAGAGAGTGGCGTCTTCGTATGCCCCGAGGTAGGTCGCTTCTCCTGCCTCGAAGAGGGCGCGACAGACGCGGGTGGTTCTGTCCGACAACTGCTCAGACTCGAGATCCGCGTCTGAAGACCCTGAGGAGGTTCCATGAAGGAGCCTAAGGGTCAAGCCCCCCCCAAAAAAGGTTAGGATCCGAAGACCCTCTAATTCATCATGAGTAGATTTATAGTTTGCTGACGCCCAGATTATTGGCCTTGCAACCCTCCGCGTGTTATCCCCCCCGAGATGATATCGGACAGGGAGACCTCGCCCACTGAACTGGCGGAGAGCAGGGACGCCTCGCACCCCACCACACCTAGTGCAACGAAGGACGCCGTGGGGGTGTCGTCCCAGCCTACTCTAATGGAGGCAAACAAAAGGGGCGAGGGAGATCGTATCGTGGCCGAGGCTAACGCTTCAGCCATTAAAGACCAGGAGCACCACCCCACCCGGACACCGAGGAAGCTGGGCGAGCGGACACTCGGTCCCCTCTCACAACATCTTCAAAGTGCACAAAGCCTCTAGAGGCACCGGTCCAATCCCTGGTGGGTGATCGAGAAATCCGATCATCCCCGGCACCGCCGACAAATAGGTGGTTGGCCATGAAGGAGGCTCTATCGAGCGCCTCCATCCCCGAGAATCACTGCACCCTTATGGGTGCGGTACGACAAAGGATCTAGTCCGTTGACAACAGACTAGAGGAGGCCTTCAAAGGTCTCCTTGCAGGATTTCAAGTAAGTCGCCCGATATTTACAAAGATTTTTATTTATTCGTATTGTATACATGGCAGCCCTCGAGCTCTAGGTGAGGTGAAAAAGCTTACCTAGGGGTCACATCTTAATCTCATACCAACCTGGAGGCACATTAAGTATCCAATATGTTAGAATAACCTAACATATGATCGGATTTGTACAATGCGGGAATTGAGAGATCATGCAATGTATTAATTGTGTGTGATGCAGGCTTCGTCATCGGCGGCGGCCATAAATGGCACCGAACTAGAGGAGCTAAGTCGGAAGTTGAAGTGCGCCAAAGACGAAGCTGAGGCCCTTAGCCGAAGGCTCGACGAGGCTCAAGGTATGTCGAAATAGAATCCGAATACCTTCATCTCGGTTTTATTGTCCGAATACTGTCAATGCAGATTCTTTATCTATGTGTACTCTGTGCGCAGCCTGAGCGAAGGAGGTGGAGAGGCTCTAGGCCGAGCTCAAGCGCGTGAAGGACAAGACGGTCGCCGAGAGGGCGGGTGCAACGGAAACGGCTACTGCCCTTTCCGCCATGTGGGCCACTAGTGGCAAGCATGAAGCTAGCATGGCAGAGCTCCAACAGGAGCTCAAGGATGCTAGTGAGAGATGCGAGGCCTTGGAGCAGAAGACTAAAGCAAGCTCGGCGGAACTGTCCACCATGAAAGCCGACCTCTAGAAGGAGAGGATGGACAGGCAGTTCTACGAGGAGCAAGTATGCCAGGCCAAGGAAATTGCCAATCGTAAGTCGTACTCATTAAAGTGCATATTCAGGGATAGCAAATTTGAGTTCCTTACCCGGGTGCGGCAATCCTCGGGCGTGTCCGACGATCTCCAGAAGAGCGTGGCGGATGCCAATCAGCTTTTTGCCTTGTGGGAGGAAGAAGATGAAGCTCAGATGTTTTGCACAAAGTTGGGAGCCCCAGAGCGTCCTCCTCTTCTAGTGTAGCAGCTGAAACAGCTGATGGAGCTGCACCAGATGGCAGAGCCGGCCAAGAAGGACCTCTGCATCCTCTTATGGCCCGGTGAGCCGCTACCAGGAACCTACTTCGGCCTGGTGCAAAAACTGATCGCTGCCATGCCCCACCTTGACACCGTCAAGAGCTCCTCCTGCATCGAAGGAGTCCGAAAGGCCAAAGTGCACTGGTCGGGGCTAAATCCGATGAAGGTCGCCACTGACCCGCCGGCACCCAGGAAGGAGCACCGATGCCATGAGTTGTACTTTGATGGAGTGATGGAGAGTGCTTGGGTGATAGCGTCACAATGTTCAGGTGAAAAATTATCTATATGAGCTTGTAATGTGTTCGAAGACTTGTGATAACTTTTAATGGTATTAGTATCTGGTCTTATATGGTTTTGCATTCCTTTATAACTCCTATGTGGCTATTTAATACTGAAAGATGCGAGTCGTCGGCTTCAGCCCCCATATAGATACTACATGGGGTGTCTATGCCAATGCACTGTGTCCCTTAGCTATATTATCGGAAGCCGAAGGTGGTATAGTGCCTCATACTAGACAATCAGACTATAGTGCTTTATTTCTGTCACTTAACCTAAGGGGCGCGAAAACGACTACGGGAAGCGTATGATTAGCCACTGGAGTGTTTGCGATGTTCGGACGAACCGAGGCCGAAGCTGACATCATAATGTTTGCACAAAGGGCAAGTTCCTCATATAACACGGAATAAACGCTTACGAGGATTGATGTATAATACTTCTAGCTTGGGGTTCACTGATCGGATCGAGCATACTATGACAGTCCATTTTCGGCTTTCTCCGTTGAGGTGCTTGACCAGACTATCCGGAAACACAATCGCAGGGGTGCTCCCTTTGCCCTTTTAGTAGAACGAGCGGAACATAAAGGGGCAAGCATAGGAGCCGGGCAACCCAACTTAATGACCAAAGACATAGTTTGGAACCGATGCATATGAAGCGAACACCAAGACGCCGAACACCCGATAGGTAAGGCTATTTGTGTTTGAAATCCATCCCCCGGTCTATTAGTCGGTTACCTCACATCATAGCAAACATGTTCACGGGAAGAGGGAGAAAGGAGTAAAAGTATGTGCGAAAAACAGGACAGAGAGTTGTACTTGCGCCACGCAATTTTGTATTTTCTCAACAACTCTTATAAGTCAGATTGTCGAAGCAACTATTTACAAATATGCGAAAGAAAATAAGAAATAAAATCATACATGAGTTGTTGTACCAGGGGTCTTCAATTGGTGGCCTGACGTCCTTGATATACCCCTTGCTAGTTGACTCCTCCTCTTGGATGCACCTTGATGGGGTGTTTAGTGTTCGGCGAGTGGATTTTGCTAACAAAATCTTGAGAGGCCGCGGAATTGTAGGTGAGGTTTACGCCGTAAGCAAGCTCACTTAGGAGTGCCTACATCTTGTCTGAAGATGTACTGGTGGTAGTAGGTCGGGCAAGCCAAACACCCACCTTTATTTCCCCACCGCTACCGATGAGCTTAAGTGTGAAGTTGTGCCTCCTCGGCACATACTTTGTTGGTCCGGAAATTGTGCGGTGGGGGGCGAATCCCTATATAGGGGAAGATGAATGATCTGAGTTTTCGGTCTGAAGCCGAACTCGCTTCCAAGCCTTATGTGCCTTTATGGCGGATCTCGGAACTTGGCGGTCTTGTTTATAGCTGAATTCGGCCTCTAGGGCCAGTGCCTGTTCCTCAGTTCTAAGGGAGCGCTCGATGTTGCCGCTGATAGTAATGACCCCCTAGGGGCCCAATATCTTGAGCTTGAGGTATGCATAGTGTGGGACTACGTTGAAACGAGAGAATGTTGTCCGACCCAGCAGTGCGTTTTAGCCGCTCCAGAAGGGCACGATGTCGAAGATCAAGTCTTCGCTGTGAAAGTTATCGAGTGAGCCAAACACGACCTCCAGAGTTACTGAGCCCATGCATCTGGCCTCAATGCCTGAGATCACTCCTTTGAAGGTAGTGCTGTTGGGTTTGATCCTTGATGGATCAATGCCCATCTTCTTCACAGTATGTGAGTAAATCAGGTTAAGGCTACTCCCTCCATCCATTAGGACCTTTGTGTAGTCATACCCATCTATAATGGGGTCTAGGACGAGGGCCGCCGAACTCCTATGATGGATACTGGTCGGATTATCATGCCGATCAAAGGTGATAGGGTATGCCTACCATGGGTTGTACTTTGGGGCTACGGGTTCCACCGCATTGACTTCACGGAGGGCGCGCTTCCTCTCCTTCTTAGGTATGTGGGTGGCGTATATCATGTTCACCGTTTTTACTTTGGTAGGGAATTTTTTCCGTCCACCACCGATTGGACCCTAAGGCTCATCTTCGTCCTTGCTTTGAGAGCTTTTGCCTTGGTCTCCGGGTGGTATCTTGCCGTCCTGTTTAAACACCCAACAGTTGCGGTGTGTGTGGTTGGCGGGCTTTTCTGAAGTCCCAAGGATTTCACAGGGACTTGCAATGATCTTCTCGAGCTGAGTGGGTCCGTCACATTTCCTTTCTGGGGCTTCTTCCGCTGCCCAGGTTGGGAATTGCCGAATCCAGCAGTAACAGCCATGTCATTGGCATCACTATTATTGTGTTGGCACTTATTCTTAGTGCGCTTTGGCTTTGAGTTGCCATCCCAGGCTTCAGATGCCACGGGATCTTCAGAATTGTGGCTGCGTCTTGCCAACCACTTATCCTCGCCTGCACAAAAGCAGGTCATGAGGCAGGTAAAGGTGTACATAGTCCGTGGCTTGTCCTGGCCTAGCTGGCGGGCCAGCCGTTCGTCCCGAATATTGTGTCGGTAGGAGGCTATGGCCTCATCATTCGGCCAGTCGACAATTTGGTTCTTCTTAGTAAAGAACCGATTCCATAACTGTCGAGCGGACTTGGCGGGCTTCTGGACGACGTTGCTGAGATCAGAAGAGTCCTGCGGGTGGTCGAGGCTCATCTTCGTCCTTGCTGCGTGGGCACTTGCCTTGCTCCTTGGTTGCGTGTTTGCCGACCTGTTTGAACACCCCACAGTTACGGTTGCTGTGGTTGGCAGGCTTCTCTTTAGTGCCATGGTTCTGGCAAGGCCTCTCCAAGATCTTGTCGTGGTTGTCTTTAGGAGGCTTCTTCCGCTGCTCAGGTCGGGAATTGAGGAAGCCGGTGTTGACTGCCATTTCATCGGCACCACTACTGTTGTGCCATTGCTTATTCTTGTTTCCCTTTGGTTTCCCATTTCTGTCCTATACTTCGGAGGTTCCGGGGTCTTCGGGATTGTGGCTCCGTCTTTCAAGTCAGTTAACCTCGCCCGTGCAAAAGCGAGTCATGAGTGATGTAAGGGTGGACATTGTCCTAGGTTTCACCTGGCCAAGCTGGCAAGCAAGCCATTCATCCCAAAAATTGTGCATGAAGGAGGCTATTGCCTTGGCGTCCGGGCAGTCAACGATCTGGTTTTTCTTGGTCAAGAACCGTTTCTAGAATTTCCGAGCGGACTCTCCTGGCTTCTGGACTATGTTGCTCAGGTCGGAGGAGTCCGGTGGCCAAACATAGGTGCCCTGGTAGTTAGATTGGACTGCATCCTTCATACTTTCAGCACCCTATGAAATTTTCGGGAAGGCTGTTTAACCAGTGATGAGACGCCCCCTTGAGCTTTAGGGGTAGATACTTGATGGCATGGAGATCATCTCCCTGCGCCATGTGGATGTGGATAAGGAATTACTTGATCAGTACTATAGGGTCAGTTGTCCCATCGTATTGCTCTATGTTCAAGGGTTTAAAACCCTCTGGGAACTGATGCTCCATCAGCTTGTCCGTGAAGCATAGTGGGTGGGAAGCGCCTCTGACCCGAGCTATGTCGCGCTGATAATCGGCATTTGTTTTGGCATGGTTTTGTTCCCGACCTCTATTGTAGCATTTGAGCTATGGCCGGTACCCCTCCCGTCTATCGGGTGAGTACCCTCTAGATTCGTAGATGGATCTCATACGACCTGCTCTATTGTCCAGGTCGTCTAGCAGGTCGAACCTGTCGTCGAGCTCTATTGGCTCTTTTCACCATCTTCGGGGTATCATCGGCCTGTAACCGGTGTCGTCAGCCGTCCTGTCTCGTCCTCGAGGAGGGCAGTCTGGCTTGTCATATGGAGTATGTTTGGGAGATGGCATATCTGTAAGCTCGTCATTGAATTGTTGTAGCAGCCTTCGTTGTGGATAGATTTTGGGTCGGTCCAATATACTAGTAATGTATCCTTCCTCAGCACATCGGACCCTCGTCCATCGATTGTTGAGGTTGTCATGTTCAGCTTTAAGCTATCATACTTTTGCCTTCAGGCTGTGGGCCATGGCTATAATCTATTGCCTGAACTATTCCTGATCTTCAAGGTTAACATGGATGGCGAAGTCATCGGCTTCCGGGATGTCCTCCTCCTCGACAGGGGGAGGTAGTTGTCGTCCTCGGAATAGTTTAGGTAGTCGGGGTTGTGCTTATCTTCCGGCCTCTGCCGATCCTCTAGCGGGTGTTCGGGGCTATCGGGATCACCGAGGTCTTCTGTGGTATCACCATCCCTGGTGCCACCAATAGCTTTTCTTCCCTTTTTTGCCTTTGATCGTTTATGCGGCTTCCGGTGCCTTGACGATGCTTCACCCGATTTTTCGCCATCGTTTTTGGGTGTGTGCTATCCATTATCAGTTGGAGTGTCCACCATGTAGATGTCGTATATGGAGGTGGAAGCCCATCGCCCAGTTTTAATGGGGGTGGGAGCGCCATCTTCCTCATCCATGTCTTCTGCCTCCTCGAAGGTGTAGTCCAGCATGTCCGTTAAATCTTCGAGAGTGGCTATAAAGTGGGTGGTGGATAGGATGAAAAGTTCTTCCTGACCCGCCTTTAGACCGATCTGAGCATGGGTGGTTGGTATTTTTCATCGACAAGTTCCGATATAGGGACTCGTTGAGTGTCGAGAGCATGATCGGGTCAACCTGCTCAGAGCTTTCGGAGTTAACCTCCGATGCATCTGCGCTAGGGGAGTGTTCGGTAGGAACAGGTATCCTTGCGTCTAGCGCTATGGCCAGATCCAGACTAAAAGTTAGGTCATTACCGGGGTGGATCCCATGGGCGGGACCGAAAGAGGAATCCAAGGTTAAAGCCTCGGAGTCTTCGGGCATGACAGGCAAGACTGTGAGCCCGGTTAGCGAAAGATTGCTGCTACCTCTTGAGCATGCATTGGTTTTCCCTTGAAGAGGAAAGGGTGATGCAACGAAGTAGATAAGTATTTCCCTCAGTTTTTGAGAACCAAGGTATCAATCTAGTAGGTGGAACAGGCAAGTCACCAATGGATGCACCTACACAAATAATCAAACTCTTGCACCCAACGCTATAAAGGGGTTGTCAATCGCTTCACGGTTATTTGCAAGGATTAGATCCGATAGAGATAGATGTAACGAGTGTGGAAAGTAAAAGGTAAATAAATGGCAATCAAGTATAGATCTGAAAATATATGATGGAAAATAGACCCGGGGGCCATAGGTTTCACTAGAGGCTTCTCTCTTGAAGGAAAATATCATGGTGGGTAAACAAATTACTGTCAAGAAATTGATAGAAAAGTGAATAATCATGTAGTTATCCAAGGCAATGATCATGCATATAGGCATCACGTCCATGACAAGTAAACCAAAACGTTTCTGCATCTACTACTATTACTACACACATCGACCGACTCTTGCCTGCATCTAGAGTATTAAGTTCATGAAGAATAGAGTAACGCATTAAGAAAGATGACATGATGTAGAGGGATAAACTAAAGAAATATCATGAACACCCCATATTGTTACCCTTGATGGCAACAATACAATACATGCCTCGCTACCCCTACTTTGTCACTGGGTGAGGACACCGCAAGATTGAACCCAAAACCAAGCACTTCTCCCATTGCAAGAATTACCAATCTAGTTGGCCAAACCAAACGAATAACTCGAAGAGACTTTCAAGGGTATGAAAAAATGCATATAAGAAATTAGAGGAGATTCAAATAAGGTTCATGGATAATCTGAACATAATCTCACAATTCATCGGATCTTGACAAACGCACCACAAAAGAGGATTGCATCGGATAGATCTCCATGAAGATCATGAAGAACATGGTATTGAAGATCAAAGAGAGAGAAGAAGCCATCTAGCTAAAAGATATGGAACCGTAGGTCTATGGTGGACTACTCACGCATCATCGGAGGGGCAATGGAGTTGATGTAAATGCCCTCCGTGATCGATATCGCCTCCGGGAGATTACCAGAAAAGTCTCCAAGATTGGATCTCTCGGGAACGGAGGCTTCCGGTGGCAGGAAAGTATTTGCGTGGCTCGTTCCGATGTTGGGGGAATATTTGGGTATTTATGGGCCAAGAATTAGGGTTAGGAGACCTGCCAGGAGGCGACAAGGCTGTTAGGCGCGGCCAGGGGGGCCCGCGCCTAGCAGGCTTGTGGCGCCCTAGCACCTCCCGTGACGGGCACTCCAAGCTTGGATGACTTGTTTCCTTCCAGAAAAGTTCCTTCTGAAGGTTTTATTCAGTATGGACTCCGTTTAATATTCCATATCTGCAAAACTCAAAAACAAGGAAAAAAGATAAACTATCACTTGGCTCTAGATTAATAGGTTGGTCCCAAAAATAATATAAACTAGCATATTAATGCATATAAAACATCCAAAACATATAATATAATAGCATGCCATCATTAAAAATTATAGATACATTGGAGACGTATCAATCGCGCCGAGAGTCTACGGGGAACTCTAGGTTTCCGAATCTGACCTCTTGATCAGGGCGAAATTCCCGAACCGGCCAAGATGGTCGGTCGGGTCAGCGTGCAACACAAAGGTGCCAAAAGCGAAGATCTTTCTGGGGACAAAAGTGTCCATGTTGCGGACTTCTTCGTTGATGACAACACGACCGATAGACTCCTTTGGCGATCACATCGGGACTCTCAATGAAAGCACCAATGTCAGTGTCAAAACTAGCGGATCTCGGGTAGGGGGTCCTGAGCTGTGAGACTAGGATCGATGGTAAGAGGAGACAAAGGAGGCTATGTTTACCAAGGTTCAGGCCCTCCTATGGAGGTAAAACCCTATGTCCTGCTTGAGTGTATTGATGATATGAAGGTTACAAAGTTGGTCTACCTCCAAATCGAATATCTAAAACCTTAGACGAGTTTGTCTGCCCTACAATCCAAAACCCTCCCAGCTTATCTAGGCACCGAGGGGTACTAGGGTTTACACATGGTAGGTTTCCTGCTGAGGATGGAGATAACGATTTCATCATCTTAACTTGGTGGCCACGATGCACCTTTGGGACTTCTTTTTGGAATGTGGGCTATCAATGTATCTGGCCCTTCCTTCAACAATCAAAGAGTAGCCCACCAAGCCGGCCTATTAAGAGATAGGCCGATGGGCTGAGGACCCCTTAGTTCAGTACTCCCTCACCTTGCACTACCGCCTTCGAGCGACGATACCTCAGCTAAGGGTCACAACGTGGAGGCAGAAACACATCGCGTAGTATCTAGGTGGGGGCTGAAGACGACGACTCGCAACTTTTAGATAAAACAGCCACACGGGAGTCACAATAAATACAAAACACAAAAGACATGATAAACCATGCAACCTCATTATAGACGGTTAACAATATTTGGACATATTATGACATGCTCAATCATAAAAAACATCTTTAGAGCATTGGGCCTCTATCGCCCGAGCACCCTCCATCACTGCAGAGAAGTATTTCCCGGGGCACCTATGCTCCTTTCCAGGGGGTGGAGGTGTGGTGGCCATCTCGGTCGGCTTGAGCTTTGGCCAGTGCACCATGGTCCTTGCAAAGGCCATTCGTGCTCCCTCGATGCATGTAGATTGCTTTAAAGCGTCAATCTGAGGTGCAACATCGCACAATTTTTGCACCAAGCCAAATTATCTGGTAGGCAACATCTCTTCAGACCATGGCCAAATGCAGAGATCCAACAAGGCCGGCTCTGCCATCCTGTGCAGCTCCATCAGTTGCTTCATCTACTCGATCAGAATAGGAGAGCGCTTGGGGGCTTCAAACTATGCCCAGAATAGTCGAGCCTCAACGTCTTCATCTTGCGAATCATAGAACTTGTTTGTGTCTACTGCACTCTTTTTGAGGTCCCTACAGGCGCCCGAGGAATGCCACACGTGGGTGAGCAATGCAAACCTGCTTCCACCAAAGGCACACTGTAGTAAATACGTCTTACCATACATGACCACCTTGACTTGGCGGACTTCTTCTTGAAAGAATCGCCTATCCACCCGCTCCATGTAGAGCTCACATTTCAACATGGATAGCTCGGTGGCCTGCTATTTGCCTTTCTCCTCAAGACCCTCGCGCTTTGTGTTGGCATCCTGGAGCTCCTGCTGAACCTCCTCCACCCGGGCCTCATGCTTCTCGCTCACAGTTTTTGATGAGGACTATGCGGCTACTGCTTGTTCGTCTGCCGCCTTCTCATCCGTGGCCTCCTGATTCATCTTTCTTAGCTCGGCCTTGAGGTTCTCAACCTCGGTAGCCCAAACTATGGAAGCAATAAATAAATAATTACATTGGTTTACCAGTGTGGATCACTAACGATAGACAACCCGGATATTACAATTCACCTTACCTTGCGCCTCATCGAACATCTTGTTCAGGTAATCAAGCTCCTCTTCGGAGCTCTTGAGCTTCTGATTTAGCTCGGCAAGCTTCGCGAAACCGACGGCCGCCTCCGATGACGAGGCCTACAATAAATAAATAAATATCAGGTTATGTGCGTTCAAACCCCCGAACTGTCAGGAATATGACCGTGTGCTCAGTCCTCTTAAGGGCTTTTAGAACAGTACGGGACAAATGGTGCCTTGTGCATCATTGGTCACTCCTCGGTATTTGACCCCTGGGTGAGTTTTTTCCAAACTCACCGAGGCCTCAGGGGCTACTATATATATAAACATAGCACAAACTTAATAAAATTAAAAAAATCGGGGAAAATGTATTATGTGGCTCACCTTGAAGCCCATCAAGAGACCATTGAAGGCCTATTTCAGTCCGCTATCAGCGGGCTAAACGTCTTGCAAAACCGCACCCATAATGTGGGGACCCCGACTCATAAGTCATGATCACCTCATGTACATGCTCAGTGATCCCAAAGATCAATGCTCACTGAACACACAGAAACGGAATAATAGGAGTCTTACATCCATTACATACGAGATTATTCAAATATGGCCTTTATGGCTAAGTCTTCATATGATTGCAGCGGAAATATTCAATGATAGCGTGAACCCATGCCATCTGCCTTAACCCTACACGCATTCTGACTGGGAAGCGTCCGAGCTCGCATGTCCATCACCAAGGTAATCTTCATCATAACCTGATCTTTCATGTCTGGCCAATAAAATAACTAGTGGCAAGACAATGATTACTTCGAATGTACTCACAAGCAACCCATGTTTGGAACAAGGAAATAACAATGCATGAACTAGCACTAAAAAGGTATTTTGCGGAAAGCCAATTTTGAATGCAATGTCATGATCAAGCAACTATGTGTAAGCATGCATCAATAGATGGCAGATATCCATATGAACAAGTTACATATATCATCATAAGCAGGGGTTGAACATCTATGTTCATTGATCACATCAAGTCTTCAAACTTGTCTCAAGTATCATCCTTTTGTCATCCGCACACACACACACCAAGTTTGTGAAAACATCTGGACGTAGTCTATGTAGCACCATCCAACTATCCTTGACCATGGACACGGCTATTCGAATAGTTTTACACTCTACAGAGGTTGGACACTTTACCCACAAGACTTGGGGAACTTCCGTGTCATCCACGACTCGCGGTATATAACATACCCGAGGTAAGCACCCGAACAATGCATTTCTCCTGGCGATACTAAACAAAGAGTCCACTCGATTGGTACCCAGCATCCATGCAGGGACCAATGGTGTTCCTGGTTCCTATGAAGACAACGCATGATCGTCCATACCGGCACAACCCCGTATCGAGAGTGACCACGCCACTCTCACCAATAGTAATGCGGGCTCCTTGCGAGTACCCACTAAATTAATCAACAAAGCCCCATCCCATAAGGGGTATGTGGTTGCGCATGTAAGGTTAGGACGGTTGACAAATCTTAAATATAATCCGTTTTTAGAAAGACATACTAACTGCTACACCACTCCTTTCTCAAGTGGTTACCCAACTCATCATCATCTCCCTTGGGCATTAGTGGCACCCGACGGGGTTTTCGAAAAGTCTTTGAAATCATTTTGTTCCCATCCCAATGCATATTCTCGATAGCACTTGCGTAGCATCTACTAGCATCCTATCTACACCCACCCGCACGACCCTCATAAGGTGGTAGGGTCATGCACGATGCAAGTGTCAACGGAAATGTATCGGAAGCAACCCACTGATGTGATCACTACTCCACATGATCAAGTATAACAAAAGTAGAGTGCTATATGACATGCAATGAAAATGGTTTCTTGAACTGGTCAACGGGGTGCTTGCCTGGCTTTGCAAAGTCTTCAAGGTCTTCACATGCTTCTCGTCCAACTCCGAGCACTGCGATTATCTCGTCAACTATCGTCAGTAAACAACCACAATAAGCAACACAACGAGTAGAAAAATAAAAGTGCTCTATAAATAGAAGTTTTATTTTTCTTGTACACCTCTGGTCACAAGAAAATAGCCAAGGAGGTTTCATTAGATGTGGATCAAGGGGGAGTCTTCAATTGGTGGAAATGAAGGAAATGATGATCCTACAAGATGTGCACAAAAAGTATTTTTATAAAAAGGATTGGATGGACCCAACAAATAAGGCATGATTTCAGAAACATGAGGGAAGTTTTTTCACTGGATTTGGAGTTGGCATGATTCTCCTATGGATTTTCAAAGTGGGTCACATATGAATTAATGGCCCAATAATTGACATAGCAAAATAAGAGTAAGGAAAAATGCTCACCACTTATTGAATTAATTTATATACACCTAGGAACTTGATTCACCCCATTTGGAGTTAATTTGAAGGCTATAGGATATTTGCAATGGGGTTCCTAAGTGTCAAGAATTGAGTTTGAGTCACAAAAGGGCATAAACTTGTGATAAATGTTTTTGGAGGTTGTGCCAAATAATACCTGGAATTATTAGAAGGCTATAGGAATTTGAATCATTCAACTTGGATTTGAAATGAATTTTTTATGAATTATTTCGCCTCCCTTGAAAATAAAATGGTAAAGAAATTACCAAAAAGCATCACGGCTAAACCACGCCCTGGGCTTAGGATAGCGGCACCTTACTGGGCCAGCGCAGCGGCTCAGCTCGCGCCCGCATAGACCCACGATGGACGCGTACTTTGCGGAGTACGCCTCTTCGGCAAAAAGGCAGGGTTGGGAGGGGGCGCCTCCAGTTAGGAGTCGGGCCCGATCGACGGTCCACTTACAGGCAGGCCCCGCCTGTCGGGTTCATCTCCTTCCTCGCGTGCTTGCACATGACCGAGGGGAGAGGGTGGCCCGATAATTATTGTCGGCGTCTCCTGCAACCATTTCAAGGGGTGAGGCCATAGGCGTGCTCAGGGCAGCGAGCCACGCCCATCGAGGTGATGCACATCCACTAGAGAGAGACGTTGCGGTGAGGGACCAGACGGCCACGAAAATGTCCGCCGGTGATGAAGCACCTGACGCCACAACCAAGGAGAGAGGGCATGCGGAAAGGGGAGGCTCGTGGAGGTTGCTCAGGTCCCGTGCCATGGTTAGGAGGGGAGTAGAGGCACCAGAGTGCTCCACTTCGAGCAAGATCTACAGCGGCAATGTCGGTTGTGATCGCAAGGAGGGGGGAGGGGGGAAGATGTGGGTGGTCTGTGTGGTTCACGGGGGTCCTAGGAGGCGAAGGAAGCCGAGAGGGGGTCGAGGGGGTGACTCTTATAGCCTGAGTGCTAGGGGCCGTCGCTAGACCTCACGGGGGCAGGCTCGGGCGTGTCCATGGTCTTCATGGACTTGGTCCCGGATCGGGGGAGGAAAGAGAGGGAGCGGGGGAGGACCAGGTCTCCGCGCGTGTGAGGTTGCTCACTGGTGCTCCTGGGCGGTGCCGTGCGCATGCGAGGAGAGGCAACGGGAGGGATAGAGAGGAGGGGGACAAGAAGGCAGCGTGTCCAGGACGTCGAGGCCGACCGGCTAGCGAGAAGGAGGAGCTCGAGCTGGTCAGGGACATGCACTAGGCGATAGCTACAGTGCGGTTAGGCACTGTAGCACGCTCCAGAGCGCCCATATGGCATGCCATGGCATGCAATTGGTCTCTTGGGCGCGAACATGCGTGTCCAACAGCTTGGTGGAGGTAGAATAAGGGGGAGGGAGCATAGGATGCTCTGGATATGCCTTAGGTGAGAGGGAAAGTGGAGATAGAGGGAGAAACTAGTTGTCTAGGAGGGAATCTTGGGGTTCTACCCTACCAAACAGTGGGTTAAGGATTTGGGGTTTTTACTGGAGGTAAAATACATCACCTGGGAGCTCTGGTAAAATTTTAGGCCCAAGGAGGGCAAGGGAAGGGGTGGAAAGATCATCTTTGGTTTTCTAACAAAAGGTGTTTGATGGAGTTTTGGGCCAGCTAATTTGTTGTATTGTCATGAGAGTTAAAAGAATTGAGAAATAGGTATAAATGAGCTTGATCACAAGTTTTGACCACATTTAGAGCAAGTGGCCAATGTAGAAGTTTGAAACCCTAGAAATGGGTCGAAATGGAGTTGCTTAGATCTAGCTAAGAAAAACTATCCCCCCTGATGCACCATTAGATGTGGTTTCATATTTTCGGTATTATAACATGCACAAAATGTTTGGGGACAAATGGGGAAACTTGGTAATGGAATATTACCAAATTCTTGGAATCAACAGAACTGGTTCTGAGGGGATTTGGACAAGTGTGTATGCTCCCCTTGATGCACCACATGGTGTGACATCATTATTTGGGGATTAGAACATGTCGACAAATTTTGAGATCAAAAGGAGAAACTTCACAATGTAAAGTTGCTCAAATTTGTTCCTAGATAGAAGGGGTTTTGGGATATTTCAGTGAAGCGAAACAATTGGGATTGAGATGAGACTTGGCAAGATGACCACATATATCATATGTGGCATGATATAATTTTCCTGGATTTATTTGAGAATATTTCTTATAGAAATATTTCAAATGCTTGAAATAGGCACAAATGGTTTTGAAGTGTTTTGTCCAATACTCTGAACATGACCATGTGTTGAAACTCTTATATATGGACAATATATGTCCACTCAGTTTTCCTAATTTTTTCTCAAATATTTTTAAAGCATTTAAATATTTTTCCCAAAAAAGACCATTTCTAGCCGTAGGAAAAATCTTTTAAATAAATTAGTAAAATAATATTTTAAAACAATATTTTGTGTTTTTGGGAATCGTATATGTAGTGGGTTTCAAATAAAGCATTTGGGTAAAGAGGATCCACCCAATTTGGGGACTTGTAGTGCAAATCTCAAATCAGGTGATTTTGAAAACCTAATTTTAAATAAATGATTTTTGGCCAAAATAATATTTTGTAAAAATATTTTTAAGTCCTATACACATGGCATGATCATTGGACAAGAGTCCTACATCAAGGAAAAGAGCTTTGAGAGTAGGAGAGAGTTTTATGAATTATAGAGCAATAGCAAGCAATCAAACAAGCAAGCAAATAGCACACAAGTCAAGCATTCAAATTCACTCGAAAAGTTTTAATTGGCCCTAATTTTTGAGTCATGTTTACTTAATCATGAGGCGAAACATAGGGTGTGACAGACCTACCCCCCTTACAAGAATCTTGTCCCTTAGATTCCTAGGCTAGGTGCTGATGAGGACATTCAGGGGTGAGGTAGCCTTCACGTTCCACGTTGTTTCTGCTCTGGCGTGGTTGTCCTTCTAGATCTTGAAGTGCCTGATGATATGTCTTCGAGGGCACCGTTGACTTGGTCTAATGTGAATGGGGTTCTTGTAAAATGCTTGGCTCGCCTAATGGTCAAGGGTTTGGTGGATGAGGTTCTCGCAGGGCCTGGCTTGCGTGTGTAACCCAAAGTTAGAAGACCTGGCAAAGCAGGGTGTCTGTGTGCTGGTCCTGGTGTTGTTAGTGACATCTAGATGTCTTACATTAGAATAGAAGGGGTCAAGGTTGTAGCTTCCCTTCACGGGGAGCTGCTGACTCTTTCGGCACAGTGAATCTTCCGATGCTTGTGGTCTTCATCCTTGAGAGTGTTGAAGCGCATCATTGTGGGCTTCTCTTCAAGATCTTCTGCTTGTGTAATTTTCCAAGGTAGATTCTTCATTCTTCTTTGGTCGTTTGTCTTCTTCGTCATGAACACACATTTCTAGATGATCTTTAAGTGTTTGGTCTACTCGTCTCTCCATGGCAAGTTCTGCGCTGAGTCTCGCCCCTAAGACTAAGCTTAGATACTTGGTATCAAAACAGGTCCTACCATCTGGGAAGGTTTCAGTGGGGTTCTAGATAAGGTGACTATTTAGATTATAGATCAGCCATCTAATCCCCATGGCCTGACGCTTGGCAAGTGGGGTGCACTACCTTTGACAGGTGGTTTACGCCCTAGATTTTCTAAAAAGGGCTAATAACGAAGTCATGGCAGTTGTCCACTCCATTCTAGGCATCTGAAGAGAATACGGATGTCATGCTCATCATACACCATCAAATTCGTGGAGTGAGGGGTGTTATCAGCTCCTCGGTCCCTTCCTAGTCAGGAACTAATAGGTGATTGATAAGTCAAGGGGCTCTATAATCCTGTTGATGTGCAAGGGCTTCATCATGCTTGGATGTCGGTGCTTCTTGATGTAATCTAGTTGACGTAGTGGCAGAGGAGTGGTTGTTGACTTCTTTGGCTTCTCTTCCGTCATTGTCATGGCCTCGCAATGGTAGCGGTTCTTCATCCTGCTTGGGCAACAAGGTCTTCTTCTGTAGGGGAGGGTGCTTCGAGGAGTCCAACTCCTTCAAGGTGAGACCTTATCTTCGAGAGGCATGGTAATTGGTGTTCTTGGGGCTGGTACAAATAGGACTAAGGTGTTCCTCCTCTCATTGGGTAAATCAGCATGTCCTCTCAGAGGATAATAACCTATTTCCCCGAGTATCTCCTAAACACATGGCTCATGGAATATGTAAGAGGAGCGGGCATTTGCTCCGGATGGTTACTAGTATCAAGGGTGGGTGGTGGTCACGGTGGAGTATCGACCATGGGCTTTTCACTTAGAGCCAGAGCCTATGGTCCTATCAGACCATGGCATGGTTTGGTAAAGTTTCGGGGTTTCAAAGAGCTTAGGTTGTGAGTAAATGTCTACCATCTTATCCTCGAGCACAGTTCTTAGATGCCATAGTACAGCCCATTACTCGAAACAAAATTACTCTATATCCTCGAGGGTATCATCTCATATAAGTCAACTCCAATATTATACATGCTACTCATATCTCCAAGGTTTTTAGAGAAGGACTGTGCTGAAAATCTCATATGCATACTATAGCTAACTCACATATATCCCTATATAAAAATCCTCGGGATAATTTACAAGCCGCTAATCTTGATCATGACATTACCAATCCAAGTGTCCTTCTGACCTATCCCAGGTCTAAGCTATTGCATTACTATGCTAAGGAAACACGTAATATACAAACCCAATATATTGTTTCCTTCCTATAAATCCAACTTAATCGATCCACTAATATGATACACTATTACATGACCTATTATTGCTACAGATACCATGCCAGTGTCGTCCGATATATCTCCAGATTTCCTAAATCCCCAAATTCCAGGAAGAACTATCTCATCACAGTTTAACCATCAACCCCCATCATGATGATGAAGTGAACTCCGATGTTAGGTGCATATGGATCCTTGAATCGATTCTAACATCAATCCAATATTTCTGTTTGACTTCCACCGAGAAACATGGTATTAAGATCAAGATCACTGGAGTAAATCCACATCACTCCGAACTATGTGGTTTGATTGATCTTGAGCACCTATTAGAATCACCTATTTAAATCCAAGGTTTACATCTAGTAAGAATTCCCTACTGGTTACTCTAGTTGCTATTGTAACATCATCAATCTACTATCAGTATCACTTGTCAAAGTCAAGTCATTAATCCACAAGAATTTCAGCTTGTGATCATATTTGTCCTACTAATCTAATTTGGTCAAGGGACAAGTAAGTTATGCCACTCTATCAATCTTGATCCACCAAGTTCGTATATCAACATTAAGCCTCGTAATCCACCAAAGGGTCCCAACTGCTTCCTCAAGACATCTATTATAGCTAAATCAAATCATTGTCCACAAATAGTATATCCTTAGAATGATCCTTCCTATGGCATCAAGGCTCTAGTGCTAGCGTAGGAGTAAAGGATGTTTGTTCACTATGATCACTAGCTCCATAATGAACCCAGTGCAAATCAAGGGTTATGAAGCTCAATAAGTGCTCTACGGTGTTGGGGGAGCTTGTGAGGTCTAGATTGGGCAAGGAAGGGGTTTCCAATCTTGGGGAAAAGCATAACTCTACGGTGTTGCGTTTCATTGAGTACTTTGTAGTCCAAGTCTTCGGTGTCACTTGTTTGTCAAGGTGGATCCTTGGTGCATCTTGTCTTGACGGTCATCAGTTGACGAGAGGGGAAAGAGGGAAAGTAGCATAGAGGAGCATGCGTAAGTGGGTGGTATAATGCAAGTGCAATCAAACAAGTGCTGAAAAGGACAAACACAAACATCAAGGTGAGGTAGGTGATATGGCCGCGCACTTGTTGCCTAGGGCAAAAGTGTGACTGACACCAAAGCACAAACAGGCAAAACAAGCAACACACATCATGGTTCCATCTGAACCATCATACGGACTCGACTTCACATGAGGGGCATACGACCTATCCTACCCTAGGGGTTCTTGGACTCATTAGTCGTGCTTGCTTCGTGTCTTGGAGAGGAGTCCGCTTAGTCTCCTGGATCTTCTTCAGGTGCCTCTATGTTTCTGGTTGTTTTTCATCAAAACGATCCTGGTTGCGCCTGAAGAGTCATTGAGGACTTCAAGTCTTGTGAAGGTGACTCCTCACGGCTGTTGTTGACAGGATCTTCTGGTGTCCTCGTGATCATGACAATGCCTTCTTGTCTATTGAGACGTCGAGCATTCCAGGTAGGCAACCTTTCATGCAATGTCATTAACAAGGCATGGTAGAGTTGGATCCTGCCAGTCACGTTGACGATATACTCGGCACCAAGAGCGGGGAATGATGAGAACCATTTTCCTCCTCTCCATTTTGAGGCGGACCAAAAAGCGAGGTTCTACTCCTCCAGCGGTTACCGATTTAACAACGAAAAGGACAGGGTTGCTCTATTAGCGATGCATTATCATGACATTGCATGTCTTGTGCCTCAGTCATCGAAGGCCAAGGTGGCATCATCCTCAGGCTGTGTCGATGGTGTCACTCTCATCTAAGTCTTGACATCCTCATCCTTCGAGAAGGCATCTTTTGTTTGTAGCTCCTTGTCTATTATCGCCAACTTGGGTCCAAGATATGTCGACAATTGTGTGGCAAGGTGGCTTCCTTCCTAGTTACCCATGAGGATTAGAAGGAATCCCGTGGTCAGGGGTACAAGGGTAGTAGCGACCATTTGCAAAGTTTGTGAAAAGCAGATGAGGAGAGCTAAGAGAAAAGTGTTTGAAGTACTAAGGCAAAAACCCCGACTCATAAGTCATGATCACCGCATGCACGTGCTCAGTGATCCCAGAGATCAATGCTCACTGAACACAAAGAAACTGAATAACAAGAGTCTTACATCAATTACATACCGGATTATTCAGATATGGCCTTTATGGCCAAGTCTTCATATGATTGCAGCGGAAATCTTGAACGATAGCGTGAACCCATGCCATCTGCCTTAACCCTATAGGCATTTTGATTGGGAAGCGTCCTAGATCGCATGTCCGTCACCAAGGTAATCTTCATCATAACCTGATCTTTCATGCCTAACCAATAAGATAACCAGTGGCAAGCCAATGAGTACTTTGAATGTACTCGCAAGCAACCCATGTTTGGAACAAGGCAATAACGATGCATGAACTAGCACTAAAAACGTATTTTGCGGGAAGCCAATTTTGAATGCAAAGTCATGATCAAGAAACTATGTGTAAGCATGCATCAACAGTTGGTAGATATCCATATGAACAAGTTACAAATATCATCATAAGCAGGAGTTGAACATCTCATGTTCATGCATCACATCAAGTCTTTAGACTTGTCTCAAGTATCATCCTTTTGTCATCCACACACACACACACCAAGTTTGTGAAATCATCTGGACGTAGTCTAAGCAGCAGCACCCAACTGGCCTTGACCGTGGACATGGCTATTCGAATAGTTTTACACTCTGTAGAGGTTGCACACTTTACCCACAAGACTCGGGGAACTTTCGTGTCATCCACGACTCACGGTATATAACATACCTGAGGTAAGCACCCGAACAATGCCTTTCCCCTAGAGATAATAAACAAAGAGTCCACTCTATTGGTACCCAGCCCACATGATGTACGCCACTTGTAGCATCCATGCAGGGACCAACGGCATGCCCGGTGCCTGTGAAGACAGCGCATTATTGTCCATACCGGCACGACCTCGTATCAAGAGTGACCACGCCACTCCCGTCACTTGTAATGCGGGCTCCTTGCCAGTACCCACCAAAGTAATCAACAAAGCCCGTCCCATAAGGGGTATCGTGGTTGCGCATGTAAGGTTGGGACGGTCGACAAATCTTAAATGTAATATGTTTTCGAAAACACATACTCACTTGCTCCGGTACACCACTTCTTTCTCAAGTGGTTACCCAACTCATCATCATCTCCCTCGAGCATTAGTGGGACCCGATGGGGTTTTCGAAAAGTCTTTGAAATCATTTAGTTACCATCACCATGCATATTCCCGATCCCACTTGCATAGCATCTACTAGCACCCTATCTACACCCACCCGCACGACCCTCTTAAGGTGGTAGGGTCATGCACGATGCAAGTGTCAACAGCAAAGTATCAGAAGAAACCCACGGATATGATCACTACTCCACATGATCAAGTATAACAAAAGTAGAGTGCTATATGACATGCAATGAAAATGGTTTCTTAACATGGTCAAAGGGCTGCTTGCCTGGCATTGCAAAGTCTTTGAGGTCTTCACACACTTCTCATCCAACTCCAAGCACTTTGTTTATCTCGTCTACTACCATCGGTAAACAACCACAATAAGCAACACAACGAGCAGAAAAATAAAAGTGCTCTATAGATAGGAGTTTTATTTTTCTTGGACACCTCTGGTCACAAGAAAATAGCCAAGGAGGTTTCATTGGATCTGGATCTAGGGGGAGTCTTGAATTGGTGGAAATGAAGGAAATGATGATCCTACAAGATGTCCACAGGAAATATTTTTATAAAAAGGAGTGGATGGACCCAACAATAGGGCATCATTTTAGAAACATGAGGGAAGTTGTTTCACTGGATTTGGAGTTGGCATGATTCTCCTATGGATTTTCAAAGTGGGTCACATATGAATAAATGGCCCAAGAATTGACATAGCAAAATAATTGTAAGCAAAAATGCTCACCACTTATTGAATCAATTTAGATACACCTACGAAGTTGAATCACCCCGTTTGGAGTTAATTTGAAGGCTCTAGGATGTTTGCAATGGGGTTCCTAAGTGTCAAGAATTGAGTTTGAGTCAGAAAAGGCCATAAACTTGTGATGAAATTTTTGGAGGTTGTGCCAAATGATAGCTGGAAAATAAAACGGAGTTTGAAATGAATTTGAATCATTCAATTTGGAGTTGAAATGAATTTGAATAATTCAATTTGGAGATGAAATGAATTTTATATGAATTATTTCCCCTCCCTGGAAAATAAAATGGTAAAGAAATTACCAAAAAGCATCACGGCTAAACCATGCCCTGGGCGTAGGATAGAGGCGCCCTTACTGGGCCGGCGCGGCGGCTCAGCTCGCGCCCGCATAGAGCCGCGATGGTGTGGGGACCCCGACTCATAAGTCGTGTTCACCGAAGGCACATGTATAGTGATCCCAGAGATCAATGCTCATTGAACACACAGAAGCTGAATAACAAGAGTCTTACATCCACATTTAGCGTATTACACAAATAAAGACCATGAAGGTCTAGTCTTACATAGATAGGGCCACAAGGGTCAAACACTTAAACATAACAAACAACGGAAGTCTTGATCAAAAGCATGAACCCATTGCCAACTGCCTTAACCTACAAGCATTGTGACTAGGAAGTGTCCTTGTTCGCATGATCGTCACCAAAGAACTCTTCACCGTACTCCTGTTCTTCCATGCGTGCCAATTAAATAACCAGTGGCAAGCCAATGAGTACTTTGAATGTACTTGCAAGCAACCCATGTTGTGGAAAAAGGAAATAACAATGCATGAAATAGCACTAAGTAGCTATTTTGTGGAAAGTCAATTTTGAATGCAATGTCATGATCAAGAAACTATGTGTAAGCATGCGTCAACAGTTGGCAGATATCCATATGAAGAAGTTTCACACCCAAGATGCGTGCCTATCCATATTAAGGCACCGGGGCCTCGCAAGGGATAGAGGCGCATCTTGTTGTTCGCAAGTACAGCAGCATTACATCATACATTACAGAAGAGATGAGTATATGAGTTGGCTTACAATCGCCACATACTAAATTACAGTTCCACACAAGAGTTCAAACATCAATATGAAGACAGGGTCTGACTACGGACAAAAAGAAACGATAAGAATAGATGCAATGATACTATCTCTCTATCCCGAAGATCACGACCATGGCCCTCTACTCATCTGGATAAGTCACGTACATCCTGCCTCTTTCCTCGTCATACTCCCATTGGAGCTGCATCATATCATCCTGCACGAACTCATTTATACCTGTACCTGGATGGTTGTATTAATCTGTGAGCCACAAGGACTCATCAATCATGCACCCGGGTACCGAGACTATTCAAGCTTAAAGGTTGGGATGGGGTATGTGTTTAGTTTGTAGTAGCACTAAGCATTTATGGTGGCTAAACTTACGTAACATGAAGATAAATGTGTGGCCTACGATGAACGGTCGAATCTAGAATGACCTTTATGAGATCCTGAACACTTACTTATGTCAAAAATAACCCCACCGTGTTCTCTCTCGGATCATGTTCACGAGCAGAGACGATCACGGTTACTCAAACAGTTGGTGCATTTCAATTAGAGTTTACTTCAAGTTAACTATAACCTGGTGTTAGACAAATATCCAAGTTGCCACATAACCACGGGCACGGCTTTCCGAAAGATTTGACCCAGCAGGGGCGCTCCAACTAGTCCATCACAAATTAACCACACTCCACGAGAATAGGCTCAACCAGGGATCTCGTGGTCATCCTAGGCAACTCCAAAGGAATTCCAACACCTTGAGATAGGCCGAAGAAAGTCAGAGCTCCTCACGCAAGACACTCGATAAAGGTAAAACAAATCTAGAAAGACCACCCGACGTGTCGATGAACCTGATAAGAGCCCCGTATCTCGTTCTTAGGACACGACGGATAAGCATAGCATATAGTGGCCTGATAGAAATCACCCGAGTTGCCCCGGGTTGGCCCCGCACACGGCTCTAGTTTGGACCAACACTCATGAGGATCACGGCCCCAGGGTTGATTAATTATCCACGGCATTGCAAAGCCCTATGAAAATTTTATTAAGTTGTTAAGCAAATGTAGTAGCAAAGTTGGGTCTTGCCAGACAAGTTTTAATCTTAACCGAATAAACAAGGGGGTCCCCATAACAACCCCGTGCATGTTAGGAGCGCAAAGTATGGAAACATAACACCGGTAACAAGAAACTATTGCGGTAACAGCGGAACAAAACACGTAGAAAAAGGCCAAGCCTTCCACCAATACCAAGATATATATGTGCATTAAATTAGTTAACTGATAATATTGTGATATGCCAAATCCATGTTATCACATGGAACAACCTGTACCTGCAACTAAGAACGCTATAAGAGGGGCTGAGCAGCGGTAACTTAGCCAATTAAAGGTTTGCTAGGATGTGGAGGGTTAAGACTATCATGGCAATTAGGAGGCTAGCATTCAAGTGGTAGGCAACGCAATTTTATCGATAAGAGCGAGACAACTAGCAAGCGAAAATAGTATCGGGATCTGGGTACGATCATCTTGCCTGTTGGTTCTTTAGTGGAACAAGTAGAGGGATCCTCATAGTTGTACTTGCCTGGCTCTTCGTACTCATGTTCAACATTCGCGTCTACCCAGAAAACGGCAAGAATAAACAACCAACCATGGTGCAATGCCCAAGCAAGAATGATGCGCGCTTATTTGAGAGTTTTAGCATGGCAATCCTAACTAGTCTTGTTCCACATGCACATGTTTGGTTATTAATGAATCTGGACAGAACCTTATGTTAAGTTCTTTAGACATGCATTAATATGGAAAATATGGATTCATCATGCAAAAACGATAAAAATGCATATGTAGAACGTAAGAAACGGAGTTACGGTTCTCACAATACGCTCACGACAAGATACGAAGACAAAACACAAGACAAGAAGGTGATTGGCTATTCCTTGGCATTCCAAGGTAACCACTGGTTAGACAATGAAAAACCAACCACAATAGAGCCAAAGATCAAGCAATTCCATGTAGTATAGCTCCCACAAGTCACAAAACAATAAAACAAACAATCTGCCACAAAACAGCAACATAGCAACTTTCACAGCCAATAACTTGAGCTACAGGAATCCTACATCCAGAAACAAGGCATTAACAGAAACTACATAACATGCTTATCAACTTATCCAACTACACAATCTGGAAAGGAGACACACATCAATAAGCATGAAGCTCCCAAGTTGGCATGATGAAACAGATTACGGGGACTTAGTGAAATTAACAGTTTTCTGGAATCTGAGTTAACCTGATGGCAAGTTGACAGCAGAAACTAATGGTGTTAGAGACCACCTCATGGCATGAAAATTAACAGGATCATAGAAGACAACATATGCTACAAATCACTAGCAGTGAGTTTGAGCTAATTCACAACATACCACAAGATAGCAACCACTCTTCATGGCATAAAAATAACAGCAGATTCTTAGACTTATAAATATTTAGCATGGTGAAAATAGTAACATTAAGTTAGCTAATTTGCAGCAAGTTTCCCACGTATATGGGTGATTCTCATGTCAAACAAAAATACCATGGCATAATAGGCATAAAACACTAACACTTCCATGTTGGCACATGCCCCAAAGCAAGCATGGATTAATTCATGCAAAAATGACAAAGTAGCATCACAGTAGAAAATGGTAGTTTTGCAAGCTTGCTCAAAAGTGAAATCTAATGGGACCAATGGATTCCTTGGATCCTTTTACCCCAAAATCATCTATCATACTCATATAGTCACATGAAGCATCATGGCAATAACTAGATAGCAAAAACATCCTCCACTCTTATAAGTGAAAACTTACCGTAAATGTACATGAACATAAATGAGCCTAACCAGATTTGCAATATAGCTATAATTGGAAAAGGTCTAATTAACACTACCAAACATGGCACATGCTAAATAAATAGTGTATGACAAGTGGGGCATGGCCCACTTATCACACACACACACCCAAACCTACACACACACTACCACACATACACACACATGGCAAATATGCACAAGTACATATTTCACATACACTCATGAGCACACACTCACCTATGTGTGTGGGTGCTCATCACACACACACATATGCTCACATATATGCACAAGTGCATGTATGCACCTACACATGCATGTAAGCACCACACACACACTACACACTCACATACACATATGTAATCAAGCCCACACCCGCACATGCACTACACATACACATGTTTATTTTTAAACTAAACAGAAAAGGAAGAAAAAACAACTATACAAGCATCTATGCACATACACACATACATACACATATCACACATAAAAGAGAAAATAAAAAACAAATGCAAAAACCAAAACAAAAGGGGGGGTCTGTGGGGTTTGAACCCCAGACCTCACGGTCTCACCCCCGAACGCACACCACTGCGCTACGGCTTCGGCTTGTAATAGAGGAGGGATCCTGCACATCTAGTACTAACAAGCCAACGCTAAACTAACAAAACTAAAGAAACGAACACTGACGACAGAGGCACGACGGGGGGCAAATTCCAGCGACCTACGGCACTAGCGGAGCTACTGGTTCTATGCACGGCATGCGGGCTATGGGGAGCCCATTCCTTTGATCATCTTGCGACGAAGAAGATGGAGGCGAGCTCAAGCGCTCTCCCTTCTGACCGGCGGCGATGGACACGACGGCGACAACACAGCGGACCTATGCAGGGAAGAAGAGGCTGTGGGGATCGGCTCCTCACCGAGGGGTTTTCGAAGGCGCGGGGACGTGGACGATGGAGAGGAAGAAGACGAAGAAGGGCAGCGGCAATGCTCCTTCACTTGCGGATGACGGCGACGACGGGGCGGCGCTGTAGGGGTTCTCCTCACCCCCTAGCACCGGGAACGGAACACGGATGGCACCCGCGAGCTCCACGCCATGTCCACCGGTGACGAGGGCCATCGAAGACGCGGTGACGACGGCGAAGACGACCGGCGCAACCTCCTCTAAACTTACCTGCACCTACTCTGAACCTCGCCGAGGGGGGAGAAGAAGGGGAGGAGGAGAAGGCTAGATAGGGAGATGGGAGCGGTGGCGGCTGGGAGGAGGAGAGGAACCCTAGGGGGAACGAGCACGCATGTCAAGGGGGGTAAAATACCCCAGGAGCTGACTGCGATGGACAGCGAAAAGGCTCACGGCGGTGCACTCTTGCTCTCTCTCTGCTCTCTGAACTGACGGAAGGCGCCGACGGGGCAGGTATGCGTTGCCTACCTAGGCTGGGCCGCGCGGGGAGGGGTTAGGCCCAGCTCCACTCTCTCTCTCAGGAAAACAAACAGAGTTTTCTTTCTTGTTAACTAAAAAGGAAACAACAAAAGCCCATAGTAAAAGAAAAGGTTTTTGACAAAACAAAAAATACTTTGTCACAAAAGGAATAATGCCCTATTTTAAATGCCAAGAAGATTTTTAAAGCAAGTAACTTGAATATTTTTATGAATACAACCCCTGATTTGTTTTAAAACCCCAAATCATAAAGCTCAAAACAGCAAAAGAATAACACTCACATTCTTAAAATATTATAGGTTATCTCCTGAACATTTTAAACCATTTAATTTAACAACTGACTATGTTGATTAATGGCAATGGAATAAGAGGGAAGTTTGGGTTGTTTGAAAAAGAATAAGAGAGGGGAAAGGGAAGGAGTGTTGCACCACTCACACTCTAACCACATCACACATGACAAGAACACACCCAACCACAACAAGGTCACATCACCAAACAAAGGCATGGCATGACGATGAATGACATGATGCATGATGCATGAGTGCATGACACAAGGCATGACAAGGATCAAACTCATTCCTTAACTCATGACAACAAGGTTCACTTAAGATTACATGCCCAACAAGGTAGGGACAACACTTGGGCTATCACAAGAAGTTATTGATATCATCATAAGCAGGGGTTGAACATCTCATGTTCATTCATCACATCGAGTCTTCAGACTTGTCTCAAGTATCATCCGTCTATCCTCCGCACACACACACACAAAAAGTTTGTGAAAACATCTAGACGTGGCATAAGCAGCACCACCCAACTGTCCTTAACCGTGGAGACGGCTATTCGAATAGTTTTACACTCTACAAAGGTTTAGCTCTTTAACCACAAGACTCGGAGAACTTCCGTGTCATCCATGACTTGTAGTATATTACATACCCGAGGTAAGCACCCGAATAATGCCTTTCCCATGGTGATACTAAACAAAGAGTCCACTCGTTGGTTCCATCCCTTGTGATATACATCAGACGTATCATCCATGAAGGCACGCAACGGTGTGACTTGTTCCTGTAAAGACAGTGCATGGCCTTCCACTTCTGGGATGACCCCATCTCGAAAGTGACCACTTCACTCTCTCCACCGGTAATGCAGGCTCCCTGCTAGTACCAGCCATAGTAATCAACAAATCCCCATCCCATAAGGGGTATCGTGGTCGCACATGTAAGGTTGGGATGGGCGACAAACCTTAAACCCTCCGTTTTTGAAAACACACACACTCACTTCCTCCGATACACCTCTTCTTTCTCAAGTGGTCACCCAAGTCATCACCGTCTACCTCGGGCATTAGTGGCATCCAATGGGGTTTTCGAAAAGTATTTGAAATCATCTCTTTCTTTCCATCACCATGCATAATCCCGATCCCACTTGCGTAGCATCTACTAGCATCCTATCTACACCCACCCGCGTAACCCTCATAAGGTGGTTGGGTCATGCACGATGCAAGTGCCAACGGCAAAAGTATTGGAAGCAACCCACCGAAGTGGTCAGTACTCCATATGATCAAATATAACGAAAGTAAAGTGCTACATGCCATGCAAATAAAAATGGTTCTTAACATGGTCACAGGGCTGCTTGCCTGGCTCAACAAAGTCTTCGGGGTCTTCAAAGTCTTTGGGTCCAACTCCCACGTCAATAGCGCAATCTATCGTAACGATAAATAGCGATAATAATAAGCATCACACAAAAACAGAGGACACAAAGATACTATTAAAATGCTACCCTATTTTGATAAATACAAAAAACTATAATAAAAATATCTCCTAGGGTTTTTCCGTGAAAAAACTTTTTGGAAACTAATAAATAGAGGCAAAAAGGTGCCAAAAATAGATTTTAAAATAAAACAGTGTATAAAAAGTTTTCAACATTGTTCACAAATGGAACTATTAAATTATATGGAATATTCTAGGATTTATGGTGGAAAAATATTTGGCATAGGACAAATATTAAGCTCTGTGGGATTTTAGGAAAAACTGGAGTAAAAGAAAAACAAAAAGAGGTCCCAGAGCCAACCGGGCCAGAACAGACCCAGTTGGGCCGGCCAGCGGCCGAGCCAGGCCTGGGCGAGCCGGGGCGCGCGGGCCGTTTGGGTTCAAACCCGACAGGTGGGCCCTAGGCGCGAGCCTCTCAAAGAAGGAGAGTGGCAGGGGAGAGGATGACAGGTGGGGGCCACTTGTCATCTCCTTCCTCTCAACAGGAAGGGGGACCACTCACCAGCGATGAAGGAGGGCACGGTGAGGGGAGCTAAGGGCAGGGATGGACCCCGCATCGAGCCACCAGTCTCCTATAGGTCGAAGGGCGACTGGAGGTGGTCTGGCTCGCCCACGACGGGCACCCGCGGTAGAGGAGGTTCGGGAGGTCCCGAGATCGACGTAGCTCCGCTGTGGCGGTGCCTCGGTTGATCTCGAGCACTGGGGCTCCGGGTGGTCGCTCGTGTGGTTTGGGAGTGCGAATGGGGTGGAAGGGAGCCACGGGAGGGAAGAGGGGCTCGGGGAGGCCCTTTTATAGGCGAGCCGCGGTCCACCGAGTCACTGGTGCGCCGGCGAGCTCGGGGCCGAGGCTGGGAGGCGCGGGAGGAGGAGCTGGTGCGCCTACGGTCCTCCTGAGAGGAGGGAGTGTGCGCTTGTGGGGCAGCTCACTGGCCGAGCTTTGAGGCACTCGGCACGCGCGGGAGGAGGGAGAAGGGAGGGACAGAGGAGGGGTCCGACACGGTGGCTTCGTGCGGACACCGAGGGGGGCCAAGTGGCAAGAGTGGGAGGCCCGAGGCCGTCGGAGCCATGCAGTGGGCAACGGCAACAGTGCCTGTCGGCACTATAGCATGCTCCAGAGCACGCGTATGGCATGTCACGGCATGCCAACGACATTTTGTGCTCGGCCAAAGGTGTCTAGGGGATCTAGGCGCTTCTAGGCTAGGGGGCAAAGGCATTGGATGCCCTGGGAGGAAGATAGAATAAGAGGGAAGGGAAGAGAGAGGGTGTTTTACTTCTATCCAAACGGTAGAAATGGGGTTTTCACGCCCCAATCATGGAGTTGTGGCCAATCAATGTTTACTGGAGGTAAAATAGCATTGCAAAATGATGTGGTAAAAGTTTGGGCGCAAGAAAAATAGAGGAAGGGGGTCAAACAAGGTTTTTGTCATTCTGGCAGAAAGTGTTTGATGGAGATTAGGGCAAGAAAATGAGCTTTGCCTTCCATGAGATTTGATAGGATCAAATGGTAGTTGGAAATAGGCCTGGTTACAAAGTTTGAGCTTCATTGATGATAGTTCACAATGTAACTTTGTGGAACCCTAGAAATCAATAGAATCTAGTTTCTGTAGATCTATTCATGCTAAGCTAATCCCATTGATGCACCACCTAATGTAGCATGATTATTTGGTGATTAGAACTTGTCCACAAAGTTTGGGGTCAAGGGAAGAAACTTAACAATGTAAAGTTTCTCAAATTTGAATCTAGACAAGGCGGGTTTTGGAATATTTTGATGAATAAAATCAACTTGGATTGAGATGAAAGTTTGCAAGATCATCACCTATGACAATGTTGACTTTCTGGACTTTTCATGGAATTTATTGAGAATATTTCTTATAGAAATACTTCAAAAGCTTGATTTGGACAGAAAGGGTTTTGAGGGGTTTTGCCCATTATTTTGAACATGACCATGTGTTGAAACTCATATATATGGAAAATATATGTCCACTAAGTTTACCTAAATTTTCTCAAATATTTTGAAAGTATTTAAATAATTTTTCCCGATGAAAAACCATTTATGGTCTTAAGAAAAACCTTTAAATAAAATATAAAAATAATCTTTAAAATTAATATTTGGTTGTTTTGGAAAGTCTTATATATAGTAGGTTTGAAGTAAAGCCTTTCGGGAAAAAGGATCCACCCATTTTTAGGACTTGAAGTGCAAACCTCAACTCAAGGTTTTTTGAAAACCTAGTTTAAATAAATCCTTTTGGTCAAAATAATATTTGATAAAAATAGTTTTGGGCACTATTCGCATGGCATGATCATTGGGTAAGAATCTTTTGTCAAGGAAGATAAATATGGAGAGGAGTAGAACCTAAGAGTGCCATACACAAAACTACCAAACAAGCAAACAAGCAACAATTAAAGCAAGCACAGGCACTGAAAAAGTTTTAATTGGCTCCAAATTTTGTAACTCCAAGCATAACAAGGTGATTACAAACACAGGGTATGACAGACCTACCCCCCTTACAAGAATATCGTCCTCGAGTTTCCTAGGCTAAGCGCTAAAAAGATAAGGGAACTTAGATCTAAGATATTCTTCACACTCCCAGGTTGCTTCGGCTTCAGAGTGGTTGTTCCATTGGACCTTGATGTACTTGATGGTGCGGCTTCGGGTGCAACGTTCTGCCTCATCCAGAATGTGAACTGGCCTCTCACGATAAGTGAGGTCTGGCTAAAGATCGATGGCTTGATGGTCGATGTCCTTGTAGAGGTCGGGGCGGTTGGGACCTTGGAGACATTTCTGTAGTTGTGACACATGAAAGATGTGTGCTCATCCGATTGCTCGGGAGGTAGCTCTAGCTGGTAGGCAACTTCTCCTCGCATTGCAGTGATCTTGAAGGGGCCAATGTATCTTGGTGCCAGCTTTCCTCTGACATGGAAACGCTTGGTCCCTTTGAGAGGCGTGACTCGGAGGTAGACATGGTCACCGACAAAGAAGTTCACTTCTCGGCAGTGCGAGTCCGCGTAACTCTTCTATCTTGATTTGGTGGCCTCTAGACGTTCTTGGATGAGTTATACTTGCTCTTCTGCCTCGCGGAGGACATCTGGTCCAAAAACTAATCCTTATCCGGTCTATGACTAGTTGAGAGGAGTACGACACTTGCGTCCATACACCACCTCAAATGGTGCCATCTAAAGACTCGACTGATAGCTGTTGTTACAGGAGAACTCGGTTAACGGTAGGCAATCTTCCCACTTGGCTCCATACGCCAAATCACAAGCGTGGAGCATATCTTCGAGTATCTGATTTACTCGTTCTGTTTGCCCACCGGTCTGGCAATGAAAAGCAGTGCTGAAGAAGAGCTTAGTTCCCATAGCTTCTTGAAACTTCTTCTAGAATCTTGATGTGAACTGGGTTCCTCGATTTGACATAATTTCCTTTGGAACTCCATGAAGACTTACGATGCGATTGATGTAGAGGTTTGTGAGTTGGCTTCCATCATAGGTGGTCCTGGCGGGAATGAAATGGGCTACCTTGGTTAGGTGGTTGACAGTGACCCAAATAGAATCATGTCCTTTGCTTGACCTTGGTAATCCGGTGATGAAATCCATTCTAACTTTGTCCCACTTCCATTCAGGCACTTTGAGAGGTTGCAGTAGCCCAGCGGGCCGCTGATGCTCAACTTTGACTCTTTGGCATATGTCACATTTAGCGACAAATGTGCCTACTTCCCGTTTCATGCCATGCCACCAAAATCTTGCCTTGAGGTATTGGTACATCTTGGTTCCTCCAGGATGGATGGAGTATGGAGTTTCATGAGCTTCTTACAAGATCAGGTTCTTGAGCTCCTCTTTGTTGGGTATGTAGATGCAATTCCCAAATCATACAACTCCTTGTTTATCCACTGAGAATCCTAGACCTTGCCTGCCTTGATCTTCCTCTTGATGCCTTCAATGCTCTCGTGTCCCTTCTGAGCTTCTTTGGTATCCTCCATGAAGGTAGGCTTTGCTTCGAGGTTGGCAAGGAATCCAGGTGCAACTAGTTCCAAGCCGAAGCTTTCAAGTTCTTCATATATGGCGGGTAGCCTTTCCTTAATCATGGCATTCAAGGAACAAGCCTTTTTGCTTAAGGCGTCTGCTACCACATTGGCCTTTCCAGGGTGGTATTGAACAGTGAGGTCATAATCCTTGATCAACTCCAACCATCTTCGTTGCCTCATGTTCAATTCCCATTGGGTGAAAATATACTTCAAACTCTTGTGGTCTGCGTATATCTCACATCGCTTCCCCAGAAGGTAATGTCGCCACATTTTCAAGGCATGAACCATGGTTTCCAACTCAAGATAATGAGTAGCGTAGTTCTCTTCATGAGGACGTAGTTGTCTGGATAGATATCCTACAACTCTGCCTTCTGGCATCAGAACACCTCCAAGCCCAGTTCTCGATGCATCACAATATATCACAAACACCTTGTGAATATCGAGGGTGGCCAAAACTGGGGCTGTGGTCAATCTCTTCTTGAGCTCCTGGAAGCTTTCCTCGCACATAGCTGTCCATTCGAACTTCTTATCCTTCTTCAAAATCTGGGTCATCGGTCGGGCAATGCTCGAGAACCCTTCCACGAACTTGCGGTAATATCCTACGAGTCCGAGGAAGCTCCTGATTTCCTTAGCGGTGGTTGGGGATTTCCATTCAGTCACGGCTTCAATCTTGGTAGGATCCACTGATAATCCTTCCACAATCAACACATGACCCAAGAATTGAACTTCATGCAGCCAGGATTCACACTTGCTGAACTTGGTATAAAGCTGGTGCTCTCGAAGCTTATCTAGGACCAATCTCAAGTGTTCCTCATGATCTTCTTCAGACTTGGAGAAGACGAGTATGTCATCAATGAAGACGACAATGAACTTGTCCAAGTACTCCATTAAGACTTTACTCATGAGGTACATGAAGTAAGCAGGGGCATTGGTTAACCCAAATGACAAGACCATGTATTCATACAGGCCATACCGGGTTACAAATGCCATCTTCAAAATGTCTTGGGGTCTGATCTTCAGCTGATAGTACCCGGACCTGAGGTCAATCTTGGAAAACACCTTGGCTCCATTCAGCTGATCGAACATGTCTTCAATCTTGGGGAGTGGGTACTTGTTCTTTATTGTGACCTCATTGAGAGAATGGTAATCAACACAGAGTTTGATAGTCCCTACCCTCTTTGACACAAATAGAATATTTGATCCCCAAGGAGAGGCACTAGGGCGAATGAATCCTTTTTTGGGCTGCTCTGCCAATTGCTCCTTCAATTCAGCCAATTCTTCAGATCCCATCCTATAGGGCTTCTTATAGATGGACCTTGATCCGGGCATTAGCTCAATGATGAACTCAATGTCCCGGTCAGGAGGCATTCCGAGCAGCTCCTCAGGAAATACATCCGGGTATTCACATACCACTGGCACTTGATCCAATTTGATTCCCGATTGATAGTTAGCCTGAGGGGCTTGAGTGGAGGAAGGGTTGGGAACATACTTGACCTCCAGTCCTTGGCTATTGGTCATGGTAACAATCCTCTTGGCACAGTCTAACAAGCCTTGGTGCTTGGTCAACCAATTCATGCCAAGGATGACGTCCAAGCCTGGTGAGTCTAGAACTATAAGGTCTGCTAGGAAGTCTACCTCGTTGATGTTAATCTCCACTCCTTTACAACCTATCCCAGACTTCATAACTGATCCCGGGGTTTGTATCAACATACGACTACCATGGGGTGTAGGCTTCATGCCACTCTCTAGTGCAAACTTTTTGGTGACAAAAGAATGCGAAGCCCCACAATCAAACAATGTTGTTGCTAGGGTTGAGTTGATGAGGAACGTACCTAGTATGACGTCTGGGTCTTCCTATGCTTCCTCTGCAGTGACGTGATTCCCATCACCATTGCCATTGTTGGGATGGTTGTGGGGAGCTGGGTTCCTTTGTGGTGCTCCACGGCCTTGACCTTGAGCTGGCGCATTGGGGCACGAGGCATCTGTCTTCTTGTTGTGGCAAAGCTTAGAGATGTGTCCAGACTGACCACATCCAAAACAAGTGACTTTCCCAGGGTTGTGGTTGTAGTTTCTTCTGCCGTTGTTGTTATTGGGGTTGTTCTAAGCTGGCCTGGGATTGGCATAGTGCTGAGGCTGGTAGCTCAGACAAGCCGCAGGGGTCTAGCCTGCGGTGGCTGATAGGTCGGCTTGGTTGGGGCTGGCTTCCACGGGTGAGGCTTCTGGTTGCTGGAGCTACCCTTGATGATCATCTTGCGCTTGTGAGTGTCGTCTATGGCACGATGCTTGTCTTTCAGCATGAGGGCCTTGTTCCCCAGGTCGAAGAAGGTATGACAGTGGCAAACGATTAGCTGATACTTCAGGGTTTGTTGAAGTCCTTCCATGAAGCGTTCCTTCTTGGCAGCCTCCGTGTTGACATCTTCAGGTGCATACCTTGATAGCAGGTTGAACTTTTGCATGTACTCCTTGACAGAGCCACTTCCTTGCTTTAGCGATCGGAATTCTCTCTTCTTGATAGCCATGATCCCAGAAGGAATGTGGGCGGTGCGGAATCCTTCCTTGAAGTCATTCCAAGAGATCACATGCTCACCCTTATGACCTTGAACCCATCCCACCAAGCTCAGGCGGTACCTCCGAGGCAGTGAGACACATAAAGCACCTTCTCATGATCCTCGATTGACTAGTGCAAGGAGGTCCTCAATGGTGCGGATCCAGTCGTCAACATCCAAGGGTTCAGCAGTCTCGGTGAAGGTTGGGGGCGAATTCCTCATGAACTCAGACAGAGTGGAGCGGCCATTGCCATTCCTGCCTTGTTGTTGGTTGTTCACAAGGGCCTGAGCCATCTGCTGAATAGCAGCATTATTGGCTTGGCATTCCTCTCGGAGAACTTGGAGAACCTGAGCTATGGTCATGTTCTCTGTTGGAGGTGGTGGCAGGGGAATGTTGCCTTGTGGCTACTCCTGGTGTCCTCTAGCATGAGCAGTCCCACCAGCTCCCTGTTGCTGGCTTGAGTTGCCAGCTTCAGGGTTGGCAAAAGGATCTATTGTGGGTAGCAGTCACCATCCTGTTTGGAGCAACCAAGTCAAACAACAAGGATGGACGATAGGAAAAGAAACAATGGAAAGCGCGCCTAAGGTGGTTGGTCGAGTGCAAGTGCATTGAAACAAAGGTCGAAGAACCAACACATATATTAAGATAAGATAGTCGATGGAGTCGCTTGCACGTTGCTTAAAGCAAAAGCGCGACTTGCATCGGAACACAAATAGAAAAACAATCAACAAGCAGACATGGTTTCATATGAACCATTACACGGACTCAACTTCGCATGAGGGGTACATAACTGATCCTACCCTTGGGTTTCTCGGACTCAGGTGGTGGAGTGCTCAGCCTCGTAGCCATGCTCCTCTGGGTCTTCCTCATGTTCATCATCTGAGTGGGCATCATTCCTGGTCAAAGGGGTCAGGGAGCGAGGAGGTCCATCCCGACGACGCTTTGTTGGCGGATCGGTGAAGAGCTCACGGTACTCCTTCGCACTCATGTGATGACGACGTGTGGGTGCTTTTCTAGCTGGGGGTACTCCTCCTCGATAAGCGACGGTTGGCCGTCCCTTGGGGGCTCCATCCTTCTTGATCTTGTCTGGCTTTGTCTTGGCTTGCCAAAGTAGCTCTCGGGTGTGGTGAAATTCCTCGCGGAGCTTCACGGACTCCTTAATCAAGTGGAGAACCAGAAAATTGGCGGAAAGGCAGAAGTAGGTCTGGAACCTAAGTGGTGTGCCATCCTCCTTAGATGGAACTAACATCCAACTCTCGCCAATATCATCCTTTCTGAAAGGTAGGTAGCGTGTAGCCGGCTTGTCATCCATCTCTGGAATGGCATCCCGAAGGTGTAGGAGTGCCTTGCGTGCAACTGACTCGACTGCGAGTACCATGGTCTCCATCTGTGGTACTTCAAAGAACCAACTGGTCGGGAAGTCATTTGCCTTCACGACCACATCCACATGGTACTCCTTCATGACGGCATCAACCCAGTGCTCATGGTAGAGTAAAATGGGTGGTTGGCGAAACTGGCACTTCTCCAGGCTATCCCCAAGGAGTAAGGGAAAGCCGGATGTCAGGAAGGCTTCGGGTACGATAGCCATCTACAAAGATTTGAAGGGAGGAGAGTCAGCAGAGTGTTGTGTGAAGAATAGAAGAGGTAAATAGTGCAGAACTCCTAAGTATAGGTGCTAGGTGTAGTTTCGGAAATAGTTTTACCCTAACGAACATCCATGCTAACTAAGGGCGTCCTATAGTCAGGATGGCTCTGATACCAGCTCTATGGGGACCCCAACTCGTAAGTCGTGATCACCAAATGCACGTGTACAGTGCTCCCAGAGATCAAAGCTCACTAAACACACATAAGCTGAATAACAAGAGTCTTACATCCACAATATGCGTCTTACACAAATAATGACCATGGAGGTCTAGTCGTACATAGAGAGGGCCACAAGTGCCAAACACTTAAACATAACAAACAACGGATGTCTTGATCGAAAGCGAGAACCCATTGTCAACTGCCTTAACCTATAGGCATTCTGACTGGGAAGCATCCTAGTTCGCATGATCGTCATCAATGAACTCTTCACTGTACTCCTGTTCTTCCATGCCTGGCCAACTAAATAACCAGTGGCAAGCCAATGATTACTTGGAATGTACTCGTCAGCAACCCATGTTGTGGAATAAGGCAATAACAATCCATGAAATAGCACTAAGTATGTATTTTGCGGAAAGCCAATTTTGAATGCAATATCATGATCAAGCAACTATGTGCAAGCATGCAGCAACAGTTGGCAGATATCCATATGAAGAATTACTGATATCATCATAAGCTTGTTCATTCATCACATTGAGTCTTCAGACTTGTCTCAAGTATCATCCTTCTGTCCTCCGCACACACACACACAGACAACAAGTTTGTGAAAAGATCTGGACGCGGCATAAACAGCACCACCAAACTGTCCTTGACCATGGACATGAATTTTCGAATAGTTTTACACTCTAAAGTGGTTGCGCACTTTACCCACAAGACTCGGGGAACTTCCGTGTCATCCACGACTCGCGGTATATTACATACCGATGTAAGCACCCGAACAATGCCTTTCCCATGGTGATACTAAATAAATTGTCCACTCGTGGGTGCCATCCCTCATGATATACATCACACGTACCATCCATGAGGGCACGCAATGGTGTGCCCAGTGCCTGTAAAGACAACACATGGCCTTCCAAAATAGATTTTAAAATAAAACAATGTATAAAAAGTTTTCAACATTTTTCACAAATGTCACTATTAAATTTTGTGGAATATTCTAGGATTTATGGTGGAAAATATTTGGCATAGGACTAATATTAAGCTCTATGGAATTTTAGGAAAAACTGGACTAAAAGGAAAAGAAAAAGAGGCCACAGAGCCAACCGAGCCAAAACAGACCTAGTTGGGCCGGCCTACGGCCGAGCCAGGCCTGGGCGAGCCGGGGCGCGCATGTTGTCTGGGCTCAAACCCGACAGGCAGGCCCCAGGCGCCAGCCTCTCAGAGAGGGAGAGAGGCAGGGGAGGGGATTACAAGTGGGGGCCACCTGTCATCTCCTTCCTCTCGACAGGAAGGAGGGAGCGCTCACCGGCGGCGAAGGAGGGCACGCTGAGGTGAGCTGAGGGTAGGGATGGACCCGACGTCGAGCCGCCGGTCTTGTGGAGGCGGACGGGCGGCCAGAGGTGGTCTGGCTCGCCGGCGACGTGCACCCGCGATGGAGGAGGTTCGGGAGAGGATCGCCGGCGGTGCCTCTCTGCTGGAAATAGACGGGGAGGAAGGGGAAAAGGGTATGGGGTACCCTACGGGCTTGAGGAAGGTGAGAGGAGCGCCAGAGTGGGCTTGTGTCCCGAGATCGACGGAGGTCAGCCCCGGTGGCGCCTCGGTCGATCCCGAGCACTAGGGCTCTGGGTAGTCGCTCGGGTGGTTTGGGAGTGCGAATGGGGGTGGAAGGGATCCAGAGGAGGGAAGAGTGGCTCGGGGGAAGCCCTTTTATAGGCGAGTCGCGGTCCACTGAGTCGTTGGTGCTCCGGTGAGCTCGGGGCCAAGGCTGGGAGGTGCGGGAGGAGGAGCTGGTGTGCCTGCAGTCCTCCTAGGACCTGTCCATGACTAGGGGGAGAGAGAGAAGAGAGGTGGGAGCGCGCGCGTGTCGGGCAGCTCACTGGCCGAGCCGGGCGGCGCTCGGCACGCGCAAGAGGAGGGATAAGGAGGGGAGAGAGGAGGGGGCCGATACGGTGGCGTGGTCCGGATGCCGAGGGGGGCCAAGCGGCGAGAAGGGGAAGCCCAAAGCCGTCGGATCCATGCAGTGGGCAACGGCTATAGTGCATGTCGGCACTGTAGCATGCTCCAGAGCGCGCGTATGGCATGCCACGTCATGTCAACAATGTTTTGGGCATGGCCAAAGGTGTCTCGGGGCATCTAGGCTAGTGGGGAAGGCATTGGATGCCCTGGGAGAAAGATAGAATAAGAGGGAAGGGAAGAGAGAGGGTGTTTTACTACTGTCTAAAGAGTAGAGATGGGTCCCCATAATCATGGAGTTGTGGCCAAGCAATGTTTACCGGAGGTAAAAATACCATCGCAAAATGATGTGGTAAAAGTTTGGGCTCAAGAAAAATAGAGGAAGGGGGTCAAACAGGGTTTTTGCCATTCTGGCAGAAAGTGTTTGATGGAGATTAGGGCAAGCAAATGCAATTTGATTGCCATGAGATTTGACAGAATCAAATGGTTGTTGGAAATAGGCCTGGTTACCAAGTTTGAGCTTGATTGATGAAAGTTAACAATGTAACTTTGTGGAACCCTAGAAATCTGGTTTCTTTAGATATAATCAAGCTAAGATAATCCCCTTGATTCACCACTTAGTGTAGAATCATTATTTGGTGATTAGAACTTGTCCACAAAGTTTGGGGTCAAGGCAAGAAACTTCATAATGTAAAGTTGCTCAAATTTGAATCTGGACAAGGAGGGTTTTGGAATAGTTTGATGAATCAAATCAACTTGGATTGAGATGAAACTTTGCAAGATCATCACCTATGGCAATGTTGACTTGCTGTAATTTTCTTGGAATTTATTGAGAATATTTCTTATAGAAATATTTCAAAAGCTTGATTTGGACAGAAAGGGTTTTGAGGGGTTTCGCTCATTAGTTTGAACATGACCATGTGTTGAAACTCATATATATGGAAAATATATCTCCACTGAGTTTCCCTAAATTTTCTCAAATATTTTGGAAGTATTTAAATAATGTTTCCCTATGAAAAAATATTTCTGGTCTTCAGAAAAAGCCTTTAAATAAAATAGAAAAATAATCTTTAAAATTAATATTTGGTGATTTTGGGAAGTCTTATATATAGTAGGTTTGAAGTAAAGCCTTTGGGGAAAAGTATCCACCTATTTTGAGGACTTGCAGTGCAAACCTCAACTCAGGGTTTTTTGAAAACCTAGTTTGAATAAATCCTGTTGGTGAAAATAATATTTGATAAAAATAGTTTTGGGCACTATTCACATGGCATGATCATTGGGAAAGAAGCTTGGTTCAAGGAAGATAAATATGGAGAGCAGTACAACCTAAGAGTGCCATACAGACACTACCAAACAAGCAATAAGCAACAACTCAAGCAAGCACAAGCAGTAAAAAAGTTTTAATTAGCTTCAAATTTTGTAAGTGAAAAAGTTTTAATTAGCTTCAAATTTTGTAAATCCAAGCATAACAAGGTGATTACTAACATAGGGTGTGATAGACGGACGCGTACTTTGCGGAGTACACCTCTCCAACAGAAAGGCGGGGTCGGGAGGGGCCGCGTCCACTTAGCCGCCGGGCCTGACCGGCGGGCCACTTACCAGTGGGCCCCGCTTGTCAGGTTCATCTCCTTCCTTGCGCGCTTGTGCACGGCCGAGGGGAGAGGGTTGCCTGACGATGATTGTCGGTATCTGCAGCGACCATTTCGAGAGGTGAGGCCGTAGGCATGCTTAGGGCAGCGAGCCACACCCATGGAGGTGATGCACGCCCACCAAAGAGAGACCGCGGAAGTGCCCGCCGGCGATGAAGCACCTGACACCACAGCAAAGGAGAGAGGGAATGCGGAAGGGGGAGTCTCGTGGAGGTCGCTCAGGTCCCGCGCCGTGGTTAGGAGGGGAGTAGAGGCACTGGAGTGCTCCACTTCGAGCTAGATCCACGACGGCAATGTCGGTCGTGATCGAAAGGAGAGGGAACGGGGGGAAGATGTGGGTGGTCTGGGTGGTTCACGGGGGTTCTAGGAGGCGAAGGAAGCTGAGAGGGGGTCGAGGGGGTGGCTCTTATAGCCCGGGTGTTGGCGCACCATGGACAAGAAGTTCAGCAAGGTCGGGGTCATCGCTAGAGCTTACGGGGGCAGGCTCGGGCTTGTCCAGGGTCTTCGTGGACTTGGTCCCAGACCGGGGGAGTAAAGAGAGGGAGCGGGGAAGGACCAGGTCTTCGCGCATATGAGCTTTCTCACTGGTGCGCTCGGGCAGCGCCGAGCGCGTCCTAGGAGACGCAATGGGAGGGAGAGAGAGGAGGGGGACATGATGGTAGTGTTTCCTGGATGTCGAGGCCGACCAGCTGGCGAGAGGGAGGAGCTCGAGGTGGTTGGGCACATGGACTCGGTGAGAGCTGTAGTGTGGCTAGGCACTGTAGCACCCTCCAGAGCACTCATATGGCATGCCATTGGTCTCTTGGGTGCAGCCATGCATGTCCAGGAGCTAGGGGAGGTAGAACAAGGGGGGAGGGAGCATAGGATGGTCTGTATATGCTCTCGGTGAGAGGGCAAGTGGAGAGAGAGGTAGAAACTAGTTGTCCATGAGGGAATCTTGGGGTTTTACCCTACCCAACATTGGCTTATGGACTTGGGGTTTTTACTGGAGGCAGAATACATCACCTGGTAGCTGTGGTAAAAGTTTAGGCCCGAGGAGGGCAAGGGAAGGGGTGAAAACATCAGCTTTGGTTTTCTACCAGAAGGTGTTTTATGGAGTTTTGGGCCAGCTAAGTTGTTGTGATTTTCATGGGAGTTAACATGATTGAGAAATAGGTATCAATGAGCTTGATCACAAGTTTTGACCACATTTAGAGAAAGTGGCCAATGTAAAAGTTTCAAACTCTAGAAATGGGCAGAAATGGAGTTTCTTAGATCTAGGTAAGAAAAACTATCCCCCTTATGCACCATGGATGTGGTGTCATATTTTAGGGATTATAACATCCACAAAATTTTTGGGGACCAATGGGGAAACTTGGTAATGTAATATTACCAAATTCTTGGAATAACCAGAAACGGTTCTGAGGGGATTTGGACATGTGTATCTGCTCCCCTTCATGCACCACATGGTCTGACATCATTATTTGGGGATTATAACATGTCCAGAAGTTTTGAGGTCAAAAGGAGAAACTTCACCATGTAAAGTTGCTAAAATTTGTTCCAGGACAGAAGGGGTTTTGGGATATTTTGGTGAAGCAAAACAATTGTGATTGAGAGGAGACTTGGCAAGATGACCACATATAACATATGTGACTTGATAGAATTTTAGTGGATTTATTTGAGTATATTTCTTATAGAAATATTTCAAATGCTAGAAATAGGCAGAAATGGTTTTGTCCAATACTTTCGACATGACCATGTGTTGAAACTCTTATATATGGACAATATATGTCCACTAAATTTTCCCAATAGAAGACAATTTCTGGCCTTGAGAAAAAGACTTTAAATAAAATAGTAAAATAATCATTAAAAAATAATATTTGGTGTTTTTGGGAAGTCTTATATGTAGTGGGTTTCAAATAAAGAATTTGGGTAAAGAGGATCCACCAAATTTGGGGACTTTTTGTGCAAATCTTAAATTAGGGGATTTTGAAAATCTAATTTTAAATAAATGCTTTTTGGCCAACATAATATTTTGTAAAAATATTTTTAAGTCCTATACACATTGCATGATCATTGGACAAGAGTTCTAGATCAAGGAAAAGAGTTTTGAGATTAGGAGAGAGTTTTATGAATTATAGATCACTAGCAAGCAATCAAACAAGCAGGCAAATAGAACACAAGTCAAGCATTCAAGGGCACTAAAAAAATTTAATTGGCCCTTATTTTTGAGTCATGTTTACTTAGTCATGAGGCAAAACACAGGGTGTGACACATAAGAGTGTGGTGATCCTCAAAGATGGAGGCGCTTGATAGAGCCTCCTCCATCATAACCGGCCACCCACTCATGGGTGACACCGGTGGTGACAGGCCAACCCAATCTCTGACGGGAGACTGAGTCGTAGCTTCGGAGGCATAGTGCGCTGCGGAGATGTCCTCGAAGGGGACTCCACATTCTTTTGTCCTCCCTCCTCAGCGGCCAGGAGAGTTTCCTCCCCCAGGTCTTTGGTGGCCGAGTCATTGGCCTCGACCATGAAATCATCACCCCCACCACCTGTGTTCAACTCTGAAGGAACCTGGTACGATGACACCTCCGTGGCCTCTTTCGAAGCCCCTGGAGGTGTATGATGTGATGAAGTCCCACTCTCAGCCAGCTAGGTGGGTGGAGAGTCCCCATCCGATATTTCGTCGCTGGGGAGAATTCGTGGTGGGTTGCATATTAAAAGGCATTCGTCCATTTAAAACATTAGAAACTTCACATAAATGACCCAGGGGGTCTTCAGATTTGTACCTTTGGGCTGGGGGCTTGATCCTTAGGTTCCTTCGGGGAACCCTCTCAAAGTCCTTGGACTCAACGCTGGAATCCGAGCTATCGTCGGCCAGGATTAACCTCGACCGACACACCTTCTTTGGGGCTGGAGGAGGTAGATCCTCCGCGGCGTCCCGCGACGCCACCCTCTTTATGGTGAGGGGGAAATCGCTTTCCCCCCGTTCTCGTGCTCTTCCTTTTGTGTAGAGGAGGCATGGGTTTCCTCGGACATAATGTCTAGTGGGTCTCTTATGCGAAGGCCTTCTAGGTTTTTCTTCTTTTCCTTCTTCTCCGGTGCGGTGTATAGCACAACGACGAGCGTCGATGTTAGCAGACCCGAGCCAGGGCCTTCGACCTATGGGGCTAGGTAGTCCATTTTGATGGCCTTGCTTAGACACTTCTATAAATATAAGAGGGAGGTTGTTCATCTCTTTGTTAGACAACGGGGATGGAGCATCAGAATAATATCGTACCTGGGTAGGAGGGTTATCGGCTCTTAGGCCCGAGTCCTCCTCCTCGGCTGGCCACCTCTCCTGGGCTTGAGTAATGCCTTCCACAACTTCTGGCGGGTAGTGCGGAATAATCCCTGCACCCTAGGCTGCTCCTCGAGCTTATAGGCCCACATTGGGGAGGCCCGGCGCTGACAAGGAAGAAGACGGTGGTGGAGCATGACCTGGACCACTTAGACTAGCTCGATCTTGGCCGCGATTATCGAGGAAATACGCTTCTGCAAGGATTTCACCTTTGCGTCCGACCCCCAGTCAAGTCCCCTCTTGAGCCACGAGGTTAACCTTGCAAGAAGTCCAGATCTGAACTCAATAGGCACCGCCCATCCCTTGTCCCTTGCTCGGTGATATAGAACCATTCGTTCTGCCAGATCTTGATTGTATTGTTGAAGGTACCGGCCGGCTACTCGATGCATGCGTAGCTTACTGACTACCGCCCCTCCGTAGTCTGCGTGCTCACCAGCAACTCTCTTTGGCTTGATGTTGAATACCTTTAGCCACAAACTGACGTGTGGTTCAACCCGCAGGAAGGCTTCGCAGATAATGATGAATGCTGAAATTTGCATGAAGATGTTCGGGGGAAGATCGTGGAAATCCAGTCCATAGAAGAATATGAGGCCCATGACTAAGGGGTGGAGCGGAAAGCCCAGTCCCCGGATGAAATGGGGGATGAACACCACCCTCTCACCTAGCTTAGGGGTGGGGACCACCTGGTTCGCCTCGTGAGCACGGCGGAAGACGTTGGCGGGGAGATAGTGGGCGATCTTTCACTCCCGGTTGTCCTTGTCATTGACCGTGGAGGCCTCTCACTTGCCCATAGAGCCTCAACCCGCCATGGATAAGCTCGGAGGAGAAATTGAGGGAGAACTGGATCTGGGCTCTTGGAGTGTTGGAAGATTGAGGAAGCAAGGGATGCGAATGGGAAGCATGAATAGGCCTCGTTTTTTCCCGTTTATGAGGTGTGATGCCGATGAGCCCCCTTTTACTATGTCGTAAGTCTCTCTGCTTCCCAAGACATGCGTGCCATTATGCACGTGTAAAGTAACCTAGGGCGTTAATCATATCCCGTGTGAAATGGAGCAAGATCTATACATTGATGAGTCGTGCCAATGAAAAAACGGCCTCGAACCACAAAACAAGTTTTCATAATTGGTTTAGCAGTCATGATAGGCCACGACCCTTCGTCAAAAGGTTGTCAAAAAACACTGTTTACACTTTGACGTTTGGCCTTTGGGGCTAACCAACTCATGGTGTCGAGACGATTTTATGATTGGAAAAATTACGCATCATGGGAAGCCGGACTAGTCTCAGCCGATCATTAATGGGAAGAACAACTCACCCCGCAAGCCGAAGACTCTGATCACGTGGAGCTGCCAGTGTTGTGACCCTTGGCATTGGGGGATAGTCGGTGTCTAGTGAGGGAGTCCTGGACTAAGGCGTCCTTGGGATGCTGGCCTATCTCCTAATAGGCCGGCTTGGTGGGCCGCTCTCTAACCCTCGGAGGAAGGGTCGGACAAGACACGACCCCATGTTCTAGAAGGATGCCTCGAAGGCACGTCGTGCACTCCAAGTCAAGATGAGGAAATCGGTATCTCCATCCCAGGCAGGAGACATATCATGTGTAAACCCTAGGTACCCCCGGTGTCTATATAAACGGAGGGGGTTTAGATTGTAAGACAGAGAAACTCATCTAGAGTTTTATCTATTCGATCTCGTGGTAGATCAAATTTGTAACCTTCGTCCACATCAATATAATCGAGTAGGACATAGGGTTTTACCTCCATAGGAGGGCCAGAACCTGGGTAAACATGGTCTCCTTCATCCCTTGTTACCATCGATCCTAGACTCACAACTCGGGACCCCCTACCAGAGATCTGTCGGTTTTGACACTGACAGCCATCGCTACAATAGTGAGATCAAAGGACTTGATTGGAACAAGAGACAAGTATTACCCGGGTTCGTCCCCTCGAGAAGAGGTAAAATCCTACATCCTTCTTAGCGTTATATTGACTTGATATAGATTACAAAGGAGTGGATTGTCTTGACCTAGTACTTGACAGATTGCTTCGTGTCCTAAGCCGCCAGGGGAACGCACCTTTATATACATAGGCCAAGGCCCCGGGCTTACAAGAGTCCAAACCGGGTTATACTAAGTATCCGATCATGTCTCTAAGTCGTCTTGCCTTCTTTCGCTAGCCATCTTCCATCTTTCGGGAGGCTCACACACCCGGGTCATGCACCATCTTCCAGCTCTGGGCCTCCATCCGTCCCACCTGGCGAGTCACCTCTAGGCTTGTCTTCAACCTTTAGGCCTACTTAGGGCCTTAAGTATGAGCCGCTAGATGGAACTTGGACCCTCCTGGGCAGGTCATACCATGAAATTATATACCCAACATTAGTCCCCTGATTGATTTGAACCTGTTCATGTCAATCTTCAAGTCCATTTTGTGGCGAGTATCATACCTCTCTTACCTGAAAATAAACCTTCATATCCCGCCATATAAAAATGATGACGTCATCCCAGATATATCAAAAGATCTTTATGACGTCACAACAAGTCATCATATTAAACAGTCAACCCAAAACTCAAGGTATCTTCTTTGTCAATCATCATTGCATCTCCTTGATTCTCGCATGGACTGTTGTTGTCCCACCTCCTCATAAATAGGAGGGGGAGGGGGTCCCATTTCTGTTACTTTTCCCCGCTGTCACTTTCTATCTTCTTCTTCCTCCTCCAACGCTTGCACGACTGAAGCTCCATCGCCATCATCAAACCTTCCCTGTCTTCACCAGCAAAGGCCGCTGCATCAACCTGACTCTAACCAGAGTTAGCTGATGCTCAATCGCCTCCCTTGCATTCTTCAGGTTTGTTCCTCTTCACTTTGTAGATCCGCATTAGTTCATTAGAGTTCTTCCGAGTCTACCATAGCTCGTCAGAGTATTCATCATAGATCGTAAAAGAAAACATCTTTAGGCTCCGAACCGCTAGCCAACTCATGGGGTACTCCGCTTAACATGTATCCTCTACTCAACATAGATTGTTTCTTTGAACAGAATCCTCACACAAGCTGCATGTTCTTCCACTAACATTTTTAGGTTTAGAATATATTTCCTTTTTATCTTCGTCGGTAGATCTTATAGTTGCTGTCGTAGTTGGTGGAATCTATTTGTCCACACTTAGTAAAATTTCCAAAATTAACTGTCTTTTGACCCGCCATTGCATTGCCGACTCTTCTTGTAGAAATTTAACTCGCCTCAGTCCCATAGTTGACGGCGACTTAGAATATAACCATGGCCCACCGAATATTGTTGTCGTCTCACGAATAGCTGCCTTTGTTGCGAGGTTTTCTTAACCTGCCACATCTTTGTGTCTTTTCAGAGAGTCTAACCCGCCACCATGGCCAAAGCCCTAGCCTTTTGCGATTCGCTAAATTCCTAGGTCACTGAGGAATCATTAAAGGAGTTTGTAACCATGGGAGCCTTGCCAGCTCAAGAGATCATCAACTGGTGGGTTCCCGGTAAAGAGACCAGGCCCAAGCCTTAGGAAGGGGAAGTGGTCGTATTCACAAATCACCTTCTCCGCGGCTTCTCACGACCCAGATCAAAAAAATCTAGGACGCCCTGCACTTCTACAAGCTCCACCCTCAAGACATTGGCCCCAACTCCATTACCAACTTATGCAAATTTCAAGTACTCTTTGAAGACAATTTGTTGGAAGAACCCACTATTGATCTCTTCCAAGATTTCTTCTATATCAACCACCAAACCGAGTTAGCGGCTGGGCCGAGTCTTGAGCTCGGAGACATCTCAACCCAGATGCGAAGAAACATGTCTTTTCCTACAGCCATCCTGCTTAGCAATCCCAAGGATTGGAACCACACTTGGTTCTATTGCAGAGATACATCTCCGGATGGAGAAAATCCGCTGCCGAGTTATTGGGTACCATTAGTAAGCTCCCTGATTGGATGGGTGCCGCGGAGCATTTCCAGTATGCTCCGGCCTTTCTAAAGTTCCACACTCTACTAGACAATGGATTAACTGGTGTGGATTTGACCTGCTGCTACGTCAGTTGGAGGATTATGCTGTCGGTGTCAAAACCGGTTGATCTCGGGTAGGGGATCTCGAGTTGTGAGACTAGAATCGATGGTAACAGGAGACAAAGGAGTAGATGTTTACCCAGGTTCAGGCCCTCCTATGGAGGTAATACCCTACATCCAGCTTGATTGTATTGATGATATGTAGGTTACAAGTTGATCTACCTCGAGATCGAATAGCAAAACCCTAGATGAGTTCTCAACTCTACAAACTAAAACCCTTTGGCTTATATAGTCGCCGAGCATACCTATGGTTTACAGATGGTCGGTTACACGTCGAAGGGATAAACATGCCTATTCACTACTCCAAACATGGAGGATACACCACGATTCTCAAAGCTTCCTTCCTAGAGATAGGGTCTTCGCTCAATCCAATGTTCGATAATCGGTCCATATAGTCTGGCCCATAAGAAACAGATCGGGTCGTCGGGGAACCCTGAAACAAGGACTCCCTCAGTAGCCCCCGAACTAGACTCCAACACCAACGGTCTTAGCTCCAGATTCGCTTGATCAGAGTCTTCGGCTTGCGAGGCGAGTTCTTCTCCTCAATCAGTGATCGGCCAGGTTTAGTTCGGCCTACGATGACATGTAGTTTTTCCGGATCTCTGAACCGCCCGAACACCGTGAATAGCTTAGCCTTGAAGGACAATCGTCAAGGATAAAACAAAATTCCCTGACAACCTTTTCGACGAAAGGTCACGGCCCACCACGACCGTTGGACGAGTTGCAAAAACTCGAACCGCTGTTCGAGGCCATTTTCATCCGCATGATCCATCAACGCACAAATCGTGCTTCGTTTCACACAGGATATGTTTTAATCATGCATGCATAACGGCTTGCACATATTGGGAAGCGGAGCAATACATGGCATAGCAGAGGGAGGTTAACTAGCGACCAACCCCATAAGATGGGAAAAAACCCCAAGGCACAACCACACCCTCCATTCGCATCCTCTGCTTCCCCAATCTCCTAAGATCCAGAGCCGAGATGTAATTTTTCCACTCCTTCCTCAACCAAACTCAACCATGGCGGGTTCTGGTTCCAATGGCAAGTGGGAGGCCTCCACGGTCACCGACCGGGACAGCCAGGACCTCAAGGATACCGGCTACCTCCCTGCCAATGTCTACCACCATGCGCCGGAGAAGGGCCACGTGATTACTACTCCCAAGCCGGGCGAGAGGGTGGTCTTCATCCCTAACTTCATTCGGGAAATGAGCTTCCTGCTCCATCCCTTCGTGAAGGGACTCATGTTTTTCTACGGCCTCGACTTCCATGACCTCCCACCGAACTCCTTTATGCATATATTGGCCTTGATCATCGTCTGCGAGGCCTTCTTGCGGGTCAAACCGCACATCAGACTGTGGTTTAAGAATTCAAAATCAAGTCCAAGTGTATCGTAGGCGAACACGCAGACTATGGTAGGGTAGTCATCAGCAAACTCACCTGTGTCAGATGGCCATCCAACACCTTCATAGACAACATCAAGATCTAGCAAAAGGAGTGGTTTTATATCACCAAGAAAGGGAGGAAGGACGAGCTGCTCCGGCCGAATTCAGTCCCGCCACCCCCCACAAGATTGAATTCATGGCTCTGAAACGGCCTCAACTAGGGGTCAGATATAGAGGTGGACGACCTGCAGAAGTGCATCGCCTCCATGATCAAAGGCGATATCGAGCTGGCCAATGTGGTCCAAATTATGCTCCGGCAGCGCATCCTCCCCTACCAGCGCCGAGACTCTCCTATGTGGGCTTCTCGGCTTGACGATGAGCCTACTATTCGTTATCTCGTCCGCACTACTCGGGAGAAGCTGTGGAAGGCGTTTTTCAAGGCCCAGGAGAACTGGCCAGCCAAGGACGAGGATCGGGGTCTACACGGTGATAAGCCTCCTTCCCAGGTATAACATAGTTTTGTTTGATCGGCTTTGTTTTCCGAAAGAAATCTAAGCACTTTCCAATCACCTCTGCAAAAATGGCTGATCAAGGCCACAGGCATCAACTACCCGGCGCCTCAACCCGAGGACATCAAGTCCAGGCTGGTGTCAAAGATGCCCGTCGTGGCGCCATACAAGGCACCAGAGAAGAAGGAGAAGAGGAACAAACCAGGCCAAGGTGGCCTGTGTATCAGGGACCAGCCGGATCCTGTGTCCGAGGAAACCCATGCCTCCTCCAATCAAGAGGAGGAGCATGATGACGAGGGGAAGGCGATTCCCCCCTCGAAAGAAAGAGAGTGGTATCATCGGACGCCACGGAGGATGTACCTCCTCCCGTCCCGAAAAAAGCTCGTCAGGCATAGTTAATTCTATCCGACGACAGTTCGGACTCGGGTACCGAGTCCGACGACTTCGAGAAGGTTCCATGAAGGAACCTAAGGGTCAATCCCCCAGCTCAAAGGTTTAAAGGTTATTAACATGTGAGTGCTTATTGATTTGCAGCCCACCACACGTTCTGCCCATCGACCAGGTTTTGGAATGGGAGGCCCCACCTACCGAGCTATTAGAGAGTGGGACTATGTCGCATCGCACTCCTCCGTGTGCCATGAAGGATGCCATGGAGTTGTCATCCCAGCAGGCTCCTGTGGAGCCGGGAACCAGCGGTGGGGCCGACAACGTCATGGTCGAGGCTAACGCCTCAGCCACCGAAGACGGGGGAAGAGCCCCTCTCGGATACTGAGGAGACCGGACGAGGGGGAGTCCAGTCCCCTCCAAGGTTGTCTCTGGAGGGCACAATGCCTCCGGAGGCACCGATTCAATACCCGGTTGGAGACCGGATTAACCGATCACCACCATCGCCACCGACCAATGGGTGGCTGTAGGATCACTAGAAGAGTGTCTAGAGGGGGGTGAATAGACTACTAGCAGAAATTTAAAATCTAACCTTTTCCCAAGTTGATTGGTTCGTAGATTTAACAGTTTTAGCCAGTCTAACAGCCCTAAACATGCATGTCTACAAATATGGCAGCGGAAATTAAAGACATTGCACATGAAGTAAAGAGATGAGATAGGAAGATCAAACGCGATAGGAGAGGCAAAGACTTTTCCCATGGTTCCGATAGGTGGTGCTATCATACATCCATGTTTCTAGAGTCTTCGACCCATGGAGGGTAACAGTCGCGAGAGTCCACGGAGGGCTCCACCCATAAGGGTCCACGAAGTAGCAACCTTGACTATTCCATATGGCTTCCGTCCATGAAGGACTAGCCTCACTATGGGGAGATCTTTACGAAGTAGGTGATCTCCTTGCCCTTACAAACTTCTTCGTTTACTCCACAACACGAAGTAGGAGGCTCCCAAGCAACACCTAACCAATCTAGGAGGCACCACCCTCCAAAAGGTAATAGCCTCGGTAATGACGATGAACTCCTTGCTCTTGTGCTTCAAGATGATAGACTCCTCAACACACAATCACTCTCTCATAGATTTGGCTTGGAAAGTAACTTGGGGAGGCTAGAAATCAAGATCCATATGGTTCGAGTGTAAATCTTGATCTCAACACAAGGGTAGGTGGTTCTCTCTCAGAAAATCTGATAGGATAGGTATGGAATAGTTCTTTGTACTTCTCTTTTGAGTAGGTGGTGGTGAAGGCGTATATATAGGCATCCCCAAAAATCTTACTGTTAAACAAAAAATGACCAACTCGGTGACACCGATGTGTTAATCTCGGTGGTACCGAAGTGACCAAATGGTGGCAACTTGTGAATCTTGGATGGACCGATATACGAATCTCAGTTGCACCGCTAAGGTGACCATTGGTAAGATTTCCATTCTTGATGAAGCCGACCCAACATTCTTGGTGGTACTGAAAATGTGAATTTGCATAATAGAAAGTTGGCAACCTAAACTCGATGGCACCGGTATGGAATCGGTTGCACCGAAGTGGCTAGGGTTTGCCTGAGTCTGTCTAGGTTTCAGAATCGGTGGCACCGGAATAGGAATGTTGGTTGCACTGATTTTGAATATTTGGATATAGACACACTTTGGTGGGAGAGCTTGTGGATGTTTTTGGTGACTATCACTTGTGCACGTAGGAGCATTTTGTTCACCAACAAAACCTTACCCCCTTTTAATAGTATTGGCTTTCCTATGGACTCAAAGTGATTTCTCACAAATGTAAAATGTAGAGTCCTCTTGCTTGAAGCTTGGCCAACCTATTTCCTTGCATCTCGGGGTAATTCCACATCTCGACAATCCTTTTGCCATCCCAACTTTCCATGGATCAGTATGTGAAATACACTAGATAGAGGTGTTAGTCCAGGAGACAATGTATGTTGTCATCAATTATCAAAACCACCAAGGGAGCATGTTGTGTTTTTAGTGGCCTGTGATGGGAGAGGCTCTATCAAGTCCCTCCATGTCCAAGGAGCACTGCACCCTTATGGGTGCGATTTTACAAATCATTCAGTCTGTTGGTAGAAGACCAAAGGAGGCTTTCAACGGTCTCCTGACGGGCTTCCTGGTGAGCCACATAATACTTTGTTTGTGAAATATTAATTTATTTATGCGATCATTATATACATGGCAGCCCCCGAGCCCTAGGGGTCAATCATAGACCATTATCCGAACTATGTATGGGTTCATATTTATGACAGTTCGGAACTATTGAATCCATGTAACCTGATATGGATTTGTTTTCTTACAGGCTTAGTCGATGGTGGCGGATATGAATGTGGCCGAGCTAGACGAGCTGAATCGAACGCTCAAGAGCTCCGAAGACAATCTTGATGCTATGAACAACAGATTCGATGAGGCGTAAGGTAAGCTTGATTCAATATAAGAAAACTTTCGTCATCGGACTATAGATGTAGTATTCATTTTTTTGATTCTTACGTAGCCTCGGCGAAGGAAATTGAGAAGCTCAAGGCCAAGCTGCAGAATGTGAAGCAGGAAGCTGCGGTCGAGAGGGCGGTGGCCGAACAAGCAACTGTCGCGCTTTCCGCCTTAAGAGCCACCAGCAGCAAGCATGAGGATCGGGTGGACGAAATCCAATAGGATCTCATAGACACCGGCCAAAAGTGCGAAGACCTCGAGCAGAAAGGCAAGGAAAGGTCGCCAAACTATCCACCGTGAAAACCGATCTCCAAAAGGAACGGGTGGATAGGCGGTTCTTTGAGGTACAAGTCCGCCAAGCAAAAGTTATCACAGATGGTAAGCCGCCTTTACTGCAGTGTATCTTCGGGGATAGCAAGTTCGCGTTGCTTACCCATGTATGGTGTTCCTCAGGCACCTGCTTGGACCTCCAGAAGAGCCTAGCGGATGCGAACCAATTCTATGCTTCACGGGGAGAAGGAGATGAATCTCGTCTATTGTCACTACTAGGAAAAACCTTATAGGCAGGACAATATCAGTAGCGCCAGAATGTAACATGTGCTGCTGCTAATTACCAGTAATGCTGTATTTAGGAAGTGCTAAGAGTAAATAGTTAGCAGTAGTGTTGTAAACATAAAGAGCGCTACTACTAACCGGGACCCAACGAGCAAACTGACACTATTGGTAGTAGCAACGCTGTCGAGAATACAATGCTACTACTAATAATTTAGCAGTAGCGCTTTATTTGGTGGAACCACTACTGATAATGGGACCCACTTAATAGTAGCGTTCTTTCAGGAAAGCGCTACTACTAAGTAACATAGCAGTAGTGCTTGCTGAAAAACAGCGCTATTGCTATGCGTGGCTAGTGCCACCTTTTCACCCCCTCCCCCTCCCCCATTGCCCTCTCTCCCCTCACCATTGTTGCCCTTCTTCTCTCTTCCTCCTACCTATTTTCTCTCCCCATTAATGCCCCCTCCACCATAACTCTCCTCCATAAATGGCCTTCTCATCTCTAGCTAGCTCCAAAAATGTCCCCTACCTCATTTGTTTGGCTCTCCCTCCTTTCCGTTAGATATAGATCTAGCTAGCTCATCTCTAACCCTCTCCATTAGTTACCTAGAGTCATCTCTCCTCCCCAAAAACTTGATCTAGCTAGCTATTGACATGTCCCCAACAACTAGATCTAGCTAGATCTAGCTAGATATAGGTCAGTAAAAAGTTGTTCATTTCAAGAATGGGAATATGTGTGTGAATGCGAATATGTGTGCTTGGGATATGGAGAGATTTGTGCGAGTGACATGCCCCCGAGTTGCTTATGTTTTGCCTAAATGTCAATTTATTTCCATTTCGGTGAATTTCGAGCAAACTTGATATGCCCTATTTTTAGGCAAGGTCATGCCAAATTTTGATATCACTTTGCTGCATGCATGCATTTTGTTTATAACCCTTTTGCTTGTTATATTGTGCATGCAGTCGGTCATGAAGGTGAGTGGATGGAAGGTGGAGCGATACATGCAATCCACGGTGATGGACAGGCATGCAAATAATCACACAAGGATTAGATGTCCGTGTACAAGATGCAAAGAAGGAGTCCTTTTAGACCCTTTTGGTATTGGTAGGTTGAAGGTGCACCTGCTGATGAATGGTTTCATGTATGGCTATACGCGATGGATAAGTGAAGATGATGATGATGAGGACATCCACGTGGCATGGAATATTGACCTGGGGGCTGACGAAGAGATGACCGATCGATACGAAGACGATGGCGGCGGACATGCCGGCGGGGAAGAGTTAAACGATGGCAGCGGAGAAGATTCCGAACATGGTGAAGAAGAGTCCGGACATGGCGGAGAAGCATAGTGTTTGATGCTACTAAGTGCAGCCAGCCACCTTTGAAGCCCCGACAGGTAGACAGAATACCTATCATAGGTGCGGAGCGTTTCCATGTCGCCGGCCACCTAATCCTACCTCATAAAGCGCTAGTCGACATACTGAACAATGATCTAAGGAGACATCATGATGATGTGCTTGCGAGAGAGAAAAGCCTTCTCATCTCGGAAAAACCAGGATACCAGCTTTACGCGGCTCATGTCACGGGTGGGAAGTTGGACGTCAAGGGATGGCCCGCGGATAAGTTCATCCTGCGATCTGACTACATCTAGGACATGTTCCACATGACCACACTGGATTTCCAATTCATCCGCATGTATGCGTTGTATGTCAACTACATCATCAGGATCGAGAACATAAAATATATCTGCATCGCGGACTAGTACCATATGCACGAGAGCTTCTTGGATGTCTACAAAGAGCACCTGACTATGCAAGCAAGTACATCGATGGCTTCATGATCGCTAATAAGGACAAGGAAGCGATTATCCTGCCTTATCATCCCATGTAAGTCATCCGCGCATATCCTTTCATAAGTGCTAATCATTCCTTTGCAAGCACGGAGGCTAATTTGAGGTGTACTTAATTTGCGCAGTGGGGAGCGTCCTTATCGTTCTGTACCCAGAATACTCCCATGCTATATACTTGGACTCATCGGAGAACATCAAGAAAAAGGATTACAACCACATAAAGTGTGTTCTCGATAGTGCCGTATTAACCTTTAGCCTGTCTGGTGGATATATCAAGGTGAAAAAGTACAGGAGGAACAGGTTTGTTTTTAGCCATAAGACCGACTTCTGCTGTATCCAACAACCACACATCAGTAAGGCTAATGGATTCTACCTCATGCATCACCTTCTCGAGTTCAGAAGGGATAATCAACGCCTTCGCATGTCAGCTGGGCCACAAGCATAGGAAATACACCGGATCATCCAATCCGAGCTGAGTTTTATCATGTGAAGTGTGAACTTGCCCAAGTGATCATGACTCGAACCAACAGGGATGTTCTACCATTGGCCAATCATGCGGGATGATGTCCAGGAACTGCTAATCGCTCAGCGTCTAGACCTGAAGCCTTTCAAGAAGCGCGAGTGCTTCCTCCCTGACTATGAAGATTGGACCGAGGACCGATTGTCATTGACAATATATGTGTCACTAGCGTCCAGACAAAACTATGTGATTCAATAAAACCGTGGTCCTGAACTAGCGTTGATCACTCTAGTTAATTAGTTTGGGTATGAGGAACTTTGTTATTTATATTTACTATAGGTTGCTTGTATTTTTCTAATTATGCCTCTTTGTGTTCTTAAGTACATTATGTTGCATATTATCGTTCACAATGTTGGTACATAGATCAGAGATGGCAAAGGGCTACTACATCGTGTTCGTTGGAAAGGTTCCAGGAGTCTACGACCACTAGCCAAACGCTCAGGCCCAGGTGGACAAGTACCCGGGTGCTAGCCATAGAGGGTTCGATAGCAGAGCCGACACGAAAAGGAGTTACTTGAGGTGGACACTTCGGCAAGAGCGGGGGCGGAACCGCCGGTGCCTCAAGTACTACATAGTCGCGGTCTTGCTCATGCTGATCGCTCTTCTCTTCTACATCATTGTTTAGATAGAGACGATGAACTTGTGTGTGCCATGACCATGCAGTTGCACTTATTCGAGAAATGATATGACTTGTGTATCGCTATTTTCGAGATGTGATGATATTTGAGTTGAATGATGATGATGATGGTATGACGAGACTACTGTATGTCTATGATATGACGATGATAGTGTATGTTTATTGTGATATGATGAAAATACTATATAGAGACTGTATAAATACATCACGAATACGTAGAGGGGGTATGAATGTGTGAAAGCAGGAATACTAGCAGCAGCGCTCGAAGGCATCTAGTAGCAGCGCCGGATTAGTAGCAGCGCTTGCCTTTATGCAGTGCTACCTATAGTTAGGAGTAGCGCTGGTCAGTGCAGTGCTACTACTAACCATACTTAGTAGTAGCATTGCACGAACCAACGCTACTGCTACAACTTAGTTGTAGCGCCTTAGCAGTAGCACTGGACCCAGCGCTACTGCTATTGGTTTTTCAAGCGCTACTAGTAGGGTTTCTCTGAGTAGTGAGTGGGCGCAGTTTGAAGGCCGCGAGCACTCTCCTCTCCTTATTGTGCAGCTGAAGCAGCTGATGGAGCTACATCGGATGGCAGAGCTGGCCATGAAGGATCTATGTATCCGGCTATGGCCCAATGAGCCACTGCCAGGTAGCTACTTCGGGTTGGTGCACAAGGTGAGCGACGCCTCGCCCCAGATCGACGCACTAAGGCGTTCGTCCTGTATCGAGGGAGCTCGGATAACCTTCGCGAAGGCCATGGTGCACTAGCCGGGGATTTATCTAATGAAGATAGCCACCACCCCTCCGCCTCTTGGAAAGGAGCATAGGTGCCCTGAGCTATACTTCTCCGGAGTGATGGAGGGTGCTCGGGCGATAGAGTCATAGTGTTCGAAAGAGAACTTTTATGATTAAATGCGCTATAATATGTCCGAAGAACTTTGAACACTAGTATATTTATTACGCATGGTTTATCATGTTCTTAATGTTTTGCATTCCTTATAACTCCTATGTGTCCATTGAAACTGAAAGCTACGAGTAGTCGGCTTCAGCCCCCATGTAGATGCTACGCGAGGTGTCTCTACTTACGCACTATAACCCTTAGCCGAGCTATCGGTACCCGATGGCGGTAGTGTGCGGCGGACGAGGCAATCAGACCATAATTCTTTATTGCTTTCACTTAGCCGTAGCGGCACGAAAAAGGACTACGGGAGGCTGATGACTAGCCCCCGGTAACTTGTGATGTTCGGATGAACCGCAGCTAAAGTCGATATCACATAGTTTGTATGAAACCAAACCCATCGTATGACACGGAATAACCTCTGACGAGATCTTGAGTATAACACTTAAGCTCGAATTCACAGACCGGTTGTCGCATACTATGATAGTCAGTTTTTGGTTTCCTCCCCTGAGGTGTTTGACCAAGCTAGCGGGAAAAACAATCGCAGAGGTTCTCCCTTTGCCCTTTTAGCCGAATGATCGGAACATAAAGGGGCAAGCGCAAGAGCCGGGCAACGCAATTATTGACCCAACCAATGCATATAAAGAGAATTCCAAGATGCCCAACACATACTCAATTTGCGTAAGGCGATTTTTTTAAACTCGAGACCTCGGTTTATTAGCCGGTTGCATCATAATGTACCAAATAGTTTGGTGAGAAGAGGGAGAAAATAGAATATGTGCCAAAAAGGACAACGAGACAACCATGCATAATGATTTTATATTTTTCTCAACAACTCTTATTGCTCGAATTGGTGAAGCAACTGTTTATAGGTATTTGAAAAAAGGAATTTTACAGGAGCGGCTGTACCAGGGGTCTTCGATTGGTGACCTAACGTCCTCGATGTGCCATGTCGCTTGTCTACTCCTACGCTTCGAGGAAGTGGTGCACCTCAATGGGTGGTGTTGTTCGGAAAACGGATCTTCAAAACAAGCTCTTGAGAAGTCGCCCAAGTGTGGATGAGCTTTACGCCTTTAGCAGGCCATTGATGGTACATGCAGTGTGTCCAAAGACATTTGATGGTAGTAGTTCAGTCCAGCCGAACACTTACCCTATTTTCCCCACCGACGCTCATGGAATTTTGAGCGAGAAGTTGTGCCTCCTTGGCACCTACTCCAATGATCCTAGGGCTCTGTGATGGGGGCCCATTCCCTATTTATGGGGAGAGGAGTGTTGTGAGAGTTCGGGCTGCTTATCCGAGCTCGCTTCCCAACCTTGCATGCCTTTACGGCAGGTGTCGACGTTTGCCGATCATCATTGTAATGGAATTCAGCCGCCAGGGCCCACGCATGTTCCTCAGTTGGAGGGAGCGCTCGGTGTTGCTGTTGACCGTAATGACCCCCTTGGGGCTAGACATCTTGAGCTTGAGGTATGCGTAGTGCGGGACATCGTTAAAGAGAGTGAATGATGTATAGCCTAGGAGGGTGTGGTAGCCGCTGCGGAAAGGTATGATGTCAAAGATCTAGTCTTTGCTTCAGAAGTTATCGGGCGAACTAAACACTACTTCTATTCTTACAGAGCCTGTGCACCGAGCTTCGACGTCTGCAATCACTCGTTTAAAGGTAGTATAAATCTAATTGTATCTGCAAAGCAAGTCCTCCTTGTCATGTTATTCCCTCATCACTCAAAAGTATTTAGCACATTGACTACTATAATTTGTATCGCCAACATATTATGATGGGAATCATCAGTCAAAATTTTGTCTTGGAAATGTATATTATGATGGGAATCATCAGTCAAAATTTTGTCCTGGAAATGTTGAGAAGGTAAAATAAGACTTACTTGGCGGAAAGGATGGAGTAGTTTGTAACTACACGAAGTATAGTGGGAGGAGATAGCTTGTGTTTTATCAGTTGTGATTCTTATAATATACTCCCTCCATTACAGAATATCATGTGCATCAGTTTAAGTCCAAGTCAACCTTATGCATGTTTGACCGTGATTATAGCCGGGTTTGATCCTTGATGGATCTACACCCATCTTTTTCACCATATCTGAGTAAATCAGATTTAGGCTACTTCCTCCGTCCCTGAGGACTTTAGTGAGGTGATAACCTTCTATGATGGGGTCTAGGACGAGTGCGACCGAAGCCCCATGACGGATACTGGTCGGGTGGTCATGTCGATCGAAAGTGATTGGGTACGCCGGCCATAGCTTATACTTCGGGACTATGGGCTCTACGGCGTAGACTTCTCGAAGGGCATGCTTCCTCTTATTTTTGGGTATATGAGTGGCATATATCATAGTTACTATTGTCACCTCTATAGGGAACTTCTTTTGTCCGCCACCAATCGGATCCCGAGACTCATCCTCGTCCTGGTTGCATGGGGTCTTGCCTTGATCCTCGAATGTGAGTTTGTCGTCCTGTTTGAATACCCAACCATTATGGTTGGTGTGGTTGGTGGGCTTCTCTTGACTGCCATGGATTTGGCGAGGCCTTCCCATGATCTTCTCCAGTGGGGTGGGTCCGTCGCGATTTCCTTTAGGGGCCTTGTTCCGCTGCCCTGGTCGGGATTTGCGGAAGCCAACGTTAAGGGTCGTATCATCGGCATCACTATTGTTGTGCCTACGCTTATTCTTATTGCTCTTTGGTTTCCCATTACCATCCCGAACTTCAGAGGTTCTGGGGTCTTCGGGGTTGTTGCTCCATCTTGCGAGCCAGTTAACCTCGCCCGCGCAAAAGCGGGAGAGGAGTGATGTATGGGCGGACATTGTCCAAGGTTTATCCTGGCCGAGCTGGCGAGCCAACCATTCATCCCGAATATTGTGCCGAAAGGAGTCTATTGCCTCGGTGTCTGGGCAGTCAACAATCTGGTTTTTCTTTTTCAAGAACTGATTATTCAATTGCCGCGCATACTCTCCTAGCTTCTCGATGACGTTGCTAAAATCGGAGGAGTCCGACGGCCGAACATAGGTGCCCTTGAAGTTAGATCAGAATGCATCCTCTAGATCTTCCAAGCATCCTATGGAGTTTTCGGGGAGGCTGTTCAACCAGTGACGAGCTGGCCCCTTAAGTTTCAGGGGTAAATATTTGATGGCGTGGAGATCATCTCCTTGCACCATGTGGATTTTGAGGCGGAAATCCCCAATACATACGGTTGGGTCAGTTGTCCCATCATACTGCTCTATGTTTGCGGGTTTAAACCACTCTGGAAACTGATGTTGCATCACCTCGTCCATGAAGCAGAGTGGGTGGGTAGCGCCTCTAACCCATGCTACGTCGCATCGGTAGTCAGCGTTTGTTCGAGCCCGGTTTCATTCCCGGCCTCTGTGTTGCCGTCAAGCCAGGACTGGTACCCATCCTATTGATCATGTGAGTACCCTCTGGATCCATAGATGGATCTTGTGCGACCTTCCCTTTGGTCCAAGTCGTGCCACAGGTCGTACCTGTCATCAGACACTATTGGCTCTTTTTCCCGTCTTTGGGGTTTCGTCGGCCTATAATCGGTGTTGTCAGCCGTACTATTTCGTCCTCGAGGAGGGCGGTCTGACTTGTTGTATGGGGTATGTTTGGGAGATGGCATGTTAGTAAGCTCATCATCGAATTGTGGTAGCTGCCTTCTGCGTGGATAGCTCTTAGGTTGGTCCAATAGACCGGTATCGTATCTCCACATATGAGAGAACTCTCGTCCATCCATCATTGAGGTTGTCTTGTTCGGCATTAAGCTACGTTCTTTTGCTTTCAGGCTGCAGGCCATGGCTATAAGCTGTTGCCCCAACAGTTCCTGATCTTCAAGATTATCACGTATGCCGAAGTCATCGGCTTCTGGGATGTCCTCCTCCTCGACCAGGGGGGAGGTAATTTTCGTCCTCGAATTTTTTTGGGTCATCGAGGTTGTGCTGATCTTCTGGCTTCTCCTGACCCTTTAGCGGGTGTTCGGGGATATCGGGATCGCCGAGGTCCTCTGGGGTATCTCCGTCCCTGGTGTCGATGATAGCTTTAATTCCCTTTTTGCCTTTTGACCATTTATACGGCTTACGGCGCCTTAGCGGCACTTCGCCCGACTTGTCGCCATCGTTTTTAGGCATGTTCTCGTCATTAGCGGCAGGAGTGGCCACCATGTAGACGTCATACGTGGAGGTTGTGGCCCATCGTCCGGTGTTAACGGGGGCGGGAACGTAATCTTCCTCATCCATGTATTCTACCTCCTCGGAGGCATAGTCCAACATGTTGGTTAAATCTTCGACTATGGATATCAAGTGGGTGGTGGGTGGGACAAAAAAATTGTCCTGATCCGCCCTGAGACCGATCTGAGCATGGATCATGGTTGGGTCATCGGTAATCCTCATTGACACTATCCAATCTAGGGCCTTGTTGAGTATCGGGAGCTTGACTGGGTTAGCTTGCTCGATGCTTTCGGAGTTGACCTCTGCCGCGTCCGTGATAGGGGAATGTTCGGCTAGAACGGGTATTCGGTCATCTGGCACTCTGGCCGGATCCGGACTAAGTGTCAGGTCATCGTCGGGGTAAATCCAGTGGACGTGAGTGAAAGAGGGATCCGAGGTTAAAGCCTCGGAGTCTTCGGTCGTGGCAGGCAACACTGTGAGCCCGTTTAGCGAAAGATCGCCCCGAGAGTCTATGGAGGACTCTACGTTCCCGAATCTGAACTCTTGATCAGGGGTGAACCTCCTGACCTGGCCTAGATGGTCAGTCGGGTTAGGGTGCAGCACAATGCTGCCGAAAGGGAAGATCTGTCCGGGGACAAAAGTGTCCATGTTATGGACCTCTTCATTGATGATGACGGGAGCCATCGATTCCTTTGGTGATCACACTGAAACTCTCAATGAAAGCACCAATGCCGGTGTCAAAACCAGCGGATCTCAGGTAGGCAGTCCCGAGCTATGAGACTAGAATCGATGGTAACAGCAGACGAAGGAGACAATGTTTACCCAGGTTCGGGCCCTCCTATGGAGGTAATACCCTATGTATTTCTTAATTGTATTGATGATTTGTAGGCTAGAGAGTTTATCTACCTTGAGATTGAATAGATAAACCCTAGATGAGTTGTCCCCTCTACAACCTTAAACCCTCTGGCTTATATAGTCGTCGAGGGTACATAGGGTTTACACATGGTCGGTTACACGTCGAAGGGAACATGGAGGATGCGCCACGATTCCCGAAGCTACCTTCCTAGAGACAGGGCCATTTCTCAAGCCAATGTTCGATAATCGGTCCATATAGTCCAGCCCATAAGAAACTTGTCGGCTCCTTGGGGATCCCTAAAACCAGGACTCCCTCATATGCCACTGAGACAGCGTGATAAACTATTGTGTGAATATTCTGGTGAAGTGGATGATCCGATGCACTTAAACCGGAAGTCGTTCACTGACAAAAACCTCAACTCTATTGTCAAGTCCCTGCTCGGAGAGCCTCAAGCAGCGAGCAACCAGACCAGGTTAAATTCATTCTATGTTCGCAACCCGGCTCCAGAGGTAGAAATCCTTTGAAAAAACTTTTTGGTTTTCTCTAAATTTTGTGTTTCACATTCTTTTTGATCCTGCTATGACTCATATGTAAGCCAAATCACCGTTTCCAAGAAGAAAGTTAAGGCGACTAAGACCCGTGTTCCGGCCAAGAGCTGCTCGAGCTTGACGACTCAGTGGTAGAACTTGACTCTCTTGGCCTTCTATTTATTCAACTCATTGACAATGATTACTCTCAGGAAGAAGCGGAAACAAGCCATGATCATGTTGCAGAGGTAACTATTGTCTCCTCTGATTCGAAACCTTCACCAATAAAGAAAATACGACGAGCTGTCCCGAAGGTAAAACGTTCATACCTTTCGCTCACTTGGATCCCAACTTTCTTTTGAAGAAGCAACAAGATGATAACAGACGTCACACATGGAGCACCGGCTCTGAAGATCTTGTGGCCGGCTTACCAAATACTCTGGCTCCTCGGAAACGGCGCACCGAGGTATTACATTGCTTTGAATTCATTTCTTCTGTAAGCTAATCTTATGTTGCATCTTACTTATATATCCCAATTTAACTTCCCAGGACTCACCTAATTCTTTCGACAACTCAACCGCCACGAAGTTGCCTCCTCTTGTTATCAACCCAGGGTGGACATATTTTCGTCCCGTATTGTGTGTTTATATTCTATCCTTACTTATGTTGTATAACGCCAGCTTTGCTCATAGGTCTCAAGCTGAAGGAAGGAAAGTAAGCGGGTCATCTGCCACTCCTGATGCACAAGAGCTAGAGAACTCAAGGCCTAACACGCCTGAAACTCACATTGAGCCCTCTAAGGATGACAAAGGCACCCATTAAGAGGTTCCTTAGCTTACTGAGACGGCTAATGTAGATATTGAGGCTCCTGAGGCCCATCCAGAAGCTGATCCTAAGCCGCCAAGCCCCTAGCCAACAGCTTAAGACATGGCTTCTCATGAAGAGGTTACCATCACCAGGGTAGCTTATAAATCTCCAGCTCCTTCTAATGTGCTATCCAAACATACCCGCAAAGACGAGGCAACTTCTCTTGATGAAGAGAAGACTCAATTTGATCTTCCTAATCTAGAAAAGCTTATTGCTGATGAGTTACACTTTGGCTATCTGAACTGTCTCTCTGCATGCCGGGACATGGAAGCCAACTTGGTTGGTATTATGAAGAAAAAATACAAGGTACTCCACTTCCCTTGCCTTCCATATATCCTTACGTAGCCCCTAAGAGCTAGTTTATTTTGCAAAAAGCTAGCCGGGTCTTCAATCACTTGTAGATTTCAATGAATCACCTCGTAGCCCCCAAGGGCAGGGTCATTATGTAAATGATGAGCTGACACTTGACACAGAGGAAGATCCAATTGTAACCCCAAGGGTCGGGTCATTATGTAAATAATGAGACAACACTTAACATAAAATAAGAGCCAAGTGTAGCCCCCAAGGGTCGGGTCATTTTCCTGAAGATGATCCGGGTATTATTTGAATTGTATCCCTTTAAAGAACTGATACGCATTAGCCCCCAAGTGTCAAGCATACTGCCTGCAATCTGCTTGAAACTTGTTGTATCCTTCTTCATTTCCCCCAAGTGCAATCATACATTGCTCTGGCCGCTTAAGAATGAAAGTAATCTCTTTCTTGATCACTTGTAATCTGTAGGAATCCTTAAACGTGGTCGAGTCTGGCTTGACTGACCTGAAGAAAGATCTGGCTTTGCAACAAGACGCCCGGGCTGAGGTTGAGGAAAAATGGCATCTCTCCTCCATAGAGCTTGGAAAGGTCAACGCAGACTTCGAAGCTTACAAGAAAAATGCTGAAACTAAACAAGCCGCCTTAACCAAATGTGCAGAAGACGCCGAGGATAAACTGCAACCTGTCATTGAAGAGCTTAACAATCTGAGATGCCGTATATCTTGAATGACCGAATCCTTCTTTGGTAAGTATAACTTCCTCCTTGCAAAATAATCTTTTTGTTGAAAACATACTCCAGGCGGCTTATAATATTTGACTGCATGTAGGCCAATGAAGTCTCCAACTTTCAGATGACAGTCTGCTAAAGCTGAAAGTTTTATACTCCTTTACTGAGCAGCTATATGTTGGAAGCCTCTTTACTATCAAGGGTGTTATGACTAAAAAGGGGCGTCCAAAAATTTATGAAAGGTGTTCTAGAGTGCCTCTCTACTCTGCCAAAACAGACAGAAGAACTAAAGTGATCTACCGCCGTAAAAGTGCAATGTCCACCTTGAGCCGGTCGCTGGCTTATGCAGCCGAGCTTAAACCAACAGAGATTATGGATGGCTTTCCTCAGTTGAAGGATGACGGCTCAGAGTTCGCTCAATAGGACTATGCCCGTTCCATGAAGGCATCACGAATATTGGCATGTCGTCTCACCGTAGAAGCTGACCTATCATCCTATCAGGCGGCTTACTGTGAAGAGAACAAACGAATTCGAGGGCCCACCTTTGAAGCAAAAAGCCTGATTCCTCAACATCGTAAGAACCTCTTTGCTCTTCATGTTGACCCATCTCCAATCATGCATGACGCTGCCGAATTTGAGGCCTTAACAAGCTGCAACCGAGATGTGGACAACCTTCAGATCCGGGAGACAGAAGACCAAACGCAGAATGACCCGGCGACGAGCTAATTGAACAGTTGGCCCCATGTGGAGGTAACCCGGCCCTGTAGATTTTCCGGGATATAATTTGTTGCGAAAAAGTTAAGTCCGCATATTTTGGGCCCCTTGATAGCCTTGTAATAGCCGTAGTAAAACTAATTGCCTTGGTCATGCCTTCGTGCACGTTTGGAGTTTGAACAACTTTGACACTTATCCATCCTTTATTTATTCTGTTTATGATCATATACCCGATCTCAGGGGGGCTACCGCCACATTGGTGAAATCTTAAAGGCTGTTAGATAATTCCATCTAAAAATTTCCACACAATCTGAGAGTTCTAGCTTAAAAGAAGGATTCTGAATTATCAGAAAAGGTTCCGCTTTAAAAACCAGCTCAAGAGAAGTCTGTCTCTCACAAAGTTTTGAGATTTCGATATCCGGCTGAACGTCTGGTTCAAAAGGAATTCAATTCTAGCTAGTTCGAGTATTCAGAAAATTAATGGTTGCCAAAGAGAACTAGCTGCTATGATGCGAGGTTCAAACATGGGTATCCTGCCTTATTGGCTTATCATATTATGGGTCAATTGGGGGCTTCCTACTCAATGAGTATAGCTAGCTTACCCTCTTGATCGGCTTCCAGACTATATTATGAGTCACTTTGAGGCTTCCAACCCACAGGGTTTAGCTTTCATACCTTTTTGACCGGCTGCCACGCCATATTAGGGTTAAACCTACCTGTTTTCAACTTGCCACTCCACCATGTGACCCGCCGAACTCTTATCAGTTAATGTCAACATAAAGACCCTGAACTTGTCAAGACTCTTGACAGTCAATCTTGCAATGAGACCCTATACTAGTTAAGGTTAAAACATCGGCTTATGTCTCGAGAGGGCAGGCTTACAAAAATAATGGATAAACTCTCCCGTCTGTTGTAGTCTCTCTACTATGTGGCCTGTTCCTACTCCTAACAGTCAATATTTTTAAGAGCCTGAACTGGTTAGGGTTAAAACAACGCATTTATGTCACGTGTGAGCCGGCTTATGGGTTTTTGGGTTACTCATGCCCTACTATAATCTCTTTGCTATATGGCTCGTTCTTACTCTTAAAAGTCAATCTTTTTCAGACCCTGAACTAGTTAAGGTTAAAACGACGGATCTATGCCATGTGAGAGCCGACCTATGAGGTTTAGGCAGTTATGCCTAAGTTTTTGAAAACAACAAAACATGAGTTGTTTCTCAAGAGTATAAGAACAAGAATTGATCTCTTTTTGTTGTGCCTTGAAAGCCGACATTTTATACTCTCTTATCATACACATACATCATCATAAATTGCATCACACATTGCTCATCAAGTCTACATAATTAGGTCTCAGGAAGACGCTTCTCATTATTTCAAAATGACCCAGCCCTTGGGGGCTACACTGGCTGAAGTATTATGAGCATAATGCAATTACAAGTCCCAGGTTGCTGCAGGCAAGAGAACCCGGTACTTGGGGGCTACATATGTGGAACATTCAACTTATGACTGGTGACTCAGACGAACAATCCAGATTTCTCTAGGGTTAAGATATTTATATTGAAACAAGTCTTAAATCTATCACTACGTTCCCCTCTTAAGACTTGGGGGCTACAAGTGATATGGATATAAGGAAGGTATGCCTTGAAATTGTTAGTTATGAGTAAAACAGGTCTCATTTTTTTATGTGAAGAAGTTTGCAAAGGTTATCTCCTTCAGGCTATTCACATAACTTAATATCATACGGATTTTTTCATCGAAGTCTGAAGTATTGAAAGATGGCACAACATGAAATAAATTTTATCAAGCCAAGGCAGTTGAAGATAAGAAGGGTCATTTTTTCGAAGGACCCGACGTCAGTTTATTGATATGACATATTCAAAAAAATTAGGAGTTGGTTAACTGGTATTTTTGAGTGAGCTGATCCCTTTACAAGTTCTTATTTCAAGAGTTTAGCATGAATAAATTCAAAGCTAACCCGGGGGCTAATGTGGATATTCCCCATGGTCGGTGCAAACTGTCATGGTTTTGTCACGGCAGATGTCCTAGTGAGAGGACTTAGGTTCGAGGCCATCGCTGCAATGGTGAGCTCGAAGGGGTTGGTCGGGACGAGAGACGAGGATTTACCCAGGTTTGGCCCCCTGAGAAGAGGTAAAAGCCTACGTCCTACTTTGTGTTGTATTGACTGGCTATCGATTACAAGGGAGCAGATTCACTTGACCTAGTACTCGACACATTGTTTCGTGTCCTAAGCTGCTTAGGGGAACCATCTTTATATACATAGGCCAGGGCCCCTGGCTTACACGAGTCCAGACCGGGTTATACCAAGTATCCAATCATGTCTCTAAATCGTCTTGCCTTGTTTGGCAAGCCATCTTACGGGCGGCTCACGCGCTCGGGTCTTGCACTGTCGTCCGGCTTTGGGCCTCCATTTGGCCCACCTGGGGAGTCCCCTCTAGGGTTGTTATCGGTGTCAAAACCGACGGATATTGGGTAGGGGGTCCCAAACTATGATACTAGGATTGATGGTAACAGGAGATGAAGGGTAACAGGAGTTTACCCAGATTCAGGCCCTCCAATGGAGGTAATACCCTACGTCCTGTTTGATTGTATTGATGGTGTCAGGGGTTAAAGAGTTGATCTACCTTGAGATCGTATGTCTAACCCTAGATGAGTTGTTATGTCTCTATACCCTAAAACCCTCCGACTATATAGATGCTGAGCAGGCCTAGGGTTTACACATGTTTAGTTACATGCCAAAGAAATAAACATGCCTATTTACTACATCAAACGTGGAGCGCAAGATGTACACCTTCGTGCACGTTCGGAGTTTGAACATCTTTGACACTTATCCATCCTTTATTTATTCTAGCTATGATCATATACCCGATCTCGGGGGGGCTACTGCCACATTTGTGAAATCTTAAAGGCTGTTAGATAATTCCATCTAAAAATTGCCACACAATCTGAGAGTTCCAGCTTAAAAGAAGGATTCTGAATTATCAAAAAAGGTTCCGATTTAAAACCCAGCTCAAGAGAAGTCTGTCTCTCAAAAAGTTTTGAGATTTCGATATCCTGCTGAACGTCCGGTTCAAAAGGAATTCATCTCTAGCTAGTTCGAGTATTCAAAAAATTAAAGGTTACCAAAGAGAACTAGTGGCTATGATGCGAGGTTCAAACATGGGTATCCTGCCTTATTGACTTATCATATTACGGGTTAATTGGGGGCTTCCTAGTCAATGAGTATAGCTAGCTTACCCTCTTGATTGGCTTCCACACCATATTATGAGTCACTTTGAGGCTTCCAACCCACTGGGTTTAGCTTTCATACCCTTTTGACCGGCTTCCACGCCATATTAGGGTTAAACCTGCCTGTTTTCAACTTGCCACACCACCATGTGACCCGCCGAACTCTTATCAGTTAATGTCGACATAAAGACCGTGAACTTGTCAAGACTCTTGATAGTCAATCTTGCAATGAGACCCTATACTAGTTAAGGTTAAAACAGCGGCTTATGTCTCGAGAGGGCAGGCTTACAAAAATCTTGGATAAACTCTCCTGTCTGTTGTAGTCTCTCTACTATGTGGCCCTTTCCTACTCTTAATAGTCAATATTCTTAAGACCCTGAACTGGTTAGGGTTAAAACAATGGATTTATGTCACATGTGAGCCGGCTTCTGGGTTTTTCGGTTACTCATGTCCTACTATAGTCTCTTTGCTATATTGCTCGTTCGTACTCTTAAAAGTCAATCTTTTCCAGACCCTGAACTAGTTAAGGTTAAAACGACGGATCTATGCCATGTGAGAGCCAGCCTATGAGGTTTGCGCAGTGATGCCTAAGTTTTTGAAAACAACAAAACATAAGTTTTTTCTCAAGAGTATAAGAACAAGAATTGATCTCTTTTTGTTGTGCCTTGAAAGCCGACATTTTTATACTCTCCTATCATACACATACATCAGCATAAATTGCATCACACATTGCGCATCAAGTCTACATAATTAGGTCTGCAGATGTCCCTTCTCATTATTGCATAATGACCCAGCCCTTGGGGGCTACACTGGCTGAAGTATTATGAGCATAATGCAATTACAAGTCCCAGGTTGCTACACGCAAGAGAACCCGGTACTTGGGGGCTACATATGTGGAACACTTAACTTATGACTGGTGACTCAGACGAACAATCCAAATTTATCTAGGGTTAAGATATTTATATTAAAGCAAGTCTTAAATCTATCACTACATTCCCCTCTTAATACTTGGGAGCTACAGGTGATATGGATATAAGGAAGGTATGACTTGAAATTGTTAGTTTTATGAGTAAAACAGGTCTCATATTTTTATGTGAAGAAGTTTGCAAAGGTTATCTCCTTCAGGCTATTCACATAACTTAATATCATACGGATTTCTTCATCGAAGTCTGAAGTATTGAAAGTTGGCACAACATGAAATGAATTTTATCAAGCTAATGCAGTTGAAGATAATAAGGGTTAGTTTTTCTAAGGACCCGACGTCAGTTTATTGATATGACAGATTCAGAATTTTTAGGAGTTGGTTAACTGGTATTTTTGAGTGAGCTGATCCCTTTACATGTTCTTATTTCAAGAGTTTATCATGAATAAATTCAAAGCTAACACGGGGGCTAATGTGGATACTCCCCATGGTCGGTGCCAACTATCGTGGATTTGTCCCGGCAGATGTCCTAGTGTGAGGACTTAGGTTCGAGGCCATCGCTACAATGGTGAGCTCGAAGGGGTTGATCGGGACAAGAGACAAGGATCTACCCAGGTTCGCCCCCCTGGGAAGATGTAAAAGCCTACGTCCTACTTTGTGTTGTATTGACTAGATATCGATTACAAGGGAGCGGATTCACTTGACCTAGTACTCGACACATTATTTCGTGTCCTAAGCTGCTCGGGGAAACCACCTTTATATACATAGGCCAGGGCGCCGGGCTTACAAGAGTCCAGACCAGGTTATACTAAGTATCTGATCATGTCTCTAAATCGTCTTGCCTTCTTTGGCAAGCCATCTTACGGGCGGCTCACGAGCCTGGGTCTTGCACCGTCGTCCGGCTCTGGGCCTCCATCTGGGCCACATGGCGAGTCCCCTCTAGGCTTGTTATCGGTGTCAAAACTGGCGGATATTGGGCAGGGGGTCCCAAACTATGATACTAGGATCGATCGTAACAGGAGATGAAGGGTAACAGGAGTTTACCCAGGTTCGGGCCCTCAAATGGAGGTAATACCCTACGTCCTGTTTCATTGTATTGATGGTGTCAGGGGTTAAAGAGTTCATCTACCTTGAGATCGTATGTCTAATCCTAGATGAGTTGTTATGTCTCTATACCCTAAAACCCTCCGGCTATATAGATGCCGAGCAGGCCTAGGGTTTTCACATGTTCAGTTACATGCCAAAGAAATAAACATGCCTATTTACTACATCAAACGTGGAGCGCAAGACGTACTCCTTGAAGCTTCCATCCAGGAAATTGGACCTTCAAATCATTTGGTGTTCGGTAAGTAGCCCGTACAGTCTGGCCTATAAACAACAGGTCGGCTATCCGAGGACCCCCTAGTCCAGGACTCCCTCGGTAGCCCCCGAACTTGCCTCCAATGCCAAGGGTCTTCAGCTCCAATAGCTTCACAAGCAGAGTATTCTGCTTGCAAGGTGAGTTCCTTCCTCCCAAACCATAGTTTGGCCTCCGATGACCAGTAGTTTTCTGCATAGTGGCACGTCCGAATTATGTGCAATAAGTTAGTTTTGAATAGAAAGCGTCAGGAAAAAAGGTAATATTTCCTCACGACCTTTCTGATGAAAGGTCACAACCCTCCACGATCGATAGGCTAGTTGCAGGCACTTGATGAGCGGTTCGAGGCCGTTCCATCCACACGATCTATCAACGTGTTGATTGTGTCCTGTTTGATACGGGATATACTTAATCACGCACTCGCAACGGCTCACGCATCTCGGGAAGTGGAGGGATTCACGGCACAGAAGCGGGAGCCCGAATCGGCAGACCTAATAAAAGGAGAAAGAAAACCCCAAAGGCCTTTCACGCTCTCCATTCGACTTCTCCACCTCCTATTCCCTTGTGCCTCTAGAGCACAGATCTAGGTTTCTCCCAAGCTTAGCAATGGAAGGCTCCAATGGCCAATGGGAAGCTTCTACGGTCACCAATCAAGACATAATCGACCTCAAGATGGCCGGTTACCTCCCCACTAACATCCCTCATCGCGCGGAGGAGGAGGGCCAAGTGATCCCCACCGCCAAGCCAGGCGAGCGGGTGGTGTTCATCCCCCACTTCATCGGGGGGTTGAGCTTGCCCCTCCACCCCTTCGTCAGGGGGTTAATGTTTTTCTACGGCCTCGACTTGCACGACCTCCCGCCGAACTCCATCATGGACCTCTCAGCCTTCATCCTCGTCTACGAGACTTTCCTGCATGTCGAGCCGCATTTTAGTCTCTCGCTCCATGTATTCAACATCAAGTCGAAGTGCGTCGGCACCAAGCACACCGACTACAACGGGGCCGTTATCGGCAAACTCACCCGCGTCGGGTGGCCGTCAGGCACCCTCGTCGACACCATCAAGGGGTGGCAAAAGGAGTGGTTCTATGTCTCCAAACCACAAGAAGGAGGTCACTACCCCGCTGCCGCATTCGGATCCGGTTCCCTAACTCAATTGGATTCCTGGCTCGAAAATGACCTCGCATGGGGGTCGAGCAAGGAGGTGACCAATCTTTAGAAGAGCATCCATTCCTTGGTTAAGAACGACACCAAGCTGCCCGATGTGGTCTAGGTGATGGTCCAAAGACGCATCCTCCCCTCCTAGTGCCGGGACACTCCCTTGTGAGCTTGGAAACTCGAAGCCCAGCCCACAGTTTGGAACCTCTTCGGCACTACGTGCGAGAAGCTATGGAAAGCGTTCTTCAAATCAGTGAAGAGTTATCAAGCCAAGGAGGAGGGCAAGGGCCTGCACGCCACCAAGCCGCATTCCAAGGTACGATACACCCTAGCTTTGTCGGCCTTATTACATAGAAGATATATAACCCTGTGTCCGATCTGTTTATGCAAAGATGGCTAGAAAGCGATCAACATTAGCAGTCCATATCCTCAGTTTGCAGACGAGAGGACCAGGCTGCTAGCTAGGATGCTCGTGGAGAAGCCTTATGAGGCTCCAGTGAAGAAACCACGTCAGGCTAGCCATCGTATCAAGGACCATCCTGATGCTGCATCCGAAGACACCACCGCCTCCTCAAATCAGGAGGAGCCTGAAGAGGAGGAATAAGAGGAGGAGGCGGATGCTGAGAGCGAGGGGGGGGCAATTTCTCCCGTGCCAAGAAGAGAACAGCCTCTTTGGACGCCCCTGGGCAGGCAGCATCTCCTGCCCCGAAGAGGACAAGGCAAGTGCGAATGATTCTGTCCGACAACAGCTCGGACTCGAGCTCCGTGTCTGAGGACCCCGAGGAGGTTCCATGAAGGAGCCTAAGGGTCAAGCTCCCTCCATCCAGGTTAGGATCCGAAGACACTCCTTCCTATAACTAGTAAATTCAGAGTTTGCTAACACGCAGGTTATTGGTCCTACAGCCCCTCGCGTGTCATCCCCACCGAGGTTGTATCGGATGTGAAGATCCCACCTGCCAAACTAGCGAAGAGCGGGACGCCTCTCACCCCACCACTCCAGGAGCTACGAAGGACGTCGTGGAGGTGTCTTCCTAGCCTACTCCAATGGAGGCGGACAAAGGGGGCGAGGGAGATATCACCGTGGCTGAGGCTAATGCTTCGGCCACCGCAGACTAGGGGACAATCCCCCGCTTGAACACCATGGAGGCCGGTCGGACAGGTAATGAGTCCCCTCCGAGGACTTCCAGAGAGCATTGTGCCTCCGGAGGCATCGGTCCAATCCCCGGTGGGTGATCGGGAAAACCGATCATCCCCGGCACCACCGACCAACATGTGGTCAGCCATGGAGGAGACTCTATCAAGCGCCTCCATCCCCGAGGATCACCGCACCCTTATGGGTGCGTTACTACAAAGTGTCTAGTCCGTTGACAACGGACTGAAGGAGGCCTTCAAAGGTCTCCTTGTGGGCTTTCAAGTAAGTCGCCCGATGTTTTTGCTAAGATATTTATTTATTTGTATTGTATACATGGCAGGCCCCGTGCCCTAAGTGAGATGAACAAGCTCGCCTAGGGGTCATATCTATAATTCGGGAAGTGACTGCCAATGTAATGTATGCATTGTGTGTATAATGTACCCAGATATCTGGTGCCAAACCGTCGCCCCTTTCCTTATATATTCGATAATCGAGTTTGCTATCTTTGTGACATTGATGGTACAAGTTCGTGAAGAGGGATGGACGAGTAGAATGAGGGAAAGTGGCTCGATCGAGTAAAAAGAGGAGTAGACTAGAAAACTTAGAACTTCAAAAGTCACTATCAACGAATTCCCATGCAATTCTAAACGAACATATGCTCCGTATAGACGGAATCTCAGATTCCACTAGCTTGGCATGTTGGTACCAAAATACTACCTATGCTGACAGCTAGCAATCGATAAGCCCTCTAGCTTCTCTCCGCTACGGTCACGACTTATAACACGTCGATCCAACTTTTCTTCCTGGCATAGTAGAGGAAGGTTCATTGGGCATAGAGAGAGTACCATGTGATAATTCCGGGCTTCATCATCAATGGCGGCCAAAAACGGTACCGAGCTAGACGAGCTGCACCGGAAGCTCAAGCGCTATGAGGATGAGGTGGAAGCTTCAAGAAGAGGTTTGACGAGGCGCAGGGTAAGTCCGAACTAAATTTAGATACTTTCCCCCGAATACTGTCAATATAGATTCCTTTTAAATAAAGTTGCATCGTGTTGCAGCTTTGTTGAAAGAGATCGAAAATCTCAAGGTCGAGCTTCAACGTGCCAAAGATGGCGGCCAAAGAAGCGGCGGAAAAAGCGGCGGCCAAAGAAGCGGCTGCCACACTCTCTGCCCTATGAGCCACCAGTGATAAATACCAGGCTCGTATGGCGGAGATACATGATGAGCTCAAGGATGCTAGAAACAAGTGCGCATCCTTGGAGCAGAAGAACAAGGCGTCCTCGGCCGAACTGTCCACCATGAGGTCCGATCTCTAGAAGGAGCGGGTGGACAGATGGTTCTTCGAGGAACAAGTTCGTCGAGCCAAGGATATAGTCGATGGTAAGCCGTACTCCCTAAAGTGTGTATTCGGGGATAGCAGATTCAAATTGTTGACCTCGGTGTGGTGACCCTTAGGCGCATCCGCCGATCTCGAGAAGAGCGTGGTGGATGCCAATCAGCTGCTCACCTCGCGGGGAGAGGAAGACGAAGCTCCGACGTTCTGGGCACAATTCGAAGCCCCAGAGCATCCTCCTCTTCTGGTGAAGTAGCTTAAACAACTAATGGACATGCACGAGATGGCGTAGCCAGCCATCAAGGATCTCTACATCCACTTATGGCCCGGTGAACCACTCCAGGCAGCTACTTCCGCCTGGTGCAACGACTGATTGCTGCCACGCCCCGCCTCGATGCCGTCAAGCGCTCCTCCTGCATCGAAGGAGTCCAGATGGCCCTTGCCAAGGCCAAAGTGCACTAGCTAGGGCTCAATCCGATGAAGGTCGCCACCGACCCACCGCCGCTCGGAAAGGAGCACCGATGCCCCAAGCTTTACTTAGATGGAGTGACGGAGAGTGCGCGGGTGATAGTGTCGCAGTGTTCGGGTGAAAAATCATTTCAATGAGCTTGTAATGTGTCCGAACACTTGTGATAAATTTCAATGATATTAGTATCTGCTCTTATATGGTATTGCATCCCTTTATAACTCATGTATGGTTGTTTAATATTGAAAGATGTGAGTCGTCGGCTTCAGCCCCCACGTAGATACTACATTGGGTGTCTATGCAAATGCACTGTGTCCCTTAGCCGAATTATAAGAACCTGAAGACGCATTAGTGCGGCAGACTAGGCAATCGGACGATTGTGCTTTATTTCTTTCACTTAACCGAAGGGGCGCGAACAGGACTGTGCGAAGTGTACGATTAGCCACCAGAGTATTTGTGATGTTTGAACGAACCGAGGCCGAAGCCGACATCATAGTATTTGCACAAAGGGCGAATTCCTCGTATAGCACGGAATAACTGCTTATGAGGGTTGAAGTATAATACGTCTAAGTTGGGGATCACAGATCGGATCGCGCATACTATGACAGTCTGTTTTCGGCTTTCTCCCCTGAGGTGCTTGACTAGACTATCCGGAAGCACAATCGCAGCGGTGCTCCCTTTGCCCTTTTACCCGAATGAGCAGAACATAAAGGGGCAAGCTCAGGAGCCGGCTAACCCAACTTAATGACCAAAGACATAGTTCGCAACCGATGCATATAAAGCGAATGCCAAGACGCCGAACACATAATGGTAGGCGATTCATGTTTGAAATCGAGCCCCCGGTCTATTAGCTTGTGACCTCGAGTCATACCGAACAGGTTCACGAGAAGATGGAGGGAAGAAAAAAGTATGCGCCAAAAACAGGACAAATGAGGCGTACTTGCGTCACACCATTTCACATTTCCTCAACAACTCTTATAACTCGGATTGCCAAAGCAAATGTTTACAGGTATGCGAAAGAAAATAAGAAATAAAGTCCTACAAGAGCTGTTGTACCAGGGGTCTTCAATTGGTGACCAGATGTCTTTGATATGCCATGTTGCTACTTGACTCCTGCTTTTAGATGCACCTTGATGTGTGTTAGTGCGGGCAGATCTTGCGAACAAAATCTTGATGGTCCGTGGTGTTAAAGGTGAGGTTTACGTCGTGGATAGGTTCTTTTAGGAGCACCTGCGTCTTGTCCGAAGACATGTTGATGGTAACAGTTCGGGGCAATCGAACTCCCATCGTGAGTTCCCCACCGCTACCCATGGAATATTGAGTGCGAAGTTGTGCCTTGTCGGCACGTACTTCGTTGGTCCTAAGGTTGTGCGGTGGGGGGCGAGTCCCTATTGAGGGGAGGAGGGAGGGTCAGAACTTTTGGTCTGAACCCGAACTCGCTTGCCAGCATTTCGTGCCTTTATGGCAAATGCTGAAGCCTGCCGGTCGTCTTTGTAGATGAATTCGGCCGCTAGTGCTAGTGCATGTTCCTCTGTTCTAAGGGACCGCTTTGTATTGCCATTGAAAGTGATGACCCCCTTGGGGCCCGACATCTTGAGCTTGAGGTATGCGTAATGCGGGACTACTTTGAACCGAGCAAACATTGTTTGGCCGAGCAGCGCGTGATAGCCGCTGCGGAAGGGCACAATGTCGAAGATCAAGTCCTCTCTGCGGAAGTTATCGGGCGGGTCGAACACAACCTCCAAGGTTACAGAGACCGTACATCGGGCCTCAACACCTGGGATTACTCCCTTGAAGGTATCGTAGCTGGGTTTGATCCTCGATGGATCTATACCCATCTTTTTCACCGTGTTTGGGTAAATCAGATTGAGGCTACTTCCTCTGTCCATTAGGACTTTAGTGAGGTGATACCCATCTATAATGGGATCTATTGTGAGGGAAGCCGAGCCCCCATGATGGATACTGGTCGGGTGGTCTCACCGGTCAAAGGTGATCGGGTATGCTGACCATGGGTTATATTTCGGAGCTACGGGATCCACAACATAGACCTCCCGAAGGGCCCGCTTCCTCTCCTTCTTAGGTATGTGGGTGGCGTATATCATATTCACCGTTTTGACTTCGAGAGGGAATTTCTTCTGACGTCCACCCGTTGGACCTCAAGGCTCATCTTCGACCTCGCTTTGCGAGCTCTTACTCTGGTCTTCGGGTTGCATCTTGCCATCCTATTTAAACACCCAGTGGTTGCGGTGTGTATGATTGGTAGGCTTTTCTGAAATTCCATGGATTTGGCAAGTCTTGTCCATGATCTTTTCGAGCTGAGCGGGTCCCTCACGATTGCCTTTAGGGGCTTCTTCCGCACCCCACGTCGGGAGTTGCAAAATCCGGCATTAAACATTGTGTCATCGGCGTCGTTCCTATTGTGCCGCGCTTGTTCTTATTGTTCTTTGGCTTTGAGTTGCCATCCTGGGCTTCAGGTGCCACTGGATCTTCAAAATTGTGGTTGTGTCTTGCCAGCCAGTTATCTTTGCCCGCAAAAAAGCAGGTCATGAGCGAGGTAAGGGTGGACATAGTTCGAGGCTTGTCCTGGCCTAGCTCACATGCCAGCCGTTCGTCCCGAATATTGTGTCGGAAGGAGGCTATGGCCTCAGCATCCGGGCAATCAATGATTTGGTTGTTCTTAGTCAAGAACCTATTCCGAAACTGCTGGGCAGACTCGCCAAGCTTCTGGACGATGTTGCTGAGATCGGAAGAGTCCGATGGGCGGACATAGGTCCCCTAGAAGTTAGAGAGAAACGCCTCCTCTAGGTCCTCCCAGCATCCTATGGAATTTTCGGGGAGGCTGTTTAGGCAGTGCCGAGCTGGCCCCTTAATATTAAGGGGTAGGTATTTGATGGCATGGAGGTAATCTCCTCGTGCCATGTGGATATGGAGGAGGAAGTCCTCGATCCATACAGTTGGGTCAGTGGTCCCGTCAGACTGTTCTATATTCACAGGTTTAAAGCCTTCGTGGAACTCATGACACGTTACTTCATCTGTGAACCATAGTGGGTGAGTGGCGCCTCTGACTCGAGCTATGTCCCGCCTGTATTCATGGTTTGTATGGGGCCGGTTGCATTCTCGGACTCCCTGGTTTTGGTCGAACCATGGTCTATACTCTCCCCGTCTATCTGGTGAGTAATCTCTGGATCCGTAGATGTATCTTGTATGACTTGCTCTGTGATCTAGGTCATCGCGTAGGTCGAACCTGTCATGGTGTTCGAATGGCTCCTTACCCCATCTTTGGGGCATCGCCGGTATGCCGGTGTCAATGGCCGCTCTATCATGCCCATGAGGAGGACGGTTTGGCCTATCATATTTGGTATGATGCGGAGACGGAGTGTTAGTGAGATCATCCTCGAGTTGTGGTAGCAGCCTTCTCCGAGGGTAGGTTTTGGGCTGGTTTGACAGACCAGTGCCATATACTTCCTTGGCTGAGAGGACTTTCGTCCATCAATCAGGTAGGTCAGCCTGTTTGGCTTTGAGTTACCGCTCTTTGCCCTTTAGGCTGCGAGCCATTGCTATGAGCTGGTGCCTAATTTCTTCCTGATCCTCGAGGTTATCAAGGATGTACAAGTCATCAGCTTCTGGTATGTCTTCCTCCTCGACGGGGGGAAGGTAATCGCCGCCTTCAGAGTCAGTGATGGTATCGGGATCGTTTTGGTCCTCATGTTCGTCCGGACCCTCAAATGGGTGCTTGAGGACATCGGGATTGCCATGATCGGCGGGGGCGTTACCGTCCCTGCTACTGATAATAGCTCTTCTTCACTTTGTTCTTTTGGACCGCTTATGCGTTTTCCCTCGCCTTGATGGCGCATCACCCAATTTGTCGCCGTAGTAGTGAGGCGTATTGTCGCCGTTGGCGGCAGTAGTATCTACCATGTAGACGTCAAATGTAGAACCGCGGTCTAATTCCCGGTGTTAACGGGAGTGGGAGCACGGTCCTCTTCATCCATGTATTCTGTCTCTTCGGAGGCAAAGTCCAGCATGTCAGTTAAGTCTTCGACGGTGGCTATCAAGTGGGTGGTGGGTGGGTCGAAAAAGTCGTCCCTTCCCGAACTGTAACTGGGCCAGACGTAGATCGGGGATGGATCATTGGTGATCCTCATCGACGAGAGTTTCTCCAAGGCCTCATCCACCGTTGGCCCGGTCTGATCCAACTATTCGGAACTCGTGGGGTTCACCCCCATGAAGTCCACCCATGAAGATTGTTCGAAAGGAACGTATATTCGGTCATATGGTTTGATAGCCATACCGGGATGAGAGATTGGACTGTCTTCGTGGGTGTCGGGACCCCGATACTAAGCCATAAGAATCAATCTTGTAACACATCACATCACTTTGCGGTCTCACGTACGGTTATCTCCATGGATGCCACCTTACCTAGGCCGGGACCGTTTGCGTCTTTTGACTCACGTATGTGAATGTGTTGCTAGCATTCAAATGTCAAAGAACCCGGGACGACATCACTAGTCGTAGAACCAAAGTGGCACATCCGTACAGGGAGAGGCATAAGTAACCCAGGAATGGAGGTGTCGATCTCTAGCGTGTGTAGACGAGTCATAGCAAGCTACAAACACTCCATTATGCCGTGGGACATAAATGTCATCACTGCACGTAGACGAGTCATAGCAGGCTATAGGGACTCCATTACACTGCGAGACATTTCCCCGAAGGGACAAACACAACAGGAAAGAAGGATACATGCCGGTCAATCAATGTGTCTGGAGTAGTAGCAAGCTACCAAGGCTCGGTGGAAGCACAAAGAGGCATTTCCCCATAAAGAGTACTACTAAAGGCACACAACTAGGTGTCGGATCCCATACATACCGTTGCACATCACACGTATGCACGACATGCCCGATATGCATAGATACAATTATGGCATCACAACATAACCACACAACATTACAACATTTACTTAGAAGGCTCGGAAGAGGCAATACAATAAGATGTTACAAATAGGGGTCACAAGACCCAACAATCAGAGCATTCTATCAAACAAGCGGAAGTTAAACATGTCTGGGTAGAGACATCTACAAAAGTGGCTAGAGGAGCCCGAAAAGCTACAATGACCCTACCAAAGGAACCAGATCTCTGTCTAAGATTCCCAAGCTAATCCGGTCAACATCGAACTTCACGTTGTAACGATCACTAATAAGGCTGACGTCTCCTCTGCAAAACATAAATTAAGCAAACATGAGTACAAAGGTACCTAGCAAGACTTACATCAGAACTAACTACATATGCATTAGTTTCAATGAAGGGGGTTGTGTTGTTTATTGCAGCAAGCCATCTTTGACTCTTGGCTAACCTATACTACGACCACAAGTAGTATCTTTGAGGTGGGATAGCGCACACGAGTCCACATATTCTCCAATCAATACACCACTATGGATCCACTTCCGTCTCCCTACAAGAAGGGCATCCATTGCACTCACACTTATCTTGCGCATTTTAGAGTATCCACTTCAGCTTATCTATGAACCACATAAGTTCTCCAAGTAGTCCATATCCGAGTACGTGGCTATTCGAATAGATTCATAACCCTGCAGGGGTGTACTTCTTCACACATGCTCCCGCCACTTATCGCTACGTGCACATAAAAGGCACCTCGATAACCTTCAAGCGGAGGCCCAGCGAGGGACTCGGCCACGACCGTCAATCACACAAGACCCTAGTCCAGGTTTATCGCCTATTTGAGATTGAACCTGCACGGAAGTCCGGCCAAAGTTTCCGCTACGGCCTCAAATGATGTGTGCGCAGGGTTCCCAAGCCCACCGTTCGGGTGCCACTTGTTACACTATGCCACTGTGCCTATACCGCATCATAGTCCACCCCGTCGGACAGCGCTATGCACGGTCGCCAACACTTTTCCTACAAACACCAGAAACTAGTTGCAACTCCTGGACAAAGGTCTAGGCGATTAATGGGCCAAGAGGGTCAATTATGTATCCCAATGTGCGGTAGTATCTTGTCTTGGATAACATACCCAAAACTCAGTTCTTAAGGACGGTCTAATGAGACAACCCGTCATGTACTCGTACATGACCTCTTATCGCTACCATTACAAAATCGTGTTCACACATTTAGCTCTCGCACAGTAGGACATGAACATTGCCATTCTGATTCATCACCCAGATGGATCAAACCCGACACGACACGACTCTAAGCTTAGCAGGCACAATAAGTAAGCATGGCTTAGTAAGCACAACAAGGCTCAAACAGTTGCTACTCATGCTAAGTGGTTTCAACTATTTACCGTGGCAAAGACAAGTCATGCAAAGGAATGGGTTCAACTACCGATGACATGTAAGAGTTGAATTGTTGTTGTCCTAATGCAGTAAAAGAGAGCAGGAGCAAGACAGTGGGTTCATATCAGTATGCTCAAGGGGGTTTGCTTGCCTGAAAGTCCTCAAGATATCTTTTCTCTTCATCAGTGTCAACGATCACATCCTCGGAACCATCATCTACCGAGAGGGAACAAACACTGGCAAACAAGAAAGGAACACATTCAATGTGATGCAACAATCATGATGGATGAAATGTCATGTGAAGTTACTGAATTGACCTAGTGCTATAGGTAGTCATATTAAGTGAAGTGGAATTCAAACTTATACTAAATTCCAACTCCAACACTATTTATCAAATTATCCTAATCATGAAATGGTCCTACTTGGTGATTTTAACTTCCACAAACATGCATGATCACGGCATAAGCAGATTCATTGGATTTTTTTGATCATTTTTCATATATAAATTATTTTCATCTCACTTACACATTATTTTCTATGATTTTTAGAAGTTTTAAACATTTTCTGCATTTTATGTTTTTTTATTATAAAAATTGATTACTGCGTCAGCTTGATGTCATCATGATGTCAGCAGGTCGGCTGACCCGGTCCAGGTCAAAACTGACGTGCGGGGCCCGCACGTCAGTGCCATAGGGTTAATCCCCATGCTGACTAGGGGTTTGACCCAATTTAGGGCCCAGCGTCAGCGGCTGAGGGGGCTGGTTAGGAGGGGGCTTAGCACTAATCGCCATGCCACGTCGGTACCCGCCGGAGCTGGGGCGGCGGCGACCAAACCCGCGGCGATGCTCGCCGGAGTAGGCCAGAACGGCGCTACAGGCCATGGGTGAGCGAGGAAAAGGCTCCGCGGCATCCTAAGGCGACCAAGAGCATGACCAGGTGCTCAGGTGGGACTGGAACGAGCTCAAACGGCGGCGATGACATGGCCGGTGTCGAGGAGTTCTCATCTCCGGTGGCTAGGCTAGCTAGGGGATGACCACGACGATAGGACAAGCAGAAAGAGAAAGAGAGTCTCAAAGGGGTTTGAGACGAGGGCCTCGGCGAGCTCGGGGCAGCCGGCACGTGGCGAATCGAAGAAGGAGATTCGCGGAGGCCGATAATGAAGAAGACAATGGGGACGATGTCGGTGATGCAGGCCTCCCGCTACTGAGTGCTTTGTCTGGGCGCTCCACATGGTCAAGCCGGGGCGGTTGGGCTCTCTAGAGGGCTAGAGGATGCCGGTGGCCGCAGTGGTTGCGAGCGGCGGCGACCGGAGTTTGGATGGCACAATAGAGAGAGAGAGCCAGGGTGAGGATGAAGACGGGGGAGAGGATGACCTCGAGGAAGCTTAACGCGTTCTCTAGCGGAGGATAAGGACGCGGGAGGGCTCGCCATCGCGAAGCAGGAGCTGGCTCGCCCGGCGGCGTGCTTCGTCTTGTGTGAGCCTTCTGGCAGACGTGGACGATGACTTGCACAGGCCAGTGGGCTGGGCCGGCTAATGGGCCAGCTAAGGTTCTTTAACTTTTGTTTCTGTTTTCTATTAGATGCCCTCTGTTTTATTTAGTTTGGACAAAAATTCCTTAGCACAAAATCCTGAAAAATTTTATAGGATATGTCTGGAATATTTCCAAGCTCCATAAAAAGTTCCAGCATTTCTTAAAGAACTAAAATATTTATATAACTTTATTAATTGATTTCAGTAAAATTAAATGAGTATTTTAAAATGCTACATTTTTTTGAAAATTAGAATGTCCCCTAATATGTTGTTGCCAACATTTATCAAAAATAGTGAACATATTGAAGACCAAAAGGAAAACATCGGAAAACTTAGCTGATTGTAATTGTTTGAATGAGGGACTGCTAGGGCTTGACAATCCCCATTTTACGTTCATTTGAATTTTACATGATGACATGATGCACATGCTGCAGTTGTAGAAAACAATTTCAAGCAAACTCTAGGGCTGTGACAACTCACCCCCACTAAACAAGAATCTCGTCCCGAGATTCAAGCGTAGGGTAAGAGGACAGAAGGGGACAGAAAACTAACACAATCTTCATGATCCAGTTGCCCTTCTCGAAGACGTTGCTTGATTTTATCATCTTGACTTTGGCGTCTTTGCTTCCAAGATCTTCATCCAACACGATGACAAAAGGGAATAAGAAAGCTCTACAAGAGTCGATCTTCTCGGAGATCGAGCAACTCATGATCAACTCGTATAATGAGACGTGATAACATCTCTCGATCTGAAACACAAAACACACATTGAGAATGAAGAATGAGGCAGATGACGGAGGTTCAATTGATAGGCAACAATTCCACGCTAAAGCAGATGGTGAAGAGGTTTCAAAGTAGGGAGGAGTTAGTTGCCCTTCATACCATAACGTGCACCTTAGGGAAGGTGACTCATAAGATTATTCCTTAAGTGGCAAAAAGAATTACTTTTGATACAGAGATCATTGAGACTCTTCATACCAGCCTAAGGAAATTCACAAACGACCGTTGGAAGGAATTCAAAGAATGGCATACTCAGATCGGGAGGAAACTAGAGTTATAAAACAATTCGGCAACGGGTGGCACTTTCCAGTTAAAACCGAGAGTATAACCTAGTGTCTAAGCGTGCTCTCAAGAACATGAGCATTTCCATATTCATCAGGATTTTTACCAACATTCATGCCAAGGATTCTGGCAACACCTCATACTACCATGATGAATAATGATGGAGCATGCAGATGCAAAGGAACACAACACTTTCTCAGATTTGACCTTAGCTAGGCCAAGGACGCGAAATCTGGATGATCGACCGAGAGAAATTTAGCACCCCACTTCTAATGTTCTCCTTGATGAATTAGCGTAACCGAATTATACGTAATGTTTGGTATCTAGAACATCAAGTAAAGGTTGGACTTCGGAATCTCAAAGAGTCCATGAACAATAACTTCTAGGGCAAGTCATACAAGGTCCTCATGGGGAGGTGGCCAAGTTTTTGAAAGAAGATATTATAATAGTAGGTCTTCAGGATAGGTATGTTATCCGCAACATCCCTTTGCCGGGTTACAGAGAGACCAATATTATAATTCTTGGGAAAACGTCCCCGCCATTATATCTGCCTGAGATTCAGATCTGGTTGGTGCCGGGACATTCCAGACTCAGCATGTATGAAGTGGAAAGGTTGCAACGCAAATCGAAGAGATGATGTTGCAAGATTCTTAGGAAATGAACTACAGAAGCCAACTCCAAAACATGAGCTTGATTGCAAGACACATGTGAACATATTGTCCAAGACAACTGTGGCCACGTAGAAATCTTACAAGAAAACAGTACCGAGTTTTGGATGGAACCATCATTGGAGGTAGCGAAGTATTGTGCACGTCCGTCAGGGCCCTTCAGGAGTAACACTTAACTTCTTTTACTTAAACAAATCAATCAGTGTCTTGGTGTGCTAGGGGTTGCATGTGGAATGGAGATGATCAGTCTACCAAACTATAGAATACTTCGCACGTGCATGACTGGCTTGGGATGATTCCAATGAAAACAAAATGTCCTTTCTCATATTCATGGCGGCAACTTGCACCATAGGCACATGAACTAAGAGTAAGTCACTTCTTACACCATGAATATGCTTCATGTATAGGACACGAAGGTATTACCTACAAAGTTTCGAACACAAGCTTAATTTTCATTATTAATCATGGAATAGATGAAAATGTTGTCGATGGACCCAACAACAATTCATCGAGGTATCCAGATAGATGGAATTCCACAACTATGAAAACAAGGTGATAGCATTGGTCAAACAAAAGGATGTAATGGTGTGTGCTCGGGATTACATCCACGAGTAAAAACAACATTAGGAGGATCCTTGGTTTTGAGTTTGATTTGATGATACCCCACATTCAAATCAAAGATTGGATAAGACGATAGATGCAACAATTGACCACAAGGATCACTCGGTGAAAGTATCGCCTTTTTTTAACAAACACATCCACAACGAAAACATCCCCCTAGAATGAACTAAGTCAGGCGAAACTTTTATCTTCCAACTCTCCAAGTTGTTGTTTAGCTTAACCAACTAGTTCAGGGTGCCCAACAGATATTCTTGGAGAAAGGGGGTTTATAGAAAAACCATATCGATCACGAGCTTAACATAACGGTCAAGGAACACCTTGGTAATACTTCCGAGAAGATATTTGGAAAATCATGATCCACCGGTATGTTATCAAGCTCGAGAGCAATCTTGCTTTTCGAGGAAAGACGATCTGATCAATAGAGCGAAGGATTGACACAATCCTAACTCATTGACTGAAAAGTGCACCATGAAAAACGGACTAGGTAGCTTGATCATTCTTAGTATGACAATTCAATGACCATCACACCAAGAGTGAGATTTTTGTCCATTAACTACCGAGCAACAAAGTTGCTAGGAGTATCGATTTCACACATCACGGTTCACTTGTCGGTATTCTGGTTTCAACAACACAGAGACCGGGGAATGAATGATGATGGCTAGAAGTATCACTACATCAAGATTTCATAAGAGGGAGTGCAGTTCTCATGATAATCTTGACATGAAGAGGGTAATACCTCAAGGTAGAATAGAGCAAAAGCTGGATTGGCATTTTAATCTGCGGAATACAACTACTTTGACCCAATCCGAGAAATGGTGAGGTACGGTTGTTTGCTTCTCTTAGTCATTCTATAATAGAATGGCTTGACAGACCACAACAACAGTCAACATCGATAACACAACGCATGACATACTCTTGACTATGCATTGATAGATAAAGCTCAGAATACCATTGAAGAAGGGCAACTCAAGAGCACCTGATTTTTCTAGAGTTGTAGATGCATGGATTGAATATATCAAATGGAGTTCAACATGTTTCTTCAAGATAATCCATGCAGAAATGAAAGAATTGGCAGACTCACAACTATGAAATGGAGGACTCATCACGATCACTCTTGTTGTGATATTAAGATCACAAGGAACTTCTGCCATAATGGATCATGGTATTGGAATAATGATATACCACAGACCTTGAAGGCTATAACAAGGTTACTAATATCCTAAAGGAACGAGCAAATCCTATCAACGAAAGTGAGCGGGATGATTCTTGGGTCCAAGGACCCAGATACAGAATACCTATTGACTAAGTAGCATCACAGCATGCCTTAGATAATGATGGCTTGAATTATCACACCAGAAACAAAAGACACAACTAGACTATTGGGTGGTTCATTGAATCAACATGGTTTCCTAAACACCTTTATCAAACACATTGAGGTAATAGAGTACCTCAACTCAACAATTAGTGTGCTTTGTCTGGTCTGGAGACATTGACTCAAGATGAAAGAGTTTTGTAATTGCATTGGATAATTTAGAAACCTTGGATAACTCGGACAACATAATAGCTGTACGGGCATGAAATATGAGGCAACCTGCACAAGAAAACTGACAACATGACAATAAATTCTTATAGAGGCATCGATCCAGAAGGACAACATCTTTCCTATAGGTCTCCAGAATAATAACTCGTCATCCTAATATATAGATGATAATGCCTAGTTCTTAGTCCCCGTAGAAAAGAAGAGGGTGACTCAGAATCAGAATGACACAAAGAAAGGAGTAAGAAGAGCCTTACGTTCCCTTCCACAATCAATTCCCTTATATAACTAAAGCAGTTCTAGACTCAACATCAACCAGTTTGGCTTGGTAATCCTACAGGCAGTCAAGCTCTGATACCAAAGCAGTTAGGACCCTGATCCTAAGCCATAAGAATCTAGCTTGTAACAGATCACATCACTTTGCGGTCTCACGCACGGTTATCTCCACGGCTGCCGCCTTACCTAGGCCGGGACCGTTTGCGTCTTTTGACTCACGTATGTGAATGTGTCGCTAGCATTCAAGTGTCAAAGAACCCAGGCCAACATGACTAGTCGTAGAACCAAAGTGGCACATCCATACAGGGACAGACATACGTCACCTAGCGATGCAGGTGTCGATCTCTAGCGTGTGTGGAAAAGTCATAGAAAGCTACAAGGACTCCATTACGCCGTGGGACATAAATGTCATCACTGCACGTAGACGAGTCATAGCAAGCTACAAGGACTCCATTACACTGCGAGACATTTCGCCAAAGGGACAGATACAGCAGCAAAGAAGGATACATGCCGGTCAATCAATGTGTCTGGAGCAGTAGCAAGCTACCAAGGCTCGGTGGAAGCACAAAGAGGCATTTCCCCGTAAAGAGTACTACTAAAGGCACTCAACTAGGTGTCAGATCCCATACATACCGTTGCACATCACACGTACGCATGGCATGCCCAATATGCATAGATACAACTATGGCATCACAACATAAGCATACAACATTACAACATTTACATAGAAGGCTCGGAAGAGCCAATACAATAAGATGTTACAAACATGGGTCACAAGACCCAACATTCAGAGCATTCAATCAAACAAGCGGAAGTTAAACATGTCTGGGTACAGACATCTACAAAAGTGGCTAGAGGAGCCTGAAAAGCTACAACGACCCTACCAAAGGAACGAGACTTCTGTCTGGTATTCCCAATCTAATTCGGTCAACATCGAACTTCACATTGTAATGATCACTAATAAGACTGACATCTCCTCTGCAAAACATAAATTAAGCAAACGTGAGTACAAAGGTACTCAGCAAGACTTACATCAGAACTAACTACATATGCATCAGTTTCAATGAAGGGGTGTGTGTTGTTTATTGCAGCAAGCTAGCTTTGACTCTTGGCTAACCTATACTACGACGACAAGTAGTATCTTTGAGGTGGGATAGCGCACACGAGTCCACATATTCTCCAATCAATACACCACTATGGATCCACATACGTCTCCCTACGAGAAGGCCATCCATTGCACTCACACTTATCTTGCGCATTTTAGAGTATCCACTTAAACTTATCTATGAACCACATAAGTTCTCCAAGTAGTCCATATCCGAGGACGTGGCTATTCGAATAGATTCATAACCCTACAGGGGTGTACTGCTTCACACATGCTCCCACCACTTATCTCTATGTGCACATAAAAGGCACCTTGACAACCTTCAAGCGGAGGCCCAGCGAGGGAGTCGGCCACGACCCTCAATCACACAAGGCCCTAGTCCAGGTTTATCGCCAATTTGAGACCGAAACCGCACGTAAGTATGGCCGAAGTTTCCGCTACAGCCTCAAACGATGTGCGCAGGGTTCCCAAGACGACCGTTCGGGTGCCACTTGGTACAACGTGCCACTGTGCCTATACCGCATCATAGTCCACCCCATCGGGCAGCGCTATGCACGGCGGCCAATACATTTCCTACAAACACCAGAAACTAGTTGCAACTCCTGGATAGAGGTGTAGGCGATTAATGGGCCGAGAGGGTCAATTATGTATCCCAATGTGCGGTAGTATCTTGTCTTGGATAACATACACAAAACTCAGTTCTTAAGGACGGTCCAATGAGACAACCCGTCATGTACTCCTACATGACCTCTCATCTCTACCTTTACCAAATCGTGTTCACACATTTAGCTGTCGCACAGTAGGACATGAACATTGCCATTCTGATTCATCAACCAGATGGATCAAACCCGACACGACACGACTCTAAGCTTAGCAGGCACGGTAAGTAAGCATGGATGAGTAAGCACAAGAAGGCTCAAGCAGTTGCTACTCATGCTAAGTGGTTTCAACTATTTACTGTGGCAAAGACAGGTCATGCAAAGGAATGGTTCAACTACGGATGACATGTAACAATTAAATTGTTGTTGTCCTAATGCATTAAAAGAGAGAAGGAGCAAGAGAGTGGTTTCATATCAGCATGCTCAAGGGGGTTTGCTTGCTTGACAGTCCTGAAGATATCATTTCTCTTCATCAGTGTTAACGATCACATCGTCGGAACCATCATCTACCGAGAGGGAACAAACACCTGCAAACAAGAAAGGAACACATTCAATGTGATGCAACAATCATGATGGATGAAATGGCATGTTAAGTTACTGAATTGACCTAGTGCTATAGGTAGTCATATTAAGTGAAGTCGAATTCCAACTTATACTAAATTCCAACTCCAACACTATTTATTAAATTATCCTAATCATGAAATGGCCCTACTTGGTGCTTTTAACTTGCTCAAACATGCCTGATCATGGCATAAACAGACTTATTGGATTTTTCTGATCATTTTTCATATATAAATTATTTTCATCTGACTTACACATTATTTTCTATGATTTTTAGAAGTTTTAAACATTTTCTGGAATTTCTGAATTATTTTTATTATAAAAATTGATTACTACGTCAGCCTGACGTCATCATGACGTCAGCAGGTCGGCTGACCCGGTCCAGGTCAAACCTGACGTGCGGGGCCCATACGTCAGTGACACAGGGTTAATCCCCACGCAGACCAGGGGTTTGACCCACTTTAGGGCCTAGTGTCAGCGGGTGAGGGGGCTGGTTAGGAGGGGGCTTAGCACTAATCGCCCTGCTACGTCGTCACCCACCGGAGCTGGGCCGGCGGCGACCAATCCCATGGCGGGGCTCGCAGGAGTTGGCCAGAACGGCACTACCGACCACAGGGGAGCGAGGAAAAGGCTCCGCGGAATCCTAAGGCGACCAAGAGCACGACCAGGTGCTCAAGTGGCACTGGAACGAGCTCAAACGGCGGTGATGACATGGCCGGTGTCCAGGAGCTCTCATCTCAAGTGGCTAGGCTAGCTAGGGGACGACCTCAACAACAGGACAAGGGGACAGAGGAAGAGAGGCTCATAGTGGTTCGGACAAGGGCCTCGGCGAGCTCGGGGCAGCCGGCAGGTGGCGAATCGACGGAGGAGATCCACGGCGGCCGAAGATGAAGAAGACGACGGTGACAGCATCGGTGATGCAGGCCTCCTGCTGCTGAGTGCTTCATCTGGGCGCTCCACATGGTCGAGTCGGGGCGGCTGGGCTCTCTATATGGCTGGAGGAGGCCGGTGGCGGCGGTGGTTGCGAGCGGCGGCGGCTGGAGTTCAGATGGCGCAAGAGAGAGAGAGCCAGGGGAAGGAGGAAGCAGGTGGAGAGGATGAGCTCGAGGGGGCTCCACACGTTCTCCATCGCGGGATAAGGACACGGGAGGCCTCGCCAGCATGAAGCAGGAGCTAGCTCGCCCAGCGCCGTGCTTCGTCTTGCCTCTGCCTTTTGGTAGAGGTGGACGATGACTAGCACAGGCTAGTGGGCTAGGCCGGCTAATGGGCCAGGTAAGGTTCTTTAACTTTTGTTTATGTTTTCTATTAGAGGCCCTCTATTTTATTTAGTTTGGACAAAAATTCCTTAGCACAAAATCCTGAAATTATTTTATAGGATATGTTTGGAATATTTCCAAGCACCATAAAAAGTTCCAGCATTTTGGAAAGAACTAAAATATTTATAGTGCTTTATTAATTGATTTCAGTAGCAATAAATGAGTATTTTAAAATGTTAAATTTGTTTTGAAAATTAGAATGTCCCCTAATATGTTATTGCCAACATTTGTTAGAAATAGTGAACAATTTTGATGACCAAAAGGAAAACATCGGAAAACTTAGCTGATTGAAATTGTTTGAATGAGGGAGTGCTAGGGCTTGACAATCCCCATTTCAGGTTCATTTGAATTTAAACATGATGACATGATGCACATGCTGATGTTGAAGCAAACAATTTCAAGCAAACTCTATGGTTGTGACAGTGGGTGACCCCATCGGCGTGTGCGGAGAAGGGGCTCGAGGTTAAAGCCTCAGAGTCCTCGGGGGCTACGGGCAAAGCCGTGATCCCGGTTAGTGACAAGTCGCCCCAAGAGTCGACGGAAGCTCTAGGTTTCTGAATATGACCTCTTGATCGGGGGCGAAGTTTTCCACGTGGCCTAGATGGCCGGCGGAAACAGCATGCAGCACAACGCCGCCGAAGGCTAAGATTTGCCAGGGGACGAAAACGTCCATGTTGCAGACCTCTTTGTTGATGACAAGGTGTCGGTGTCAAAACCAGTGGATCTCAGGTAGGGAGTCCCAAACAGTGAGACCAGGATCAACGGTAATAGGAAACGAAGGGGACACGAGTTTACCTAGGTTCAGGCCCTCCAATGGAGGTAATACCCTATGTCCTGCTTGATTGGTTACAGAGTTGACATACCCCGAGATCGTATGTTTAATCCTAGATGAGTGGTTCTGTCTCTATAACCTAAAACCCGCCGGCTTATATAGATGCCGAGGAGGCCTAGGGTTTACACATGGTCAGTTACATGCCAAAGAGATAAACATGCCTATTTACTACATCAAATGTGGAGTGCAAGCCATGCTCCTCGAAGCTTCCATCCTGGAAACGGGGCCTTCAGATCATCCAGTGTTCGGTAAGTAGCCATATAGGCCGGCGCATAAACAAAAGGTCGGCTATCCGAGGACCCCCTAATCCAGGACTCCCTCAGTAGCCCCCGAACTTGCTTCCAACCCCAAGGGTCTTTAGGTCCAATTGCTTCGCGAGCAGTGTCTTCGCCTTGCGAGGTGAGTTCCTTCCCGTCGAACTATAGCTCGGCCTCCGATGATAAGTAGTTTCTCCGCATAGTGGCACGTGCGAATACTGTGAGATAAGTTGGATTTGAAGGACAAACGTCAGGGAAAAAAGGTAATGCTTCCTGACGACCTTTCTGACGAAAGTTCATAGCCCACCACGCCCGATAGGCCAGTTATAGGCACTCGATGTGCGGTTCGAGGCCGTTCCATCCACACGACCTATAAACATGTCGATCACGTCCCGTTTTACACGGGATTTACTTAATTGCGTGTGTGCAACGGCTCGCACATGTCGGGAAGTGGAGGGGTTCACGACACAACAAGGGGATCCTGAATCGTCATACCTCATAAAAGGAGAAAGAAAAAACCCCAAAGGCCTTTCACGCTCTCCACTCGAATTCTCCGCTTCCAGTTCCCTTGCCCCCCCACAGCATAGATCTAGGTTTCTCTACCCCCGCTCCCAATCCCAACAATGGTGGTCTCCAACGGCCATTGGGAAGATTCCACAGTCACCAACAAAGACATCCTCGACCTAAAGAAGGATGGATACCACCGCGCCGATATTTCTCACCGCGCGGCGAAGGAGGGCCAAGTGATTTCCACTCCCATGCCAGGCGAGAGGGTGGTGTTCATCCCCCACTTCATCAAGGGGTTGAGATTCCCACTCCACCCCTTCGTTAGGGGATTAATATTCTTCTACGGCCTCGACTTCCATGATCTCCCACCGAACTCCATCATGCAAATTTCGGCGTTCATCCTCATTTGCGGGGCCTTCCTGCGTGTCGAGCCGCACTTTTGGGGTCTGGCTGCAGGTCTTCAATATCAGGCCCAAGTGCATCGGAGGCAAGCACGCAGACTGGGCTGGGCAGTCATCGGCAAGCTCGCCCGCGTCGAGTGGCCGTTGGGCACCTTCATCGACACTATCAAAGGATGGAAGATAGAGTGGTTCTACGTGACCAAACCACGAGATGAGGGACAACTTCCCGCCGCCGCATTCATATTTGGCCCCCCACAAGACTAGCTTCATGACCCGAGAAGGGCCTCGCCTGGGGTTCGGGCAAAGGGGTGGCCGATCTGCAGAAGTGCCTCCGCTCCCTGGTCGAGTAGGGCATCAAGCTAGCCGATGTGGTCCAGGTGATGCGCCAAAGACGCATCCTCCCCTCCCAGCACCGAAACACTCCTCTGTTGGCTCGAGAACTCGAAGTCGAGCCCACAGTCCAGAATCTCTTCCGCACTATGTGGGAGAAGCTGTGGAAGGCGCTCTTCAAGTCGATGAAGAGCTAGCCATCCGAGGAGGAGGACAAGGGTCTGCACGCCGCCAAGCCGTACTCCAAGGTATGATTTTCCCGAACTTAGTTGGCTCCATTACAAAGAATCCCTTCACCCTCGTATCCGATCTATTTTGGCAGAGATGGCAGAAGAAGGCCATCAACATCAACAGTCCGACTCCTCAGCCTGAAGACGAGAGGAACAAGCAATTACCAAGGATGCTCATGTAGAATCCTTATGAGGCTCCCACGAAGAAAGAGAAGAAGAAGAAACCAGGTCATGCTGGCATTCGCATTAAGGACGAGCCTGGTGCTGCCTCCGAGGACACCCCGCCTCCTCGAATCAGGAGGAGGCCGAATAGGAGGAAGAAGAGGAGGAGGAGGAGGTCTAGAGCGAGGGGGACATTACTTCGCCCATGCTAAGAAGAGAGCGGTGTCCTCGGACGCTCCGGGGAAGGCAGCCTCACCTGCGCCGAAGAAGGCGTGTCGTGTGCTGGTGATCTTGTTCATCGATAGATCGGACTCGAGCTTCGCGTCCGAAGACCCCGAGGATGTTCCACGAAGGAGCCTATGGGTCAAACCCCATCCATCCAGGTTGGATCCAAAGACTCTCCTTTCTATAACTGGTAAATCCAAAGTTTGCTAACACGTAGGTTATTAGTCGTACAACCCCCTGTGCATCATCCCCACCGAGGTGATATCAGATGGGAAACCCCGCCTGCTGAACTAGCGGAGAGCGGAGATGCCTCGCACCCCACAACTCCAAGCGCTACAAAGGACGCCGTGGAGGTGTTGTTCTAGCCTACTCCAATGGAGACAGACATAGGGGGCGAGGGAGACATTACCGTGGCCGAGGCTAACGCTTCGTCCACAGAATACCAGGGGATGATCCCCCGTCTGAACACCGAGGAGGCCAGATGGATGGGACATCAGTCCCCTCCAAGGACATCTTCGGAGGGCATTGTGCCTCTAAGGCACCCTTCCAATCCCCAGTGGGTGATCGGGAAATCCGATCATCCCTGGCACCGCCAACCAACCGGTGGTCGGTCATGGAGGACGCCGTATCGAGCGCCTCCATCCCCAAGGATCACCGCACCCCTTTATGGGGGCAGTACTACAAAGCGTCTAGTCCGTTGACAACGGCTGAAGGAGGCCTTCACTGGTCTCCTTGCGGGCTTTCAAGTAAGTCGCCCGACGCTTTCGCTAAGATTTTTATGTATTCATACTGTAGACATGGCAGCCCTAGAGCCCTAGGTGAGATGAACCATTTCGCCTAGGGGTCATATCTATTATCTAGGAAGTGAGTGCCAATTTAACGTATACTTTGTGTATAATGTAGGCTTCATCATGAGCGGTGGCCAAAAACGGCGCCAAACTGGACGAGCTTCATCGGAAGCTCAAGTGTTCCGAGGATGAGGTGGAAGCCCTCAACAAGAGGTGCGACAAAGCGCAGGGTATGTCCGAACGAAGTCTATATGCATTCCCCCCGAATACTGTCAATGCAGATTCATTTTTGAATAGAGATGCATCATGTTGCAGCTTCGTCGAAAGAGATCAAAAATCTCAAGGCCGAGCTTCAACGTGCCAAAGATGAAGCGGCCGTGGATAAGGCGGAGGCCAGAGAAGTGGCCACCGCTCTCTCCGCCCTATGAGCCACAAGTGACAACCACTAGGATCGTGTGGCGGAGATACAGGATGAGCTGAAGGATGCTAGCAACAAGTGCGAGTCCTTGGAGCAGAAGAACAAGGCGTCCTCGGCCGAACTGTCCACCATGAGGTCCAATCTCTAGAAGGAGCAGATGGATAGACGGTTCGTCGTGGAACAAGTTTGTCAAGCCAAGGAGATAGCTGGTGGTAAGACGTACTCCCTAAAGTGCATATTCGGGAATATCAAATTCAAATTGCTGACCCGGGTGTGGCGATCCTCAGGCGTGACCGCCGATCTTTAGAAGAGCGTGGCACACGTCAATTAGCTGTTTGCCTCGCATGGAGAGGAAGACGAAGCTCGAACGTTCTGGGCGTAGTTCGGAGCCCCCGAGCGTCCTCCTCTTCTGGTGGAGCAGCTAAAACAACTGATCGAGATGCACCAGATCGCGGAGCCAGCCATAAGGACCTCTGCATCCTCTTATGGCCTGGCGAGCCACTCTCAGGTAGCTACTTCGGCCTGGTGCAACGGCTGATTGATGCTACGCCCCGCCTCGACGCTGTCAAGCGCTCCTCCTGCATCGAAGGAGTCCGAATGGCCCTTGCCAAGGCCAAAGTGCACTGGTCGGGGCTCAATCCGATGAAGGTCACCATCGATCCAACACCGCCCGGAAAGGAGCACCGCCGCGCCAAGCTTTACTTCAATGGAGTGATGGAGACTGCGCACGTGCTAGCGTCGTAGTGTTCGGGCAAAAATATATTTGAATGAGCTTGTAATATGTCCGAAGAATTGTTAATAACTTTCAATGGTATTAGTATTCGCTCTTATATTGTTTTTGCATTCCTTTATAACTCCTGTATGGTTATTTGATACTGAATGATGCGAGTCGTCGACTTTAGCCCCCACGTAGATACTACATGGGGTGTCTACGCCAATGCATTGTGTCCCTTAGCCAAAATTTAGGAACCCAAAGGCGATTTAGTGCGGCAGACTAGGCAATCGGACCATTATGCTTTATTTCTTTTAGTTAACTGAAGGGGCGCGAAAAGGACTGCGATAAGCGTACGATTAGCCATCGGAGGTTTTGCGATGTTCGGACGAGCCGAGGCCAAAGCTAACATCATAGTATTTGCGCAAAGGGCAAATTCCTCGTATAACACGAAATAACCGCTTATGAAGGTTGAAGTGTAATACTTCTAACTTGAGGTTCACAAATTGGATCGTGCATACTATGATAGTCCATTTTTGGCTTTCTCCCTTGAGGTGCTTGACCGGACTATCCGGAAGCACAATCACAAGGGTACTCCCTTTGACCTTTTAGCCGAATGAGCGGAACATAAAGGCCAAGCATAGGAGTCGGGAAACCCAACTTAATGACCAAACACATAGTTCGGATCCGATGCGTATAAAAAAATGCCGAGACGCCAAGCACCCAACGGGTAAGTTGATTTGTGTTTGAAATCGAGCCCTCAGTCTATTAGCCAGTGACCTCGAGCCATACCGAACAGGTTTCACAAGAAGAGGGAGGGAAGAAAAAAAGGTGTTTGTTCCAACAACAAGACAAATGAGGCGTACGGGCGCCATGCAATTTCACATTTCCTCAACAACTCTTATAACTCGGATTGGCGAAGCAACTGTTTACGGGTATGTAATAAGAAATAAAGTCCTATGGGAGCTGTTGTACTAGGGGTCTCCAATTGGTGACTAGACGTCTTTGATATACCCTATTGCTATTTGACTCCTGCTTTCAAATGCACCTTCATGGGTGTTAGTGCAGGCGGATCTTGCAAACAAAATCTTGAGATGCCGCAGTGTGAAAGGTGGGCTTTGTGCCATGGGCAGGCTCTATTAGGAGCGCCTGGATCTTGTTCGAAGATGTATCGATGGTATCATTTTGGGACATCCGAAGACCCATCGTAAGTTCCACTACTACCCATGCAATCTTACGTGTGATGTTGTGCCTCATCGGCACGTACTTCGCTGGTCCTAAGGTTGTGTGATGGGGGGCGAGTCCCTATTGAGGGGAGGGAGGAGGGTAGGAGTTTTCGGTCTGAATCCAAACTCGCTTCCCAGCCTTTCATTCCTTTATGGTGAATGCCGAAGCTTTCCGGCCGTCTTTGTAGCTGAATTCGGCCGCCAGTGCCAGTGCATGTTCCTCTGTTCTAAGGGACCGCTCTGTACTGCCATTGACAGTGATGACCCCCTTAGGGCCCGAAATCTTGAGCTTGAGGTATGCATAGTGCGGGACTGCGTTGAACCAAGCGAAGATCGTCCGACCGAGCAGCGCGTGATAGCCGCTGCGGAAGGGCACAATGTCGAAGATCAAGTCCTCGCTGCGAAAGTTATCGGGCGAGCCAAACACAACCTCCAGGGTTACGAAGCCCGTACATCGGGCCTCAACACCTGGGATCACTCCCTTGAAGGTAGTGTTGCTGGTTTTGATCCTTGACAGATCTATACCTATATTTTTCACCATGTCTGAGTAAATTAGATATAGGATATTTCATCCATCCATTAGGACTTTAGTGACATGATACCCATCTATAATGGTATCTAGGACGAGGGCAGCCGAGCCCCCATGACGGATACTTGTTGGATAGTCTCACCGGTCAAAAGTGATCGGGTATGCTAACCATGGATTGTACTTCGAAGCTACAGGCTCCACAACATAGACCTCCCGAAGGGGCCACTTCCTCTCCTTCTTAGGTATGTGGGTGGCGTAAATCATATTGACTTCGAGAGGGAATTTCTTCTGACCTCCACCCATTGGACCCCAAGGCTCATCTTTGTCCTTGCTTCGTGAGCTTTTACCCTATTCTTCGGGTTGTATCTGGCTGGCCTGTTTAAACACCCAACAATTGCGGTGTGTGTGATTGGTTGGCTTTTCCGAAGTTCCATGTATTTGGCAAGTTTTGTGCATGATCTTCTCGAGCTGAGTGGGTCCGTCAAGATTTGCCTTTAGGGGACTTCTTCCGCTGCCCGGGTCGGGAGTTGTGGAATCCGGCATTATCTGCCGTGTCGTAGGCGTCGTTGCTGTTGTGTCAGCGTTTGTTCTTATTGCACTTCGGATTTGAGTTGCCAGTGTAGGCTTTAGGTGCCATTGGATCCTCAGAATTGTGGTTGCGTCTTGCCAGCCACTTATCTTCGCCCGCGCAAAACTAGGTCATGAGGGAGGTAAGGGTGGACATTGTCCGAGGCTTGTCCTAGCCTAGCTGGTGGGCCAGCATTCGTCCCGAATATTGTGCCGTAAGGAGGCAATGGCCTCGGCATCCGGACAGTCGACAATTTGGTTCTTCTTAGTCAAGAACCGATTCTAGAACTATCGGGTAGACTCGTCGGGTTTCTGAATGACGTTACTAAGGTCGGAAGAGTTCAGCGGGCGGACATCTGTCCCCTGGAAATTAGAGCGAAATGCGTCTTCCAAGTCTTCCCAACATCCTATGGAGTTTTCGAGGAGGCTGTCTAACCAGTGCCGAGCTGGCCCCATAAGAAGAGGTAACTATTTGATGGCATGGACATTATCTCCTCGTGCCATACGGATATGGAGGAGGAAATCCTTGATCCATATAGTTGGGTCAGTGGTCCCGTCACACTGTTCTATATTTACGGGTTTAAACCCTTCGGGGACCTGATGCCACATGACTTTATCTGTGAAGCACAGTGGGTGAGCGGCGCCTCTGACCCGAGCTATGTCCCACCTATACTCGACGTCTGTATGGGGCCGGTTGTGTTCCCGGCCTCTATGGTTTTGGTCTAACCATGGTCTATACTCTCTCCATCTATCCGGTGAGTAATCTCTGGATCCGTAGATGGATCTTGTACAGCCTGCTCTGTGATTTGAGTCATCACACAAGTCAAACATGTCATTGTGTTCGAATGTCTCCTTACCCTGTCTTCGTGGCATCGCCAGTACATAACCGGTGTCTTTGCCGCTCTATCACGCCCACAAGGAGGGCGGTCCGGCTAGTCATATGGGGTATGATTTGGGGACGGAGTGTCAATGAGCTCATCGTAGAATTGTGGCAGGAGTCTTCTCCGAGGGTAGCTTTTGGGCTGGTTTGACAGACCAGTGCCATATACTTCTTCGGCTGAGAGGACTTTCGTCCATCGATCAGTGAGGTCGGCCTGTTCGGCTTTGAGTTACCACTCCTTGGGCTTTAGGTTGCGAGCCATTGCTATGAGCTGCTGCCTGATTTCTTCCTGATCCTCAAGGTTATCTGGGATGTACAAGTCATCGGCTTCTGGTAAGTCCTCCTCCTCGACCGGGGGAAGGTAATCATAGTCTTCGGTGTCATTGACGGTATCAGAGTTTTTCTGGTCCTTAGGCTCTTCCGGACCCTCAAGCAGGTGCTCGGGGATATCGGGATTGCCATGATCGGCGGGGGTATTACCGTCCCCGTTGCTGATAATAGCTTTTCTTCCCTTTTTTCTTTTGTACCGCTTATGCGATTTCCGGCGCCTTGATGGCATGTCGCCTAGTTTGTCACCATCGTTGTAAAGCGTATTGTCGCTGTTGGTGGTGGTCCAACTCCCAGTGTTAATAGGGGTGGGACCACAGACCTCTTCATCCATGTATTCTGCCTCCTTGGAGGCATAGTCTAGCACGTCAGTTAAGTCTTCGACGGTGTCTATCAAGTGGGTGGTGGGTAGGTCGAAAATTCCGTCCATGCCCGAATTGTAACCGGGTCGGACGTAGATCGGGTCTGGATCATCGGTGATTTTCATCAACAAGAATTGCTCCAAGGCCTCGTCGACCGCTGAGGGCATGATCGGATCCAGCTGTTCAGAACTCGTGGAGTTAACCCCCATGAAGCCCACCCATGGGGAGTGTTCGGTAGGAAGACATGTCCGGTCATATGGCTTGATGGACAGATCAGGAATAGATATCGGACTGCCACCATGGGTAACCTCATTGGCATGTCCAACAAAGGGGCTCGAGGTTAAGGCCTCAGAGTCTCGGGGGCTATGGGCGAAGCCGTGAGCCCGATTAGTGGCAAGTCACCTCGAGAGTCGACGAAAAACTCTAGGTTTCCGAATCTAACTTCCTAATCGGGGGCAAAGTTCTCCACACGACCTAGATGGCCGGAGGAATCAGCATGCAGCACAATGCTGCCGAAGGCGAAGAACTGCCCGGGGACGAAAATGTCCATGTTGCGGACCTCTTCATTGATGAAAAGGCGAGGTCTCGATCCCATCTCACTCACGGAGGAACTCTCAATGAAAGCACCAATGTCGGTGTCCAAACCGGCGGAACTCGGGTAGGAAGTCTCAAACTGTGAGACCAGGATCGAAGGTAACAGGAACGAAGGGGACACGAGTTTACCCAGGATCGGGCCCTCCAACGGAGGTAATACCCTACGTCCTTCTTGATTGTATTGATGTTGTAAGGGATTACAGAGTTGATCTACCTCGAGATCGTATGACTAACCCTAGATGAGTTGTTCTGTCTCGATACCCTAAAACCCTCCGGCTTATATAGATGCCGAGGAGGCCTAGGGTTTACACATGGTCGGTTACATGCCAAAGAGATAAACATGCGTATTTACTACATCAAATGTGGAGTGCAAGATGTGCTCCTCGAAGCTTCCATCTTGGAAACTGGGCCTTCAGATCATCCAATGTTCAGTAGGTAGCCATACAGTCCGACACAAAAACAACAGGTCCTCTATCCGAGGACCCCCTAACCCGGGACTCCCTCATGGGTAAAGTGTGCAACCTTCGTAGAATGTAAACCATTCCAATAGCCATGTACACGGTCAAGTACAGTAGGTGTTGCTTCTTAAACTTTGTCTAGAGTTTTACTATACTTGATGAGAGTGCGTGGGGGGGGGACCCCAACTCATAAGTCGTGATCTCCGAATATACGTGCACAGTGATCCCAGAGATCAATGCTCACTGAACACACAGAAACTGAATAGGAAGAGTCTTACATCCTTTACATACCATGTGTGCTCAAATATGGCCTTTATGGCCAAGTCTTCATATACTTGCAGCGGAAATATTCAACGATAGCGTGAACCCATGCCATCTGCCTTAACCCTACAAGTATTCTGACTGGGAAGCGTCCTAGCTCGCATGTACGTCACCATGGTAATCTTCATCATAACATGATCTTTCATGCCTGGCTAGTAAAATAACAAGTGGCAAGCCAATCAGTACTTTGAATGTACTTGCAAGCAACCCATGTCTGGATCAAGGCAATAACAATGCATGATATAGCACTAAGTTGGTATCTTCCAGAAAGCTAATTTTGAATGCAATGACATGATTAAGTAACTAGGTAAGCATGCATCAACAGTTGACGGATATCCATATGAACTCGCTACAGATATCATCATAAACAGGTGGTTAAACATCTCATGCTTAGTCATCACGTCAAGTCATCTGACTTATCTCAAGTGTCATGTTTGTGTCATCCACACACACCAAGGTTTGCGAAAACATCTGGACATAGTTTAAGCTGCAGCAACCAACTGTCCTTGACCATGGACTAGGCTATTCGAATAGTCTTACACTCTGCAGAGGTTGCACACTTTACCCACAAGACTCGGGGAATTTCCATGTCATCCACGACTCGCGGTATATAACATACACGAGGTAAGCACCCGAACAATGCATATCCCTTGAAGATACTAAACAAAGAGTCCACTCGATTGATACCGAACCCTCATGATGTACATCATACTAGCCTCGCTCCAGATCGTACCATCGATGAAGGGACCAACGGTCTGCCCAGTGCCTGTGAAGACACCACATGATCGTCCATATCGGCACGAGCCCGTATCAAGAGTGACCAAGTCACTCCCGCCACAAGTAATGTGGGATCTATGCTAGTACCCATCAAGGTAATCAACAAATCCCCGTCCCATAAGGGGTATCGTGGTTGTACATGTATGGTTGGAACGGACAAATCTTAAATGTAATCCGTTTTTTAAAACACACACTCTCACTTGTTCCGGTACACCACTTCTTTCTCAAGTGGTCACCCAACTCATCATCATCTCCCATGGGCATTAGTGGCGCCCAACGGGGTTTTATAAAAGTCTTTGAAATCATCTTGTAACATCACCATGCATATTCTCGTCCCTCTTTGCATAGGAACTACTTAGCATCCTAACTACTCCCACCCGCATAACCCTCATAAGGAGGTAGGGTCATGCACAATGCAAGTATCAACAAGAAATTATCGAAGGCAGCCCACCAAAGTGGTCACCACATCATCATGACCTATACAATGAATTAAATTGCTATGTGCCATGCAATAAAAGGTTTCATAGTCATGGTCAAAGGGCTGCTTGCCTGGCTTAGCAAAGTCATTGAGGTATTCACACGCTTCTCATCCACTCGGAGCACTTCGTCTCCCTTGGCAACTATTGTCGAAAACAACCCTAATAAGCAACACAACAAGCAGAGAAATAAAAGTGCTCTATAAATAGGAGTTTTTTGTTTGGACACGTCTGGTCATGAGAAAAATAACCAAGGAGGTTTTATTGGATGTGGGCCAATGGGGAGTTTTGAATGGTGGAAATAAGGGAATTGGTGGTCCTAAAAGAAGTCTACTGAAAATATTTTTGTAAAAATTAGTGGATGGATCCAACAAATAGGGAATGACTTTAGAAACATGAGGGAAGTGGTTTCAATGTATTTGGAGTTGAAATGATCTGCCTACGGATTTACAAAGATAGAATATTGGAAAAAGGGAACTATTTATTTGATCCAGCATAATAGGTGAATGATAAAATGTTCAACATGGCTTAAATATATAGGAAATGATATTTTGAGCATCTGGGAATTTTTTATCACTCCATTTGGAGTTGATACGAAGGCTCTAGGATTTTTGCAACGGGGGTTCCTCATAGCTCAGAGTCAAGTATAAATTTTAACTATACAGAAGAGTTGGTAGGAAAAGTATGTAGGGTATATTTTTGGATAGAGCGAGATTTGGAGTTAAAATGAATTTATTCTGGATTTATGAACTCCCTGGAAAAAATGAGCAAAAGGATTTGTACCAAAAAGGCTATCTCACACACAGGGCGCAGAACTAAAGATGGGACGGCCCATCAGCCTGGCCACGCGGGGACCAGCAACGTCGAAGGCACCCCGGGGTAATACGCTTTCCCCCAGCGAAGGCGGCCTTCAGTGGATCCCGTTTCCACTTAACAAGATGGCCCACTCTCTAGAGGCTCGACCATTGACTGAGAAGCGGGCCATGAGGGATCACGTGGCGGCTTCGTCTTCCTCTCTCTTGCGCCCGACCGAGGGGGAGGAGCGGCCCTCGCCGGCGATTTCCGGAGTCATGATCTGTCCCCGGCGAAGCTCTAGTGACGGGCGAGCTCAGGAGGGCGATGCGCGCCTGCCTGGCTAATCCATGGCCGTCGGGGAGCACTGCGGATGACAGGGGCTCGGCGGCAGCGGACACCAACGACCGGTGGCCATGGTGGCGGTCCTCCGTCCACCGAGGAGGGAAAACTGGAGCGCAGTGAGGAATGCGGCAGATCTAGGGGTGTTGATGTAATTCGATGGAGAGGAGGAGTTGGGGGAGCTCGAATCCGAGAGATGGCCATGGCGGGCATGGCGGCCATGGGAGGAGGAGAAGGCCACGACAGGGCAAGTGAGGAGGCCTAGGAGGTTAGAGAGAGGGAGAGAGAGTGCTAGGTATCCAGTAGGGGCTCTAGAGCGAGGTATAAGCAGGAGGGCGATGAAGGGGAAACTTAGGTGGCCTCGGATGCTCTCAGGCGTGGCGAGCACGTGCGTCAAAGCTTCCTTGTATGCATCCTGGCATCGCGGAGGGGTGTGGGTTGGCCAAGGGAATATGTCCGGCGTGCGGGGACATGCTGCTAAGGTTAGACGTGGGCTACATGACAATTTTTGACGGCAGAGCGCCATTTCTGCATGCCAATAGCTTGGTTACCACACAACCTCTTGCCATAGAATGCTTTTGGTCCGCCAAACATGTCTAGCGTATGAGGCATGCATGCAGGAGAGCACTGGTGAAGTATCAAGGTAAAAGGAGTTGGGGGAGGCCAATTTCTTCTGTAGTAAGTTTGCAGCAGCAAACTTGGGAGCTATATAAGGGGCTTCTAATGGAGAGCATTAGGGAAAACACCTTGTCTAGTGTTCATGGGAATGAAGGTACTACATAACCAGTAATTCTTAGCTTCGGGAAACAAGTTTGCAGGGTACTTGTAGTTCAAGGCTACAATTACTACCATAGACTAAGTTCGGATGGTTTGATCATATTTTCCACATGAGCATGCCATCTTTGGGTGTGATAAGGTGCATTAGTATGCAAATGAGGTTATATAAAAGTTTGGGGAGAATTGCTTGAACAAAATAGTGGGAGAGAGGAGAGAGAGGGGCTACCATTGTAAAAAGAGGGAAAGAATAAGGGTGTTACCCCCAAATGATTTAGTAGAGGCCAAAGCAAGGTTACTAGGGGTAGAAGGGGGGTAGCTCATGCTGTGGTAAAAAGTTAGAGACAAGGAGAATCTTTTTGGGCCCACTTTGGTTGTCCACAAGCTTATGGCTGAAATTTTTTGTGCTGTAATTGGCATAGGTAGAGGAATCCTATGGCCTTGATATTTACCAAGGTTCAATTAGAAGTCTATTTGGTACTTATCCAAGGTTTGAGTCCATATTAAGAGAGTTTGCAATGTAAACTTGTTAAACCCGATGATTCAACAGAATCAGGTTTCTGTAGATCCAGTTAGGTTAAACTAACCTACTTGATGCACAAATTTGTGTAACATCATTATTTAGGGATTATAAATTCCCACAAGGTTATGGGTAAGTAGGAGAATCTCCACAATGTAAAGTTGTTCAAATCTGGCTCTAGGCAGGAATGGTTTTGGAATCTTTTAGTGAATCAAATAAAGGGGGGTAGACATGATACTTTGAAGATCATCACATATGGCACGAGTGACTTGCTAGAATTTTCCTGGATTTATTTGAGAATATTTCTTATAGAAATATTTCAAATGCTTGAAATAGGTAGAAATGGTTTTGAAGGGTTTTGTCTAATATTTTAAACATTACCATGTGTTGAAACTCTTATGTATGGACAATATATGTCCACTGAGTTTTCCTAAATTTTCTCAAATATTTTCAAAGCATTTAAATAATTTTTCCCTATAAAAGACCATCTCCAGCCATAAGAAAAAGTCTTTAAATAAAATAGTAAAATAATCTTTAAAAATAATATTTGGTGGTTTTGGGAAGTCTTATATATAGTGGGTTTCGAATAAAGCATTTGGGGGAAAAGGATCCACCCAATTTGGGGACTTGCAGTGCCAACCTCAAATCAAGTGGTTTTGAAAATCTAATTTAAATAATTGCTTTTTGGCCAAGACAATATTTTTTTAAACTAGTTTTAAGTCCTATTCACATGGCATGATCATTGGACAAGAGTTGGGATCAAGGAAAAGAGTTCTTGATGGTAGGAGGATGTTTTATGAATTATAGAGCACGAGCAAGCAAATGAACAAGCAAGCAAATAACTCACAAGTCAAGCACTCATATGCACTCAAAAAGTATTAATTGGCCCTAATTTTTGAGTCATGTTAACTTAGTCATGAGGAAAATCACAGGGTGTGATAGACCTTACCCCTTACAAGAATCTCGTCCCCAAGATTCCTAGGCTAGGCACATGAAAGATGCGGAAATTCAAATGTGAGGTGGTCTCCACGTTCTATTTTGCTTCTGCTCCGGCATGGTTGTCCTTCTGGATCTTGAAGTTCCTGATGATATGTCTTTTAGTGCACCGTTGACTTAGTCCAAGGGTGAACATGGTTCTTGTAAAATACTAGGCTCTCCTAGTGGTCAACGGTTTGGTGAATGAGATTTTGGCAAGGCTTGGCTTGCGTGTGTATCCTAAAGTCAGAAAACCTGGGAAAGGAGGGTGTCTACGTGCTGGTCCTAGGGTTGTTAGTGACATCTAGATGTCTCACGTTAGAATAGAAGGGTCGAGTCTTGGTGTAGCTTCTTATTGACAGGGAACTCCTATCTTCCCTAAAGTGGGAGGTCTTCAATCGTAGGTGGTCTCCATCCTCGAGAGTGCCGAGGTTCGTCATCCTGGGCTTCTCATCGAGATCTTCTGCGTGAGTAAGTTGCCCAGTTAGATTCTTCATTCTTCTTTGGTCGTTTGTCTTCATTGTCATGGCGGCACGTTTCTGGAGGGTCTTTGAGTGTTTGGTCTACTCGTCACTCTATGGAAAGATCTATGCTGAGTCCCGTCCCTAAGACTGAGCTTAGAGACTTGGTGTAAAAATGGGTTCTACCATCTAGGAAGGTTTCAGTAGGGTTCTAGATAAGCTGAATATTCTAAGTATAGATCAACCATCTAATCCCCAAGGTCTGAGGCTTGGCAAGTGGGATGAACTACCTCTGACGGTGTGTTCACCATGATCTAGTCAGGACTTACACCCTTGTTTGGACCCAAAAGGGCCTAGCAATGATCTCATGACAGTCGTTCCACTTCATTCGAGACATCCTAAGGGAGTAGGGACGTCATGCTCAACGTACACCGTCAAGGTGGGGGGAGTGAGAGATGTTGTCCACTACTTGATTCCTTCCTAGTCAGGAACTGGTATGTGACTGGTAAGACAAGGGGATCTATCATCCTGTAAAAGTGGAAGGGATCCATCGTACCCTCAACATTGGTGCTTCTTGATATAGTTTGGCTAATGTAGTCGGCAGAGGAGTGGTGGTTCACTTCTTTTGCTTATTCTTCATCGTTGTCGTGGCTTCGCAATCGCAATGGTTCTTCATCTTTCTTGGGAAAGAAAGTCTTCTTCTGTAGGGAGGGTGCTTCGTGGAGTCCAACTCCTTCAAGGTGAGACCTTATACTCGAGAGGCATGATAATGGGTGTTCCCGGGGCTTGTCCGAACAGGACTAAGGTGATCCTTCCTCTCATTGGGGAAATAAGTATGTCATCCATAATGATAACAACATATTCCTCCAAATACCACATAAACACATTGCTCATGGGATGTGTGAGAGAGGCGGTCATTTTTTTCGGGTGGTCATGTGTCCATGGATTTTTGGTCCAACCTAATAGAGATATTGCGGCCATCTTCCATATGAATATGTCTGGTGGAGGTCGGGGTGGAGTATAGGCCATAGTCAAATGACTTAAAACCAAGACCTATGGTCATAACCTGATCGTATTGTGGCTCAGTAACACTTAGAGGATTAAAGGAGCTTAGGATGTGAGTGAATGTGTATCATCTTATCCTCGAGCACAGTTCTTAGATGCCAATAGTACTGCCTATTACTCCAAATGAAATCACCCTATATCATCGAAGGTATCATCTCATATAAGTCAACTCACATATTACACATGCTACCCATCTATATCCCTATGTCAAAATCCTCGGGATCACAAGCCGCTAAGCTTGATCATGAGACTACAAATCCAAGTATTCAACAAATATTTCCAAGGTCTAAGGTGTAGCATCTATATGCTAAGGAAACATGTAATATACAAATCCAAGATCTTGTTTCCTTCCTACGAATCCAACTTAATCAATCCATGAATATCATCCACCATTACATGATCCATTGCTGCTACAAATCTAACATTGATTGTGGCCACCATAATCTCCTCGAGTTCATATAATCCACATATCATTGCAAGGACTATTATCATGAACTTCCAATCTCATGGCCAACCACACTCCAAGGTCGAGCTTATATAGATTGCTAAATTATCCCTAACGTCATCCAATTCCTTATACTATCATCCATCAAGAAACTTGGTATCATTATCAAGATCATTGGAATAAATCCAAATTACTTCAAACCATGAGGTTTAATTGACCTCGAGCACCTATTAGAATCACCTATTTAAGTCCAAGGTTCACATCTAGGAAAAATTCCCTACTAGTTACTCCAGTCATTATCATATCGCCATCAATCCAGTGTCAACATTACTTGCCAAAGTCAAGTCATTAATCCACCAAGAGTTTCAACTTGTGATCATATTTATCCTACTAATCTAATTTGCTCAAGGGACAAGTAAGTTATGCTACTCTATCAATCTTGATCGACCAAGTTTGTCTACCAACATTAAGCCTCGTAATCCACCAAAGGGTCTCAATTGCTTCCTCAAGACATCTATTATGGCTAAATAAAATCATTATCCACCAATCGTATACCCTTAGAACGATCCTTCCTATGGCATCAAGGTTCTAGTGCTAGCGTAAGAATGAAGGATGTTTGTTCACTACGATCACTAGCTCCATAATGAACCCAGTGCAAGGCAGGGGTTATTGATGCTCAACAGGTGATTTGGAAATTCCGTGTATTAAACACGTGATCAGAGGTTTGAGCTGGGGTAGCTTGGGAGGTCTAGGTTGGGCTAGGGAGGGGTTTCCAATCTTGAGGGAAAAGCATAACTCTACGGGGTTGCATCTGGTTGAGTACGTTGTAGTCATAGTCTTCAACGCTAGCTGTCCGTCGAGGTGGATCCTTGGTGCATCTTATCTTGTCAGTCTTCAGTTGACGATAGGGGCAAGAGGGTAAGTAGCATAGAGGAGAGTGCCTAAGGGGGGTGGTATAGTGCAAGTGCAATCAAACAAGTGCCAAAAAGGCAAAATACACTTATTAAGATAAGATGGGTGCTTAGTCGCATACTTGTTGCCTGGGGCAAAAGTACGACTTACACCAAAGCTCAAACAAGCAAAAACAAGTAACACACAATAACGGTTCTGTCAGAACCATCATACCGAGTCGACTTTGCATAGGGGGAAATGACCTATCATACCCTAGGGGTTCTCGGAGTCAGTAGTCGTGCTTGCTTCTTGTCTTGGACAGGAGTCCGCTCGGTCTTCTAGGTCTTCTTCATGTGTCTCTATGTCTCTGGTTGTTATTTGTCGAAATGATCCTGATTGCACGTGAAGAGTCCTTGACGACTTCGAGTCTGGTGAGTTGACGGCGAAGGTGGTTCTTCACAGCTGTTGTAGATAAGCTCTTCTGGTGTCTTCGTAATCGTGACAATGCCTCCTTGTCTTCTGAGATGTCAAGGGTTCCAGGGAGGAATCCTTTATGCAATGACATTGACAAGGCATGGTAGAGTTCTATCCTATCGGTCTCCTTGACGATATCATCGGCACCAAGAGCGGGGGACTATGAGAACCATTTTCCTGCTCACTATAGTGAGGCAGACCAAATGGCAAGGTTCTCATCCACCGGTGGTTGTCGACACAACAACGAAAAGGACAGGGATGCATATCATGACATTGCATGTCTTGTGCCATAGTCATTGAAGGCTAAGGTGGCATCATCCTTGGGCAGTGTCGAGGGTGTCACCATCTTCTGAGTCTTGATATCCTCATCCTTCAAGAAGGTATTTTCTGTTGGTAGCTCCTTGTCTAGTGTCGCCAACTTGGGTCCAAGATATGTCGGCAATCGTCTAGCAAGGTGACTTCCTTCCAGGTTACCCACGAGGGTTACAAGGAATCCCATGGTCAGGGGCACAAGGGTAGTAGCGACCATTTGCAAAGTTTTTGAAAAACACACGAGGAGAGCGAGGAGAAAAGTTGTGGAAGTGCTATGGCAAAAACCTTTGCTTCCCTTGGAATTTTAGGTGAGGCGAGAAATATAGAGGTGTTGTAGGTGATTTTGAAGGGTCTAGAAAAATGGTTTTGTCCTAACTAACGTCCATGCGAACTAGGCTTCCTACAGTCTGGATGGCTCTGGTACCAGCTGTGTGTGGACCCTGACTCATAAGTCGTGATCTCCGAATGTACGTGCATAGTGATCATAGAGATCAATGCTCACTGAACACAGAAACTGAATAACATGAGTCTTACATCATTTACATACCGTTTGTGCTCAAATATGGCCTTTACGGCCAAGTCTTCATATACTTGGAGCATAAATCTTCAACTATAGCGTGAACCCAAGCCATCTGCCTGAACTCTACACGCATTCTGACTGGGAAGAGTCCTAGATCGCATGTACGTCACCATGGTATTCTTCATCATAACCGGATCTTTCCTGCCTAGCCAATAAAATAACCAGTGGCAAGCCAATGAGTACTTTCAATGTACTCGCAAGCAACCCATATTTGCAACAAGGAAATAACAATGCATGATATAGCACTAATTAGGTATTTTGAAGAAAGCTAAGAATGCAATGAAATTATCAAGTAACGAGGTAAGCATGCATCAATAGTTGGCAGATATCCATATGAACAAGTTACAGATATCTTCATAAATAGGGGGCTGAACATCTCATGCTCAGTCATCACGCCAAGGCATCTAACTTATCTCAAGTGTCATCTCTGTGTCATCCACACACACCAAGTTTTGCGAAAACATCTGGACATAGTTTAAGCAGCACCACCCAACTGTCCTTGACTATGGGCATGGCTATTCGAATAGTTTTACCCTCTATAGAGGTTGCACACTTTACCTAGAAGACCCGGGGAACTTCCGTGTCATCCATGACTCGCGGCATATAATATACCCGAGGTAAGCACCCGAACAATGCCTTTCCCCTGACTGTACTAAACAAAGAGTCCACTCGATTGGTACCCAGCCCTCATGATGTACATCATACGAGTCTCGCTCCAGATCATACCATCAATGAAGGGACCAAAGGTGTGCCCTATGCCTGTGAAGACAGCGCATGATCGTCCATATCAGCACGATCCGGTATCAAGAGTGACCATGTGACTCCCGCCACTAGTAATGCGGGATCTATGATAATACCCATCAAGGTAATCAACAAAGCCCCGTCCCATAACGGGTTTCGTGGTTATGCATGTAAGGTTGGGACAGTCCACAAATCTTAAATCTAATCCATTTTCTAAAACACACACACTCACTTGTTCCGGTACACCACTTCTTTCTCAAGTGGTTACCCAACTCATCATCATCTCCCTCCGGCATTAGTGGCACCCGACGAGGTTTTCGAAAAGTCTTTCAAATCATTTTCTTCCATCACCATGCATATTCCCATCCCACTTTGCATAGATACTACTTAGCATCCTAACTACTCCCACCCGCATAACCCTCATAATGAGGTAGGGTCATGCACGATGCAAGTATCAACAAGAAAGTATAGGAGGCATCCCACGAAAGTGGTCACCACATCATCACAATCAATACAACCAATTAAAGTGCTATATTCCATGCAATAAAAGGTTTCATAGTCATGGTCAAAGGGATGCTTGCGTGGCTTAGCAAAGTCTTCAAGGTCTTCACACGCTTCTCGTCCACTCCGAGCACTTCGTCTACCTCGTCAACTATTGTCAGAAATAACCACAATAAGCAACACAACAAGCAGAGAAATAAAACTGCTCTATAAATAGGAGTTCTATTTTTCTTGGACAGCTCTGGTCATGAGAAAAATAACCAACGAGGTTTTATTGGATGTGGGCCAAGGGGGGGGGTTGAATGGTGGAAATAGGGCAAGCAGAGAAATAAAAGTGCTCTATAAATAGGAGTTTTATTTTTCTTGGACAGCTCTGGTCATGAGAAAAATAACCAACGAGGTTTTATTGGATGTGGGCAAAGCGGGGGGTGAATGGTGGAAATAGGGGAATTGGTGGTCCTACAAGAAGTCTACAGAAAATATTTTTGTAAAAAGTGGTGGATGTATCCAACAAATAGGGCATGATTTTAGAAACATGAGGGAAGCAGTTTCAATATATTTGGAGTTAAATTGATTTGCCTATGAATTTACTAAGATGGAATATTTGAAAAAGGGAGCTATTTATTTGATCCAGCAGAATATGTGAATGATAAAATGTTCAGCATGGATTAAATAAATAGGAAATGATATTTTGAGAATCTTGGAATTTTTTATCACTCCATGTGGAGTTGATACAAAGGGTCAAGGATTTTTGCAATGGGGGTTCCACATAGTTCAAATTCAAGTTTAAATTTGAACTATACAGAAGAGTTAATAGGAAAAATATGTAGGGTATATTTTTGGATAAAGAAAGATTTTTGGAACCTCTAGGATTTTGAATCCAGATATGGAGTTAAAATGAATTTATTATGGATTTATGAACTCCCTGGAAACAATGAGAAAAAGTATTTATACCAAAAAGGCTATCTAACGCGCAGGGCAAAGAACAGAAGATAGGCCGGCCCATCAGCCTGGCAGCGCGGGGATCTTGCAAAGTCGAAGGCGCCCCAGGGAATATGCCTTCCCTAGGAGAAGGTGAACGTCAGTGGATCCCGTTTCCACTTAACAGGGCGGCCCAGCTGCCCGAGGCTCGCCCACTACCCGACAAGCGGGCCATGAGGAATGACGCAGCTTCGTCTTCCTCCCGCTCGCGCCGGACTAAGGGGAGGAGCGGCTCCCGCCAGCGATTTCCGGAGCCACGGTCCGTCCCTAGCGAATCTCTGGTGATGGGCGAACTCAGGAGGGTGAGGTGCACCTGCTTGGTTAGTCCATGGCCGCCGCGGAGCATTAGGGAGGGCAGGGGCTCGGCGGCAACGGGCACTAGCAACTGGTGGCCATGGTGGCGGTACTCCATCCACTGAGGAAGGGAAAATGGAGTGTGGGGAGGAATACGGTAGATCTGGGGGGGGGCTGATGTGAGTCAAAGGAAAGGAGGGGCTAGGGGAGCTCGAATCCGAGCAGTGGTCGTGGAGGGCATGGCGGCCATGGGACGAGGAGAAGGACACAATAGGGAAAGTGGGGAGGCCCGGGAGGTTAGAGAGAGGGAGAGAGAGTGCTAGGGCTCTAGTAGGGGCTCGGCACATGGTATAGGCAGGAGGGCAACGAAGGGGAAACTCGGGTGGACTTAGATGCTCTCGGGCGTGGCGAGCACGTGCATCGGAGCTTCCTTGGATGCATCCCGACGTAGGGGAGGGGCATGGGGAGGCCGAGGGAATATGCCTGGCACGCGGGGACATGCTACTAAGGCCATATGCGGGTTACAGGACAATGTTTGACTGCAGAGTGCCATTTTTGCATGCCAACAGCTTGTTTACCATGCCAACTCTTGTACAGAGTATTCTTTTGGTTTGCCAAACATGTCTAGCATATGAGGCACGCATGCAGGAGAGCACTAGTGAGGTATCAAGGTAAAAGGAGGTGGGGGAGGCTAGTTTCTACTGCAGGTAAGTTTGTAGCAGCAAACGTGGGAGTTATATCAGGGGCTTCTAATGGAGAGCATTAGGGAAAATACCTTGTCTATTGTTCATGGGAATGGAGGTACTGCATGAACACCAATTCTTAGCTTAGGGAGACAAGTTTGTAGGGTACTTGTAGTTCAAAGCTACAATTACTGCTATAACCTAAGTTCAGATGGTTTGATCATATTTTCCACATGAGTATGCCATCTTTGGGTGTGATAAGGTGCATAAGTATGCAAATGAGGTTGTAGAAAAGTTTGGGGAGAATTGTTTGAACAAAATAGTGGGACAGAGGAGAGAGCAGGGCAGACATGGTGAAAATAGGGAAAGAATAAGGGAGTTACCCCCCCCCCCCAATGATTGAGCAAAGGACATGGCAAGGTTACTAGGGGTAGAAGGGGGATAGCTCATGTTGTGGTACAAAGTGAGGGACAAGGAGAATCTTTTTGGGCCCACTTTTCTTGTCCACAAGCTTATGGCTGAAAGTGTTTGTGCTAGGTAGAGGAATCCTATGGCCTTGATATTTACCAGGGTTCAGTTAGAACTCTATTTGGTACTGATCACAAGTTTTGAGTCCAAATTAAGAGAGTTTGCAATGTAAACTTGGTAAACCCTATGATTCAACAGAATCTTGTTTCTGTAGATCCAGTTAGGTTAAATGAATCTGATTGATGCACAACTTAGTGTAACATCATTATTTAGGTATTAGAACATTCGCAGAAGGTTATTGGTAAATAGGAGAAACTAATCTACTTGATGCACAACTTGGTGTAACATCATTATTTAGGGATTTCTGTTGCTAGTTATGTTTGCGATTTCGCCTTTCATTGCCCTCCCTATGTAAGAGTTGACCTTCATGGTCTTTATTTATGTAAGACGCTTAATATGGATGTAAGACTATTATTATTCAGCTTATGTGTGTTCAGTGAGCACTAATCTCTGGATTCACTTTACACGTGCATTCGGTCATCATGACTTATGAGTCGGGATCCCCATAATAACTATCTCCATCTCTCTTTAAATTTCGTTTGTTGCATGTGGTTTTTTTACTTTCCCTAGCGCTCTAAATAAATTGTTGCAAGAATCTCAAATATTTTTTTGGTTTTTTTAAATAGAGCTTAGCCATGTGTGTCCTCCCTGCCTTTTGTCAAAAAAATATATGCTTGTTTTTATAAATAAGTAGGTGTTCTATTTATCTTCGCAAAAAATACCAAACAATATTCTTTTAAAATAGTGCGTGTTCTTGAGAGTTCAAAACTATTTTATTTTCTCTTAGATTCTCTTTCAAACTCCCTGGCATTTTATTTGGTTGTTTGTTGTTGTTGTTCTTGTGTTAGTAAGTAAACTCCTTCTATTTCAGGGTGAGAGAGAGTTCGCGGCACAGTTGGGCCTTTGCCTTCCCCCTAGCCCAGCTAGTAGCGAAGCACAACCCATCTAGCCCTCCCACATTTGCGTCGTCCCTAACCTCTGGACGACGCGCATTCACGTGAGTCACGTTGGCACCCGGGGTGATTTGACGCCTGGAGGAGCTATGGGCATCCTTTATAACGCATCCCGGAGCGAGCCCTAGACCTGCCTCCGCCATTCCCTCCATCTCTCCACCTCGCTGCCGCCAGTTGAGCTAGCCATGCTCATGCCATCACCCTGTCCACCTCGCTTCGCCCGAGCGTGAGCTCGAGACCGGGGTAGAACATCCACCTCTTCTCCAAGCTTCACGATGGCATGGAATGATTCCCTGGAGTGCGTGTCATCTTCTACCTCAATGCGCACAACGCCAGCAAGCCAGAGCTCCCTCACCGTCACCACCTTCTTCCTGTAGAACCAGATCCCATGTGCACCAGAGTTTCTTGCCCCACCATCTTCTTTGCGAGGGCGTCCCTTCAACCTCTTCTTGTCCTAGGTAGGTAAGGTACTCTCTTTCTTCATTTGAATCCTTCCCCCTCATCCTTTCTTGTTGTGTAGACCTCGGTAGGACAATGCCATCGATGTGAACTCCACGCTCCGGGAACCAACTCGGAGTTTTTGATTCAGAGAACAATCGCTCGCTTCGCTGCGCCTTTCTCTTGCTGCTCGCCACTGTGGGATCACTAGAAGAGTATGTCTAGAGGTCATGAATAGACTACTAGCAGGAATTTAAAATTTACAAAAGGTGCAAACTTAAGTGTTGGCAGATTTTACCATATATAGCAAGTCCAGCACACCCTACACATGCAAGTCATCAAGTATAGCAGCACAATGTAAAGACATTACACATGAAAGTAAGGAGTAGAGATAGGAAGATCAAATGCATGAGGGACACGAAGATTTTTCCCATGGTTCCGATAGGTGGTGCTATCGTACGTCCACTTTTATGGAGTCTTCAACCCACGGAGGGTGATTGTCATGAGATTCCACGGAGGGCTCCACCCATACGGATCACCCTTGACTATTCCATAACGGCTTCCGTCCACGAAGGACTAGCCTCAACCGGGGTAGATCTTCACGAAGTAGGCGATCTCCTTGCCCTTACAAACTTCTTGGTTCACTCGACAACACGAAGTAGGAGGCTCCCAAGTGACACTTATCCAATCTAGGAGGCACCACTCTCCAAAAGGTAATAGGCTCGATAATGTCGATGGACTCCTTGCTCTTATTCTTTTAGATGGTAGACTCCTCAACACACAATCACACTCTCATAGATTTGGCTTTGGTGGAAGATATTGATTGGGTGGAAAGCAATTTGAGGAGGCTACACATCAATATGCATATGGTTGGAATGTAATGGCATGATCTCAACACATGAGTAGGTGGCTCTTCCTCAGAAAATAAGTTGGTATGAGTGGGGATCTGTTCTGAGTGCTTCCCTTGCGAGTGAGTGGTGGTGGAGGGTTATATATTGGCAACTCCAAAAATCCAACCATTACACCTTAAGTGACCAACTCGGTGACACCGATGTTTGAATCTTGGTGGTACCGAGTTGCTCCAAAGGTAGCAACTTTTGAATCTCGGTGAGACCAATACATAAATCTCGGTTCCACCAATTAGGTGACCAACGGTCAGATTGCCGAAGTAGGTGACACCGATTCAACAAACTCGGTCGGACCGATTTTGTGAAATTGGGTAATAGGAATTTGGTAACCCAAACTCGATGGCACTAAAACGGAATCGGTTGCACCGAAAGGTTAGGGTTTGGCTTGAGTCTATCTGAGTCTGGGAATTGGTGGCACCGAGTGGAAAGTGTTGGTTGCATCGATTTTGAGTGTTTGACTTTGGACATACTTTTAGTGGAAGAGCTTGTGGGTGCTTTGGTGACTATCACTTGTCCATGTATGACCATATTGTTCACCAACAGTACATGACCCCCTTTTAATAGTATTGGATTTCCTATGGACTCAAATTGATTTGTCACAAGATAAAGGTAATCCATCTCATTGTCCTCTTCCTTCAAGATTTGCCAATCCTATCTCTTGTCCATCCTCTTCACCGGGATACTCTCCACACTCCTTTTGCCAACCCATCTCTCTCTATGGACTTTATCTCAAATACACTAGATGAAAGTATTAATCCAAGAGACAATGTATGTTGTCATGAATTATCAAAACCACCAAGGGAGCATATTGTTCTTTCAATCTCCCCCTTTTTGGTAACTGATGACAACATAAAATCAATGCTTCAAATAAACATATGCATGTATAAATGAAGACTTTGAGAGACAGATGACTTAGACTTGCTCTCCCTAAATGTGTGCAATCCCTTTTAGAGGATAGTTGCTTTGGAATGCATGGACACACATATAGTAGAAGGGATAGAATGAGTCATGTGTATCTTGGCCATATCCATCAAATGTATATGAATGAGGTGTATCTTCGTTCAAGATTTCACTCTTGCAAACAATATGTCCAAGAAGCAAGAGATCATCTTGATCAAAGATATGATGCATATACTTACCTTCAGTTCTTGAGCATTCTAGTAATAGAGATACACTTGAGAAAACAATGTTAGGAAACACAAGAGTATTCTACCAATCATAAGCAATAGAACTCAAAAGTACCAAGATATGGAGAACATATAGAAGATAGTATTCCTTAGGATTGATATGTCTCCAAGAACATTTAGAACTTTCTCCCCTAGATATGAAATGGCATGTCATCCTCTCCCCATGAATCTTAGCATGTAGATATTGGGATTGAATAGGGTGAGAAAAGTCTAACATGAGTAGTCAAATCAAATGAACATATTTTTCCAAACATATTTCCCCCCCTACTTTGGTATTCTCCCCTTGTCTATATAAGTATAAACTTTGACATTTTCCACTCCCCCTTTGCATAAGCATGTATCTCGCCCTTTAGCTTCGAAGCTTTGGTATTTCTCCCCCTTTGGCATTAATTGCCAAAAAGGTCAGATATAGGATCAGATACAGGGATCATTGATTAATAAGGGATCCCTATTAACAAGGGTCATAGAATGTAGGATTCACTGAATACGAAAGTTATGGACAACATGAGAAGAAATGAGGGAAACATTGAAAATTATTTCTCTCCATTTGGATAAACTAAGAATTTGTAGAACTTCTCCTCATTTGAGTTAGGGATCCTTGAACTTCTCCCCTTTTTGGAATAAAGGGATCCTCGAAGAATTGAAAATATCACTGTAGTATCACAACATACACTAAAAAGGAATATAAAATAGGTGGCTCCAAGACAAACTAGTCGGTGGTACCGATATGGTGGTATGAAGCTCATCTGGCGAATCGGTTTAGCCGAGTCATTTGTATCGGAGGCTCCGAGGCATAAAACAGAAACTTGGCAATGTTTAAGAAAGCTTGCAAATTTATTTGAAAGATTGTATCAAAGTGTAAAAAATATGTAAGGATATGCAAAGAATTTACAAAAGGATATCAGCTAGAGAAGATATGAATGGTTCCAAGGAATCTTGCAAAATAGAGAATGAACCCAACAAGATTTTTAACTAGATGATAGGCGGTGACTAGGTCACCTATATTAGAATATATTGACTTAGGAGCCAAGCAACAATACTTGATCATTGTTCATACTCATCGTTAAACTAAAAATGGGGTTACCTATTTTCGATTAAGCATTAAATGTCTTCATATCTCCGGAGTTGCTTTATTTCATGACTTGGAGTAAAGCTATATAAGGGATATGAGTACATAACTTTGAGTGATGTTGATGAAATAGCTTGTAGGTTAACTTGATGAGGATTCTCGAAATTGATAAAGTTCATCTTAAGTTGAGAGCAATCCTTGTTGTTTTCGTTCACTTTTCACCTACATAGGTTAGTCACACAAGGAGGAACATGATAAATCCAAATGGCTAGATATCAATTGTGAGTTGATACTAATTGAAAAATAAAAGTCAATGAGATGTTTTTTTGTCTTCTTACTTTCATCATCAAAGAGAGGGGTGAATACTTGGTCATGATAAGATTGCTTAACATATGAGTTCATGGAAATCTTGTCGAGTCTTGTTCTTCCAAGTTCCTACAAAAGGGTTTGATGCAAGACAAGGGAACATAGAATTCCAAGATATGTGATATTCAAGATAATAATAGCATGGAATAGACCATAAATCTTATCCCCTTGCATGCATCTGAGTGAGCTTAGCTCAAGTTCGAGGCATCAATGATGTTAAACTCAATCCTCAAATGGCAAAACACTTTTTCATCAAGTGGCTTAGTAAAGATGTTGGCCAATTTCTTGTTAGTACGAACATGCTTAAGATTAATATCTCCTTTGGCAACATGATCACGAATGAAATGATGTCGAACTTGAATATGCTTGGTTCGAGAAGGTTGCACAAGATTATGACCAATCTTAATAGCACTCTCATTTTCACAAAGTAATGGCACATTTTTAACATTGATTCCATAATCTTTAAGTGCTTGTTTTATCCGTAATAATTGTGCACAACATGATCCAGCAGCAATATATTCAGCTTCGACAGTAGATAGAGATACCGAATTTTGTTTCTTGGAGGACCAAGACACAAGAGATCTACCAAGAAATTGACATGTACCGGAGGTGGATTTTCTATCAATCTTGTCACCGGCATAGTCCGAGTCGGAGTACCAACAAGATTAAAAGAAGATCCCTTGGGATACCAAATGCCAAAGTTTGGTGTATGAATCAAGTATCTCACAATGCATTTCGCAGCCTTAAGATGACATTCTTTATGTGCAACTTGATATCGGGCACACATGCACACACTAAGCATAATATCGAGACGAGAAGCACATAGATATAGGAATGAACCAATCATTGATTGATAAACCTTTTCATCAACTGGTTCTCCCTCCTTAGTATGGTCATCGTGGCCGCTAGTGGGCATGGGAGTTTTCATACCTTTGCACTCTTGCATGTTGAACTTCTTGATCAAGTCCTTGGTGTACTTTGTTTGAGAGATGAATGTACCTTCTCTCATTTGCTTGATTTGTAGACCAAGGAAGAATATCAGCTCACACATCATAGACATCTAATACTTCTCTTACATCAACCTTCCAAATTTCTCACTAAATTGTGAGTTAGTAGATTCAAAGATAATATTATCCACATAAATTTGGCACACAAATAATTCACCATTAACTCTCTTTGTGAATAAGGTTGCGTCAATTTTGCCAATTTCAAATCCTTTTTCAATAAGAAACTTCATGAGACATTTGTACCAAGCACAAGGAGCTTGCTTAAGCCATATAAAGCTTTGCGAAGTTTATAAACGTGGTCAGGTTTCTTAGGATTTACAAAAAACAGGTGGTTCCTTAACATAGAACTCTTCTTCAATCTCGCCATTTCAAAATGCGCTTTTAATATCCATTTGATAAAGCATGATATCATGGTGATTGGCATAAGCAAGAAGAATTTGAATGGCTTGTAATCTAGCAACGGGGGCGTAGGTCTCACCGTAGTCCAGACCTTTGACTTGGGTATATCCTTGGGCAACGTGGCGAGGCTTCTTGCATACGACTTGACTGTCTTCATCTTGCTTGTTCCGAAATACCCATTTCATGTCGATGATGTTTTGCTTGTCCTTGGGACTCTACATGAGTGTACACACTTAGTTCCTCTCAAAGTTGTGAAGATCTTCATGCGTAGCGTTCACCCAATCTGCGTCTTCAAGAGCTTGTTCAACCTTCAATGGTTCAATGCTGGAGATTGAAGAATGATGCTCACAAAAGTTAGCCAAGCGGGTTTTAGAGCGAGTGATCCTCCATGTTTGTATATAACTAACGATTTGGTTTAGGGGATGTTTCTTGGTGACTTGTACTCGAACTCGGGGTAGCTTTGGCTTGTTAGTTGGTGAAGCTTCTTCTTCATCATCTCATTCATCTCCTTTGTTGTCGAAGTGGTCATCTCCTTGAGGTGGTGGTGAAGGATGTTGTGGTGGATCTTCATGATGTGCTTGCTCTTCCCCTTCATCTTGTCGTGTACCACTTGTGGATGCTTCCATGTCATTTTGTCGATAGACTTTATCCGAAGTAGGAGCTTCCACTTCGGTTGATCAAGTGCTTTCCTTCACCTCCATGGGACGAATATTGCCGATGGGAAAATCTTGGATAGCTTCCAAAGGATCTTTATCACCTACATCATTTGGCAATTGTTTGACTTGCGAACCATTGGACTCATCAAAACTTCACATCTACCGTCTCCGCAACTTTTCCAATGAAGTCGTTGTAGACATGGTAAGTGTGAGAGTTCGATCCTTAACCAAGTAGGAAGCCTTCATGAGTCTTGGGAGAAAATTTAGAAAGGCGATGCTTATAAAGAATGTAACACTTGGAGCCGAATACCGGAAAGTAGCCAACTTGGGGTTTGTTACTGGTGAGAAGCTTGTATGTCATTTTAATGAGAAGCTTGTGCAAGTACAGTCGGTTAGTGGCATGACATGTTGTGTCCATGACCTCTTCCCAAAAGTGTCTTGGCGTCTTGTATTCGTCAAGCATCGTTCTTGCCATTTCAATGAGGGTTTGGTTCTTTCTCTCAAAAACTCCATTTTGTTGAGGCGTGTACGTAGCCGAGAACTCATGTGAAATAACCTCTTTGTCAAGAAAGGTATCCACATGGATGTTCTTGAACTTCGATCCATTATCGCTTTGAACCTTCTTGATCTCCACTTGGAATTGATTTTGAGCTTTGCGTGCAAAGTTCTTGAAGATCTTTTGTACCTGGGAATTATCATCAAGAAAGAATACCCACGTAAATCCGGGGAAATCATCAACTATAACTATATCATAAGTGTTTCTACCGAGACTCTTGTAAGCATTGGGACCAAAAAGATCCATATAAAGTAACTCGAGTGGTCTTCTAGTGGTCATGACGTTCTTGACCAGATGACTTCCACCTACTTGCTTTCCTGCTTGACAAGTGCTACAAAGCCTATCTTTGTCAAAGAGGACATCTTTTACACCAAGAATGTGATCGCCCATGATAAGCTTATCTAGAATGTACATGCCTACATGTCCTAGCCTTCTATGCCATAGCCAACCATTAAATGATTTTGCAATAAGACAAGTACGAGTTTGGGCCTTTTTAGTGAAATTGACAATGTAAAGATCAACTCTACGAATACCGGTAAAGACAATTTTATAATTATCAAAACGAAATACTTGGCAATCTACCTTGGTAAATAGCACATTGAAACCGAAGTCTACTAGTCCAGATATGGAAAGAAGATTGTATCCAAGGGATTCAACAAGCATCACATTTTGAATAGAGCTATCATGAGGTATGGCCACCTTACCAAGGTCAAGTACCTTACCCTTAGAATTGTCTACAAAGGTCACGTACCTCCAAGGACCTTGATTAGGCGCGATCTCTTGGAACATGTCTTTATCACCAGTCATGTGATACGTGCATCCACTGTCAAGAATCCACTATTTTCCACCGAACATGTAATCCTTGAAGTTTGCCATTAGACTTAGATTCTTCATGATCTTCTCATGCTCGATGTCGAACATTTGTAGTAGCCATGTTCTTCATTGTCACCATTTGGTGGAATCTCCTAATCATAGAAACCAAGAGACTCGTTAGAATCGTAACCATGACAATGTTCAAGTTTATAAATGTGAATGGCTTCTCAATAATAATGTTCTTGATAGTTGTGACATCTCCTTTAGCACGCATAAGATCACGAAGCAAAAATAGGCATTTATCAAAGTTTGGATCATTGGGCTTCGTTTTGTGAAAAACAACAGTTTTATGAAGAATTTCATGAAGATTAGTTAATGTAAGATTTGGATGTCGTTTCTCCAAATCATTCCACAAAGTATAAGCACATGGAAAGTTCTTCAATTGAGAAAGCACAAATCTTGGTAAACCTCTAACAATAAGATTGATAGTTACAAGGTTACCAAGCATGTTAATTTCCTCTTCATGTGTGAGATGCAATTGATCAATGGGGAGAACATAGGGGCTTTCAATATGTTTTCTCGAATGGAGTTTGTCAAAAATATCAATCATGGCATTCTTCCTTCAACTATAGTACTCTCCATCAAGAATGGGCACTCTACAATACAAAATCTCCATACTAGACACATCCATCTTCCTCCACGGTGATGAAACCTAAGCAATGGAGACCAATGCTATGATACCAATTGTGGGATAACTAGAAGAGTATGTCTAGAGGGGGGTGAATAGACTACTAGCAGGAATTTAAAATCTACACAAGGTGCAAAGTTAAGAGTTGGTAGATTTTAGTATATATAGCAAGTCTAGCACACCCTAAACATGCAAGTCATGAAGTATAGTAACAGAATATAAATACATTGCACATGAATGTAAGGATTAGATATAGGAAGATCAAAAGCATGAAGGACACAAATATTTTTCCTGTGGTTCCGATAGGTGGTGGTACCGTACATCCATGTTTATGGATTCTTCAGCCCATAGAGGGTAACGGTCGTGAGAGTCCATGGAGGGCTCCACCCATAATGGTCCACGAAGGAGCAACCTTGACTATTACATAACAACTTCCGTCCACAAAGGACTAGCCTCACTCGGGGTAGATCTTCATAAAGTAGGCGATCTCCTTGCCTTACAAACTTATTGGTTCACTCCACAACATGAAGTAGGAGGATTCCAAGCGACACTTAGCTAATCTTGGAGGCACCACCCTCCAAAATGTAATAGGCTCGATAATGTCGATGAACTCCTTGCTCTTGTGCTTAAAAATGATAGACTCCTCTACACACAATCACTCTCTCACATATTTGGCTTTGGTGGAACAGATTTATTGGGTGGAAAGCAACTTGGGGAGGTTAGAGATCAATAGTCATATGGTTGGAATGGAATGGCATGACCTCAACACATGAGTAGGTGCCTCTCTCTAAAAAATTCAGTAGTATGAGTGGGGATCTGTTCTGAGTGCTTCTCTTGCAAGTGAGAGGTGGTGGAGAGGTATACATAGGCAACTCCAAAATTCCAACGTTACACCTTAAGTGACCAACTCGGTGACACCGATGTGTGAATCTAGGTGGTACCGAGTTGCTCCAAAGGTAGCAACTTATGAATATCGGTGAGACCGATACATAAATCTTGGTTGCACCGATTAGGTGACCAATGGTCAGATTGCCAAACTCGGTGATGACAATTCAACAAACTCGGTCGGACCAATTTTGTGAAACTGGGAAACAGGAACAGGAAGTTAGCAACCCAAACTCGGTGGCACTAAAACAGAATCGGTTGCACCGAAAGGTTAGGTTTGGCTTGAGTCTGACTAAGTCTGGGAATCGGTGGCACCGAGTAGAAAGTGTTGGTTGCACCGATTTTGAGTGTTTGGCTTTAGACAGACTTTTGGTGGAAGAGCTTGTGCGTGTTTTTTGTGAATATCACTTGTGCATGTATGAGCATATTGTTCACCAACAGTACCTTAGCCCCTTTTAATAGTATTGGCTTTCCTATGGACTCAAAGCGATTTCTCACAAGGTAAATGTGGAGTCCTATTCCTTGAAGTTTTGCCAATGCTATCTCTTCTCCTTCTTCATGGGGATACTCTCGACACTCCTTTTTCCAACCCATATCTCTCTATGGACTTTATCTGAAATACACTAGATGAAAGTATTAGTGCAAGAGACAATGTATGTTGTCATGAATTATCAAAACCAACAAGGGAGCATATTGTGCTTTCAGATGCATAGCCGCCCTACTCCCTACAATGCCTGTGTGCGCTAGCCCTGCCATCCCTTCACCTTACCACGCGTTGGCCTGAGCCGAGTTCCTACTCGAGCTCGAGCTCCACCCTGCCCGCTAAGCCGCTGCTCCCTACCCCTTGGAATGTAACCCCCAGCTAATCCAAAACCACCACTGGTAACCCTCATCCACCGCCATCGTTGCCTCACCTGACGGTGATGACAACACACTTCCCGTCTCATGGATGCAGAAAGAACCTATCTTTGTGAGTTCTTAAGGTAGGTAGCCCCTCCTCTAGCAGATAGCCCCGCCTAGCCTAGTGTTCAAGCACGCACGCCTCCATGGGGGAGACCCGAGTTCGAATCCCCCCAAGCCCCTTTTATTTTGTTTTCCCAGAAGTGTTGTGTGTATGACAGTGGGTCTAGGTCCCACATGTCATCTGATAGGGGCCTTGGGGTCTATGCCAAGTGGCCCCATGTGTTTTTATTATTTTATTTTTTGTTTCATTCTGTGTTTCTGTTTGTTACCTTTTAGGGAAGTTCTCCAGTTTAGCACAGTTCCATTTCTATCAATGCCATTTAGAGATATGCCAAGAATCGCATATACTAAGATATAGTAAGCTCAAGTACATTTTAATTGTGATTTGTATGAGTTTTCTCTATAGAAACATATCCTTATGATATTTGAATTTTGGTTAGAAAAATCAAGTGAGTCCTCTTGTGGCATTAGTTTAGACATTTGGAAATGTTTGTAAAAATGTTATTTTATGATAACATCTCATTTTGTCATTTTTGCATGATTTAGTTCTTGCCCTATTTGCTAAACTTGTCAACACGAAAATTGCTCTTTGACACGTGCACGAGCCCCTGGTAGTTTTGTATGCCATGATAAACCATGTTTAGGGGTGGAATTCTTTTTGTCAACATGCTACCAAAAGTGTTGAACCAGTTATTTTCTTGCCATGTTGTGTTAATGATTCCCATGAATCTGTAGCTCCATTGGGGTGGGCACAATGTTATGTATTGGTGAGCATGTTGTCTTTTGTTTGTTTTTGCCAAGTGCTTGCAAGTTGAGCTATTGCATCTTGACTAAATTTGTTGTTAGACATGTCATTCTATTAAAAGTGCCCTGCTTGCCACTGGTTGATTTTTTTTCTAAGTTTGAGGATCTTCTGTTCTTAGTATGCCATGTTGTGGGGATGATAGCCATTGATGTGTGCATATTTGATGTTGTCATAATGTAGTTAATAGAAGTACATGTTGCTCTATAACCCTATCAATTTTCATGCCATGAAAATCCCTGTAGCATATGTATTTGTTGTTGTCAAGTCGTCATCCTATTAACTCAGATTTGTAAACTGGAATTTCACTAAATCCTTAAAAACTGATTCAACATGCCATCTTGTGGGCTCAACTGCCATTGATCATTGCTTCCTTTCATATTTTTGTAGTTAAATAAATTGGTAAGAATCTTGTATACTTCATGTCCATGCCTTTGTGTTGCTTTGTAGCTTGTTGTAGCTCTTTTGTTTGTGTTGCAATATGTCATGTTGTTGTTTGTGGGCCGATTGTGTGTATGATTGTTCTGTGACTTGTGATATCTATGACCAATGATTTTGCATAATATTTAGGTCTATTCTTGCCAGATTTTCATTTAAAATCTAGTGGCAGCCTTGGAATACCAAGGAATAGTCCATGGCCTTCCTCATCTTTGTTTTTTGTCTTTGTTACCATTCGTACCTTGTCGTGAGTGTACCGTGAGTTCCGTTACTCTGTTTGAACATTCTAAATATGAATTTGCATCGTTTTTAAGATGAGCATTCATATTTTTCATGTTCATGTATGTTCAAATAACTAACCTTGAGGTTCTGTTCAGAATACGAAAGAACTTAATAATTGCATGAGAAGATGACTAACATAGGGTTGCTATGATATTTGCATCAACTTGGTCATGCATCATCCTTGGTTGCGCATTGAACTTCGTTTGTATGTTTATTTGGTGTTGTTTCTCTTTGGGTAAACCCGAGTGTCGAGTCTGAGTATGACGATCCCAAAGATAAAGCCTACGAGGACCCATTTCTTTATACCTTTGAAGACCCAACAGGCAAGATGATCGTACCCAAAACCTGACACTATTTTTGCTATGCTAGATGTCTCGCTTCTACCGTTATGTTTCGTTACCTACCATTTAAATGTCAAGCCTCCCATATTGCCATCAAAGCCTCTAACCCCGCCCCCCACTACCTAGCAAAACATTGTTTGTCTAAGTTACCGCCGTTCAGCACCTCTTATAGCGTTCTTAGTTGCAGGTGCAGGTTGTTTCCGTGTGCTAACATCAATATCTGGAGATATCACAATATTTATTGCTATTTAATTTATTGCACCTATATACTTGGTAAAAGGTGAAGACTTGGCCTTTTGCCCAGTATTGTGTTCCACTATTGCTGCCCAAGTTACTTGTTACTGGTGTTATGTTCCATATTTTGCACTCCTAACATGCTCAGGGTTGTTATGGGGACCACCTTGACTATTCGTTTAGGGATAAAGCTTGTCTGGCAAAACCCAACTTTGGTACTACATTTGCTTGAAAACCTAATAAAATTCATAGGGTTTTTGCAATGATTTCAGTACTAGAGAAATGTCAAGATGCGCTACTATCCCCATCGAGGTACTCGAGCCCTAATTGGGCTAGTACCGCATCTTGGTCATTACACGCGGCGGGCATCAACCATTGGGTCAGCGCAGGCGAAGCTGGAAAGCAACAATGCAACCCTACTTGGAACGCCAAATGTCGTAATCGGGGCTTCGGGGAGCCAGAAAGGTTCGAACTCTGGTCTGCACTCGCTCTCCTGCCCTAATCTACCCCATAACCTCATGGGCACTCTTTGGCGGCTCGATCTAAGAAATATGAACGAAGGACACCAAAGTTTATCCAGTTTCAGGCCACCTCACGGTGTAAGACCCTACTCCTGCTTGTCTGGATTTCATGGGGGTGGGTGAGTACAAGGTGTGTTCTTTCCTACCAAAGGTCCATCCTCTCAACAGTGGCCGGTTATCTCCTCTTATACTCGCCCTCGTCCTCTTCCCCAAAACACAAGGCGGCAAGGGTTTCCACTACTGCCAGTTTGAAGGGGGACAAGATTGTAGCCTATCCTGAAAAAATCAGTCTTTGCTTGCCAAAGCTTCCCATCGTGATTCGTTAGTGGGCTCGAGGGTGACCTCCATCCTACTGATCCCCTAGACTTGGTCGTCTTGCACCAAGGAGAAAACATTTGGGGATCGCTCTAGGGCCCGTCAGGCTGGCCCCACTCCTGCATTATGCAAGGGGAAAACCTCCATGTTCGTGCCCACTACCACCGCTCTTGGCACCGCCTAGTGTGGCATGTATCACCCATGTGCGGGTGTAGGGCCGTAAGGCCCTTCCTCGCTGATCCTTGCCAGATCCGCCTCTTGAGAGCATCGAGGGCAGCCTTGCGGAGAGGCCTCATGAAGTCCCTGGTGGCGCTGTTGCCGCATGCCTCGCAAGGCATAGGCACTCGCGAGGACCTTGCTCGTGAAGCTTGTAGCGGCCACTCAGTGCTTAAGGCTAACCTCGTGTCCTGGGGCACAGGCAGACAAACCTGGGTACCCCTAGTCCCAGAGGCACGACATCTATGATCTTATTCCTTAGTTCGTACTAGCCGCAGCACCACCATAGGCTCACGAGGTAGGATAGATCCGGTGAGCAAGCGCACCCAGAGTTCGAACCAACTCAGGTCCCCGGAGGTACGATTCCAACATTTGGCACGCCAGGTAGGGGTGCCCTGTCTTTCACCATCTCCGTTCGACCCCTGTCCATGACGACCCCATGGCTAAAGCTCGTGGTGTGCGTGCCGAGCATGGGGCGGATCGCGTCATCCAAACTGCGCCTATATGTCGTAGCAGCCGCCACCACTCCGCCAACGGAGAGGTCGCTGCCACCACTGACCCCGCTACCCATGCGCAGCAGGAATCTTTTGTGCACCATTCAGTGTAGAGGGACAGACACACCGCCACAACTTCCTCCTCCCATGCCCGCCTTAAGCGTGTGAACGTATAGGTTGTGCTGCTCATAGCGTGCGAGCTGGTCCGTTATCGCCCAGCGGAGGGGGGGTACAAAACCTGGCTAGGTCGCATCACCGAGCTTGTCACTACCGGCGGAGAGGCACCAGCGCCCTCCCTCTCACTCCACCCTCTGTAATCTCACGCCAGGAATGTGGCGCACGGAGCACCTCCACCGCCTCTCCCGCACAACGACCCTGTGGAGCCCCATTTTGAAGCGAACCCACGCGACCAGCCGAATGAAATGCCACCGTGGCCCCAAGATGAAGCCAACTACCAGATTGTCCATCTCATGCCGCATGATGTGCAAGTGGTCCTCGAGAAGCAGCCCCAGCGCTAGGACCAGGTAGCCTAGGTCATCGCGGGGTCTAGGCGCCAGAACCGTGCCACCCTCGCGCATGGCGCCTTCACCCGCGAGCTGCGTCGGGTGGTTTGACCCGTCAAATTCAAGCCAAAGCTGCCCCCGCATTATAACGGATCTCCTGACCCCGTGAAGTTTCTCGAGCTCTACAAACTCACCATATCGGCCAAGGGCTGCGACGAGAATGTCGTGGAGAAGTGGCTCCCGATGGCCCTCAAGGATGGCACCTGAGGAATCAGTAACCTAATGGAGTGACCTCTATGAGTTGTTTATCGCCAACTAGAGGGCACTCATGATCGCCCCCTCTACATCAACGACCTGCGGCGCAAGAATCAGCTCCCTAGAGAGACCCTATGCACGTACATTTAGCGCTTCACCCAGGTGTGCATCAAGATTCAGTGCACCTCTAACGAAGCCATCATCACGGCGTTCACCAACAGCATTAAGGATGTCCGAATGTGTGAGAAGCGCGCTATCAATGATGACCTAAGCTCATCCCTGTAACTGTTCAACATCGCGGACAAGTGCGCCAAGATAGAAGAAGGTCATATGTTCACCTACGACGACCCAGACACCGTGCCTAACGATAGCCAACCCAAGGGCATGGAGCCTAAGCGTAAGGTCCCCGCCATGCTCGTGGCGGAGCCTGGGCTAAAGCGCGGCTGTGACCATGATGCTCCTCAAAAGGACCACCGCCTGTTCTTCATCTACCATGGCGTATGCACCGACAACACAGAAGACTACTAGGAGCTCAAGCCCCTCCGCGATGAGCACATCGGCCGGCGCCCAGATCGTAGCAACCACAGCTCTGGCCATGGAGGTGGCCGCAATGGCGACAGATGGGATGGCCGCAACAGTAACACATGCCAAGGCTTGCGGGACTAGACTCATGCGGACAGGTGACGCAGTCAGCCTTGCAAGGGCACATGACGTGAGCCGCCTCGCGAGGCGCGCCTTTAGGACAACGATGTGCTTTCGCCACTCCCATCAACGCACAGGAGGGTTGATAGTAACCTGCATGACGAAGGCGCCGAGGGCTATGAGGAGCCTCGCGCAGTTGCCAATATCCTCGCAAATATGGCGGGGCCCTTTCGCTTAGGCTCCCACATCGAACCAACTGTTCAGGAAATTATCACGTAAAGTTAACGCTGCCTTTCCGATGGTGGAGGCGGCGCATCCCCTCAAGTTGTCCCAGTACACCATCTCCTTCGACGCCAGCAACGATATCAAGTCCAGGCTGTCGCGATCCCCATGATGTGCACCCCCACCATGAGCAATGTTCTGGTTAACAAGATCCTCATCGATAGAGGCATGGGTCTCAATGTGCTCTCGATGGAGACTTTCCAGACGCTCCACGTGCCCTACGACTAGCTGAAGCCTACCAGGCCGTTCTTTGGGGTAACAGAAGGCTCCACCATGCCTCTGGGTAGGTTCGCCTCCCCGTCACGTTTTTCACTCACGACAACTACCAAGCTCATCAATTTCGACGTGGTTCAAATCAGCTCCCCGTATAATGCAATCCTGGGGTACTCGATGCTGGTCAAGTTTATGGCGGCGACCTACCGTGGCTACAATGTCCTCGAGATGCCTAGCTGCAGCGACATCGTTACCATCTTTTGCACCGAAAAGGATGTGGTCTGCTCCCTTGAGAACGCCTACAAGGACGCATCAACCCACTACTCTACCGGGGAAGAAGGAACTGGGCCCGGCAAAGTTGTCCTGCCAAGAAAGAAGCAGTCAACGCCCATCTAATGTCCCACCAAAGCCAAGGATGCGGCATACAGCGTCGTGAGCCGTGAGCCCGCTCCTGGTGCATGCCTCCCTCAACATAGGAAGGCATGCCCGGTGCCTTCCTCAGGACAGGCTTGGGGGCTCCCTCAAGGAGGGTGTTCGGCTTGACTAGTGTGACGAGGGAGGTGTGAAGCACATTTGCTACATTGGTGGTTTTGGTAATTAATAACAACATATATGTTATTGAACTAAAGTTTCCACTAGGTATGTTTTAGGAAAAGTTCAATGATTGGTTGGCAAAAGGATTGTGGAATACCCCAATATGCAAGTAAATAGATTGGCAAAGCTTCGAGCAAGAGGACTCTACATTTTACCTTTTGTGAGAAATCACTTTGAGTCCATAGGAAAGCCAATACTATCAAAATGGGGTAAGGTACTGTTGGTGAACAAAATGCTCATACGTGCACAAGTGATAGTCACCACATACACCCACAAGATATTCCACATAAGTCTGTCCAAAGCCATATATCCAAAATCGGTGCAACCAACACTTCCACTCGGGGCCATCAATTCTCAAGCTCAGACAGACTCAGCCAAACCCTAGCTATTTTGTGCAACTGATTCCATTTCGGTGCCATCGAGTTTAGGTTGCCAACTTCCTGTTACGCAAGTTCACGAAATTGGTACCACTGAGTTTTTTGAATCGACATCACCGAGTTTGGCAATCTGACTGTTGGTCACCTTATCGGTGCAACCGAGTTGTGTGTATCGGTCTCACCGAGATTCAAAAGTTGCTACCTTTTAGGCAACTCGATACCACTAAGTTTAACAAATCGGTGTCACCGAGTCTGACTTATTAGATGTAACGGTTGGATTTTTGGAGATTCCTATATATACCCCTCCACCACCACTCACTCGCAAGAGAAGCACTCAGAACAGTTCCCCAGTCATACCTACTTATTTTCTGAGAGAGAGCCACCTACTCATGTGTTGAGATCATGCCATTCCATTCCTACCATACGAATTTTGATCTCTAGCCTCCCCAAGTTGCTTTCCACCCAATAAATTTCTTCCACCAAGAAAAATCTATGAGAGAGTGATAGTGTGTTGAAGAGTCTATCATCTTGAAGCACAAGAGCAAGGAGTTCACTGACATTATCGAGCCTATTACCGTTTGGAGGGTGGTGCCTTGTAGATTGGTTAGGTGTCGATTGGGAGCCTCCTACTTCGCGTTGTGGAGTGAACTAAGAAGTTTGTAAGGGCAAGGAGATCGCCTACTTCATGAAGATCTACCTCGAGTTAGGCTAGTCCTCCGTGGACGTAGGCCATCATGGTATAGTCAAGGTTGCTTCTTCGTGGAACCCTTCGTGTGTAGAGCCCTCCGTGGGCTCTCGCGATCGTTACCCTCCGTGGGTTGAAGACTCCATAAACATGGACATACGATAGCACCACCTAATGGAACCATGGAAAAAATCATCATGCTACCAATTGCATTTGATCTTCCTACCCTTCCTTTACTTACATGCTTGTCCTTACTTTCCGCTACAATACTCGTAGATATGCATGTGTAGGGTGTAGTTGATTTGCAATGAATCCTAAAATCTGCAAAGACTCAAAATTGGGAAAAAATAGATTTTTAATTGGTCAAGTTGTCTAATCACCCCCCTCTAGTACTACCTTCGATCCTACAAGTGGTATCAGAGCTTTGGCCTCCATTGCATTGGTTTCACAACCTCGGAGAGTATGGTGTCTAGTGAGAGAAATTATAAATGTAGAGGTCCATACTTTGATGGCACAAATTTTGCTAGTTTGAAGCACAAAATGAAAATGCATCTACTTCGTTATAACCCCGTCGTTTGAGCTGTTGTTCGTGTTGGATTGCAAAGTGAATTCTTTGCGGATGGAAGGGAACCGGATCGCAAAGCGACTGCGGATTAATTGAAGATGTTGTAACTCAATGCTCAAGCATGTGACATTCTCTTCAACTGCCCATGCCTCAAAAAATTCAACAAAATCAACCGTCTTGAGAATGCAAAAGTGATTTGGGATACTTTGGTTGATATGCATGAAGGTACCAAATCTATGAGAGAATCCAAGTTGTATGTTCTATAAAGTCAGCTTGACAAGTTCAAGATGAAGGATGGTCAAGGAGTCGCTGAGATGTACTCTAGGCTAGCTCTCATCACCTATGAGATTGCCGGCTTAGGAAGGGAAGAAATGACCGAAAAATTCATCATCAATAAGATACTTCGAGCTTTGGATGATCGATATGACACCGCATGCACATTGATCCAAATGATGCCCAACTACAAAGACCTCATGGCAACGAAAGTGATTGGAAGGATTGTTGCTCATGAGATGACACTCAAGGACAAGGAAGAGCTTTGTCAGATTTCGGGCTCCGCAAAACCCTTAAGATTCGAACACAAGGGCATGTGCGAAGATCCCATGCATCCTCTCCCAACCTAACTCGCTACTCGATGAACACGTCACCAAACTCGCACAATGACGAGGAAGAAGATTGACACGACAGTTTACCTAGGTTCGGGCCACTGCGAAGCGTAATACCCTACTCCTACTTTGGTGGATTGCCTCTCGAGGAGGTGGTGTGGATGAACTTGTACAATGTTTCAGGGCCTCATGAGGGCTCCCTTTGATATGTTTGTGGCTCTTTGTGGCTCGGTGAAGGGTGGATTATGGAATGGATCGGGATCCCTCTCTACGATGCAGCCTACCCTTTATATATAGTGGTGGCACGGGTGCTCTTCCCTTAGGACAATGGAGGGAAGGGCTTCCAGAACAGCCAATTTTGAAGGGGGACAGGAGTACGTGCTCGTCCTGCCAAAAAGGCGGTCTTCGCGTGCAAAGTAGTTGTCGACAGTGCAGGGATGGGCTCAGCGATGACATCCGCCATGCGGGGCGGGTGGTTGAGGTCTTGTTTCACTGGAATGGGAACCTTTGGAGGGGCGCTTTGGGAACCTGCGTATGTCCCTGCTCCCTTTACACCAAAGGGGAAACTGCGCCGCCTAGCGCTGGCACCCGCCTATCTTTCCATGCATCACCCTTGACTCCCGAGGCCGGGCCTTGCATAGAGAGCTCCACCGGTCCAGAGGGGGCCTGAGGAGGCCCCTCCTTTGTCGATCCTGACGTTGTTCCTCCTCGCGAGGCTAGGGCCTTCGCGAGGGCCTTGTCTTAAGTGAGGCCACGCTTGGCCGCATTGGGTTAACGAAGTGGGCCACGTCCTGGGCCGTAGGCTGGTAGGTCTAGGCACCCGCATTCCCAGAACACCGACAGTAGCCCACATGCCAACGATGCGCTCGAGCTGGCTTAGGGGTGAAGCCTTGAGGACGGCCCGAAGCGCCACGGGTCCCAAACGCCTATAGGCCAGACCCGGCAGTCACGACCCTGCTCCTCGAGGGCGTACGACAGCACTCCCAGCCAAAGTGACACGACGCCCGGGTGCAACACCGTCCATCACTGCTTCCCATTGAGTGCTGCTACCACTTCGGGCCACGCGGATGTGACCCTTTAGGGAGCAGGAGAGGCGACGTGGATGGTACTGCATTGACCGAACCGTCTCACGCCGCCCGAGACGCGTGCAACGCCTGCTCTCCCACGACGCCTCGTGGTCGTGGTTATGCCTATAAATCCGCCCCGCCCATGGCATCGGAAAGGCACTGAAGTATTGAGACTTCTCCTTGTTTCCTTTGCTCTGCCGTCAAAAACCCTCTTTCCTTCCCATATTCTTGTCCTTCATGGCGTTTGGAGGAAGCTGTGTGGGCGCAAGGAAGCGTGCGGTTCCTATGGCACCTTCGTCCTCCGTTGGTGGCGGCGGCGGGGGTCCCTCAGGGTCGGTATAGGTTTGCCAGCGCTGTTCCCTAGTCGACAAGTAAGTATTCTGCCGCTACCCTCTTCTCTGGTTCCTCTACCCAATGTATCGAGCATGATACCCTCCTCCTACCAGGATGCGACGGACAAGAAGCGCTAGCTTGGCGAGCTTCAGGAGGAGGTGGAGATGCTGCAGGCCCGGCTGACTACCGCCGAGGCCGCCTTTGAAGACGCCCTCTGGGGCGAAGCTGAGGCCCGGGCGAAGCTGGCATCCCTCCAGACCCAGGTCCAGGAGGTGGCCGATGCAGTGCAGTCCGCCAAGGAGGAAGCGGCGCACGCCAAGATGCCGGAGTTCTAGCGTGCCAAACAGTTCCAGGGCATTGCCGGCCGGGCGGCCGGCGCGGTGAGTCCATTCATTGGGGACGCTCCCGTGCTTCCCAATGTGCGCGGTGATGGGGGATACCTTGAGTTCTTCTAGAGGGTGGTGGAGGCGCTGGAGACAGACGTCTCCCGTGTGGACGCAGACAATGCGTCTGACGCGCGTGACCTTTTGGACCTTGCCCTCAGACTCGTCTTCTCTAACCTCCGCCACCATGCCCCGCAGCTCGACCTCCAGCGCGTCGGGGAGTGTGTACCAGACGGGCTCCAATGCCCCCTCAGGGACGAGGTGCGCCCACACGTGGAGGCCATGGTGGAGCAGTTGATCCGGGTGCCCACCTCCAATGAGGAGGACGGTTGTGGTGCCGAGCCAGCTGGTGGCACGGGCGGTCATAAAGACTTCTCTTCCTAAGTGCCCTCTGTTCCCCCTTACCAGTACCTATAATGCTCAAACAAGAACTCTGCCGTGTTGGGCGTTAGTCTTTTTCATGTTACCTTTGCTGTTTTTTTCTTCCTCGATTCGTCGGTCGCTCGCTAGTAGTGGCATAGGTTGGTGTCGCCATCGATGCGGCCCCGGGCAAGCCACTAGTATGGCCCTCGCGAGGTTCTCCCCCTTGAGGGACGATTCATAGCCATCGCCCCTGTTGGGCCCTTGGCCTTGCGGCTCGTGGTGATCGAGCCCCTCCCAGTGTGTCGCTTTCCTTGTTGCTTCACTCCTCAGGGGCCTCGGTATCTGCGCGTGGTGACTGTGGTTCCTGCATCCTTACATTAGTGTGTGTAATCCTTATTCCGTCCTCGGAGTCTTCATTAGGCCAGGATGGTCCTGATTGGTTCGGTAGTGTACTTAGCTTTGTATGATGTCGGCGACCCTGCACATTGCAAGGCGTGACGGGGCCGTTCCTCCGAGTCAAGACTCCGCCCAGGATACATCATTCCTGTCTGTTGAACAGTCCAGGGGCCCTTCCGATACACTGAATCTGTAGGTTCCAGTCGTGCTCATTTCCTGACCACCGCGGCATACGCCCAAAGGGACGTAACTATGGGGTCAAGCCCCAACACCCTTGATGCCGACCGGATAACCAAGGATGACATGAGGGAGGCGAGTGGCTATCTTACCGTTAAGGCTCCTGAGGCATGTTGCTCGGGAGCCCCCTTTTCGATGCTCAAGCCGCTCTATGTCGACAGGTCCCACTCCCGTGCATTTCCCCACCACTGTTGCGTACAAATAGAAATCAAGGACGCACTTCACGAGGCGAGGCCCCGACACTCCTGATGCCGACCGGAGACCAAGGATGACATCACAGGGGTCGTGTGGCCTTATGACCGGTAAGGCTCCTGCGCCATGCTGCCCAGGAGCCCCCTTTGATGCTCGAGCGATCCCTCATTCCGCTCCTTCGAGGGTGTCGCCTTAGGAGTCCCTGGGACCTCCCGAGACTCCATGCTGTGATGTCGTGCTGCAGTTGGAGCACCCGAGCGGCGATCGTCTCCTACAAATGGCATGCTCCTGAGGCAGCAAGTCCTCGCCATCCAGCTCTGTGGTGCCTTAATGTGGCGCGAAGCATTAGGATCTTTGCAAAACACCATTCAGAAAGAGAGAACTCAAGTTTGGCAAACGAGGAAACACAGAGAGAAAAATTCCCACCCCCTTTAAAATAATATAAAGCCTCAAAGTTCTCTGACTCTGTTCCAAATAATAGCAGCTTGAACACCAGAAAGAAGCAAGCAAACGTCGCGATCGGCCCCTAGGCTAGTCTTCATCTTGCCCCAGCACTAGCGTTGGGCATCCACGTTGCGTGCGCATAGCCATTGATGGGCAGTGTTGTCTTCTCCGCCAGCTTTGGCCCATAGCTGCCACATTGCGTGGGAGGAACCCCTTCGCGTCCTTGGGGGGCTCCGGGCGTATACAGCCCGCTCATTATTACGTAAGAGTGTCACGTCCGTAGATGGCTGGGCAAGCCCCTAGGCACACGGCCTGGTGGCTCCCAACTCCCTCGAGGATCATCCCGTGCATTTCTGCCCGGTTGCGTGCCCTAACGACCCTAACCCTAATGCATCGTTCCCCACGCGACCTCAGGATTGCGCTCCTGACGCCCAAACATGAGCACGATGCATTGGCGCGGCCATAAGGGTGCTTTGTCAGTGAAGAATGCCTCGTGAGGCGCTCGTACGCCGCCCGGGCAAGGTCCAGAGGGCCCTGAGATGCCCATCCTCCTAAGACTATGCTGGCGCTTTAGTTGTCACGGGTGGCCCGCGCTAGTTTTGTCTTTCCACTCCTCCCAAGCCTTTACTCCCGAGGCCTGGAGGATTGGCCCAGCGTCGCTTGCCCGTGGGGGCGCAGGCTTGCACCACGCCCTATGGGCCCGGCGGCGCCGTCCCGCTCGCTCCACCCAGGCCTGGTGCTTTGCCGACGCGAGCCCCCAGCCTCGGCTTGGGGAAGTCGCCCAGGGCGCCCCTTACTCTTGGGAGATGCCGGCGCCTGCTCCACCCCTTCTCCAGGTGGTACGACATAGCATGCTACGTACGGTTCGACGTAAGTGCTCGGTCCTCCTCCTGAGCCACCCATCGATGCGCCGGGGGCAGTCCCTCCCGATGCCGGCGGGAAACTGCCCCACGCGCGTCGCTCGTAGACCCTCCTGTGTCGGGCCTCAGAGGGGAGTTGCGTACCTCTTCCACCGCCGTTGGGTGGGCCGCATGTCCCCAAGTGTGGATTGCTCCTTTGCAGACATAATGCGCCTTCGCCGCCGTTTCTTGTTTGTCCAGACGCCTGCGCCTCCCACTCACTACGCTAGATCGGGCGCTCCTGCCTAGTCAACCTGGGTTGCTGAGGGCCAGCCGGGTTGCTGGGATGCGCATCATTGTGTGCGCGGGGCGCCTCATCATTCCCTCCGTGAGCTTGGTGGGCATGGTCGGGCTACGCCCCAAAACCAGTCACAGGGATTCTTAGGAGGAGGATCACATCGTGTAGCGCACCCCGCTCGGACCAGTCCGGCGCCGGAGGGCTGGGGAGTGGGCGTGACATGCGAGCCCCCAGCGCCCGGCGCCCGTGGCCTTGAACAAGAGTGAGGGGAGGTGGCCCTTTGCGCGACGGTGATCAGCTCTGTGATGTGATCGACCAATGCGTCGAAGCCCCTATGTGTTGGTCTATTGTGAACCATCTCGCTTTCCGGCAGTAGCGCATCATGTGCATTGAGGTCTCCCGTGTAGGTGCGGCGCGCTAGCAGGACCGGGGGCGCCAGCCGCCCGTCGTGTGCTTCAGCGGTGCGAGAGGTGGTGACGGTGGACGCAATGCTAGCGACTTGGTACCAACTGCTCGGTCGTCCTTCGATGGCCGCTGAGGGTTTTACGGGAGCTAACCCGCCTCGGCCAGGAGAAGCTTGTTGAATGTCGGCTATCGGTGTAGCGAAGATTGAGAAGAACGAAGCTTGAAGAAGACCTTGACATGCCCCCTTCCTGGCGCGCCAAATATTGGATTTCGGGCTCTGCAAAACCCTTAAGATTCGAACATAGGGGCATTTGCGAAGATCCCCTGCAGCCTCGCCCAACCTAGGTCGCTACTCGATGAACACAACAACAAACTCGCATGATGGCGAGGAAGAAGATGGACACGACAGCTTTGGTGGATTTCCTCTCGAGGAGGTGGTGTGGATGAACTTGTACAATGTTTTAGGGCCCGACGAGGGTTCCCTTTGATATGTTCATGGCTCTTTGTGGCTCGATAGTGGGTGGATGATGGAATGGATCGGGATCCCTCTCTACGGTGCAGCCTACCCTCTATATATAGTGGTGGCCTGGTGCCTGTTCCCTTATCACAATGGCGGGAAGGGATCCCACAACAGCCAATTTTCAAGGGGTATAGGAGTACATGCTCGTCCTACCCAAAGGTGGTCTTCATGTGCAAAGTAGCTATCGACGGTGCAGGGATGGGCTCAGCAAAGACATTCGCCATGCGAGGCGGGTGGTTGCGATCTTTTTTCACCAGAATGGAAACCTTTGGAGGGGCGCTTTGGGAACCTACGTACGTCCCTGCTCCCTATTAGGAGTGGGCACTTTAAAACCGAAAACTGAAAAACCAAAACGAACCGAATCGTATTAACCGATTTGTCGGTTAATTTGGTGATTCGACTTTTGGTTCGGTGTGAAATTTTAAGGTTGTTCAGTGTGTTGTTTTTGTTCGGTTTTTAGTCTCCAGAAACCGAATAGACCGAACAAACCGATATTTAAGATACCCCACATAATAAATTTGGAGGTATCACATATGTCTCCGCACATAATATATTTCACGTTTCGTGTGATTTTTTTACTTGATTATGTTTACTAGTTTTCTTGAGAGAATATAACATAGAATGATATTAAAGTTGCTAGCTCTTGTGATTATTTTATGCATATTATGAAATCCAATACAAATCATTACACTTATACTGACCAGTGCATGTATTTTGGTTTTTCGGTTAACTGAACAAATCGAACCGATATATTATGGTTAATATAGTTTGGTTTCTAAATTTTGTGTGATTATTTCGGTTTCTATTTGTTGAAAACCGAAATTATAAAAAACCGAATAAACCGAACCGTATTAACCATATAAACCCAACGCCCACCCTACTCCCTATACACCAAAGAGGAAACTGTGTCGCCTCGCGCACTGGTGCCTGCATGTCCTTTCTTGCATCACCCTTGACTCCCGAGGCCGGGCCTTGCATAGAGATCTCCGCCACTCGAGAGGGGGCCTAAGGAGGCCCCACCTTTGTCGACCCTGACATTGTTCCCCCTCGCGAGGCTAGGGCCCTCGCGAGGGCCTTGTGTTGAGTGATGCCACGCATAGCCGCGTTTTATTGATGGAGTGGGCCACGTCCTGGGCCGCAGGCTGGCAGGTCTTGGCACCCCCGTTCCCAGAACACCGACAAGCTTCACCAGAAGTCTAGCGGTGTTTAAAAAGCCACAAGTGATGCTCCCACTACATCAAGCAACAACCTTGTTACAAATGAAGAGATAATCCTCATGGTCAAGAAATTCAACTAGTTCTACAAGAATAGAAGCAAAGATCAAAGCTCCAACTCAATATATGAAGAGAAGCATTCGTCAAGTCATGACCGAAATTGCTACAATTGTGGGAAGCCCGGACACTACTCAAATGAGTACACGGCTCCTTACAAAAGTAAAGAAGTCACCGAGAAGACGAAGCTCAAGAGACGAGTCACCTCGAAGAGAGAGAAGGAGTAGGGATGATCGTTATGAATGAAGACCCTCAAGGAGAAGCAAGGACTCAGCGAAGAAGGACAAGTAGACCAAGAGCTAGTCAAGAAGAAGACATCAAGCTCATATTGGTGAATGGGTTTCTGGCTCCGAATCCGATAACCAATCCGAGAGAATCTATCACTCCAACTCTGACTATAGTCAAGATGAAGGTTTTGCTAGACTTGCACTAGTGACAACCGACTCCTATGACATATTTGATTCACCAAATGAAGGGAGTGGATGTTGCTTCATGGCTAAAGCTCCCACGGTATGACACCCTGAGTATGTTGAACTCAATAGTGACGAAGATGGCTTGTTAATTGAAGATAAATTTCTATTTGACAAATCTAGTAATGTTAGTCCAGATGAACTTTCTAGTAATCATTCTAGTCTAGATAAGTCATGCCATGATGATAACTTGGAAATAGAACGACTAACTCAAGAACTAAACACTCTTAAGTTAGATCACGAGTCTACTCTACAAGATCATAGAAAGCTTGAAAGGAGACATGAGAAGATCCGCTTCGAGAAGCTAAATTTAGAGAAAGAGCATGAGTTCCTTAAATCTACAATGAATATCTTTGAAAGAAGACTTCCTCTTATATAGATAAGTGACTTCTCTTGTCTATGTTCATGCCACAAGTTAAAATGAAGCAAGCTCGTAACAAAGGAAAGAAAGATTCTTCAACTAGTAGCAATAAAAATGATAAATCCAATGATATTGCTTATAGTAGTTCTATTGATCCCACTAACTCTTCTCTTAGCCAAGTTACACTTGAGCAAGAAAATGAACTTTTGAAAGGGATTATAGAGAAACGTATCAACAAGAGTCTTGAAGGGTGCAAACAATTTTAGAAGATTGTACACAAGCACGAAGGATACAGGAATAATCGTGGTGTTGGCTACTTCAACACTAATGGAGTTGAATGGGAAGAAGGTCAATATCCCCATCCCAAGTTTGTTCCTCAAAAGGAGAAGTATGAAAATACTCTCCCCAAGGAAACAAAATCTCAAGATGACCTTCCACCACAAGACCCCAAGCTCAAGGGAAATAACAAGCTTCAAGAGGGCATTCATTCAACTGAAGATGAATCCGAGCATTGGTGAAGTGGGTTCCCAAGGGTACTACAAGCTCAACTTCTACAAGTTCTACCTCAACACCAAGGATCCCCATCAACTTGATGTGGGTCCCCAAGAATAAGAACTAGAGAAGTTCTTGAAGGGTGAATCTGCCAATGAAATTCACTCATATTCATTATTGGCAATAACTACTTGCAATCAACATCAACATCATGCAATAGTTCAAGGAGTCACACATTCCCTCAAAGGTAAACAAGGGACAAGGTATTCAACAAATCAATGAACATCAACATATATGCGTTGCACTCCATGTCCATAGATATCCTTGTATTTGTCTCGTATGTGTTGCGACTTACCCATGTAGGTCAGAAGAGTAATGAAACAACAAGGATGCTCCCAACTCTTGGTGATCTTCATCAACTTTGAGCATCCACCACTACTTCACCTACATGAAGTCTTCATCAACAAAACCCAAGGTTAGTTTATCCCTCCTATGGGGGGATGTCACATCAAGGGGGAGATTTACTCTAAGAATTGAGTCAGAGTATCTCATAGTATGTGACAAGAATAAATGCTTTATGTAAAAGTGGTAACCCCACTTGTTCTTAAACGATGAGTATGACCTATGATCAAGTATTCTTACTTGGCTCCTAAGTCAATATACCCATATATAGATGAATCCGTCATTGCCAAAGTGCTTGTTAGATGATAATGTGTTCGTGCATGTTTGCCATGATTTCATTTGACATCTTATTGTGTGAGCATGTTGGTATGCATTTATTAACTCATTCGAGGATATCCAATTGTTCCTATTTGGCTTTTGATTTTTCATTTGCCAATTCTATATACAAGAATGCCTAGGACCACTCCTCTAGCTGTATATGCCTTCTCACCTCAAATTCTAATCTTTCTGCATCATGAAATTTGAACAAGTACTTTTCGATCTCTCGGAGTTCCGTATCGACAAAGAACTGACCATTAAAACCTCCCAACTGCAACTCGGTGGAACCAACTCAAAAACTCGGTCTCACCGATTGCCTAGGGTTGATCTGGTTTTCAATCTCGGTACTACCGATTCAATATTATCGGTTACACCAAGTTTGCCTGACATCTGACAGTTGAGAAACTCAGTGACACCGAAAATTTAGAATCACTATCATTGACAGTGATGGGTATATAAGTTGTGGACCACGACTTTTGAAATTATATCTTGAAACATTGCGCTCCAAAACCCTAAGCTGTCGCAAAAGGACCCCCTGGTCGTCGCCCTTGTCTCCCTGCGCTCCTCCGCTCTGGGATCTTTGCCATCGACGGGCACCTTCACCGTCATCTTCGCCGTAGCGGAACCGTCACCAAGGTAGGGTACGGATCCGATCCATCTTGCGTTCCCCGTCCAATTCTTGTGCAATGAAGATAAATTTCTCTATAAGCCACCATTTCCACATCCATCTATCCACAATAAATCTCAATAGAATAGCGAACTATAGATTTTTTAGGTTTTGCCATCCACCTCATGTTTCTTGGTAGAACAGATGCAGAATAATAGGTATCACTTATGTCTATGACACAACCTTCTTCTTGTAGACTCATATTTGGCCTCCAAGTGCAGAGTTTTGTAGGACAGCGGTAATTTTCCCTCAAGTGGATGACCTACGGTTTATCAATCCGTGGGAGGTGCAGGATGAAGATGGTCTCTCTCAAACAACCCTGCAACCAAATAACAAAGAGTCTATTGTGTCCCCAACACACCCAATACAATGTTAAATTGTATAGGTGCACTAGTTCGGCGAAGAGATGGAGATACAAGTGTAATATGGATGGTAGATATAGATTTTTTGTAATCTGAAAATATTAAAACATAAAGGTGAAAAATACTAAATAGCGAGCAAAACGTTGTATAAATGCTTGGAAACATGGCCAAGGGTCCATAGTTTCACTAGTGCAATTTCTCTCAACAATATTAACATAGTTCAATGATATATAAGTCCCTCTCGTGTGACAAAGAGTTTACTCCAAAGTCACAAATAGCGAAGAACAAACGAATAAATTATTGTAGGGTACGAAACCACCTCAAATTTATCTTTTCTAATCAATCTTATGAGCTATCCCTATAAGTGTCACGGACAAGCCTAGAGTTCGTACTACAATAACACCTTAAGACACCCAACAAGTACCCATGGGCTTGATTATACGATATGAATCACATAATTTCAGATTCATCATGTTCAATCCAACACAAAGAACTACAAACAGTGCCCCAAAGTTTCTACCGGAAAGTCAAGACAAAAATGTGTGCCAACCCCTATGCATAGATTCCCAAGGTCACGGAACCTACGAAGTTGATCACCAAAACATACATCAAGTAGATCAATAGAACATCACATTGTCACCGCGGATATCCCATCGCAAGACATACATCAAGTGTTCTCAAATCCTTAAAGACTCAATCCGATAAGAAAACTTCAAAGGGAAAAATCAATTCATCACAACAAGATAGAGAAGAAAGCTCCGTATGATTCATCTATATCAATAAAGCTCAAGATACATCAAGATCGTGCCATCTCAAGAACACGACAGAGAGAGAGAGAGAGATCAAACATGTAGCTATTGGTACATACCCTCAACCCAGAGGGTGAACTACTCCCTCCTCATCATGGAGAGCGCCAGGATGATGAAGATGGCCTCCGGTGATGGTTTCCCACTCCGGCGGGGTGCCGAAACGGGCTCCTGATTGGTTTCTCATGGCTTTGGAGGTTTGTGCGGGCGAAACTCCCTATCTAGGTTCTGTGTTGGGGTTTTGGAAATATTTGTGGATTTATAGAGCTGAGAGGCAGGTCGGTGGACTCCCGAGGGGCCCACAAGGCTGGTGGGCGCGCCTAGGGGCTAGCCACGCCTCTAAGTCTTGTGGCCTCCTCAGGAATCTTCTGGCTTCATCTCCAAGCTCCGTGGGTGTCTTATGGTCCATAAAAATTCACCGTAAATTTTTATTCCATTTGGACTCCGTTGGTATTCCTTTTCTGTAAAACTCCAAAACAAGGAAAAAAGAAAAAATTGCACTCGGCTCTGTGTTAATATGTTAGTTCCAAAAATAATATAAAGTTGCAGTAAAATGATTCTAAACATCCAAGAATGATAATATAACATCATGGAACAAGCAAAAACTATAGATATGTTGGAGACGTATCAACATCCCCAAGCTTAATTCCTGCTCGACCTCGAGTAGGTAAATGATAAAAACAGAATTTTTGATGTGGAAAGCTGCCTGACATGTTCATCATATTCTTTTTTTATTTGTATAGCATGGACATTTGGACTTTGTAAATAATTCAAAGCAATAGTCTAGTTTAGCCATAATGACTTTAATACTCAATCAAGTCAACAAGCAACCATGTCTTTCAAAATATCATCATTAAAGAAAGTTATCCCTAGCCCATCATGCTCAATCATTGATCCATTCATGAAACACACTCAAATATTAGCTATGCCCAATGCTCAAGTAATATCATAGTGCCCCCTAGTTGGTTCTTATAAGAGAAGATGGAGACTCAAAGAAAAAATTGCATAAAGTAAATAGATAGGCCCTTTGCAGAGGGAAGTAGGGATTTGTAGAGGTGCCAGAGCTCAAGGTTTATATTGATAGAGAAAAATATTTTCAGTGGCGTGCTTTTCCTGTCAACGAAAAGGACGAAGTAGCTCACAATACTTTCCATGCTAGATACATTATAGGCGGTTCCCAAACAGAATAGTAAAGTCTTTACTCCCCCTCCACCAATCAATCACACTCCACGGCGAGCTGAATTCAGGGGTACCATCCATACCAACAACATTCCAAGGGGGAGTTTTGTTTCATTATATTTTGATTTCATTTTTGAGCATGGGACTAGGCATCCCGAATACCAACCACTTTCTCATGAATGATAGTGAATCCACACATATCATGAGAATAACACACCTAGCATGGAAAATATTGTATACTCCCCACCGTTTCATGAGCGGTACGGGCACACAAAAGAGAAATTTTATTTTGAAGTTTTAGAGATGGCACATACAAATTTGCTTGGAACGGCATGGAAGTACCGCATATAGGTAGGTATGGTGGACTCATAAGGCAAAACTTGGTTTAAGGATTTTGGATGCACAAGCAGTATTTCTACTTAGTACAAATGAAGGCTAGCAAATAGGTTGGGAAGCAGCCAAACCGAGCAACGAGAAATCACATAAGTGATCATTGAGTCATAACTAACACCGAATAATGCACCACAAGCAGGATGTAACTTCATTGCATGACTACTGACTTTCGTGCATGCATAGGGAATCACAAACCTTAACACCAATATTCTTACTAAGCATTATTACTCACTAACATGACTCACATACTACTATCATCATGTTTCAAAACTATTATAAATTATCAAGTTTAATTTGTCCCATGCTCTTCATGAAAGTTTTTATTATATCCACCTTGGATATCTATCACTTTGGGACTAGTTTCATGTATTGCCATTGCGTTTTGGCAAGCTCAAACTAATTTACGTGAAGTACATGAGCAAATGACAAGCTACTCTCAAAAGATATAAGTGAAGATCAATGAGTATTCAAACAATTTATGTACCTACGTGAGGACTCGCTCTCCCTCGATAAAAAAATTCAGATATGAGTATTTCATTCAAACAGCAAGCAAAATAAAAATAGCACGCATCATGTGAACGGATAAAATTTAGGATCAACATAGACTAACCGACAATTGTTGATGAAGACAGGTGGGATGCATAGCATCCCCAAGCTTAGATGCTTGAGACTTCTTTAAATATTTACTTGGGGTTCCTTGGGCATCCCCAAGCTTGAGCTTTTGTATCTCGTTCAATCCTCTCATACCACGGTTTCACCTATTCTCAAAAACTTCATGCACACAAAACTCAAAAAGAACTCGTGATATAGGTTAGTACACATAATAATAAATAAACTCTTTATGTACTTCCAAGACAAGTTTCATAATAATTTTCAAATATTAGGTACTGTATACTATCATTTACATAATTTATATCTACCAATATAGGAGAAGTAGATAACAAAACTATGACAGCAATATGTCCAAACAAAATAGTCTGTAGCAATTGATAACTGTGCACTTCTCTAACTCAAACAATTATGAAAATTTAGGACATGCTATAAAATTTATATTAAAACACTGTGTAAAAATTTCAGAAACTCTCCATGTTCCAATAAAATATGAAAATTCAAATACCACAACTGAAGTTTCTGTTTTTACACGAAACACATCAAACATGCAATTCACGCATCCTAAAGGCAACTCTTGGAACTTTTTATTGAAAAACAAGATTATAAATAACACCTAACAGAGATAAAAAATGATTCTCCAATCAAAACTCATATTCTATGATGCATAAAAATATAGCTCCAAGTAAGATATACCGATAGTGTTGAAGAAAAAAGAGGGGATGCCTTCTGGGGCATCCCCAAGCATAGAGTCTTGAGTCTTCCTTTAATATTACCTCGGGGTGCCTTGGGAATCCCCAAGATTAGGTCCTTTTCACTCCTTATTCTCCTCATATTGGTGTCTCACCCAAAACTAGAAAACTTCAATCACACAAAACTTAACGGAACTTCGTGAGATGGGTTAGTGTACTAAATATAAACCATTCACTTAGGTACTGTCAAGACAAGATTCATAATTGTTGCCACATGATACTATTGTATTGCATCATTCCCACGATTTATATTGCTCAATATAAGCTAGATGAACACTAGAAACAAGCAAATTATGCATGCAAAACACAATCTGTCAAAACCAAAACAGTCTGTAAAGATCTGAATGATCACCAAACTTACCTGACTCTAAAAATTCTGAACAATTAGTAAAACACACGGAATTTGCATATAAAGTTTGTGTAAAAAATTTATAATTTATTTACGCTTTTGAACAGAATCAAACAAGGAAGTGTCCACACTATCCCAAAGGATTTACTTGGCACTTTATTGAAATAAAAGACACAAAACAATATTACTACAGTTTCAGAATCATATGAGCACATCAAGACAAAAAGTAAAAGTGTTGGGTTGTCTCCCAACAAGCGCTTTTCTTTAATGCCTTTTAGCTAGGCATGATGATTTGAATGATGCTCGTATAGGAATAATAGTTGAAACATGAAAAAGAGCATCATGAATCTCATGACAAGCATATTTAAGTCTAACTCACTTCCTATGCATAGGGATTTTTTGAGCAAACAATTTATGGGAGCAAGAATCATCTAGCATAGGAAGGGAAAACAAGCATATCTTGAAGAATTTGAACACATAGAGAGGAAACTTGATATTATTGCAATTCCTATAAGCATATGTTCCTACCTCATAATAATTTTCAGTAGCATCTTGAAGGAATTTCAAAATATAACCAGCACATAAAGCATGCTTTTCATGATCTACAAGCATACAAATTTTACTACTCTCCACATAAGAACATTTCTTCTCATGACAAATAGTGGGAGCATCATAAAAGACTTGAATACTTCAAATTGGTTCCACACTAAAAGAGTAATATTTATTAAAAGGATATTCATAATTATCAAAAGTATCATAATATTAATAATCACTCTTTTTCATTGCATAAGTATCATCACAATAATCATCATAAGTAGGAGGCATGCAATCATCATAACAAATTTGATCATTCAAAGTAGGGAGAATAAAAAGAACATCTTCATTAAGCATAGCATCCCCAAGCTTGGGACAAACATTAATTGCAGAAAATAAATTCTCAAACATGTCATTTTAATCAAACACACCATCCCCAAGCTTGTGGCTTTGTATATCATAAACATAATCACTCTCATCATTAATAGTATGAATAGCACCAATCGTATAACAATTATTATCATCACAATTTTCTAAGTTGATGCCAAAAATATTTTCAAGATTATAAGGCGTGTCATTATTTGGGAGATATACCTCTTTATATTTACATTTCCTTCTTTTCTTCTTCTTCACCACATTATGTATGGGTTCATTTAATTTCTCCAAGCTTCTATTGAAAGAGATTGGTTGAATAAAAAGCTCCCCCTCGTTACCTGATTCATCATAAGAAAAAGTAGGAGGATATTGGGAGACCTCTTCCCCTTCATCAGTATTCTCTTAATATTCTATTTGTTTTCTTGTCTTTAAGTAATTGGAAATATAAGGATTCTCAATGCAATTTACCATGCAATACAGATAGATTTCATTTAGATCAAAATCAATAATTTTCATGAGAGCCCAAGCGGGAACATCCTTAGTTTCACGTTTCATTTCTTAATACCCCAAAAAGAGACTAAGTTCATTATGCTGGTCAAGGGAAATGAGGTTATCACAATTTTTGGACACAACTCGATCATGAAATAATTCACATTGGAAATTATAATGACCACGTTGTTTGCAAAGTTCACAAGGACGGAGAGAAATATTAAGTCTTTCAGCACAAACGTATAGCCTCTCTTGCAACCATTTAGTTTCTAAATACTTGTATCTCTTACAAAATCTATGTTCCCTTTTAGGCATGTCTACACATACTCTATGCACTCCACAAAAATTGGCATGCTTATAAGAAATCTTTTTATCATGACTAGTGCAATCATCATTAGTACTATGGATATTCAAAGAATTCAAACTAACAACATTGCAATCATGCTCATCATTCAAAGATTTAGTGCCAAAAATTTTAATAACTTCTTCTAACACTTGAGCACAATTTTCCTTTCCATCATTTTGATGAAAGACATTAAAGAGATGAAGCATATGAGGCAACCTCAATTCCATTTTTTTGTAGTTTTCTTTTACAAAACCAAACTAGTGAAAAACAAGAAACTAAAAGATTTGTTCGCAAGATCTGAAGATATACCTTCAAGCACTCACCTCCTCAGCAACGGTGCTAGAAAAGAGCTTGATGTCTACTACACAACCTTCTTCTTGTAGACTCATGTTGGGCCTCCAAGCGCAGAGTTTTGTAGGACAGCGGAAATTTTCCCTAAAGTGGATAACCTAAGGTTTATCAATCTGTGGGAGATGTAGGATGAAGATGGTCTCTCTCAAACAACCCTGCAACCAAATATCAAAGGGTCTCTTGTGTCCCCAACACACCCAATACAACGGTAAATTGTATAGGTGCACTAGTTCGGCAAAGAGATGGTGATACAACTGTAACATGGATGGTAGATATAGGTTTTTCTAATCTGAAAATATAAAAACAAAAAGGTGACAAATAGTAAAAAGCGAGCAAAACGTTGTATAAATGCTTGGAAACAATGCCTAGGGTCCATACTTTCACTAGTGCAATTTCTTTCAATAATTTGATCCTGTCAAATATGACAGCAAGTGGGTAAATTTATCTTGCCCTAATCTCCATCAAACACCTTCTGGTCAATTCTAGAAACTATTATCTTCACCACCTCGACTATTTCCCTTGCCTCCAAATTTTTACCATAGTTAATCACTCACCTCTTTCAGCTCGAGTGAAAATCTCAGGTCCATAAGCCACTGGGAGACGGGGTAAAACCCCCATTTTCACCTCTGGACAGCCCTGGCAGGAACATTTTTACCTCCCCCTCCTTCTGCCTCTACTCTCCCTAGCTCCTCTTAGCTCCTAGAGCATCTGCAGATAGTCCAAGAGCTAATGGACATGCAGGGGCACGTCTAGAGCATGCAAGCATGCCATAGCATGCCAAAGGCATGCTCTGGAGCATGCTACAATGCATGTCCGCAATGTAACAGGAGCATCTCGAGGGGCCCCGACAGCCTTGGGATGGGTGAAGCTGTCCCCTGGGATTCCCTCGACGTCCACAGGACTCCACCCTGTGGGCCCCCTCCTCCTTCTCTCTCTGGCGATCTCCCGCACGCGTGCCCGACACCGCCCCTCTTGGCCAACCATGGGGCTCGCACGTGCGCGCTCCCTTCTCCCTCTCCTCTCACTCGCAGGCGTAGACCAATCCCAGGAACGCCCCCGAGCAGCCCCGCCAGAGCTCTCCCCCTCTGGCCTCGACCACAACCTCGCCGGCACATCGGTTCATGGTGCTCCGTCACCCCCCTCTATTTAAGCCTCCCGGGCCTCTCTCTCTTCCCTCCTCTGGCTCACTCTCCACCCCCATCGACCGCTCGCGGAGCCCGAGCCCCTCCCTCTCACCCTATGCTCGGGATCGACCGGAGCGTCGCCGTGGCAGCCCGTCGTCGATCTCCTGGTAGCGACCCCCTCTGGTCCCCATTTTTGTCTCGCTAGTCTTCCCTTGCCCTCCTGACCTGTTTCCCCCTTGACCCCATCCTGATTGCAGCACGGAGTGGCCCCGGTGACCTCTCCCAAAGCTCCCTCTACCGTGGGTGCTCGCCGTCGGCGATTCTGACCACCTTCGGTGCTCCTTTGACCTCCTCCATAATGGCGACTCGGCCCCGAGCCCGTTCTCGCAATCGCCTGCCATCGCCGTGCCCTACATCGCCGCCGGTGAGGGTCTCTCCTCTCTACCCCGAGAAGGGAGAAGGATCCCACAAGGGGGCCCCACCTGTCGGCCTCTCATCTCCCCTCCTGCACTCTCTCTCTTTCTCGCAGGCCACTAGGCCCCGCTCGTCAGGTTTGAAACCTGACGCGCACAAGGGCGCTAGCGCGCAGGCCTGGTTGGCCACTGGGCCGGCCCAACACCTGGCTGGCTCTGGCCCAGGCTCAGTACCCCCTTTTTTATTTTAAGATTACTTCCAACAATTCCACAGACCAGAAAATAAATCCAATGCCCAATATTCTTCCACCTTAAATCCTAGAATATTCCTTCTAATTTGTTAGTGCCACTTGTAAAAATATTTGAAAACCTTTTTTGTACTGTTTCAATTTAAAACCCCTATTTGGCATTTTTAGCCCCTGTTTTAAATATTTTTGCAAACCTTTTTAACTTCAAAACCCTAGACAACTATTTTTAGTATAGATTTTAGTATTTAATAGAATAGGGTAGCATTTTTCTATTAGCTTTGTGTGCTTTGTTTTTGTGTGATGCTTATTTTTACCGCTATTTATCGCGACAACAGATTGCGCTATTGACGAGGGAGTTGGACCCGAAGAATTTGAAGATCCCGAAGACTTTGTTGAGCCAAGCAAGCAGCCCTTTAACCATATTAAGAAACCCTTTTCATTGCATATCATATAGCACTTTACTTGATCATGTGGAGTGGTGGCCACTTCGTTGACACTTGTGTCGTGAATGACCCTACCACCTTATGAGGGTTATGCGGGTGGGTGTAGATAGGATGCCAGTAGATGCTAAACAAGTGGGATTGGGACTATGCATGGTGATGGATAGAAAAGAGATGACTTTAAAGACTTTAAAAAAAACGTAGGGTGACACTAATACCCAAGGGAGATGATGATGAGTTGGGTGACCACTTGAGAAAGAGGTGGTGTGCTGGCACAATTTGAGGGTCTGTTTTCGAAGACGGATTGGTGTAAGTTGCGACCATTACTCCAACCTTACATGCGCAACCACGATACCCCTTATGGGATAGGGCTATGTTGATTACTCTGGTGGGTACTGGCAAGGAGCCCGCATTACTAGTGGCGGGAGTGGCGTGGTCGCTCTCGATACGGGATCGTGCCGGTATGGATGATCATGCACTGGCTTCATAGGCACCAGGCACACAGTTTGTCCTTGCATGGATGCTACGAGTGGTGTACATCATGTGGGATGGGTACCAATCGAGTGGACTCTTTGTTTAGTATCGCCAGGGGAAAGGCATTGTTCGGGTGCTTACCTTGGGTATGTTTTATACCGCGAGTCGTGGATGACACGGAAGTTCCCGGAGTCTTGTGGGTAAAGTGTGCAAACCTCTGTGGAGTGTAAAACTATTCAAATAGCCATGTTCACGGTCAAGGACAGTTGGATGACCGCTCTTGTGCTACTTCCAAAGATTTCACAACTGGTGTGTGGGTGTGTCATCGTTTTCTCACGACAGATGCCATGGGTAGGCTTATCATAGGTGGTTGGGGCCGGAGGACGCCGACGGGCTCCATGAGCGAGATTTAGTATAAGCGGTGGTGACACACGATGTAGCCAGGTTCAGGGACCTCCATGGGAGGTAACACCCCTAGTCCTGCTTAGTCTAGTTGATGGATGGGTATGTTTACAAGGTTGCTCCTAGAGCTGTGCCTAGAGGAGGAAGAGGGAGCAACCGGCTCGCCTTCCTCCACTATGAGCTTGTGAGAATGAGGGAAGTGTCCCATAGCTGTGTGCGTGCTACTTGTTGTCCCGTTGCATGGGGAGCTTGGGGGGGGTTATAGGCCAATCCCTCGGCCTTACAATATTCCTAAGTTGCAGAAATGAGGGGCCCGGCTGGCAACCTCTTCGGCTGACTAGGGGGCCCCGCCTCTCGAGCCGTCTTATCGCCCATAGGGTCCACCGGCTGCGCGGTCCCATCGCCCACTGGGGCCAGCCAGCCGACTCCGCGATGGATGGCATTCTCATAGGGAGACGGGAGTGGATCCATAGTGGTGTATTGGTTTTGGATATGTGGACTCGTGTGTGCTATCCCACCTCAAAGATACTACTTGTAGTCATAATACAGTTTAGCCAAGAGTCAAAGCTGGCTTGCTGCAATAAAATCGACAACCCCCTTAGTTGACAATGATGCATATGTAGATAGTTCTGATATAAGTCTTGTTGAGTACCTTTGTACTCACGGTTGCTTAATTTATGTTTTGTAGAGGAGATGTCAGTCTCGTTAGTGAGTTTTATGACGTGAAGTTTGATGCTTAACGAATTAGCTTGGGAATCCCAGACAGAGGTCTGGTTCCATTGGTAGGGTCGTTGTAGCTTTTCAGGCTCTTCCAGCCGCTTTTAGTAGATGTCTGTACACACACATGGAACTCCGCTTGTTTGTTTGAATGCTCTGAATGTTGGGTCTTGTGACCCATGCTTGTAACATGTTACTATGTTGTCTCTTCCAAGCCTTCTAAATAAATCTTGTATGGTTATGTTGAGATGGCATAGTTGTATCTATGCATGTCTGGCATGTCGTGCGTACGTGTGACGTGCAACGATATGCATGGGATTCGAGACCTAGTTGTGTGCCTTTAGTAGTACTCTTTATGGGGAAATGCCTCTTTTTGCTTCCACCGAGACTTGGTAGCTTGCTACTGCTCCAGACACATTGATTGACCGACATGTATCCTTCTCTCCTGTTGTGTCTGTCCCTTCGAGGAAATGTCTCGAAGTGTAATGGAGTCCTTGGAGCCTGCAATGACTCGTCTACATGTAGGGATGAAATTTATGTCCCATGGCGTAATGGAGTCCTTGTAGCTTGCTATGACTCATCTACACACGCTAGAGACCGACACCTGCATTGCTGGGTTACGTATGCCTATCCATGTACGGATGTATCACTTGGTTTCTATGACTAGTCCTGTCGACCCGAGTTCTTTGACATTTGAATGCTAGTGACACATTCACATACATGAGCCAAAAGACGCAAATGGTCCCGACCCAGGTAAGGTGGAAGCCGTGGAGATAACTGTGCGTGAGGCCGCAAAGTGATGTGATGTATTACAGGCTGGATTCTTATGGCTTCAGATCGGGGTCCAGACACGTCGGTACCACCCATCAAGGCACAGAAGGTTGGGAAGCCAGCTCGGCTTCATCCTGAACTCTCAGAACCTTCTTCCTACTGTAAATAGGGACTCGCCCCCCATTTTATAGCACTAGGACCAATGAAGTACCTGCCAAGGAGGCACAACTTTGCGCTCAAAATTCCATGGGCGACGGTGGGGAAAAAGGGTAAATGTACGGCTGGACCGAACTGTTACCACCAAATGTCTTCGAACACACTGCTTGTACCATCAAGGGCCTGCTAAAGGCGTAAAGACTATCCACACTTCGACGAATTCTCAAGACCTTTTATGCAAGATCCATTCGGCAAAAAGTACCACCCATTAAGGTGCACCACTCCATAGAAGGCTCAAGAATAGACATGCGACATGGCACATCGAGGATGTAAGGTCACCAATCAAAACCACTGGTACAACCACTCCTGTAAAATTTCTTTTTTCTCAAATACCTGCAAACAGTCGCTTTGGTAATTCGAGTAATAACAGCCATTGAGAACAATAAAAACTCATTATACAGGGTTGACTCATTGTCCTTTTCTAGCACATATTCTACTCCCTCTTCTCGCAAAACTGTTCGGTATATTGTGACGCAACTGGCTAATAGACCGGGTGCTCGAGTTTTAAAATATCGCCTTATGCACAATTTTTACACGTTCGGCATCTTGTAATTCACTTTATATGCATTTGTTCCGAATTATCTCTTGGGTCAATAGTTGGGTTTCCCGGCTCCTGTGCTTGCCCCTTTACGTTCTACTAGTTTGGCTAAACGGGCACAGGGAGAACCTCTGCAATTGTGTTTCTGGCTAGCCTGGTCAAACACCTCATAGAAGAAAGCCAAAAACTGAGTGTCATGGTATGCGAGAACCAGTGTGTGAACCCGAGCCTAAGTGTTATACTCACGACCTCGTCAGGGGGCATCGCGTGTCATACGATGGGTTTGGTATTTGTACAAACCATGTGATATCGGCTTTAGCCGTGGTTTATCCAAATATCATAGGTCACTAGGGGCTAGTCACCAGCCTCCCGCAGTCCTTTTCGCGCCCCTACGGCTAAATGAAAGCAATAAAGTACTATGGACTGACTGCCTGGTCTACCGCACACTACTGCCTTTGGGTACCGATAGTTCGGGTAAGGGTTATAGTGCGTAACTAGAGACAACCCGTGTAGTATATACATGGGGGCTGAAGCCGACGAGTCACAACTTTCAGTTTAAACGGCCACACAGGAGTTATAAAGGAATGCAAAACATTGAAAACAAGATAAACCATGCATAACAAATATACAAGCGTTCAAAGGGCTTCATTACATATTACAACGCATTCAATTGTCCATGTCCTGTTTTGCACATTGTGATGCTATCGCCCGAGCACCCTCCATTACTCTGGAGAAGTATAGCTCGGGGCACCTACGCTCGTTCCCAAGAGCCGATGGGCGGTGGCTATCTTCATCAGGTCAAGCCCCGGCTAGTGCACCTTGGACTTTGCTAAGTCGATCTAAACTCCCTCGATGTAGGAGGAACGCCGTAGTGCGTCAATCCGGGGCGATGCGTTGCTCAGCTTCTGCACCAGGCCGAAGTAGCTGCCTGGTAGCGGCTCGTTGGGCCATAGTCGGACACAAAGATCCTTCCTGGCCGGCTTCGCCATCCAATACAGCTCCATCAACTACTTCAGCTGATCAACAGGGAGAGGAGAGCACTCGGGAGCTTCAAACTGCACCCAGAATAGACAAGCTTCATATCCTTCTCCTCGCGAAGCATAGAAAATGATTTGTGGCTGCTGCGCTCTTCTGGAGGTCGGAGCAGGCGCTTGAGGAACGCCATACATGGTTAAGCAACTCGAACATGCTATCCCCATAGACACACTGCAGTAAGTACGGCTTACCATCCGTTATAACCTTCGCCTGGCGGACTTGCTCTTCAAAGAACCTCCTATCCACCCGCTCCTTTTGGAGTTCGATTTTCATGGTGGATAGTTCAGCATCCTGCTCCTTGCCTTTCTGCTCAAGGACCTCGCACTTGTGGCCGGCGTCCTTGAGCTCCTGTTGGATCTCCTCCACCCGAGCCTCGTGCTTGTCTTTGGTGGCTCTTAAGGCTAAAACCGTGGTAGCCACTTGTTCGGCCGCCACCCTCTCAACCGCAGCCTCCTACTTTGCATTATGTAGCTCGGCCTTGAAGTTCTCCATTTCCTTTGTCGAGGTTGTGTCAGCATCAAGATTATGAATACTGCATCGACAGTACGATGACAAAAAAATTCGGATACTGAGTGAATCTTACCTTGCTCCTCGTCGAATATCTTGTTAAGAGCATCAAGCTTGTCTTCAGAGATTTTAAGCTTCCAATTCAGCTCGTCTGGCTCGGCGGCATTCATAGCCGCTGCTGACGATCAAGCCTGTGAAAAACAAATACCTATCAGGTTACATGGGTTCACAACTTCCGAACTGTAGTCCATACGATCCAATGTCCAGTCCTTTATTATGGGCTGTTAAGACATTCTGAACATATATAGTCATAGTTCGGATAATACTCTATGATGGATCCCTAGGAGAGTTTTTTTCAAACTCACCTAGAGCTCGGGGGATGCCATGTACATAATGATAACACAAACAAATTAATATTTTACAAATAAAAGCACTACGTGGCTCACCAGAAAGCCCGTTAGGAGACCATTGAAGGCCTCCTGCAGTCTGTTGTCAACGGACTGAATGCTCTGCAATACCACACTCATAAGGGTGCGGTGCTCCTCGGAGATGGAGGCACTGGATAGAGCACACCCCATAACCGGCCACCCTTGGTCGGTGGTGTCGGTGGTGATCAGATAACCCGATCACCAACCGAGGACTGGAGCAGTACCTCTAGAGGCATGGCACGCTATGGAGATGTATTCGGAGGGGACTGAACGTCCCCTCGTCCATTTCCCTCGGTGTCCAGGCGGGGCTCTCCCCCTCGGTCTTCGGTGGCCGAGGTGTTAGCCTCGACCATTACATCATCACCCCCACCGCTGGTGCCCGGCTTCGTAGGAGTCTGTTGAGATGACACCTCCATGGCATCCTACGCGGCGCACAAAGGGGTGGTATGTGACACTGTCCTGCTCTCTGCTAGTTCAGCGGGCATGGTCTCCCTGTCAAAAACCTGTTCGGTGGGGAGAACACGAGGTGGGCTGCGTAGTCAATAAGCACTCACATGTTAATAACCTTTCAAATTTATCGTTAATGATCAGTGAAGCCTTCAGACCCTTACCTTCGAGTTGGTAGCTTGACCCTTAGGTTCCATTGTGGAACCCTCTCGAAGTCATAGGACTGGGTATCTGAGTCCAAACTATCATCGGACAAGATTACCTATGTCCGACACGCTTTCTTCGGGGCAAGAGGCAGTACCTCCTCCGTGGCGTCCGATGATGCCACCCTCTTTCTTGCGAGGGAGAATCGCCTTGCCCTTCGTCATCAAGCTCTTCCTCCTGGTTGGAGCAAGCACGGGTTTCTCCGGACATTGTTTCTGGTAGGTCCCTTATACGCAGGCCTTCTCGTCCTGGTTTCTTGTTCTTATCCTTTGCGGGCGCCTCGTAAGGCGCCTCGACGAGTATCTCTGACAACAGCCTGGACCTGATGTCCTCTGGCTGAGGCGTTGGGCAGTCGATGCCCGTGGCCTTGCTCAACCATTTCTACAAGACTGATCGGAAGGATCTTTAGATTTTCATTGGGAAAAATAAAGCCGATTAGACAAAACTATGTTATACCTCGGTAGGAGGCTTATCGGCATGTAGACCCCGATCCTCCTCCTCGGCTGGCCAGTCCTTCTTCACCTTGAATAGCGCCTTCCACAGCTTTTCCAGAGTAGTCCACAAGAGCTTACGAATGGTAGGCTCGTCATCAAGATGACAAGCCCACATGGGAGAACTCTAGCGCTAGCAGGGGAGGATGCGCCGCTAGAACATAATCTCGAACACATTGGCCAACGCGATGTCGTTTCTAATCATGGAGGCGATGTGTTTCTAAAGATTGTCCACCTACTTGTCTGATCCCCAATCGAGGCCCTTTTGGAGCCATGAAGTCAATCTGATAGGGGGATCGGATCTGAATTTGGGCGGAGCAGCTTGGCCTTCCTCCCTTGGCTTAGTGATGTAGAACTTCTCTTTCCGCCATAGTTTGATGGTGTCGATGAAGGTGTCGGATGGCCATCCTACACGACAGAGTTTGCCAATGATGGCCCCACTGTAGTTTGCGTGTTCGCCTGCGACACACTTAGGCTTGATATTAAATATCCCGAGTCAAAGTCCGAAGTGTGGCTTGACTTCCAAGAAGGCCTCACAGACGATGATGAAGGCCGATATGTGCATAAAGGAGTCCGGCAGGAGGTCGAGGACGTCGAGGCCATCGAAGAACATTAACCCCTTGATGAAGGGATGAAGAGGGAAGCTCAGCCCCCGAATGAAGTGGGGGATGAAGACCACCCTCAAGCCGGGCTTGGGGGTGGGGATCACCTGGCCCTTCTCCACCACGCGGTGGCTGATGTTAGTGGGGAGGTTGCCAGTGGCCTTGAGGTCCCGGATGTCCCGGTTGACGACCGTGGAAGCCTCCCACTTGCCGTTGGAGCCAAAACCCGCCATGGATTAGCTCGGAGGAGGTGCAGTGGGAAGCTAGATCTGCGTTGTGGAAGCTCAGAAGGATAGGGAAGCAAAGGATGTGAATGGGGAGTGTGGTTAAGCCTTGGGGTTTTCTTTCCCTTTTATGAGGCTTATCGTTGTTTGACCTCCCCTTGCTGCGTCGTGCATCCCTCCGCTTCCCGAGACGTGCGTATCGTTGCACGCACATGATTAAACATATCTCGTGTAAAACGATGCATGATCTGTGCATCGATGGATCATGCTAATGGAAACGGCCTCGAACCGCGAATCATGTTTTTGCATCTGGTTTGAGGGTCATGGTAGGCCATGACCTTTCATTGGAAAGGTCATAAGGGGACGTTGCTTCACTCCTTGAATTTTTTCCTTCAAGTCTGGCTTATTCACGGTGTTCGGATGGGCCTATAATCGCAAAATTACATGTCATCGGAGGCCGAACTAAACTCGGAGGGAGGAACTCGCCTCACAAGCCGTAACACCCCGTTACGCCTGACTGGATCTAGACTGGCTCCATAGACCAACACTAGTCTTTCCTGCGCACTTTGTCCTCACTCATGCGCACCCGGGACCAACTTCCCGGTCGGTCACCCATTCTAGAATCGCTCCAAACCAAGCATGCTTAACTTTGTTGTTGTTTTCGAGTGGGCTTCCAGAAAAGAAGGAATTCCTTGTTGATATGAGTAGTCTATCATTCTTATTAAGCCAGGCTCTCACATACAACCCCACTCAAAGGAACTGACGTCCTCGTTGGCCCATCAGGAACGTTCCCTTTTGGCACATGGATGCGCGTCTAGTCCGGCCCATGTGCCATGCTATATGCCACGACGGGACACACACTCCACGTGCCACATGCCCGTGCACCTGACCTGCGAATGGCTGTTTAACCGCAAGGGTCGGCTCTGATACCAATTGTAACACCCCATTACGCCTGACGGTATCTAGACTGGCCCCACAGACCAACACTAGTATTTCCTACGCACTTTGTCCTCACTCGTGCACACCTGGGACCAACTTCCCAGTCGGTCACCCATCCTAGAATAGCTCCAAGCCAAGCACACTTAACTTTGGAGTTCTATTCAAGTGGCCTTCCGGAAAAGAAGGAATTCCTTGTTGTATGAGTAGTCTATCATTCCTATTAAGCCAGGCTCTCACACAAGCAGAAGACTCTAATTACATTAAGCGAATGAAGGTAATACCCTTGGCATTGGAGGAAAGTTCGAGGGCTACTAAGGGAGTCCTGGATTAAGGGGTCTTCGGGAGGCTGACCTGTTTCTTATGGGCCACACTATATGGGCCGCTTGCTGAGCATTGGACCGATCAAAGGCCCTGTCTCCAGGAAGGAAGGTTCGTGAATCGTGGCTTGTCCTCCACGTTTGATGTAGCGAATAGGCATGTTTATCCCTTCGACGTGTAACCGACCACGTGTAAACCCTAGGTATCCTCAACATCTATATAAGACGGAGGGTTTTAGGTTTTAGGTAGGACAACTCTTCTAGGGCAGGACAACTCATTTAGGTTGTAGATCGACCAAAGAAAGGGATGCGGACCAGATTGACTTCACCCCCCACTCGTTGGTTTCGGCAGCGAGTGCTCGTCGGACCTTGTCCAGCCTTTCAAGATTGAGCACGGTGGACCGGCCCAGCGCGGGCTCTGGCCCTGGTCGGGGGCCCGATGTCGCCGGGGCCTTGTTCCTCTTCTTCTAGGTATCCATGGTCGAGGGGTGAAAGTGCGTTATATCTACTAGAGAGGGGGCAATAGGCGATTTTTACAACTTCATCGCTGATGAATTTCAACTTGAGGAATTTGAAATCTGATGAATAACTAGTAACGGAATAAGTACTCAAGTGCATGAGAAACATAGTAGTAGCATGGTCATCATGATGAAATAAATCATGCACAGATTACAGGTAGCGTGATAGAGGGTAAGCAGGTGAGGAGCAAGGTAACTTGAAGAATTTGAGGTGAGAAAATTGAGAAAGTTTTCAGTCAAATTCTTCAAACAGGAACGAACAATTTCATCAACAAGCATATGAGGAAAGGAAAGGGTTGAGTAATTAGAACCACGTAGCTCGATGAAGACAATGGTTTGATGACCTAGTTCCAACTGCTGTGACAGCCGTAAGTCTGGTTCGAAGAGGCCTAATATTTAAACCAGAGGACACACAACCCATAACGGATTCTCCTTGAGCTAAGGTCATGCAGTCCTCACCCAACACTCATGGTAAGTCTTCAGGGTAGACATCCAAAACCCTCACAAACTGGTCCCTAGGGGGTCCACAATTAACTATTGGATGCTCTAGACCAAGGTCACTCAGTGATCCCTGAGGGAGTCCTGGATTAAGGGGTCCTCGGGAGGCCGACCTGCTTCTTACGGGCCGAACTGTATGGGCCACTTGCCGAGCATTGGATTGATCGAAGGCCCTGTCTCCAGGAAGGAAGCCTCGGGAATCATGGCTTGTCCTCCATGTTTGATGTAGCGAATAGGGATGTTTATTCCTTCGACGTGTAACTGACAATGTGTAAACCCTAGGTATCCTCGGCGTCTCTATAAGCCAAAAGGTTTTAAGTTGTAGGAAGGACAACTAATCTAGGGTTTAGCTATTTGGTCTCGAGGTAGATCGACTTTGTAACCTATACATCATCAATACAATCAAGTAGGACATAGGGTATTACCTCCAAAGGAGGGCCCGAACCTAGGTAAACATCGTCTCCCTTGTCTCCTGTTACCATTAATTCTAGTCTCACAGCTTGATCCCCCCTACCCGAGATCCGCCGGTTTTTACACTGACAATCCCCAATTGACTACAGGATGCACTAGACCATGAGGGCTAACCGTCAGGAAGATACACAGTCTTCAAAGGTAACAATCGTCGGTTCCACAGAGGAACAATCTCTTCAATGATGTTCAATCACTTTGGGTTTGGTGGTTTGGATTTGGGTTTTTCCTCACTGATGATTTTCTCTCAAAGTGCTCGGAGGACGGGTTACTCTCAAATGACAAGTGGCAGTTCTCTCTCGGAGCATCCAACCAACTAGTGGGTCTGGGGGTGGCTATTTATAGCCAGGGTGGAACCTGACATGATAAGACATGAATGCCCCAAATGATATGACCATTATGTGGATAAGATGATTAGGGACACATGGCGCAAAGCACATCAACGGTCGGAATTTGAACTTTCAAATTCCTCAAGTCTTATCATATTCCTCACTTGTAGGCAATCCGCACTGGCGAAATCCTAACTCCTTAGTCAGACCAATTTTCTCAAAGACCAGAAGAACATCGTCTATGTCACTGAAGAACTTGACTAAACTATGAGAGATTTCCAAAGGCTTCACTCGAAGGATTGGATAGGTTGAGGCTTTTTAGTTGAGCATCATTTGGAAATTTTCATTAGTATTACCTTGGCCCCCTTTAATAGTATGGTGCTTCCTATGATTCAAAGAAAGGAAATGAAACTATGAAAACAAAAGTCTTTACGCTTCACAGTCCTCGTTCATATCTTCAAGGTCACACCAACTTCTTCATTTTCAAAGTCTTCAGGGAATACCAAAGTCTTCACCAAAGTCTCACCAAAGTCTTTAGTTGAAGACATTCATTTTTAGGGGTCGATAATCTCCAAATATATAAAACTCCACATTGGCTTATAGAGCCTGTGTACACTCAAAAACACATTAGTTCCTTAACCTCTAAGTCTTCAATACACCAAAATAACTAAGGGGCACTAGATGTTCTTACAATCTCCCCCTTTTTGGTGATTGATGACAAATAGGTTAAGTTTTCAACAGGGATAAAAATACGAAGTGTAAGTACTGCCTTTGAGGAATCTGATTGCAAGATATAGAAGAACTCCCCCTGAAGATGTGCATATTTGAGGAAATTGCTTTGGACTTCAAATGCACATGGCAGGTTAAAAACATGGAGGACTCCCCCTGTATCTTGTAATTCATATACACATTTAACATATGATATTAAGAATTTGAAATGCATGATAAAAATGGTCTCACGAAATTCAACATGTATGCATTAAGTTACTTGAGGAAATAAACATGCGGAAAGCAGTTCAAAAATGTCAGACCACCATCGGACTTTAGTTTACAACTCAACCAACAAAAGCTTTAGAAGAGCAAGAGTTGTAACTTAAACAAAAAACAACCCATATGTAGAAACTCGCTTGAAGACTAACTCAAATTTTCTCCCCCTTTGTCATCGAAGACCAAAAGGGACGAAAAGGTGAGGACTAACGCCCCTGAAGAATTTCATCTTGAAGGAGATGGAGGAGTGCTAGTGTTTTCGGGGTTGTTTGACGATGTAGGGCCTGCTGCAGTGTCGTCAATATCCTCAGCATCATCCAACTTGCGCGATGAAGAATATGAGCTTGTAACCAACCGAGGAACTTGAAATTTTCTGAATTTCTTCTGAGGAGGATGATACCAGTCAAAGTTATGCTGAAAAGCCCTTCTTCTAGAGTTCATCAGGAGTCTTGAGATGTGGGAGAATGGCCCACGTACGATCGAAGATTTCATGCACATAGTAGTGATTTTTCCTCACAAAGTTCTGCGTCAGGGTCATGTTGTGAAGAATTGAGGTAAACTGACGCTTTACCCACTTGTGATTGTGATCAACCTTTTGGTGAAGACTTAGGAGAAGCTCTCGATCGGTCATCACACGAGGGGCAGCTTCTTGAGGATTTCGTGCTAAGGCTTTTGCAGCAGAATCTTGGGTAGCAGTGTCATCATTGGTGGAATAAGATGCAGCTTTGCGAAACTGGCCATCCAATGAACGAGTACCTCCATCAATGACAACTTTGCCTTTGCCCTCAACTGAAGAGAATGTGTTCTTGAGGACTTCGATCGGAGGCAGAATGCTAAAGTGATTCTGAAAATCAGCCTTGAATGGAATTGATGATCTGATGAATTTCATGATCCAGGGAGTGTAAGGCTTCAATTCAAATTGAGTTGTAGCAGCATTGGCCAAAGTCATCATGAAGACATCATGGTAATTGATGGGAATCTCATGAATGATGTTGAATAGCCTATTCTTTATGATTCCCTCCACTTATTCTTCTTCAGATCTGTGACCCTTGAGAGGACTGAGGGTTTTGGTTAGAATGCGGTATACGGTCCTGGGTACATACGAAAAATCCTGCACAAGGAAGATGGTCCTTTGAGATTTTCTAGGATCCAAAGTCTTCACAAGCACTTGCATCATGTGATTGGGCAATTCTGGTTCATCAAACAAGCATCTTGCACCTTCTGAGGGAATTGCTATTGGCATAGCCCGAAGTAATTCTGTGGTTGGAGCAGTGTAGTGAATGGATCTAGTCATCCAGTCCAGAATCCAAGAATTGACATCAGAAGCATCACATGTGATGCACAAGATTGCATAGAATTGAAGAATAAGCTCTTCATTCAAATCACATATGTCAACATGGATTGGAAGAATTCCAGCATCATGTAGAACTGCGAGTACTGGTGTGAAGCACGGGATAGATTCCATATCCACATGAGGAATTTGCTGATGCTTGAAGACTTTGTCTTTGTCGAGCAGCATTGATGCGTAGAAATTCATCTGTGCAAGGGGCTAGAATCGGGTGCGATTGGCCCTTGCTGAATCATATGGACTCGGCCCAGTGAAGAATATGTGCTCATTGAAGAAATTCGCCTTGATGAATTTGGGGAGCTTTGAGCCTTTGAATAACATTTTTGGCTTCGGCTAAAGATTTTGCTTGAAGAGGACCACAATTTCCTTTGGCATGGAAAGAACTTCTTCAGACTGAAGAATTTGAACAACAAGTTCCTCAAGTGTAGTAGTAGCAGCAATTTCTTTAGATGATGCAGCTAGAGTATCTTCGGGAATTGAAGTGAGAGGTGCGGCCAAATCATCAGATTATGTACGAATTTCTCCAGTCTGGGGTGGTGACTGGGGAATTTGGGTTAGGGGAGTGGTATTACCAATGTCCATGTCCTCTTTAATTTCTTCAACCTCGGCCCCTTCAATAGTTAAGTGAGGCTGGGGCAATGATACCATTGGGGTTGAAGGATTTTCCTCCACCTCAATCTCTTCATCAATCTGCTCTGAGGAAGGAGCAGAATTATCTTCTTGATATTTATCATTTGGGATGACATAGTCAACACCAAACGAAACTATCTCATAGGCAGGCACGGAGGAGATTGGAGTTGCATCAATTGGATCAGTTGAAGAACTTGGCAGAGTCTTCAACTTCTTCACGGCTGAGGAATCTGAAGTTGATGATTTTCTTTTCTTAGCAGCCTTCTTCTCCGCTGCCTTTGTTTTCTTTGCTTCTGATGCGGAAGGAAAGTTGATATTCTTCACCGTTGAAGATTTTGCAGTTTCAGAAGAGGGTGAAGGAGGAGCAGTTTCTTCAGGCGCAGCAAAAACTTCAGCTGGCCTAGCAATTTATTCACGCACAACAGTGGAGGTTGACCTTACATATTCTTCAGCAGCCTGAATTTCCTCAGTTGTGCGAGCCGTTTCTTCAGCAGGCTGAGCAGAGGATTCAGCCTCAAGAATTTGTGGTTGCAATCGAGAAGCAACCCTCTTGTTCTGGTCCTTGATGACTTTGTCAGCCACTGTGATGAATCTGACCATGGCACCTTGCTAGTCAGCATAGTAGCAATTGAATTCATCACCGAGTCCTTTGATCTCAGATTGCATAGTCAGAAGTTGCTCCGGAGATAGCTTCAGAACATTATTCTTCAAGAACTGCTCCATCTTGTATTAAGCCTTCTTAGTTTGTCGAGTCTTCTCACACTTCCATTTTTATTTAGCAACGAAAGTAGCGAGGACATGGCTTGGACCAGGAGGCATATTCAAATCATCAATCCGAATGTTTGGGTCCTGCTACCAATTGTCAATGAAGTTGAGCATAGTCTTTGGGTCCGTCATTAAAGGAATTTGAGTGCCCTAAGCTTGAGACACTCTTTCTTGCTTGTTTCTAGTGATTTCCTCAAGTTCCTCATCATCAGCTTCATCATCTGAAGAATTTCATGGTACCTGGAACACAACTTTCTTTGGGTGAGGACTTGGTCGAGTGCTTCGTCTAGCAGTAGCTTTCACCTCTAGCAGAGAAGGAGTAGTTGAGGAGTGTGCTTGGGATGATGAACTCGCAGAGGCCCCTGAAGCAATAGCAAAACATGTTGTCCTCTGGCGAGTTGAAAGATGTGCTGGAGTTGAGGACTTTGTGGCTGTGGCTTAGGATTGTGTAGCAATTCAAGAAATTGGAGTAGCATTTGAAGAACTTCCTCG